>CM033739.1:39919628-41280218 GCA_019671005.1 Hibiscus mutabilis
CACATCAACTTGTCATTGGTGGAAGCAATTGAAAAATGCCAAACTATGCCAAGTTTCTTAAAGACATTGTTGTCCAAGAGAACAAGGCTAGGAGAGTTTGAAACAAATGGGTCGACATGCATGGCAATGTTGCACAATCGTATGCCACCCAAGTTGAAGGATCCCTGAAGTTTCACAATACCCTGCTCCATTGGAAATCACTATGTCGGGAAAGCATTATGCGACCTTGGGGCTAGCATAAACTTGATACCTAAATCGGTTTTCCAAAAACTAGAATCGGGAAGGCAAGACCTACAATAGTCATGTTGCAACTAGCCGACAGATCCTATGTGCATCCAGAGGGAAAAAATCGAGGACATACTGGGTAAAAGTTGATAAATTCATTTTTCCCACTGACTTTATTGTTTTGGATTGTGAAGCGGATGAGCATGCACCTATCATTCTCGGGAGACCATTCCTAGCGACAGGGAGAACTTTGATTGATGTTGAAAAGGGAGAACTCACAATGAGGGTGAATGACCAGCAGGTAAAACTAAATGTGTTACAAACACTAAGGCATGCCGATGATCCAGAAGAATGCCAATTACTTCATGCCACGATAGAGTTTAACTTCGATGAGGAATTTAGTTGCCTCGGCAACTACATTGCCGAACACGAGGAACATGAGGAGTATAAAGAATCGGTCGATGAGGAACAACCAGAAGAGGCAAATTGGCTAGTCAATCGACCAGGTACATACTTTGAACCACTGGACTACTCAGGTAAGGAAGGTAAGCTCGAAAAACCCTCTATCGAAAATCCACCAATTCTTGAGTTGAAACAATTGCCGAGCAATCAAAATATGTATACTTAGAGATCGATAATACATTACCTGTAATTATTTCCTCTAAGTTACAGCCTGAAAGCAGAAAAGAAGCTGATCAACAACAAAGTTGAAGCTACATAAAAAGGCAATAGGGTGGACAATTGCCGACTTGAAGGGAATTAGCCCGGCGGTGTGCATGCACAAGATCTTGTTGGAAGATGATCACAAACCTTCAATTGAGGCCCAGAGGAGACTGAATCATGCCATGAAAGGGGTTGTAATGAAAGAAATCATCAAGTGGCTTGACGTCGGCATTATATACCCTATCTCCGATAGTACGTGGGTAAGTCCGGTACAATGTGTACTGAAAAAGGGAGGTATAACAGTGGTAAGCAATGAAAATAATGAACTTATCCCAACCAGGACTATGACCGGTTGGAGGGTTTGTATGGACTATCGAAAGCTAAACAAAGCCACTAGGAAAGATCACTTCCCATTACCCTTTATTGATCAAATGCTTGACCGTCTTGCAGGTAAACCCTTTTATTGTTTTCTTGATGGTTATTCAGGTTACAATCAGATTGCCATAGCACCAGAAGATCAAGAAAAGACAACCTTCACATGCCCATACAGTACTTATGCCTTTTGAAGGATGTCGTTCGGATTGTGTAACGCCCTGGCAACCTTCCAAAGATGCATGATGGCACTCTTTTCAGACATGGTCGAAGACTTCCTTGAGATCTTCATGGATGATTTTTCGGTTTTTGGTAATGACTTCGACGACTATCTCGGCAATTTAGAGAGAGTGTTGGCAAGATGCGAAGAAACGGATTTAGTCCTCAATTGGGAGAAATGTCACTTTATGGTAGATGAAGGAATAGTGCTCGGCCACAAGATTTCATCCAAGGGAATTGAAGTAGACAAAGCCAAGGTGGACGTGATCGAGAGATTACCCCCACCAAATTCGGTTAAAGGAATTCAAGTTTTCTGGACATGCGAGGTTTTTACAGAGGTTCATTCATAATTTTTCTAAAATTACTAAACCTTTGTGTAATCTCTGCTTGAACAGATAAAGTCTTCGATTTTGATGATTCTTGCACTCAAGCATTCAAACCCTAAAGAAAAAGCTTGCCTCGCACCCATTGTCGCTCCACCGGATTGACGCTACCTTTTGAGCTTATGTGTGATGCAAGTGATTTCGCGGTAGGAGCAGTCCTAGGCCAACGCACAGTAAGACCTTCCATGTGATATACTACGCTAGTAAAACTCTTAATGGTGCTCAAGTGAATTACACAACAACGGAGAAAGAGTTACTAGCTGTAGTTTTCGCATTTGACAAGTTCTGATCCTATTTAATTGGTACAAAGGTAATTGTTCATACAGACCATTCGGCAATCAAATACTTATTTGCTAAAAAGGATGCTAAACCTCGTTTGATTCGTTGGATATTACTTTTACAAGAATTTGATATTGAAATTAAGGACGAGAAAGGAAATGAAAAAATCAAGTGGCCGATCACTTATCACGTTTGGAATGCAATAGGGAGGAGGACGCAGATCTAGAGATATGCGATGCATTCCCGGATGAACAAATTCTAATTGCCTCGACAACCCTCAACGCCTCGGCAACCCATAACGTCTCGGCAACCATGGATGCACACGCCTCGGCAATTCTGGGAGCAGACACTACGGCAGCACATGCCTCGGCAATACCCTGGTACGCAGATTTAGTTAACTTCCTTGTTTGTGGTATTTTTCCGTATGGAATTACTCACCAAGGGAAGAAGCGGTTCCGCCATGATGCTAAGCATTACTTTTGGGACGAGCCTCTTTTGTTTAAACAATGTGCAGATCAGGTTATACGCCGATGTATCCCTGAAGAAGAGCAACAGAATGTACTCTGGCAATGCCATTCTTCACCCTATGGAGGACATTTTAGAGGAACTCGTACCGCGGCCAAAGTCTTACAATCTGGTTTGTATTGGCCAACATTGTACAAAGATGCCCAAGACTTTTACAAGCAATGTGATCGTTGCCAGAGGACGGGCAATATCTCTAGACGACATGAGATGCCACTCCAGAACATCATCGAGGTAGAACTGTTCGATGTATGGGGGATCGATTTTATGGGACCTTTCCCATCTTCATTCGGCAACCACTACATCTTACTCGCCGTCGACTATGTGTCTAAATGGGTAGAGGCAGCTGCAGCCCCAACGACGATTCCAAAACCGCAACGATTCCTGCGAGAAAAACATATATTTACATGGTTTGGGATGCCGAGAGCAATTATCGCGACGGGGCAAGCATTTTGACAATGACTAATTGCCAAGATGTTGCAACTCTTGGCATATCACACAAGATCGCCACGGCATATCACCCACAAACCAACGGGCAAGCGTAAATTTCCAACCGAGAGTTGAAAGGAATACTCGAGAAAGTTGTAAATCCCTCAAGGAAGGATTGGTCATTAAAACTAGATGACGCACTTTGGGCATATCGCACTGCATTCAAAACACCCTTAGGTATGTCCCCTTCCGACTTGTCTATGGTAAAACATGTCATCTACCGGTGGAAATCGAGCACAAGGCGTCTTTGGGCAATCAAGACCGTGAATATGGATTGGGAAAGTGCCGGACAAAAGCGTTTGATGGATCTCAATGAGATAGAAGAATTTCGTGCACTCGCCTATAACAATGCACGAATCTACAAGGAGAAAACAAAGCGATGGCATGACAAGAAACTATTGCCACGACAATTCACGTCAGGGCAACTAGTTCTCCTATTCAATTCTCGGCTAAAACTTTTCCCGGGAAAGCTGAAATCAAGATGGTCGGGACCATTCGAAGTCGTCAAACCATTCTCTCATGGTGTCGTGATAATCAAGTCCATCTCTGACAACCATGAATTCAAAGTTAATGGACAAAGATTGAAGCACTACAATGGTGCCCATGTGGAACGTAACAAGGAAGTGGTCAATTTAGGAGATGCATGAGCATGCTCTCCCTTTTGATATTTTTGTTTTTATTTTTATTTTTGTTTTGGTCGATTATTTAATTATTTTATTTATTTTTCATTTTTTCGATTTTTTTATTTTTTTATTATTTTGCCGATTATTAGTAGTTTTAGGATAGATTTTTTTTATTCAAGTCTAAGAATCCTATTACACATCTTCATTTATTTTCTTTATTAGTTTATCTTTAATTTTAATCCTTATTTGATTTGTTTTTGAATTGTAGGAAAGAAAGTTCAAGATAAAGAAGGAATTCTAAACCAAGTAGGAAAACATCTTCAACAAGGAAACTAATGGGCTGAATCTAAGGCTTATATAAAGCCTCCAATTCATCCTAACCAAAACCCCTTTGTCGAAAATTCCTACCAAACCCTAACCCTTTTTTCGATTTCCCCCAATCCCAACCACCTATCTTTTCTATTAAACCCATCACACTTAACCTATTCCTACTTCCTATCTTGCAACTTTTTAGTTTCTTTTCTTTTCTTTTCTTTGTTTTTACTCACAACCAAGATCATACATGGCATCCAAGATTAAACTTTTAGTTCATCCAAGTTCCTCCAAAGAACCAAGATACAAAAAGTTTGCTACACCGGCGGTTCAAGAAAGATTTCAATCCAAGTTTGAAAGCCGGAAGATTCATGAAGAACAAGGCTTTGAATACTCCAACTCTCATCAAGATTTCGGCCTTGAACCATTCATCTTCAAGAGGATTGCACATCAAAAGTGGCAAATCTTTTGCCATCAACCGGAACTGGGTAACATCTCATGGGTAAGAGAATTCTATGCTCACTCACCTAACCCGGATAATCCTTATATTTTTGTTCGTGACAAGGCCATACTTATAAGTCCCGAAAGCATCAACACCTTTTACGGACTTTACATTGAGAAGGACGAGCATCAAGCCTTCGTTGACCAAATCAATCCCAAGCAACTCAACAAAGTGCTTCAAGAACTCACTCAACCGGGAACTCATTGGAACGACGGTAAATACAAGGGCACGGTAAATCGTCTTCGGCTTAAACCCGAGGCAAAACTATGGAATAAGTTTGTTAAAACTTCTTTAATGCCCTCCACACACAATACTACCGTTGATATACCATGTCTTTTGCTCATACATTCTATTTTGCATAATCGCATCATTAACGTTGGAAAAATTATTTGTGATGAGATTTTTGTATGCAGCTCAAAAGATAAGGGTTATCTTTTCTTCTCTTGCTTAATTTCTAATCTTTGCAAGGAGATGCATGTCCCGAGTGAGTCCACCGATGAAAAGGCCCTACCCAAGTCTGGTTGGAATCAAGCACTAATCCGAAAGCTAATGGGAGAGGCACCGGGAGATTCTTCAAGACCTCTAATTGTCACGGCAACTCCTGCCGCCGCGGCAATCCCTAATGCCCAAGCACCTAACGCCAGGGCAACTCGGCCATTAATCCCGGGATACTTTGAAGCACTTTTGCACCCATTGGAATTCCGCCTAAGGCAAATTGAAGATCGGCAACTAATGTTCATATGGTACATGAAGGAGCACAACAATGCCATCACCCAAGTCATCCTAGAAAAGTACCCGGACAATCGTGTGCCGTTCCCAATCTTTTCCGCCGAGATTCTTGCCCCGGCAACCAATGAAGCAGTCGCCATGGCAACCAAGGAAGCTGACGCCACGGCAACCAACCCTGGCGATGCCCCGGCAACCACTGCAAAAGCCAAAGGTAAAACACCTATGCCCGAATCAACTCCTACGGAATCATTTTCTGATTTTTCAGATTCGGACGAGTCCTCCATTGAACCAATAAAGACCGCACCAATTGAATCCTCCAAGCGAAAAGCCATTGACATTGATGAAGAGGATAATGAGGACAACCCCGTACGAGGATCGATTCCACCACCGGCAACAAGAAAACAACCATCGCGTTCAAGCAAGAAAATCAAGACGCCAACTAGAAGGAAACTAATCATCTACGATGACGAACTCTCGGAGTAAGTCCTCGTATGCATTTTTATTTTTATTTTTATTTTTCGTTATTTTTATGCATGCATTGAGGACAATGCCTCACTCGAGTTTGGGGGGGATTGTTATTAGTAATTACCATGTTTAGTTACATTAATCTTAAGCATTACATTTAGGATACATAAACTGCTTGCCATGCCTTTAATTAGAACAAGAATTGCTTAGATTTGATGAATATTCAATGATGACTTTGCCAATGCACTTAATTGATAGAATTTTTATTCTAGGATAACCATGGAAAAACTTAGAATTTTACTATGATGCTAAATTTAATGAAACATTGTTGTGGTTTGATTGATTTAAGGAGTTCTAGTAAACTTAGGTTGATAATTAACTAATTGGGGGATTAGAATAAAAATTGGATGAAGGCTAGAGGTGCCCGAAATTGGCTCTAGCATATGCTAAAAAAATTGATCACTAGAGGTGCCCGAAACTGGCTCTAGGAGGCGTTAAATTTTTTTTTACTAGAGGTGCCCGAAACCGGCTCTAGTCGATTAAATTAACTTAAGAAAACTAAAAATAAAACACTAGAGGTGCCCGAAATTGGCTCTAGTTAAAACATGTTAAAAAGAACCCAATGAAGTAATTTGAAAACCTATTGTTTGCATAGAATCCGAAAAATCAACTTGCACACAACTCTGCACACACTTACAAGCATTATAGTTTGATTCGAGTAACTCCTCAGTTTTCCGAAAAATAAAAAGCCAATCATACTTTGTGCCCCGGTTCAGAGAATTGAAATCAAGTTCAAAGCTAAGTTTGTGAAAATTTGAAGTCTTGGCAGGTAATTATGAGTTTGCATTGCTTGAGGACAAGCAATAGTTCGAGTTTGGGGGTGTGATAAGTGTTCAAAAGTACTATTTTTCTTACCCTTTTTATTCATATTATTGTTAGACTTAGGCTCATATTAGTTGCATAGTTAGCCATTCATGCATTAATCCATGTTTCCTTCAATCGTTGAGCTTGATTACATAACTTGGTGATTTTTGTGGAAATAGATGCTGCTTTGGTGTGTTTTGTGTGTGTATGTGCAGGGATCACTTGCCAAAGCAATGGCGAGCTAGTTGCCGGGGCAATGCATGAAGGATATGCCGAGCTAGTTGCCGTGGCAATGCATGAAGGAGACGCTGAGCCAGTTGCCATGGCATTTGTCGACAAAAGACAAAAAGCAATATGGATGTCGAAATTCATGACTTTACAAGCCCAAGATGACATGGAGCAAGGCCCAAGCCCAAATGAATTTGATTGCCATGCAGAGATTAAAGAAGAATTAAATTCCAAGAAGATAGGAGAAGTTCTAATAGGAATAAAATTATAATAAAGAATTATATTCTTTAAAGATAATTTAATTCCAACTCAAACTCCTCCTCAAAGAAGGACTTTGGCCTAGCCCTATAAATATCAAGGAGATTTCGACAAGATGCATATAGAGAGAGCAAGAGGGAATTTCGACAAGACCAAGAGAGGAAGCAAAGGGGAATTTTCGACAAGCTTCATCTTTTCTTCCTTGTTCGATTGGGTTCATGCTAGGGATTGTTTATCTTGTGTTTCTTTGGAACCTAGCCATGAACTAAATTTACTTAGCTATGGTTATTGTGTTTTGTGGTTGTGAGAAACTATTGGTTTTTGTTTAGGTAATAAGAGTTTGCACTTTTCTATTTCAAGGTTTATTCATTCTTGGTTCTTATTATTGCTTGCGAGTGAATTGGGAGAGGATCTCGTGATTTCATCCATTTATCTAATATCGGGAGAGTTAGATTCAAGAAACGAATGAATATGATCTTTATGCAATCCAATGATGGTGAAGATTAATCCGGCTTAGGAATAAGTTAAGGATTTCAACGGCTAAGAGGAGCGCAAGATTGGTTGTTGTTCACCCTTGATTCACGCAGGGATGTATTATCAAGGCATGCACAAGTAGCTAGAGTTTCGACTTAGGGATAAGAAGAAACCATTGAAGAACGCTCCGCCGAACCTTGAAGTTGCTGCCCAGTCGCCCAACTAGTCGCCCAGGCAACCATCAATTAGTTGCCAAGGCAACCCCGTCGTGCAAGTTGCCACGGCAACTGAGTTGCCCGTGCACTCTTTTACCAAGACGATCCAATCGGCTATCACACCTCAACTCACGATAACCTAGCCTATCTCTCTCAATTGAATTCATCTTTTCTTTTACTTATTTGCTTTCTAGATTAGTTAAACATCTATAATCTTTTACTTGTGTTTTTACTTTTTACAGTGCAAGAGACTAGATTCTTGAAGTAGCACCAATCCCTGTGGAGACGATATCTTTTATACTATAACTTGCGACGTGTATACTTGCACATTTGCGTAGCACTTATTACGCGCAACAGTAACCTATCTTCTTGGAAGATAAAACCCTTTGAAAAATCTCCATCCATAGATTCAGGTACGCTTCCGCAAATCTACTCTTTGTTTTTAATGATTTGACATATATATAGATCTTGGGTTTATTATTCGTATGAATATATTTTGGTTCGTACAAACTCTGTCAATCAAAATATTCGAACAAAATCAAAAGGTTTAATGTTCATTCTGATCCTTATATTATATGAATAGAAATCACCTACCCTTATATGTGCTCCTATTTATACCCCATATTCAGGGACGGAGCTACATAGGATTGGGAGGGGCAATTGCCCTCACCTTCGAATTTTTTTTTTCATATTTGTCCCCCTATATAAAATTAAAAAAAAGTTTATTTATGAATTTGCCCCTCACTTTTAAACATTTATGTTTTTCTCCAACCCTAAATCCTGACTTCATCCCTACCCATACTAAAATAAGGTTTAGGGTCTATGGTTAAGATTAAAGCTTAGGTTAAGGTTTAAGGAGGGGTAGGGTGTATTGTTTAGAGTTTAGGGTTTATGGGTTATGATTTAGAATCTAGGGTTATGACTCAGAATTTAATTTTTTAGTATTGTTGCATAGAAAGGAGCACCCAAAAGGGACAAAGTAATTTTGTCCATATTATATTCATTCTCATTTCGGCACTTAACCTTTTTTTCTCACTTTAGTTTTGAAATTACCATTTCTGTACTATTTTATCTTATAAATTACCGGTGTTTAATAAGAATGTTGGTAATATGAACTGCAAAATGAACCGTTACCACTGTCAGGACAATAAGATAAAAGAAATAAAGAAGTGGCAACCATGCCATAGAGAACCACTTCCTTAGAAGCAAATTCGGCTCGATGTGTGTAATCGCTACAATTGGTCGAATGCCCCTTGAAATTAGCACGATCTCTCTAATAATTCGTACATATGGAAATCAGAAAGCGGACTTATGGAAATCAGAAAGCGGACTGAGATGGTACTGCTCTTCTCTAGAAATCTCGAAAAGTGCTTAGAAAGCTTTGAAAACCACTTGAAAATGTTTTAGGAGAGAAAGTAACATAGGTAGCAAATATTGTTTTGCTTTGGATGATTATAAACGAGGAAAAACAGTGTATTTATAGGCCAGAAATTGAGGGCAAAATCATCCAAAACATACAACATTAACACCGGAAATCAATCCATCAAAATGGCTCAACCAAAGCATGTTAAATGTTGTGATAACAGCTGCAATTTACAGTCGAATAAAGGACTGAATTCTGTCCAGATTCATCCCTAGAAATGGTTTTCAGCAACGTTGAATTGTTGCAATTAAATGCAAAATTCGATTGTATTCAAACCAATTGAGGTTACAGCTACAGGAACGCACAAAACAATTGCGTTAGAGTAATCAAGGCTAAATTCAATAGGAATTTAAGAGCCTGATTTATCCACGTGATTGAGCACTATCAATAAAGAACAAGTAATTTGTCGCAATTTTATTGATTTTTTTTTATTTTAAGATAAATTGAGACGAACATGATGGTTTAAGTATTAAAATAAGACAAAAATAATTAGGTACCAAAGAGAAATGGTACAATTCAGGGGCCAAAATGACAATTAAACCAAAATAAAATAAATAAAAAAGAAAAAGATGCATTAGCTGTCTCAAATCTTAAATATTTTTCTCCTTTAATCATTTTATGTCTTGGAGATTAGGGTCTACACTTCGACCCCTTCGCCCTTCGGTACAACTTTTTCAATAAATTTTTGTATGTCAAATGGAGAAGTTGTGAGCAATCAAAGAAAATGCTTCAAACGTTTTATAATGCCTGATTTAATCTGAAATGAAAGTCTTAAAAAAGCTGAAATTTTTAGCTTCTCTCCAAATAGATGTTCTTATTCAAACCGCCGTTTGAAAAGTTATACCGAACGAATCTTCCACCTTCTTTATTACGATAAAATCACTGTAGATGTACTCCTTGTATTATATGTGCAAATATTATTTTAATTTTTTATATTTTCAATTAAGTAAAATAAATTACATGTTAAGAAAATGAACAGTTGAAAATAGTTTTAATTATATGAGTTGAATTTAATTAAATGGCGTAACGATTTAAATGATGATATGGTGTGTTGATCAATCCATTAATTTAATTTACTTTTATACATTGATTCGTCAAATCTAATGACTCAACAAAATTATAATAAGCAAGATAAAAAAAAACACGTTACTTAAAAATATCACATCGTAACCAACAATTTCTAGAATAAGTGGTTAAAGCTCTCAGTTGACACCCTCTCCTCTCTTTAGGTCATAGGTTCAAGACCCAATAGGAGCAAAATTTTCATTTCTCAACCTAAACCCCTAAACCTTAAACCCTAAACTAAAACCATAACCCCTAAGACTAAAAAAATGCTCATATTATCTTGTCTTATGTAGGTTCAAATCTTGATATTTACCTTCAAAATTTAATTACCTCTCTGCTTAATAAAAAGTTTTTTTATATCCCTTTTATGGAAATATATGTATATGGTTTACAAAGAACAAACATTAGTACATTAAGAAAATTAAAATTTGTTGATGTCAAATATGGGTTGACAATAGACAAAGTCGTGGAAAGAAATTGTTGCGATAATTTCAGACAAATTACCCTTTTTAATTAGGGCGAAAAGTCGTAGTAGATGGTGATCAGAGTAAATGGATGTGGATTAAATTTATAATTATTATGATAATTATAAAAAAAATGGCACAATATGTAATGTGATATACGTACAAAATATGTTAGAATTTATATAAAATATTATAAAAATTATTATATATTTGTGTTTTTATATGAGGTAAGAGTGAATGATTGAAATGAGGTGTACTTTTCCTGATTCTACCAAATCCACTCTCCAAAGCCCAAACTTTTAACAATCACGCCTGAAACCATCAGTTTTGGGCTTCAATCTAGTAAACATCGGAAAAAACCAAACATGGAATCTTTCTGGGTTCATAAATTACAACACTTTTCATGCTTTTCAATACAATTTCACCTGGATAATGCTATACATACACAAAGCGCCATAAAAGAGACCAAAGACAGGAATTTGGGAGAGACGAAGAGGCTGAAGATGGTTGGCTTGGTGTGGTTTAAGTCCAATCAATGTTCATCGATGTCGGCTTGCCACACCTTGGCTCTCAATTGGCGGCGGCTGGTGGATTCCTAGCCGGCTCCCCCTTCTTCGAGGAAAGGCTCCTCTTTTGCTTGCTTAAGCCTACCCACTTCTACTGGTAAAATGAAACGATTATCAGTTTAAAAATGGTTTAGTTTTTTTACATATATTATTTTTTGTCATTTCATTTTTGAGTTTCCTTTGATGGGTTGTTCCTGAAAATGGGTGATCTTGTGTTGAATGTTAGTTTTAATGGAATCATAGAAGCATAGTTTATGTTAGAATTTCTGGGAATTTGTATTGATTTATGTCTATTTTAGGAACTTTATTGTGCTTGTAAGCCTAATATCTAAGAACCAAAAATATGTTAGTGTCACTATTCGCTGAGGTGCTACTCCTTTAGGCCGTGCCGGTGCCAGCGCATCGTGTTGTGCCCATAAGCTGTTGATTATGGGAATTTATATTGATTTCTGGCTACATTAGGATTTTTATCTTTGCTGGTTGGCCGGACATGACCATTATTGTTTCCTGTTGTAAAATACAACATTGTTTTTCATTAAGTCTTGAGAGAAATGTCGTAGTTTTGCAGTGTACTTTGTCGAATGATTAACAGAATTATGATAATTAGGGGATTAGTAGATGGAGATGTAAGAGAATGCTATAAGCAAAATTGATCTTACGATTAAAACTTTGGATCAATCTGTGTTTTTTTATCGGTCACATATTTTTTTTTGTTACAGACCGTGGTTTGATGCCTACGGTTCGCTAGTCGTGACTATGTCTTGATTGTAGCGAAAAAGGAGACAGTGGTAACTGTCAAAGCTCCGGCAGCATTGGGACCGTATTTGGCTATTTGCAGGCCATTAAGGCTAATAATCTCCTGTTTGTCTCTGGTGTTCTCTGTCTTAAGCTAGAGGTTTGTGGACATATACATTGAAGATTCTTGACATATTAAGGTTGTAGTCAATTCATAGATGTCGGGTATATGAACGAGGTACTTATTGTGTCTGGGGGCTTTATTTCAGACCGGAAAGTTCGTCTCAGACAAAGTAGAGGATCAAACGGAGCAGGTAACCTAGTAATATATGAACTAATGACTTTGTAAATTTTCTGTTTTAGCTTTCCAATTATGGAAACGAATACATAATGGTAATCGGTTCGAGACTGCTATGCAAATCTACAGGTACTGAAAAATATGGGAGAAATACTGAAAGCTGGCGGAGCTGACTATTCCTCTGTCGTCAAGACTACAATTATGTATGATTCTTCTTCGATTTTCTCCGCCGTTTTGCTTGTCACATTGATGATGGTTTATAATCCGGAATAGATTAGATTTTTATGACTTCAAGAAAGTGAATGAGATCTATGATAAATGTGAGTACAAATAGTTAAGATAAAAATCGCTTTATATTTTGGTTTCCTGTTTCGTCTTAAACCTCGTATTCATCGACAAACTAAGTATTCCATATGTTTTTGGACATTTTAATCCATTCTTCCCAAATCGGGTTCTTTTGCAGACTTTCGTTCACCGGCTGCAGCTCGTTCAACGTATCAGGTAGCAGCATTACCATTGGATGCCAGTATTGAAATCGAATGCATTGATGCACTCAAGGCATGACGAAACTAAGCTTTTAGAGCCTTGTCTTTTCGATTTTGAGTTCCGCTGCTGTTTCGGGTTACTGCTGCAGGTAGTGATCCCATATTGACATCTAGAAACCAGCAAGTCTCGTGTGGTTTTGAGCTTACAACTCATAAACAACAAATTGTATTGAATTTATACATTTGGTTCTTGTTTACCAGAGCAGTCAATCTTGGTTCTTCGGTTACAGGTAATCAAAGATCGAGTACATTGCGTATTCTGTTCTTTAGTTTCCGAGATCGGAGATCAAGTTATTAATAACTAACGATTACTTATCGATGATGTGCGTATTTTGATCTTTTGTTAGTCTAGCAGGATGAACTATGAAGGGTTGTGAATGGAACAACTGGGTTAGGAGTGTCATCCTATAATGAGCCTCTGCAATATCCAACCTAAGACCGGTGGTTATACAAAAAAAATTAAAAGTTAATCTGTTGATTGCCAAAGTGAACCGAAGTCAGAAGTGGTGATCCAACGGTGGTCGGGATGATTGTTCCCAGTCGGAGCTCGTATATTGCTCATGTTTTGTGGACAATGGCCTCTATGGTCGTAGATTTTTGTTTCTCTCGTTGCATATTCTTTTATACTATTAGGACAAGTGTCGTGACCAAGTAGTCGTGGCATGTCGATTGGACTGGTTATGATGTGACGCCCTAGGTTGACATTGTTATCCGCAACGATTTCGTGCATCATCACATGATCGCGGGGCGTGGTATTGTTTGAGATCTTACTTGTTCGCTGTGTGCCACGGAGGATGTTAGATAGATCGTGGATGGTTGCCTGAGTTGTTATGTATTTGCCGGAGAGTATGCGCTTGGCGTGCGTAGCGATCACGTGCGTTGTTACGTGATCGCTGGACATCTTTTGTGTGATGTTGTTCGAGACCATGTTTTATTCGTTGCGGGTTATGTGACTTTGACACGTGACGGTAGGTATTTATAGGCACTAATATAACGAAACCATAAAAGCCAAATACTTTTTAATCAAACCCTTTAAAAGTACTTCTTTTTCTTTTTTGAATCAAGTCTATCAAGTTACTCTTTTTTATTAGTATCAAATTTCTACGATTTTAAGTCAAAATAAAGATATAGTAATAAACAGAACAATGTTTTGATAAACCATGTTCTAAGATCATGGATATTTTAAATCCAAATTTAGATTTTCCCCCAGAAAAGTGGGACCAAGGGACAAGTAGATGATAAAACTTAGAAGAACAGAACAATATCTGGAGTCTGAACCAGTGAGCAAATGTAAATTCACACTTTTCCCATGACATGATGACATTATTTACCAAAGAAAGAAAGAAAATAATAAAAGAACCCATTCTTTTGTCACCAACCAAACCAAAACTCAAGGGGGTGAATCAACTTTGTCATGTGTGAAAGTGATAACCTGAAAATGCTCTCAAAAAACTTTTCCCTAGGTTTTCCATCTCCCTTCTTCCTCCATTCACAGTTCTCGGTTCATGATGGATAGGGGGGCGATATCGGTTCATGATGGAAAGTGACAACCAAGCGATATCGGTCTGGACGCGATGGATAGGGGGGCGACAGATATCTTGGAGCGGGGTTTTTTGGGAAGCTTGTTTTGTCCGTTTGGTTTCATTTTTAGTTGCAGTGATGACTGGTGACCTATTGGAAGGGGTGTTAAGGGACAAGGATCCACCATGGAATATAGACTCCTTTTGGCTTGGCTCCAGAGACTTGCTTCCGGTTTCGACCGAGGTGAAGTTTTTGTGGTCGACCAAATGGATCGGTTTTTCTGAAGTCTTGGTCAGTGATGAGGGCTGCGGAGTGAGTGTCGGAACAAAGGAGGTGATCCTTATCACAGCAACTAAGATGGCTGAAGAAGTTTCCGTCCAAGGTGGAAGATGGTTCGAAGGCGGCTGCGTCATAAAGGGAGGGACAAGGACGATGGCAAGCTGGTTCGTTTCTTTTATGCCACTGGAATCTCTGAATGATCGTTGGAAGGAGCTAGGTGCCACCGAAAAAAACCTTTTATGCATGGCTAAAGCCTTCAGACGGTGATCGACTCCGGCAATGCAGTTCAGAGAGCTTTGGCAGCCGGGATCAAAGTTTTTGGGATGAGGGCGAGGGCATTTGTGTCTTTTCTGCAGGATCAAAGTTTTTGTGCCCCCTGTTTTCTTGATTCTTGATGGCAGCTCCTCAATCTCCCCGAAAAGGCCTGGTGTGGGGCTCGATGTTCCCTATCTAGCCAGCCAAGTTATGGTTTTTATCTTTGGAAGGGAAGCCAAGCCACAGCTGGCTTTGTCTTTTTTTGATATTAAGCAAAAGTTTAAGGGGAACGCTCCTTCCGAGGATGTTCTTTTTGTAAAGCGAGCCATATAAAAGCAATTGTCTCATGTAAGCTGGAAGCAAAATCAAAGGAGATTATGTGCAGGGTTAAGGTTCCTCCATGGTTATGGCTTTTCGAGGTGGGATGGATTAATGCATTTTTAGGAGCAGAGGTCTTATGGGCTTTCTTCTCTGCGGATGGTTCTGACAAGAGCCATCCGCCACAAGCATGAGTCGACAGTGCCCCAACAGCTACGGTGAGGGGAAGGCACCATTGGCTGTAAGCTCGATTTTTCCTTCTCCGGTGATCATCGATTGTTGTATGCTCCTGAAGATGCAGTGGTCCTATGGCGGGGGATTTGGCTGTGTTCGTTGCTGGCCTGTGCATCAAGGTCCCTTCTTCTTTGCATCTTTGAAGAACACCTATTTATCTATGGCTGTGTTTCTCTTTCGATCTGAACCCTTGATGAAAAGACCCTCTTTCGAGGGAGTATGCCTCCGTTTGGAGCTCTCGCAGGGGTGGTGGATCGATCAAGAAGGAAGCTGCAGGTTGTGGATGCCCATGATGTTGGCTTTTTCATGCTGTTGCTTTTATGTTTTCAGACCTCTTGGTCTTTTCTGGTTTGCATGGGCCATGCTCGGCCATGCTTTCATTGAAAGGGTTTACCCCTCTGGAAGTTGTGTGCGTTTTTATGCCCTTTGTGGCAATGTCGATGTGACCGTAATCCTTATTCTTTTGTTTGAGTGAAATGAACGCTTTCTTGATAAAAACAAACAAACCAAAACTCAAGCAGGAAAGCTGAAGGTTTTCGTCGTTCAAAATTTGCCATTTTTTAAATAAAATTTTATACCAGCGAATACACGTGGGGTCCATTTGTTATCCCTTTATTTTAAAGTTTATATTCTCGGTGCCTGCCAATTTCTAGATCTTGGGGCATTTGTTCTTTCGCGATAAAGTTTGGTTTTTTTGAACTTGCTTTTAGGTAATTTGTTTTCCTAAATTTGGATCATTTCGTGTTCTTTGGTAGGTTTTTGCATCTGGGTTGATTTCAGATCTTGTTGAGAACATCTCTTTTCTTTGTTTGAATCACTCCTTGTTGAAGGTTCAAAGTTTTGATTTTTCTTTTAAATGTCTTTTGGTGTTTCTTTTGATTTTTTTGTTTAAATTATTCATTGTTTATCTTAGATATTTGCTAATTGCTTAAGAAAATTTGATTTGAATTATGTTAGTGAAAAAAATGATAAGTTACCGATTAAGGTTTCATGCTTTGATCAATCTACTGTTCCTTGTTTCATCTTCACAAGTTTTGTTTCCCTTGTGTGTGTATTTCTGGAATCTAAAGAACAGTTTCTTAGCTATTTCCATTACAAATTTATATAATGATACAAGTTAATTTTGTGTTTTTTTTGTTTGTTTAGGTTCATAATAATTTGGAAAATGGAAGGTATTATTGTTAGAAGGGTCATCCCCTCAGACAACAGCTGCCTTTTCAATGCTGTTGGGTTAGCTCATTAAACTGCTAGATCGTTATGTTTTCGTTTTAATGTTTATTGGTTTGATTGGTGTGATTATTGTTTATTTGAGATCGTTTCTCTCCGTTTCCGCTTGTTTAGGTACGTTATGGACCATGACAAGACAAAAGCCCCGGAGTTGAGACAGGTTCTTATCTGCTTGTTCTTGATTTTTTGTTGAAGCGCTTCGTTTAGGTCATTAGGTTATTTTTAGTATTGCATGGTGATTAAAGACATATATCGAAACTTCATATGCAGTTTATGTTAGCTAATGAATTCTGGTATTCAGATGAATCAGATCAGACATCGATCTGTGGATAGAACGGTTACAGAATAGGAAGCTTTATATGTTGGTAGGCAAATCCATATGGTTGGGGCTTTAATGGGAAATGTTCAAGATTACCGTGCTTTAGCTTTGTTCCGTTTACTGTATTACTACTATAATCTATGATGCATCTACGAGCGGTATGATATAATTCATGTTATTGAATCGTTATCATTATATGCTGCATGCATCTGGAATGCCAAATTAGATAGAACGATCAATGTGTTTTAGTTTGAAGGTGGAAATCTATGAGCATATGTAAAGTGTTGATATAAGGCCATTTATCCTTGCCATTTTAAGTGCTATTTTGTTTCCTTAACCTAGTGTTATTGATTACTGTTTGAAGGTTATAGTGGCAACGGTGGCAAGTGATCCGACAAAATATTCGGAGGCATTTCTCGGAAAGCCAAATGCAGAGTATTGCTCATGGATTCTTGATTCAGAGAAGTGGGGAGGTTAGTTGAACAACCCCCCTTCCATGTCCATTCGTATAGATATTATTCATTTTATGGACAATCTTCATGCTGACCTCGGTATGTTATTTTCTGTTTTGAAGGTGCCATTGAGCTTTAAATATTAGCAGATTATTATGGACGGGAAATTGCCGCGTATGATATTCAGACAACGCGTTGCGATTTGTATGGTCAGGTTTGAATGCTGATATTGTCACTCTTTTTTGTCTCTAGTGGTCAATTTTTAGTTATCGATGCTTACTTATTCTCCCCTTCTTTTGACTACGGTCTTCATGACAGGAAAAGAACTACTCTGAAAGAGTCATGCTGATCAATGACGGTCTCCACTATGATGCATTGGCCGTATGTTGTTTCGTGACCGATTTATTATTTTTTGAGGCTGTCCATATTGTCGCCTTTTAAACTTGAGGAATAACACTAAGAAGGCATTAGCTGATAATAAATTGCTATGAAGGAAACTCTGAGAGAATCTATACGAAATTATGTATTAATTAGGCATTGCGGATGCTGATTGTGTTCTTCTTTCGTAATGTTTTTGTTGTTATTTCTTCTTGATGCCATTCTCCTTTGTATGCTTATGTTTTTCTGGCTTTCGGGTTTTGCATCGACAGATGTCTCCCTTTGAGGGTACCCCTGAGGAGTTTGATCAGACATATTTGCCCGTACAGAAGGATAGAACCATTGGGCCAGTTGAAGGTCTTGCACTGAATCTGGTTAAGGATCAACAAAGGTAGCATTTTAAGTTTCTATTATATATTGTTTATGCAATCCCCATTTTATCCTTTAATCGACCTTTTTCGAGCAATGAGCATTAGACCTTAAACTGATTTGGGCTAAATTTTCATGTCCTTGCTTTTTTGGAAGAGGAGCTACACCGACACTTCCCACTGCCAACTTCACTTTGCGTTGCGGAGTATGCCAAATTGGCGTGGTCGGCCAGAAGGTCATTCCCCCGCCCTCGTTTCTATTAACTAGCTATTTTGCATCCGGTTTATTTTCTTTTAAATACGACACTTATCACGGAATTCCATGTGGATCTTTAGGAGGCCGTTGAGCATGCACAAGCAACAGGCCATGTGAACTTTCAAGAATATAGATGATAGGAAATCGGAGAGGTTAGTGTCATTTTATTAACTATCTCTTTTTTTTATACCTTCCCAGTTCATTGAACTTATATCATTTGGTCATAAATCATCTCATCGGATTCTCGGAAAACAAAATGGAGGTTGTTGTTCCAGTTGTTTCGGGAACTGTTGTTGTAGGATCAATGTGCGAGATGAAAAACATTTACTGTTTTCTTGTCATATTATCACAGCAATGAAAAACATTCAACCACATTCATGGGATAATAAAAAGATCATCTAGTGAGATCTTTCTGTTAACTTTCGTGTAACTTTGGAGAATTTCGACCTTGATTCCATGTTATCGATGAACGATTCAAGCTGTAAACTCGAACCCCATTTCCAAATCAAATAGGAAAGTCGAAAATGGCACAATTTGCCCAGTAGACTGCTGCAGACATTAGCAAGCCGATCTCAGCATGATAATGAAGGTAGTGTGTTTATTAGAAACTTATCATGTTTTGAGCAAACATCTTCCTCAAAGAAAAGGCATGGAAGATCGATACGAGGCGATACTGGCGTGAGGCGCCTTATGATTTCAGCAGCAACCACATATTAACGAAAAGCAATTCTTTTAATAATTAAGATTGAAATAATTATTTAATTTATTTTAAACTTTAATATTGTCTAATGTGTTATTTACCTAAAATCCAATGAACAAATAACATAAATATTTTTCAAGTAGAGAGATCAAAATGCAATCCAACTGGGATATCATTGTGGATTTGTGGTCCTTTATTTTATCCATAAGAACTATATATATTAAATAGAAAAATTACAGAGAAAAATGTTATCAATTTCGGTCTACCATGAACCTTGTTTTTCCATGATAACCTCGAGTGGTACAATACAAATGGCATGCATTGCTTTCTCTACTACACAGAGAACGACAATGTCTCCGGGTAGAACTACAACTAGAGATAAAATGAGATGATCCAACTAACCTGTTTCATGAAGAACATCATCCGGCTTAAGGAGCAAGTTCCTCGTGTCTTCCGAATATCATTTATTTCAGGTGGGAACTTCATTGTTAAAATCACAGTCAACTTCTAAATCTTCTGTTTGAGAACATGCCGTAGTTGGACCTTTTGGCTTTCCATTCTTGCCTCCAAAAGTTTTGCCTTCAAACTATTCTTCTGCACGACGCGAGGCCAGTCAATGCATCCTTTCATCCCTTTTGTTATCTGTGGATGACCAGAGTCCGGGGAGCTCCACTGTCCCACTGAAGGACTGAGACCACCTTTACCCGATCCTCGATCTGAGGATACAATACTACCATTTGACTTCATTCCATTTGAAAGCCTGCCATTTGCTCCTTCTACTGAGATTATCTTGTAATTTTCTCCGTTATTAGGGCATGACCTCCAAAGCCTTGCTATGGAAGACACCTTCGACTGCCTAGCAGGATATGAACAAACTTCGCTAATTTGTGTTTTTGGGGCATCTCCATATGCATTTCCTTCCCATTCAGTTCCGCTACCCGAGAAGTTGCTGTCCCTACCATTCTTGTTCACAGATGCAGCACTTTCTTCAGGTGAATAACTCGAGCCCTGATCCTCGAAATGACTGACAGTTTCCCACCCACTCTCTTCGTCGTCTATCTCATCACTCTGATTAAATTGTGCGTTTGAATGTCTCATTATGCTGTCTGTCTTCATCATGTTCGTTTCAGGACTCACCATAAGAACTTTTGAGGCATGGCTGGCACGACTATATGTGGTACATTGTTCGATTTCCCTTTCGTTTGCTTCAGCTAAAGCAACATCTTCGAACATCTAGGTTTGAGGGCTCATATGTAAATTCCTTGATTTCTTCGACGTTAACTGACTGAGCAGCTTGTCTTAGTGATTCTGCTTCTCGCATGTCTTTCGCGTCCAGATTTGCAGTTCTTGACCTTAGAAAGCTCTCCAAATCTGCTATAAGCTTGTTCATTTGTGAATACCTCTCTTCAAGTGCTACCTTTGCATCAATAAGCTTCATGTGAACACGTTCTTCACGCCAGACCTCAGCCATCTGCAACATTTTTCTTTCCTCATCGACTTCCTCCCGAAGGTTCATGGAATCTCTCTTAATTTCCTCCGCTTCAGCCTTATCTTCCCCAATTTCCTTAGCAAGCTCGTCACATACTTCTTCAATTAGTTCTCTGGCCTTTCTTTCCTTTTCATAATCCTGCATGTACTGCTTTGCTGATAACTTGGCAGCAGCCAATTCATTCACCAATTTGGAATTAACAATTTCAAGCCTCTGGCGTTTTTTCTTTTCTCGGTTCAAGTCAGCTTTGATGTCATCGACAAAGGCACGTATTTTCTCATGTTCTCTACTCCGCCATGCAGCCCTTTCCTCGCTAACTTTCCTCAAGAAGTGCTCAAGTTTCTTCTTTGAGGACTGGCGCTCAGTCTCAAGCTCCTCAATGTGAGCTCGAGCCTGCAATAACTCAGTTTCAAGGGCGGAAACAATTGATACAGCACTTACTTGTTGGTCAATACGCTTGATGTTGTAAATTTTCCATACCTCATCAGTTGTTTTTAAGCGGACAGGATCCCACTTTGTTGCTCCCTCCATTGCGGCGTTTGAAAATTGAATTGAAGGCTCAATCTTAAGATGGAGAAAAACATGTTAAGATCAGAAGAGTGAAGAAATCAATATGCAGGGCATGCAGATGTTTTTGTGTTTCCATGTATCATAGCAAGCTACGAGCATGTTCGAGAATAAATTTACGAATCTAAGCAAGCAAACAGCAGCAAAGCCCTCATTTCGCATAATTTTAGTTCTTACAAATATCCCTTTTTGAGCGTTTTCCCTAGTTAATGCAAGTGGTCTGTGATTCTATTCTATTCTTTTCCCTTCTAGTTTGTCTAGACTCATCAAGAGTCTCGGATAGGCAATGAACGTATATGTCGGTCAAGCACACAACTTTGGTAACATTCAAACTGCCAAAAATAGAGTGAAAACAACTGGTTCTTCTTTTACAAAATCACCAAAATGGATCTAAAATAAATCACCAAATATGGGTTCCGCACGTAGCATGGCACGTATGCCTTATTACGAATGAGATGACAAAAGGTTTGGTTTCCTATGCAAGTTACACTCGCTGTTTCTGTATTGACCAGGTCATTAAAAGTTCAAGATTCGGTTAAGTAGCACATGGATGCAAGCATACCTTACGCAGGAGGCTGTTCTTTGCGCCAGAGACCGAACTAGGGCTTTGTAATGGATCCTCTGAGCCATGATTTTTGTCCTTGTGATGATAATGGAACGGAACACCCATAAAATCCTTACCAGGCTGCAGTACATCACAAAGTAATGAACTCCAAACGCCCAAAATCATAATCCAATTTCATAACACTTAAATACAATTAATCAATCAAAGACGGAAATGAGTAAAACCATCAATTACGACTGAATAAGCAGCACAACTTTCAGAAGCAATTTAAACAGATAATCAAATGCATTCGTTGCGAATCAAGCTAATCATAAATAACATCAAAAAGTATAATCTTTTATCGAGAAAATATCGGTAGAAAACCTGTAAAACCATGCTCGCAAAAGGTTCTCGTGATTAGCAAAACAAAACTATATCAGAGCATATTATGACGACAAACTGCAAACATGATAAATGCATCGAAAATGAAACTTTCGGGTATGAAATCGTATGAATCAATTACATTTAGCAAGTTTTGAAAGGTTTGCTTTTTTGTTGAACATGCAAGCAAAGATCAAACAATGATGGCATTAATAAATATCAGTGTTCTTTTCAGCATCAATAGTTAAAAAACTTCAAATATAAGCAAAAAATTAAGATTTGTAAACAAGTAAAATACCCAAATTAATCCCTTCTAAAATCACAGTTTTTGAATTTGATCACAGTATTCTCATTATACTAACAAATAGTCCATAAACAGAAAGGGGAAATAACAGAAAAGCACGGATCAAGGAACCAAAAAAAGGTTAAAAATCCAACCTTCAACCCTAACCGATCACTCCTCTCTGGGATACCGGGCGCCACCGTCTCCGGCAACTGCAACCGCCACAATACAGCTGCAAGCTTCCTGGCGGACACTTTTGAAGCGCCTTTCCTCCGACGTCCCCGATCACCACCTCTCCGGCCACCATCCTCCTCCGCCAGCTCTTCCTCAGCTTCACAACATTTCTCTCTCCCTTTCCCTTTCTCCTCCACTTTCCATTTCAACAAAGGCGTCTCTGGCCTGCTCCTCCTCCCCACAACCGGTGCACCGCCGACCCGTTTCCACCTCCGGTTCCGTGTCTTCCGCTTCGTCGTCGGCTTGAGATCCGCGTCCGTCGGAATCCTACCCGAGAATGTCGCGGGTAAACTAGCCTTCCCCGTCACCTTCATCACTCTCGAACTCAAACCACTCCCATCAACATCGCAGAAACCAACAAGAATAAAATCACAAAATTCCTACTTTACAAAGAATAAAAAAACAAATGAACAAAATATAAAAAAACTTTGCAAATTAATTGGCTAAAAATCTCTTTATTTTTGTAAAGTGTGTGAAATTGATTTGAAAAGAAAAATGAACAAAAGCTGAGCTGAGAAAGGATTGAGAGAGAGTGTTAACCTTTGCTTGTCTAGTGGTATCTGGAAATGGAGAGAGCGACGTATCTAAGATATGTATAAGAATACGTTTAAATGTATCACACCGTATTTTTGTACAATCAACGTATATTTTAGAAAGATACGATGTCGTTTGGCGGCGTACCATACTCGACCGGTGTTTACTTGATCAGTGGTGAGATAGCAGGAGACGTCGGAAGATTTTATAAGTTTTAAATGGTTAAATATTTAGTACCTAAACTTGGCTTCAATGTGCAATTTGGTAGTTCATTTTTCTCAATTAAGTACCTAAACTTGGCTTCAATGTGCAATTTGGTAGTTCATTTTTCTCAATTAAGTACCTAAACTTGGCTTCAATGTGTTATTTGATACTTAAGTTTTTTTTCCAGTAAGGTGCCTAAAATTGGTCTCAAGATTCATTTTGGCACCTAAATTTTTTCATCCAATTAGATACCTAAACATGACTATTAGATTCAATTCGGTATATGAACTTGACGTCGTTATTCAAATTGGTTCAAATACGTCATTTATCATAAGCACTAATTTAGACCAAAAAGTAAAATTCAAGTACCAATTTGAAACTGAGAATCAAGTTCAGATATCTAATTGAACAAAAAAACTTTAGACATCAAACAAAATTTTAAAGCCAAATTCATGTATCTAATTGGATTTAAAAACTTTTTTACTAAATTGTACTTTGAAATCTAGTTGAGGTATCAAAATATATATTTACCTTTTTTAAATAGGAAAATTTAAATGACTTCTTTTTGGGACAATTTATTGGAAATTATATTAAAAAATATTTATTGGGTTTTCCCTTAAATTATTTTGTATGTAATTTTTCTTAAATAAAATAAAATAAAATGTTATAATTAATTACCAACAATATAATAATTTGTGTTAATTTATACAGATAAATTATTATGTTAAAACAATTTTTAATTTGTTTTATGAATGGTAACAAGTAACCGAAACCTTTACACACTAATTTATCTAAATTAGTCGACCAATAATTATACCAAAAGATAATGTAATGATTTTTTTTTCATTCTGCTTCAAGAATTTAAAAAAAATAAAATCTATATCATTAATATATCAAATAGTTATTAAAAATCTATATCATTAATATATTAAATAGTCATTAAAAATCATAAATATACCAATGGGATTAGTCCAAATCTCGATTTCGAGGTCTTGCGTATGTAAAAAAATCCTCGTTGGGAAATTCACTCACCAAAATTAAGTGTACGATGTGGGTAATCTGAATTAGTCATCCCAATACCTTGAGGAATCGGGAGTGCAACAAAAAAAATTTATAAATATGATTATCATATATCTTTTTACATCTAAAATAATAAATGTATTTGATTGTTTAGATGATTCAGGGATTTGAAATCCTTTCTCAGCATAAAATTTAAAGGCTACAAATAATTAGGTATGAATTTTACATTGATTTCAACGATAATAAATACTTAGACATTAGAGAGAGTAGGCAACTAACATTTAATGTATGTGTATAATTATTTTGAAATTTCTTTTAAATTGGTGGTTAAGCTATTTAATTTTTAAAATATATAAAGTTATTAAAACATATAAAAAATTTTATTTTTAAAAGTTTTAGTTTTTAACATTCTTTTAACTCAATCGATGTCCTATTAACTTGTAACACCGATCTAATTATGAACTTTATAAGCGGTACATGTAATAACATATTTCACTACACCTAGCAAGCGTGTGAAAGAAATTTTTTTTTATAAAAAATTATTCAACGAATGATTATAAATGAAGCGGTGAAATATTTGACGGGTGATTATAAGTAAAATATTTTTATATATATTTGACCGATTGGTCAAGCTGCTCATCATTGTTATCTCATATTTCTTTAGGTTAGGTCTTGAGTTCTAGACATACTAAGAACACCTACTTTCTTCCTCCTAGGTCTCCTTTCTCATTCCCTCTACGTAGAATTAGGATTAAGATTAGGATTATAATTAAGATTTGTCAAAAAAAATTGTATAAATATATGAAGAAAAACAAAAACACCATCGTAAAAACATTTGTTTTTATCTAAATTTTATATTTTAGTAATTTTCGAATTAAGGTGATAATGATTGATCTGTGACACTAATTTAACCAAAGATTTAATATATAATCGACATGCAGTCATGCTGACTTTCCCTTTATTTGTTTGAAGTTGGCATGTAGTCTCCGCAGCTTCTACTTTTATTATAGCAAGTGCAATAGATAATGAAATAAAAATAGAAGTACAACACATCATGAAATATTTTTTCAACAACAATATCCAAAAAATTAGTAATATTTGATGTGTTGCTAGTATAAAATTATTTCTACACAAGCATGTTTATTTAAACTCCACAATATACGTTATAAATATATAATCTTAAACTCTAAATTACAACCTTAAACTCTAAATTCAAAATCCTAAAACTTAAACCCCTAAACCTCGAATTAAATTTACAAAACCTAGATTAAACCCGCTTATGAGAAACAAAATTTCCACTATGAATACATGGAATTTTTTTGACACATTAATCGGACAGCTTTATTGATAAACAAAAATAAAAACATAACATAACTAATAAGTTTTTAAAACATAAAAAACAAGAAAGAAGATGGTAAATCTAAAAATAAAAGATAAGTGTTGCACCAGTCATATCAGACACTTCCTCTTTGTAAAAAAAATCTCCACAGTCCATTGTAGGAAGGGTCCTTGGGGAGTTGTCAAAACACGAACTAGATGAAATCCCCAAAATTGACAGCAATCATCTTTCACGCATATTCCTAAAAATGACGATTTACTGTAAATTACATCGGCAAAACAACGTAAAAGGGGATCAAACTCTACGTGACCATCGAAAAACACGAATCAGAAACAAGTGTCATGAGGGTCATCGTACGAACACCAAAAACCTGCAAAGTAACTATAGAAACGTGCCATAAGGCAAAGAAAACGTGTCATAGAGACAAAGGAAAGCGCAACCACATATGCGAAGAAAAAACAAAACAAACAAAAGAAAATAAAAGAAATATGAATCACCGATGATCCACAACCAACATTAAGGTTGGTGTTACAATACATGGAATATTATATATATATATAGTATAGATAAAATAAAATAAATTTAGATATTATTAATAATATCAATACGTCATATTTATATGTATATCATACACAGGGACAGAGCCAGGATTTGGGGTTGGGGGCAAACTATAAATATTTAAAAATGGGGACAAATTCACAAATAAACTAATTTTTAAAAAAATTTAAATAGGGAGACAAAGGTGGAAAAAAAATTCGGGGCGCCCCTCCCCACCTCACATAGTTTCGTCTCAGATCATACATATATGTATGTACGTGTATATAAATCTAGAGGTGTAAAATAAATAATGTGAAAAATGATTAATTAGGGGAACCCCATGTCTACAAGTTTTCGACTATTACGGTTTGGCATATCTTAACTCTCTCCGTTTTTTTAATATGCTGGTGTGATTATATGATAGTATCTGTTTAATTTTCTTAGCTTTTTATAAAGACATACACACCGTACATATATGATGTTCAAACCAGAGCCACATGAATAAAACATTATTATCTTTTACCACTGAAACCACTCTACGAGTTCTAACTCTCTCTGTTTTATTTGCATTATTTTAGACAGGCTCTCAAAGGCATCCGAGGGGAAATTCCACGTGGCTATTTATTAAAATTACACGTGGAAGACGAACCAAATCAAATAATTTAAACAAATCGAACATTTAATATTTTGTATGTATTATTCTTTGCAAGCAGACGAATTGTACCCACATGGTCTGGCTTGATTGTATTGATTTATTATAATTATATTTAGGGACGAAACTAGAATCACACGTTGGGAGAAGCAAGAGTCTATTAAATCTTTAAATTTTAAATTTAAAAAGGACAATTATCTTATTTAATTAATATTTAAACTAAAAATGACCTAAAATAATATTATATTAAAATTTTTGGGAGGGGTACACCTCCGTCCCTGGTTAAAGCGTATGATGAGTGCAGGTAGGTGGTTAGGACTCTCTTACTATGTGCTGTATCATCCGTGTTATGGTTGTTAGGGGCATGCTTAGGGAACATATGATTCTTTTTTCTAAGCTGATACCTAGGGATCAGTTGTATATATCTAACCTGTTCTCATTTCAGATACTAAAGGGTATTGCCTCTCTTTTCTATATTTTCCCTCTTTTAGAATTTATAATCTGTCTTACTCAGGTCATCAGCACTAGAGCGACGTTGGCTTGTTGATAACGCCCGATTGTCGTCCTTGTTGTCACCGTTCAGTCTTTGCCTTGCTCATCGCTAACCTTTTGATTTCGAATCCGTTGTGAATGTTAGTAACCGGAGGAGGGACGAAGCCAGAATTTAAGGGTGAGATGGTAAAACATAAGTTTTGAAAGGTAAGGAGGGCAGATTCACAATTATACCATCTTTTTCAAAAAAATATAAAAGACAAAAGAGTAAAAAAAAAAATCCCCCGGCGCTGGGGCAGTAGCCCCTCCTAGGAGCTTAATAGTTCTATCTCTGATTATAATCATACATATATACTTGATTGTAATTATGATTAGGGATGGTCAAATTACCTGAACTTGAAGGGTTTTGATTCGATATGACCTTATAGGATCAACTTTTTTGAAAAAAAATTGAGTCAGGTTATATTTTGTGGAGAATAGAGTCGAATTCCAGTTTTATGGTGAAAATACTTGACCCGAGATAATAATATAAATTTCCCCTTAAATATTTAGGAATAATTATTATAATACCTCACTATCTATATATTTTTCAATTATCTCTCCATTCCGCTGAGTAAAAATAATTTTTTGTATCAAGTCAGATCAAAGACATATTTTTATCCCAAAATTCATATATAATTTAAATTTAGTGAAACATTTTCAAATGTCGAATCAAATTCAAGTATAGACTCATGACCATCCCTAATTATGACTGTATTCGAATATATTTTATTTTAAACCCATAATGACCTTATATCTTAGAAAGTCTGAAAACTAAACTTCAATCCCTTTTGCTTTACAAGTACCAAGTTCCATGTGATTTCGTAGGGTTGATCCATTTAATGCTAAGATTCACATGTGATGCTTGTATTACCACGGTGTCGTTTTTTAATTTCCAACCATATATTATCACTTTCATATATTAGACTGATCCATGCAGATTTCAATAGATTTTTTAATCATTATATATGAATATTTATTGATAGAATGGATTGGTTAAAAATCATTTTATTAGTTTTAATGAAATAATAATTAGAGAATATAGTGTATTTAAACGTATTAAATTTAATATAATTCGAATAAGTTAAAAAATTATCGAGTCATGCAAATAACTTGACGATTGACAAATATATTAAATTTTTTTCTATTAGGTGATTTAGTGTAATAAAGTGTTAAATTCTTTAAGTAAGATTAAATGTTCAAATACCGATATCGTAAATATAATAAACTGAGTTAGAAGAGTAAATTTTATAGTACTCGATTTAAATTAGTCGAATAATAAATTAAACAATTATGATTATAAATAAAACCATATGATTTTCTTAGCCGGTAAAGATGAAAAACTTTTTTTTGACAAATCTTACTTAATCCTAATATTATTTAGTGGAGAAGAGAAGAAAAGTCTATAGGGAAAAAATGTTCCTAATAAAAAAAATGAGCAAGGAAACAACAAATAAAATAAATAAATAAATGCAGCAGTTTAGGCCAAGAATTAGGGGGGGGGGGGTCCAGGAATAGTTGCCCCATTGATACGTGTGGCCTGCATGTTATGTAAGTCCCTTTTGCAATGAATATGATCAGTCTGGGACTGCTACAAACAGAAATTATAGGTTTCCAATCATCAACCATTCGTCTACATAAACTTTACGAATTATGATCCTCTTATATTATGTAAAATTTAATTAGTTTTACATTCTTTTTAGATTGTCAAATAAAAGTAATAAATGATTAAGATTATTTTTATTTTTTTTCAAGTAATAACCTTCAAATTTCCTATTATTAATCTCAATTATCCATCTATCTTCATCCAACAGTCTAAAAATGTGTAAAACTTTTAAGTTTTACATAGTGTAAGAGGATCACATCTCAAACTTTATATACATATGAAATTTAGTTACACTATGTAAAACTCAATTAGTTTTACACTAATTCATGACTATTGGATGAGTAAAATAGATGGATGGGATCAGAGAAGTAGGATATGTGAAGATTATCACTTGGAAAAAAAAGTAAGGAGTTAATCTCATCCGTCCATTTTACTCATCTAATGACCATGAGGATCCACTTACACACAATGTAAAACTATAAGTTTTACACGTTTTTTAGATCGTTGTATGAGTGAAATTGATTGTTGAGATTTACTCTCTCTATATATGTATTACACAAATGTAAAACTCGTACTTTTACAGGTTTTTTATTGTGGGTGAAACAGATGGCTGATATTAACTCTTTTCTTTTTTCAAGTAATAATCTTCAGATATCCTACTGCTAATCTGAGTCATCCATTTCACTTATCCAACAATTCAAAAAACATGCGAAACTCAAAAACTCTTACATTGTATAAACAGATCCTATCTTTATATATATCTATATATGCTTATTGATTGAACTGACTACATCTAACACGGTTTTAATTTTTTTTAATTAAATGTATGATTAGACATAGGAATTAGTGGTAAAATATATTGTGTTTTGAAGAAAAGTAATAGTAATATTTTTGTTCAAAGTTCAAACTTTAAAAATATAATCCAATTTAACTTATTAAAAAACAATATTTATATATATTTGAATTTGAATAAAGCTAATATTTTTATTGAATAGAACAAATTTCAAATTTAAAAACTCCTTTTCAAAATTAAATTCCCAACTAATACATTTTGGATAGGGAACCAATTTATTAATAATCCCTAAATTTGATGCTATCACAAGGAGGATGTAGTTCAACAACAAAATTATCATAAACTTTTATATACATATATATACACACATTTTTGAAAAAAAAATTGTAATTAATTACATTCCAATCTTAAGATAAATTGCTTCCACCTTCTAACTCTTAGACATACATAAGATTCCTTATAGGTTGATGAAATTAAAGTATACAATGCAAAAATATATTTGAGTAATTAATATATTTATGTGCTATCAGTTGTAGAACGAGATTTTTTTTTGAATAGTTTCTACTTAAGAGAATGGGAGGGAAATTTTGCTCCTAATAGGTATTGAACCCACAACCTAAGAGAGAGGATGATGTAAACTGAGAGCTTTTAACCACCTGCTCTAGAGATTGTCGACGAAGTGAAGAGATTTAGATTGTAGTGTCAATTATTTTTGAAATTGTGTCAAAGTTCTTTTAAACTGATGTCAACTTTTTTAATTTCTTTATATAAAATTCTATAAAAAAATTAAAACATTTTGAGTGTCAACTGACACCCCTTTCATGAATGTGACTCCGTCCATGTGAGAGGCAAAATAATTTACTTCTAGTTTCGACTATGTTGGTATTTGGGGGGAAAATAGAAAATGGTGGTAAGTTCAAATTTACAAATCATTAAAAAATAGTTGGTGGGAAAAGCAATGAAAGGAATGAACTTTTGGTTTTATGAGCATTGTTCAATATTCAAAATGGTAATATTATTTAAGTCATAAAATGGCTAAGTTTTTTAGGCCATAATTAATGACTAATAATAATATAAGCTATGTAAATGCATCAAAATCAGTGAAAATGTATAATATAAAAATACATAAAAAGCAATGCAAACATATTAATCTATTTGCATGGATTTTGAGTTGTAGCATTTAGGCTAGGGATTCTTTGAAATCAACTATGAAGCCATCCATGCCTACCAACAAAAAAAAATAGGAAGGCTTTTTTATTTCATACAAAATATAATGTTTAATCTTTAAATCGAATATAATTGTATTTAACTAATATATAATTTCTTTCTTAGCCAAAACTAATATATGATTTCTTTATATATTATATTATTAGTAATGTCAACCGAACTAATATATAGTTAGTAAGACCTTTTAAGTAAAGTTAGGAGTTTGAAATTCTGACATTATGAATGGAGAAAATTGAATTGAGAGAGTGACTTCCATATTAAACATCTGCAAAATTCGATCAGAATTGATCGGCCAATGGATGAGATACATGTGGTTAAAAAATAGTAAAGTTGTGAAGGCATGCAACGAGACATGAGTAAAGTTTGGTTGAATATGGGTTAGCCTGCAATGCCATGTTGGGAAGTTTTCTTCTGAGTAGCCTGCTAGGCTAAGGCTAGGAATTATTCAAGTTTTCCTATATATCATATATGCAATTTGCAAAGCCCAAATCACATATTGTTTCTGATTTTTTTAAAAGAAATATTCTAAGATATTGATTCCAATTCGATAATTAGACTTTAAAACGCTTCAATTTTGGAACTAAACTCTCAATTGCACATTGATTTAGTCACCGGGCCTTTAAATTATTAACGAACAGATATTTTTAGATAATTAGTGTGTTTTATTATCCAAGAATCAAAAGATGTTACAAATTAGTGCCTTATAACACCCCACCCAAGCTGTACAAAGAGGGTTGGTTATTTACAAGTATGTTCTTATTTGTACATCTCTGTGAAAGTTTTATCCCAACGATACCCCTAATTACATTAATTATCTCCGAAATAGTACGAGACTCACCTCTGAATTGCCGAAGGTTTTGCTCCTCCCAGATAAGATAAATGGTTGCATTCCACGAAATGTGAAGTACAAACGCGAGCACAGACTTCCCTTTCATGTAGTTGGTAGCCCATACAATCTCATCCCCCCAAGAAGTGACGTGCTGCGTCAAACCACTCAAGGAGAAGATCTACTTCCAAACCAGCAAGGAGAAACTACATTCAGCTAACAAGTGAGAGTGCGACTCATCCGCATCACCACAAAGCACACAAAGGGCATCAGGGACAACTCCCCAGTTTCAAAGCATGTCCTTTGTTGTTAGACGCCCGAGAAGAACGAGCCAGAAGATGACAGCGTGCTTAGGCACGTGCTGAGGGAACCAGACCAGCCGTTGCCACGCGACTTTATCACGTTTGTTGCGCAACTTGCTCCAGATCATACTAGTAGTGATCGTATTTAAGTTACTGTGGGAAGCAAAAAAAAGGACATGAGTGTGTGGCACCGGATCTTATTCGAAGATGCCCGACGAGAGATTTCGAGCATAGGTGTACGTTCTGTTGGATTAAAATCTGCAATTGTAGGTACATAGGTAAAATGTATGATGCTATTATAAAGTATGACACAAAATCAAGTGACTAATTATGTTAGGCGTGTCATAGATATTAAAGTGTCGTGGAAATAAAAGTGTAGATACCGTAAGATATATTTTTAATTCAATTAGGGGTATAATTATAAATATTTAAATGTTGATTTAATAATCAACTATATAAAAAGGTAGTGGTCCCCAAGAAATAGGTTAACTTGTATTACTCTTGTCCCGTCAGAGAGTTTTTACGGCAAGAGCTAACCTATCTTATTGGAAGATCACAACCATCTTTTAGGCGATCTCCATTAAAGGATTCAAGGTTTTCAGTCCATCAATAAATCCAGGTATGCTTCCGCATTCGGTTTATTCGATTTATTGTTCCTGATGATTTGACATGATAGATCATGGGTATTAGGTTTCATATTAATTTATGATTTGGTTTTAACACGTTCCCGAAGCTGTGTCGCACCGGGCCTCACCCAAGAGTGTACGTTCTTAAAGCTTTGTGGCACCGGGCCTCACTCTAGGTTTGTTGGTATAGTGTACTATATGAATGGTTAATACATTCTATTGTTTTGCTATGTATTTAGGCAGTTAGAGGTGGTGCCCATTGTTGTTATTAGGCCACGATGTCATTCTTTAGCTACTTGCTCATATTCATGATTTGCATGAAGCATGTTTGAGTGAAAGTGTATCCATTGAGCTTCGTTAGCTCAGCATTCAGAATTATTGTTTCCATTCGCAGATTAGTAGGTTGACGTGCATCGTCGAAACACCATCGGAGTAGGACTTCAGCATCGACATGTGTTCGAGTATAGTACTTAGATGTTTGGGTTATGTATACATAGGACCCTATGTTGTATTGTAACTCTTATTTTGGTATTTTAACTTGTGAGTCGAATGTTTTTAAATTATGTATTTAAATAGAGCTCTAATGTAACGTTTTAAATCGATTTATCTATTTTGAAACACTCAAACTTGATGGATTTTATGAAATGGATACGTTGGGCTAAGTCTAGTGTAAAATTTTATGATTTTGATTTTGAGCTTGAGGCTCAATTGTGACATCCGAGTTTGGGTGTTACATCAATCTTTTTAGGAATTGCAGCACAAGAAGCTAGCTCGATACACACTTTAGCATACTCCAACCGTTCGCAATTTGCAGTGACAGAATCCATGTAAAGTGGATTTCTTATTGCACTGGTTATATAGCTTAGCCCATCCTTGGAGTAAAGTTCAAGAGGAACATGATAGAGCTGAACCCAGAAAGGCATACTGGCCAAATCAAAATCTAATTTGCCCAGGTTTGGCTCCCATTTACGCACGATTAAAGGCTTGTTTTGAACGTGCCAGGGGCCATTTTCGAGGACCCAGTCCCTAGCTGTGGCATTAGGGAACGTAAAAACATACAAGTTCGATCCGGTGAGGCTCACCTTCACTGTCGAGGTGCGTCCCCAAAGTTGATCAATCAATTTCCTCATGACAGCAAATATAGGAGCTGACTCAATAAATTACCCCGCAACCGAGAGCTTCTAATCAGTTGTACCATTTTCAAAAGCCCTGGCTGGTGGCTGGACAAGGACAGGACCCTCCCGGTTCGGCGGAGGTAGAAATCGCAGAGACTGCTCCTCCGACCCAATGAAAATTTTCTTTGAATCAATCGCCGATTTCGACATGAAATCAGAACGCCGAAGAAGAGGCCAGCTTGAAACGAAAACAGCGACCGAAAAACGTGAGGGAATCGGTAAAAATCTCAGGGCACGCTAGGCCCGCTAACATGTGCTGCGAGAGAGTTCACAGATAAAAAATATATAAAAAATAATTTAACTTATTAACAAACAGATTATAAAGGTCTAACCTTTTGAAATATTTCCAAATAAGACACCTCATTTGAGCAGTTCTAAAAATGCTAGATCTTTATTCGATCTTTTTGAATGGTTAGACCTTTATTTAAGCATACTCTAAAATAGTAGGCCTTTATTCGATTGTTTTAAGATGTTAAGTTGTTGTATGAACAACTTTTAAAATGTTAGGCTCTTATTTGATGAACTTACAACTCGAAAATACTAGGACCTCAGCCTTTAGTACCAAGAATTCATCCGTCAAAATCCAGACTTTTGAAGCAATGAATCCATTGTCACTTCTTAACTTAACAGCTCTAGGCGAAGTTGACTTGCTCTCCATTTTCCGAATAGAACTTATCTACCTCTTTTTTGTGTCTTTTTATTTGTCTCACTAATAATTTTATGTCATGTGTATTATCAATAAAATTACAGGTGTAAATGAGCCGAGTCCGAGTAGTGCTAAGCTTAAATCGGCTTATTAAGAATTAGAGCTAAGTTCGAATTCGTTCAACTCGAGTTGATCTTGAGTTCAACTCGACTTATTAAGAACTCGAATCGATTATTAACCGAACTTTAATTGAATTAACTAACGATTTGTCTCGTCTCATTTATAGCTCTAAATAAAACAGAAATGATTAATAAAAAAATAATTATTAATACAAATGATATAAAATTATTAATAAAAGATCAACGGACGAAATTTGTTCATATTTTCCACCGCCGCAATAAAAGACTTCATCGTGCATGAAAATTATCACAGCCATGCAAAATAGGCGCCAGTTGTTAAGAGCTAGGGTTTATTAAATCACCCTCGTCAAGTAGGTGAAAGACGACGACGACGGTGCATGTGTTAGGATTGTGAAAGCACCTCTTTGAAAAGAATATATATATATTAATTTTTGATATACTATCTATAGAAAAAAATAATTTCAAAAATTACATTAAGATGATGACAAATGCTCTTAGACTATTTTTTAAAATTTCAAAAAGTAAATAAATGTAACACTTGTCATCATTTTAGTGTCGTTTGTAAAATTATTTTTGTTACGTTGCATCGTAGGTTAGACGTTTAATTGAGTCGAATTGATTTGAATAAAATTTTTTGAGTTATTCGAGTTTACAAGAACTATTTCACGATTTAAATTTTATTTAAAATTTTTTTAAATCGAGTTTATAAAATTCGAGTCGAGTCTAATCGAGTCAAGTTTCTGTACTGCATCGGACGATAAATATATACACACATGTTACAAGGACGAAAACAAGTGGTTAAATTATTGTTAACCCCTTGCACAGGTGCGGATTTAAGTGGAGTTTAGTGGGGTCAATTGACCCACTTGGTTCTAAGGAATCCTTGTAAAAATATAAAAGTTTAAGGGTAGAGGGGGAAATTAAATATATTTGAACCCACTTAATCTCACTTAGTTCGTTTAACTTTGACTTTTTGAACCCACTTAATACGAAGTCTAGTTCCGTCACCGCCCTCGCATATATTAATAATACAATTTAAACATTTTTACTCTTTTATTAAATAGGAAAATTACATTCTTAATCTCTCCTAACAATTAATTGTTTAATCTTAATCCTTTCAAAATATAATTTTTAATTTTAGTTTCTAAAATTTTATAATTTTATCTCGATTTCTTACATAAAATTTTTACCTCGTCCGACGTCCCTGTTTATGTACGTACGTACACGTGTACAAAAATAGGTCATTTAGATTTTTTTTGACGATTCCTTAAGTTTCTTAGGGATAAATATGAACTGTTTTTTTAATCAATGCAAATATATATTCCTCTTATGCTTAAATGAAAAATAGGTGTCTAAAGTATGCATTTTTTAAACTTTAAGTGTTTAAAGTATTTTTTGTAAAAATAAGTGTCTAAAGTTTTAAAAGTTATAATTTTAGGTGTCTGACCGTTAATGGGTGTTGAAAATATTTTTTTTAACCAATCTAGCTTGACACGTGACATATTTAATTATAACTTTTGAAATTTTGGGCACCTATTTTTACAAAAAAATACTTTAAGAACCTAAAATTATAACTTTTAAAACTTTAAGCACCTATTTTTTTTTAAAAAAAACATACTTTTAGCACTTATTTTTCATTTAAGCCTTCCTTTTACAACTTTAGTATTATATGCATAAGCAATCCAAAAGGAGAAAACTAGAAATATTTATAAGCGAGTGTTGTTCTTAACACTAAACTGTCAATTATCCATTTTGTCCTATTTTCTTTGGATTTTTTTTCAAAATCATTATATATTTTTTATAACCACCAATATTCAGTTAATTAGTTGATCAATCTAAATCGAGTACTACATAAACCTATTATAAGGACAATTTACTAATCAATTTTTAACCGTACTTAAGAAATCCCTCCGCTACACGGGCAAGGGCGAAACTTGGTGGAGACTTGTGAGGGCCACGCCCCCAGTTTGAAAATTTACCATTTGACCCTTAAAATTTTCTAAAAATATAATTAGGTCCCTTCAAGTATTTGAATGCCCCCAATTTTGAAAGTTTATCACTTGCCCTTTGAAAAATTTAAGAATCTCAATATGCCCCTTCAATTTTTTGAATATTTTTAATCATTTCTTTAAAACTTTTTATTAATATGTATTTATATATTAAAGAAACACAATAAAAAATTTACCTTCAAAATTTTATATTATCTATAAGATCTATTAAAGAAAATCTTTAACTGATCCCTCAAATCGAATGTGAAGTTCTGCCATTGGACACGACTAATAGTTGATTATTTGTTTTATTCTTATGATAAAGATGAAGCCATTGTTTCTTTTGGTTTCATATTATATATATCATATCACATATTCCGTGTTAAATTAACCAAAAATAAAGATGAATTGCGTGTATATATATATAAATCCTTAATGGTTGAGATTAACCAAATTCATTATAAAACTCCTTTAGTTGCCGATTCAAAAAAAATGGAGCTCTTATTTAAAAGATAATTATGATATATATTTTTTTACATAACCGCTGCTATTTGAATAACTGGTTGATTAATTTAAAATAGATACTGCATAAATTCACTATAGGCTCTAGGGAGTGACTCTCAACTCATTTAAATATATTTACAACACCGAGATTTAAATTCTAAAAGTTATTTAAAGGACATAATAAATTGCCCTACTAAACCAGTTGATAGTCGATATATTTGCGATATTCATTTTTATATGCATGCAAATCATGTTAAACAAGTTTAGAAGAAGTGGGTTCTTAATTAAATCTTTTAGTATTTATAAAAAAGGGAAAGTCCAAATGGATAAGGTTAATTTTTTGGTCCATAACTATGGAATGTTGAAAGTGCTCAATTAACCAAAATGAAAAGATAGTTGAGAAATTACGATTATCTTTAATAGGATAATTTTTTCACGTTCGACGAACACCGCTAAACACAACTAATGTTGAACATCGCTGAACACTATTAAATTGATCAATAAAGATTAAAAATCTAAGTACTTAACATATAATTATAAATTATTTAAAATAAAATTTTAATTAAACTATTTTTCATATATATATATATTATATTTTTAATCTTTTTTAAAATAATTAGATCAAATACTAACCTTAGTCAATTTAAAAAAATAAAAACCATAAACCATAAATCTAAAACCCTAAAATTCTAAACACAAATTTTTTTTTCTCGAAATTGAAAACCGAGCACCAATAAAGGTTTGCTACGCGACAATGTTGCTTCAAACCAAGAAAACCCAATTATCTCTAGCTCTGATACTTGCAAAAGAACGCCTAAACGACTAGGAATCTAAACAAATCAGAACAACATCTCCAACACTAACCCTAAAAACATACAGTGAATTACGAATAGACTACACAAATATTTCAAATTCTATGAAAAGAAAAGTCAAACAAAAGATTAGAGGGATTGAAGACAGTAATGACCTTTGAAGATGGGACAGGGCTTCGAAAATGGTGTTGATGTTAAGAAGCAAGAGTGACATCGACCCGTAAATTCCCAAATGTCGGTTAGGGTAATGGTTTAGTGCTTAGAGTTTGGGGTTTTAGGTTTTAGGTTTATAGTTTAAAGTTTATGGTTTTAGGTTTATAATTTAGGGTTTAGGGTTTATGATTTAGGGTTTTGGGTTTAGTGTTTTAGGGTCTAGGGTTTAAGGTTTTTTAAATTGACTAAGGTTGATATTTGATCAAATTATTTAAGAAAAATAAAAAATATATAATATATAAGAAAAATAATTTAATTAAAATTTTATTTTAAATAATTTATAATTATATATTGAGTCATTGAAATTTTTAATTTTTATTAATTAATTAATGATGTTTAATAATGTTTAACGATAGTGGTGTTCAGCGGTGTTCGTCGTCGAGTGTAATAAAATTTTCTTCTTTAATAAATATTATTTATTATTAAAATTTGAATATTTGGTTTAAAAAACAAATAAAAATACTAGATTAATGGTACCTTTGGTTTGATTCCTTGCACAATTTGTGTTCACACTGCAAGATTCCACGCCTAACCGCGTTCACATTAGCACCGGCTTAATATACGTAACGCTTAGCCTTTTAAAATACGGCTTGGCTTTTGATTAATTGAAATTATTATGGCTTCGACTCAATTCTGAAGCATTTATTAGGATTCAAATTTTCTTTATAGTATGGTACACAAGCTGTGTAAAAAAATTATAACTTTTTATATTTAAATTATAAAATTTAAAATTTAAATTCCTAACATCACATATCCTAAACTCTAAATATTTAACCCTAAACTTTAAATTCTAGGCATAGATTTTAAATTCTACATCCTACAACCTAAATCCCTAAACCCTAGAATTAAAAGACTTGTGTAAACGTAAACAAACTAGTGTATCAAAGTATTTTTCTTTAAATTTTGTAATAGTGTCCAACATGAATACTTTGTTTAATAATTTATTAAAAAATTAGTAATTTCAGTAATTTAATATTTAAAGCATGTTTAAATTATTTATTATAATTTTTAATGAAAAAAGTAGTGTTGTAAACGAACAAACGTTTAGCGAATTGTTCGGCGGAAAGTTCGTTTATGTTCGTTTATTTATTAAACGAACGAACATTAATAAGATTTTATGTTTGTTTAGTTAAATGAGTGAACACGAAAGAGTTCATTCGTTCATTTACATTTGTGAACGTTCGAGAACTCGTTCGTTTATGTTCTATTAAATTTATTCACATATGTTTATTTATAGTTATTGTTTTTCATAATAAAAGTATTATATTTAAAAAAATCAATTTTATTCACATATGTTTGTTTGTTTATGTTTGTTTAAATTTATTCACACGTGTCCTTTTATGTTCGTTCGTTTGTGTCCGTTTACGTTCGTTTATCATTTTAAAGAACAAACATAAACGAGCTACATTCCTTAACAAACGAACACGAACAAAAAATTGTGTTCGTTTAGTTGTTCGTGTTCTCTCATTTGTTCGGTTAAAATTAAACGAACGAACATGAACATGAACATATCTATTCATCACTTGATGGAGTATAATTTCCAACACTTTTTTCTTTCTTTTAAATATATGATCTTTTAAAATTTATCTTTATCAAATAGTTTAGTTATATCTAGTATTTAATTTTAAACAAAATATCAAACAAATTTGTAATCTAAATTCATCGCTTGATTTTTCAGTATTAATTTTTAAATACTTACTTTTTTCAATATATTGAATGACACCCTTAGGGGTGCTTATCAAGCGAGTCGATCGCGAGTAGAGTAGTGCTCGACTAGTGCTCATTAAAAAATCTTATTGTTCGACTCGACTCGTTGCTCGTTAAGCTCGATAACATTTTGCTCGGCTCGTGCTCGTTAAAAAATCTCGTTGCTCGACTCAAGTCGTTGCTCGTTAAGCTCGTCAAAATTTTTATCTTGTTTTTTAAATATAGGTAAAATCTAGTGATACTATTAGAACTTAACATAAACATAAAAAATCAGAAGAAAAAAAATGGTAGGTCCGAGGAGTAAATAAATGAATCTGTCATTATCGAATTAGAGATGAAATAGATATTCGAGTGTGAGACTCTTTTTTAGTTTCTCAACAATCTTCAATGAACAACAAATGAGACACTGCTTTGGGAATTTGGGGGTTTTAACTTTTAATCATATTTTTTATATGGAAAGCGAAAACTGAAGATTTTTTCTCTTTTTTACTTTTTTTACATAAAGTAATACTAAAAAAACACTTTAGTAAAAAAAACTCATTATTATAATTTAATTTCTTATTTATACAAATTAACTTTTTTTAATTCTTCGAAAATTTAAAACGTTTTGGAAATTTGAAACTAAAATTTATGGGTAAATTACCTAGTAATTCACTGAATTTTTTTAAGAGTTTTTAACTAGTATTTAAACTTCTTGGGGCATAATTTTTTAAGGTAGCCATCGAAAAATCATAAAAGAAATTATAAAAAAATAAAGAGTTGATCACAGACTTATCGGGCCGAGTTGAGCCTTGCTCGACTTGACTCGCTAAGATCTCGAGTCGAGTCAACTCGAATCGAAAGTGTTAATCAAGTTTTGACCGAGTCGAGCTCGAGTTGTTTACGAGCTGCTCAACTCAATAAACACCCCTAAGAACATTAATATTTTATCTTGGATTTTGAACTTACAACTAATGTGTGATAACATAGTCGCCACCGGTCTCTTTTATTAAATTAGGCGAACCGGAAACCTAAAAATAAACCAGAGATTAAGAAATCTCAAGGGTTCGGGGCACGGTTACGTGTGGGGAAGGATTAACACCCTCCACAACACCCGCAGGCTGCGCTTATTTGATCATTAATATTTTCCTTTGTAACCCGGATAAATGCGTGCAAAGATTAATGTAAAAATCAACAAAGTTCTAAAAGTGACCCAAATTTGCTCACAGCTGAGGAAACTTATGTCAAGTTTAAACGCAATGGGATTAAGGCATTAATCCCTAAAATCCAAAAATATAGTATCACATAGGAGTTTCGACCATTCTCCAACTACTAGAGGAAAGCTAAATTGACCATACTTCAAAAAACATTTCATTTTCATGATGCAAAGAAAACTCTTTTTATGACATTTCATGTACTTATTAATTCTTATGGATGATTTAATGTCCATAATTAATTTTTAGAAGCAAGTACTTAGAGAAACTAATCCTAAAAGGTCTTATTTAATTACTTACAATTATGGGAAATATTTATTTACTTCTCTAAAAAATTTACCTAAAAAAGTCTTATTTAATTATTTACAATTAAGGGGAATATTTATTTACTTTTCTAAGAAAAATTACCAAGAAAATTATTAGAAAGAAAATTATTTAAGGAACCTAAACCTAAGACATTAACAGCTAAACCATATTATTAAGAAACTAACCTACAAAACAAAAAAGTTTAATTAAGGCATCTAAGACTTATTAATTATTGAATTTCAAGAGAAACTTGCCTAAGAATTTATATATTTTTAAATTAATTTACCTAGGAGTTTTTTTTCTTCATTTTTATGGAAATATTATTCTATTATTGTATAACCAAAAGTTAAATTAATTAGGTGACATAATTACCAATTATATTAAATAAAAAATATGAATTAAATAACACAGGGATTAAATTGCATGAAATAAAAATAAAGGACTAAAATTAAATAAAAAACTAAAGTGAAGAAATGGAAACAGTAGGGATTGTAGTGTTATTTTTTTGGAGATGAGGTACGGGTCGAGCCGTGGACCGCCTCTGCAGCGTCACGCCTGTCGCCGTGTGTAGATGTTGTTCACCGATAGCGTGCTGCTCCCGCTTCTACTCTTGGCTCCAGTGGCGACGTCGGTTTTGCCTCCCGAAAACGATAGCTCCTCCGCGAGCTCGACTTGGTGAGAACTTGCACCCTTTTTTCAATTTGAATCGAAATAACATGAAAATATATAATAAAAAAAACTAGAGTTTAGGTATGGAAAATACCTCAAAAATTGACTACAATACTTGTGTTTCTCTTGAATAATGTATGTACATGTGTTGTGTGTTGTGTGAATTACAAAAAAATGAGGCCTATTTATAGGCTTAAACTCTGAAACCCCTAAAATAATTTACACATTAATTCTAAATCTTTTTTCGGAAAGAGAATAATGTCTTTACTTGAGCATTAAACCACGTTTCTTACACACAAAATAGGGGTGTATCGGTTCGGTTTTTAATAAAATATGAGCCGAACCGCAGTCTGCGGTTTTTTGAAAAGAAAACCAAAACCGAATGGTAAAAAATCTGAAATACCAAAAACAAAATTTTACGGTTCGGTTAAAAACCGCGGTTTTAACGGGGTTTTTTTTTCAAATTCAAAAAAAGAAGCAAAACACATAATATATTTTAATTTATCATTAGACACTCAATACCAATTTATTTTGCCATTAAGAATAAGAAAACACGTGTCTTGAGCTCTTGACAGATCTAAGATTTCTAATAAAAATGAATTAAAAAATAACGATGATTACAAAACAGACAATCTATCTAAAAAATAAATCACATGAAATATTCATTTAAGTAATATCCACTCAATGATTCTACATCACCAACTTAAAACATAAATATGTAGTCTAATATATTGTTTGATTAAAACCAAACTCAAATATTCAACATAGTAAAACAACTCTTGAATAGTAAATATTATAAAAATATATTACAATTTGAAACACAATATTCAATCAACTTAATATTATAAAAATATATCCAAATATTCCAATAAAATATCTTAAAAACAAATCAAAATATTTCAAGAGACTATCTTTAAAATATATTTGATATGGATTATAATGTATTTTTTAATTCGGGTTGATATGGAATAAACGGGTTCCATATGAAAAACCCGAAACCGAAACGAAAACTGAACCTCAACATGCAAACTCGAACCGAACCGCATAGCCCGGTTCTAGCCGGTTTTTCAGTTTTCTCAGTTTCGTTGCTCACCCCTAACACAAAATGGTCCTAAATTAATTAGAACATTAGGGAAAAACCTAAGTTTGACTTTGATTACAAATAATCAATAAATTAATTGAAAATTTGTAATAAAATTAAATTCCCGTATTGGACTCGTATCCAGTTTTCTGAATGTGTTGTCTTCAATAAAACAGACATATCTTAAGCTCCCGACGTCCGATTGAAACGTTTCAAGATGCGTTGGAAAGGTAACTGAAATACGGTCAATACGTAAGAAGACATCCTGACCCAGAAATGCTCGGATCCTATAAGAAATTTACCGTGGGACCACAGTGAGAATTCCTTGTACATCACTTGACTTTCCATACTTGTTGGACATTATCTCTTGTAATCTTCACATATCTGATGTGATTAGGATCTTGTGTGATCTGCAAGAATAACTAAAATACATTAATAATAGAGGTGGCAATTGGGCCGTTCGGATCGAGTCGGGTTACTTTTCAATTCAGGTTATTTTTTGTTTAGGCTTGACTCGGGTCAAATAGGGTCTGATTTGGATTTAGTTCAGGTCTATGTTGTTTCGGATCGGGTTGGGTATTGAGTCAGGTTAATATCAGATCGGTTGATTTTCGGGTCAGATCAATATCGAATCGGTTGACTTTTTAAGTAAGATCTATATCAGATCGGTTAACTTTTCAGGTCGGGTCAATATCGGATCAGTTGATTTTCGGGTTGGGTCAATATCAGATCGGTCGGCTTACAATTTGAGTCAATATATGAAGATGATCTTTTAAAGGAGAAAAAATGATATTAATTCATTACTAAAGGTAGTTGTTAATTAGTAACATAATACAAAATGAGAATAAAACATACATGTTTGAGGAAATAAAATTCGGGTTGCTTTCGGTTCGGGTTGATTTTTGATTCGAGTTTCTTTCGATTCGGGTTGATTTTCGGTTCCAGTTGATTTTCGGTTTCGATTATTTTTGTTTTAGGTTGATTTTCGATTTAACTAAATTCGGGTCGGTTTTAGTTCAGTTTGATTTTGGTTCGAACTCATGCCAAGTTTAGATCATCATGTTCGAGTCTATATTAAATCTCGAATTAGGTAAATCGGTTATAATCTCGAGTCTCGAATCAAATTTATCATGTCTAATTAATAATAATATAATAAAATGAAATAACAAAAAAGTAAAATAGACCGGATAAAAACACGTGACTACGTACTATCATGTTTAAAGTCAAACACGTATTTCACTGGTTTAAATCTCATCGTACATTAATAATCAATTTCAACATCACCTTTTGTTTTTTAAATTATTTTATAAAAATGATTCAAATTTAGGATAAATAGAGAGATGCGATCGCATTTTCTGTAAATTTTAAATTTATATAGTTTATAAAGTGTTTTATATTTTCTACTAAAGACTTAATTTTTAATTTTGTAACCTATAAATTTTTATAATTTCGCACCTCAAAATCTTGCGTCCCTTCATGTTTAAAATCCCGATCAATAAATAGATTTATTTAATCTGTACTCCACCCGTTGATCTAATAAAATAATAGGCAATGGGTTATTTAGTTCGAACTCTAATATTGTGAATAAAGTAAATTAGATTGAAAAAATGTCTCATAATTTATAGAATAAAATTCGAATTAGTCCATAAATGAATTAGATATTAATGGTTATACTAAAAATATTTTTTATTTAATCCAACTATAATTAAATGATGAGCCAGCCACAAAGCAAAAAAAAAAAAAAAACTGAATAAGCCAAGCCATAGCTAAGCCAACTTAACCGATCGACATCAAATCAATCAAATAAACTATTATTTTTTATTTTTATTTTTATTTTTATTTTTTTTGCATAATCACATCAATTTCATTTGAAAGGTTAAAGCCAACCCAAACAAGTTGGTGATGATCAGATCAACCAAGATATCATGAACCACGTCATACGACAAGTCATCTTCCCACGTGGCACATTTAAGCTTGGGTTTGACTATTTCACCCTCATCTCCTTCCTTTCCTCTATATAACCCATTGCTCATCAACATTCAACTCCTTCCTCTCTCCATTCATAATCATAATATTAACCCAAAAAAGCAAAATTAATGGGAAATTGTTTATGCTGTCAATCATCAACACAATGGGGCGGCGAAGATTGGGGCACATTGACCTCGGCCTCCGCGAAAGACGACGACAGCGGCGGCGAAGGCGGCAACATAGAAGAAAAGGGTCTGCTCGAAAACCATCAGAGAATTAGTTCGACAACGTCTTCTTCTGCAACTCGTGAAGTGAAAGTGAAGATAACGAGGAAGCAGCTGGTGGAGTTATTGGGTAGGGTTGATGTAAAGGAGTTATCGGTGCAACAGGTTTTGGCACAGTTGATCAATGTTGATGAACAATATGATCAAGCAGATCAACGGTCCTGGAGGCCCGCACTGCAAAGCATTCCTGAGGTGAATTGAGCTGATGATTGATATTGATCATGCAAAAGAACTGGAACCCAGAAATTTTGTTTTCTTCTACTGTCTGTTTCTTTTCTTTAGAGGTTTTCTTGCACGCTGTGTATATTTTCATTCATTGGTTGACTTTCTTGGGAAAGTGACAGAAAATGAAGAGAGAAAAATTAGTTTTTTCTTTCTTTTTTTTTAGAAATTTTGATCATCAGTTTGTATATGGGAAGAACATGGTGTATTGTTGTATATAGTTAAAAATACTTGATTTTTACACATAGCTATGTTATTTTTGTTTTTTTAATAATTTCTTTTATTAATTCTTGTTGTAGATTTAGTTTTTATATTTTAATTTAATCAATTTTAGTTCCAACATTTTAAAAAAAATACAATTTTTACCTAGTAGAAGGGCGAATTTACTCGTAATGAGTTTTGAACCCACAATTTAAGAGCAAGAGGGAGGGTGTCAACTGAGAGTTTTAACTACTTCCTCTAGAGATTGTTGACTTAAATTTTTAATCTTAACTCAAGCTGTAGTAGTTATATCTCCTAAGTCAAATTAATATTTTATTGAAATTTTAAAATTCAAAACAATTAAGAACAAAAATGGATCATATTAAAATATAAAAATTGATCTATAACTCACGCATAATATATAAATTTATACTTGATACAAATATGTTAATGATTCTGTCAAGGACGGCGGAGTCAAGATTAAACTACGAAAGAGTAGACTGGTTTTTTTTAAATGAATAAGTCTTAAAAAGTAATTAAACCATAAAAAAATAGTGGATTTTAAGATTACTGTAACAAAATTTAAAATTTGGAAGGTCTTAAAAAATAATGAAACAAAAAAACGAAAAAACAATTAATCATAAAATTTTAAGGACATAAAATTAATTGCAATAGTTTTAAAACTCTTAAATCCTAAAAAACAATTAACCCATCAAATTTAGGGGAATTATCCCTTCCACATATAAGGTGGCTTCGTCCTTGAATTCAATCATAAGTAATTATGATACAATAATGAAATTGAAAAGTATAAGGAACTATATATTTGAAAAATACTTTGATACACAAATTTACAAATTTACGTAAACTTTAGTTTACACAAACATTTTAATTTTAGGGTTTAATGTAATTTTTTTACACAGTTTGTATATCGAAATATAACCCTATATATTTTACTTTATTATCAGTTTTATATGTTCCTTTAAACATATAATAATTTATTGAAAGCTGAGTCGTGTAATTTGTCCACTAAATTATATAGGAAATTAGGAGGGCAATATATATGGTTCATCAAGTTTGCCTTTCAAACATTTCCCAGTCATTCAACCACCAAAGATTGTGACAAAGGCATCTAAATGATAATGTTATAATAAGGTCAAAACTCAAAACTAGCCTCGATAAAATATGCTTCAAATTAAGTCGTATATAATTCGATTCGATAAATTATTAATTTTCGGTTTGGTTAATTTTCATTTTTATTTCTCTTATTAACTTTGAATTTTGAAATTTTGTACTTTATGTTGATAAAATAGTTTTATTCTATTTTTTAAAATAATTATCTCATTATTTTTAAGTATAAAACACTTATTTTTATATTAAAAAATAATTTAAATTAATTATAAATTAAATAAAAATTCAATTATTTAAAAAAAATCAATTAATTCATTTCAAATAACCATTATTTTTATCTTTTAAATCATAAGCCGTTCAAACAGTACAATTCACGTTGATTTTCGATTTCTAGGAACAATGGGTAATCTTAAAATTTTGTATTTAAATAAAATTTAAAGAAAAAAAAAAGGATGAGGTGCAATGCATTGTTTAGTTGATTTATGTACAAATCTGATTGAGTTGGTAGGGTGATGCTGATTCAGTCATGGTAATATGAATGGACTAGTGAAACTGAAAAGGACTTGATGAACTCTTCTATTTTATATATTTTGTATGTTCTAATCATGAAATTGCAAGCGGTTCATCGAATACGAACAATCAATTGATCTAGTGAGATAAATGACTAAATCTCTTAAATAAGATCAGGGGTTCGAATTCCAATGTTGTGAATGAGGCAATTGAGCTGGGAATGTCGCTCTCGTAATAAACCTTTGCAGTATTAAATTTGAATTAATCAGTTAATAGATTAGATGCCGACGATTAAACTAAAAAATATGGTTCATCAAATACCTTTTCAAACATTTCTTACTCATTCCAACTACCAAAGACAAAACATAAATGATAATAGTTATAATAATGTCAAAACTAAAAAATAGCATGGATAATATATGCTTCAAACATCATTGCAAAAGTTTGAACAAATCAAAAATCCAAAACAATTATCAGATAAAAGAAATAATGACCTGTTCATTTTGCTCTTAATGGGTTTTGAACCCACGACATAAGAGAAAAAGGAGGGTGTTAATTGAGAGTTTAACTACTTAAGGGTTAATATTTCATTAGATCTCTCAACACTAACTAAAATATCATATTGATACTTTTTCAATATTTTAATTATAATTCCAAAAAATATTTAAAAAATCTGAAAATCTGAACATTCATATTTTTTAAAATAAAAAAAATACTTTTTAAGAATTGTAATTATATTGATTTTTTATAAAAATCATAAAATTCTAAAATATTCAAAATATCTGAAATTAAAAAAAAAAAAACTGAATGATAAGTTGTGAATTTTAGGCACAAGTGGTTAACTTTCATTAATTATACTTTTTATATTCCAGATTTAATTACAAAATGTCAAACGAAAGTCGCTTGAAAGTAGTGCGCCTAAAACTCATAATCTCACTCACCATTAAGGTTTTTTTTCCTTTATTTTTTTTGAATTTTATGATTTTTAAAATTTTTTCACATAATTATAATTTAAAAAATATTTTAAAATTTTCAAAAAATAAATTAAGAACATATTTACATGATTATATAGTTTTTCTTATATATTTTTAAATATTTTGAAATTATCATTAAACAAATAATTAAAAATATCAAATTGTTATTTTAGTTGGATTTATTGACTCTGGCCAAGCTATTTATGGTGTTATTGAGGCAGCATCAGACGTAGGATATAGTGTCACATATAGAGCTGATAAATCTTGCACGATAGAAAATTTGTTAATCAAATGATTAAAATTTATAATATATATATATATTTAATTTGATAATTATTTTTCTACCCTTACTAATTTCTATCATTTGTACCAAGCAAACCCTGAGGGGTGCGGTTTTCGAGCCCGGTATGAATGTAGAAATGATCAAAAGAAATGAGACTCCCTCCCCCATGGGAGACAAATGAGGAGCATTTGAATTCTCAGAAATGGAACTGCCCATTTATTCAATGAACCAGCTATAACCAATCAGATACCACTAGCCCGGGCTCCGAATCATAGAAGCTCAGAAAGCACACATGCGTGCTCGGCGGCAGCACCATCTTCACCTTCACCAATGTCCAGAGGCAATGTGGCGTCTGTTGTGCTCCAACCCGCTGGTTTGTCGAACGGAGAATCAGTTACCAACCAACCAATTCAGGTTGCAAGACGACCTGTTCATTTGGTGGCCTCTAAAGGAACATCAAACGAAAAACGAAACCTTGATTTCTTTCTCATTTCTAGTGTCTGTAGCATGATACACTACCATTGACTCCTGAAATATTTTGTCCAAAAGGTGTTTCCCAAGCACCTTGTGTATCGGATCTTACATTCTCAGTCAACCAAAAAAGAAAGGGAAAATGGACAACCCTCGTATGAAGATGAAAAAACAAATGAAGCTGACTCGATGCTGAATGCTCTCCGAAAATGAAAACTTAGAGAGGCCAAAAATATCATCTTAAAACAAACAGAAATAAAGGGTAATACTAATGGAGTAACAAACTTTTATGGACGCTTTGTGCTATAGAGACCATTAGATCCCGGAACTTGTATCGGATGATTAACGGGGAAATGAGGCTCTAGAAATGGAATGTAGCTTGGCACCATCAAAGGTTGCTGTCCACCGGCAATGAAAGGTTGAGCTACACAAAGCTGAAATGCTTGGCCTGCTGCACTTCCTGCACAATCACAAAGGGCTTGGTAACAAATCGGCATTGCACTATACGAGAATTGGGTTACAGTAACGTCTGCAATCTACAAGGATTGGGTTATATTCTTTTCTATTCAACAAGGACAATGGAAAATTATACTTGCAAATACCTTGGTGTTTTGGAAATTGGACATGGTGCGCAGTCAGAGGACGGGCTGGTACTGGAGAGAGAGTTGCCGCACCCTGAACCAAATCCTTCATATGAAATAAAATACAATTTAGTAATATGAAGTAGTAAACAACCACTTCTCTCCTTCGGCTACCCAAATACAATGATCAGCCAAGTACAGCTCTCACGGGTCTATGGCAAATTGTTAGAAACTCTCATTTCAGAGTGCTTTAATGATAACAAGGACATTTCATTAGTTTGCAGGTATCAAATCTTACATGAGAAACCGGCACACAAATGAGCTGTCCCAGTCGTCCAAACGTGACCTAGAGAAAGAAAGGCCCGGATAGAGAGAGATTAGTAAATCGTTAAAAAGAAATTCATCAGCAACGGAGGAAGAAAAAAAGGTTCCTTCTTTTGCTTACTGCTTGTGAATTTGGATTGATGTATGCTGGTGTAGCCTGAACAGGATGATATTGAGCAGCATATCTCAGTGGCTGAGTTCTAACTCCCATATGCCCAACAATCTTGAGCCAAAGAAAATTGACAGTAGTAAAATATAATCCCAACTACAAATGCTTGAACAATGTGCTAAAAACTCTCGAAGTCCTTGGAAAGAGTTACACTGAAACCTTTTGTGATGCTCGGAAATCAGGCAGCAATTCATAAAAAAGGAATTGGCTTATGGTTTAATGTTTACACATAATTCTGATGTATATATAGCTTGATAGGTTTCAAATGCAGCCAAGTAAATTTTCAAGTCCCATGAGGAAGAATTTTGAACGATAAAGTGAGAAATATAAAAAGAGAACGGAAATGATGGAAAATGGAGAGGGAGTAACTGGGGCGAATGTGGTCCGATAGGAAGTCTAGCATAGATATCATGGAAACTAAAAAAAATTAACATTGAGATTAACCAACTAAAAGGGCCTCCAGAAAACGTACATGTTGAGAAAATTGAGTACTGCTGACCCCATTTGCTGCTGTTATATTATCATAGGAGACAAACTTAGGAGGAGTAGAGGAATGAGCTGCAAAAGTGCCCATCTCAACCTCTGGCTGAGAACCAGTAACAGTTATCATAGGAGAGTTGGCTGGCATGCAAGACACATTTGCTACTGTTGGTACCATAGGAAAAGCCGCTGATATGGCAGTTGCAAAAGATGGAGAGAAAACATTTGCTCCTGGATTGAGCTTAAATTCCTGATTAGAACATAACATTAAAGTAGGAAACCATCAACATAGACACATTTGGTTATGATAGCCACTTAAAAACTTGTATCACTAGTGCATAAGATATGAAACAAAAAAACTATGGGGCTAGCATCTCGAGTGCATAATATTAAGGCATCAGTAACCTCATTACTAGTGTCTAATTACATAGGTGTTCAAACTTTTATAAATCAAGAGAAAGGGATCCACCAATAATACTGTCTGCTTGATATTAAAAGGAAAATCTTATATGGTTGTTTTACCTTGGAGCTTTTATTTGATTCTGAACTTTGTGGAGGGCATATGGGAGTTGGAGCAGGAAATGAACTCTGGCATGATTCTGGGGAAACATCCGCAGCTGGAGTAGAAGTTGAAATACCGGAACAAACAGGATCTTTGTGAATGTCTGTTGCAGTGGGAGTTGGAGCAGCAAAATAACTCTGGCATGATTCTAGGGAAACATCCATAACTGGACTAGAAGTTGAAACACCAGACCAAACATGATCTTTGTGAATGTCTGTTGCATAGCATTGATTGTCAAGTTTATCATCCACTGGAGCATCTTCGGATGTTCCAGTCTGTAAAAGCTTAATTGGCATCCCCGTTTTCCCTTCCTCAACAAATTTTACTTGAGTAAGGAATGCATCCGCCCAAAATTTAACAGTAAATCAGATTAACGACGATTGATGAGACACATTCTCAGACTTACAGTAAATTTCATCATATTACATGATAAAAACTTCAATGTAAGCTACCAAGAAAATACAGACAACATTCCACCATTTGGCAGGGCGACCATCTTCTAAGCTTATCTCATCATATATAAGAATATTAATTATCAAAAGCCAGCAAACCAGATTTTCATCACCATATGTCTATGATCATGCAGTTAAAAGGACCTAAAGAGTAAGCTTGCTTAACCAGTTCTCTGACTTAAAGCTAACATAACAAAGCTGAAACCTCAGTGTGCACCAAGGAGGCCAATATGCAGCTCTTCACCATAAAACTATAGTTGCCAAGTCAAAATACTAAAAATAAAATGAAACGTTCAGAGGTACAATAAGACATGGCAATTTATTTTTCATTTAGAGGAGATTCAGATAGGTTGAAACCTGGTTTAAGAGAGTCAACAACAGAGGACTCATAGCTTGAAACTGAGTGCCAAACTTCCTTGTCCTGCAGAAACAATTTCATTAATAGGTTGAATATTAATTTTAGTACTTGGTTTAGGACAAGAAAATAAATAAGCTTGCCATGACTTACACTCTCCTCCACTTGAACCTCAAACTTTTGGTCATATTCATCCTGCAAAAGCAGCGACCTATCATCTTCTACCTGTCTGTCAGAAAAAATAAATGATAGAACTAGAGAACAAAAAGGATAAAATGTTTGAAAACATTAAAAAATGTATACATGAAAAAAATGCTTAGCACATCTGGATGGAATCGGCATGCATATGATGACTGCCAAGTTATCTATATCATGAAGCATCCTATATCATGGATACCAAGTCGCTTTAGAACCTTTAACCTGATGTAAGAGATGTAAATGTAATTTTATGTCTTTGTTTAAAAGCATTATGAAGAGAAGAGTAAAACAAAACGGATAAGTGGAATAGAAACACTTTTTCTACTTTTGTGGAATCTTATGAGTAAAAGAGAAGAGAATCAAGTCCCAACTAGGTCAGACCAACTCCAGCACTTGGACTTGGCTTAATCTTTTTCGTTTTTTCTCCTGTGTATGAGTGCATGTTCATGTCTAAACCATAGATCTCTCAACTTGTGTATGAGTGCATGTTCATTTCCAAAATATCTCTCAACCAGAAAAGCTTGCTGCTAAGTGCTAATAACATGATTTGAAACTTAGTATGGAACTTAAGCAACAAGTATACAACTTTAAGAAAAATCAGTTTTCTACCTCCCAGCAATAGTGGCATCAAAAACATCTTCACCCTGCATGGAGACAAATGAAAATTTTTGAAAGAGATAAAGATGAAAGATTCATCAAAACTCTCGATCAATACTTTCCTAGAGAATGTATGCTATTTATCGAACAGATTCCTTCGCTTTACACTTTCCTTGAAGAAAGAACCCGCCAATCAGATGACACAAGCAATATGATTGGATCTTCCACATGAAGTTCAAAAACCTTTCAGGAATAATGGCATCCAATCAAAACTAATGACCAGCAAGAAGGCCTTTATTAACTCATATTTTACAATCGAAAGATAGAAAATAGTCGCTGTTACCTATTTGACATCTGCTTCACGTTCCCCCACTCCCCAAAAAAATAATAAATAAAAACATAACTAAAAGATAGTTTACCTTTTCAATGTTAGTTCCATCTCTTTTCTGATATGCAACTTCCTTTGTATTTCCCATAGAGTACGACAACGTTCGACAGTCATGTTCCTTTCCAGCTTTTGTGGGTATAAAACGATCAGCAGAACCACTCTCATTTTGGACAGAATTTCTGCTTTCATAGGTAAAATAAAATGAATTGGCCAAAAGGTGATAAGAATAAAATGAAAATCTCTCTATCCCTCAACACAATTTTCTGTCAGCTACCTTTTCTTGTTACTTTTTCTTTTATCCATGGTAGACTTATTGAGCTTCCTGGTCTCATTCAGTGGATTGGCAGAAGGGAGAATTTCAAATGCAGCTTCTCCATTAACATGAGCTGTATTTCCAGCACAACCATCAAAAGGAAGCAGGACTCCCTACACGCAAACAACAATTCGTGTCAAACAAATTGTTCAATGTTAAATCAGCTGAATAAAATCCCAGAGACTCGAGAAAAGACTATAAGACTGATTATATACCTTAGCAACAACTTGAGCAAGATCACCAGCTAGGATTACAAGAGTCTCTACCACACTGTCATTTGCAACATTGGTGGCACATCTTCCCTTTTTAGTCAATTTTGCTTTCTTTAAAACAATACCTAATAAAAGACAAACTCTCTAAATAATCATCCTAAGCATTCAACATAGGAATTAGATATACAAACTGTCAACTAACAGCAATGATTAGTCTTGACAACAAGCATATGTTCCCCCCAAAAGGAAAGACTCAATTACTTCATTTGGTACTGATCGGTTTCCGAAAGGTAAGATGTCACTTTAACTAAGCCATTTTCCATATTCGACAGTGTCTACTTTGTCTAATACTAGATTGTGCTCCTTTCCCTTTTCTTATTTCCTTAAAAGACTAATAAACAAAAATAGCAAATGACTTGAATGTAAGAGACAATCAAACATGAAAAATATCATAGCCTTGGATAAAAATGTCTCCTTCAATCTGATCCCTAATTCCATGCTTATTTTAAAACTGCAACCTTGCTTGAAAACAATAAAAAAACACAGAAAAACAATTTAAAAGGTAATCTAAGCAACCAAACAGATAGAAAAGAAGAAAACAGCACAAATCAAACATATACCCATATGATCTCATCCAATTTACAAACAAGATCACAATAACTCAATAGAATAACCAAAACCCAGATGCAAAATTCAATAAAAGAGCGAAACCCAAAATTGGTTTCCAACAAAAGAAGCAATGCCAACGGAAATCCAGAAAATGAAAAAGGCAAAATGCACCGTATTCCTTCTCGATCGAAGCAGTGTGGAAGGTTCCAGAGTAAACAGAGCCATCTTTCAGATGCACATCCACTGGAAGACCGATGATACACATGGTTGCAAGCAGCAGAGCTTCGTTCGTTGAATCGATCTCTTCTTCTACTCTGTTTTTGAGTTCCATCTCTGCTTTTCCCCTCTTTGAGACTCTGTTTTTTGAGTAGATTCAGTTGGGAGTTTTACAACTTATATGTATAGAAGAAGAGATCTGAAGTAGCAGGAAACAAAAGGCAATTTCCCTTGTTTAATCTTTTTTCCCGGTAATTCTTGTGTTGATTGCATTTTGTTCTATGTTTTACTGCTAAAATACGTCATACCTCACTCTCGATGATAAACATATTAACAATTGAATTATGAATAAAATTAATTTATATAATAATAATTTTAATCATCAAAATTTATACATTTTAATTAATTTAATTAAAATTCAAAACAATTTATTAAATTTAATTTTTTATATTTAGAAGAAAAAAAAACATTAGTGAAAATGATTCGATCGATTTCATTAATCTCATCAGTTGCCCGACTGTAAAGTAATTATGTTGGGTTAAATTTATCGAATTAGAATTAAATTAATATCGTACAAATTTGAGGTTAAATTATTATTATATATTTATCGTCCTCCTGTATATTGTACTAACGAATGAATTACTAAATTATTATTTTTAAAAGAAAAGTAAGACATTTATTATTAAAATTATAATTAAGTGATTTGTAATGGATTTTACTAAAAAACGTTTCAATACATATATTTACCCTTTTATATTGGCTTAATGTCATAATAAATGTTTAAACTATTATGTTTTTTTTTTGTTAGGTGCTTAAACTTTTTTTAAAGTGCTTAAATTATTTTATTTTTCTCTTTTAAGTGCCTAAATTATTATTTTTGTTCCTTTTAAGGTCAAACCGAAACACTTATTTTGATTAAAGAATAATTGTTTAGGCATCTGTTTTAACCAAAAACAATAATTTAGACACCAAAAAAGGTAAAAAAAAAACTTTAAACATCTAAAAAAACGAGATAGTTTGAACGGTAAAAAAGAACAAAAAAAATTAAACACTTAAAAAGAGAAAATGTAATAATTTGAACACTTATTTTGATATAAGCTTTTTTATTATAAATCAGTTTATACTTTTCGATCAGACTTTTAGGATCATTTTTAACACAATTCGATTTATTTCGATCCATGCCAATTTGTAGCAATACACAACTCATACTGGTTAGTATTATAACTATTTTTTAAAATAACATTTAAAATAAAATATATCCTTTAATTAAACTTAATATTTATTTATATAATTGATGTATATTTTTATAAATATATATAATAATATAATAAAAATTAAGACTTAAATGAAAAATAAGTGCTTAAAGTATTTTTTTGTAAAATAAGTGCCTAAAATTTTAACCGTTATAATTTTAAGTGCCTAAAATTTACAATGTTACAATTTTAGGTGTCTCACTGTTAAAAGGGGTTAAAAAATTGTTAACCAATCAATGTTTGACACGTGGTATGATTATTTTATTTTTTAAAATTAGAAATTTAAAACAATTTTTTTTTATTAATTTTTATTAATTTTTTTTATAAAATCTCAAAATTTTACAATTTTTACAAAACATTCACTAAATCCCTAAAAATTTTCAAACTCAAACCACAAATCGTCGTTGCTTCTGCCGCCAATCGTCATCTCTGAGTGCACTCATGTGGTAGCTAAATTTAAGCAATCATTTTCCCTAACACGACATTGTCGAAAATGTCGAACAACATACCAGCCTAACGTCGATTTCGCGTTCGATGTTCGTTTAGCACACCTTTTAACATTTTCAGCGACACCATATTAGAACAAATGACCGCTTAAGTCCAGCAACCACATTAATGTGTTTAGGCGCGATGATCGTTGACGAAAGCGACGATGATTTAGGGTTTGAGTTGAAAAATTTTTAAGGACTTTGGAGACTTTTATAAAAATTACAAAGTTTTAAAATTTTATAAAAAAATTTAAAATTTTGAGTTTTTTTAAAATTTAAAAAATAATATTAATGACACATGTCAAGCATTGATTGGTTAATAATTTTTCTAATACCCCTTAACGGTCAGGTACCTAAAATTATAACTGTTAAAAATTTGGACACTTATTTTTATAAAAAAATACTTTAGGCACCTAAAGTTAAAAAATAATATACTTTTGCACCTATTTTTCATTTAAGCCAAAAATTAAGTATCCAATAAACTTGAAACGATACATGTGCCAATATTATACTTAAGATTATTATCCTATACACAAGCGGTCGAAACTTTTTGTTTCTACAAGCGCCTTAATTTTAGGGTTTAAGATTTTAGTTTAAGGTTAGAATTTAAGGTTTAAGTTTTAGGATAATATAGGTTGAAATTTAAGTTTTAACCTATAAAACCTAAATTTTAACCAAAACCCAAAATGCTATCAACAACCCCTAAATTCAAAACTACTAAACTTAAACCCTAAACTTTAAAGCCTAAACAAAGTCTCTAACCCATAATAAGAAGTTAAATAACCATTGAAAAAGCATCCGTCTGGGGGGAAAACTGCTACAGTATGACTGTAAATTACAGTAGATTTAAAAGGAAGATGGACAAAAGAAAAGAAGCCGAGAAAAGTGAAGATGAAGAAACATGAACCTCTCCCAAAACCAAACCCCGCAAATTGTACAGCAATCGATGAAACATGTCGCGGATAAAGGCGACACCTAAAGTGTGCCCCGGATCAGAGACAACGAGTTTCGAGCCGCAGTACGGCAAACACGGCTTACTGCAAAATACAACAGAAAACATTGAGATTGAACGTACATATCGTGAAGATGAAATACAGCATGCTTGCAATTCTTCTGCTTTCTCTAAGAGCAATGATTGGAAATGAAAAGAATAATTCTTCGAATTTCTTTTACCTGTGGTCGTTGTTGGTAAGCCCCTGGCTGCTGGTAATTGCCATATGCGGGATAGCCTCCGTAGTACATGTTGGGATCTTGGGGAGGCGGTGTGTATCCATATGCTTCGTATCCTTGAGGATATCCATAGTATCCACTGTTCCATTGGGCCTGGTCAGGTTGAGCCTGAAACTCCATTTCATTCCCTCTTTAGTTTACTGAAAATATAGGTGTAGCTTTAAATACAGAAAACTATGGTTCTAAAAACAACACCTGTTTGCTCGAAGGACTACGTCCCCATGAAAGCCTAACATTTCTTCCTCCTAAAACGGTACCATTCAGAACGGATAAAGCTTGTTCAGCGCTGGTTCTGAAGAGGATCATATTGCACAATGCATTAATACCATGCAATAGTATTTCACGTGCCAAAAGAACATGAAACTGTTTCGGTTTACCTGTTAGCATACTGAACAAAACCACAATGCTTGTTGGCAGGAATTTTCACATGAACTACCTCACCAAGCTGGCTAAATATTTGTTTTAGTTGGTCTTCGGAAGCACTGGGATCCAAGCCACCAACAAATATCTGCATTTAAGCTCATAAGAGTTCAGTTGACCATATCATGAAATTAAGTATATTAATATACAAGAAAAAGCTACCCACTGTGGTATTATTCGGATCACTCTCGCCAGAATTTCCTTGGGTATTCTGGTAAGCAGCTGCAAATTACAAATACATGTAAACTACTGTAGAATAGATGATAATAAGAGATCAAAACAACGAGAAAAGCGAGATGTGCTATCCCTGATATTAAGGATTTCATTTTGTTACAAAAATCTTGAAACTAATACAGTATGACATATTCCAAGAGTAAATATTTACATGTTAACAATGAAAGATACGGTGAAATTCCAGTTACGACATTCTCAATTCTCTAAACTCGAATTGAACATTGTTGAAAAAACATAGCATTAAGATCACACACATAAATATAACAACACAATTCAAAATAAGCGGGAAAAAAGAATTCCCTCTATGGCATGGAAAGAACAAAAGTGTACAACCGCCAGCTATATATCACTAAAATAACGGCTACCATAAAAATCTTTCGGGTTAAATCAAGGCTTGCCTCTACCAAGTCAAGTAAACAGTATGAGATTAAATAAAGTTCATTAGTAGCTGAAAAAAGAAATCACTAATTACACAAAACCCACAAAATCACTAAGGGTTCTCTTATAACACTAAGGCCTTAAACAGGGTGAAACGGGGTGAAGGGAAAATTTGAAAGGCACTCATCTTTTTGTCCATACTTGACATGATGTATTTCCTTCTTTTCACCTTCCACAAAACTTTTGAAAGGGGAAGAGGACAGAGGGAGTAGCGGGTCCTTGAATAATTCACAAGTACAACTTCAAATATTACATACAAGTAGAAAGAACCTACCCGCTAAACTAGTTTTGATTTTTTGAGTGATACTATAAATTCTCAGCATGCACACAAGACAAAGCACATATTTTTGGAAAACTAAGGAAACTCCTTTTAAACTTGAAGTGACTTACAACTTCAAATGAAAAGTAGAAAAGAAAATGTCTTCAAAATGCAAGATAAATAAGGGTATATTCATTTGCAGCCAGGCATCCATTATTTTAGATAAAACAATAAAGAAGGGTAAGTGATCCACTTCCATTGAGGTTAAACTTAAATCCTTCAATTGGCAATGTTTTTAACTACAAGTTCCAGGTTTCTTTCCAGCCTCAGTTTGTCCTCATGTGCAACGGAGCATATAATGAAGAGTAAGTAGATACTATATTTTAAAAAGCACAGATTTCAAAAGTGTAGAAAGTAGTAAAAACAGAAGAGAAAGTTTGTGAAAACAGAAGAGAAAGTTTCTGTTTCTTTTCGAATGAATAATAGGTTACAACATAGAACTCTTTTATAGAGTCCTTGAGGATTTAACTCTAACTAGGACTCCTTACAATAGAAGACTTCTTAGATAACTCTTAATCCTTATCCTACTAATAGATAACTCTTGATCTTTTACATAACTTACAAGACTTTTACATTACATACAACTCTATACATATCGTGTTATCCTACAAAAAGCAACAGAACAAAACTAGCACCAAGCTTCGTTAACAGAATGACGTAATACAACATGCATAGCAATTTCACCATAGCTGCTGCATCTACTTTTGAGTATTAAAGCTTGAAACTAAACTCTAAAGGACAAAAAAAGGAGTGTGTAAATGTATGCAAGTACTGAAAGGGAACTGATCCAGCACGCATAAAAACAAAATTTCTGGACTTGTAAAGTAAATAAAGATTTAGAGGCATGTTGGAAAAATGGAACAAATTGAAATTGATTGGATACTGAAGTATGGAACTGGAAAAGAAATTTGCGAACGTAGCACAAATATTGCCACGAGAAAATGAAACTTCCGACATAAACAAAGTAACTGACCTAAAATGAGGCCACGGATTAAAGTGGAATCATTTCAGCTGATATCAGTACCAGGCCCCCCAAAATGAGAGCCTCTTGATGTCCTGCTTTAAGAAAACATGAGTTTTATATGAGTTTTTGCATGTTTTAACTTTTAATATAACTAAAAGTGCCAAGTTTACAAAGGCAAACTGGAAGGAAACGACTTCGTATAAATTCCACCAATCCTCAGGTCATAATTGAAAGAATTTGAATTTAAGAAAACCGCAACAGAATCACCTCAGAAAATTAAAACCAATAAAGAAAAACACAATAACCAACCAGCTTTCAACTTGTCAAGTCAAAGTACTCAGGCATAACATAGCAAATAAACACCATACACTTACCAAGCAAACTTCACATGGCAATCAAGATAAACTATAACTTAGCATAAATCACAAGAGTACCTTTCGGATACTGCTGATCAGTGGCAGGCTTCTTACTAGCAGCGGGTCCAACCCGCATTGCCCTAGTGGAACAATACATCCCATTCATTTCGGTCATGGCACGAATCTGCTCACTTTCATCACCAAACTTCACAAAGCCGTAACCTTTGGAATGGCCCGTATTCCTATCGGTAACCACTTTGGCACCCTTAACAGATGGGTAAACAGCTTTAAAAGCCTCTTGTAACATGTAATCAGAAACATCTGCAGCTAAATCCCCAACAAAGATTGTGTATTCAGGACCCTCTTCTTGCCTCTTTTCTCCATATCCGAGCGCAGCCCAATTCAACCTAAAATTCTGCTCAGCACTTGGCATTGGGAAGCCATTATACGACTGCAAAACCCTCTCAGCTGCTGCTCGTGACACAAACTCTAAAAACCCGTATCCCTCTGGCAGACCCGTTTGCTTATTCCTAATCACCTTAGCTGAAACCACCTAAAGGAACCCAAGATATTAAGCCTTGTTTAAATACATTCTTACCTTAAAAGCAAAGAAAGAAAAAGCGTTCCGTTTAAATACAGAGAGGAATAATTATTAAAAAACGATATCGACTCTGCCGGCAATATTACTAGACTACAATACATTTCCCCTTTTAATTATGATTCTCTACAAAAAAAATAAATAAATAAATTATTCTAATCTAATTACCTCTCCAGTTTGAGCGAAGATACTGATGAGGTAATTCTCATCCATCCACGGCTGAAGATCACCGATCCAGAGAGACCGAATTTCGCCGGAGCCGGTGGCCGCGGAACCAGCTGAGTATTGCTGCATCTGAGAGGGAGGAGGGACGGGTTGCGGATTCCAGCCTGCAGTTGGAGGAATCGACTGACCGGCCTGCTGTTGTTGAGGCGTCATCATCCACGGCTGCGACTGCCGTTGTTGCTGGTACTGCTGGGTTTGAGACGGATCGTTTGTCATGGACGGTGGCGGAGCTACGCCTCCTGGTGGTGGTTGCTGCATCATATTTGATATACGAAGAGAAGAGATTCGGAAGACCTCAAAGAGAAGAAGAAACCCTAAGATTGATTGATTGATTAACTTTACCTGGTTGGGCTTGGAAATTGTGGGGATTTTGCATTTAGAGGACGACTGTAGATGTAACACGTGGATAGTTGGGGTTTATTGGGTTTCAGGTTTGTAAGAAAAGTGGCCGTTGGGCTTTGTAGTGGATTTGGGGCCTTTATTTTGAGTAAATTACCCAATGGTCATCCAAGTTTTAAGATAATATGATTTTAGTCATTCAAAAAAATCCTTGTAATTGAGTCACTTAGCTTTTAGGCCACTAAATTGATAGTCAGTTGTCACCCCTTTTTAGGGATGGTTTAATTTCTCGAACCTGGTGGTTTTTGACCTGACTCATCCGTTGGAGTTTTTTTCAAATTCAAATTCGGGTCGAATCGGGTGAAACACCATCAAACATCGTGTCTAGTTAGACTCGCGTAGAGATTTTCAATTTTTGAATTAGATTCAATTCGGTCAAAAACTCGACTCATGTCTACCTCTACCGCTGCTAGAAAAAGTTTCAACTTTTGACGATGTCTAACTAGGCACACCTCAACACGACGTTACCATCTTATTCGTCACAAAATTTAAAAAATGGTTTTCAAGCTTAAGAAAATCAAACTCTGAGCCAAAAATTTTAGCTTGAGTGTCATAATTTAAAAATTTTATAAAAGAATATTTTGTAAGTGAGTGAGAACAAACAATAGGTGTGAATTTTCTTTTAAATAATGACAATTTTCTTTTTAATATAATTTTATATTAATTTTATAAAAAAATATCATTTTCCAAATTTTTAGGGTGAGAATGGCTCCACCATAAAACTACACAATCAATGTCACAAACAGTGGCGAAACCACATATAGTTTGGGGGTGAATTGACTCTACTTGATTTGTTGTGGTATGAGATTTTTAAATAGTTAAGTAGGGTTTTTAAATAGTTAGTATAAATTTTTTATGGAAATATTAGAATTGACCCACTTAATTTGTTTTTGTTTGAGTATGAGATCAACAATATTTATATTGTAGTGGTATGAGATTTCTCGTATCCAAAATCTACTATGACTCTACTATATAAAAATCCTAACTCCGTCACTGGCCTCAAACACACGACTATTACACTCAACCATAGTATTTGCTTTATAATTGTAGATAAATAGTTTTAAGTTAAATAAGTATAGTTAATATATTGTTACGAAATTAATGTAATTAAGTTTAACTACCATTTAACCTAAAACTATTTATTTACAATTATAAAATAATTATTTCAGTTGGGTGCAATGGTTGTGCTATAATGACATTGATTAAATAGGTTGTGGGTACGTTAAATCATAATATACGAACAAATACTATTATAGACGGTTAATGACAAACATCATCAATACTAACATAAAAATGAATATAATGACGATAATATGTTGACAATTGACTTAATCATAATTAAGACTTGTCTGAAGTAAGATCGGTTTGAGCATCCAAATTAGGATAAAATAACAAGATAATAAAATAAACGTAAATTAAAAAGATAGCGTCAAGTTCAACCATAAAAAATAAAGAACAACATGCTGCAAGAATAAAAAAAAAAACATTTACGATTTTATTAGAAAATCGATAGATTTATTATACAAAATCACACAAAAATACATAAACTAAAGATATAGAAAAATAAGAAAATTAAAGAAAGCACAACTATAATTATAATAAGGGTAAAGTACATAGATGGTCACAAAACTTTTAGGACTCTTTCATTTTAGTCACTAAACTTTTAAAATTTTTATTGAGATCATCCAACTTTTATTTCTGTTTTATTTTGGTCTCTCCCGTTATCTTCCATTAGAAAGTGATGATGTGGCTCGTTAGTTTTCCTTTTACTCAATAAAATAATATACTTTGTGGATCTCACTACTAATTAAACCATCCACCTGAATCTTCTTTCTTCTTTTTCAAATCTTGTAACTTTTTTTTAAGATGCAATGTTCTTGCTCCAAATCTCTCCAGATCACATTTCTAAAACAAAACGTTGGGAGTAAATTATGGGGCAAGATTGCTGGTTAATTACTAGATTGTTGGAGGGATTGCGGTGATTGTTTCAGGGTAGATTAGGGCAGTAGAGATGCCTCCTCCAGCATTGAGACACTCTATTTTTATTTAATTAAATTAATTTATTAGAGGACTTTATCTATTTTTATTTAATTAAATTAATTTATTTTCCTCCTCACTTTATTGGAGAGAAAAATCAAAGCATTGCACAAATGTAGTTAGAGGGAATCAAACCCACATTCCCTTGAGTGTAGGGGGAAAACCTCTGTCAATGGGCTAGACACATATTTATGACATGAAACACAAAATTTAATATATGAGTTATATGATTGTTAATGCCATAAAAAAGAATTAAATGTGATTTTAAGGGATTCGAACATGACACACTTATGATGCATAAAAACATCTAACCCAAAATTTTATAACCCCTAAACCCTAAAAATTTTATAGACCCTAAAACCTAAAAAATTTATGAACCCTAAACCCTAAAACTATAGTTAGTGCATAATTTAAAAATCTCTAAACCCTAAAAATATAGTTAGTGCACAATTTAAAAAATTTATAAACCCTAAACCCTAAAAAATGTATAAATCATAAACCCTAAAATTTTTATAAACCATAAAAATCTAAAAATCTAAACACTAAACCCTAAAAATTTATAAACCATAAAAATATATGAACTCTAAACCCTAAAAATTATAGTTAATGCATGATTTAAAAAATCTCTAAACTCTAAACCCTAAAAATTATAGTTAGTACATGATTTAAAAATTATAAACCCAAAACCCTAAAAATTTATAAACCCTAAACCCTAAAATATGTAAACTCTAAACCCTAAAAATTATAGTTAGCGCATGATTTAACTTCTTTATAGACCTAAACCATATACCCTAAAAATTATAGTTAGTACACGATTTAAAAATCTCTAAACCCTAAATCCTAAAAATTATAGTTAGTACATGATTTAAAAATTATAAACCCTAAACCCTAAAAATTTTATAAACCATAAATCCTAAACCCTAAAAATTATAGTTAGTGCACGGTTTACGATTTATAACTTAATTTATAACTTTTAGGGTTTATGGTTTATAAAATTTTTAGTGATTAGGGTTTATAATTTTTTTTAAATCGTGCACTAACTATATTTTGTAGGGTTTAAGGTTTAGAGATTTTTTTAAATCATGCACTAACAATAATGTTTAGGGTTTATAAAATTTTTAGGGTTTAGGGTTCATAAATTTTTTAGGTTTTAGGGTCTATAAATTTTTAGGGTTTATAAAATTTTGGGTTAGAAATTTTTATGCATCATAAGTGTGTCATGTTTGAATCCCCTAAAATCACATTTAATTCTTTTTTATGACATTAACAATCATATAACTCATATATTAAATTTTGTGTTTTATGTTATAAATATGTGTCTAGCCTAGTGGCAAAGGCTTTCTCCCTACATCCAAGGGATTGTGGGTTCAATTGCCCCAAACTACATTTGTCTAATGCTTTGATTTTCTCTCCATGTCACCACCTAATTGAATAATTAATTTATTTTATTAAATTGAAACTAGGACTAAATTGATTAAATGTGAAAATTGTGGGGACTAAATGTGTAATTATATAAGTTTCTGTTATCTGCCATGTCAGCCTCTCCGTTAGGTTTTAACGACTGGTGGCTATATTGGAACCATAACAATAGTTGAGTGGTCATTTTGACAAAATTGAAAGATCGGTGGTCATTTCGACATCAACCCCAAAGATCGGTGGTCTCTCGTGTAGTTTACCCTTGTTTTTTAAGTATTAGATTTTTATTAATTTTAAATTAGATATCAAAGTGAAAATACTGTATAGCCCAAGTATCTAATTGTGTGACGTCTTAAAATTAGAAAGAAAGAAGAAAAAAAAAAAAGGTTCCATGGTCAAAAACCAAAAATTTCTTCAACGAAAATAATTTCTTAGAAAGATTTGTTTAAGCCAAAAATTCCACACGCCAAGCCACCATTGTTGATCTAAGAAGCCAAAACCCCATTCCTGATTTCCCACGCCTCTTCCCCTCTGATCTGCTCAACCCAAGTTTACTCTTAAATTTTCTCAAGAAACAAACACCCATTAGAAGGGAGAAAAAACCCAAAGAGAAAACCTTGCCAAAATGCATGATTTTTGCTTCACAATCCCTTATGGATTGATTCTCGTGGCTGGAGGAGTGATTGGGTATGTGAAGAAAGGGAGCATGGCATCACTTGGTGGGGGTGCTGGCACTGGATTGGTTCTCATTCTAGCTGGATATTTGAGCCTTAAGGCCTTTGAGAAGAAGAAAAACTCTTATTTTGCTTTGGTTCTTCAGACTGGTAAAGCTTTCAAAATCTCAACTTTCTTTCACACTTCCGAACTTTTCTTTTGGTTTTAAATTTTTTAGTGGTGAATTTGATCTGGGATTTTGTTTAATTAGCTCTATGATTTGTACTTAGGAAATAAATAAATTTGGAGACTGAAAAGTTTTGTGGGGTTTTTTGTATTATGGATCATAAATTTATTGCTGCAATTGAATTTAAGAAATAGCTCGGCAATGTAGATCCAATGTGGTGCTATTATTCTATTTCAAGAAACAAACACCCATTAGAAGGGAGAAAAAACCCAAAGAGAAAGCCTTGCCAAAATGCATGATTTTTGCTTCACAATCCCTTATGGATTGATTCTCGTGGCTGGAGGAGTGATTGGGTATGTTAAGAAAGGGAGCGTGGCATCACTTGGTGGGGGTGCTGGCACTGGATTGGTTCTCATTCTAGCTGGATATTTGAGCCTTAAGGCCTTTGAGAAGAAGAAAAACTCTTATTTTGCTTTGGTTCTTCAGACTGGTAAAGCTTTCAAAATCTCAACTTTCTTTCACACTTCCGAACTTTTCTTTTGGTTTTAAATTTTTAGTGGTGAATTTGATCTGGGATTTTGTTTAATTAGCTCTATGATTTGTACTTAGGAAACAAATAAATTTGGAGACTGAAAAGTTTTGTGGGGTTTTTTGTATTATGGATCATAAATTTATTGCTGCAATTGAATTTAAGAAATAGCTCGGCAATGTAGATCCAATGTGGTGCTATTATTCTATTTCTCTTGCTGAAATTGTGAGAAAAATGATCTTTGTTTTAGCTTTTGAAGCTTTCATTATCTGAAAATTCAAACTATTGTCAGATCTCGTGATTTAATATTTCAGGACGTGGTTAAATCCGGTTGTATAGTTTTCTCTTCGGGTATCTTTGAGTTTATGTGCAAGTAATCGCTGCACTTTTTCGAGTTTTTTGTTAATTCGATGTATTCCTGAGCTTTGTGTTGTGATCTTCTGTTCCTGTTGTGTGTACTCTTTTCTTCCGTCTAGGATTAATGAGGTTTTTCACGATACACATAACGCCGGATAGGCTTGTATGATAATCTTAATAGAATCGTTTTTACCGAGCAAAAAAAATATTTCAGGACAATTTTCATTATTAGTCTTAATTTACCATCTGGGAAACAAATATATAATCAATGATAAACTGATTCACTGTGGGTTAATGTTCTTGGAAAGAGACTTTTATGTTGTATATGTTAGCTTGTTTTCTATAATCTCTTTCAATGACAACAAAGTTTTTGTTCCTTTTTATTGATTTATATACCTTTGAAACCAGTTACTGCTGCTGTGTTGACATGGGTAATGGGACAACGATACTACCAAACATCGAAGATTATGCCGGCCGGAATGGTCGCTGGGATCAGGTACTTTGATCTCCTATTCGGATGTTGTCAGTACCTTCATTTCGTTTTATATCATGACAGTGGTAATTTTACTGGTTTAACCTTTTCATCAAGTTCTGTTTTGGGGCATCAGTATATCGATCCTTGTATAAATTAATAGCTAAAAAATACTCGTATAAATATAAATGTATCATAGGATTACTAGTGCCCGGTTTCAATGGTACTGGATAAAACCTCCATGTCTGGTTCATTACATACCGATCGCATAGCGACTGCATGATGCATTTCATTACCTTGGGTGAAGTCTCCGGATTTTATGATTCTTTCCTGATGTTTACGTTTTAAGTGCGTTCAACTATAGACATTTACAAGTACAAACTGATTCTCAGATCATGAATTCGTATTATTTCCATTTCTGATGCAAAAGTTTTAGGGTCTAAACCTGAATTCTCTGCTAACCCCATCCCCTTTTAACTGTGCCTCGTTACAACTTGTGGAGAAGGGTTTATTTGTTAGTTTAACATTCATTCAAAAAACTTGGAGCTACTAATTCTTATGTCATTTCATCGCAGTGCTCTTATGACCGTGTTTTACTTGTACAAAACTGCTACCGGTGGCACTCATATTCCAGCCAAGGCTGAGTAACAGTGTTGAACACGTTGACGTCACCGGTTTCAACTTATCCTCCATGATCGATTGGAAAAATTTATAGTTGTATCACGTGTACTGTACTCTTATGTGTGTATGAAAGAAAAAGGGCCGTGTTTTATGCGAAAGTAACCCTGGATTGGACCAAAAACTGTGATGTTTTGTTCCTATGCAATTCCTTTTGGAGATTAAATTTCTTGTGCTCTTTGAATGAAAAATCCAAACATGAGCTTGCCACCTGTATGTGTGTTTGTATACTGTCTGAATTTGCTGACATTCAAAGGTTCACCTTGGAACAGGAACTGCATGGGTTGACATAGATATTACAGTAACTCAGAACAGTTGTTTTGTTCAGTCTTTCCTCTCTTCTTTTTCTTTTTTAAAGTACTAAATGTCAAGGAATTTAAAACAGATCCCTATTTTGAGAGGCCTAATTGAATGAGATTAAAGTAACTTTTAGTCTTTAAACTTGACATTTCTTTCTCATTTGGTTTTTGAAATTTTTTTATTCATATTAGTCCTTGATCTTTGTAACTTTTTCCATTTTCAGTCCTTTTGATGACCTGAGATTCTGAGAATGTGCTCAAACAAAAAAATTCAAGGACCAAGTTGGGAAAAGTTACAAAATTAAGGGATTAAAAGTTACTTTATCCCTAATATAATTAATCAACGAATTTTTTTGAACTTTTAGTTTCGTGCAATTCGTTATCAGGATTTAAAAAAATGAAATCTAAGAATCTGGTTTACAAGAAAAAGAAGATTCAATCATCCAATTACAAGTGAAAAGACAGTATATTAAGGTCACTGCAATGAAAAGATTCCACCGCAAAAGCCAACAAAACAAAGATCAATAATCAGCTCTCCATGGATCTGTTCCTCTCACACACAACCATGAACACCATATTCACTATTCTCCAGTTTCTGATTCCGGTGTTCGTTCTCCTTACACGGAGAAAAAGATCACCAGAAAGGGTTCCTCCGGGTTCACTTGGACTACCACTAATAGGTCAAAGCCTTTTCTCAGGTCCATGAGAACCAACACTGCAGAAGAATGGCTCCAGAAGAGGATAAGGAAGTACGGTCCGATATCAAAGATGAGTCTGTTCGGGAAACCGTCGGTTTTCATCTACGGTCAGGCTGCAAACTAGTTTGTGTTCACCAGTGACAGCAACTGCATAGTTAACCAGCAAGTGAAGTCGATTAGCACGATTCTGGGCGATCGTTGTAACTTGAAACTGGTTGGGAAGATCATAAGCGTGTCCGAGATGCTCTCTTGTCATTCTTGAAACCCGAATCGTTGAAGCAGTATACTGGAAAGATGGATGAAGAAGTCAGGAATCACCTGGAGATGCATTGGCATGGCAAGGAACAAGTATGTTATGAAACATTGAAACCTGGTTTCAAATGGTGTCTAACCTAGGAATATCAAATATGATGCCTTTTTTCCCCTGTCCTGATAGGTGTTACCACTGATGAAGACCCTTACATTCAACATAATATGTTCTCTTCTATTTGGAATGGAAAGAGGACCTAGAAGAGAGAAACTCGCAGACGATTTCCGATACATGATAGAAGGAATATGGTCGATACCCGTTAATCTGCCTTTCACACGCTACAACTGAAGCCTTAAATCGAGTAAAAGGGTCCAGAAATTGTTGAAACATCTCATTGGTGAGAAGGGAGAGGATCTAAAGCATTGTGCTTCACCTCGCCAAGACCTCATCACTTGTCTGCTTAGCATTTGAGACGAGAAGAACGAACATGTAATATCCGAGAAAGAGATTATTCACAATGTTCTGCTTATCATAGTTGCAGGATATGACACCTCGTCCGTTCTTCTCACCTTCTTGCTGAGCCTTTCGCTAACGATCCCGCCATTTATTCAGCTGTTCTTCAATGTGTATATCGACACGATTTTAACTTTACAAGTTTAAAATCAATTTATGATTCCAAGCTCGAACCAATGTTGCAGAAAGGGGACATGATTTGTTGATTTCTGGTTGCAGAACAAGAAGAGATAGCACAGAACAAACATGGGGAGGTTCTGACATGGGAGGACCTTGCCAAGATGAAATACACATGGAAAGTCGCCATGGAAACTCTTCCTACCAATCTTCGGTGGCTTTCGGAAAGCCGTAAAAGATATCGAGTATGGTGGATATCTCATTCCGAAGAACTGGCAGCTAAGTAGAACCATACATTCCATTCCATTTCAGATTTAACCATTTCTCTGGATTCGTGTCACACGTGCAATTTTCTTTTACCATTTCTCTGGTATGGTGTCACACTGATGCAATTTACTAATTTGTATCAAGATTTTCTGGGTTACGGGAATGACACAGATGGATGATACCATATTTCCAGAACCATCAAAGTTCCATCCAAATCGATTCGAGAATCCGGCCTCACTTCCACCTTGCTGCTTCATTCCATTCGGAGGGGGACCTCGGATATGTCCAGGATACGAGTTTGCACGGATTGAAACCCTTGTTTCGATTCATTATCTGGTTACTCAGTTCGCATGGAAGATACTATGTTCAGACAACTCTTTCAGCAGGGATCCAATGCTTGCCCCAGCTAAAGGATTACCTGTTCAGATCAATCCTAGGAAACTTCTCTGATAATTTAGTCTCCTGGACACTTGTTTCAAAGAAACTTCCAAGATTTCTGTTGCAGATATAATGATTCATTACCCAAAATGTTTCCCGACCATGTCCGAATAACACCAAACTCAAACCCAAACTAGTGAAGCAGGTAAGACTAGTTTTTCGGCAAATATGCACATCAAATGTATGTCATTAAACAAGCAAAAATCACAGTTCTATATATAAAACTATTATTTGACTAAAAGAATGGTTTCCATGGTTCTATCAGCATCAATGGTCCATCAATGCTCTATTTTCTATCATTTATAACAATTCAATACCTGGAATCTCTCAACTCCTAGTCCGATAACCATATTTACAACCGATACTGACACAATTTCTAGTGGAATCTCGCATCCGACCAAAAGATCATAGCTGAACTAAAAGTAGTGGTTGACCACTAGCATAATAATAAACGTCGGAAGCAAGACCGTCTAGCAGTTTTGTGGCCTGAAGTACTTTGGCGGCTTAGAAGGACACCGTTCGTTCATATGGGGGTACGGGTCCAAGGAATTAAATCCAGGTAGTTCCATTCGATACTTCCCCAGAATCTGACAATAAGGAAGCTTTACATCATCTGCATCATTGCACCACTTTGGCAGCCGGCTTGAATCATTCTCGAAAAACCTTATACTATAAGCATCTTTGATCTGTGTTTCGGTATTAATTCAAACAAAAAGAGTCACCAATAGGATTCGAGCACGAATACATGAAAGATTTGTATTTCGGAAGAGAAACCCTACAATCTTAGACAAATATTTTACTCAAAATAAGCTCACCGTGAACTCGGTAACTTGAATAGAGTCGGCAATAGGATCAAAAAGTCCGGCTTCCTTGTACATTTCGAGGATGAAAGCAATGCACGAGGCTGACTTCCCATCACTATATATCCAATCATCTTGTTCAGGAACAGCCAACAATTGATCAAAGGATGATCCGCGCTTCTCGGTTTCCACCAGTATATCAGAAAGATTAAGACCCTGCCGTGAACACCCATAATTAGAACAAAGAAACAATAATGTCTTACATTGATTTTATCTTCAGAACAAGAGAAATATATATATATATATATATATTTGAAGACCAAAGAGCTTTAGATCTTATCAGTTTTTGGAGCATCTAGGCTAAGCTATCGTTACTAGGATCAAAAAAAGGGGAAACGCACATGCATGCAATTAAGCAAGTTGCATGTTACCTTCAAGACATAAATCCAGATTATATTTTTTGTGAACATTCCACAATAGGCCGACCAACCAAGAAAAATATACTATACCTGAGTTCCAAGCCGCTTGTTTAGGCCCTCATTCCACAAGTTTGCAGCGTAATCAGGCTGCATTTTACTCCAAACTGTCATAGCAGAAGCTACCTGTATAATTGCAGGGAAACATTCAAATCCTATGAGCTGAAAAGTTTACGAAGTGAGAGACGGCAACAGAGAGTGGAAGAGTCATATGCATCGACAGCATTGCTATTTGTAAATGCAATGACAGAATGCAAGAAAAAGAGGAAAAACGAAACCAGCAAAATAGCCACTACAACATAGTATCAAAAATGTATGTGGAGAGAAACCGATAAAGGGGAAAGGAGAAGAGGCAGAAACTTAGCAGCATACACTATAAGCTTAACTGCTTAAGGCAATGTATTCGATGTAAAAATCTAAATACCAGGTGAGCATCCAACGGAGGAGGATAATTCCCATCTATGGTGTCTATCCAGCTGAATAGCATGTTATGATAGCCATATGGTTTGCCTGCCATGCTTAATGCATACTCCCAAGCAGCGGTCTCATTAAACTTGTCTCGAACATCAGGATGAAGAGGAAGCAATGCAATATGGGGATTAGAGTCATCCTTGTTCATCTCGAAATCCCACCATTCTTCCCATGGAATAATGGCAATGATATCTTCTCCCTACATCCCAGGACAGATAAAAATAATAACTGTGCATCATTAATAAGTGCCCGTAGAATAATGCAATAAAGAGTTATTTACTTATCTCAGATATGTTACTACACTCGGTCACAATACCGCAAGAAAGAAAAATTTTCCAGCAATATGAAAATTATTCCAAGTGCAGCAAAAACAATGAGAGAATCTATTTACAAGAACATAGAGTATAGTCCGATACAACAACGTATTTATACAACTTTACTCGATTTTGAACTAAGGGTTTTGATATTACCTTCTCATTTTCATATCCTGATTCACCAACCCACAGCTTTCCTTCAGAATCCTTTAAGAAAACAGCGCTATGACCAGCATAAGATCCAGTAACCCACTTCTCAAGAGTCTCAAAACCGCCCCATCTCCCACGTATTTTTGATAGTACCATGAAATCTCCCGAGTGTATATCATCGACACTAATGTTTGTGTTCCAGGGCTGAGGTCGTGGTTCGAAAGTAGCCCCCATGTGTTTCTCGAGAAACCCGAGGTTGGCATTCTCACCCCATCCAGTGTTAGTAAATAAAGGGAAGACCTCCCAAAGAGCTTCAAGCGTTCCAAGCATCCCTGCTTGCATTAGGAAAATAGAAATCCCCTTGTTTTTCACCTAATTTAAAAATGTACCATTAAAACCATGAACAAGTTTGCAATAAAGCTGCATGACTGAAACAAAACTAACAGAGAAAGGCAACTTACATATTCATACTCAGCTCTTTCTTCCCACTCCTTGATTTCGAGTGTGTGCTCCCGAGATAGAAAATAATAATCCCAAGTTACTCGGTACGGAGTTGCGAAGACGTAAAGATCCATACAAGTCCAACTATGGGCTTTGCTAACCTGGATAAGAAAAAAGATATCATTTTCACATCACTTTGTGCTGAAGAACTCTAATCAATTCTACCATGGATAAACATTTTGCATCATTTTAGGCCTGAGTTATGCAAAGATTCTATTGAACAAAATCTACCAAGAAACATCCTCTGGTAGCAGGGACGGACACGGGGCGATCCTATAAAATTCTAGGGCTAACTTATAAAATTTGAAGAGGCCGAAAATAGATTTTCAAAAGGAATTACATTGAAAATTTCTAAACAATTTCTAAATCGTATACAAATTCTAAATTTCCAGTAGCGACTGCCCCCCTCGGTCCATCCCTGTCTGGTAGTTGTTGCAATTGCATATATGGCTGTTGAACCAGGAAAGCAGAAACAAATGAAATCAAAACCCCAAATTCGACAACTAAGTTTAAGCACTTTCAGCTCAAACCAAGCAATACCCAGAAACAAGAACACTCGGAAAACTTGGAAGAAATTAAGAATTTAAGCACTTTCAACTCGAACAAAACAAAACCCGGATTAGAAACAGTCCAAAACATTAAGAAAAAAGGCCAAAGGTGTTACCTTGATATGGAGAGTTCCACCACCGAACTCACTGCCACTCTTGTTATGGAACTCCATCCAAGCCGTGTTCTCATAAAAGCACGCACCTTTCCAGCTTACAACGTGGTTTTGGGACGAAGCTGAGCCGACAAAGGCCGGCAAAAGGTCAACGGCACCGTTAAGTGAGTTGAGAATCGGCCATGAAACCTGTCTCGGCAATAAAGGGAGAACATCTCGTGGGTGAAACGGTGTTTTCACTGCTAGGACATGTGAGAAGAAGAAGAAGAAAAGTAGCAGGCAACACCGAAGAAAAGATGCAGCAGCCATGATTGCGAGCACAAAGAAGAAGAAGAAGAAACACTTGATTTTTTCTTCCTCATATGACGAAACTAAAAAGAAACCAAGCATAGGATACGTTTTTTTATTACCCTATAAGTTAATTTCATGAAATACTGAAAGTTTTCACCGTGATTGCAATTATTTTGGTTTCTTGTATGAAAATCAGAGATTTAAAAAGGGGTGAGTGTAATCCTAATGTGTGGTATGGTGTAATTATTGTGCATATCAATTGAAAATATTATAAAATAATATAAAATTAAAAATATTATATTTTTTAATAATATTTTAAGTTGATAATTAAGTATTAAAATTTAACTTTTAATATTAATATTTATCACTTATAATAACATTTTAAATTATTGTAAGTATAAAAATTTGTCTTTAAATATCGATATTGTCACGAAATACCAACCTAAATTGTTATTAAAAAGTGTAATATTTTTAATTTTGTATTTTGTAATTTATAATATTTTTGTTGGTGTCGTACCGTAATTATTCTACGACTATGCTGCACAATAAACCTACCCCTAAAAGAGACAATGAAAATGGCTATATGTTACTCCCTTCTCTTTCTTAATTGTGACTAATTTGTTTTTTTATTCTTAACTTATATGAAGATCTTTGAGAAACATATTGATTAACGTGAAAAAAATATATTCTTAAAGCACTGGAGACAAAAAGAGAAAGAAAGGAGGAGGAAACTTGTGGCTTTTTACTTCATTTCAACAAAGTGAGTATACCAATTTATCATTGCAATTTGCAACACTACTCTGCTTTCAATGGATGGGTTGCTGGTCGAATCAATGTATTTTTTAAAAGGAAAAATTTTTGATATACAAGTCGTGTAAATTGTTATTTACACGTGTCTTTTAATTTTAGGGGTTAGGGTTTAAGGGTTTATGTTGTAGGTTTGGAATTTAAGGTTAGTGTTTAGAATATAGAGTTTAGAGTGCGGGGTTTAGTTTTTTAGGGTTAGGAATTAGGATTTGGGTTTTTATAGTGTAAATATATAGGCTTGTGTAAAATTAATTTTACACAGCTTGTGTATCAAAGTTTTACCCTTTTTAAAAACTAGATTCGATTCCTCAAAAATATTTACTCCATTTTCTTATTTAAAAGTAATAAAATGTTAAAGTATAATTTTATAGGAAAATACTCTGATGCATAAGTTTGTGTAAGCTACACATTTTTTTAATTTTAGGATCTATGAGTTTCGATTACAGGCTTTAGAATTTAAGATTTATGGTTAGAGTTTAGGGTTTAGAGTTAGGATTTATGGATTTAAATTATAGTATTTAAAATTTAGGGATTCAGGTTATATTTTGATTAGGGGTGTTCAAATATACTTGACCCAGTTGATCCAACCCGACGACCCGAACCTTAAAAAGCAGGGTAATTCTTAAAAAAATTACCCGACCGGGCGGGTACCCGACCCGAGATTTTTTCTGGGTAGTTGGGCATGGTCTGAGCCTATTTTTTTTGGTAATCGGGTACCCGATCCGATCCGATACTTTTAATATATTTATTTTTTTAATTTTAAATTATATTTTTTTAGGTTCTTTAATATTTTTACCTAAAACTAAATTTAAATCTCTAAATTATTTCTATATTTGTATTTTGTACTTTTAAGTTTTAAAATTTTTAATTATATTTTTTGATTAAATAGAGAGGTATTACATTACCATACCGGGATTCGAAAGAAAAAACGAGATTAATATTTTTAATGTCTATTTGGTTATAAACTTTAATATATAAATATATCCGAATAACGGCTAAAACTACCAGGACACCGGCCATCATATGTAGTACCTGGGAGAACTGAGTACCCGATTTTTTGGGTACCCGAGAATGAACACCCCAGTTTTTATACACAAGTTATGTAAAAAAATTTACACAACCCTTCACGTATAAACACCCTAAAAGTTAAACTCTAAACTCTAAACCTTAAATTATAAACCATGACTTAGATCTTTAAACTTTAAAATTAAAAGATTTGTGTAAGTTAAAGTGTACACAAACTTGTGTATTAAAGTATTTTATATTTTATACTAGTGTATATATATAGAAAATACTTTGATACACAAGCTTGTGTAAACTAAAGCCTTCCAATTTTAGGGTTTTGGGATTTAGGTTAGGGTTTAAGGTTTTTGGTTGTAGGGTGTATAATTTAGTATTTAAGATTAAAATTTAGGGTTTAGGGTTTAAGTTTTAAGTTGTTAGGATTTAAATTTTCTAACTTAAATATGAAGGGTTGTGTAAATTTTTTTATCCAATAGAGCTCTATATATATTGAGAAAAACTTTGATATTTTAGTTTATACATACTTGTCAAATTTATGGTTTATTTTAGGGCTTAAGGTTTAGTGACTTAGGCCGTAAGGTTTAAAATTTATATTTAGGGTGTTAGGGTTATGTATTTAGATTTTAGATGCGAAAAATGATTTTTACATATTAAAATATGACTCATATATATTTAATTAATTAAATATTAATAAAATATATTTTAAAATTAATTAAATATAGTATAATTAGATCGGATTAGACTTGGATTGGATTAGATGAAACCGAACAGCGCAGGCCACCCAACTTTAGAAACATGTTTAATTTCAAATGCTTACACCTAAATAAATAAATAAAGGGTAAACTATCTGTGTGATCACCTAATTATTAGGTTTGCCTTATTTTGATTATTTAACTAAAATAATAGAAAATTATATCGCCGAACTTTTAAATTGGTCCTAATCAAACTACTGGTCGTTAAAATCTAACGTATGTGTGACATGGCAATTAATGGGAATTTGAATAATCACACAGTTGGTCCTTATTAGTTACTCATTATATCAATTTGGTCATAATTTTAATTTAATAAAATAAATTAACCACTCAATTAGATGACGACACTTGTCATAACTTTATTAATTTCTAGTGGGTTTAGAACTTATAACCTAGAAAAATGAGGGAACAAAAAATGAACAACTTAACCAACCGGCCAAATGTGCTTGCTCTAGTATTTAAAAAATTAAATATATAAAACCGGCACTTATTCATCAAATCAATAAATATAATACCATAATGTTTTTATATAAAAAATTATGTTGTAAAGTTGTAATCTCATTTATGGATATGCTAGAGGATACTTGAATGTTCCTAATTATGCTAACCCCTATCTTCGGCCTACTTGGAAGCTTCAATTGAAGATTCAAAATGTAAACAAATGAGAAAAAAAAGGGGACAATTCAGTTTTTTTTTCACTACAACCTCAAGTTATGCATATCTATCCTTTGCCCATGAATTCAATAAATATTAAAAACATCTGGACTAAGAATCCCTAATATTTATGGGTAATTATTTCATACATTGATAATGGAAATAAAAGCATTGAATTTTAGGTTTAGTGATTCATTTTAAAGTTTAGAATTTAGGGGTTTATGTTTATGGGATTAGAAGTTAATGATTGTAGTTAGAATTTAAGGTTTATAGGTTAAAATCTAAATCCCTAACATATTACTCTAAACCTTAAACCCTAACACATAAAGCCTAAATCCTAAAGCTATAAGCCTTAAATCCTAAAACTTAAGCACTTGCAAAAACTTTTTGTTTCCACTGCTAGTGTATTGAATGTTTTCTCAATATTTATGTAAAATAGAACTTGAATTTAAACGCTAAAATCATAGAAAGACATTTGGACTAAGAACCCCAATCATAATATTCACAGACGACAAAACTCGAATTTAAACCTTAAAATTATTGCTTGTTAACACCATAGACCATTGGAATAGAACTTGGTTTTGATGAAGGAAAATGAAAGCAATGGCGTTTTCTAGAGTTGAAACGATTTGTGTGAGGGGCAGGGATTCACTTAATCTAAAGGCAACAGATTGAAACAAACTGTGAACACAAGTTTATATGAAAGGCATTTGCGACTTCAATAACCCCACGCACCCTCGGTCCACACCACTTGGACCAACGCCTTTGCTCAACAGCCACTATTTCATGCTCTTGCCATTCTTTAAGTATTGCCCTAAACCTTTAGCTTATCTTCTGCAAACCCTTACAATGTCCATCTTGCGTCAGCACAGGTGCCCGTCGAGGTTTCTTACTCATGTTCCGACTAGCCCGTGGCTGAGCCCTGTTGCACATCTGACATGTTCAGTCACCACCACGACCAAGCCTAGGCCCAGTCAGAACCAGTTGGTCATTGAGCCACGGCTCGAGACTAAATTGGACCCAGTCACTCCAGTTATCCCTAGTGCTGGTCCTCCTTTACCAAATGACCCAAGTTTGCAATCAACATGGTCTCATCGGGCATGGGTGGTGAGCGGCTGCACCACCCTTTTCTTTTCCCTAGCCAAGACTGTAATGGCTGCAGCTGATTCACATATGTGGTTTGAACCTATGGTAGCGGGCTATGCTGGGTATATTTTGGCTGACCTTTTGTCTGGGGTTTACCATTGGGGCATTGACAACTACGGTGACGCATCAACTCCGGTTTTCGGTTCACAAATTGAAGGATTCCAGGGGCACCACAAGTGGCCCTGGACTATCACCAGGCGTCAGTTTGCTAACAACTTACATGCATTGGCTCGTAGCATAACTTTCACAGTGCTTCCTATAGATATTCTTTGCAACGACCCCGTTATTCAAGGATTCGTCACCATTTGTGCTGGTTGCATCATGTTTAGCCAACAATTTCATGCCTGGTCTCATGGCACCAAGAGCAAGCTTCCTCCGTTGGTTGTGGCGCTACAAGATGCCGGTGTTCTCGTCTCCCGGACACAACATTCTGCACACCATAGGCCTCCATATAACAGCAACTACTGCATCGTGAGCGGAATCTGCAATGAGTTTCTGGACAAAAACAAGGTTTTCGAGGCATTAGAGATGATTATATTTTTCAAGCTTGGGGTGAGACCCAGCTCTTGGAGTGAGCCTGGAACTGAATGGGTAGAAGAGACAGATGAAGCTCAACCTCAAGTTACAGTTTATTGAATTTTTCTCTCCATTTCTGTAATAAGAAAATTATAAGCAATCATTCAAATGACATGTCAATGATTTGTTTTGTGAAGTTCAAGCTTTGATGTATATACTCATGGACTTCTGCTGCAGGTAGAATTGCCATTTATCATATTTCATCAAAATTGGAACATAAACAGTTGGAAAGTTACAACACACACAAATTTGGAAAAAGAGAAAGGAGGAAGAATAGAGTTAACTATCAGCCCCAAATGAGGAGATGGACGATACACAGGGGAACCAATAACGGCGTTTTCCATCTCTATGGCCATCATCAATCATCGCAAGACCTTCCTGCATCAACCAAAAGGAGTTTTGTGAAACCTATAAATCTAAATGTCACAGCAATATGATAAACATGACTGTTTCTGCAAGAACTTACGTCTAATAAAGTATCAAGGGCATCAACCGCACGTCCATGTGTCCAGGAAAGCCATCTCTCTACCTCATCAACGGTCACATAGCCTTGAGCCTGAGAGAGAAACAAGTAGAACATCAACTAAGCGATTATTTGCATAGTACTTGTTTTATACCGGAATAGAAAAATCACTAACCTGTGCCAGCTCCAGAATTGCGTTATGATCTTTATTCAACTCAGTTGGAACAGATCGAACAAGCTTTTTCTTTCCAGCAGAAATCACCTCGAATCCACTACCCAATGTCTGGAGAATTAAAGCAGTAGATGCATTTAAAAATGGCATCATATAAACTCATATAAGTTGTATAAGACAACTCCATTATAGACCATGCAGATGTCACACAAGTAAGCAGCAATACAATTCAACAACTATTCAATAAAGAATATTGCTCAAAACGAAGGAAAACCGAGCTGCCTTCTCAAGCTCTCCCTCTCATCCTGAGATGAGAAGGGAAAAAGGGAACGCGAGAATGCTGGAAAACTCATTCAATAATCAGTATAACACAAAGACGAACTGACTTTGCGCTACCATACCTTCAGCTTTGTAATAGCACGCAAACAATCATCCTCGGATAAAGCTTCACGATCATGTTTTCTTTTCTGACGAAGCAATTTGTATAGTTCCTGCAGGTCGATCAAACCTCCATTTAGGGGCCTAGTAGCCAAGCATATCTCAACAATTTGCACTCCTGTCTAGCCAAGTATCAAAACCTCGTTATAAGCACTCTACCAAGAAGTAAGATTTTAACATAATCATTCATAACTTGATAAATTTCAACTTTGAAACAAGAATGGATAAATATACACAAAAAGGAAAGCATAAAGATGAAGTGGAATCAGTTTAAACTACAAAAGCGAAAATTAAAGAACTTGAAAGCAACAGGAAATTCTCCAATTAATACCAACCAAGCTCGTAATAAAAATCACCAAACCCTAAAAGCTCAGCCCAAAACCCCTTATTTGAAGCCAAAGGATCCACTCCTACTTTAGCACACATCTCGTGAAATTGTGACCTAAGAAAAAACTAAAATCATTGAAACTAATGAAAAAAATTGAAAAGGAACTTTTGTTTACCTTGTGTTTTCGAGCGAATTCTTCGAGTTGAGAACGAAAAGTGGCGAGCTGTTCTTTCATAAGATCGGTTCTTAATTTGGCTACATTTTCTCCCAATACTCGATATTGATCCTGAAATAAACACATAAAACAAAATTACACAATCAATTACAGTTAGAATTTTGGTTGGCTGCAGCTGAGATTAATTTGGATAATCGTAATTAAGATTAAATTGATTTTCGAAAACAAACCCTAGCAGCTGCAGCTGTTTGAAGGCCTCCAATTCCAGGTCGTCTTCTCATATTTTTTTTCCCTTCAAAAATATGATCTGGTTCTTCCTTCCCTTCTCTGCTTTTCCCTGGTAGAACTTTTGATTTCTAGTGGTCTAATTTTGTTTTTAGCCCTTTTACTATGCTGAAATTTAAGATTTAATCATTATGTTTTTAATACTTTTATAATAAAAAAGGGTAAACTACAACGGTGACCACCAAACTATTTGGGGATACTTATTTTGACCATCAAATTAGGCAACTTGTCAATCGGACCATCAAACTTATTAAATTGACATATTTTAAATAAAATATTATACATTTGATCCATGTTATTTACCTATTATATCAATTTGGTCCTAATTTAATTTAATTAAATAAAATTAACCAACCAACCAACCAAATGACAACACGTGTCATGGCTTGATTGGATGTTTTACTCTAATTTTTAATTTAATTCATTTAATATTTAATTTCCTCCAATCAGGTAATGACACGTGTCACCACATAGTTAAAGAAAAATTAAAAAGAATGCGGTGGCCTTGATGTGTATTAAACCCAAAACCTCCAAGAGAAACATTCACTAAAAGTTTAGCCACTGCACCAACCTACCTTAATGAAAGGAGTTGCACCATTATATATATATATATATATATATATATATATATATATATATATATATATATATATCTTATAATGCAGTAAATGTTAGAAAATAAAAAAATAAAAATGATTGCGATGAAACTCAAACCTAAGTCATTTAAGATATGTAAAACAACACAAACTACTTAACCAATTCAAATAATTATTTTAAAAATGAATATATTTTAAATATATTTATACAGTATAGTTAAAACAAGATTTAAAATAAAAAATTTTATAATTTATATATTTTTAAATTAAATTAAATATTTTTCTTTCTCATGTTTATTTTAATAATTTCATATATATAATATTGAATCGAGTTATTTAATTTAATTGATAATTTTATTTTTTATTAAATATTTTAAATTCATTTATTATATATTAAAATATATTTAATAAAAACCACTTAATCTATTTTTTATTTTAATTTTTAATATAATATATAATAATTTAATTAAATGGTTTTTATTAAATATATTATATTAAAAATTAAAATTAAAAATTAAATTAAGTGGTTTTTATTAAATATATATTTTAATATATAATAAATGAATTAAAATATTTAATAAAAAATTAAATTAAAGAATTCGATTCTATACTATATATAAAATTATTAAAATAAACGTGAGAAAGAAAAAATATTTACTTTTATTTAAAAATATAAATTTATTTTTATTTTAAATCTTGCTTTAACTATACTTTAAATATATTTAAAATATATTCATATTTAAAATAATTATTTAAAATGATTAAGTGGTTTGTATGATTTTACATATATTAAGTGACTTAGGTTCGAGTACCATCACAATCATTTTTATTTTTTTATTCCCTATCGTTTACTGCATGATAAGATATATACAGAATGGTGCAACTCATTTCACTAAGGGTAGGTTGACGCAATGGCTAAACCTTTAGTAAGTGTTTCTTTTGGAGGTCTACACTCCAAGGTCACTTAGTTCCTTTTAATTTTCCTTTAACCAGGTGGTGACACGTGTCACCATTTGATTAGAGAAAAATAAATATTAAATAAATTAAAATAAAAATTAGAGTAAACCATCCAATTGGGTCATGACATGTGTCGTTATTTAGTTGGTTGGTTAATTTTATTTAATTAAATTAAAATTATGACCAAATTGATATAATAGGTAAATAACAGGGACCAAATATGTAATTTCATAAATTTTCGTTAACTGCCACGTTACCCTTCCGTTAGTTTTTAAACGGCGATGGTCAAAATATGCCAATTTAATAAGTTTGGCGGTTTGATTGACGAGTTGCCTAGTTCTGTAGTCAAAATAGATATCATCAAATAATTCAATGGTCACCAGTATAGTTTACCCTAAAAAATTGTTTTTATTGAGTTCTAACACCTCTCATTACGGATGCTTTAACTAGCTACGAAAGACACTAAAATTTATTATTAATTCATAGCATTGTTTTACATGTAAATTGTAATATTTTTTTACATGTAAATTGTAATATTTTTTGGTTGCCTTCCCGATTTATCTGGACTTTATCCTGACTAATTGGAATTGATCGCGCTGCACACCTAATTTTGGTAGGTGAGTCTCCCAACGAGAATTTTTTACATACACAAAATTTCGAACTCAAAACTTGCTTAAGAAATACTAAACTATTTACTACTTAAATCAACTTCGTTAGTACGTAAATTGTAATATCATTAATTGTTTTCGTTAAAATTATTATGTCGAACATTTTTATTATACACATGAAAATGAGGGATTGTATGGAAAATAAGTAACGTTATCGAAAAAAGTTAATGGTAAAAGAATTTAAAAGTTCGATTAATTTAAATTGAGTTATTCTATTCAGTTATTAATCGAATCAACTGTTTGGACACATCTACCTAGCAGTCGAGTTTATTCGATTTGAGATTAATCAAACCGAAGTAGAGGATCTCAAACTTTATTCGATTCATGGATTGCACTTTACATATCACCTTACAACAATTTTAAGGTACTTCTAGTTCTTTATTCATATATATAATCTTTGCTTGTCACAGGTAGACCACATCATGGAACCAGGCGAACCATCACATGCACTTTTTCCGGCATTACAAAGCACATATAAGTTACAACGTTATTGCCTGCGTCTGTTCAAGACATCCATGATTGCGACTAAAAGTATACTTATTCGCTAACAGTTTCGCTGCAGTAGGATGGAGCGGTAGAGGGTTGATATACGAACGGTCTGACAGTGTGGAAATGACCTGATGGGCGATTATAGGTGAACTTCATGCCGGTGCTGCGTTCCCCTGGAAGGTTGCAGTGATCGTGGAAGCTACTAATTGGCCGTGCCAAGCATGCATTCCATCGGTCACTCTCGGGCATTGTTTCCGCCACAGTGTATATCCCCTTGGCATTTGTGAAAGCTTGGTAGTTTACTACTTGGCCGGATTTTGTAATGCAAAGTACAGCAACCTCAGCACCTGCAGGCAAGCATTTGTTTTACATAAAAGGTAAACCGATAAATCGCATTCGATGGTTCGTATACTTCAAGACTTTGTTTGAAATATCTATTAAGCATCAATGTCATATTACAGCTTGAAAGACTGAAACAACACAAAACATAGGTAAGAGTTATTCAACCCTCGCTGTCATCGAACATGGCAATTAAAGTGTTAAAGTGTGGAAGCATTGCTTCCACCTTAAGACAAAGAAAGAAACAATGGGAGGAAGTAGACTCAGAATGCAACCGATAAAGATCACATGTCAGTTTTTCTTCAAAAATTACAGCTTGCTTTCATCTATGAACGAAGAATTCGAGATTCATTCTAGCATCACTAAATTACGACCTTCAACCTTGAGAACAGTTATATCGAATTCAAACAGCTTCAGAAACATTATAAAAACATTTTCCGAATTTGTTAGAGTTTCAGCAAGCTTCCATTCTTTTTCCACTTACTTCACCAAGCAAGCAAGCAAAAAAAAAAGGGAAGCATTGTCTCGACCAAGGTTAGTCGGTGGCATTTTTACCACATTGGAACGCCATATCTATCCTCAACAATTTGCACCAACTTGAACAACAAAGCCAACTTGAACAACAAATCAACAACAAAGCTTATTTGTCGGCCATCACACACACAACAGAAGAAGGAAAACAAAACCAAAGATGATGAACATATACCGCTATTCGACGTTTTAAGCCTATAACTAAGAGAATTGCTTACACAAACTTTTGGAGGATGCAGCTAGGTGTGTAAATAAACAGAGCGTTCGACGAACCGTTCGTATAACGTTCGTTTATTAAGCTAAATAAATAAGTATGAACAAAATTTTTACATTCGTTTATTAAACGAACGAACACGAACAGATATGTGTTCGGTTCGTTTATGTTCACGAACAAGCTCGTTTATTGGCTCGTTTTGTTTTTTAAATTTTAAATATTGATGCAGGTAGGGACTAAATTGAACACAGTGTGAACTTTAGAGTTCAAACTGTGAAGCCTGAAAAGCTGAAGGACTAATGGAGTATTTCCCAATTTCACAACTTTGGAGTTCATTTTATTTTATTTTATTTATTTGTTTAGTTAATATTTATGAACATATAAACTAACATGTTCTCGAACATGCTTGTTTAAATGCTCGAACATGTTTGTTTAAATGCTCACAAACGTTAAACGAACACGTTTACGAACACTTAAACGAACACATTCGTGAACGAATACGAACACCTTCAAAAATAAATAAACGAACACAAACACAATATTAAAAAATTAAACAAGCACGAATCGAACATAAATACCTTCAAAAATAAACAAACATAATCTTATTCGTTCAAGCCCGGTTCATTTACACCCCTAGATGCAGCCTACACAAAATGGTTCAGACTAGAGCAATCAGCTCAGGGACCCTTTCTTATACACTATAATAGCTGTTTGCAACCCAAATAACCACAACTAAAAGTATTGAGCAAGCACCAAGCACAGAAGCAATTCAATAATGCAAAGCAAATCACAAGAAAACCCATCAAAAGGTAAATTTTAGAGCATTTCTTTTCCCAATCTAAGCATAAATTGTATTAATCCAATGCAGCAATGACTTAGTCAAATTCAATGAAATACATTTGAAGTTAGCATATAATCAAATCATTAACCAAAAAAGGTGCAAACTTTGTCACTATCCAGAACCCATAAACCTACCGACAAAAAAACCCACTTCAAAATTCAGCTAAAAAACATAATTGAACCAATCTAACAACAACTACAATTATCATAAATTACAGAAAGGATGAACAGAGAGAAGAACCTTCTAAAACATGATCTTCAGGACCAATGGAAGAATCAGCACAAACATCACAGACAACTCGGCCATGAATCTCTCCAGTCCAAGATTTGACACCTGAGATCAAGAATACAGCTAGTACAACAAAACCCAGAACCAGATTCTTGCTCTTTGATTCCATGGTGAACTCTTTTCTTCAATTGAGCTAAAAAAAAAAAGAATCACCAAAAAGGAAAGCAGACAGTGTTTTCTTACCAGAACCGACATTGATATTTATATAGGTAGATTTAGTGGGGGTCCAACTTAGACTAATATGTCTAATCTATGCTGCCTAACTTGGCTTTTCTATGGTTCCTTTCTCAATTTCAATGCTAAACAGGAAGCTTATTTGGGCTAGAAACGGCTAACAATGGCTTCCATCCACCTAGGCCCAGCTAAATACATCATGCCATGGCTATTTGCAGACAATTTGAACTTATCGTCGGGATTTAAATATCGGTTTGTGACCGTTATATATATCGTCTTATATATAACGATTTTGACACTATTTGAACTGTAGTATTTGTAATCGTTATATTCGCAATTACAATAATTGATAAATATAATACGATTAAAAATACAATCACAACTGTAATTTAAATCATTATTTATCATCTCCTTCTATAAAAGCAACTAAAAACCCTAAGCTACTGATTCCCAAACCTTACAAAGTTACAATAGCACTCTATTTTCATCACCTTTTCGGTTTTCTTTTTTTCCACAGAAATGTCTCTTCACTGAGTTATTTTTGGAGTGATTATGGAAATAAAGATATTTTCTTTATCAACAATGATGATCGACATTTATTGCAAATCCCTGTAAAGAATTAATCCCCGACTATTTTGATGATAATTTCCATTTCTGTTGGATGCTCAATTCTTGCCCTTTTCTGGGTAGACTGATTTATTGATTAAAACATTTCCTTAAAAAAACATTTTTCCTTTATTAAAATGACTTCTTTTAGGTTGATGAAGTTTAGATCCCAATGATGAATTTCTATTTGATTTCTAAAGATGATAGGCCTGATTTTGATGGATGTTATTTTTCAGTTTCATCCCATTTTTTTTTTTGTTTAGAAACTCATATGTTATATATCGATTGTTTAATTTGAATCGAGTTTTGTAGAAGAGTTTGTATCTCATTTTTAATTGTTATACTATGTAAGTATATATGTGAGTGTATTCATGTGCAAATATATATATATATATATTAAGAAAGCATTATGAAAGCTCGGGAAACTAGAGAAAATGTAAAGACTGAAAAGATCTTTTGTAGCGACTATTTTTTTTCGAAAAGTTGCTACGAAAATAATTAATTATAAATTATATTAAAGGAGGTCCCGCTTTTATTTGAAAATTTTATTAAGAGAGAAATTTGGAGAAAATTCGTATTTTTAAAAAATTTGGAGTCGTTACTGGCCACTTTGGTAGACCGAACACCATTAAAATAAAAACCATAGATTCCTTTTTTTAGAAAAAAAAAAAGCTTGGATTCCAGAGTTGATTACGGATGGGGAATGATTAGCACCCCACACCGCCTAAAATTGGTATCAAATAATTACCGCTTTATTAACGTCAAATTTTACGGGTTAAAGTGACTATTAAATTAAAATTTGGTTATATATGCGAATATATTTTAAGCGCTCCAATGTTCGAGGGATAAACGAAAATCACCACCTACGTCTTAGACTGGTAGTCAAGTTTACCGTAAAAAAGAGCACTGCATTAATAATTTATATACCGATGTGCAGCTTAATAAATATGATAAAACAAAAGAAATACATGAAGTAAATATATATTATTATGAACAAATAATAACATAATTAAAATAAATACGACTAAAATGATACATATAATATAGAAATAATACACTATATACATATACGTATGTATAAAATATTCATCATAATATAAATATTTATATAAAAAGAAAACACTAATATATAATATACATATTAGGTGTATAAAAACTTTAACATAGGCCTTATAATATAATATACATATATAAAATGTAAGTTAAACAAAATACATTATTAAAAATAATTTTAAATGACTTAGTATATATAACACATAATATAAGTTTATGTATAATATAATATATACATATAAGTAACACAATATAATATATATACTACATATATATACATATATAAAAATATATAAATATATGACAACAAATTAGTAAAGTAAATAAAAGTATATGTATCGAACAAATTAACATCATGAATAACATATGGAATATAAAACATTTAAATAAAATATACGAAATAAAGAGCTGGAATTAATTGAAACAAAAGGGAAGGGACCAGTAATGTAATTTTACCATAAAAACAAAGTTAAAAATAAAAGAAAAGAGGTCAATTGAAAAACAGTAAAAAAAGGGACTGAACATGTAATTTACCCTTTTAAAATAACTAAAACAGACATTAAGGGTGAAATTGAAATTCAGTTTGAAAATAAAGGGATTGATTGTATAAATAAACCATGCGGCATGCCATTTTTTAAAAAAATAAAATGAGGCGGACTTTCGAGGTAATTTGACCATTTAAAATCAGACTAAGGGACGAGATTGGAAGCTTTTGAAAACCAATAAGGACTGATCATATAATTTAACCATGCGAAAGCCCTTTTTGTGTAATTAAATCGGGGCAGAAGGGTTTATTATGTTATTAAACTATTTTAAAAAATTAAAACTCTATTTAAAGACCTATCCGGCCAAGATTTGAACCCTTTCTCATTTTTTAAACCGTTTATAATAACCCCAAAATTCTCTGCCCTCTCTCCTACAAACACTCAAAAACCTAGAAACTCTCCTTGTTTCAGATCAAAAACCCTTAAAAATAAAGAACAAGATGAATGTTCTTTATGTTCTTCATGAATATGAAGAACATTCAAACTTGAAACTCATAAACCACCTTAGACCACCACCCAAACCCAGAAATTGGTGGTGGTTGGCTACTTCGGCCGTTGCTCAACATCGCCGGCACCAACGAACACAAAAAAGACCAAAATTATTCCCTTTTATCCCAAAACCATATCCAACTATAGTTTTTTTTTAAAAAAATTAAAATCTTTGTCCTTTTTCTAGAAAATTTGAACAAAAATCTTTTTATTTTTTTAAAAATTGAGAATCCCTCTTAGTTTCAAAACCAGAAAAAGATCCCTCTTTTACCGCCTTGGCCTTCCCCTTTTCAACCGATTCATCCTTGGAGGGTTTGTCATCGATGAAGAGGAGTTCGAACGGCCAAGGGTAAACTCTTACTCTTTACTTTTTTTGTTTTTATTATTTCCTATTTTAGCATGCATGAAAAAAAATAGAGGGAAATGAATACCACTGGAATTTTTTTTGTTTTTTGTTTGATTCTGAATCTCTCCATTACAAAATGGGTATGATTACATGGGTTATATCCTTGATTTGCTTATTCAGTTTTTATTTACAAGCAATATTAAATGAATTTGTTGTAGATCATACTTAATCTGACATTTTCTTCGTTTTTTTATGTTTCCTGACAATGACTGGTGGGTAAGCCGGTGAGAGGAAGTGTACGACGGTGCGGGAGATTCGGCGAAACAGCCACGTGGCGGAGAAGACAAAGAGTTTAATTGACCAGATTTAATCTCGGTCGTTGGATCAGATCTGATCCAACGGTTGAGATCTTTTGAAGATCGGACGACTAAGATGATGACACGTGGTGCATGGAGATCTGAAGAGTCGGCGCATGCATCACACGCGCACGTGAAAGTCGAACAGTCCGGGAGTATCACACGCGCGCCAGCTGGAGGGTCTTCTATTGATCTGGGTCGTTGGATTAAAATGTGATCCAACGACTCCCAGTTGACTGTGCAAGGAAGAATAGGATATTAAGATTTTATATCAGATATGTTTTAGGATTTTTAGTTATTAGGGCCTGGCTGGTTTGGGCCTTGTATTTAAATTTTGGTTTGGGGGTTATTATTATTTGTAATGGACCGGGCTTTTAATAAACTAATTAAGTTTAATTATTTAAGATATGTCTTCTTTTTTTTTATTTTCAATTACAACCCAATAATAATACTAATAACTAATAGGATGAACACCGATGAACATTATTAAATTAATTAATAAAGATTAAAAATCTAAAGGACTCAACATATAATTATAAATTATTTAAACACATAATTATAAATTAATTAAAATGATTTATTAATTAAATTATTTTCTATATATATAATATTTTTATTTTTTAAAATAATTGGATCAAATATCAATTTTAGTCAATTTAAAAAATAAAAACCCTAAACTAGAAACCTAAAACCCTAAACACAAAACCCTAAACACTAAACCATAAACCCTAAATCATAAACTATAAACCTTAAACCCTAAATTTAAATAATGGGCTTAGTGTTTAGTGTTTAGAGTTTAAGGTTTAGGGTTTTATAGTTTATGGTTTAAAATTTAGGGTTTAGAGTTGGGTCCATAGTTTATTGGTTGATATTTGATCCAATTATTTTTTTAAAAAGATTAACAAAAATTGTACATATGGAAAATAATTTAATTTAATTTTTATTTTAAATAATTTATAATTATATGCTTAGTCCTCAAAATTTTTAATTTTTATTAATTAATTTAATAGTTTTCAGCGGTGTTCATCACTAGTAGTGTTCAGCGATGCTCGTCAAACGTTATAGAATTTTCCTAACTAATATTAATAATAGTAATAGTAATCATACAACAATAATACATATACATACATACATGCATATTATATTATATGCATATATTATATATACTTATGTACGATATACATACGCATAATAATATATACATTAACACATACCAATATTTATAATACACCTATATTAGAAACACATATCCATAACACATACATATTACCACACGTACATTCAAGTATACATATTACACATTTTTTATACAAGCATTAGTACATATCTACTAACATACATATATTGCTATAAAATGGATGCACCAACTTAATTCACCAAAAGGGCAGGCATCAAAATCATGAGAACTTTAAAGTTATGATTCTGCTTTAAGAAATCACCAACTAACTAATCCTCTAATGATCAGATATTGCCAAATTTTTTGCTTTCATCTTAGCAGCCAGTCTTTCCAGCCTGCTTATACGCTCTTCGAGACGTAGCCAGAGTGTTTCGTTCGGACAATCGTTGTTTCCCGACTTTCCATCACTCGGTGTCTCACCATTTTCGTCGATTGCAGCTCCTGTTGATGCTCCAAGTGCTGTTATCGGCTCACATCTTGAGAGCTCATTATCTGCAACTGAACATTGACCTGATGAGTTATCTAAAGCACTTCGGCAGGGGATATCGTTGATCTTATTGTTAGATTTCAACATTTCTGATACTGTCAGTTGATCTTCATCATCAGAATCCAAAGGAAAACTTCCAGGATGACCTGCTGAATGATTTCCACCCACTTTATTCGACACGCTGCCGTAATTCACGGTAGAGCTATCAAATGTTACAATCTCTTTTTCTTCATCGGAATCTTTGACATCAACAATGCCCTTTACCTCTACCCTGTTGCATTTTCGAGGAAAACCACGAGGAACTGTGGGTTTAGCTTTAACTTCATTAATAGAACTTTTGGGGATAAAATCGGTACGGACCGGAGCAGCTGCAGTTGCCTTATCTCCATTAAGAGAACCTTTAGATTGCATCATGTTTCCTTTGGGAGGAAAACCAGGAGGAAATGGAGAATTGTTTAGTTCCCTCTGAATTACAAAATCCGACTGTGATTGTTTTAAAGGCTTGGAAACTGATCTAGGTGAAACAGTCTCATTCTTACTTTCATTGTTTACTTCCGAACCAAATGCCGGACCTTTCGAATTCTTTCGAGGAAACTCGTGAGGCGTCAATGAGCTTTGAGCTACAGAACTTGCATTGCAAACTTCCTTCTGCGGTTTTGGATATTGTGCCGACTGTTTCAATCTTTTCAGTGGACAACCATGATCGGAGCTGGCTTTGTTACCTTTCTCCTTTTGTTTTAGCAGCCGAGATTTGTTTAAATTCTTTGGTGTTATATTGAAACTGCTGCAAGTATCGTCTTCCTCTGGTTGTTCCAAGCTCTTCAGAATCACATCGCTTTCATTTGAACCGGTTGTTCTATTCGGTGTCACCGTAAAACTTCCTTGCTTTTGCAACACATCTTTACTTTCTTCTTGCAGGGTCAACATTGATTGCTTCCACCAGTTCGAGTATCGACTAGTAACGTCTGCCTTGGAAGCCCTGGAAGGAATGTACAACTTCCCACTAGCAATGGGAGTATTGTAATCAGCCCATGCGATCTGAGGACTATCGTTTGATCGTGGAACATGACCGGGAACATCTTGATCCATTCCAAATTGCAACGCTACTCGGTGCGGAAGGTACTGCTCTATACAGTCAAGTCCAACCAGCTCCGAAGCCCTCAAACTCCAAGCAAACGACAGCAATTCATTGTCTAAACTCGAATCAACCGGTATCCACTTTGCTGCATCTCCATAAAACTTAAAATCATTAACATAAGGGCGCCACTCAAAACTTTCCTTGGCTGAGTCCAGAACTGACCTCACATCTTGCACTTTGCACTTGACGAGATGCCATAAAGCCAACCTCGGCTCACCATTTTTTATCGAATTAGGCCTCGAATGTAACTCCGAAAATCTCTCCCAAACCCAAACCTGGACTAATTGAAACGGTGACCCTAGTGAAACTGCAACAATTCCATCATCACAACCGGCATCTAACCGTGTCGAAGCGACGATATTTCGTTTTAAACGACTCAAATCAGTATAAATCTTAGCAAGAACAGCAGGTCCAAGTGCAATTCTAGTTCCTCTAGCAAGGTGTACAGCAATGGAGAAAACATTCTTAACCACAACATCAAAACAACATGGCAAAACAAACCTTGACAACCACAACACCAGAAACGCCTCGTGCTCGATTTCGCTACCGCTGTTCATAAACTTCTTCAACCATAAACTATGACCGGACTTTTTAGCCGAACTCTTGTTGAGTTCTTTCCTCGCGACGTCGAGTTTCCCCCATGTCTCCTCCATTTCCGTCGTTTCAACACGGGCGAAAACAGGGGACCCCAAAACAGAATAGCCCCCGATGACCATGATATCTTCCAACGTAACCGTCGCCTCGCCCCATCGGAAAACGAAACTTTTGGTTTCATGGCACCATTTCTCGGCAACCCCAAACACCAAATCATTGTTTCTTTCGATCTTGTACGTTGAGTTCATGATAGCTTCGAAAACACCGGATTTCTTCCATATGGACTCGTGTAGAGAAGCCATTTTGACGACCCAAGTTTTCCAATCCTTTTGTGGGTATCTCCAGCCATAGAAATTGGGTTTGATAGGCCAAGTTTTGGGATCAAAAGTGGGTGGCAAAGAGGAAAGGGGGTGCGTTGGAAGGTTAGCAATTGGTGTTCCATCAATGGAGTTTGAGTCTAAAATCGGTGTGATGAAATGGGCAGTTCTTAGTTCGAGGCTCTTATTATCTGGTGAAACCATAAGCTCTTCTCTTTCTTCAACTATGGGGTTTGAGGAATCCTTCATTGTTAAGGTTTTTTCTTTGGTTCAAAGGTGTAAGTGAGTAAAGAGACAAAAGGACAGAGTCTCGTAATCATTGAAGGGGAAATGAAATGCTTTCAGCCTTTTTATTTTCCACTACTCCTAAATTATTTAAAAAATGTGTATTAAGTTATGATTGAATATTTGATATATTAACGGCGTAAAAAATTATAAAATTATATATATATATTTTAAGTTAAAATTTAAAATATTAATTTTTAATTTTAAAACTCTAAAATTTTAACTCAAAATCTTAAATTCTAACCATAAACATTAAATTTTAACATATAATCCTTAAACCTCTAAATAACCCTATTTGTAAAAACTTTATTTTCCAGTCTGAAGTTCAAAATAAAACCGTAATAGTGATTATAATAGTCGAGATTTAAAAAGATTTCTTTATTAATAAAATTATAAAAAATAGAAGTGTTTAATATCGAAGAGAGTCTTGAAGATAAATTTACATGCTTTTCATTTTTACCAGTTATTTAATTTTTGATTATCGAGTGCAAAGATTTTTTAAAACTTTATAGATTAATTTATTTTGAAAGTGTTTAATTGACCGAAATAATCACTTAACTGAAATTATTAATAATAAATAGGCTTAAGGGTGTAGGAAGTCTTAAAACTTTAAAAAAAATATCAATTAAGTTTCTGAACTTTTTTATATTTAATTATTTTTTAATAATTTGACTGGTTATTAATTAAATATTTTAAAATTTTAGTTAATAAAAATTCGATTCGATCGAACTAATGATTTAACACTTATTAGCAACGGTCCATCATTTCCATGGAACTTTTATTGTTTTATGCCTATGGAAGTATTGAATATGAATCATGTGGGATATAAATTTTAACATATCTTTTGAAAATTATTATCCCCTTGACCGTGTAATGTAAGAAAATTAAGAACATATGGTCCCACTTTCAAAGCCATTACTTCCGCCTTCTATATTTTATTCTTTCGCACTGTATATAGAATAAGCTCAGCTATTTATGCATTTGACATTTTAAAAAATTAATTCTCAATTTAGCACCATTTGCAGTGAGTTTTAATTTTTTAATTGAATTTATCGTACTAATCTGCGAGTTTTATGTGTTTTAATTATTTTTTTACTAGAAACAACAAAACCTTTAAGTCTTAAAAGAAATAAAAAAAATCTACCACCAAACTGATATGACGAATTCTATTAAAAATTAAGAAAAAATAAAATTCGTTGTACCCGTCATGCAAGTTCATACAAAAGTGCTAGATCAAGAATTATTTTTTTAGAGTGTCAGATCCGTAAATAATGTTAAAAATCAACATATTTGTATAAAATAACGAATAAGCTTCTCCTGCAAGTTTTGCCCCTGTATACCGATAAGTTAATCATTGTATAGGCATTGCTCATGAATATTTACAAAAAAAAAAAAAAATCATCACACACACATATAAGTCAAAACTCTAAATCGACATTTATATGTGACTATTCGATCGAGTTGAGTAAAAAAAATTGAATTAACTAAGTTTATGAGTTCTATTTTATAATTTAAACTTTATTTAAAAAATTTCTAGTCAAATTTATGAAATTTGAGTCGAATTATTTGAGTTTTTGTTTAAATTTAATTGTAAATATTTATAATATTATAACACTAATTAGTTTCAATTTAAACGATTTTCTATAATCATATACAATATACATATATATTTATTCATATCTTTTCATATATGATATATATATCAAGTACAGTTGATAGGATAGACTCGAACTTGAATACTGATCCACTAATTACTAACAATTTTAAGTTATTTAAACTCTCATTTTATAACTCAAATATTGTTTAAAATTTTTTCTACTCAAGTTTGGCAAAATATTTCTAAAATAAATCCAGTATAAATCCATCCAACTCAAGTTTGAACTGCATTTGAATTAGCGGTATTGTTCTTTTATTCTATACAGGTTGTTTGGTAAATAGCGATTTGAGCTAAAATTAAAGGTTTGAATTAATATTAGAAGTTTGATTAGTCAAATTCGCTAATTTGAATGTTTGGCGAATAACGGATTGAAATAGCGAATTGAGGTGAAACCTCTAATTTTAAAAAAAACTACTAATAAGAGCTTTTTGAAATTAAAAGTTTTGACATAAGAGTTATAAAGACCATTTTACCCTTAATAATTATCAAAATTTCCAAATAACCCAAATTTTTCTTTTTATTCTCACACATTTATATTTAAATTTAATAATTAATTAAATTTTATTAAAAATAATTATATAAATATTAAATTAATAAATAGATCCTTCAAATATGTTTAATAATGTTATATTAAAAAATATTTTTCATAATCAAATTAATTAAACAAGTATCGAATATAATTACGTCCTTATATGTCATTTTGCTTATTTAAATAATCTAACAACTATCAACTATCAGTTAATTTTACCAAATACTTTTATAAAATCAACTAATACAATCATCTAGTTAAATCAGCTAATGCAATCAACTATCCGCTAATTACTTAACAAGGCCACAATCAAATATTAGAGAGGTAAAAAGATTGTTCGAGGTTCGATTTTGAATAATATGATGACACTTGATCGGCAGATTAGTAATTTGGTGGACAAAAATTATATGGCCTTTTGTGTCTCAACAAAAAAAACACAAATTTTAAGCTCTAACCTTAAATTTTAAATCTTACCCCTAAAAATACATTGTATATCTAATATTCTAAACCCTAATTCTAAACCCTAATTTTAAATCATAATTTTAAACTTTAAACTCTAAACCTATTTTTAATAAAGCATAAACAAGTAGGGTCACCGAAAAGGATATACGATTTCTACTCGTAACTTATTCGGCAATACTGATGCAATTTCTTGTGTATCAGATGGATTCATATACAAACTTATTAGATGGAACTTGAACATAGTGCGAAAAAAAAAAAAGAGATGATGGGATCAGGTTAGAATAGAAAAAAGCTGATAATAATAGAAAATCGCCTTGTCTTTGAACTTTGATGATAATGAAACAGGTCGGATTCTATATTTAGCAAGATCCAAGCTATTTTTGGCAACATGGGGTGATGGGATTTGGACAGGACAGAAGCCAAAACAAACAATATGTCTAAACAACTCTGTTTGATCTCCTGAGGGGCCTGAGAAATTTAAGAAAATTCACAGCTCAGCTGTGAATTTTCTTCATGCTAGATCATCTTATAAATTTTGATTCAAGGGATCTTCTTTGTTGTTAAAGCAGTCAATTTTTGAACTCGGGGTTCATAGGATTTTGTTTGTTGATTTATATCCCGACGAAAACGAAGAATACGACCGAACAATGAACTGCTTTTCTTGTTGTATGTCGGAAGAGAAAATAAAGACAAGTTCCGACGATGATCCCAGAACACTAAAAGCCATGCCTACGTTTGCCAATATTTCATTCAAGAGTGGTACAATTTCCCTTTTTCTCAATTCAATTCATGAATACAACCAGTTTGATGAATTGTGTGCTTGAAAATTGAAATAAATGTTAAGTTGTTTGCCATTGCCAGGCCGTGTTCATTCTATACGTTTAGGCAAGTACGAACCTAGGCTTAGCCCGAATTGTTCGTTCATTCTATACGTTTACGGACATCGGGACATGGAAATGGATACATAAGTGTCCGAATGCTCATGTTGAATATGTATCAATGTTCGATACTCGCACCCGAGGAGTAATGTAGTTGAAACCTATGTTGATTGATTGATGTTTTGAACAAAAATGTCCTGTTTTTGGCAGACGAAAGCCGGAAGAGATACATTACCGAAGAAATAGTAAAAAGGGGTAACGGCAGCAACATAAGTGCAAAGATTTTTAATTACCATGATCTATGCACTGCTACTAACAACTTCAACGCAGAGAATCAGCTTGGTCAAGGGGGTTTTGGGAGGGTCTACAAAGGGCATGTCGAGAACCCGAATCAGGTTGTTCACGTATCCATACATATACACATATATACATACATATCATATATATATATGTAAGTATTGACATATAGTTGTTCTGTTATATCAGATTGTTGCTGTCAAGCAACTTGACAGGAATGGATACCAAGGGAACAGAGAGTTCCTTGTTGAGGTCTTGATGTTGAGTTTACTTAACCATCCGAGCCTCATGACTTTGGTCGGATATTGCTCCGACGGGGATCAGAGGATTTTGGTCTACGAATACATGCCTAATGGCTCCTTGGATAGTCACCTTCTAGGTATGTTAACATCTAAGTTTGTGTTTAGACTCGGATACCGATGATGTGATTCGGAACTTCAAAGGCCTTCTTTCCTTGATTTGTTTTGGTGAACGTATTTGGTTGTTTGTGATTATGCCTTTCAGATTTACCCTCACACAAGAAGCCATTGGACTGGGATACCAGGATAAAAGTCGCGATCGGTGCGGCTAAAGGCCTTGAATACTTGCACGAAACGGTTGATCCCCCGGTGATTTACCGGGACTTTAAATCGTCAAATATATTGCTGGACCGGGATTTCAACCCAAAGCTCTCGGATTTTGGACTGGCAAAGATCGGTCCAACCGGAGATAAGGTGCATGTTTCCACCAGGGTTATGGGGACCTATGGCTACTGTGCCCCTGAGTATGCACTGACAGGTCAATTGACTACGAAATCCGACGTTTACAGCTTCGGAGTCGTGTTTCTGGAGATAATCACGGGAAGAAGAGTAATAGACACTTCAAGACCAACAGAAGAACAGAATCTTGTCAATTGGGTAAGTTTAAAATGTTTAATTTCTTCTAAACAATCATTTACACAACTCTAACTTCTAAACATGTACCCTTTTATGCAGGCTGTTCCCTTATTCAAAGACAAGAGTAATTTCCAACAAATGGTAGATCCATTGTTGCAAGGGAATTATCCCAATAAGGGTCTCCACCAAGCCGTTGCGGTCGCAGCAATGTGCCTGCAGGATGACGGGGCCGCTCGGCCCGTGATGAGTGACGTCGTAACTGCTCTTGACCTAATCGTGGGCAAAGGACCGAAAGGAGAAAAAGTTAGTGACGACGAGGAAGAACAAAAGGAAGAGTAGTTGACAAACAATAGTAGACATGGCTACGTAGACAGTCGAAAACTTCGGAAAAAAGATGGAAGGGGACAAGAAGAGTGTTAATGGAAACTCATTTCGACTCGAAACTCGAAATCTTCCTAAGAGGGTACATGGAAAAGGAAGCTCATGGCTATGGCATGTTTGAATTTGATGGAGCTTTTACTATGCCAAGGCCTGCAATGGGCAAATCCATCAAACCAACTTTGCTTCTTGTTCCTTTTGGGGTTTACATTTGCTGAAAAATTGTTAAAACTTGATTTATGTATTCTTTCTGATAGTTAGAAGCGGAAGAAATTTCATTAGATAATTTTAACATGATCCAAACCTTCAAATGTATAAATCCCAAGCATACATTAAGAACTATAATTAATTAAAATGACATGCTACGATAAGAAAATGACATACTGATACAATAAAAACACTACTTGGTAAAAATATTTATTGGCTATATAAATTTAAAATTAAAAAATGTAACAATAATTCAAAAATTATAAAAAAATTCCTAAATTTAAACAAAATGATAAGTTGTAAACAATAATATATATAATGTAAAAATAATTTTTATAAATTTAAATTGTAGAAATTCAAAGAATAATGGCACATATGCAATTTGCTTATATTCCACTACCTAATTCGAAATAATAATAATAATAATAATAATAATAATAAAATAAAACAATATATGTGCATAAATTCGGTCCCCTCGAACGCTCACAACACTGGCGAAGAAAGAATAAGGCCCCGTTTAACATTACTAATCAAAAGTGTTTTGGAGTCAAAAGTACTTTTGAGGTAGAGGTAATGTCAAACATCTAATTTTAGAGAAAAAAATTATGTTTAAAAAGAATTTTTCAACCCAAACGCAAAAGCTAAAATTTTTAGCTTTTACGGTCGAAAAAGTATTTTTGAGAGTCAAATTATAATTTTAGCCTTCCTTGGTTATTGTGTTTATTTATAATTTATAATTTTTTACGAAGACATAATTATATAATTAATAAATTATTTTTTATTTAAGAATTATATATATTTATTCACGTCAAGTTTTTTACATAAAATATTTTAAATTTATTATATTTTCATGGAACATGTACAATTATTAGACAAATATGTAATTATTAATAAACATATTTTTATATTTTTATGATAATTTAAGCTGATATACTTCATATATTATAACGTTAAAGAATTTGGATATTATTTATATACATATATATATAACTTACAATATTATGTCTAAAATGACCAGTTATCTTCTTAAAAGCACTTTTTGACAGCAATAATAAACACTTAAATCTCAAATTCAAAAATCAAAAAGCACTTTTAAAAAGTAATTTTTCACCGCACTTTTCAAAAGCAATGCTAAACTAAAATTTCAGCAGCAAAAGTTTAATTAAAAATGTGTGGGTTTAAAATACATTTTTATTAGAAAAAGTATTTGATGCATCTTCTGTGTAAACTTACATAAGCATATTTGTTTTAGGGTTAACAATTTAGTTTAAAGTTTAAAAATTGGATTTAAGTATTTTTAATGTAGAGTTTAGGTTTATAAGTTTAGTTTTAGAGTTTTAAGTTTAGTAATTGGATTTAAGTGTTTTTAACGTATAGTTTAGGGTTAAAATTTATGATTTAAAGTTTAGAATTTAGAGATTCATCGTTAGAGGATTTTAGGTTTTAAAGCTTAATTAAGCATCCTTGTTGAAAAAGTTTTCCAATACCGTTGCATCAAATAGTTTTCTTATTTTTTATTGTATTAATGAGAAAATTTATAATTTTAAAAAGAGATTAAATTATAAATTTATCATTTTAGAGTCTAAAATAAAACTATTTCATTATGTTAATTTAATAGTTTATGAGATCTAAAGGATTAAAAGAAAAAAAATCATTTAGGTCCTGACTTATTTATAAGCTACATAATTTAGGTTTAAATATAACAACGGCCCTTCTACTATTTCAAACTTTTAAAATTTAACCTTTATATTTTTTTTTACAAAATTGAGTTTCTATATTATTTTTTATTTGAAAAATATTTGTCATGACTCTAAATTATGTTCAGTTTTATTGTTAATTGCTGACACAAAAGCTACTATTTTAGTCCCACTAAATTTAGTTGTAATTGACATCTTTGATCAAAAGTTTTCAACTTTAGCTTCTTATTTAAAATGTGAAAATTATTTTAAAATATATAATTTATAAAATTAAATTATTTACTGTAAAAGTTTGAAAAGTTTGACAAAAAAATCATACAACTTTAGATTTTAGAGGGACATAAGAGTATAAAAACGGAAAAGGTAACTTTTTAGTCCCTATATTTATAATTTTATTAATTTGAGCTCTAATCTTTAACAATAAATAAAATTCATCATTAATTGAACAATATAATTTTCCAATCATCTATGTTCTCAACTTTTTAAGTGTCAAACTAACAAAAATTATAAACAAATAGGATTGAGAAAACAAGTTTCCTTTTTATATGTGAGACCAACAACTAGCAATAAAATTGAACAAAAAGATAAGAGAGTGACCAATATTTCAAATAAAAAAAGTTTAAGGATCTATTTCAAAAGTATAGTACATAAACTAAAATTTTAAAATAGTTTAGGGGCCTTAAGCAGATTTAGACCATCGTTTAGTTTTGTTTGTGGAGGGTTTTATTTAACCAGAAAAGCTTCAATACACGTGTTGATGTAAAATTTAGTTTATACAAATCTTTTAGTTTTAGGGGTTAAAGATTTAGTTTAGTGTTTAGAGTTTAGGAGTTTGAGTTGTAGGGTTTAAAATTTAAGGTTAATGTTTAAAATTTTGAGGTTTAGAGTTTGAGGTTTATTTTTAGGGTTTAAATTTAATTTTAATTTATAGTATAAATAAGCAAAATTTTCACTTAAATATTGTTGTTAATATCCCCCTAAATATGGCAACACCTAAATTATTTTAAAAAATATTATTATTTCTACAATAACTTAAAAGACAAATTTAGCTGATTTCGACTTTGAATGTAACTTGAATACTTCGAAAAATCTAAGATGATACAAGGAGGCTCTGACTTTAGTGTCAAACACTATTTAAAGTCAGATTTTTTGGCTCCGACTTTAATATTTTTTTAAAAAATATGTTTATTATTTAAAGTCGAATTCTCTTAGCTCCAACTTTACTTTTACCGTAGAAAATATCATATTTCTGAAAATAAATATAAACCATATTTTTGAGAAAAAAATCAGTAATCGTATTTTTAAAAATTTATTTAAATATATAAATTTATATAAAATTTATTTTATATACACTGTGTATCTAATTTAAATCCTTCATTTACCCTCTTAAAACGAGAGTGGAAAAAGGAAAGGGTTTTAGGCATTTCGTCTCTATTAGACTATCAATCCTTTGTATTTTCCCTTTTCTTCTATTTCTCTCTCTTTCCATGGCCTCAGCTCTGCAACTCTAACAGTCACAGTCCAAGTTGTAAAAACCCTCCAAAATATCCGAAATCTTGACCCTCACATACCTAAGATTTTTCCATTTTTGCCACTCCCAGACACCCAACAAAAAGCAAACAAAACGGCTCCTTGTATAGTAAACAACACTAGCGGCAAGCTAGCTAGACTTGCAGATATCATGGCTGCTATGGGGAGTTTTTCTTCCTCTTCCCAAACTGCTGCTACCCCTTTTGCTAGACCATTTTGCCCTCCTTCTTATTGGCTCTCCCGGTCCCGGTCCCGGTCCCGGTCCCGGTCCGGACATTTCTTCTTGGCTTCTTCTAGAGCCTCGCAGAGGTTCACTCTTCGACTTTGACTTCTTTTTTTCTTCTATATTTGTGGTTTTTTGGAGGGGGTTGAGCTAGTTTCTTAGACTATTTGATACCCATTTATCCTTTTAGAGATGCCTTTTTCTTTTTTTGGGTTTAATTGGCTTTCGTTTCATTAGCTGCTGCTTCATGTTTTAGAGGGGTTTAGGGTTTATTTAATGGAAAAATGTGCCATTTTTATTGCTTCTATTTATTTTCAGTATGCAGGTGTCTGTTTTTTTTGTGTTTTTGCTGTTTTTCCCTCTCGCTATATGGATTGTTTTTAGATTATGTGCCGCTGTTGCCTACTATAGAGGGTTTTGGGGACTTAGTGATGGAATTTATGTGGTAAAATGTGACATAAGATGTGCACAAGCCATTGGAATGGAAATGTAGTAGTGCTTAAGTTTCTAGAATGTGATTTTCCTCGAGGAAGTGGTAAATAAAGTGGAGTTGATGAGTTTGTTGTTAATGTGATGCTCCGATTGGAGTGCTAATTGGGATATGCATGGAATCTGGACTTCCCCCCTTTACATGCTAGAAAAAATGCTTCATTCAAATTAATAGGTATTTCTTCTATTTTGTCTTTTATTTTCTTTTCTACATTGTAGGCGGGAAATGTGCACAATGCAGAGTGTTCACTATGCTTTTCTCGGTGTGACCATGTCACAAAGTTCCCGTGGTTACCATCATCCCAAAGATATGAAACTTAAGGTAGCTGCTTCTGAATATGCTAGGATGGTCCACCCTGAGCCAGATTGGGATGTTTCTGATAATAAGTGCAAAGTAGCTAGTGTCGACCATGGAGAGAATGAGAACCCAGTAAGTTATGGAAAGTCTAGAATGGCATCATTTCGAGTGAATGGTTTTACTTATACTCCGAAAATTCCTAGCATACCCAATGCTGAGCACTCATGGGAAACAGAAGCTCGCAGGATGAATAAGAATAAGGAGATGGTGAAGGAGAGCTTTAAAGGCTGCAGTTCTTCCTCCAATGACCAACAATATCTGAAGCTTACTGGACCACTATCTAAAGCAACTAATAAAGAAGGATCAGTTTCCAGAAATAGTAGGAAAAGTATTGCTCTTTTTGGGAGTCGTTGCATTCCCCTACCAACAAGTAATAATCAAATGTCTATTGAAAATATTGTAGCTACCGATGAAATGAAAAGTTTTAAGCAGCAGAAGGGTTCTAGGAGGACTGTAGTTTTAAGTAATGGATCATTTCCAGGGCTGGTCTTGGACGACAACCAAGAACTTGGAACCAGTGAAGATACTGATTTTCTTTCCGAGGATCATTCTTCACACCATCCGACTAGCACTAAACAAATTTTTAGGGCCAAAAGTACATCTGCCAAAACGATAAATGGTTCCAAGCAGTTAAAAGTTTCAATTGGAGCAGAAGTTTCAAGTATTGACTTGTCAGAAGGGGCAGTTTCAGATGGCATACAAGACAGAGGACATGTGGATCCTAACATAACCACAATGGAAAAAGACAATGAAAATGGGGTTGCTAGCATTGAAGAAGCTCACTTAGTTTATAGAAAAGATATTCACAAGCAGCTTGCTAGTATTTATGACCGGGTTCTTGTTGTAGATAATATTGCTGCTGCAAAGGAAGTTGTTCTGAAGCTTACAACTAAATATAGGCATCTTGTTCATGCATGTGATACCGAGGTATTAGTTCTGCTAGTTCTCATCTCTTTTACCATTTTGTTGTACATGTAGTACATGCTGCATGGAATAGGAGTCTTCTCCAAGCACTATCCAGTCTAAATGTAAATGAGCTATTGTCGATTTTCTGATGTAGAATATTTCCAGGTATCGAATATTGATGTGAAGAAAGAGACGCCTGTTGATCACGGTGAGATAACATGTTTCAGTATTTATTCTGGAGAAGATGCAGATTTTGGAAATGGGAAATCCTGTATCTGGGTCGATGTCCTAGATGGTGGTGGCAAGGATCTTCTGAAGGAATTTGTTTCGTTTTTTGAAGATCAATCCATCAAAAAGGTGAATGTGCCTTGCCTTCACTCACTTCTCTTTCTTCCTCGTGTTTCCCCTGATACGCTGTACCTTTTTCTTTGCTTGTTATTGAACAGTCCACTAGAGCACTGTACCATACTAAGTCCTGAAACAAACTTGATGTTGATATATAGGTGTGGCACAATTATAGCTTTGACAATCACGTTATTAATAACTATGGGCTTGAGCTTTCTGGATTTCATGCCGACACAATGCATATGGCACGGTTGTGGGACTCATCGAGACGTACAACAGGTGGTTATTCTCTTGAAGCACTTTCTGGTGATCAAAATGTGATGCAAAGTACTAAATTGCGGAAAGAAGAAAAGGAACTGATTGGTAAAACATCAATGAAAACCATCTTTGGCAAGAAAAAGGTGAAAAAAGATGGATCTGAGGGCAAAACGATCACCATTGCCCCTGTTGAAGAGTTACAGCGGGAAGAACGCAAATTATGGATTTCTTGGCTATTTGATGGTAAACCTGTTCCTGGTAAGTCCATGTATCACTTCTACGAAGAGTATTGGCGACCATTTGGTGAGCTTCTTGTTAAAATGGAATGTGAGGGTATGTTGGTTGATCGGATGTATCTTGCTCTGCTAGAGAAGGTTGCTAAAGCAGAGCAAGAGATTGCCGCTAGTAGGTTTCGCACATGGGCATCCAGATATTGTGATGATGCCAAGTATATGAATGTCGGAAGTGATACTCAGATCCGCCAGCTTCTTTATGGTGGCATTCTTAACAGGTACTATTTGCATATTTTGTGTACAAGAACATCAATATTAATCAACATTATTGCATAGAAATTTTGGCATTATATTGAATAAGTGAGCAAGATGTATTTATCATTTCCTAAATCAGAAATACTGCTAATAACCTAATTACATGCCTGGATTCAAATTCCTTGCCGTTAAGTCATTGCAAATTGTTGCTGGTGGTTTTATGGGGGCAGTGCAAGACTATGTTACTCAGACTTGGGAATGAATGTCGGACATGGACATGGGTATGTGTCTGACGGGTATGGTTAGATTTTTCCGAGCTTTCTCATGTATTTGTAGGATGCTTGAAGGTCATGTCTCCATATCCGTGTATCGGACATGGGTACTTAAAAAACAATGAAGAGTCTGAGCAACATAGGTGCAAGACATTCAAAACTTGATGTTACTTATGATAATTCATTTCCTATTATCTATGGAATTATTCATAACATCAACCAATCATCTATCATTTTTTATTATCCAAAAGATCTGCATGTGTGTGTTAAGGATCCAATTCTGAGTCTTCCTAATTAGAAAACTTTCAGGGTGCAGGCAGAGAGGGAGAGCTGAGTCTGTTGAAAATTTGAAAGTAAAGTTCCTAACCATTAACTTGATTATTTCTTATTACAGTAAGGATCCAAATGTGAGTCTTCCTGATGAGAAAATTTTCAAAGTTCCAAATGTCAATAAAGTGATTGAAGAAGGCAAAAAGACTCCCACCAAGTTTCTCAATATTAAGCTGCGTAGCATTGGTGTTAAGTTCCCTGCTGAGATTTACACTGCCTCTGGTTGGCCCTCGGTTAGTGGTGTTGCCTTGAAGAGCTTAGCTGGGAAAGTTTCTGCCGAGTATGATTTCGCAGAAGACACCGATGATGGTGGTATTGATGATCTTCCTGAAACAATGATTGATGTTGATACATCTGCTTATGGAACTGCTTTTGCTGCATTTGAGGATGAGGAGAAGGGGAGGGAGGCATGCCATGCTATTGCTTCATTATGTGAAGTTTGCTCTATTGACTCGTTAATATCCAATTTCATTCTCCCTTTGCAGGTGATTCTGATGCCTCATTGATCGTTCAACATGTTGATCGGCTTTTACAGATATTTTTACTATGCCTTCTTTTTCCCTTTAGTATAATTGAGGGCTTATGCTAATGCTTATTGGTCGAAATTTCTACTCAATACAAGAGCTGTGCATATGTCCGTAACGTGCTTCTTTATGTGGTAATATTATCATGAAGATGACTACATGATTACATCATGTCTTTTCCTGTCAACTATAATTCATCACTAGCAGAGGAAGCTATCAAAATGTTGGTCTGATACTCTCTGATATTTGATCATGACTAGTGGGTGCTGCTAGGTGTTAACAGATTGGTAAAATTATGTATACTGCCGGGGCTTAAATCAAAAGAATATGTAAATTATAATGGCAGTTACTTAAATTATATGCTAAGTGGTCTTGAACATGGAGTATATTATTGTAAATACTTGTTTGGCCAAGAAGAAAACTTTGGAGAGCAACTCCTCTGGCTATCTGAATAGTCATGAAAGTTAAGAAGGCATTGTTCTAAATTCTTCCTTAACTTCAGCTATTAAATCCTCTCTCTTAAGTATTTTTGTACCTTAAATTCCTGGATGGCTTATAAGGAGAATGCTCTCTTTTTACCGCAGGGGAGTAATGTGTCGGGCAAGAACGGGCGTGTTCATTGTTCACTGAATATCAACACAGAAACTGGGCGCTTATCTGCAAGGAGACCAAATTTGCAGGTTCATTTTCTTTTATTTTGTTCTGTCAGTGTTTTAGCAAGCATTTTAATTATCAGAACCTCAAGGTTCTATATATGTCTATAATCATCATGTCACTTGGATAGCATTAGACCAAAATTTTATTTGTGATGAAGCACAGTAGACTATATTTTCTTCAGATTAGATATAGCCTAAATATTCATATCACAGGATAGTTTTCTACTATGTAATCATGGTTATTTCCTCCACAAAATTTGTCATGGTAAGGCGTGAAGAAAACAAAATGATAATTCTTGTTGCTCTTCAAATCCTTCTCTTGCCTGCTGGACTGGAATGGGAACCTATGATATTAACATCTTTCTTGTATTTTTATTTTTTGAATCAGAACCAACCTGCTCTAGAGAAGGATCGGTATAAGATACGTCAGGCCTTTGTAGCTGCCCCAGGAAATTCCCTTGTTGTTGCAGATTATGGGCAGGTAAGTTCATTGAGCTGGCTTACTTTTTCATGTAATTTCATGTATTGATTAGAATATAAATTCATATTACAGCTGGAGCTTAGGATTCTTGCACATTTGGCCGACTGTAAAAGCATGTTGGATGCTTTCAAAGCCGGTGGAGATTTCCATTCAAGGACTGCAATGAACATGTACTCTCATATCCTTGAAGCCGTTGAAAAGGGGCAAGTTCTTCTTGAGTGGTATCCTCAACCCGGTGAAGAGAAACCACCAGTTCCACTTTTAAAGGTAAAGTTAAAAAAGAAGAAAAACATCTCACTTTCCGAGTTTTATGTAACAGAAAGGGAAATATCTGAACAAGGACTGGGCTAGAAATTATCCGAAAACCATCGTAGTATATTGAACTTGTAACCTTTATCCTGGATACGAGTATTGTCTTGCCATGTATCAATGAATGTGGTTCAAGTATGTCCTGAATTGCTTTTTCAATTTGAAAGGTATTTGATTTATGTTGAAATCGTTGGACATGCTCATTGGTTTGATTAGCATAGTTTATTCATAAATGTAAACAGGCCATCGATGTATAAAAGTCTGCATATCTTGAGATCTTGTTACCTGATAATTAGGATTTGGTTTTGATTGTTGAATGCAACCAGGTTGACTTTTTTTCTTTTCTTTTTAGGATGCCTTTGGTTCTGAAAGAAGAAAAGCTAAAATGCTGAACTTTTCCATTGCGTACGAAAAACTCCTGTGGGTCTTGCTAAGGATTGGAAGGTATGCACAAAACCTAAAATAACGGTTGAAACTTAAAATTCATTAAGCCTCCACGTTAATGATTGTTGCACCTCTCTCAGGTTTCTGTTGAAGAAGCAAAGAACACTGTTGATCTATGGTATAATGAAAGACAAGAAGTGCTTGAATGGCAGAAAAAGCGTAAATTTGAAGCTCAGGAATTTGGGCGTGTTAAGACATTGCTTGGAAGGGCTCGCCGCTTCCCATCATTTGCTCATTGTACACGTGCCCAAAGAGGTCATATTGAACGGGCTGCTATCAATACTCCGGTGCAGGTTGTCTTCTTCCTCATGCACTTGACTAACTCTCTTTCCCTCTCTCCCTCTCATCTAGTTGATTGTTACAGGGGAGTGCCGCTGATGTCGCAATGTGTGCTATGTTGCAAATATCAAAGAATGAACGGCTAAAGGAGCTTGGTTGGAGGCTTCTTTTACAGGTACGCCTTTTATATTTTCATGTATATGAATTTCATTCTTTTAATTAACAAATTTAGACTATGCTGTCTGATTCTTCTTTCTGGAACACGGGTACTTCTCTTATGGTTTCACTAGTCTTTGCATTCCATTACTTAGGTTATTAGTTTGATATAGCTCTTTATAAAGTCATTGCTCTGCGAATTCTATGGAAATAACATCCTTCGGAAAACAGGTTCACGATGAAGTGATCTTGGAAGGACCAAGTGAGTCAGCTGAGATTGCAAAAGCAATTGTTGTCGGGTGCATGTCAAAACCCTTTGGCGGAAAGAACATTCTTAAAGTTGACCTTGCTGTTGATGCCAAGTGTGCCCAAAACTGGTATGCTGCCAAATAGACAGTTGTTTGAGCTTCGAACATGTAAATTTTTGGTTTCAAACACTTTCTTCCAAGATGCTTTCTCCCCGCGCTGAAGAGGAATATCAGAGCTCATGTCGTCCTTGGCGGCTGCAGCAATTTAATGCCCTGTACCTTGGGAAATATTTCATCTTCTTTTGGGGTTCCTTGTGGATTCGGGTCAAATTTTGTGGCTTTAGTTGCATTTTTAAGGGCCATGGGGATTGCAGCGCCATTTGTACAGAGATTATTCTGTGTAAAATTCTGATAACAGTGAGTCTTTTTCTTATATATTCTTTTATCAATTGAAGCAATTGTTCTTCGGTTCTATTTTAATCGTCAGATTGCTTATTTTTCTCTCCCCATGTCTAATACACATGAATATTCGAGATCAATCTTGATATAACAGTAGTAAACGACTTTCTTCTAAACTCAATAACAAACCAGCGTTGGTCCTGCTTCCAATTATCAGATTTAGGGTTGGGCGTTCGATCGAGTTAAGTCAAAAAGATCTCGAGTTATTTGAGTTTGCAAGTCTTATTTTATGAATTAAATTTTATTTAAAATTTTTTCGGATCGAGTTTTCGAGTTTCTGTACAAATTTAATTGTACATATGTTTCTATATTCATATACATAGCGGTGTATATATAAATTTCTATATGCATAGGCGGTGTACATATTGATTTTAATTTTAATGGTTTTCTATATGCATATACGATGTACATATATATTTTTCATATTTTCACACGAGATATACATATCATGCAAAATTGATAAACTCGACTCGAATATAAAAACTGATCAACTAATTACTATAAATTTTGAGTTATCCGAATTTTTATTTCATAACTTAAACTTTATTTAAAAATTTTTCGAGTCAGAGTCGAGTTTATGGCATTACGAGTTTAGTCAAAACGAGTCGTTTTTTGCCTCAAGTCGAATCAAATAATTCGGTTTTTTCAAGTCGAGTTTTGTCCACCCCTAATTAGATTCTCATCTTAAAACTCAAGCTTAAACATATCCTTCCAAACCTTTCTCTGAAAAGAACACTCCGAGAAAACATAAACTCTAGATTCTTGACAGCCACCATCAAAGTCCATTCCCCAACTCCTAAGCCAAATCTTAATAGACAACTTGTTATTGTCAAGACAAGCGAACCAAGAAAAATAAAAGAGCACTTAGTAACCGTACCACTTTTTGGAATGATTTGTTTTTAGGATTTAGTGAAAAAGTAGGGTTAAGGAGGAAAATTGAGATTTAATTTCGAAAAAATCAGAACGTTTAACTTGTTTTTGTAGGGTAAGGAGGGGTTAAGGCTTGTGGTGATGAGAAGATCATGGCCCTTAATTTTGATCGGTCTGGTTTTGTAACGTGGGTGGTGTGGTCCACTAATTAGAGGTGGGACCCTTTCACCATTGGATAGCACATTATGGACCCTTTCATCAGTCCTTGATGACAAGGCAACTGGACTCCATTATATAATCTGAAATTAATTTAGTGGTTAAATTATAATTTTTGAATTTAAAAAGTGATTTCAGTGAAAAAAAATATTAAGAGATTTAAAGTTAAATATTTATATATATAAAGTGCGGGTTTAATGATAACAACATGAGTTATAAAAGCCCCAAACTTCCCAGGAAACAAAAGAGCTTGTCCGAAGATCCCCATCAGATTTCAATGCTTTTTTCTACAACATAGCTTTAGATAGAACCCCTGCCAGACAGAAAACTGACAAAAAGGTTCTAACATTGTTGATGTAGCGGACATAAAGTGGGGAAATATCCCGATAGAGCTCGGTCGAGCTCAATAACATATCGGCTCAAGAAGTTCAGATTTACTAATATAAACGGATATTACATAAGTTTATTATAAAGACAATCTATTCACAATGTTAAAATTTATTTAAATTTCTGACCTGCTTAAAAGATTTGTCGGTTTTTCTTTGCCTTTACATGTTCCCCAAACCTTAAAAGCTTGATTTTGGAAGCACATTCTCATGATCCTAAAACTTAGAATTCTAGAAAAAGAAAATGTAGGATTCGTGCAATAAAATTTTATTTGAAAGGGAAACAAATACTAAGAATGGGTTTATTACATCCTGATGCTTATTTTATGAGGAATAATGTACTTTTAAATTGACAAAACAATCTGCTAAATCCCCATTTGGCAGCAGCAGAAGACCAAACCTACAAATGTGAATTATTGCTGATGGCTTAGAATCCCCAATCTCAGGCCTTGGGTGGAAACCCTGCTTTGAGCTTCTGAATTGTGTCGACATCCGTTTTGAAAGACTTTGCTAAGACGACATCATCAATGCCTGTCCCCAACAACGTAGAAGGAACCGAGACAGTGCCAGCAGCCGCACTACCGAACGCCGAAACAGCAATCGCGATATCGTTCTCGGCACTGTTGAACTGATAATGGACTAATCCCTTGGGAAACACGAATATATCACCAGCTTGAAGACTTTGTGTGAACAGCTTGTTAGTAGTGTCAACAAATCCAACTTCAAGTACGCCATAGGTGAGAAACAGAAGCTCGGTGGCACGAGGATGAGTATGAGGAGGGTTCACCGAGCCAGCAGGGTACTGTAAAACAGCATAGGAAACACTTTGGCCATTGAGGGCTGGGAATTCAGCCATGGTTGCTTTCGTTACGGTGAAATTTGTTGGTGGATCGGAGTCAATGAGAGGCCTCATGCCGGTATAGGTGAAGAAGTTTCCATCCAATAGAGTAGCATTGGTTCCAGGCGGAACCACGAAATCGGAGATGATATCAGGATCTCCACTTATTGCAGAAAAAGGGACTGCTAAAACTAGAATTGCTAGGAAGAGTTGTTGCTTGACAGTCAATGCCATGGCGAAAAAAAGGCTGGAAACAATGCTGCTATGCCTCTAGCAAGAGTTCCATATATATATATATATGTGTGTGTGTCAACTGATAGAAACAAGGCAGCACTAGGCTCGAAAGTCGAAATTTCTTGTCTATGCTCCCAGGCTTTCTACATTCGGGAATTTCCTGGTTATTTTAGCTAAAGCATAGCCATATATGATTGGAACTTCGAAGCAAACGAAACAAATAAGATTATAGCAAAAAAATCACATAAAAGTTACATTACATATTTACATCATTCTAACTTTTTTTTTCTGTTTTGAACACTGATTTTTGATTTACTGGTAGATTAATCCAGATCGAATTTTAATTTCTTTTGGATTATACCAAGAAAATAGAAGATTCAATTCAAACTTCTATTTCTTCCCTCCACACCTTTTGATTTCCTGCGATTTCTCATCATTTCTCCTTTTCTTTCTCCTCAATTTGTCACACAGGAATGCTTTCTCCAGCTGCTCCACCCTCTGAGTCAACGCGCACAACATCCGAGTCTGCATCTCGTTCAGCGTCTCCATCATCCTCATCATCTTCTCATTGTCCTCCATTATCTTCTCCAACATCTCCTTTCTCCCACTCTCTTCTTTGCTCATAGTGTTCATCCCTTTCTCTTCCTTCACGTTTTCTTCCTCTTCTTCATCTGCATTCTCTTGATCGGAAAACGAATCTATTTGGCTTTCATTTCGACTAGTTTCATTTCGAATAATATTTAATAATTCAAAAGTCTACACCTTCTATCAAGCTCCTTATTTTAAAATTTAAGATTTATAGGTTAAAATTTTATATAGGTAGATTTCGGTGGCCCATGGACGAACCTATAAATTAAGTCATAAGAATAAGTATTGAAAAAATGAATTTTAAGTGTGCGTCTAATAACAAGTAATGGGAAAAAATTAAATTTTAATAGTATGTAATTAATAATAAATATTGGGAAAAATTGGGCCTAATAACAAGTATGGAAAAAAATACTCTTAATAACAAATAATGAAAAATGCATTTTAAGAATAAACCCCTAATAAAGAAATATTGTAAAAAATTAGATCCATAATAACAAATATAAAAAAATAAATTTTAAGAGTAGGCCTAACAATAAATATTAAAAAATTAGGTCACTAATATCAAATATTGAAAAAAAATAATAGTAGAGCCCTAACAATAAGTATTAAAAAATTGACTCTAATAATAAATATTTGAAAAAAATTAAATTATCATTAAAATTAGGGTAAACTATATCAATAGTCACTGAACTATGGTTTCTTTCTTATTTTGGTCACCGAACTATTTTTTTGGCAAAAACATCACTAATGTTATGTTTCCTTCCTAGTTTGGTCACCGAACTATTTTTTTGGCAAAAACATCACTAGCGTTATGTTTCCTTCCTATTTTGGTCACCGACGGTTAAAAACTTAACGGTTTTGCTGACGTAGAATTTTATTTTATTTTTTAAAATTTTCATGTCATTTCTTCTCACTCCTCGTAAGCAATATATGTTATTTTATAATATTTTTATTCAAACCAACAGGATGGTAACATGTTTCACCACCTATTAGTGGAATAAAAGGAATGAAAAATCAAGCCCTTTATGCAGCCAGAGAGATTCGACTAATAGACAGTTACACGTGTCACCATCCTATTAGGCAGTTACACGTGTTACCATCTCTCTGGCTGCATAAGGGGCTTGATTTTTCATTCCTTTTATTCCTCTAATAGGCAGTTACACGTGTCACCATCCTGTTAGTTTAAATACAAATATTATAAAATAATATATATTGGTTACGAGGAGAGAGAAGAAATGACATGGAAAATTTAAAAAAAAAATAAAATAACAGCCAATGACCAAAATAGGAAGGAAACATGACGTTAGTGATGTTTTTGCCAAAAAAAAGTTCGGTGACCAAAATAGGAAGGAAATATAATGTTAGTGATATTTTTGCCCAAAAAATTAGTTTGGTGCCTAAAATAGGAAAGAAACCCTAGTTCGGTGACTACTGGTGTAGTTTACCCTTAAAATTAAATACTAATAATTATGAGCGGTAGGCCCTTAATAGGGGTGGGTCCTGGGCCGTTGCCCTTATGGCCCACCGTTAGGGACGACCCTATCTCTATCACATTATTGAATATACCTATACTCTAAATTCTAAACCCCTAAGCCTTAAATTATATCCATAAACTCTAAAATTAGTGCACTTGTAGAAAATTTTATTTTTCATCGAACCACCACCACTGTATTGAATATAAATCCTTTTTATTTTACGTATAATTTTTATTTTATCAAAATAAGTGTTTAAGATTTAAACATTTTTTTTCCAATTAAGACAAATTATCGTTACCCTATTTGATATATGAAGCATGGGGATTCTAGATAAATGATAATAAGTTTGAGCTAGAAAAGCAATTGTCGAAAACAATAATGTTAAAGTTGTAAACCTGCTTAAAGATAAAAATATCAACAGGTATCTTTGTGTTGGGATTAGAACACCGAATAAGCAACTAGGTAAAATTCGAAATGTTTAGACCACTTATTACCTTAAGAGAATAACTGGATTTACACACACACATATATATATATATATATATATATATTTGATGAAAAGTTACAGATTTTACATGATGGTAATAACATGTATCGTCAAGTATTTTTTTTTTGTCAAGTTAAAAAAAATATTTTATTCTTTGTAATAAAATTATGTAACACGTAACACAGTTTTATTACATCCATGTAAATTTTTTAGTATTAAACTTTGTTTTCAGTTTTTAACGAACCTCCAACTATAATTTGAATACATCAAATATGTTAGTTGAAGGCAATTAAGAAGACGGTGAAAGGGTTTCCAAGGCCACAACTTGATTTGAGAGCATCATTAATTTTTTTGTTACAGTTCAGGGTGAGTGATTATGGCAAAAAAGTTGATAAACTCACTTCAGATCACTAAATTATGGCAAAAGTTCAGTCCGAGTTTAGCGTAAACTCGAAGAACTATTGAGAGCTGGAGCTAAGTGTGATGTCAAGGTTGCAGATGGGGGAACTGCCCTTGATAGTGCTGTCAATGAAGAAATAAAAGACTCCATTCTGAAGTTTTTCTGTGCAAAAGGGTTGACCTGGTGAATTTATCTATTTCAATCACTGATATAAACCTTGAGTTAAATCTAGTTTGAAGATTGTTGGATTCATGTGTAAAATCCGCCTATGTACGATTCGTTTCGAATGTTCTTTTGGTTTGTAGATTGATGAGTTTGCATATGATTAACCTCACTGGAAGGAGAACAACAAATAGTTAACATCAGAAGTTAAAATTGTGCTTCCAATTAAAAGCTATTTACATATCTACAATTCCTGATAGTCTGATGAACAATGTAGCTTCTTCAAAACGGTGAAATACAGAAAATAAAATGGCGTTTATGGAAGTTGAAACATCTATTTGAAGTAAAGCTCAAGTAGCTTCTTCAAAGTGTCGAATACGCTCGTAAAAGGGTTAAATTCAACAGGCGCCTTTAGTTCAAGATCAGGGAACTGGTTTGTTAAAGCTTTTTGCATCCCGGACATGGACATCATAGCAGCTAGCTGACTGTTAGACATCACTTGACAATCTTGTGGGGTGTCCTTGATTTCGCTTGGGTCATATCCAAAATTCGCCAAGTATAATTTGTACTTATCTATGAACTCACGTTCTGGATTTTGTGTTCTCGAGTAGATCTGAAACAATAAAATCAGAATCATAAAGTAGTTTTACAAATCTGAAACATTAAGCTAAGAATCTGAAGCAACTGGTATATTACTGTATGATTTGAGCCGTGCTTGCTCAAAGACTAGTAAGAAATCAGTCTTTTGCCTCGATATATGTTTTCTTAAAGAAACCGTATCCAAAATCCGTGTCTAACACATATTTGGACACGAGTATAGGAGTACAACCCTCCATAGATCCATCAAATACTTAAAAGATGCTATTTCATGAGATATGCTATCTGTTTACCTGGATAAAGCTTGTGTCTTTTGCTCCTGAAACAAGGGCGTAATTGTCATAGTCAGTAGCAATAACATCATAAGGTTCTTTGGGGATAAAAGGCAATGTAGGAAAACGAAGGAAACATTTCTCTTTAATCATCACTTGCTTTTCTAAATCCGTTTCATTCTTCCCCAAATCTTCCTCCGAAAGGCATTGCACCTTTCCTCTTATTCCAGTAATGTATCCGTCAGGCCCTCCATGAACACAAAATGTATCGACTTGTATAGCGGGTGTTTTCATGTCGAATGTATAAACTCCCTGCAAATTGATTGATCACAACATATATGGGTTTTAGCTATCAAAGTTTGGGAGTCAAAAAAGTTAATGACATGATGAGATCTACAGCAGTGATGGATCTAAGATAAGCAACCAGTCTTAGTTTCGAGTTCTGATAGAACTAGTTTGATTTTAGGTTTCGTTATTTTATTCGTCGAACTACATACAGTAAAGTGAAACTCGAGAAGCCTATGATCATTGAAATAGTTCAAGCTTCTCGTCAGTCACAACAATAGCTGGGAAATTAAATTTTTTGAATGGTTAGAGCCAAATTATTAGGCATTATAGGGAGGGAAAAGTTTTTTTTTTTCTGATGGTAAAGAGAGGGCCTTATAAAGAAGCTTCACTCCACATTTCCTGAGAACTGCATCTGTATCGCGGTGACTCACAAGTATTGGTTTAAGTCTCTACATATTTATCAAATAGCGGATCCTCAGAGTTTCTCAAATTCTATCAACCTTATAATGTTTACCTGAGTGCAATGGCAGTCTTCTTGACCCTGGCCAGCAAATCCGTGTTTTAGTGATGCTACTTCGAACCACCTTCCGGAATATCTAACAGGGTCAAAGTTCTTTGCTGTCATACCTCTTATCATCATTAGCATCCCATTTCCGGAATCTTCTTCGAGTGGGAGAGTTAGCGTATTATCCACAGCACTTGCAAGCTGTCAGATGCTGGGATGATGAAATAAATCAGCTGTACCTGCCAACCAAAGTTGATTAAACTTCAAACATAAAGAAGTCTCTACAACAATCCTATGAGCTTTTCCTGCAAATCCGACGCAATTCAAACTCGCAAACTCGAATATATTTCCACAAGAGGGCAGATTGAGGAAATGATTTGAAAATTACTGAACATCTACCTAGTCACCTTGAAATTTGAATAGTATTGCCATATATAGGGATGTCTTTTTCATAAGAACCGAAGCTTATAAACCGTTATCCAAGACGCAATGAACGATTAGACAAGCCCCTTTGGGTAAATTCATCAAACAGTTAGGGGACCTTAGCTTTTCTCAAGTTGTAACTTGGAAACTATGCTTCAGAATTAAAATTCACAGACAAAACCACTAGAAATAGACGAAACACAACCACCTCACCTGGCTTGTTCGAGACAGAAATATCAACGATGCAAGGCCCGAAACAATATGACTTGCAACAAGTTTATTAGAGGAAGCGCTCTTGATAGAGCAATTCAATGTCAGCTTTCCAGGCAGGCCCCTTTAATAACAATACAGTCAAATGTCGGAAATATGAGGGTTAAATGTAAGAACATGCTGATGGGTTTCTAACAATCAAAACAACCCATAAAAAACACATGAAAAATCTAAATCTTTACTCTGAAAACTGAAAAGCTTCAGCAAAAACCCAGAAAAGAAAATAATTCAACTTATAAACAAAAAAAGGTTAATTTTGATGGTACCTGGGAATATGAGGAGGATGAGAAGATGAACAACATTGAAAGAGAACAAGTGGTGAAGTCTGATGATAATGAATTGTATTCACCATATTCCCGTGCCTTAGCTTTTGTTTACAATGCAATCTCACTCAATTGAGCACTCTTTAATCTGCAATCACTGTTGTTTTCTTCTTCTTCTTTCCTTTTTTTAAGTTAATCTTTGAGTTCCAGCTCAGATCCACTGTTAGGAACTTCTGAAAATATCTAGAAAACGAGAACCTTCATTCAGTTCGGATTATTTGAGTTTGATTATATTCTATTTAAATTCAATTCGTGTCTAGTTTAATTTTAGCTTAGATTTATGATGATTTCGGTTAACGTACCAAGTTTGGTAGGTTAATTTTCAGTTCGGCTGGTATCAAGTCAGGTTAATATCAGATTAATAATGAATAGACCGATTTAAGTCGATTTTCAGGCTGAGTTAAATTTTTACATCTTATATATGACTTTATATAGACTATATATTTAGCTTTTTGATGAGTTGTACGACATTTCATATCTCATATTTTTTTATTTATTTTAATATTTTTTCTTTATTTCAAGTTGCCTTTCATTCAGGTTGCTTTTCAGTTCGGGTAAAATTAGTTCGAATTCATTTAATTCGGTTGAAAATTGGTTCGAAAATATTTTCAGTTCAATTAAATTTTAGGTCATTTTCGGTTCTGTGTATTTTAAGTTTTAGATCAAATTTAGGTCATTTTTGAGTCTCGATTTGAGTCTCAGTCAAGTTTGTCAGATTTAGTTTTTGTTTTAAAATATTTACAGTTGGCAACGGTTAACCACTAAACTGGTGCAATCGTAAATGAGATATTTGCGATGTTAGGTCAGTCTTCAAGCCTAGAACTTTGTATAAATGAGGTCCCGTGATAATTACTATACAAAATGTAAATACATAATTTCGACTATTCATTCTTTTTAATAGTATTATATAACAAATGACTAATAAGATTTTGGCAGGGTTGAAATTGTTAATTTTTTTATGGATTAATTTCGATCAGGTATTATAAAAGCAGTATCAGAACCAAAATTTAAGTTAGGACAAAACATAAAATTTAAAAAGTGAGGACAAATTTATAATTATTCTATTTTTTTCAAAAAAAATTAAAGGTTAAAAAAAATCTCCTGCCCGCGGGTGGCAACCCCGAACTATTTTGGAGAAAAAAAGGAAACCCAAACAATATTTTAAATTTTGGGACATCTTAGAAAATATTTGAGAATTTACGACAAAATTTACAGTACATGAAAAAGTCGCCATCTGCAGGTAGCGACTTTCTCCTAATTTTGTCTCGAATCGATAAGAAAAAATATTAAACTATTACAAATCAAGGGAAAGTCGTCACCTACAGATGGCGTCTTCACGACTTCATTTTGCACTGTAATTTTTGCCGTAGATCTCAAAATATATCTCAACCCACCTCATAACCCAAAATATTATTTGGATTTGTATTATTTGCCAAAATTTGCCACCAACCCCTCCCATTACCTAAGTACCCCATCCCCTGTATAAAAGTTCATCATAAGGATTACTCTTCCAGCACATGCATATCTTTCTGAAATTACTTTGATATCTATAATTGTGTTCTATTTATACTTTGAATAAAAATTTTATTCAGGATTCGAGCAGCATTGCTAATAAGGTGTACGATTTTTATTCATGAGTAAAACATAATAATTCATTTAATTTAAATAAAAAATATAAAAAATTTATATATATTATTGGTTATCAAATCATTCAACATCATAAAAACTGCACAAGTTTATTTTATTCAAATATTTTTAATATAATTTTGTAGTAGTATCTGTTATGTTTTAGTCTTGAATAAAATTCACACCCAACATACAAATAATACTGCTCGAACTCGACTACTTAAAGAAAATATGTCACACATTATCACTAGAACCAACACTCAGATTCATATAAGTTTAATTTCTTTTTTTCAATAGATTTTAGCAGTGTATAATTGCTTGCATGCGTACACACACTAGTTTAATACATTCATGATTTATTTTTCATAATAATTTCCAAGCCAACACTAGTAAAATAAAATAGTTAAAAATGTTATAAAAAAATAAAAAATTTCTCTTTGTGTGAGTTTGTGATGTTTTTGGTTCAATAGATCATCATATTTATATTGAAAAGGCGAAATAAATTTAGTGAAAAATTTTAGATCTCATTGTCCGTGATTGTGACGAAAATGATCAAAATTTGAATTGGTTGAAGCAAAGAGAGGAAAAAAAAGAAAGAAAAAGTCGATAAAAAATAAGGGTTTTTAAAACTTAAATATGAATCCAAAATAATGTTATTTTGGTGTGTCGTCATATTGTCTATCATGTCATCACATCATTTGTGATTAAAATTCGAGCAACTAAAAAAAAATTCAGTGATAAAATTAAAAATGCTTAAAATTTAATGACCAAAACAAGAATGTGAGAAAAATCGAGTGTTAAAATTTATAATTTTACCCTTAAAAATAAAACCCATGGATTACAAGCGAATAACAGCAAGATCAAATGCCACGGTCCACGGCTTAAAAAGTAACCTACGACGAAGATTACGCCACGTCATTACCTTTTAAATAGGAACTATTTTCAAGCTCTTTACTTGTTCTCCTTTCTTTCCCCCGCTCTATCTACCCTAACTTGGCCGACGTACTTTGGAAACCCGACCCGTCAAATATTCGGATTCCTATCTGAACCCTTAAGGTGCTCCGCATTAGATTTGGGCTCCTCTTCGTTAAAATTTCTGTTTTTATTAACTCTTCCGTAATGATTTCTTACTGGTTCTTAACTGTTAATATATTTTTTTTAGTTTTGAGTTGTTAATCTGATCAAATATGGGAATCTGAGACTTGGGTTTGTTAAAATGAGTGATTTTGAAATCTGGGTTGATGCTGAAAGCACTTGATTCCTTTTGTTTTGTTTATTTTGTGTACGGCAACGGGTCTTTTCTTGTTGTTTAGTATAGTAGGTTGGCTTCTGAATAGGACTCCGTTTTTGTTCAGGAGTTGGACTTTAAATCAATTGAAGAACTTTTATTGCATGTTAATCTAGTTAAAGCCACAAATTTGGTCTGTAAAATAATGATCCTGAGTTGCATTGAGATTGCAAAAATTATGATCCTAAAATTTATTTAACCATTGGTGCCAGGTTTCCATTTCACTTGTGAAACTTTCTATCCGAAAGAAAAAAAGATTACTGGACGTTTCATAACTCACCAGTTTCATTTTTCTTTCAACTTTTTGTGACAACGAATAAATATTGAATTGCAGTTGTATAGGGCTCTAGTTATGGATTTGTCTCTATGACACTGAAAGGAATTTTTGAAGAATTACAATGTATTTGAGTCGTGAAATGTTTGTCCCTGTGTTATTTTCAATGATATTTTTTGTATGCTCACCTTTGGCTCTTCTAAATGACATACGGAACGAATCGGTAGTACTTTGCATGGATCTTATTCTTGTGTTCTTGTAATATATCTTGCCTGTTTGATTTTGTGCATGAATTTGTTGCCCTCAGAATCTTATATCGTCCCTTTCCTTTTGCAGAAACTTGTCGTCCTGTCTTGCTAATGACATTTACTGTTGTTTCCGAGCTTCAAAATGGCAACTGGCCCTGGACTTGAGTCTCTTGTAGATCGTAAGCTAATTGCAATAACCCCTTTGTTACTTGAAATGTTTTAGCATAGCATCTAAAGGCAAACTAGCAGTGGGGCTGAATCGGCATCAATTTTCGAACTGTTTTTCTATTCAGTATACCCTTGAATGGCATTTTTAGTCAAAATTAGGCTCTCCTCTTCCTCTGAATCATTTCCTTTATGTGCAGAGACAAATCTCAGTCATTACCAATGATGGACGCAACATTGTGGTATGTCAACAAGGCTTCTTGCTATGCATTTCTTAATATTTTGAAATTTGATATTTTATTTGCATATTTCTAAACTATTTTTAGTTTCAATGAGATCCTAATTTGCAACATTATTCTGTTTTTTTCTTCCAAAAAACAAAGGGAGTTTTAAAAGGCTTCGACCAGGCCACAAATATCATTCTCGACGAATCTCATGAACGTGTGTACTCCACCAAGGTTTGTGCCCTTATTCAACAAGCTATGTTTTTATTCATTTAACCTTTGGCACTTGGTTTTTGAATAAGCAAGAGGTTTTCTTCATCCTAAATATAATATAATACGACCCTTGGATAATTTCCTTTGTTGTTATTATTATCATTATTATTTATGAGTTGAAATTTGCAGGAAGGTGTTCAGCAACTTGTGCTGGGTTTGTACATAATAAGAGGCGACAACATGTATGTCGCTTTTCTGCTTTATTTTCTATTCGTTATTAGCGATTTTCAGTTGTTAGCTTGGTTGCCTTATGTTTTCTATAAGATGTTCCATAACTTTTTATCCTTTAATTATTGCAGAAGTGTTGTCTGTGAACTAGATGAAGAGCTTGATTCTGCTCTCGACTTGTCAAACCTTAGAGCACATCCTCTGAAGCCTGTTATCCATTGATCGAACGAGAGTTTATAGAGTTGCTAAGGACGGCATGTTGGATTAAGTTCCTAAGAAAACATGTTAAAGAACATAATATGATAATGAGAAACCACCAAATGTGTATTGATTTTTTGATGCATTTCTGTCATATTTTATCAGTAGCAGTTTAACTGCTTCATTCATATGGATCATGAGCTAGTATGGAAGGCAAAAAAATGAAATGCAATCTCTTTTCAGGACTCCATGAGGTGTTGTCAATTCAAACGAAAATAAATGAACTTTCTAATTTGTGGAACTTGTCATGTGTACAAATGAAATATCTTCATGAAACCAATATTCACTTCCTTTAAGATTGGTATCAGAGGGTTATTAAATTTACAGAAAACTAACCAAGAACGAAACAGTAAAAAAGTGAATGAGTTATCGATCATCCGAAGAGACTGTCGTTTCCACGGGTGAGCAAGCTATAGAATGCATCTGTCTTGTTACCTCTGTCACTTCTGGTCTTGTTACCTGTGTCACTTCCGGTCTCTTTCGAAGGAAGACCAGTGGGATTCATTGTTTGATTTACTGTTGAAGATGCTGGCCTTTTCACAGATACAAATGCCACTTTCCTCGCATTTGACATCAATTTTAAACTGCCTGAGCCAGCAGAAGTTCCAGTGTCTGCAGCCGAGCTAGCTTGGGATACATTTTTCATCCCAGGGTTTTCTGTAATAACAGTGTTATCTACTTCCTCAGCAAAATTTTCAACCTGCTTGCTCACTTCATTGTCATGGGCCGTTGTGAAGTCGGTTGTAGAGTCTTTCATATGTGGTGGTCTTTCAGCATCAGCGTTCTCAGCAGTGGGTTCATCATCTACAATAGAAATTGAACGAACATGTTAGTAGTCAAAAATAGATTCATATTTCCGAAATCTTATCTGTTTTGGTTAAATCCGGTAAGTATTCTGGCTTGTTTCGTGTTGTTGATGAATGGGTTGAATTGTTGAGTTGATGGGCTCTCATTTTCTGGCAAAATCGGTGCAAATCGCGTCTCCGGTGACCTTTTTCGGTGATCGTCCGACGGTCTAACCTTTGGGTAAGTGGACTGGTTCAGATATGGCCTAAAAGCCCAATATCATCCAAGCCCAAGTTTGAGTTATCTGACCCGTCTGACCCTTTTTCCTAACCCGACTCAAACTGAGTCAAACTGAATCGAGTCGACCCAAACTGAGTCAACCCGAACCGAGTCAACCCAAATTGAGTTAACCCGTCCGAGTTAACCCATCTAAGTCAACTCATCCGAGTCAACTTAGTTGACTTTGAACAAAAAGTCAACTTAGTTGACTTTGAACAAAAAGTCAACTTTTCTAAAAACCTTTATTTTATGTTTTTCGACGTTCTGAGTCCATTTTTGAAGTCTATTTCGTGAAATTCTAACCAGGAAGTCTTCGAATCTGACCTTAAACCCGAGCATGATATGTATTAATTGTTTCTTTTAAGGGGGCTTATGTTAAATAAGGGACTGATGTGAGTTTATCTGTTTAAAGGTACTCGTGATTCACCTGATCGTTCGTCTACTCAGCCCAGCTCCTCTCGGTTCGCTCACCAACGCGCACCCATAGTTACCCGTATGATTTTAGAAACTTAGTGAATTTATTAAATTAGAGTTTATTCTCTTATAGTAACCTTGTTTCGTTATGATCTAAGATCTAGCACCGCTGCAGAGCGTAGCGAGGTAGGTGTCTGATAGACCATTTCGCCCAGCTTTTGAGGTATGTTCCTTGTGTGCTAAATTACGGTTTTAAATATAATTTTTGAAATGATCGTGTGCACATGAGTATTTTTCTTTGATTGAAAGCATGAATAATTTTATATGATTTGAATATATTATCTATTTTGAAAACATGATGTTATTATCTGATTAAATATATGACTACCTTATCTGCATTGAAAGTATACCCATATGTCTGACTTGAAAGCATGATCTCTGGTTACCGTTTTCTACTATAAAACATGTCTGCCACATGATTCCTGATATTGATGTCTGCTGTACAAACACTGATATTTATCTGGGGTATACTAATGGGAATATGTTATGAAGTCTCTGCAGATTTGGCCTTGATCCAACTGGTAATTCCTTATAGACCTAAGGTCATCTACTTGGGTAGGTTCCGACGCTTCGGCTCGGGTAATTCCTTATAGACCTAAGGTAGTCCCTTAGGTTGGCTCCTATGCTCATTGGGCCTAGGGTAAGTCCTTAAGGATGTAGTTCTGGGGAACTACATATTGGTGCACGGTTGGAGGGTAGTTAAGTAAATGAACCTTTGGTTGCTCTTGAAACATATTTTATTTAAATGATTATACATATCTAAACTACTTATATTTGCACTTATTGGAACACACTGAGCTCCTTAGCTCACCCCCAAACTTTCTCTTTCAGATTTTGAATAAGCTTCCTGGACTTGACACTTGGAGGATCGACACATTCAATACACTTATTTTGTTGTAATGTTTCTATCTTCCAAACCGTCTTTATTGCGGTGACATAAGCTTATATGTTGATACTGCATACTTTACTTGGTTGCCCGATGTGGCATTATTTTGTAACTACATTCTGATTGATTTATATCGACTATCGTAAATTACCAATATATGATTTATAATTACTACTTGATTTGGGACTTGAAATCTTTAAATAATTTTCATGAGAAGTCTTTGGTATGGTAATACTTAATCTAAATTAGTCGTCTAATAGATCGGATATTAAACAAAGGAAACCTAACCATATAGAAGGGCAGGATTTAAGGTAATATTTTTTTAACATTTTTAAAAATAATTGTTTAATAATCATAGTTTGGTATTAGCTTTTCATGACTTACCCAACTCCATCAACCTTTCTATAGCAAACAAATTAGTTTATATTAGTTAGTTAGGTGGTTGTGGTCTGAATGTCAAAATGTCAACTATGGTCCCTCCCACTCGTAGGACATTAATTTCTTTACCAAATGGATAATACATATTCAGTGTTTCCTCTTTGGATTGTTTGATTAGCAATTTTTTTAATATTTTGAAACATCAAATCTTAAATTATTGTAGATAATATGGGTACATGAAAGCTAAAACACCCACATTTTTAATGGAACAAATAATTAATACCCATAATTTTGATTATATATGTAAATACATTTATTATCATATTTTATGTGTTGTTTTTATTTTTTTTGGTATTTATATACAAGGACATAACTAGTTAAAATGATAAAAAAAATGATTTAGCCTCTTTAATTTTGTTTTGGTTTCTCAAAGTATTTTTTTAACTAACATAGTTTATATGAGATGGCAAAAGTCTCTTCTCTCTTACCTAATTACCGGTCAATGGTACGATCCCTGCCCTATATATGAAACAATTTTACAATTTTTGGCCAGTGTCTACTCACTATATGAGCTAGCAGAACACGAATGATTAAACCGTAGGCTCGTTCCATTTTTAAGTTATGAAGATGATAAAATTGTATTTTACTCTCTACACATGATAAAATTTAAATTACTATTTTTAAAAATTATAAAATTATATTTTAGCCTTTAAAGATTATAATTTACTTACATTCTTCCATAAAATTCCTATCTCTCCCCTCCATATATATTATTATTCTTATTTATACATTATAGTTTGAGAAATATCATGAACAATACAAAATAATAGAATACGGCATATATGTACATTTTACTAGATAACGATCCCTTTTTTCTATGCGTTTACCAAAATTTATACCCAAAAAATCAAAACCTTTTTTTGAGAAAGACAGAAAAATTCAACCCTGAGTTTGACCCCAATTAAGCAAAATTACCCCTTGCGCGAAAACGTATACAATTAGGTCCTCCAGTTCGCACATTGCAGCAAATTAGCCCATTGACCAACGTTGGTCGCTGCAGTGCTAAAGGTAGTTAACAGTGATGATGTGGCAGTCAACTGTGCTGACATAGCAGTCTACGATGCTGACGTGGCAGTGCATGTGTGATGATGACGTAGCAGAGGGGCTGAATTGATTTTCTAAACTGAATTTGAGGGCATAATTGATTTTTTTGCCGAATTTCAGGGGCATAATTCATTTTAATTAAAGATTTGATAACTTATTTAATATTTAAGCTAAAATAAATAAGAATTTAAGAAATTATTAAAATTTTAAAAATGGATAAATAATTTATTTGAATTTAAAGTTAATTTAATCAATTTATTTAGTTTTTGAATAAAATTAGATAAATAATTTGTTTTTTTAAGTTGAACATTCACAAATAGAATATATGAAAATCGATTAACAAATTGATGTAAATATCCTTTGGGTTCCTGATAATTTTAAAATAAGCAAAGTGAAAACTCTCTCAAAAAATCAAAATATTCTTCAATTTTAAAAAAAATCCATAAACTTAATAAAAATAAATAAAATATTTAAAAAATTATTGAAAATAAAAATTAATATAAAAAATTAAAATGTATTAGAGATTAAAAATGATAAAATATAAATATAAAAACTAAAAAATGTTTATAAAGTATTAAAAATCGAACACTTTCAATTAAAACAGTCGAAGACTTTTCTGATGGTTTATAAATATTTTAAAATTTTGAGTTTTTATATTTATGAATTTTCATATTTTTTTTATGTTTTTTACTTAATTTTTTTAAATTCATTATAGTATTTTATTTTTTAATATTTTATGAGTATTTAAATATTTTAAATTTTTAGTAATTTATTATTTTTTTAGCTTAATGATTAAGTAAGTTATCGAACTTTAAATTAAAATGAATTATGCCCCCGAACTCGGCAAAAAATTCAATTATGCCATCAAATTCGGTTTAAAAAATCAATTCAGCCCCTCTGCCACGTCATCATCACACATGCACTACCATGTCAGTATCGTGGACTGCCACATCAGCACAGTTGACTGCCATATCAACACCGTTAACTGCCGAGTCAGCACTGTAGCGGTCAACGTTGGTCAAGGGGCTATTTTGCTGCAATGTGCGAACTGAAGGACCTAAATGAATGCGTTTTCGCGCGAGGGGCGACATTGCTAATTTGGGTCGAATTTAGAGGCAAAATAACCCCTTTAGCCAAAATTCAAATGCATAATGACACAAATAAGAAGCATATATATATATATAATTAACATATGAATAAACCCTTTAGTTATTGTCAACTACCTAGATAGTTGTTGAAGTATGTTGCATAGGGGTATGCATCTAAACTTACATGAAAGATAATAAAAATATTATTATACAATACTAATGAGGGCATAAATGAAAAAAAAAATCATACAAAAATAAAAAAATTAATGCAATGGTGGGTACATATAATAATAATATTATTATCACTCATTAGAACAGAAAATTAAGTTAATAGGTGGATTGTAGATGAGTAATCAATGCAACAACTTAAGTAATAGAGAATGGATTACACAAAACTCGATTTTTTATTAAGTAGAGGGATATTATATTCCCAAGGCAAATGTCGAGATTCGAATTTATATAAGATAAAACAACATGAGCATCTTTGGTCACCCAGCCTATCAGCGGATCTCTATAAAACTCGAACGTTGATTTATAATGTTAATGAATAACAACTTTATCACTCTGACTGTGATTTAGTCACCACTAAAATCTAGTATAAAAATAAACTCTTGCATTAAATAAGTAAATTACTATTCAAATGTAAGGCAAAAAAAGGTGGGGTTTACATGTCATTGTGTTAATGTTTGAAGCTTTTGCTTTATTCCAAAAGGCTTGAACTTAGTTTAATTGATCTATATGCACCAACTAAAAGAAAATGAATTTTATGATTCTTTTATGACATTGATCATGCCATATATTAATTGATTTGGACATTTAACCTACCAGCAACTACATCTATAATATTCTTTTTTATCTAAAGTTAATTGATACATACAAATGGATGGTTTTAATTGATTGTTTGTCTTCATTAACCCACAAATTTTGTCCTTCATATTTGCCAATTCTAAAAAAAAATTATCCAATATTACCCAATATTTATAGATATAATATTTTAGCATACATCAAAACTTAAAACCATGTGATATACATACAATCTTCTTATAAAAAAACTAAATGTGAGTAAGTATATTCAACCGTTTGGCCAAGTTGCTCATCTTTGTTCCTTAATATTCCTTTAGATCATGTGTTTTAGACCCACTAGAAACACCCCCTTTCTTCCCCCTAGAGTCTCCCCTTTCTCTCATCTCTAGGTAGGATTAGATTAAAATTACGATTTGTCAAAAAAAAAGGTGAAATTGTGATGAAAAATATGGGCTTAAATTTTACAAAATCAATATAAGTATTATGATACTAAGTATTTATCGAACATAAATATTTTGTGACAATAATAATAGAGAAAAATTTTGATACACAACAGTGTAAATTAAAGTTTACACATGCTTATCAAATTTAGGTGTTAGGGGTTTAGTTTAGGGTTTAGAGTTTAGATGTTAAGTTGTATGGTATAGAATTTAAGGTTTAGAGTTTAGGGGGTTAGGTTTTATGTCTTAGATTTTAAAGAAGGGTTGTACACAAAAATTTTACACGAGCTGTGTATCAAAATATAACCTGTAACAATAGCACCTCATCTTTCAAAAACATGTTTTTTATTAAACTGGTTAAATTTTTTTAAAAAAATTACTAACATTTTATAAATGGAGAATACCTTTTTACTCGGTAGTTATAGGGTGCGGCAGCTTAGAATAAGACTAATTTAAGATAATCTCTGACATAAAATATTATAAAATTGATAAAAATTTAAGTTCTAACAAAAAAATTATCATTTTTTAACCTTATCCTAAACTGTTGCACCCTAATCTCTCTTTTTACTATGTTGGTTGATTTTTATAAACCTAAACTCAACGTTTCTTAAATTTTTATCTTAATGAAATAAATAAAAAGCAATATTCTTCTTTTCCTTATCTTTAAAAAACCTCACAAGATTCTTGTGCTTGCTGTATGTAGACAAAGATTTATTCCTTAAAAAATAATTAAAATAAAAGATTATTTTCTTCCCAAAGTTACCCTTGTTAACGAAAATAACCAAATTAACCTTATTGTCTTTATATATTAGTCCTTTTGCTAAGCGAAATTGACCCAAATACCCAACCCGTACGTAAACCCTAAGAAGCCGGCATTTGGGCTATTTGGGTAAAAAAATAAAAATACCGGTCAACCGTTATCCCCTACTACATTACAAATGTACTAAGCTCATTCAAAGCATAAAGCTGCAGGGGGGAAAAACAAAAGGCTATGTGGAAACAAAGACCAATCTTCCATTTCCATGTCCGAAATCACTCATGAATCCTCCGGGGAAAAAATGACACAACTTTGCCGGAAAATTGTTCACGTTAACATTAAATGGAGTATACTAGGAAAAGTATCGGTTTTTCGAAGGTTTTTTAGGTTCATCTGGGATAGGATTCTTGTTTGTTCTGTAGGAAGACGACCCGTTCACTATAGGAAATTGACTCGCCGGGATTCTTCTCCGGTGGATGGTGTGGTGGTGGTTATCGGAGACGACGACGAAGACGTGGAGGCCTTAACGGACGACGGGTACGAGACGGATTCGGATTTGGTTAGCTTGAAGATCAGTTTGTTAGGTGATTGTCGGATTGGGAAAACCAGTTTTCTGGTAAGAAACTTGATTTTTGGTTTCTTTTGTGTTTGATGAAATTCCGATTAGAATAATAAGTAGTTTTTTTTAATGGAATTAACCTTTTTTTTTCTTTTCTGGAAGATCAAATATGTTGGGGATGAACACGAGAGAAGCTTACAAATGTCTGGACTAAATTTAGTAAACAAAACATTATTTGTTCAAGGTGCTAGGATTGCTTTCAGCATATGGGATGTAGGAGGTAAATCTTCGTTCTTTTGCTGCAAAACCCGAATTTTTCTTTTTCCTAATTGTTTTTCTTTATAATTATTTCATTGCAGGTGACAGCAACTCTCTTGATCATCTTCCAATTGCTTGTAAAGATTCAGTTGCAATTTTGTTTATGTTTGATCTAACTAGCCGATGCACCCTTAACAGGTTAGCTCGAAAGCCTGTTTTCCAACTCGAAATTAGCCCTGCAAATGCAAATTGATGATACAGTTTTCTGATATTTGCAAGTGTTTTGTTGGATTTTGCAGTGTTGTTGGATGGTACAGTCAAGCAAGGAAATGGAATCAGGTACTAAAATCAGCTTAATCTTGTCTATTCGTACAATTTTGAGATTCGAATATCGATATCTGTAATTCGACAAATAAAGGGTTTTGATTCTTGAAACTGCAATAAGTTCATTGATGTGTGATTAATTGCAGCTTTAAGACAATAATTGACTGCTAACACATCAATAATTTGTTAATCTAAGAAAGAAACTGTAAGCTTTATTTGCCAATTCACCCCTCGTGGTCATATTTGATTGATTGTTTCACTCAACAGAAACTGTTAGCTTTGTAAATGAATGTGGGGGAATGAATGAAATTGATGAGGAAATCATTAGATTGGTGTCAAATTTTCAAGCTTTACTTGCAAATAATAAAGATTGATGTGAAGCTTTCAGTACTAGGCCCTTAAAATTAGTGCTCCAATTAATAGGTGGTCTCGGTACCCAGTAAAGAGTTTTATGGAGTGGAGCCCTTGAAATTCATGATGTTTTTGCCTGTGTTCTCACATCAGTTTCCCAGGTTATAAAGTGTTTTTTCCCCCACGATTTCTGCAGACAGCAATTCCAATATTAATAGGAACAAAGTTTGATGACTTTGTTAGTCTTCCCCCAGATTTGCAATGGACTATTGTTACTCAGGTACACAAGTTGCCCCTGTTCTTTTGCATGGTTTATTCGATTTTTTTTTCGTATTCATGTCGTACTCGTATTCAGCAGGATCGAAAGCGAAAGATCTTTAGACAGAAATTGCTTGACATTTGATCATAAATTCGAATAATATAACATGAATTTAATACTCAATCCGTGTGTCCAAGACATGAGTGATTAGTGTCATTTATCAGCATCAAGTATTTAATTTTATCTTAAGAATAAGAGGAATTGTTGTCATGGGGAGTTTTTCTTTGGAATAGAAATTTTCTGTCCATTTTCAGTGTCCTTATTTATGTTCTACACTAAAAAAATAAGTTTAGGGTTAAAGTTTAAGGGTAAAGGTTATAGTTAGGGTTTAAAGAATTAGGGTGGGGTGTATTTTTTAAGATTAATACTTAAAATTTAATTTTTTAGTATTAGGACAAAGAAAATACACCGAAAATAGACAAATAATTTTGATCTTTCTTTGTCAATTCTGTCAGCCATTTGACAATTGTGACAAATATTTCCTATGTTTCTCAAACCGTGTTTAAAGATCAAAACACAACAAATGGGCCACTTGTTGATTTAAAAGGTAGGGAATTTGGAATTTAATTACTTTACACAAAGAAACTTCCTTTTAGGATAATGAAGTTCTAAAAAACCCTAATATTTGGGGTAATTTTTAAAGAAATATAATTAACCAAAGTTGGAATTGGAACAGGCAAGAGCATATGCGAAGGCAATGAAGGCAACCCTTTTCTTCTCAAGTGCTAAACATAACATCAATGTGAACAAGATCTTCAAGTTCATCATGGCTAAACTCTTTAACTTGCCATGGACGGTTGAGAGAAACTTGACTATTGGAGAACCCATTATCGACTTCTAAAATCTGTTTTTTCGGATGAAGTAACTTTTAGTCCTTGAATTTAATAAAATTTTTAATTTAGATTTTAAACTCTTTTTTGATCATGTTAGTCCATGAACTTGCAACTTTTTTTCCTTCTATTTTTAATCATTTTGATGATATAACACTCTAAGATTGTAACACTTGACACAATCTCAGAGTGTTACATCATCAAAATGATAAAATAATTTAAGTTCAGAGACTAGCCTAACAAAAAAAGTTCAAGGATCAAATTAAAAAAAGTTGTTAAGTCGTGGACTAAAAATTGCTTTACCCATTTCTCTTTTATTTTGTTTTTTTCTCTTTTTTTTCCTCTGATTTTTATGTACATGGTTGAAATAGAAAGAAAATAAAACAATAAACAAGTGTTATTCAACTCTTAGCACCAAATTGACCCCACCACAATCACCAAACTTTGGTCTTTCATTCTTTGGTTCATTTATTTTCATTGTCTTTGCTTTTCCTTATAATATTGAAATTTCAAAGTTTGCTTCTTTCTTCTTATTCAGGACAAGTGTAAGATGTGTGAATACTCAAAATTTTGGCTTTTTCCCTTTTTTTTTTGTTTGTTAGAGAAGTGTATATTACACACATCCATTTATATAATACAAAAGTCAACTATTTAGACTAATTAATGACACGTAGAAGTATAAGGTTAAATTATGTGAAACTAAAGTAGGATTAAATTTAAAATTTATTAATTGATTGTCAACAATCTCTAGAGTAAGTGGTTAAAGTTTTCAGTTTACACATTTTTCTTCTCTTAGATTGCGGGTTCAAGATCCAATAGGAACAAAATTCTCCTTCCTCTCCTCTAGATAGAAATTGTTAAAAGAAATTATTAATTGACTGAGTGATTAAAGATGTTCATATTATTTCATCTTATATGAGTTCCATTCTCGACATTTATCTTGAAAATATAATACCTCTCTATTTAATAAAAATTAAATTAAATCTATAATTTGAACATAATGAAAGGATCAAAATCAAATTTAACAAATTTGATATATATTCCATTAAACTATTTTCCATCCTTTTCCGGCACTAGGAGTGTATATAATTCGGTTCGGTTCAATAAATTATTATTTTATGAAAAAAATTAAAAGTTTTATTAAATAATTTTTGAAGTTAAAAATATTTCTTAAAAGAATAATTTTCCAATTAAATAAAAGTCAAATTCAATTTTTAAACTTATAAATCATATATTTAACTTTGATAAAAATAACTTTATTTTATAATTTTAAACATTATTTAATGAAACTTTTAACGTTTTTTCATAAATATAAAAAAAACAATTTTCAATTAAATAAAAATAATTAATAACTAAACTTATAAATTAAATAATTAATCAAAAAATTATAAATTAAATTTAATTTTTAAATTTGTGGATCATAAACCATCCAAACACTGTTGATTGAATTTCAATTTTTGTTGCACAATCTACTCCACACAATAAATTAAATAAAAAAAAAGGAGAATCTGCTTTGTTTTCATTAAAGGGTTCTTTATATATAAACAGAGCGAAATGGTGGCGATGAGTGGAGATGGAAAAATTCCAATGGAGTTTCAAGCAACTTGAAGAATATGAAAATGTGATTAAATTATAGGTTCCATAAAGGGAGATGGGTCCAAATTTATATAAAGGGGCATAAGCTCCAGGCTTTATCGAACAGTTATTGAAAGGGGCATAAGCTCCAGGCTTTATCGAACAGTTATTGAACACTTAAACATGTTCGAACACTTAAACATTCGATATCACATCGTCCTGTGTATTGTATAGGGGATTATGCCAACCAAATTAAACACTATCAGCATGTTATCTACTTTCTTATCTTGTCATGTTCTCTTTCTAATTATTATTTTAATCATATATAACAAAAACCGTCCATGGCTTTTAAAATAATACCATAGTTTAACAGGAACCTTGAAAAATCCAACATTGTTCTTGTTCTTATTAATGATCATATGGGACCAAGGCTCACACTCTCAGCCGCAATAAAGCATAAAAAAGGGTGGCCTTCCTATGACACTGTTTATAATCATCATTATTGTAAACTATATACAATACGACGACGGTCTTTATCCGACCAAATCCCGGCATTCATCAAAATCCTTAAAGACATGAATTCATAAAAACTCATCTGAGCTAAATTCTTCCAGATGTTTTGTCTTTCATCATCTGCGTTGCATGATGAATCAAAATTCTCGAACCCGTGGTTTTTCTCAAGCTTTTGCCTGCAAAAGCGATCAAACGAACATTATTTAATGATAATGAAAATCGATCATTCTCAATACAAGCTAACTATGACTATGAATCATGAGCGCTATGTGTTTAGGAGGAGAAGCCAACCATCTTTGCCTTTGGCACAAAGAATAAACTTGTTCTTGTTAGATGCCTATGGTTAGGTATGAATCATGAGCGCTATGTGTTTAGGAGGAGAAGCCAAGCATCTTTGCCTTTGGCACAAAGAATAAACTTGTTCTTGTTAGATGCCTATGGTTAGGTCGAATCCGGTCCATATAGTTTAGCTGGTACATTCAAATACCGAAGATGTCAACTTCGTATTTGAGTCTAGTGCCAGTCTGGCCCGGGTTTCAACATCTATGGATTTATATTTAATTATTACCAGATTCAAAAGATACACCTAAGCACCAAGATATTGTAAGGCACCAAGTAGGGGTTAATAGACTGTCCCACAAACAGATCAAAGACACCAAACGTGACTGTTTTTAGAACATAAAGCTGTTGCATAGCTCTTGGTTACGTATGATTACTCACCTGAGAATACAAGAAGGTTCCGAGGATAGCGATGGCGGCTCCAAGAGCATTGATTGGCTGGACAGGCGTGTGGAAGATGATGATGGAAGAGACTATAACAGATATACGTTTCATGGTGTTGCCAACGCTAAATGTCAAGGGAGAGATCTCATCGAGGGACATGTATGAGACCTGGTTGTAGAGATGATAGAAAATACTTTGGGCTGCTACCCACCTATCATAAATACGATCAAACCCACAAAATTTTGTTAGCGGACGGGTGCCGTTAAAGAGTATCTAACGATACAAATTCATAGAAGAAAGTAAACATCATTTTCAATTTACAAGACATGAACCTAAACATTGCGGTACCTGAGAAAAGGAAGAAAATCAAAGTGAAATAATATAAGGTCAAGTCTAGAAGCATGCACACCTTTCAGGGTTAAAAGATAAGTAGATAACAATGGTAGCATTTAATCTGGATGGCGTATGAGCCAAGCTGAATCTTTAATGAAACTATAATTGATTATTAACAGTTCAGTTCAGGTTATATGTGGCTCGAGGCATACATTCACTAAATATTAATCAAATTCGACGTATAAATCATCCCATTGCATCAGCTCTTGAAAAGGAGCACCGAATTCAAGATCCACGTGGGCATAGATAGATCAAATACTTATTCTCTTACAAAGTCGTATAGAGGTGACGGAGTATCGAACTTATTCTTTTTAGTAGACTAGAACCCTCATCAGTGATCAAATTCCAATAAGTTTATCTAATGCATGCAAATCATCTGGGAGAGTCAAAACCAATAAATTCAGACAATAGTAAGCGAATGGAAACAGAACAAGGAACAGCAGCTTAGTACTTCATGTTATTACCAGACAAACTGTGGTCCAATTTGAGATAAGGCCGTTTCCCATCCCGCCGCCCACATCTGCGGTCCCTCCACAGCAATTGCAAAAGGTGTGAGAATTGCGAGAGACAACAAAGATAGACAGGAATAGTAGTTCATCCCGCTAACGGATTTCCCCTTCATGCCCTTCTTCGAGAATAAGTTGCGGAGGACAAATGCCAAGTTCGATATCATAGCTCCCATAAAACCTGAAAACATGGAAAGCTGATTGAAATTATAATCTTAATGCCAGTTGGGTCCCTCTAGCAACATAAAAATCCAAACCAAATCAAATTACCAGCTAAAAGAACACAAACCAAGATTAAAATGGAAATGAAGATCATATATCGAACATTCTTAGGTTCGGTTGTTAAGAAAAGACTGCTAATTATCAAAAAAGAAGAAAAGACTCTGCTCAATATCAAATAAATGGAAAAATCACCCTATATAAGCATAGGATGAGAGAGATTTGTCTAACAGAACTCCTGAAATATAAAAGTACCGGATATATTACGATGTTTTACCAGTCATATTGAAGTTGAGTTCGGTTACAGCGGAAAGAGCACAACCGCCGATGATCGGAATAAGGGACAGGTAAACCGAGAGAGGGAAGGTCTCTCCAAGCAAAAGCCTCGAAACCAAGACACTGAAAGCAGGTTCACCACTTTTGATAATGTGGGTGAATGAAACTGCAACCTTAGACATACTCACAGTCGCTGCTACATGCCCAATTGTATGTGCCACAGCAACCTATGAACAAAATGAAATTAGTAAACCCAGAAATTCATTAATTTTGTAATTACAAGATAAGATGCATAATTCCAAAATTTAGCCCCCTTTTTCATTTTCTCTACAATCAGACAAACTTTAATTTCTGCAATTCTAACTTTTAATTTCCTCTAGTACAGTCCAAAACAACATAAAAGAACATGATCCTACAACAATAACATCAAAACCTAAAGAAAACAGAAAAACCAACAACACAACTTCCAATCCTTTTCTCTCACTTTCCCTCACTTTCTCAGCAACCAAACAAAAAAAAAGGGGAAAGTAACTCACCGGGAACAAAGTTTTCCAAAACTCAAAATCTGTTTTTGGGGCCTCAGCTATCCTTGTAGCCCATGAAATTAACATCATCAAAGAGCCACAGGCAAGGGACAAAGTCGAAGTCAACCAAGGGTAAGGGTAAGCATTCAAAACCTTTTTGTTATAAATATTGAAAACAACATTCAACGCCCACCAGGTTGCAAAATAAACCCCGATTTTCACCCGGTTTGCAGCTTCCGATTTCACTTGCCCGGCAGCCTCAATAGGCTGTGACTTGTCGGCTTCATAAGCCTTGCATTGGATCACCGCCTTTTTCTCCTTACCGATGCTCTCAACAGACGAGATATGCAATGGTTTCGATACTGAAATATTGGTTTTTCTGGGGTTGTTGTTTAGAAGATTCAAAGCTGGCGAAAAGGAATGTCTGCAGATTGTTGAAGATGATCTTTTGTGAATCGAGACATCGATGCATGTGGTCAAAGCCGATTGCTTAATGCTAAAACTCATTTTTTTCCGAACTTTCAAATCAAAATTCGAAGAGGGTATTTCTCGAATCAAAGATCAAAGCTTGGAGGGAATTCTAATGGAAAATCAAAAGGGTATTTCTTAAAACTTGAACAAGGATCAAGAAAAGGACAAACCAAGATTACAACTTGGAAACAAAGGGTGGCGGCAATTACAAAAAATACGTAGTAATCAACGATTACAACTAGAGAGGAAGTTTGATAAGCTCTGAAATCTCAATCAAAAACTGTTCTTTTCTGGGTTGTTGAAATACGTAAAACCCAATAAACACTTTGGTTTTATATCATGTGAACCGCCCACGATTTTTTTTTTTTTTTTTGTATTAAAGTGTTTGGATTCACTTTCCGTACTGGAAAAAAGGCGTTTGAGAGAGCCACAACTTTTGTAATTGCACTATACAAATACTATATAATAAGGAATGCAAAAAAATAGGGTTTACACAGCAAACTATTATTTGTGGTTTATTTTGTTCATCAAATTAAACTTCCGTTAAATTGAACTAGTATAATTTTATATTTAGTCTTTTATATATTATAAATGGGTAATTATTCTATGTACAAGTATTTGTAAAAAATTTGTTTATACAAGTGCCTTAATTTTAGAGTTTAGGGGCTTTGTTTAGGGTGTAGGGTTTAAGTGTAATAGTTTTGAATTTAGGAGTTGTTAATAGAATTATAAGTTTAGGGTTAAATTTAGGGTTTATAGGATATTACCTTAAAATCTAAACCCTAACGCTAAGTCTTAAATTCTAACCCTAAACATTAAATTCTAACCATGAACCCTAAATTTTAAACCCATACACTAAAACCCCTAAACTCTAAATCCTAAACTAAAACCATAAACCCTAAAATTGAGAAACTTGTGTAAACAAAAAGTTTCTATCACCGCATGTGTATGGAATAATAATCTATTATAAATTGGTTTAAATATATATATATATTCAATACTTGAATTAGGCACCTTTTTTTTTTCAAGTTGATACCAAAATAATTTTTTGTATCAAGTTAATACTTGGACTAGATATTTTTTTTCTAAATTGATACCTAAAGAATTTTTACTCTCAAGTTGATTCTCGGACTTTAGTTTCATTCATTGTTTTGGTATTTTTGTTAACCGTTTTAGTCCTTAAAAGTTATACATTCTATCAATTTGGTTCTAATTCAAAATAATTCAATAAATTTAACCCTTAATATTTAAAATTTACATAAATTTAGTAAAAAATTACGTTACTGTCATATTAAGCGAGTCTATAGGACCAAAGAAACATTGGGAGAAGAACAAACAATTTAGGAGAATAATAAAAAATTGATAGAATTTTTAAATATAAAGGGTTTAATTTATTGATTTGTTTCAAACTAGGATCAAATTGATAGAATATATAAATTTTAGTACCAATTTAGGAGAATGTGTCTAATTCAAGTACTAGCTTGGGAGCAAAAAATTTAGGTACCAACTTGGGAGCAAAAAAATTTAGGTACCAACTTGAGAGAATGTGCCTAGTTCATGTACCAATTTGGGACCAAAAACTAAGTTTTTTACAGCTGGTTGTAAACCCATCCAATTCAAAGTCCAGAATAGAGATCAAAGTAAAGAGAGTGAGGACTGAAAGGAGTGACAATTTGTGAATTTATTAACAGTTTTAGTCCTCAAAATTTGTATATTTTATTAATTTGGTCTTAATTTAAAATAATTCAGTAAATTGAATCAAAGCAAAGAAAGTAGTCTATTGTTCATCAAGCTGGGAAAATAAAAAGGCGCGAGTTTATATCAAACAATCAAGATGCTGCATTGCCTTGATTTCCTAGGTGAACCCAACAACACTCTGGATATCTTCAACTTCTTTTCTTCATACAGGTTGTATGATTAGTCATTCGAATCGTCAGCTTCTGCAGAACTCCACCATTCTTTAGGATGTAACTGACCTTTTCAATACAATCTCTATCGTCTTCAAATTCCGAAAGTTCGATCAATTTGAGTTTAAACAACAAACAAGAAGGCACTTCCTTAGGGAAGTTGACAAGAGCATCCTAAAACCAGAACATGAAATGGAGCCGGTAAGAGTTAGCAAATTAAATCGAAGCTTAAACTTACTAGTTTAAATGTATAATACCTTGTCAAAGGCAAGGTTTTCGAGTGCAGGCAAGCCTCGAAGTAATGTTTCAAGTCCCTTTTCCAAATATTGATTTCTAAACTTTGAATCTTTAAGATCATAATTCATAACATACCTTCAGCTTCACCATGGTTCGGAAAAAAGGAAGCCATTCACACCTTAAAAGAAGCTATGATTGTTTATATAGGTTAATATTGCACTGTCAGCAGATTAAAAGTATAAACCAATGCAACTTTAATAGCAAAAGTAAGATTATGGATTGGTCAAGAAGCAGACCTTCAGAGAAGTAGATGACAGAATGAGCGAATGAACTTGAGAGATCCCAATAAACAATGTGGTCGCATTAGCCCGGATATCGCCATTGTCCAACGGAAAGAAAACGGATATCAGATTCGACAAGAGATTGCAGATTCTCCAATGAATACCTTGGTACCAGATCTACAAGGTTGAAGTATTTGAAGTAGGCTAGATTTGGGGTATCAATCTTTAAACAACAATTTGAACCAAAAGTTTTTAAGTATAGACAATCTCTTGAGCAAATGATGTGAAATTTCGAAGTTTCGAATATTCGACATGTCGCATTTCTCTATGACCGGATCTTCAAGACTACAACAGCCGTATAAAAGACATTTTAATGAATCGACATCCCCGAACGCAATTGAGTTGAGCTGAAGAGTCTTTGGATTCAGAAAATGAACACACTTCGGAAGAACCAAAACAAAATGAATATCCAGTCTCAAAGATACCATTGTCCTGCTGCTGCGTGAAAACAGAACAATAGGCAAAGTTGAGAAATTGGAGATGTTTAAATCAAGATGTTTAACCCCACGCCAAAGTACTGCACATATCACCCTGTGAATGCGGGTGTGATCAACCCTCTCACGAATTTCAGACGGAATTTCTCGATATTTCCGGTATTACGGAGAAGCAGAACTATTTCTACAAAGCACAGAAATCCATTAATGGTGGAAATTTCTTGCCTCTTGCTCGTGGATGCAAACTCATCCAAATCAAAGTCTAGATTAGAGACCAAAGTAAAGAAATGTTTCCACCTGGTAGATAAAATGGAGGTTCCGACTGCATCTTTAGTAGAAAGCAATGACAGAATGTGTGTTAAAATGGCATCAGGTTAATCACAAATCCTGTCTACATCCTTCATTTTCGCAATGCTGCACAAGGAATGATCTCGGAACTCGAAAACTTGCCAATTCGACTTTTTCCACTCTCAAATGATAGCCTGCACAAGTTGAAGCATATGACTTTGGTTTCTACTTCATTGGATTTTCAGTCATTACATAAATGTAAGGGTGAGAAAAACAATCGGTTCAGTTAAAACACTGTGAAAAATCAATTTGATTGACTTCAAAAATATCGAAAACCGACGACCGAACAACTTTAGCCGGTTGACAGAGAAAACTAAAAGTTGTATACAAAGCTACAAACTCAGAAAAGCAAAGTTGACAGGAAGACTGGTATAATTCAATTTCCTAAACAACACTCTGATATTTCTATACTAAACCTTTTCCGAAACAAGAACACTCACAACCGGTGATTCAAATTCAAATAGCCGTCTGCTACGACAATAGCAGCAGCTATATATTGGTAGCAGCACCGTCACAACTCTCATAAACAACTTGTGGCAATTGATTGAAAATGAATAAAAAATCTAAAACATTCTAACACAAAAACCAGAATTTTCAATGCCGATCACAGAATTTCATTTCCTGAATGAAACATTTTATTCGAAAACCACAGTTAATCCGATTAAACAGAAAGGAAATGAATTTTGTTATCGGATTGGGCTAATTGATTTGATTTTATATAAATTTAATATATTCAGATAAAGTTGGTTAATTAGGTTTTTTATTTTAAAACGGATGATCAGCTAACTAACATGACCGAACCGATTCGATCTAATAGCAGGAGTAACCCCATCTGCATATCGGGTGCTTCCGCAATCAAACTACTTAGCTAGAGCCTATGCCGATTACCGATTACAAGGGAAGTCTCGTCAGTAAGATCCTGTTGGATGTTGCCAATGTTATCATTGTAGTATTTGCAGCATTTGTTAGACAATAATCGAGATGACTGATAAATGTAAGAAACAATGAACATTAAACAATAAACAAGAAGGCACTTCTTCATGCAGAGAGAGGAGAAAGTCCTAAAACCAGAATGATCTTCAAAAATGAAGACCAACTAAAATTTTACACAAGAATGGTTAAAAACTATCATATTAAGTTAGTACTAACAAGTATCTTAACTAACTCTTTCCAACAGACTCCAATGGAAATCAAAACATATTACATCATATGACTGAGCCTCTTGTTCCCTAATATCTTTGGCTTGTTCAGCAATTTTTGATGCACGGATCTGCATCTCTCTGTCCTTGCCCCAAATAAGAACATACAGTCCGAGGATGACGACAACCGAACCCAACAAACTGTTCATTGGAGTGGCGGGGAAAAAGTTAAGAATTAGTATACATCAACTTGTAAGTATATAAGCAAATGTATTAACTAAGTAGGACATAGGATAATTAAGTAACCTCCCATGAGTGGTGGGGAAGAAAGTTAGCAATGAGTATACATCAACTTTCTAGGCTCACTTCGTTTAAATTGAGCCAATGCATCACAAGAGAAGTTTTGATCTAAAAACATCTCACGGCAACTTCCCGAAGAGAAAACAAAGACAATTAGACAAACCTCGAAATGTAAAAACCATTTGAAGACATTAAAGAGAGGTTTGGAACAAGCCATATAAAGTAATCAATCAATAAAAAAAGGAATAAAACTAACCAAAACCAGCGATGAGGCAAGAAGCAACCACAACTGGCTCTTGCACTACGAATCTTCAATTTCTGCATCACCGCCGGTAAAAACAATTGTTGCCGCCGAAGGAGAGATGCCGGAACTGGCTCTTGCACTACAAATATCTTGATATCTAAAGCAAATTAGGGCAAGAAATGAAAGGGATAAAAAATACAGAGAATGGATAAACGGAAAGAAAAGAAAGGCAAACCTAGAGTAAATGGACAGAAGATATATATCCAATCGTTGCCGCTGATGGAGAGATGCCGGTGTCGTGCCGACAAGGGAAATTACCAGGGAGAGATTCCGGAATTACAATTACGGCTATCAAACACAGCCTAAAACAAGTCCTCTTTCCCAATAACCATAATCACACATTGACCCTCCATGATTATAACAACGTAAGCAACTTGACCATCGATGATAAAAAATACCATATTTTCAGTTCAACCATGATCGCAAAAACAGGCAGAGATTCACAGCTTAAAAGAACCTACAATAATGACTGCGCTGTCAGTAGATTGTAAAGTAGAAAAAATTTAGACATGACTCACCATTACAATAAGAACAACTTATGATTATGTTTTTTTTTTCCTTCATCATTTATGATGAGACAAAGGATTTATCAAGAAAACAAACCTCGAGAGAACTACCTGACAGAGTAAGCGATCGAACATTATGCATCCCTCTAAAAAATGCTGAATATCCTCACATTTGATTAGAAAATCAATATCTACGTTGACAACAGATTCCAGATTTTCCAGTGAATACCCTGACACTACATGGTCAATGTATTTGAAGTAGTCGAGATTAGGGGTATCAATCATTAACCAACAATTGGAACTATTGTAGTGAAGCCAACTTCATCCAATGAAGTTGTTGATGGATACTAGAAGTAGTTTGATTTGGACGTAGTGTGAGCCTTGTAGAGACTGTTACAAACAGAAGGGCCCCGTTTACTATTCTCGAACTTCCACAACTTACCGCAAGATTCTATGCATTCATGAACTTTGTTAGAGAGAAAAAAGTCGGTTCGTGTGTCGAAATCAAAAATGTGTCTACGATATTCAATATGGTGGCCAGTCTAAACTCTAATCCAGCCACAACAAAAGGCGTTGCTACTTTTGAGTCCTTCCAATTTCCTGTTGATGACGTCTAAACAATAGTCATCAATGATATGATTTTCAGATGCTCCAATTCTAGCAAGAACTTTCATTTTGTGGGAGGTCAAATTTTGGGAATACTAGTATTAGGTCCGCTCACATATGGAAACCAGCTAGCCGAAAGAGTAATCATTCATAATCGGTTATCATATTGTCTACTCTTTCACCGATGAATTCAAGGGACCATCCATCCTGAGGTTCGGTGAGAATATCCCGTCCGTAAAAAATATTTGATCAACCGACTTCATAAAGTATATCGTTGTCAACCGTTACTACGTCGAACTGTTGGATATTGTAGCGATGTTTTTTTTTTCGCTAAAAATGATTGTTTTTTTTTTGTTTGGAAAATATTTTATTCCGCGTGTGATTTTATAAAACCCGCATTTTATTTAAAATTGGAGTCGCCACCGGCCACTCAAGGTGGACCGGACACCGTAGAAAACCAGAGATTTCAAAATATTGGGTTCGGGAGTCGGTTACGGATGGGGAAGGATTAGCACCCCACACCGCCCAAAATTGGTACTTTAATAATTACCGCTTTATTAATATTAAACTTTCCGAATTAAAGTGACGATTAAATTAAAATTTGGTTATAAGTGCGAGTAAATTTTAAAGGCCCCGTTATTCGAGAGTAAACGTCCAACCACTATCACTACGCCTGATACTGGCCCCGTTTACGCTTGAATAAAAGGGCACCGCATTGACGAAATATATGTTTGTTATGCGAACTTAAAAACACATGGCAAATATGAACAAATATAATGCGATAAAAATATAAACAAATAAGAGCATAATAAAATATTAATCTAACATAAATAAAATACTAATCTAAAACATACATACATACATAACTATTAATTTAACACATAAATAAAAACAAATCTAACATAAATAAAATACTAATCTAAAACATACATACATAACTATTAACTTAACACATAAATAAAAACAAATCTAACATAAATAAAATACTAATCTAAAACATACATACATAAATATTAACTTAACTCATAAATAAAACATATCTAACATAAATAAAATATTAATATAAAATATAAATTTAAAACATACTAATATAAAACATAGATAAATATACAAATTAAAAACATAATTTTAAATTAACTTCTATTTTATTAAAATATAAAAATTACAACATAAATAAAAGGAAAGAAAATATACCTAATTAGGGGTTCGAACGACGAACCCTGACTGGACTCCACCGAGATCTACCACGACCTCTCCAAAAATATTAACTAAACCGGGCCCAAAATAGGACTCCGATCGAACAGGTTAGGACCGAGGGGACTACCCCTTGGCCCTGGGGTAGCCGAGAGCACTGCTCTCTTATTTGGCACCCCACCGATCCAAATTCTTGCTTGCAATTGCTTTCTTTGCTTCTCTCAATTCCCCGCTGCAATCCTCTATTTATAGGGGATTGGGGGAGGCATGTGGGTGACGTGGACCACCCTAAACCACTCCTTTTTTTTGTTTTTTTTTAATTTATTATTATTATTTATATATATTATTACAACAATACTAAAAATATTAAAAACCCGTAAAAAAACGAGTGATTACAGATATCATTGTCAGGTTCCAGGAAATGGGGTTCGAGTCAAATCCAGGAACGTTTAACCGCAGTCAAGATGGCTCAGGTGGTGCAATATTGGTTAGCACCATTGATAAAAAGATTCTAACGATGAACAACACTAGCCAAAGTCCCTCAGTCTACAATTGTACTATATAAGCTATTTTGCCTAAGGTTGAATATTACCGAATTTGATTTCAACCTCATCCTCAAGAACTCAATATTAATATCTAACCATTCGACATAGTATTAGTTTTGACCAGTATATTTTATGAAGTGGGTTGATGAAATTCTTCCGACAGTTGGAGGTGCCATTTCCGGACCTCATGATAGATGGTCACTTTAATTATCAGTGAAATAGATGGAGCAATATGAGAACCGGTTTTAAATGATCTCACTTTTTTGGCTAGTTTATATGAGACCACCTAATTCTAGTATTCTTGAAATCCTACCGGCCGCAAAATCAAAGTTTTGGCTGACATTGGAACATCCAAAAATCATCACTAATGACTATTGTTTGGATGTCATCAACAGAAAATTTGAATAATTTAAAAGAAGTAGGTGGATTAAACTTGTACAGAACACCACCATATTGAAAATCGTAGACACATTCGGTATTACAACAAACAAAACAGACAAAATTCATGAGTGCAGTAAGTTCACGTTAACTTAAGTCGTGTAAGTTCGAGAAACGTAGAACGAAACCGTCTAAGCAAGGGTTACAGACTCCAAAAGGTGTGAGAATTACGAGAGACAACAAAAATAGACCGGCATAGTAGTTCATCCCGCTAACATATTTCCCTTTCATGCCCTTCTTCGTGAATATGTTGTGAAGACAAATGTCAAGTTCGATATCATAGCTCCCATAAAACCTGACAACATGGAAAGTTGATTAAAACTATAATCTTAGTGCCAGATGGGACCCTCTAGCTACATAAAAATCCAAGCCAAACCAAATTGCCAGCTAAAAGAACACAAACAAAGATTAAAATGAAATCGTATATTGAACATTCAGTATATAAGCTGAAAACAAACACCATAATGAGGGGAAGCTATGGGTTAGCTTAAATACAACCGAGACTCCGCGAATTTAAATTGCGGTTACAATCGAAAATACAATTGCGAAATTTTGTCGCGATTACAGACAATAACGGATGAATTACGGTTATTGTAGACCGTTATTTTTTACGATAACGATTTCGAACACTGCCAAAACCTTGAAATAACGAGATGGCAGACCCAGATTTAAATCCCTGATTCGACCATAACTCCACGCACCCCACTATCGAGTACCTCACCTCACCATCACCGGCAGCAACTTCTGAAGCTCAACCCCACGACCCTGCCATCTCAACCTTAAATGAATACCACCATCCATTTGCACCACCGACGTCCATGGCTTCCCCCAAGCTCTGCCTTACCCGAAACCAAACCTGCGCAAGGAAGAGGGAAACTCAGCAGGAAATAAACTCAAAATAAAAAGAATCGGAAAAGAAGAGAAAAAGAGAACTCACCCGTCGGCCGAAGTTCGTTCACGGCGGTTGGAGACTCCGTCCTTTAATCCGAACGGTGAGGGGATCTATCGCAGCGAGGAGAACCGCATATCCCAAATTCAATCCGATCCGACGGCGAATTTAGGGAGATCGAAGCTAAGGGAGCGGAAGAGTTTTGGCCTAGATTCGTGCAATTTGGGTCCCTTTCTGGCGAAACCAACCCTGGAATCAGTATCAGGGGACCAATGCGAGTCCTCTGGTAAAATTTGGGCTTGTACGGCCGTCGGTACCTGGAGATGACGGCCTGCAGTAAAAAAATTACCAAACTATATTTTTTGACAAAAATATCATTAACGTTATATTTTTTTTATTTTGATCATCGACGGTTAAAAACTTAACGGTTTTGCTGACGTGAAATTTTATTTTTTATATTTTTTCTTTCCTCGTAAACAATATATGTTATTTTATAATATTTTTATTCAAACTAACAAGATGGTGACGCGTATCACTATCTATTAGTGGAATAAAATGAATAAAAAATTAAGCCTCTTATGCATCCAGATAGATGGTGACACGTGTAACTGTCTATTAGTCGAATCTCTCTAGTTGTATAAGGGGCTTGATTTTTCATTCCTTTTATTCCACTAATAGGTAGTGACAAGTGTTATCATCCTGTTAGTTTGAACAAAAATATTATAAAATAATATATATTACTTACGAAGAGAGAGAAGAAATGATATAGAAAATAAAAAAATAAAATAAATTTTTTAATTACCGGTGATCAAAATAGGAAGAAAATATAACGTTAGTGATGTTTTTGTCAAAAAAATAGCTCGGTAACTAAAATAAGAAAGAAAACATAGTTCGGTGACTACTGGTGTAGTTTACCTAAATGTAATTTGATTTAGTCATTTTTGCAATGTTTTATTAATTAGATCGTTTAATTTCTCTTTTCTTGCAATTGGACTTCTGATTAAGCATTGTAGTGTATTTCGGCCCTCACATTTCTTCAAACCTTTAATTTGCCCCCTTATTTGTAATTGGTTAATAAATTTGACTTTAATTCCTTGACATACAATTAGAGGTGGCAAATGGGTCATTCAGTTCAGTTTCGGTTCAGGTCATTTCGGTTCGATTTATTTCAGATCTGATTATATTCGATTTAAATTCGGTTCGAGTTTGGTTTGGTTCTAGTTCAAGTCTATGGTGGTTTTGGTTCGGGTATCGGGTTGAGACTTCGGTTCAGTTGATTTCGGGTCGGGTTAATAGGAGATCGATCGATTTTAGTTGGGTTTTCAGGCCGAATTAGGTTTTTCCACCCTATATATGACTTTATATAGCATGTATATTTGGCTTTTGGTGTATTGTGCGATAATTCACATCACATCACATCTTTATTTATTTATTTTAATATTTTTTTATTTAGGGTTGCTTTCGGTTCGGTTGAAAATCGGTTCAGTTGAAAATCGGTTCAGTCTATTTTCGATTCAACTAAAATTCGGTTTGGTTTCAGTTCGATTCGGTTTATTTTGGATTTCGGATCAAATTCGGATAATCGTGTTTGGGTCGATTTCGAGTCTCAGTTTAAGTAAATCGATTCGATTCTTAGGTCTCGGGTCAAGTTTGCTGGTCTACATACAATTAGATCATAATAGATTTTTTGAGATTTTAAACCATAAGAGTTAAATCATTTGCAACTCATTTTCATACATGTTATTTATTTCTACATCTTATTATCATCATCCACTTATCATGTTCATGTTATTAAAAGTGTTATTAACCGTATTGAAGACCTATTTTAGAGAGAACATAAATCGTTAGGTACCAATTCATAGGAGTAGTGAGGATGCTTCAACCTTACTCACTCTTAACCGAGTAGGCCAACCTTATTCCAATTCATGACGAGACTTTGAATGCTCGGATGAAAATGGCGTCGACAGTTGTTAAGAAAACTAAGGCTTAAAAGAATTTTGAAACCTTTGAAAGACTGCTCACCACAGAGAGATTATGAATTATGATGTTTTACGAGTCATATAGAAGTTGAGTTTGGTTAAAAGCAAAAAAACACAACCATTGATGGTCGGAATAAGGGACAGGTAAACCGAGAGAGGGAAGATCTCTCCAAACAGAACCTTGAAACCAATACAGCGAAAACAAGTTCACCACTTTTGATAATGTGGATGAATTAAACTGCAACATTAGACATACTCACAATTAGGGGTGTTTATGGACGGTTAACTATACCGACATAACTTATCGATACAGTTATCAAAAGTCTCAGTTTGACATTTTGATAAACCGTTATTGTCTCGTTTAAACATGTAATTAAAAAGTGATATTAGTATTTTTTTTTTTGCAGAAACAAGAATATATTAATTTCCAGACCATGTAATTAAATTTTAATTAAAAATAAATTTTAACAATAATAATTTAATAAATCAATATTGTCTTTGTTATATATTCAATACTATTTTGAGTGAAACATTGTGAAATTATATTACACCCAATAATATAAATTGATGCTAATTTTTTAAAAAAAAATCTGTATCGATTTTTGTTCTTCCTTCAATCGTAGAATATGTAGATCTTAGATAGAGGAAGAAGTTATCGTCTTATGAAAGATGAAGATGAAGAGTAAATTATTAAATTATATAAACCTTAAAATTACCAATGAGTTTTTCATTTTTTTCTTTGGGCATATTGAAGGGGACAAAATTTTAGTAGAAGGAACAAAGACTTTTTGGGATAATTGAATGGGCTATAACTTTAAAATCTTATATAATTTTTTAAAATTTGGCAGTTTTTCTGATTAACCATTTTTAAAAAAAATTGTAATTGTTACCGTACTGTTTAACCGTTAATTTTATCGGTATGGTTATTGTACTATTTTGACTGAAATTTTCTGGTTCGGTTACCTATCATTTAGTCTGAATTTTTAGATTTTTCGGTATGGTATATCGGTTCGAATTTTTATGAACACCCTACTCACAATAACTGCTACATGTCCAATTATATGTTCCACTACAACCTATGAACAAAATAAAAATGGTAAACCCAGAATTTCATTAATATTGTAATTATAAGATAAGATGCATAATACTAAATATTGATTTTATCTTTTGAATTTATCTTTCTTTTAAATTGAGCAATGTTATATTTTATTATAAAATTAAAAATAGTAATAATTCATTAAATAGGTTAATATTTTAATTACATTGTATACCCAAATATAGGTTAATATGCAATTTGTTCTTAACGCAAATAATGTTGAGTTTAACCTAGCATATTTGTCACTAAGGTGTTGATCCCATCAAGATACAATGAATTTTTTGGTAGAGGAAATTAAAGACATCACGATACAAATAATTTTGATTTTTTAAGATTAGTACTAAATTACTAGATTTTGTAAATGTAGAGGGTTAAGCTTGTAATTATGAGAGTTCCATTGATATTATAAATATGAGGTTGATTTATTTAGAATTAAAATCAAATTAATAAATTTGTAAGCATTAAAAACTAAACACACAATTAAGTAAATTTAAAAAATTACACATCAGTTCTTATTAACTTAGAGAATAATGATTAAATTATAATTAAAGTATAACATTAATGATTAAATATATAAGATTTTTATTTTGATAACTAAAATAAAACATAACCACTAACTTTAATGAAGAGTGTTTATAATTAGAAAATGAACACGTCTAGAAACATTCAAAACAAAATTACTATGTAGTTTCAAAGTTGTCAATGTCCCAAAGTCTTATAAATTCCAATTTCATTCAATCAATTTTTTTTATAAAAAAGAAATGAAAGAATATGACTTACAATTGAATCACATGTCCACGTTCTCCATCTTAGAAACTTGTACAAGGATTTTTTTCACATCTTAATAATAGCTTATACAAGTTGAAGTGAATGAAATGTTAACTATTTTCAGTTCACATTTTGGGTACATTTTTACTTTCTTCGTATTTTAATTCACTACTATTAACATAATGTATAAGGACTACTAGTTATCTCGAAATAAAATATAGTGACATTACATATTCTTTTAGACATGTCTTTTGAGAAAACAGTAGTGGTCTTGTGACAAGTGGTATCAGAACGACTCTTTGGCCATTAGATTTCATATTAGATTTAGGATTTCAAGTTGAGCGCTCTATGGGTGGGGTAGGCAGGATGGACAATCTTGATAATGGCTTATCACGAGGGCGGGTAACTTGTGATAAGAGTGTCACGAGTTAATAGAGAATGTCACATCCTAAATAGTTGAGAGACATTAATTTTATATCATAAAAGAAAAGAAGATCTTGGAATATAAATAAAGTGGCATTATATATCATATCAAACATATCTTTTGAGAAAAAATAATAACCATGTGACAAGTGGTATCAGAGCGATCCTTTGACTGTCTACTTTTATGTCTAGCGCCCTAAGGTTAGGGTAGGCAAGGTGAATAGCCATCATAGTGGTCTATCACAAGGGCAGATAAATCGTAAAAAGACATCACGAGGTTAAATGAGGTGAGAATGACACGTCTTAAATAGGCAATACATATTAATCTCATATTGAAAAAGAAAATGTAGGTTTTGAGATTTAAGTGAAATGGCGTTGCACATCTTGTCAAATATATTTTTTGAAAAAATGATAATATCTCCGTGAAAAGTGATATCAGAGCAGCCTTTTAATTATTGTGAGAAGTGGTATTAGAGCAACTCTTTAATTGCCTGATTTTGCACCGAGTATTCTAGAGGTGGAATAGATAAAATGGGCAACTGTGATTTAAAAATTTATATATTAAAAGTGTAATACCCATTTTTTGTCTGGTCCCAAATTATATTCGAACCATTTACCCTATTCCAAAAAATATATACCAAATTTAAAAAAAAAAAAGCAAATTGACCAAAGCAAGGTATGACATGCCTTGGCCATGCCCTACAGCCCCACGCCTCACTCTCCCTGCCAAAACAACCCCTTCCCCCCACGCATGCATCACCCATACCTCAACCTCACTTCATTTCCCCCATCCCATTATCCATTTTAAAACATACCACAATTTGAACAAGGGGGCTCTGGGGATTAATAAAAATGGAAACAATAGAGGCTCTCGGCTATTGAAGAAAAAATAGGGGCTTTCATATTATTTTGAAGACAAGGGAGAGAGCTCTCTACTATATTTAGGTTTAGGTATCCTTTTTATGTATGTTTATGGTATAATCTTTTATAATCTAATAGAAATGATGATCTATCAATAATCTTTTCTTTATTTAGTTATTATGTTTTTATATATTTTTATGATCATATGTTTCTATGTCTTGTTAGATTATGTTTAAATTAATTTTCGGTGGTTGTTTAATATTTTTTATTTTCTCATCTATAAATATGTGTTTTTTATCATATTTGTTTTATTCTCTTATTTGTTTCTACATGTACGATATGTATGTATGTATGTATGTATGTATGTATGTATGTATGTATGTATGTATGTATGTATGTATGTATGTATGTATGTGTGTATGTATATCTTTGTTTGTGACATGCTTAATATGTGGTTTTGTCGTAATATTTCTTATTTGTTCTTGTATAATTGTTTCTTTGTGTATATGTGTGTTTTAGTATGTATCTATGTATATTACATTATATATATATATATATATATATTAAGTAATATATGTATATACTATGCTTCTTTTTATCTAAGTATATGTTTATATATATATATATATATACTATGTTTATATATTTGAAAAAAGCTATGTATATGTAAGTATTGGATAAGTTTTGTGTATTATATATTATATTATATATTTTTTACTTGTTTTTATACTATATATATTTTTATCGTTTTATGTAGTATATTATAGCATTAATATATTGTAAAGTTATTGTAATATTAAAGTATAATATGTATAACATATATTTTTTCTTCACATGTTTTTTTTCTATATGTTATAAATTAATATATGTTTTTTTAGTTTTAAATATGTGTATATATATTATAATATTTATGTGTTTATGCCATGTCAATATAAATGTTAATATTTGTTTTTTAAGATTGCATTTCGGATATATTTTGTCAATGCGATGCCCTTTTATCTGAGCGTAAACGGGGCCAGTATCAGGCGTAGTGATAGTGGTTGGGCGTATACTCTCGGATAATGGAGCTTTTAAAATTTACTCGCACATATAACCGAATTTTAACTTAATTGTCACTTTAATCCGGAAAGTTTAATATTAATAAAGTGGTAATTATTAAAGTACCAATTTTGGGCGGTGTGGGAGTGCTAATCCTTCCCCATCCGTAACCGGCTCCCGAACCCGACATTTTGAAATCTCTGGTTTTTACGGTGTCCGGTCCACCTTGAGTGGCCGGTGGTAACTCCATTTTTAAATAAAACACGGGTTTGATAAAACCCCACTAAAAACAATATTTTCAAAATAAAAACCATATTTTTTAGCGAGAGGGACGTCGCTACAGAAAACATTAAATAATTTTTTATTTTAGCACAACCCAACTTTATCTGTGCAAGCACAAATGAAGGTTTAAACTCACTGCCAAATGCTGAAATTCATGAAGGTTTAAACTCACTGCCAAATGCTGAAATTCACGAATCAACATGTGAGCCAAAAATGTTCAAACTAAGCTTTTATGCTTATTTTATCAAGTTGAACTTATTAATTTTTTAATGGCCTTATGAGACAATCTTAATTTAAAATTATATAATTTATAGAAGGATGAAATCATAAAATTATTATGTTAGAGAGAAAAATACAATTTCATCATCATTTTGATTTAAAAATTTATATATTAAAAGCACTAAACAATTTTCATTTTAGCACAACCCAGTTTTATTTCTACAAGCACAAATGAAGGTTTAAACTCACTGCCAAATACTCAAATTCATGAATCAACATGTGAGCCAAATGCTCAAACTATACTTTCATACATGTGAGCCAAATGTTCAAACTATACTTAAAATGCATACAATATGGCCTTAAAGCATCACTCACGCTCTAATTCTCAACTTCAAAAAAGGCTTAAAATGCAACTTTCCCCATTGGTATACTATTTCTCTATTTTATAATCTTCTTTTAAGTCTCTTCTGCTATTTTCATTATTGCTGGTCTGAGCATGAATGACTTATTATTCCCTGAAAACATCACAACTTCCCCAAAAATTACAATATTATTGCAATTTTAAATTAAAGCTTAACATTTCGATTCATTTTTACCACCCATTTACATATACGTCCTATTTCGACTCCGAAATTCATATATGCGGTGTTTAAAATCGAAAGCTAACTCCATCCGGTAAAGTTGGTGATGGATACATGATGTGTTATGATTTGTATGCAATGTAAGACTTTCCTAGAGTGCTACGATCAAAATGACTCCATTTATGATTCTCAAACTTCCACGAGCTATATTAAGCTTTCATGCACTCATGAACTTTGTCAAAGAGAAAAAAGTTAGTTCATGTGTCTTAACAATGAATATGTCTACGGTATTCAATATGATGTTCCATCTAAGTCTAATCCACCTATAACCAAAGGTGTTCTTCTTTGAAAAAGAAAAAAAAAGTTAATTCGATGGTATTCGAACAACAGTCATCATTGTTTTATTTTGTGGGAGGTCAGATTTCAGGAATATTATAACTAGGTCGGGTCCGATATGGATTAGAAAACCAGCTAGCCAAAAGAAGATATCCTTAACCAGTAAAAAATGTCTGATTAACTGACTTCATAAAGTATTATGGTGTCAACCAATATTATTTCGAACTGTTGATATCAGTGTTGGGTTCCAGAAGATGAGGTTCGAGTCAAATATAAGAATGTTTAACCGCATGCAAGATGTCTTAAGTGGTAGAATCATAGGCTCGTGGATTTTGATTAGCACCATTGATGAAAGCATCATAGAGCGTAAAGCACACAAGGAAGTGCGTGTCGTTTATGACGTAAACAATGTCAGATTCCAATGGATTAAAAAAATGTGTCAATGATCATTCTAACTATGCCAACAGTTGATAGATGGCTTGTATAAACTAGCTTAATATTGATAAAATTACTTTTATAAGCTTCATTCTGGGTGTATGAATATGAATCGTATCGTTTCGAGCTACAATATTTTCATGTTTGTTATAGAAGATAGGTTTTGAGTTAATATATTTATTTGTTTTGTCATTTTGAAAAACATCTTTCTTATATTAAATATAAATTAATGTTATTAAGTGGATAAGACGAAGCATAATGATGTATGAATTTTATGAATTATAGCATAATACTATTGCCATGTCCTAAAGAGACGAGAAATATTAATTTTATATCGAAAAAGAAAAAAAGAGGTCTCGAGATATAATTACGGTGATATTGTACATCCTATCAAATATATCTTTTGAGAAGAGAGTAATGGCTCTATGACAAGTGGTATCAGAACGACTCTTTGACTGCCCAATTTCATGCCGAACGCTATAAGAGTAGGGTAGACAGAGTTGACAACCGTGGCAGTGGCTTATCAAGAGAGCGGAAGACTCGTGATGAAGGTACCATGAGATTGAGTAGGGAAGAATCTCATGTCCTAAATAGGTGAGAGACACTAATGTTATATCGGAAAGAAAAAATATGTCTTAAGATATAAATTCGATGGCGTTGTACATCATATCAAACATGTCTTTTGAGAAAAGAGTAATGACCCCATGACAAGTAGTATCAGAGCAACACTTTGACTACTCGATTTCATATCGAACGCCCTAGAGGTATGGTAGACAGGGTCGACAACCGTGATAGTGACCTTCTATCTATTTTAATGATGTGGCACGTCGATAGTGTGTTAGTGTCCTTCTATCTTTGACCATTAGAGAGTATTGACGGTTAATGCAGTCAACATAACGGCAGGGCTAAATTTGGTGCAATTTAAATTTTGAGTGCTAAATTAAGAGAAATTTTTTTTATAAAGATTTAACTATTTTTTTAATTTTAGGGTCAATTTGACATTTAAGCCTAAAAAAATCATTTTTAGTGATTATTTATGTCGTTTTTTCTTCTTCTCGAAATAGAGATAAACAAAAGTGAAAATAAAAGGAGACGCTAGCTAATTAACGAAAGCCTTAAATGAAAATATGTGACTAAAGTATATCACTTTTGAACTTTAGGTGCCTAAAGTAATTTTTTGCAAAATAGGTGTCCAAAGTTTTAACAGTTATAATTTTAGGTGTCTAACCATTAAGGAGTATTAAAAAATTGTCAATTAATCAATGCTTAACACGTGACACTAATTTTATTTTTTAAAAATTTATTTAAGAAAAAACCCAAAATTTTAAATTTTTTATAAAATCCCAAAATTTTACAATTTTTACAAAACAGTCTACAAATTCCTAAAATTTCCTAAATTCAAACTCCAAATCGCCGTCGCTTCAGCCGCATCTGAGCACACCATGTGGTCACCGGACCTAGGCGATCATTTCCCCCAACATGACATCGCCGAAAACGCTAAACGGCGTGCTAGCTGAACGTCGAACACAAAATCGACGTTCAGCTGGCATGCCATTCGACGTTTTTGGCTACGTCAAGTTAGGAAAAATGACCGTCTAAGCCCGGTGACCATATGGGTGTGCTCAAGCGCGGTGATCGACGGGGGAAATGGCGGCAATTTGGGGACTGTTTTGTAAAAATTGCAAAATTTTAGAATTTTATAAAAAATTGAAGAAAAATTAAATGAAAAAAATTATTTTAAGTTTTTAATTTTAAAAAAATAAGCATACCACATGTCAAACATTGTCTGTTTAACAATTTTTAGTACTTTTTAACAGTTAAACACCTAAAATTATAATATTGTAAACTTTAAACATCTAAAATTATAACTGTTAAAACTTTAAACATTAATTCTTACAAAAAAAAAATATATTTAAAATTTATTTAAGCCTTAACGCCTTAACGAAATATAAAACGCACGTTGTGAACGCTCTCTCGTCAACGTCTCGAGAAAAGAATCCGTCGCGGGAACGTTCCTCGAAAAGCACAAAAGAGAAAAGAAAGGAAAATGAGCGATCGAGAAAGAGATTGGGATTTCTATCTGCGGACCGTATCGAACAGCGCAAGAGACTCCAGTTTCGCCAACGATCCAGCCTCCGATCCTTCTCTTCTTCACGCCGTCAAGAAACTCTGCGATTTCTGTAGACAAGAAGAGAAACACTCCGAGGATTTGGTCGCTAGGGTTTATCCTCATATCAACAAGCTCTTCCAACGAGCCACTGCTTCCCAAACTCAATCTAGTTCTCCCAACGGAATTCTTTTACTGGTTCGAATTTTTTTCCAATTTTTATTTGTATTATAGAAAATTTTAGAACTAGTAGGATGTTGTGTGTGAAATTTTTACTAAACCTCATTTTAGGTGTAATTAATTCTTTAATTGGCTCTTATTTACAGTTTTAACTAGGTTCTAAGATCTGTTAGTGACTTATTTTATACCGATGCATGAAATGATTTCCCGGTATAAGTATGTGACATAAAGAAAAATGTGTAATTGATTGAAAACGGGCAACATCTAAATGCCCCCTTTTCTAAGTTAAGTGTCCATCGGGAAGTAAAATGATGAATTTTGGTTGAAAATGTTTATATTTTTTAATGTTTAAGTTTTAAAAAACACTCTTTTGGTTGGCAAAAGATGGTATGACTTAAGATTCAAATATTTATTTTATTGATTAGATGGACCTAGTCAAAGTGTTTTTACATTATAGTATTGTAGTTTAGCTGTATTGTTTACATATCTTTCTTCTCTTTTGTTCTTTTGTATTTATTGATCAGGTCATTCTTAAATTTTTCCTTGATTTTGGAGAGGTGGTTCTTCATGACGCTGATCCTAGTCTGAGGACGTTTTTCCGTTCATGTTTGAGCCGGTAATGATACATGGTATTTTTTGTGATCAATATATATTATTCTTGTTTGTCATATAAGTTGGGTTTTGGGCCACTATATTTATTTGATTAGTTAATTTGTTTGCCGCGATGCCAATCTACATGAGCCTTTTCTTCTCGCATTCACTTTATCTTGCCTATACTCTTATGCCCGTATGCATTTTAATATTTTTCAAAATTAAACTTTTTGTTTTTCTTAAATTTTTTTCTTAGAACTATTCTTATGTTGGTTACAGTGAGTTTGCAGATCCTGTTGTTGCAGCTGCAACTCTTGATTTTCTGAATGTAAATAAGAACAAACTTCTTATTTCTTTCCCCAACTTACTACCTCAGGTATGATAAATGAATTATGATTCTGAGCAGATTCTTTTGACAAACATAATGATTTTTAAGGTATTAAATATACTGGGTATCTGAACTATTTGTGTTGCTTTTAACTTCTTTAAAAAACGTTGCTAGTATTGTCATTTGATTTAGACATATATAATGTTGGTAAAATAAAAGATAAAAGTTACAGAACCTAAAGAACAGAAATAGATGAACTATGTACTATGCATATATGTAATTTTGTACGAAAAGAAATTCTGAGGTCCGATGCTCTAAATTAATGCCCTCTATATACTTTGTTTCTTTAAAACATGAGTTAATACATTCTCATTGATATTTAACAAATCGTTTAAGGGTGATGTTAGCTTGTTCTGTCTAACTGCCATTTTCGTAATCCTTTTGGATTTGCTCTATTTTTTTGAAACTTGAAGGGGACATGTTTATGAACAATTCATTCCCCTCTATTATTTTACTTGTATAGCCCATCTTCCGTTTGCCGGTTATGTATTATTTCTTTCCTAAATTGAAATCTTCTTGTTTAAAAGTAGACAAATCATGGACTCAAGTATATACCTCTGTGCTTCTCTTACTAATATTTCTTATTTCTTTGTAGTTTTTCCCTTTGCTTCTGAAGTTGATTGCATGGAACGGAGAAAAGTAAGCTCTCCTATCTAAGGTTTATTTCCATTTCAGAGGCCATAGTCTCTTAGTCTTCGGTGATTTGGTATATTGCCCGACTGGCAATATCATGTTTTCTCTATAGTCTTGTCTCCACTTCCTGCAAACCTTTATTAGTAATAAACAGTCTAAACTGATACTAATATCCATGTGAGGTGGTTTACAGAATAAATAGTTAAATATTAAGTACTCTGAAATGGTTTGTTTTAAAGTGCTATGGAGGTACATAGGAGCCGCTAATGGTCATGTATCTCCTTTGCAGATCAGAGAAGGCATTTCTGAAGTTCTTTCCGGGATTGGTGTCACCTGGGTCATTTCTTCCCCTATTTCCATCTTTAGTAGATTTGCCACGTGAGTTTCCAGTCTTGGCTTCTCAGTTGACTGTTTTGTCCTCTTAAGTGCACTTATTTCATACACCGTTTTACCTCATGTGCATTTTAAAACCTTATTTGCATTCATTCTAATCACTCTTTAACATAAATAAATTGGTGGATGGCATATCAACTTTTATTTCCTTTCCTTTGTTTTGTGTTTTGTTGCATTCTGCTGGTGTATCAGATGATGAAGTGAATTTTTCTTATTTCTTCATAAAATAATTATGCTGTCTGACTTTTGTTTATCTACATTAGTCATTGTTGTAGCATTGGAAAAAGTAGAACGAAGCTCAGGGTCTCTAATAGGAAGCAATATAGCTTCAATCCAGAAGAGTGCTGCTCCTGAGGTTATATGTGGGACTTTATAAGTTGCATATTTTAAGTAAAAACTCATTATGTAGTGCAAATGCAAATGGTAACCCTCCCTTATATGACACAGATGCTACTTGCACTCATGGATGAGGCCTATACGGGTTCTACCATTGGGGATGGAGGGGGAGACTCCGAGTCTGAGGAAAGCAGTACAATTGATGTTGCTGATCCTCTGTTTCTTGAAATTCTTAAGGATGAAAATGATGGCCTTGCTGTATGGTCTTATATTTGTGAAACTCCGTTTACAATTAGAAAAATGCACTTATAAATTTAGTATGGTGTTATATTTCTAAAACTCCATTTACAACAATTAGACAAAAGCACTTATAAACGTAGTATTACTTGAGGAGAGTATAGTTGTGTAACCATTACAGGATTTTTTCTTAGGTCTGTTTCTCAGTGCTCTTGTACAGTATTCCTTTCCAATATTTAGATTGTTCATTTGCTCTACACAAACTATTTTTATTTTCTAGTAATTCAAGTAATACAATAGTTTGCATGTTTTCTAAATTAAGGCTAGCTTACTTAAATATTGTGCTCTTTTTCAGTGGTACAATATCATATTTTTCGAGCTACAAATTGTTTCTATGCCTATTTTAATCTAGTTTATTCTTTGATTACTAATACCCCTTCTCTTTCTTTAGTTTGAAATAAGTCAACATGTGACAGAAGATTGATTGTTTCAGGAACGCCATTGGACTTCTCCCGGGGTTGCTGCAGTGCTACAAGCTGCAACAAATAGCCCACAATCTGATAGATTGAAGCAGATACTCAATATCGCACCTAAGCTTCTTGATGTGTATTATACTATAGCTTTGCGTGATGCAAATAACTGTATGTTTTATGTCATTTGGGTCCTTTTTTAGTCCATTTGATATCCTTTATAGTATTTTATTACTATATCTACAGATTGTAGCTTTTATTAGAAGTGTTGATGATGTTCATTCCTTGTATCTTAATTTGTGTTTTTGCCTCTCTTTTGTAGCATTAATCTGTGCATTAATTCCGATTCTGATGGCTAGAAATTCCACGTTATTTCCTGACAAGAAATATATGTACGAGGTTCGTATATATTTTCAAAATATTAGAGTTCTTTTATTGCATTAATTATTTTGGGTCCATACTAATAGGTTTATGTTAGATAAGTAAAATGGTTAGCATCATTATGTTTTTGTATGGATTAAACCCTTTTCCTGTAAATGTCCATGTAATGTGATGGTCCAGTAATTTAGATGCTGAGCTTAGAATGGTTTGTATTTCTGAGAAGTTATATTTATGCAGGTTCGCAGAAGGCTCCTAGAATTCATGCTTTCTTCATTTCAGCGTTCTCCGGATTTTATTGCGCTCTTGAAGGTATTGTTCATGCAAATTTCTGCATGGATTTTATTAATTTTACCGAGTCATATACCAATTATTATCAAGGCTTAAAGGATTGCACGCGTTGTGTCCGTTTTCATAATTGTGCTGGAACTTTGTTTGGGCTAGTGTTGTTATTTTAGTATAGTTATGGTCCAATTAACCTTCTGCAGAAGCCTATTGTTGACCGACTCGGGGAAGCATATGACAGCCCGGAAAAGGTGAATAATTACATCCTATGTTTCGGTCAATCGGTCTCATGTGTTAAGGATTTAATTTACAATTTTTTCGTTAAATAGACAGAATTGGCGTTACAATTGTGTTGGGCTGTTGGAGAGCATGGTGGAGGTGGTGGATCTCACAAAGATGCAGCTAGAGAACTTTTTGAAAGTCTAGAACTGCTTTTGTATGAAAACCTTTCATCTAGGTAATATTTTTGGTACCTTTGTTTTTTCTGCTATTTCAAAAAAATAATCTTTCTAATGTTAGTTATATGGTGTCTTTGATCTTGGTTTCGGAAGTCGGCTAGGTCTGAGGCAGGAGTCTGCTATCAATTCGGACAATAGGAACTTCAGAAAGTCATCACAATCAAGGCTTCTATGTTTTGCCATCACTGCTATTGCAAAGCTTGCCACATATCACCGTGAACTATTGCCGAGGGCACGTGTAGCCTTGAGCAAGGTTGTCTTGAGTCCCTTTTTAAACATTTTATGGTCTAATGTTTGTAAAGCACAAAATGAATTCTATAGCTTTAACTATGTTGCTGTTTCCCAACATTCTTTTATTCTCATATTCAGGTTGCTCGATCTCGACTATCAGATTCAAGGGTTTGGAGGCGAGCTCGTGATTATTTGGGATTAATGGATGATCCCGCTATCTGTTTGTCTGTCTTGGGACCTTCTCGGCCTTCATACGGGCACACGCACAAGCCAGGCGCAGTCCGCTGGAATGATGGAGGAACAAAAATGATTGCACATATTCCGTTTTACATTCTTGGTGAACAGGAAGGTAAGAGACCATGCCACTTACCCTCCCCCTCACTATTTCGGGTTTTCCCTTTCTGCCAGAAACGACGTTGCAGTCCGTTTTCTTCAGCTTTTGATAAGGTGAAATTAACAGGGTTTGTCTCTCTTCCATTACAATCCTCGATTAACTTCATTGTTTCTGATGCAGGTCCACCCTTCCATGATTTTTCATTTTCAGATGTTATTCCGAGAAAACAGTAGCAATGAGCTTGTCCTATAGGAAGGCATCTCTGGACTCCCTAATTTTATTGGCATTTCCTGTTTTGAGATTCATCTTGTTAGTTTCTTTTGATACATTGGGGTGCATTTATCGACTGATGTATCATACAGCATACTGATTTGTATACATTGAGCTTTCCAACGTTTACATGGACCATTTTAATTATATATGTATATGTAATTTTTTTTATAAACAAATGTGTACTTAAACACTAAATTTTGAACCCTAAATTCTAAACTCTAAATCCTGAATTCTAAACCCTAAACCCTAAATTTTAGACCTTAAAATTTTAACCATAAATTAAATCTAAAATATTCAAGTTCACACTTTCTGTGTGCAAGATGATTTCCATATTATGCGAGTAAGAGATCATCATCAAATTATACTATAAGCCATGCTAAGTGTATAACGTGGATCTAAATTCAATCAAAATCCAAATAAAACTCCTTGATTTTAAGGGCTAATATATTATATATTGGTTTTCGTGAGCCCATTGCTCAAAAAGTTCTATCAAAAGTTCTTCCAAAGCATAATTAAACAAACTCTTTGGAGTTCCAAACTCCTTAAACACACTGTATGAAATTCCCAACAACATTTCAAGTTCCAAACTCCTTTGGTTTACATACTCTTACAAACAACTTAGAGAGAAAGATATAGGCAAACGGGGACAGTTCATTTAGATTTCTTCATCCCTTTTCCCTCGACACGGCCATCGGCGAAACCTCAGCTAAGAAAACCTGCAACTCTTGAAACAAATAATCCATTAACCGGATTGCATTCCGTGCCTATTATCCATGATAGCATTCCTGATTGAAGCAACAGTTGTTGCCAAGATTACATCGATGGTTTTAAGCGTCACCGGAGGTATAAATTCATCGGTCGATTGGCAGTCGGCGCATTGAAATGACATTGTTAAGATACTTCCCACAGGTTCATTTCCTTGCTCTGGTGGCTTCTCAGGCAGTATGGCAAACCCTGATGACAAAATAGCGGCGGCATTCGGGTTCCCACCATTCAAGATCACGGACATGGTGAAGGTATCGATCGGTGAGTATACTATATACGAGCCGGTTTCGTCGGAGTAGCTTTCTTGCAGATACAGTATCTCGACTTTGTTCGGAGATGACTACGAATTTCGTAGTATATACGCATAAGTCAGTTCATACGGAGGAAATTGTAATGAGAACAAATGGAAATGATAAGCAAACTTACATTTACTTGCATAACCGAAACTCGATTTCGAGGATCTTCACCGGTTATGACATAAGCAAGTTCTCGGACAAGTTGTCCATTTGAAAGCATATCCCACTGCAGATATATATTTAGCATGTATGTAAAAACAGAGAAACTTGAGCATATTAATGTTTGACACATACCGATATCCGACACTCAACCGAGTACATACCTTGTTTCTTGAATGTTCGTGACGAAGGAAATCGAACAGGAACTTCACCGGAACCGGGAATCGAACGGAAGTAGTGAAGATTAAAGTCTTATTAGGAGGCTTTCCAGGTACAACTAATGTATTTCCGAATCGGAACCTAACATCTTCAGCACCAAAGTTCAAAGGCAGCCCCATCCATAAATTCTCAGTACATGAACTAAAATTCAAGAAGAAATTCCTGGTCATCCTTTCAGCCAACTTCAGCAGACTCTCCCTCCCTGGCTGAGGTATCAAAACTGCGCAAACAAAGTCGATAATTCAGGATGCGGTCCAACCACTAAGTCGGTAATTCGGAATCGAAAAGAAAGAAAGACAGAACAACATACCACCAGCATCTGTAGGAGTGGTTCTGGCCATTGAAGCTGCCAGCCATTGGCAATGCCTATTGATCACAGCGATCCATCGTTTCGCACCGAATGCGAAACCCGAGCTGACGATGGGACGGAAGAGATGGTGAAGGTATTTGTTATCGACTTCGATATGTTCGACCCATGTGATCCTAGAGGTTCCATTGTCAGGTATTTCCTGGATTAAACAGCCTGATGGCCTCCTTCGGAACAGGACTTGTGGGTATGGGAATAAATTCTCCAAGGAAACATCAACCACTCCCCATGTTCCGAAAGCTAGCCTTTTGCAATACCTTGCGAAATAGCTTTGTCGAGGTGGTATTAGTGGTGTAGACTGATGAAACTCTGTTGTCATCTGAGAGACATAGAATATGGTCCGTAAATACGTAATTATCTGAAATATATTAATTCAAGAAAAACAAACGAATGAATATGTAATTTTTTTTAAAATTATAAATGAATTTAATGATTCCTCCGAACCCTAAACCAAAATCAGAATGAGCTTACAGGCTTTATAGTTAACAAAGAATATTCAATTATGAAACCTTAGAGGAAATAAAGGAATGGATCATAAATAAATTTTAAGAAATTATAATTGAATATTCAACTATGAAACAATTCTTTCCTTAAAAATTAGAGGAAAATAAACAATTGGATTGGAAAGAATTTTCAAGAAATTGTGACTTAATTTAATGTTTTCCCTAACCCTAAACCAATTTCAAAATAAACTCTCAAGGTTTTTAGTTTTAAAAAAAGAAATATTCAACTACGATACAATTCTTTCCTTAAATCAATTAGAGGACGTATCGAATCGTAAAGAATTTTCGTTAAACTGTGATTGAATTTAATAGTTCTCTTAAAACCCTAAACCGAAATCAAAGTAAATTAAAAATGACTCGAATCTAACAAATAAATAACTCTGAAACATTTCTTTCCTTAAAACTATATGTGGTAAATCATTTCAATCCATTTTAAGTAAAGATTCTATATAACAATCAGGTTATCAAAGAAAGATTTGGCAAGAAAAACAGTAGTGTATTCACATAAAATTCAGTGTAAATCTCCAACGTGAAGAACCACATGCATGCAGTATTGCTGAGATGTCAATAGGGCAATGAATGAAGTAAAACTAGATATCAATACCATCCAGATTAGTCGGCCAATGAATCATATATCGGTGGCTAAAAATATGAAGTAAAACTAGAGATGAAAACAAAGATGATTGTTGAGGTTTACCACTTGAAGAACTCCATTGTAGCTCCCATCAACACTGTCCAATGTGACTCCTAATAGTGTTGTTCTCGAGACGATGCTCGAAAATACCATCGGCCATTGCTTCTAATCATACGAAGAACGAGCAACATTAGTTCATCAGCAACTACAAAATGAAAGGGAAGAGGGGAAACGAAAAGGACATACCGAATCCATGAGCAATTCAACAATGTTCATAGGGTTCATGTTAACTAATCCGATATCTCGCGAACCTTCGATGTGCAACGGCTCGAATCCGGGTTTCAAAAAGGGTGCTGCCGGGATGTCTGGAGCAACGTAACCATCGTTGCCATCGAAGCTCGGGAACAGTTGGGGATCGCCGGTTTCAACTATTCTTATTATTTCTTCCATTGTTGGATCGAAGCAACCGAATTCCCTCAAGTATTGAATCCCATTTAGGGTCTCCATTTCAACATTCCCTGTGCGTTGCCATAATGGTTCACCCAATGTGGCCATTTTGATCAGCTCTTCCATTGCTCCCACAGCTTGCTCGATGATCTTGTTCTTGTTTGGATCAGCCCCTATCGAGACCGCCATGAGAAGGTCACTTGCTCGGTTCATGTGGTCGGGTTTGACGTTCGTCGACGATTCCGAACCCGGCGAGTTCTGCGGTGATTGAGGATTGTACAATGAAGGGGGACTGAATTCTTCATTGTTAGGTAAAATATCATCCTGCTGAAGAGAACAAAAAACAAAACAAAACAAATCAAGTGAACAAGATAATAAGAAAAATGGCCTAATCTCCCATTTTACTTTGTTTTCATCATCATGAAATGGACTAAAAATCTAGGGTTCCCCCCCCCCTAAATCTCGGTCATCATTAGAAATGAACTTCAACATTAGGGTTTTCAAAAAAACAAATCTAGGGTTTTTCCTTAATGTGATTAAACAAAAAATATGAAAAAAAATCAAAATTTACCTGTGGATTCATTTCAGGAGGTTGATCTAACCCTAACTGGTTATCAGGAACCCCAATTTCATCCCTAAGAGCAGCTTGAAACCCCACCATTGGACTAGTTTACAAAAAATCAAAAGAAAAAAATTAAACTCTAAACATATCATTTAAAAAATAAAAAATTAATTAAAAAAATTCTCACTCTTCTAATTCTCTTGCTACAATGTTCTGAATATTATCAAAACCACCATTGTTGAATTGTTCCTCTAGGTTATTATATCTCCCATTTGCTCCATTTCCACCCTCATTATCCATCTGCAAAAACAAGGAAAAAAAATAAAGATCTATTTAGTGTAATTTATCTAATACCCAAAAAATTAATTTATCGTTTTCATTAACAAATATCAGTAAAAACAATCTTGAAAAAAATATAAAAATTACTAGAACATGGATATAGATTTAAAAAAATTAAAAAAAGATAAAAAAAAATCTACAAATGTTGCATGCATTATCAATACATGTCTTTGAAAATCAAGGTGTTTAAAATGGGAAAAGAAAATCATACATCGAATCAAAGCTGATGAACAGATCTCTCAATTTTCTCTCTAAGAGTATGATAACACTGAAAAGTTTGTATTTTTATAAATTGAAATTTACCATAAAAAACTTATTTATATATATATATATATTTCTGGGGGAAAAAAGGTAAAATTGAGAAGGGAGCGTTTGGTGGGCACGTAGGAAAAACGGGTGCATTGCCAGGTTGAAAACCACTCATTGTTCAGGTTCCCTGCTGACGTGGCAATCCTGATTTGTTAGAAGTTTTGATTGCTAGTGCATGAGAGTGCGGATTCTTTTTGGTTTCTGATTTTCTTACTTGTAGCTAAGTCAATGATTTTTTTTCTCGTAAAACTAAACAATTTTTTTCTTTTTTTTCTACTTTTATTTTTTTCATGATAAAAGAATAAAAAAAATCAATGCATCTTACGGTCAATTAATTATCGGTTGGTTTAACAAGAATAAATACTAAATACTTTTTATAAGTTTAGTGATTCTAAAAATGACATTTATTTTTTCTCAGTATAAATAAATTTTATTAATTAAAAAACTAGGTTTTTGAAAAGAAGACAAGAAAACGTCCTCGGCAAACAACCACTCCCGAACGTTCGAAAACTACGATCAATCAAACACCTCACAAAAATAAATAAAACCTAAGTTCTCAAAAGGTATCGCTACATATAAAAAAAAACACCACTACAAGCAACACGTTCAAAGAATTGGCTAATAAAGTTTATCTTATCGCCTTAAGTTGTGAATGAAATAAATTAAGTTGTGAGTAAAGAGGATGGTGGTGAGACTAGAGAGGCCTAACCCCAAAATATTAAAAAACTAACATTTGACCCCCTCATTTTTTTCAAAATAAATTAAATTGACATTCAAAAATTTTAAAATTCTCAATTAAGTTATATTTTTTAATTTTTTAGTTAAGTCCCGTTTATTTTTTAAATTTCTCACCGAGTCTTTTTTTTGAAAAATTTAGTTAGATTTTTAAGATTTTTGAAAATTTTAAATAGACACACCAAGATGATTTATCAAGATCTGTCCCTTATTGAGATGGTCGCCCTAAAAATGGGCCTCGACACCACTCAATCCGAATTAGTCGCTCAATGGGTTGAATAAGGGATGACCATGGGTCGGGTTTTTGGTCGATCCGCATCTGACCCAAAAATTTAACACCTCCATCCAAACCCGACTCGACCCAACATTTTATGATGTTCCACTCAACCCGAACCCGAATTATAGAGCAAAAACCCGAACCCAACCCGACCCGATATAAATAAAAAATTATCAAGTTTCATTATTATTCGATAAAACATGGAGCTAATTAAAAAAATACAAATAGAGAGGGAGTATTATAATAATTATTCTATTTTTATTGGACAAAATAGAAAGATAATTGAATTATATATAAAGAGAGGGACATTGTAGCAATTATACCTAAATATTTAGAATAAAATTAAACTATTGTTTTGGGTCGAGTAGGGTATTTTTTACCTTAAACTCAAATCCGACCCGACTCGACCACATCCTCAAAAAAGCAGACCCAAACCCGACCCGAACCTAAAATTTTCTTTAAAAAACCCGACCCGATAAACCCGTCGGGTATGAGTTAAATGACTATCCCTAGTAGTTATACAGAAAAACTATAAATTTGAATATTTAAAAATTTGAAATAACCAATCAATGAATCGAATATTTTGAAATTTTAAAATATTATGTATAGAGATTTTTTTGAATTTTTATTTTATTTTATTTTTGAATAGTCTAAAAATAATTATAAGCTCATAATATCTATGTACGAGATAATGATGCTTAAAAGTTGGAATAACTAAAATTAATACATAATTAGACTTTTTTTTGGTAATAAAGGGCTGAAAATACTAATCACTAGAGGCAGACCTCAAGCAATCTTCAATCAGTAATTCCCGCACCCGCAAAGGTGAAGTTTCAAACAGGACCTCCCAAATCGGCTGACCACGTAGAGAAACGGCCAATCTATCCGTAACGGCATTAGAATCTCGACCGACATGCTTCAAAGAAACCTCCCAATCACGCTCCATCATCTCGCGGATAACAATCGCAAGAGCATTCCTTCATCCTTCACCAATGCTGTCCTCAATACATGAAATTGCGTCTCGGCAATCCGACTCCACTTCAATCTTGCGTAAACCAAGTCTCCAAGCATGACGGAGGCTGTCCAAAATCGCCCATAATTCAGCGTTAACCATCGAGCATCTCCCAAAGTCCCAATACTCCGTGCAAAGCCAAAAACCCATTCACAATTAGCATTACGGAAAACCCCTCCAACTGCAGCGGATTGGTCGTGTGGATCCACAGCCCCATCCACGTTAATTTTTATCCTATCGATGTTCGGACGAGACCATGTTGTCGTATGAATCCTCGGGTTACCTCCTCCTGTTTCACCACCCGTCCTTCCAGCTGGAGCATTAATAATCATACTCAAATAATTACGACAAACCACAACGAAATCCTCTTTCTCAACAAAACCGGTATCAAACAGCTTAAGGTTCCGATGGTTCCACAATTTCCAGCAAACAATGGCAAATAATAAATCCCAATTCTCCATGTTGTACGCAAAAGTACTATTCTCACGCAAATTTGCAATAAACCAATCCGACATTGGCAAAGAAAGGAACTCACCCAATTTCCTCGGACACACCAATGCAGTCCACACAGCTCGGGCTCTTCTACAGTCTCGTAAAACATGCGACACATCCTCAACACCATTCCTACGTATATGGATGTAAAAACAGGTAATCAGATGAGTTTCAGGTCGGGTCCTGTCAGGTCGGGTTAAATCGGATACATGTTATTTCAGGTCGATTTGATGTTTCGACTCGATTCGGGTCGGGTGTGGGTTAGTTTCAGGTCGGGTTTATTTCAGGCCGGGTTCATTTCAGGTCGGGTTCATTTCGGGTTAGGTTCATTTCAGGTTGGGTTCATTTAAGGTCAGGTCAAAACGGTTCGGGTCCGAATCAGTTAATTGACTGGTTAATTCGGGCTCGGATATACTTCAGGTCGGGTTCATTTCAAGTTGAGTTCATTTCAGGTCGAGTAATTTCAAATCAGTTTCATTTCAGGTTGGGTTAATTCGGGTTTCGAATTCGTATTAAGTTTGAGTTTGGTGCAATAGTCGATAGACTTTGGATTGAGTCATTTCACAAACACGAATCACATTAAAAATAAATATTAGGCACTAGAATGAACAAAAATATCATCATTATTTAAAACATTGGAATAAATTACAAAAATTAAAAATAAATAATTGTCAATTTTGGTGAAAAAATAAATTTTAGGGACTAACATGAACAAAAATATCATCATATTAAAAATATTGAACTAAATTACAAGAACATAAAATAAATAGGGTTAATTTTGGTTAAAAATAAAATTTTAGGGACTAACATGGACACAAATTAACCTAAATTGAGACTCAATTAAATTAAAATAAAACTTAAAAGTGAACATTAAAGGCTTAATTGAAAGACATCTAAACTCGAAAGGGCTAAAAAAGAATTTGCCCAACCTAAAAATTTGGGCAGGTACTTTCCCTCTCTCCCACTCATCCATTTCAAATTTTTAATTAAAAAAAACAATTGGCTAAAAATTTGGGCGTGATTTTTTAGGTTAGGAATTTTTTTTAGCACTTTTGACTTTACATATTTTTCATTTAAGTCCTAAATTTTCAATTTTAAGTTTTAATTTAATTCAAGTGAGTCCAAATTTAGATTAGTTTAATTGAAATTCTACATTTAATTTTAGAATTCTTTTAATTATGTATGTGATTTATGCTTCTAGGTTTTAATTTAGCTCAATTAGATCCCGAGTTTAATAAGTTAATTCAATTCAGACATTATTATTATTATTATTATTATTATTATTATACCATATAAATTTTAATTTACTATAATTACACACAAAATTTTGATTTGGATGTAAACATGTAATTGTGCACATGAAAGTTGAAATTTTAATTTAGTTTAATTGTATACATGAAGCTTTGATTTCAAATTCAAATGCATAAATTAACAAGTTGAATCGAAATTAATCTCGCAAATTAATAACCCTAAACTAAACCATAAATTGTTAATACTAAACCCAAAACCATAAACCTTAAGGAATCAAAATTAATTTCATAAACCAATAACCATAAGCTAAACCATTGATACTAAACCCTAAACCTTAAGGAATAAAAATTAAATTGTAGGGGCTAGAATAAACAAAAAATATTATTCAACTAAATTACCAAAAATAGAAGTATCTATGGGTCAATTTCGGCTAAAAATAAACTTTTAGGGACTAATGTGAACAAAAATAAACCCAAAATCCTGAAACTAATCCCATAGCCCTGAACATTCAACTTAAAATATTTACCCCTAAACCCCAAACATCAAACCCTAAATCTTACAATCATTGATAATTAAAGTCAAGCCGGATCCCTAATCCCTAAACTATCCTATAACACTAAACACTCAACTTAAAACATATATTATACCCCTAAACCCCAAACCTCAACCCCTAAATCTTATAAACACTAATAATTAAAGTGCAATTCTAATCCCCGAATCCCCTAATCCCTAAACTAATCTCATAACTCCAAACACTCAACTTAAAACATGTATTAAACCCATAAACCCCAAATCTCAACCCCTAAATCATACAATCACTAATAATTGCTACTTGGAAGCCTAATCCCTAAACTAATCCCATAACTCCAAACACTCAACTTAACACATTTATCCCTAAACCCCAAACCTCACCCCCTAAATCTTACAAACACTAATAATTTTAATTAAATACATTATAATTAAAATTACAATAATTTGAATATTATATTAAATACTAATTTAAATATATTAAATTTATATTTTTTAATAAAACGTTAATTTAAAGTTATAATTTACATAAATTAAATATACACTAATAATTTAATTAAGTACACTAATAATTTAAAATATCATCATATTAAAAACATTGGACTAAATTATGAAAAAATGAATATGGGTCAATTTGGAATAAAAATAAAGTTTTAGGGACTAACATGAACAAAAATATCATCATATTAAAAACAACGGACTAAATAAAAAAATGAATAGGGGTGGAGTAAAATTTAATACATTATAATTTAATACATTATAATTGTTGACGCCGTTTTTCATCATTGCCGAAATAAATTGGACCTTCAAAAACCCGTCAAACGTTTTAATTATTAAACAATTTTTATGAAGGATGATCTAATTAAAAAAGAATCTAAACCTAAAGGTCTAAGGAAACTAAACTCAAATTGGGACTAAAATGAATCAAAATGAAATTAAAGAATAAAAAAAGGACTTAAGTGTAAAGCTCCTAAACTAGTAATGGTCTAATCCACTAATAACCCATTAAAAATGGGTGGGCAAGATTCCCTCCATTTGTTCCTGTAATTGGCAATTGCTTTTTAAATATGGATGGGTTGCGGGCAGATCAACTTAAAAAATGGGCCGACAGGTTTTTACTTTTTAGGGACTAGAATAAAATACAAAAAATGAATAAGGGTTAATTTGGAGTAAAAATTAAATTTTAGGAACTAGAATAAATTGGACTAAATTGTCAAAAATATAAATAAATATAGAGCAAATTTAACTAAAAATTAAATTATAGGGACTAAAATAAACAAAAATATTATTAGACTAAATTACCAAAAATTGAAATTCCACTAATTCCCTTTAAAATTTTGGGTGGCTTATTCACCTAATTCCCTCCAAAATTTTGGGTGGCTTTTATCCCTCCAAAATTTTTAGACTAAAAGTAAATTAATCTCAAACCTAAAAAATAGATGGCTTTTTCCCTCCAAAATTTTGCCTTTTCCCATCTTTTTTACCAATTGTCCTTTTCTTTTTCTACCAATTGTTTTAGTTTAATTCAAATGAGTCTCAACTTAGATTAATTTAATTGAAATTCCACATTTAGTTTTAGAATTCTTTTAATTATGTCCGTGATTTATGCTTCTAGATTTTAGTTTAGCTCAATTAGATTCTAAGTTTAATAAGTTAATTCAATTCGGACATTATTATTATTATTATTATTATTATTATAACATATAATAAACTTTGATTAAATATAATTATACACAAAATTTTGATATGGATGTAAACATATAATTGTACATATGATAACATCAACATGAAAGTTAAAACTTTAATTTAGTTCAAACTTAGTAGTTCAAACTTGACAAATAATTTATATTGAATGAGTTACTACGCATATTAAATTATTTAATAAAATTTTAAACTTAGTAGTGTCAAATGAATATCTAAATCCAATCTTTCCTTTTTTGATATTTTTAATTGATTATATATGTACATATAACAAAAAGATTATTTAACACTTTAAATTGATTTAAAAAATTAATAGTTTATATTTACCAACACTTAATAGTTTACATTTATCAACACTTTAAATTCATCAAATCATAGGCTTCCTCAATTACATGTTAGGTAAATCAAGTCATGTCAATATTAGTTCAGGTCAACAACAAGTCGTGTTCAAAACAAGTCGGGTCAATTAACAAGTCGGGTAAAATCGGATCTCGGGTCGATTCAGTCGGGTAATATCGGTTATCTACCAAGTTAGTCTCGGGTTCAGGTTCATTTCAGTCGGGTGCAGGTCGGGTTTCGGGTCCACAATAACCGGTTCAATTCAGGTTCGAGTCGTTCTCGGTCGGATGCAGGTCGGGTTCGGTTACTACAGTAACAAGTCCAACTCGGGTTCGGGTCAACAATAGTCGGTTACAGATCGGTTTCGAGTAATCGCATTCTCGGGTCAAACCAGGTTCTGACTCGAGCAGGTTTCAGTCAAATTTTCAGGTCGGGTCAGCTTTTTACATCCCTACCTAGAGATCCCACACGTTGCATCATCAGTCATGTGCCTACGCACTCGTTCCATATTTGTACGTAAACTACCCCGTATTGCAAGCCATATGAAAGTGCAAATGCGTTGGGGCACTTCCAGTTTCCACACTGCAGCCCAACAACCATTATGATTCGACTCCCCATTCCCCATCAGCGAGGCATAAGCAGACTTGACGGAGAAATTATGCTTCGACTCTTCATTCCAACCAATTAAATCGTGACCAAATTGATCCGAAGGAGGAATTATTGCCAAGATGCGCTGCACAATCTCATCCGGGACCATATTGCGTAACCTATCCACATCCCAGAGGCCTAACTCCGTAACAAAAGATCGAACCGGGCATCACAACTTTGGATATCAAAGGGCCAACACCCTCCAACCAATCATCGTACCAGAAATCAGCAAGACTTCCATCACGAACACACCATATTAAGCTCTGCCGGACATTATCCCATACACGGCTAATCCCTGCCCATAATCTCGAGCAGCCACGATAGTCAATGTTGGATGGAACAATGCCTTCCCACTTGTATTTGGCCCGGAGTACACGCACCCACAATTTGGACGTGTCAGTAGCAAGCTGATATCCTAACTTCATAAGAAATGCGAAGTTATGCATCTCAAGAACGCGAAACCCCATCCCTCTCTGATCAGTTGAAGCCTGCATATCCTCCCATGAACTAGATTAACACCCCTACGATCAGCTGTATGACCCCAAACAAAACCTCGAATCATCTTTTTGATTTCCAAGCACACACCACGGGGAAGCCATGCAGCTTGCATAGTATAACTAGGAATGGCTTGCAGCACCGACTTTGCAAGCGTGACCCTACCGGCAAAAGAAAGAGACCTCGCTGGCCATGTACATAGTTGTTTCCGGACCTTATCAAGCAAATAACCATAAGTTGCATTGGTTACGCGATGATGTAACAGAGGGATACCTAGGTACTTGCCAAGGTCTTGTACTTCAACATACCCGAAGCCACTGATAATATCTCCCCGTTGGCTCTCATCTATGTTAGGAGAAAAATAAATCTGCGTCTTAGACTCACTAACTTTGTGGCCCGAGGCTGCATAGAAATTCTCCAATACACTACGTATAGTTCCCATCTGTCTAATTGTAGCTTCTGAAAAAAGGACAATGTCGTCCGCAAAGAATAAATGGGAGATGCCCGGTCCATTCCTGCTTAGTCTAATTTCCGTTCAATGACCCTTTTCAATCTGAACATCAATTGCTTGCGAGAGTCTCTCCATGCAAAGAACAAATATATATGGAGAGATAGCGTCCCCTTAGCGTAGCCCTCTCGTTGGCGTAAAGTGCTCTGTCAATTCACCATTCTATAAAGTTTGAGTTGAGACAGAAATACAATCCATAATCAATCGTATAAAATTCAAAGGAAGATCCACATTAGTGAGCGTGTCAGCAATAAATCCACACTCTAAACGGTCATAAGCCTTCTCTAAGTCGATCATAATCGCCATCCATCCTTTACGCTCAAATTTCTTACGCATTGAATGCACAACCTCCTGAACAAGTATAACATTATCTACCATACATCTTCCCGGGACAAAACTCACATGTGAAGGTGAGATTAAGCTTGGCAAGAACAGTTTATGTCTATTCACAATTACCTTCGACAATGTCTTATAAACAACCGAATAAAGGACTGATTGGTCTAAACTGTGAAACATACTCCGGCGAAGAAACCTTTGGGATTAACACAACAATTGTCCGGTTTGTCTCTGTAGGTATTGGATCACCACTAAAACAGCCACGTACAAAATTAATTAGGCTTGTACCCACAATGGACCAATTTTTTTGAAAGAACATTGAGTTGATTCCGTCGACACTAGGAGCCTTGAGCGGACTCATATCAAAAGCCGCTGCGCGAACTTCTTCATCCAAGACACCCAAACTCAAAGAACGTAAATGCCCCTCTGACAGGCTCATAAACCGACCCCTTAATGGCCATTGTAGGAGACCATCATTCGAAGTAGCAAAAAGTGTCTTGAAAAAATCCACTACACATTGTTTAATCAAAGATGGATTTTCACTCCACTGCCCATTGCCAATACGCAACATTGCAAACATATTCTATCGTTGCCGCTCTTTGGTTACATGGTGGTAGTATTTTGTATTACGATCCCGTCCATAATCCATTGTGTACGAGATCTTTGGAATCATAAACTCTCCTCTTGCCGTAACACCTCGCTTAATTCTTTCTTTAGCTCAGCTTCAATTGAATGGAGATTAGATTGACTAGAAAATTCAGCAGCTCTTTCAATTCCCTTAATGCGAGCTAATAATCTTGTTTTTTTCTGCCCAATATGACCAAAAGAATCCTTATTGGCAGCTTTGCTAAAATTCTGAACATTATTTGTAATTGATGCATTCGAGTTCCAAGAATTCTCAACCATCCCGGCAAAGCTCGGATCACTCTGCCACGCAGCCAAATACTTAAAGGATGAAGCCTTCCTCGGATGCATAAAAGAATCGCTCACCAAAAGAACCGGCCTATGGTCAGAACCCAATCGTGCCAGGTGCATCACAGAAGCATTCGGCCACATTTCACGCCAAGTATCATTCCCCAAACACCTATCTAGCCGTTGTTGAAGGTTCCCCCGCTTCCAAGTAAATTTAGGACCTTGAGAACCCAAGTCATTCAGACTCGCATTTAAAATGAGACATCTGAAACGGTGGCATGTGCTATCTCTTCTCCCTGAACCACCAAGCCTCTCAGACATACTAACAATAGCGTTGAAATCCCAGCCCATTGCCCACGCTATGTCTTCATCAGGTTTCAAAGCTAAGATTTGGTCCCATAAGCCATTCCTTCTATACTTTTCTGGACTTGCATAAACAAAAGATAGTAATAGTTTTCTGCCGGACTGACGATCAAGACCAACAGCATGGATAAATTGGCTCGAAAATGCAATGACATCTAGCGATAAAGTATCCCTCCAAAGAAGCCATATTCCACCCGAGAAACCGTTAGCCTCAATGCGGTACGGATACAGAAAACCATGACGGGAAATGATTCTATCAGCTTTCTTGCCGCTCACTCTTGTCTCCATTAAAACCACAACATCTGGATCCTGAACTCTGATATGAAGTTTCAAGTACGATTAAATTCAGGGTCCAAAGCACCCTGAACATTCCAATAAAGAATCTTAAACATGAGAAAAATTGTAAAAGAAATCACAAACCAATTACAGGTTCGCCTCTTCACCATCAAAAACCGTATTATTCCTCCATTGGACACTCCCCTCATTCACGGCAAGTTTGGCTGTAGAGATATTGTAATACCCCAAAAGAGGGCTTAGGAGTATTCTAATAATTCGATGGTTAAGTTAATCATTAAATTGTGTTATGCGAAGGGTTAAATTAAATAGTTTGGGACCATTTTTGAACTAAAAAAAATGGTAGCCAAATAATGAAGGGCTAAACCGAATAATAAGTGAAATTAAAAGTTTGCAAGCAAAACAAAAACTAACCTAAAGGCTCTTACACATGTCAAGTCTTTGAGAAGGCATGTGTACATGGAAAGTCTCGGCCTTTGGGAATAGATTAAGCAAAGTCTCAATTTTATATGATTCTCTTCCATGAGACCGAGATAGAAGAGTGAGAAAGAAAGAAAATCGTGAGCCATGGAAAAAGAATTGAAGCTTAGTGATTCAAATTCTTTGAATCCTTGTTCGAGTAGTTTAAAGAAAGAGGGTAAACAAACTCTTCCTTACATCTAAATTTAGAATTCATTTCAAATATTGGTTGTTAATCTTTCATGTATTATATTTTGAGAATATTCGAATGATTAATTCATGTTGTGAGTTATCTCTAGATCAAGTGAATGATTCATGCATTAAGTTGAGCTATATGTGTGGCTTGTGGAATGAAACTACTTTCTTTTGAACCTTGAATATGTGTATAATAAAACTCTTGATCATTCAAATGATAAACATGCTAAATGGATACATTTTACTATAAATAAATCATGTTATGGATTGCCTAGAAACTGTTTTGGTAGATTATAAAGGGCTGGAAATGAATTATAATGAAACTGTCCTGTTTTGCATCTTGAAAACAGTTTTGAAATCTGCATTAGTTGTGGCTTTGAAAATTTGCTATAAATCATGTTGGTAGAATTAGAACCTATAATTTATATGGCTAGAAAGCTTGTCATGTCTAGTTTCATTCAAAACAAACAAAACTGCATTTTGAGTTTTATAACAGCTTGTAGAGGCAATTATGCAAGGATAGTGTAATCTGCCCAGAAAACTCTATTCTGGGTAGTAACTTTGAAAAATCACCATAACTTTTATAAAGGGAATTTAAGGCTGGAAATTTTATGGACAGTGCCTTAACATGTCTAAATTCATTAGAAGAAAACAAAACTGAATTCTGGATTGTAGAATGAATTGTAAGGAAGAAACACTAGGGACAGTGCAAACTGTCCAGTGTTGTAAATTGCCCTGTCTTTAAGCTAAAAAATGTATTAATTGGCAAAGAACTAAAATACAAGGCCTATATGGTTAGAAAGACAATTAAGTTAGCTTTCCAACATGTAAACCAATTGAAATTCCTATGAAATAAAAGTTATGCATGTTTTAGTAAACAGTGCACAAGCTGCCTGGCAGCAGCAGCCTTGATGTTTTGAAATGAATGAATTATGTGTATTGCTGCTTGTTTTGAAGAAATGAATGTACCTTGTCTTGACCTTGATTTAATTGTATGAATTGTTAGAGCAAGGAGTAAACCTTGTGGTGGAAGAAAGGAGTGGCCAAGCTAGTGGCAAACACAAAGGAGTTAGATCCAAGACTAGCTAAGCTTGAAGTATTGTGAGTGTAGTTAAAATAGGGTTAGGACCTAGGTCTTAACCACAATATGCATGTTTACTTTCTTGCTATTGATATACTATGTTAATGGACTTAAATAAGCTTGATTAAGGATCAAAAAAGGAAGAAGGGTTTAAGCTAAAATTGTGAATAATAGTGACATGGATCTTGATAAATCGATTAAAAGAAAGTATAAACAAATACTTGATTTCTTGCTTTGGTTGTGATCCTTTCAAATGGTTACTAGTATTGGATTTTAATCTTACTTGATTCGTTGTATACTACTTGCAAATATGTTTTGAATGATAGACTTGAAATGTAATGTGGTTAAGTTTGGCTTGTGAAGCATGTATAATGTTTGTACATGTTAAATGACTTGAATTGAGTAGGCTAAGCTTGTATTCGAATGCTTGCTTGACAATGCTCTATGATGTAAATGTTTGATTTCTTGATACCTTGGGTGTGAACCATCGAATGCTTGCTTGTATGGATTTCTATGATGAAAATACTTGATAACATGAATTAAGTCATGAAATAAAAACCTTGTTTGATGCCTAAGATGGCATATGTAAAATGTTACTTGAATAACAAGTTAAATTTTCAAAATGATGAGTTAAGACTCAATTGGCCTAAGGGCTAAGCTTGACCTTGATATAACTTGCTTGAGTGTGATCCTTGAACATGAATTGTCTTGCCTTGAACATGAAACACTTGAAAACGTAAAAAGTAATTGATGAACCATGGCTCAAATAGCCTAAGGGCTAAGTTAATCTTGACATACTTGCTTGAAAAGGACCTTGAATTACATGGTGTTTTGATGTAAGCATGAATTACTTGAAATAAATAGCTAAGGCTCAACTAGCCTAAGGGCTAAGCATATTATTGCTATAACTTGCTTGAATGTAATTCTAGAATATGAATTGTCTCGACTTGAACATGAAAACATAAAATATAAGAAACAACAACAAGCTTTAAAGTATAAGAATATCCCTTTAATGAAAGTTTAAAGATTTAAAAGACTTAAATTGCCTACAATGGAAGTCCTTGGATACAATGGTATGACGCATGGTATACTTGGGACTACGTTCCATGAGCCACGGCTCAGAGGGACGCCCCATTACATGAAATATGTTATTGGCGACAGTTGGAGGTAACATGAGAGTTGTACGGAGATTGGCGACAGTTGGTTGGATAATGAGAAGTATAGGATTACATGTTCCCGATATTAGCCATTGATATGTGCTTTGAGCTAAGTATCTCTTGGACCTTTGTGGTCAAACACGGACCAATGTTATTCATGACCAATTGTGATCCAAGGCAAACATGTTAAAAAGATATGAACCTTATTGAGAAATTGAATAAGAAATTCAAAAGAAAATCTTGAATACTTGAATTATATCTTGAAATACTTAAGTGACTTGACAAGAAATCTTGAACACTTGAATCACTTGACATGTAATGCTTGATTCTTGACATGAAACTCTTGAAATGATAATTTCCTATGCTTGGACCTTGTATTGTTTGATTTGCCACTTGAAATGCTTGCCACTTGAAGAGCTTGCTACTTGAAATGCTTGCCACTTGAAATGCTTGCTACTTGATAATACTTGATACTTGGCATGTAAACTTGAACTATGATCCATGTCCATTGCTTATCATACTACTCGAAAGAGATATAAAACACGTCATGATCAACTTGGTTGATACTAGATTTCCTTGCTTGTTGCTTTGAATTATGGTATGAATAATTACCAAATATTGTCTAGATACATGGCTATATGATTTCATGCTTAATTCGGATGCTACAAACCTTGAATAGAATTACTTGATTTCATGAAACTCGATCTAATAATTGGATTATGATATTCGATTGGTTGCCTATAAATATATATATATGAACATGCTTTGAAAGTGACTTGTGCACTTGTATATCTTAACTCGAATGCTCATGAGAAAATATATCTATGAATATACATGTTTAAGTATATGTTTCTTGTGCACATGTACATCAATAATTTGAATGCCTTTGAGATTGTATACGCATAGGCTGTGTGCAAATACCATGTCTTATGTATGTTCTTGTGTGGACATCTTGTGTAGATAATTGATGTTTGTTAGACATGTATATTAAGTGTAAATACATATTATATAATTGATGAGTAGATTTGTAAGCTCAATTGATTAAATTGTGTGTACGTGATATGAAAACTACTTTAGAGTAATGATGTCATGGATTGTTCTACTTGTAATTGTGTGTAAACATGTATAATGGACAGATTTGAACCAATTAAAAGTCACCATGGATTGTTTTGCTTATGTACATATACGCACTTAATGGAATGTTTAATAAAGACAAACACTCTAAGTACCAAGGCCTAATCTAAAGTAAATTAAGCAAGAAAGAAAAATAGCATAAGCTTAAATGTTACTTGATATGATACTTGAATTGGCTTGTTTACATGATACTCGAACGGATACATGAAATGAGATGTGACTATACTTGAATTGTTATACTTGAGCATTCTTCTTGTCTTGACTTGATACTTGATTAAGCTTGAATTGAAAACAATCCTCTTGTTGATATGCTATTCGAATTGTGATAGAAGCATGACATAATATAGATGGCTTGAGCTTAAGATTCTCGTTGTATGTACTTGTGCTTGAAGTGATATTCATAAATGGTAATAGCTATACATGATCACATGACTACATGCTTGACTTGAAATGCTCGAAACCTTAAGCTAGACTTGACTTCACATGTTACAAACCCTAGCTAGGTTTATACTTGACTAAATGATACAAATCTTGAAAATTGGTTAGTAAAAGTTGCTACCTCACTAAGTACTTTTGTACTTATCACTCTCGTTTCCTTTCTTCCCAAACTACAGGTTAAAAGTGCTTCAAAGAGGTCACTTGATCCTGAAGTCTGTTTTCTTAAGCTCGAAGCAAACACAAACAAGAGCTAAAGTATGAATCCATACTTGTTTTGTATTACTCCTAGTTGGTGGCACCTAGATATGTACATAGTTAAGCTAGACAATGCACTTTGCTTGGATTGTAAGTTGTATATATATATATATATGATCTTGATCTTAAAAGATTGTAAAGACTAGTTCGTTAATGCTTGACATGTTGAATATGGGAAATGGTACTTGATTTACATGATCTAGTTATATTCGAATGTGCTTAACAATGTGATACTATGTGCTTAACTCTTGAATGCCCTATTCGAATTGATATTTTGGTTGATATGTTGTTTCTAGTTCAAGTAATTAAGATCATGATAAGTTAGTCATTTTTTCTAGATGATGTTAAGCTTGCTTGAAGGCATGTTTATGGTGATATGATTCGAATGAATGCAAATGCGACCACGCTAGTAACCAACATTATATACATCTTTATCTTAAAAGTAACGAGCTTGAGTTAAAATGATACATGTTAGTCTAGGTATGTTAATTGAAAGTTTTATGTAATCGTATGAATGTAGATTTAAAAATGAATAATCTAAGTGGTAACCCTAAATGAATAATAAAATGGCCATGCTTGTATACTTGATTGTGAATGCCTTGCTAGTTAAGAATGCTATTTGAATGCTACATATGCGTACATGACTAAGTAGTTATTAATCTTTGAATGTAACTTGAAAATGACTAATCAAGGGTTGGCATATAATGAACAAGAGGGATAAACATATCTTTCTTGTATGATCAATTGTAATTGCTAAGTTTCTTGCTTGCTAGTCACTCAACTCACCTATTAGGGGCGAGTTCTTGAAAAGTTTTAAATTATTCGTGTTTCTAGTGTTCCTCGTAAAGCTCCTTAGTCGGCTTACTACTAAATCGGGTGAGGGTGTTACAGATATCCGAGAGAATCGTATCGGAAGGAGGACGAGTCAAAATGTCCCTTGACACCTCCTCAATCCATTCCCCTACTGCAACAACATTCGGGTTATGGTTTTCCTTCTTCCCCATAGGTTTCTTGCGTTGCGGATAAGGCCCCTTTCGTGCTGCGTTTTTAACTTTAGATAGACGGCGTTCAACAACCTGCTCTATAGAGCTCGCCCCTTCTTCCTTGGTTCCTCTATTTAATCCCGGTGTCTTCCATGTATTCGAACTCTATTGAAAAACTTTAACCATAGTGTGGTTGTTTGGGTTTAGGCTAGAAGAAGCTGGCAACACCATATCCTTTGAAGCCACTTCAACTCCTCCACTTTGTGTGTTAACAGTAGTGGAAGGGGATGAACAAATTACAGTATTTCTAGAAGGTGCACTCGTATTGCCACCAATCTTAGCCGACTCAGATGCTTTCTCCAATCCCATCATTTTCCTTCTCGCATCCTCTTGGGTTGTTCTTGCAATAACCTGCTGCTTCCCATTCTTGTTTTCAGTCGAATAGGGCTTTGATGAAGCATTAATCCCCTTAGTGTTAGCTACATTACCCTTATTGCTCTCAACCCTTCCCGGAAGTGATTGGGCAGACTTATCAACATTGCCAACCACAATAGGGTGTTCTTTATTACCTTATGTTTTGAATAATGAATCATCACTTCAAGTTGCATACAAAGGTTTGTTTGTTCTTCTTCATCAGTGTATTTGAACACCCAACTCGAATATAATCTTACCTCTTACATTCGTGACATCGTGTGGCTTTTTCTTTGTTGAAGTTTTGATCTCCTTCATTACCAAGATTCTTCCTGAAAAGTGTTTTGAGTGCTTTATTAAAAGTGAAAAACTTCTATATGCAGCCCTTGTAAACTTTATTTACAAGTGCTTATCAAATTTAGGGTTTAAGGTTTAAAATTTAAGGATTTAGGCGGTAGGGTTTAGAATTTAGAATTTAAAGTTAGAATTTAGGGTTTAAAATTTTAGGATGTTAAGGTTAGGGCGTTAGTAGTCATTCCTAGAGCAATGCTTTTCTTATTCTTTACCATGCTCGTTCTGTTTTCCTCCATATTTTTTTGTACAAGTATCGTTCATTATCCATTAAACAGTAAAACGTTACAAAAATACATTTGTACATAACATCAAACTTCCCAACTATACAAAGCTTCTTATTTATCTTATCAATTGTGTTTATCTCTGCATTGAAAAGCTTAGCTCCAATTGTTTCTTGACATAATGTCAAAAAATAACGATAACGATTGATTTGATAGTCACTTTGGTCCATATTAATGTTTTATTTTAGGCCAATATGACATGTGAATGAAAATGTTAGTTAATTAATAGTAAATGGTTTGAAATGACGTAGCAAACCTAAATGATAGTGCACGCTGACATAACAATGTCATATAGACAAAGATGACTTGACAAAATGACACACCAAACAAAAAAAATTATATAAAATATATAATTAATTTTATGTTGGCGTGTCATTACGTTAAGTCATTTCAAGTTTTTATTCTTTGTTGACTAACAGATTTCATCACATAAGGTTATTTTGACCTAAAATGAAACATTGAGTGTTAGAGTGTTTTAAAAAAAGAACATGAGCCAAAGTGATTATTCAATCAAACGTTAGACGTATTTTTTAACAGTTTTCATCACATAGAGTCATTTTGACCCAAAATGAAACGTTGAGGGTTAAAGTACTTCAAAAAAAACATGAGTCAAAGCGATTATTCAATCTAACGTTAGACGCATTTTTTGACTTTATGACTGGTTTCTTTTATCCTATTAATGACCGCCACGTAAAAATTGCATAACCCTTTGAACCGTCTATCCTCTCCCTCCGTACCCAACAACAAGTATCGAGATTTTTTTTCTTTCACATTTGTCCTTCTATTTAATTTTTTTTTAAATTTGGTTTATTTATGAATTTATCCCCACTTTCAAATATTTATGTTTTGCCCTCAACCCTAAATCATGGCTCGGTCCCTATATTGAGATAAGAGGCTTCTCTTTTACTTTCGATATTACCCATCTCTTTTGTCCACGATCCTGGAGCCCTGTGCAAGAATCATAACCTCAATATTTGATTCAAATCTTTGGAATAAATCAACTAACCCATCCGTTGTCATGGAATTTATATCATTTGCCTCATCAATAGTTATCATCTTGATTTGCAGATGCTTAGTTAGAAATGTCACACAATTAAACATAATAATTTGTACTAATCTCTTCATCAAATATACACAAGTTTTGAAATCTGGATGCTAACATCTAGAGTTCGGACTGCTTCGCAGTTGAGGTCCAAACTCATAAGAAGAAAAAACAAGGATAAATGGATGCTGGAACTTGTCTTTATTCACTGAAATCTGAAACCTCAATCCTACTATTCTTTTTTCAGTAAAATACAAACATAAAAAATACAAAACAAAAGTTGGTCCAAAATGTTACATTGGAACCATTGATGTCTGTAAATAAACAATTACCATCCAGGTTTTGTTTCCATATCTGTTACAGTTCCTGATTATCAAATTACTATAGCAGAGACAGGCCTTGAATCTGTCTTCTTCATCCTTTTCAAGAGATATATATCCTCCCATGTCCAGTCCATCAGCATTATTATATATACATAAATACATACATACATATATATTCTTCTTTCCTCATAGACAAAATATTAATGATTCTGATGTTTGGTGGAGGGGGAATTATTCAAAAATCAAAGATAACAAACACAGTAAATCTCTCCGAAACCTAAAATACTAGAAGCCAACAAAAAGGAAAAGAAAAGAAAAGCCAGTTATCGTCAATTGAAACGGTTTAGCAAGAAAGTGGCGATGGATATGAAGAGGAAAGTAGTGATGGAAACACGAGAGCCGTGCCCTGAGTTGGGGTAACTACCGGGAAGTGCACATTCTTCGCCATTGAAATACACCTTGGAAGGGAACCCGTCGCCTTCTTCAACTTGTATGTTGGGCGTATCTTTCTTGGTGAATGAAATCACCGATTGTTGTTTCCCGGGAATTCTTGGATCACTTGGTTTAGACCCATTTTTCTCTTCTATCAAGTATTCCAATCCCTTCAATCCCTGGAAGAAAATCGTGTTCTTGAAGTTCTTGAGCGTTTTAGTTCCATTAAACGAATACACATCCTCGAAACCTTTGTAGGCTCTCTTCAATTCGACGGCGACGAACCAGTCGACGAACGGGAGGTCTCCCCAGTTGAACACCGTCATCCTCGCCGTCCAGCCGCTCTTGTGATCGGAGTTGACATGCCAGTTTATGCTGACCCCACAGTTGTCCGGACAAGGCAACTTACGAGGGATCTCTTTGTGTTTTAGTACAGCGTATGCTCTAGCTTTCTTCGTCCGGTTTTCCGCCGGAACAAGGAGAGCATCGGGCGGGATAAACATCGCCGTCCTGTCGGGATTGCATTTATTGGTGTTGACGTTATCGCATCCGCAAGCACACGTAGGGCACGGAACAGCGTAGTCGCTGTAATAAGCCGTGAACGAGACACAACACCTCGATTTCTTCTGCTCCGGTTTCGTAATATTGCAGACGATTTGCCAACTCGCGATGGCGTATGTTTTAGCATCGAGACCGGTGGGTTCAGGGAACTCCGTCGGGTCTACTCTAATCGGAGCTCCACATTTGTAACCAGCGTTAAGATACCCGGTAATATTCCATCTTTGCGGCGGATACAACACTTTCTGAGGAATATCCGGCGGCAATTTATAGACCCGTAACTGAAAGATAGCTCGAGCTTTGGTCGGATCCATCGTTGCCGGCAACAAAGTCCCGTTCTTACAACAATACGGGACCTTACCAACCTTGGAATCGTTTGCTTTTAAGAGCGGCAAATCGGTGATGATTGGTTTTTTCTGGCAATTCATGACCTGAGTGAAATCGAGTCCCGACAGGTATTTTCCGGCCAAGCCGTAAATGCAGTCGGAATAATCCATTCGGGGAGTGTAGGCTCCTTTCATTGAGTATATGAACTCGCCTCGCATCCATTCCCATGTCAGGTTCCAGCGGTCGAGTTTTCCGATGGGGCTGTTGTTGTCCATCGTAACCTGAGCCTCGTAGCTGCCTTCGTATGATTTCAGAACGTCGTACATGAAGGTCAGGTCTCCGTTTTGCTTCGGCATGTACTGGCTCGTGCTGCTCTTGGCTTTGTATTTCTTGTCCTTCTTGCAACACACATGCATGTAGGTTTCTGAAGGGGAAAGGGGGTTAAAATAAGAAGAAGAAAAATTAGGGGCTTCAATCAAATTTTAATCTTTTCAGGAGTCAAAGTAAAAACCTATGAGTATAAATTTATAATTTCTCAAAATTTTAAAGGACTTAAAAGGCAATTTTTTTCATTTAGGGGCAAAGGTCACCATGTTTATAGCACAGATACTATAGCACCATTTGTCGACGTACATGTGTTTAAAATTTTATACATATATCAACCTTTGTTGGGTGCAATGGTAAGAAATATTGCACTTATAATTAGGGACAAAATCAGAATTTGGAGATGTAGACAAAACATAAATTTTGAAAGGTGAGGGCATATTCATAATTATTCCAATTTTTTCAAAAAAATATAAAAAACAATGGTAAAAAAAATTCTCTGCCCGAGGGCAGGAGCCCCTCCCATTGTTAATGTAGCTTTGCCCTTGCTCACAATAACATAATTCAGATTCGAAATGATATTGTTAAAAAGAACAACCACAAAACTTAAACATGGATCATAAAACAGACATAGAATCTATCTAAAAAATCTTTGATACATGTGTTTTAAATATATTTTTGGTCAAATCCTAAGTAGATTTTAATGGTCGAGCTAACAACAAGGCTTGATATATTTTGATGACTCAATTAGAAAGGTGTCAAGCTTAGGACTAATTTAAAATCTACAACATAATTCGGGGATGTATAGTGAAATTAACCCTTAAAAAAGCATATTATTGGATTCAATCAAAGGAGAGAAACTTACTATATTTAGTATTTTTGGGGCATTTCCAGCCATCGTTTGTGAGCGAGATGTTCTTGGGCATGGGAATGGCCTTCTCGCTCATCCCGAACATGGAGCCCTTGATCTCAATCTGAACGGCGATCTGAGTATAATCCCCGGCGGTTTCAATGGACGTCTTGAGGTCGGTGTTCGGGGACCCTGATATGGTCGTTCCGTTCCCGACCGCCGCCGGGAAATCCCCGCCACTGTCGATGATGATGGCGTTGGTGAGGGACACCAACATCTCTTTGTGTTGGAATCCGATGTACATTTTCCATCCTTTCACCTCTTCCGTCCCGGCGTTTATAATGGTGGCCATGGCATCGAACGTCCACGGCTGTGCCGAAACGTTCTTCAAGAGGGGGAGCGATTTCGTCCTCGACGTGAAAGCGTAGCTCATGAACACGCCGTTACAATTGTCTATCTCCGGTGGGGGCGCCGGAGCCGTTTTATCACTGTCGTTGTAGTCGTCGTCGATCGTGTCGCCATTACAGACCTGAGTTCTTATATGGATAAAGATTAGTGCAAGAAATAAGAGTTTCACCCCAGGCACTTTCATGCCTGCTTTTCTCTTCTCTTTTATTTTTTGTTTTTGGTTGGCCGAAGGTGAGAGCGGAGAGAGCGGCGGAGACAAGAACACAGGGGGGAGAAGTTAGCCGCGCGGCCACCACGCGGCGTAGGGGAGGAGGGAGAAGAGAAGTGGTGAAAGAATTCTGTGTGACACCCTATGAAGTTTAGAGATAAAAAGGGTTGTGAAAAAAGAAGGAACATGAGGGTGAAGTGTAGCTAATTATCTGCCTCTAGTTTCCTGCGGCTGCTTCGGACATGGAGAATTAGTTATCTTTGTTTTGTCTATTAAAAAGGACGAAACAAGATGTTTTTTATGTTTGCTATTTTTAGATTGTTGGTCAAAGGATTCGAAGGAGCTAAATGGCTTAGATTGTTGGTCAAACAATATGTGGATGTTTGTAATGGCAATCTAACTTACACATGCATATATATATATATATATATATATATATATGTTGATATGTAATTTTTGGTTTTAGAATGAGACAGAATTTAGACCCGGCAATGAATAATTATCTCTTTTGGTATTTCTATCTGTGTCCCACGTTAAAAATATAAGTTTATAGTTTAGGATCAAAAAGTTAGAGTTTAGGATCTATGATTTAGAGTTTAAGATTTGAAATTCAGAATTATAACTTAGAATTTAATTTTTAATATTGTAACATAAAAATAGACACCGAAAAAGAGCAGGGAATTTTTATTCCCTAACAATACAATACGAATATGTTTATAATAAGACTGATACCATATAACAACCAAGAATATGATGAAAAGAAATATTTATTAACTAAGAAAAGAATTCTTTACAAAATGGAATCAGATGATCTTGAAACCTTATATCCAATATAATATGTGTATATGTGAAATCTATCATCATTCTTATTTTATTTATAATAAAGAGAGAAATTTCATTCGATAATAATTAGACAAAATGTCTTTCTAACTATTACAATAATCATGTAAATGAATTAGGATCTCATTCGACGAACTATGAAACAAATAACAAAAAATAATGTCTGCCTGCATTAACTTAACCATATCATCAGCTACTTTGTTGTCTGTCCGGTAGTATATGCTAACGCAAAAAATATAATGCACTAGCGTCGTAAACATCCCTACAACAGCTTTTTGTTTTAGCAAGCTCACTACCTTGAGACTATCCGATTCTACAATGATATAGATGATTTATAATATCGCAATACACTTCAAGCATTTATAAACACCCTACAACTCAACTTCCATGATCGTGCACTTCCCTATGAATTTAGAAAAATCAATCAGTCGATTATTATCAGCTGGAACGGAGCTAAAATTTAGAGTTGAGAATAAAACATAAGTGCTTGAAAGTGAGGAGCAAATTTATAAATAAATTATTTTTTTTTAAAATTAATAAGAGAACAAAAATGAAAAAAAATAGAGGTGCTGAGCAATTGTCCTTTCTCATCCCCATATAGCTTCGACATTGTTGGTTAGAGCATCGATTTTTTTAACATTCCCCCTGTTAGGGCCTTGCGCCATTACCTCTCGCGTTTCTTTGTCAATATCAAAGGAGATGAATTATTTTGAGCAATTGACATCCATGTCGTCCATCAAAATTATAAATATTATACCTATAATCAGTAGCGGAGCCACATGTAATCTAGGGGGTCAATTGACCCTATTTAATTTATTGTGATATAGAATTTTTAAAGAGTTAAATAGGATTTTCAAGGAGTTAATGTATCATTTTTCATAGAAATATTAGAATTGACCCCCACTTCATTTGTTTGGGTATAGAGTTAACAATATTTATATTGTAAAGGTATGAGAATTTTCATATCCCAAAATTTACTCTAATCTCACTATATAATAATCCTAACTCTGCCACTGCTTATAATCAAGGGTAGAAAATAATGAGGTAAGTTGAAACTTGGTCTCTTAAAATTTTAAAAATTTTAAAAATTTAATATTAAAAATTTTAGAAGCACGAGGTTCACTTCCCTCTCCTTTTTTTCCAACAGAAGAGTAAACACACATATATCTCAACTCTCACTCTCCCCAAGAGGGACATCTCCTAGGCTTCTTTCTTCTATGATCGAATTGAAAATTTTTTTGTTTTATGATTTCTCAAGGTTTTATCTAGATTTATTTAGATTAATTCGCGTCGTACACTTGGTTTTAGTGGTTGAGTCTCCCATCAAGAATTTTTTACATATACAAAGCCTCAAATTCAAGACCTACTTAAACGATATCAAACTATTTATTATTTGGATCAATCTATTGAAAAGCCTTTTACAGCGAAGGAAAGGATTGTTATGGAAAATGGCTTGTTAGGAAGCGATCTGTTGTGGTCTATATATTTTTAACTTTATTTTTTTTTCTTTTGAAGTTTTTAAGATCAAAACTAAGTTGATATAACATTTTTTACATAACATGTTAATGGTAAGGATTATTTTTAAAAATAAAATAAAATCAAACAAATATAATGTACAAAAATGTAGACTTAAATTTATGATTATACTAATTTCAGGATTAATTTTTTTTATTTATTTGGGATGATCAAAATGTTCTTTTTATCAGAATGGGATGATCAAAATGTTAGTTGAATGGATTTTTTATTTAATAGTTGAATATAGTCTATGAATGCAGTGTATTTTTTTTTTCTCTTGACACCTAGCTCAGTTTGATGTGGCAATTTTTATTGCCTTCTTTGGATAAATGTAGAATTCATATCAAAAAAAGATTTCCTTTCTATTTTTTAAAAAAAAAATTACTATTTTTTGAACATCGATGTTTATACCACGTTTAAGCATGGTATATTAAATGTTTAAATAAACTTGATCTCATAAATTGAATAATATTAAACGTTTAAATATACTCGATCTCGCTTTTGCTTTTACCATTTGATTGTTTGTTTTATCAATGGAGGTTGAAAATATAGAGAAACAAAGTAGAAGATAAAACAAGCAGTACTTCATTAAAAGACAAGCAAGAAAAACAACAAGAAGAAGAGGCTAAGCTTTTGCTATCAAGTTACTGAAGATTATTCCAAATCCTACCAACAAACACTATTCAAATTCCTCATCTCCTTGGCAACTTAGCCACTACCATTGCCGCTATCGGAACATCGACAAGCTACAACTATCGATGCCTTCCGCACAACTAAGCGTCGGCGGTCTCGGCAGAATCGGCAGCAGCCAAGATCAGCTCCGGGCGAATGCTTCCCACATATGCTCCATCCAGTGCATTAGGCAATCCTAATGCTTTCAGTGCAAGATGAGCTGCCTTCTGCCCTGATATCATCATTGCTCCAAATGTTGGTCCCTGTATTTGTTATAAAAAAAAACAGCACAATATGGTCACTAACAGGCCAAACCAAGGATTTAAATAACAGACTGCAATTTAAATATCTGCCACGATTTAGCAAGTGAAATGAAAAGAAAGATAAAGAATTTTTTACCATTCTTGGAGATCCATCAATCTCTGCAACTTCCATCCTTGCCGATAGCATCCTCCGCCGTATTCATATCGAGTGCCTTCATCCCCGGCACGCTGTCGATCATCCCGATGCTCCTCAACCTCTTCACCCCGGTGGCACCGAACGGTCCATCGTGACCACAAGAGCTCACCACCACCTTGGCCTCCATCACATTAGGGTCCATGCAGGACTGTGTGTCGTGGTTCATCGACACCATGGCCCAGTTCGTCACAACGCCGCCAACCCTTCCTTCCTTCACTATCAAATCCTCCGCCGCCACGGCATTGAACAGCTTCACGTTGGGGCGGGACAAGAGCTAGCTCCTGATCGTGGATGTGAAAAGGGCTGCATGTTTGATCACTCCATAGTCGTCTTGTTCGTCGTATTTGATTTCGAGTTCGTCCAGGAAGCGATGGGCCGGTTTCCTCACAACCTGAAAAAAAATCAGAAAATTGTAAAAAAAAAAATCGAATCTTTCATTTAAATGGTGCAGATCTAAGTGCTAGATTACCATGGCAGAGAAAAGCTGTCCACCGAGCCAGGCGCCGCCACCGGGGCTAACAGATTGCTCAACGATAGCGACCTTAACGGACGGGTTCTTGCTGAGCTCGTAAGCACAAGAAAGTCCTGCGGATCCAGCACCGACGACCACCACGTCCGTATCGGCATGGGTGATCATGTCCATCATGTACCTGCGTGTCATCTCACGAGACACGATGGACTCCTTGATGGGGTCGAACCTGAAGTTGTTCAGATCGTACGGCGGAGGCGATGCGGCCGCCGACATGGAAATCGACGCATTGCATGCGGAAGATCTTGCTTTGGGGTAAAAAGAAAGTGGTTTAATCGGAACTCCATGGAAAGAAGACTCGAAGAGAGAGTTGTTCCTGGAAACATTAGAAGAAGAAATCGGGGAAGAAAGAGCTGTAGCAATGGAGGACGCCATTGATGAAGAAAAGGACACTGCTGGTATATTAGGTTTCTTTGAAACTCAGGAGAGATCAGACTGAGGAGAAGAAGAGAAGAGTGACGGAATATATAGTGGAACAAGAACAGTGAAGAAATATATGGGGACACGTGGAAGGAGGATAGGGTTTGAAGGATAAATTATTATGGGTCTGGCTCATCACGTCATCTATGGTCCCATCAAATAATAATTTTTCATCTCATTTTTTTTAAGGTGAATCTTCACCTCTTTTCTATATGTCATTAAATGAATGAATCTCACTGGATGTGGCTATAGATGACGTGGTGAGCCGAGACCATGTAATAATTTCTCGATTTGAAGGGTCTAGAATCGTTCGGATTTTAAACATATATGGAAGTTTGAATGAGGTGGACCAAAATAAGTGTGACTAAAAATCCTGTGCTCTTTAGATGTACACATTTATACTTAACACTAACAAGTGAAGTTTATAGTTTAAAATTTAAGATTTAGGTTTAAAGTTAAAATTTATGATTAAAATTATAGTATTGCATGTAGAGTATATATTTTAAGATTTATGGTTTAAGATTTAGAATTAAGGTTAATAGTTAGTACTTAAAATTTTAATTTTTTTAGTGTTGGAGCATAAAAAATACCAAAAAAGATAGAGGATTTTTTGTTTAATAAGTGTAGGCTGATAGTTCACATTAACGCAGGTTTAATCGATTGAATTACCGTTTTAATAATGATCAATGTATCTATTGGAACGATCAAGCGACAAATCTTTCGCTTTATGTTGGTCCATATTAAAGATAGATATTGACTATAAATTTTAAAGTTATTTTGTATTCAGAGCGATGATCGAATCCTTAGTTATTCAGATTGATTTTAATTTTTAAATCAACTGATTGAACTGAATTAGGTTCCAAATTTTATAATTAAACCCATTTGGTGCATTTGGATTCAGCCAAATTGCGGCTAATTGCACTCTCACGCCCACTTTCTCTTTCGTCATTGTCAAATGACTCAAGAGGGGTTTACATGAACAGCCTCTTGGAGTCTTGGTGACGTTTTGTCATAAAAAAAGCTCAACTTTTGGTACATCTTTGTCAAAGATTTCTTCTTGATTATAAAATATCTTTGATTTTTCATGGCAAATTGCACCATTTTCCTTTGAATTCAATAAGATTTCATATTACCAAACTGATTGGACAAGTGGCTGCTTTGTATAGGTACCATATGAGCAATTTCCCAATTGTATCAGATTCCCTTAATTGGAAATTGAGCAATCCATTCATTGGTAAGGACAGATAAGACCATTAAAGGTGATTTGTGGAGCACTTGACAGATACAAATTCAAATATTTTAATTATGATTTTGGGTTAATTTAGGTATTCATTAATGAGGACAGAAAAGCAAAGTCATTAAAGGTAATTCCAGATTTATAAATCCAAACAATTTAAATGTGATTTGGGATAATTTAAGTATTTATTTATAATTAAATTCATTAACGAGTGAGGTTAGGTTGAGTTGTAGTGAACCCAACAAGTAAAAGAATGTTGTTCATCTTAGGAGACCCAGTGTGGTGCAAGTTGTGTGGACCTTATTAAAGGATTAATAAGAAAATATGAAAAAATATTACCATGTTATCGCACCAGTATATTTTAAAAAATTAATTGTGATCCCTATTTTAAAAGATTTTCAAGTTTAAGCTTGTCTTTGGTCCGACCTAATTCGGCTCAGTTGTTTAACTCACTAGTCATATACTAATAGTAATAAAAATATGTTTTATATTTCAATTTAGATTGAAACATATTTTTTATCATTTAAATCAAATTCAGATTAGGTTATGGTAACAAAATCTTTGCCCAATTCAAACTTGGGTTGGGCCAAGCATATCATGCAGAATCATTCGAGCTATGGACATATCTAGTTATAATTATAAAACAAATTTTATTATCTATATTTTTAAAATATACTGATGTAATTATATGATAGTATCTGTTTAGTTTTTTTATCCCTTTAATAATGCAAATACATCGTGCACGCATGATGCTTGAACTCGGGTCACCTAAATAGAAAGTTTCATCCTTTATCATTAGTATCATTCCATGGGTTCTATTATTTATATGACTTAAATATACATTTGGTATCTGAAACTAGGTATCTTTTTTTAAATCGGTACTTGAACTAGGCATCTTCTCTCAAGTTGGTACCTAAAGAATTTTTGCTCTCTAGTTGGTATCCGACCTTTAATTTCATTCATTGTTTTGATACTCTTATTAACAGTTTTAGTCTCAAAAAGTATATATTCTATCAATTCAATCTTAATTTAAAACAATTTAATATAAATTCAACTTTTGCATATTTAAAAATTACATCAACTTAGTCATTTTTACGATACTCTCAAACCAATTGAGTCTATCGGATCAAAGCAACAGTTGGATAACTACATTCTACGATCAAAACAACAATTTACTGTTAAACTTCTATTATACCATGAAAGTAATATAACATTCTTGGGAGAAGAACAATCAATTTACGAGAATAAAATAAGTAAATTGATAGAATTTTTAAATATGGAGGATTAAATTTTTGTTTTGTTTCGAACTAGGACCAAATTGATAGAATGTATAAAGTTTGGTACCAATTTGGGAGAATGTGTCTAGTTCAAGTACCAACTTGAGAGTAAAAATTCTTTAGGTACCGACCTGGGATAAGGTGCCTAGTTCAGGTACCACTTCGAGGAAAAAAATTCTTTAAGTACCAACTTGAGAGAAAGTGCCTAGTTTAGACACTAAAGTTATATTTAAGCCTATTTATATTTATTAGGGTTGTCAAAACTGAGAATCGAAACTAATTTTAAGATATGTTTTGAGTTTTTTTAATAGTCTAAAGGTGATTACAATGTAGTATCTGTTCATAGATATTCTTACCTTTTGACAATGTGCATATACCTTGTAGACAAAGCGATTTAAACTCGTATCTCCTAAGATGAACATCATCCGCTTTTTCACTAAAATACTTGTTGGGCCCTGTTTTGAGTTATTTTATTTGTGCATATATTCTGGAGTTTGTATTTAAATATCACATAATAATTGTAAGAAAACACAATTACAATGTTAGTATCACACCTTTTAACCAAAGGTGGTCGGATGGGGCAATCACCCCCTAAAATTTTGAAATTCATATATGATTTAAAATTTTTTTTAATATATTTTCTATTCAAAATTTATTTCCTCCTCTAAATTTTTATAAGTCCGCCCTAAAATTTTATAGGTTTTCCTCTAACACAAAATCATGCATCCGTCCATGCTTGTAACTTAAAAAAATTTTAATTTTTCTAAACAAGTTTTATTGGTAAAGTTGTTATTGCACACAATTTAGTAAAAATCTATTAATTATAAAAAGTAAAAAACATATATTATAACTAATTACGCATGTAATTCACCCAATACTCTCTTCTCTAGTAAGAATTGAAGAAAGTTATCGGAACACTCTAATTATATTAAATTAAGTGGGTTTTACTAAGAACTAATCCTTAATGACCTGATTGATTTGGAGAGATCAAAGCAAAAAATAAATGATTTCAATTAGATTATTAATTTTCAGAAAGAGCCAAATATACAAATTTTCTAAAAGGATTAAATTAAAATGTTCAATACTATAGAGGGACAGAAAATGAAATTTCTCATTAACCAAGAGAAGGCCAAGGCCCCTACATTCCTATATTTAGCTTAGTCTCTAGATTAAAATGCATTCAGTTCTTTTTTTTCATTTTAAGCAAATATTTAAGTACGATATTCTTTTTGAAAGAAAAAAAAGAAGCATTGGCTTAAGGCTATTGTAAAAAAAATCAATTAAGCCTTAAATAAAAGTTAAAATTTCATCAATTCACCACTTTTTCTGATATTGACTGTTGAATATAACATTTTTTTTAGATCAATTGGTGTAACGTATTGTGTTATAGTGTTGTCACTCAGAATTTTTAAAAAAATTTGATAAAAATTCTAAAAATGATAAAAAATAATTTTCTAAACATATATGCAAATGTCACATGGCAAAACTATAGTGAGTCATATGACAATAATAACTCAAGAAAAATCTGAAAAAATTAATGGTCAAAATTCGTCAAAGAACTTAATTGATTCAATTTAATAGTTCAAAGGCTTAATTTGATGGGAAAAAAAAGTCAAGTTTAAAAGCTTAATTGACTTTTTTTTCAAAAGTTCAAAAGGTCCAAGTAACCGCAAAAAATGATACACATATATTCCATTATAATTTTAAAAACTTAATACTGTCCTAATAATATCTAAGCAAAAACAATATTTTGATTGACATCAAATTTCGAGTTTAATCTTTAAATATCTCCTTCCTCCTAATGATAATGTCTTGAAAGCTGAATAATGAATAGCTCCAAACTAAAATGTAGAAGATGGTAATACATATGGCTAAAAGAGCACGTGTTTTCACTTTGAATCATAGAGCAACAAACTTCCATAGAGTTCATAGTCATCCAATATAACAGAACCCGGTGGACCGGAAAACACACTAAATACGTTATGCATATAGGATGTTATCAAGCCAACGTAAAGACGATACAACACGAATAGATATAATCCCGAATCAGGTAGTAGTATCTCCTGCTTCGATACAAGAGAAGTAAACTTAGCTGGAAACTTTAAGCATCCGCAACTTAGAAACTGTGGATTTTGATGTTGTCCTTCTTCACAATGCCGGCCTGGTAAGAAAAACGAAGACGGTGAGATTTAGGAACTCGGAACTCCACACTGCATCGGTTCGCTTAACGCCTCCTAAGAAATCTACGTATTCCATGAAGCAATAACAATTACCTGAAGAAGGAAGGTAGATACGTTCTTACGCTGGTCGCCTTGAAGTTGAATAACCTGACCATAAATAGAACATGTAACAAAATTTGATCATTGGGCACTGAAAATGGATATCGACGTTAATAATCGCTTTAAAGGGTGATAGTTACGCACACACATGTCCTAATTCAGGGTCCTAGACCACAGTGCCATTGCAGCAAAACTCCTTTAGGTCTTTGAGTATCTTGTTGTAGCTGAATTCTTTCTTCAACCCCTGGACAGTTGTCAGGCTTTTCCGACCATTCCGCTGCTGAATACGAATGTGCACGTAGTCCTTGGTGACAGCACCCGAGTCCTCAGCATTAGCATCAGCATAGGGATCTACCACACAAACATAAAAGACGAGTTAAACCCAGATTATCGACGACGATGAAAAAATAGTGCATTCGAGGAAGTTATGAACTTATGAACCAAACATACCAAAGGCAGTAGGAATATGGACGTCGAGATCAGACATAAAAGATGAAACTTAGTTGATCAAAGAGGCCTAACAACCACAAGCTCGGACCTAAAGAAGTAAAGCAATAACCACATCAAAATCCGACTTCATATCACATATCACCAAACAAAAACAAGCAATATTAAGTCATAACAAGATTCAAACTTGTTCACATAAACAATTAATCCAGACTTTTCCTAACTTGTGTCCCCCCCCCCCCCACCCCCATCTTGAACTCACAATTTGCTCTTCTAGTTCTTCAAAACTGTATGAAAATACAAAATTTTACCCTTTGCAGATATTAATTTTCACATTATGGAAACAAATCTTATTTTTTTAGCAACAACTTCATTCTAAAAATCATTGTAATTAATTCTAAGCAGCACCTTATCAAACCAATAAAATGATTACAATAGAAACCAAACAAGGAAAGAATAAGAATTTGGGATAAATATCAAAACTAGCCATGAACTTTCACTATCAATTGTATACATCAATTACAACATAAAGTGAGCCGGTTGTTGTCTTTTTGTTAGATTCGGACATCTCTATTCCAAAATTACAACTAGTAATATATATATATATATATATATATATACTATTATAATGTAAAAAATAGTTTTATATTAATTTTAAATTATTGGATGAGTGCAAATTGATGGATGAGATTAAAAGGTTGAGAATGAGGAGATTTCTAAGGGAAAAAAGATGAGTTGATAATCTCGACCATAAATTTAAATTCATCCAAAAGTCAATAATCAGTGTAATTTTTTACTGCGTAATTGGATCCTAACCATATACAGAGAGTGAATATTTCATGTATGGAGAAAATTTATTTTCCATAAGCAGGTCCAATTTAGCCTTTAAATGTTTACTTTAGTATTTAGAGTTTAGAACTTTATGTTTTAGGATTTAAATTTTAGAGTTTAGGGTTAGAATTTATGTTTTAGAAATTTAGGGGTTGTGGTTTAGATTTTATATTTAAATTAAAATTAGATATGCTTGTGGTGTATTTTTTCAATGTTAGTGCATGTAATAATAACCCTTGTATATAAATGTGAATTATTATCATATACACTAGTGATGGGAAAAAAAATTTACAGACGAGATTATTTAGGGGTTTAGAGTTTATGAGTTAATGGTAGGATTTATAAGAATTTTAGGATTAGGTATTTGAATTTTAGCTTGAAAATATGAATGTTTGTGTAAGTTTTTTTTTACACTGGCACTAGCAATGTATCAAATATTCACCCTATATATTATCATAACAATCTTCATGTTTATGCTAATCGCAGCTCCAACAGTTCATCCATTTTACAGTTTAATTCATATTGCATGACTTCTGTGAATTAGATTTCTACATGAAACACAACAAGACTGTATGCCTTAAACATGTAAAAGTATAAACAAAAACCCTTCAATTTGGCACCTTTCATATTTTTCCTCAGTGAACTTGTCCTACATATGAGTGAGAAGAGAAAGAATATACAATTGAATCAAGCAACAGTGATCTCCTCTGCAAACTGAACTTTCGGCTCTAAATCGATGAACTGGTTAGATTTGCTCGCTCAATGTGAAATGCCAACCCTTCCTTGACGCTTGATATGGTCGGCAACAGCCTTCATCTCATCCATTGAGATGTCCCTCTATCATCCATGACATCCGAAAGTCGCCCTGCACACGTCAAATATAGGATCCTCGCATAAGGCATTAAACCGTAGATGGCAAGCGCTTGATTATTCATTTGCTAGAATCAGTTCCTCAATAGATAACAGTTACATACCCATACTTTCGAGGGAGGCAATCCTATCGATGCAGTCCTGCATCGAATAAATGTTGCACGATAAAGTTCAAAGCAAAACGGCAATAGGATTGAAAAAAAGTGAGGCTATATACTTCAGTTGATAGGTTCCCTTTATTTGGTATATCATTTACCTGTTGATGAAAAAAAGACCAGACTGAAAAGAACAGCCTAAGAAAAATTGTGTAATTCTCATGAATAAAAGTAAGATGGCTAACTAGCTTGAACACAGGGCTCAAAACTACCTTAATGTATTCCACAAGATTAGAAAGCAAGTCCGGACTTCCATCTTGCAATTCGTTCTCTGTGGTTCCTTGAGCATCAACAGAAAATGCTCCTTTCCGCTTTTCAAACTCCAAGGCAGCATCTTCTTCCTGCAGAAACCATAGCAGATGTCTTGAACTGGGAAATCGTATATAAGTCGTTATGCGCTTCGATTCTGTATATCATTGCCAAAAATGATCAAGGAAAACAACAGACCAACCTAAGTTCCTCTGCCTCACGCTCCTCATCCTTCTTCCTCCGCATTTCAGCATATCGATCCTGTTTAGTCTGCCTTGACCAAAATCATATGAACTTAGTGAACAGTCGCCAAGAGAGCAAACAAAACGGAAAATAGATACTAAAATGACAATGATGTACCCTTCGTTGTGCATCCCTTTATTAACAACAAAAAAACTTCTCTCAGTCCTCACAAGAACTCACCCAAATATCCAAGATATGACCTTCTTCAGTATGTTGTTAGTCCACAAATAAAACCAAGTATATAATCACTCACACAACCTTAAACCTTCTCACCGATTAGAGGAAACATACCATCGTTTCACCTTGCAAACCACCTTCCGAATTCGAAAAATATCCGACTAATTGGCAGAAACAATAACATTAAAAAACATCTATTCACATAGTCATTTATTCTCCTAGACTAATTTCACACACAGAATTCACAACTGTGGCAGGAAAGTCCCATTTTGTGATCAATCAGTAAATTTGTTAAATTCTCAACAATAATTCAAAGGTCAGAATTATATCCAATCCACAAACCTTCAGCAGCTGCAGCCGACGACGTGCTAGCTCCTCCAGCTGCCGGTCTCCGCATCCTACTATGACCACCAGTAGCACCACCACCACGTACTACATTTTCCCTTCTTGGAGCCTATAACCATAAAAAAACACATAAAATTAAACAAAAAAGATTAAAACTTTTAAATAAACTTCAAACATACTTGCCGTTCTTCAACATGTACATCGACTGATCGAGTATCGTGACGGCGTTTCCATAGGTATAAAGGAACTAACGCTAGAAGGAGAAACATCGTCCTCTCTAATTTATCCCATAAACAAAGCAAAAAAAAGACGTTTTCTCCAAGCAAAGGCCGAGAGATGAACTTGATGAAACTGTAAATGATTTCCATTCATGTTTTTAAAATAAAAGGGGAAGTGATTGTCTAAGATCGATCTCCAGGGATGGATCAATCCCCTTAAATTTGACATTCGCATATAATTTTAAAAAAATTTATTGAAAATCTATTTTGGTCCTGAACATAAAGTTTTACATCATCCCTGTTAATCTCGATATCTGATATCAACTTGAATCAAAGCGACGTGCACACCACATCAAAGTATTAGTAGTATTTTGCTATTCATTGATACTAATTTCATCAAACATCTTATATAATCTCATGGTAATATTTTTTTCCTTTTAATCCTGTAATAGCGCGCACATATTCGAAAGAAATTTTGAATGCATTGGATCCATGCATGAAATGCGTCCTTATATCGTAGGGAAAAGGATTAAGTTTAAGCAACTTGAAATTATATTCAAGATTAAGAAATACAAAATAATACTCCGATATTACAACAACACCAACACCAACATACTAATTAACTTAGTAATCATGCCGTCTAGGTTAACACCAATCAAACTCCACAGACAAAAAAAAAACCCCAAAAGTTGAGCAAAATCCCAGAATGTTTTTTCACTGGCTTGTCGAGTATCTGGTGTTCCAATACTTCTCAATTTCCTCAGCTGTTCTCCCAGGAATCCTCCCAGCAATCAAACTCCACCTGTTACATAACAACACATTATATACCTTCTTTCTTCACGTACAAATGTTCAAATGAACTCCGAGTACATGTATAAATGTACGTATGCGCGTGTGTATAGAAGATGTACAACAGGGACGAACGTAGGATTTTATGTAAAGGGATGCGAAATGTAGGGTGCGAAATTTACTTGTCAATAAAAAATACAAAGAAAATATCTAAAGTATAAAAAAAATTTAAATTTTTAGGAAGTACAACTGTCCCGAGCACTACCTTTCTCCAACTAAATTAAACATCCTGATTATCAGTGTTTCCTCGTCATCTGAGAACTCAAGTTCGGAATCTTGTTTACTGTGCTCCTCTGGGAAACAAAAAAGAAATACAAAATATCAAAAGGAAATCCCAACTTTATCCTGTCATACACCCAAAGGAAGAAGAAGTAAAAAGGCAATGATTCAAAACAAAATCCCAACAGTAATGAAATACTATAAAACATGGCTTAGGGTTCTTACCTATGGTGTCCGTAGATGCATTTTCACTGGAAGAATGTTCAGATTCAGCCATTTATTAATCCCAGTCAAAGAAGAGAAGAGAATTTATGAGTTTGGGCATGTTTGAGACATGCATTTAAATGCTGTTTCCAGGTCAGACGTGACTAAAGAGAAGAAGAAGAAGAAAAAAAAAACAAAACATTCTCATATATGGTAGTTGGGAAAATAGAATGTTAGTTGGGCAAATAGAATATGGAGTTTGGTGATGGGTACATGTTAGGTGGAAATGTAATGTTAAATTATACTGATAAAGTTTTTTGGACCAACTCGAGTTTTATGTGAAAAAAAGTTGTGCATCTCGCACTTGGAAAGATTTGTAAATATCCCCCCCCCACAGTTGAGCCATGATTATTCTCATCTGTTGTTTATTCTCATCTGTAGTTCATCTGCAGAATGGTACTCTTGGTTTTAACTGATATGAGTAACTGCACCATGCGTACCCAAACTATTACTCTCCCTCTAAATTGGTTTTTAAACTTTCTAGTTCTATCCTCAAATTATATATCTCATTTTAAATTCGTCCCCAAACTATAACTCTTATTCTAAATTGATCCCAAAACTTTTGAACATTTCAATTTCATTCCCAAAAATCTTCAAATTATTAGTATATGGTAATCATATCCCGTGTTCATAAAATCAATATAAAAATATTAATTGTCATGTAGACACCGATATATACTATGTAACATTATTATGTATCATAAACGATAATTTGAGGATGAAGTTGAAATATTTCAAAAGTTTGGGGACCAAATTAGAATGAAAGTTATAGTTTAGGGATAAAATTGAAACATCCAAAAGTTTGGGATCAATTTAGAATGAAAGTTATAGTTTAAGAATAAAATTAAAATATTCAAAAATTTGGATATCAGTTTAGAAAGATAATGTAATTGAAATGTTTAAAGGTTTGGGGACCGATATAGAACGGAGATCATATTTTTGGGATGTGATGCAATTAACTCAACTGATATTACAGCTGAAACTTTATTTTTCACTTTTGATTTGAGTCTCAGTAGATTAATATGAAATTACTGTGCCTGGAAATCAACACACGAGTCTGAAATTCCAAAGATGAACAAAACAGAAGGATTATTTTATTGGATTGGGGTACCAGAAATGTAGTGTGGTACAGATAAAACTATGCATCAGGAGCCAGGACTGAGGACCCACCATCACAAGCATGCCTACATTGCAGAAAAAATTAGTTTTCTTTTCTGGGGTTAAGAAAAAAAGTGAGTAGCTCACATGACTAGGGCTGGCATTAGATGGAGTCTAGTCGAGTCGACTTCATTAAAAAATTTTAACTTATTCGAGTTTGTACATTTTATTTTACGATTTAAATTTTATTTAAAATTTTTTAAATCGATTCGAGTTTATAAAATTTGAATTGAGTCAAACTGAGTCAAGTTTTCGAGTTTTTATGCAAATTTAATTGTGCATATATATTTCTTCGTATATATTTCTATATGTATATACGTAGCAGTGTATATATATATTTTATATGAATATACTTAGGACTGGGTTATGCACATATTCAATCCAATTTTAACGACTTTTTATATGCATATACGATATGCATATATATATTTTTTATATTTTCACATGTGATGTACATAATATATCATGAATAATTAACAGACTCGACTCGAATATGAAAATTGATTAACTAATTACTAAAATTTTTGAGTTATTCGAGTTTCCATTTCAAAACTCAAACTTTATTTGAAATTTTTTCGAGTCTAGTCTAGTTTATGAAATTATGAGTTCAGTCAAAACGAGTCTATTTTTTTTTGCCTCGAGTCGAGTCGAATAATTCGATTTTTTCGAGTCGAGTCAAGTTTTGCCCACCCCTACACATGACATCAATTTCTATCTGATAGACATACTTGTTCGGACTAATTAGCATCGCATACTTAATTTTGGCGGATGAGTCTCTCAGCAAGAAATTTTTGCACATACAAAGCTTCGAACTTAAGACCTGCTTACTACTTAAACCAACCCGTTGATAAAAAATATTCTAATTACCATTATTGAATACTTTTATTTCAGCCGCTCATACTTACATTTTTTTGCGTAAATATATACCCTATGATAAAATAATCGCCTAGGAAATATGTCTTATGCATGATAAAAAAAAATATAGTTTTGAGATTAAATTGGTGTTGAAATTAATTACTTTTATTTTTTTTGAAACTATATCAATTGTAACATAAATTATAAAAAGTGTTAATATGTGTAAAAAATAAATTATAATTTATGTTTTAGACAAAAAGATTAATGAAGAAGAATAAAAATGTAATAATGAAAATATATTAATTATAGTATAAATTATAAAATGTTATAAGATATATTTATAATTTATTTTAATTAATGTTATGTTATAAATATATTTTTAAAACGTTTTATGTTATAATTTAATTAAAATATATAAACTTCATAAAAAAATTAAAAACACATTGGTTTTTGAATGAAATGGATTATATTTGTACATTTTAGGGATGCTAATGACAAAATAAAAAATATCAAATTGAAAAACATAAATGTTAGTGGGCAAAAAGTGTATTAATTTTTTAGTATAAGTTTTTTTCTTTTGCATCCTTTTCTAGGATAAGATACTTAAAAAAGTGTCTTGTACAATTTAGTTCAAAATGCACCAAAAACTTTCTCATAATCCATGAATTTAGTAAGTTTTTTCAACTTGATCCTTTAACTTTTTCATCTACATTAATTCCTAAACAAAATAACTTCATTTTTATTTTTCATCATTTTGATGATTTATCGCTCTATATTGTGATATATGACATAATTTTAGAGTATCACTTCATCAAAATGGCCAAGAATAGATCTAATTTCAATGACTATTGTGGACCAAAAGAAAGTTTAAGAACCAAGGTAAAAAAATACCAAATTTAATATTTAAATGTTGCTTTATTCCAAATAACAAAATTTCAATTTTAATTCCTCTAAAAGTTGATAATTATTAAGATTTTGCTTAAATAAATAAGATGACTCAATGCATTTTTTTTTATGAAAGAGGTGTATGAATTCAGTAAGAGCGAATCATATATAGTATTATTACCACGTGTCTCATTAGAAACTCCCTTAAATTTAGTATGAGAAAAAGAGTACACATGGTAATAAAATTACTAAACAAAAAGAATAATCCTCAAAAGTTAATCAAACACAAAAAAGTCCCTCACCCCACAAGATCCTCATGTAGTAGCTGCAAAATACTACTAGGTGGATCAACAAATTCGAGCACATCGAGGGAACAGGGGATGCAAACTTAGCCATTGCATCGGCTACCTTATTGCCATCACGAAGACTATGTTGTAATCGAACAATGCATGCAAGTGCAACAAAAGAGAGCTATTCTCATTGGTGTTAGAATTGGACCAAAGCAAACGCAATGCTTCCAAACTATTCATCTTAAGAATAATATGCCTATAGTCACGTTCTCACCAATAATCCTGCATCCAAGACAGAGCACACACTAATAAAATAATATGCCTATAGTCACGTTCTCACCAATAATCCTGCATCCAAGACAGAGCACACACCAATAAACTTAGCGAAGCCAAGCATCTAATGGCCGCGATTATCTCGCATCACTCTTTCACATGATGCGAGACCAATATTGTCATCACGCGCACCATCTGTGTTTAATTTCATCGAACCCCCTTTAGGGGAGACCCCTCAATGCATCCTTTAGTACCTAAATTTCACACTTTTTAATGTTATACTTTTATTTTCTTATCCAATTTCGTACTCGAATTTATCTTTTTCTCTAATGTGATACTCATATTTTTTTATCCAATATACAAATTTTACACATTTTGGTACCTAAACATGACATGTAGCATTATACACCCAGTTATTGACGTGACATTTCTGTTACGTGCCACAACTTCATTGATTAAATTCCGAATTTACATACCAAATGTGCAATTATATAATAAATCAATAAAATTATATTTTTAACGTCTATCAAGAATTAATAAATAAATTTGAACTCATTTAATAAATTTTATCTCTACCTCTTAATACAAAATCTTCCCATCGCCTCTAAACAAATGAAAAATGAAGATACATACACTTAGAAATTAATTGAGTTCAACTTGAAAAATATTTTAATTCGGTCCACTCTTTCTGAAAATCTACTCAAACTTAAGTAACTCGAGCTATTAAACATACTAACTATGAGTACATCAATATTGAATTTATTATCTTATTCTAGTAATTTTGTAAGCTTGATAGGATTGCATTCGAATATCTATGTAAATTATGTTCGATTCACGTAGATCATGTGTATCAAATTTTGAGTAAATTTTTTTCTTATCAAAAACTTCGAAGTCATAACCAAAGGAAAAAGATGAGAGAGGAAGGGAAAGAGGCAGAACTACAGAGATCCCAGCAAGACAGACCAAACGAACATAATCTGTCCATTTTTGCATGAGAAAATTTGACTACGTGTTTACTTCCACCATTTCACGTATTCACCATGCAAAGGTTCAAACTATTCTATAAATTGCCATAACCCCAGCCTATTTCTCATCACCAAAAGCTATAACCAAATTATATCCCACTTACCAGTAAGTCAACAATGAAAGCTCGCAGTCTACTTAGCCACCATCTCCCTCATCTTGTTCGTCGCCCGTGCTTCCATCACGAGGAGGAAAACCAATGGAGGTGGCCAAAGCCAACACAGAGCAGCTGTGGAGAGCAGATCAGGAGTGAAGAGGATCTCAACCACTGCCAGAAATATATGGAGGAACAGTGGGGTGGTAGCAGCAGGTACAATGTAGCCGGGAGCAGGTGCCTTGACTCATGTTGCAGGCAGCTAGCTAGTGAACCTGGATAACGAATGCCGATGCCATGGTATAACACAGGCGGCCATGCAACAGATGCTACAGATGAAAGGACAGATGGGAAGAGAAGAGATGCAGATGATATACGAGGCTGCTGAGAGAATTATGTCTAAATGTCATATGGATCCTAGGATGTGTGATTTCCCATCTCGCGATAGGGTCTAAAGGACCATCGCTGGAGCTAAAATGCTGAAAGAATAAATGTAAATGTCTCCCCAACTATGGGGTGACCAGCTTTCATCGTCTGTACTTTTGTTAAATATTTATGAAAAAGTTTATGAAAATAGACCTAACGATCCAGAACAAACACCCTGTGGCTAATGTTAATACATTCACCACTCACTGCAGATGCTGAAAGAACATAGGAAGGGAAAACATGGCGATCTGAATGTTTTAAGACAGGAAATTTAGGGCAATATCAAACTTTATTTAATATAGCAACTGAGATGTGGTTATCTAACCACTTCAAACACCACAAACCATCGTTGTCTTTAAGCAAAAGATAAGGTCTGAAAAGACTTGCCCAACTAATAGAGGATTTGGCCACTATAACGGCAAAACACAGAAGTTCAAAGGCAAATTATATTATATTACTATATTATAACTAGACATCAAAGGCAGTATAGTAGTAGATCCCAAATCAGTACCCACCACGGAGACGGAGGACAAGGTGAAGAGTGGACTCCTTCTGGATATTATAGTCAGCTAGAGTTCGATCATCCTCCAACTGCTTCCCGGCAAAGATCAACCTCTGCTGATCTGGGGGAATCCCCTCCTTGTCCTGGATCTTTGCTTTCACATTGTCGATTGTGTCCGAGCTCTCAACCTCCAGAGTGATTGTTTTGCCAGTCAGGGTCTTGACAAATATCTGCATCCCTCCTCTAAGGCGCAAGACCAGATGCAGGGTTGACTCCTTCTGAATGTTATAGTCAGCAAGAGTCCTCCCATCCTCGAGCTGCTTTCCGGCAAAGATCAACCTCTGTTGGTCGGGTGGGATTCCCTCCTTATCTTGGATCTTGGCCTTGACGTTATCAATTGTGTCAGAGCTCTCAACCTCCAATGTAATGGTCTTACCAGTCAAGGTTTTCACAAAAATCTGCATCCCACCACGCAGACGAAGTACCAAGTGCAGAGTTGACTCTTTCTGAATATTATAATCAGCAAGTGTCCTCCCATCCTCCAGCTGCTTGCCGGCGAAGATCAGCCTCTGTTGATCTGGTGGAATCCCCTCCTTGTCCTGGATCTTAGCTTTCACATTGTCAATTGTATCAGAACTCTCAACTTCCAAGGTAATAGTCTTTCCTGCGAGAGTCTTCACAAAAATTTGCATGCCACCTCGGAGACGCAACACCAAGTGGAGGGTAGACTCCTTTTGAATGTTATAGTCTGCTAGGGTCCTGCCATCTTCAAGCTGTTTCCCGGCAAAAATTAACCTCTGCTGATCCGGTGGGATGCCCTCCTTGTCCTGAATCTTCGCCTTCACATTATCAATTGTATCTGAACTTTCGACCTCCAAAGTGATGGTTTTTCCAGTGAGGGTTTTTACAAAGATCTGCATGCCGCCCCTAAGACGAAGGACAAGGTGTAGGGTAGATTCTTTCTGGATGTTGTAGTCAGCAAGAGTACGGCCATCCTCGAGCTGTTTACCAGCAAAGATTAGCCTCTGCTGATCTGGTGGGATGCCTTCCTTGTCCTGGATCTTGGCCTTCACATTATCGATTGTGTCGGAGCTCTCCACCTCAAGGGTGATTGTCTTGCCAGTAAGGGTTTTAACAAAGATCTGCATTCCACCCCTGAGACGAAGGACAAGGTGCAGGGTAGACTCTTTCTGTATGTTGTAGTCAGCAAGGGTGCGGCCGTCCTCCAGTTGTTTACCAGCAAAGATAAGCCTCTGCTGATCTGGAGGAATCCCTTCCTTGTCTTGGATCTTGGCCTTGACATTATCAATAGTGTCTGAGCTTTCCACCTCAAGGGTGATTGTCTTTCCAGTAAGGGTTTTCACAAAGATCTGCATACCACCCCTGAGACGAAGGACAAGGTGCAGGGTAGACTCTTTTTGGATGTTGTAGTCAGCAAGGATACGGCCATCCTCCAGCTGCTTACCAGCAAAGATAAGCCTCTGTTGGTCTGGTGGGATTCCTTCCTTGTCTTGGATCTTGGCCTTGACATTATCTATTGTGTCGGAGCTTTCCACCTCAAGGGTGATTGTCTTTCCAGTAAGGGTTTTTACAAAGATCTGCATACCACCCCTGAGCCGAAGAACAAGGTGGAGGGTAGACTCCTTTTGGATGTTGTAATCAGCAAGTGTACGCCCATCCTCAAGCTGTTTTCCGGCAAAGATAAGCCTCTGTTGGTCGGGAGGGATCCCTTCCTTATCCTGGATCTTGGCCTTGACATTATCAATTGTGTCTGAGCTTTCCACCTCAAGGGTGATGGTCTTACCGGTAAGAGTTTTCACAAAGATCTGCATCTGTTATGTAGACAAGAAACTCAGAATTACTTTATAATTTCAAACATCCTTTGCTTTAAAAAATTATAGCATTTAACCCACCAAAAAAAAAAACAGATAGCTCAAAGCAAAGCACAAGTTCCAAAGATCAAATTTGACATGGATCATACCTACATCTAAAAGTATACAACAGTATAACATCTTGACAAGGGTGCATATAAAACGACATAAATTAATGAATAATTGACAAATCAATCGAAAATCAAAATCAACAGTATTGTTTCATTCAATCTGTCAATCAAATAACATGAACAATAACCTCCAAATTGGACCAATAACGCAACTTGATCCCACAGATCAAGTTAAGATCTACCAATCAATAATACAAGAAAACTTTCAATCAAAAGAAAGACATCTAATTCAGATACCCTAATGTTACCAATAAATTAAACTTCCAAAATCAAAGTGAATTTATGATCTTGAATTTGAAAAAAAAAAGATTAATTTTTTATCTCGGAATTGATCAAGTAAACTAAACCAAAACGCTAGACAAAACAAACGAAAATCTACCAAAATTCAACAACAATAAGAAATCAAGAACCAAACAAGGGGAAATAATCGAAAACAAGAAGATAATTACCTTTCGATCAAGAGAAAAAGAGACTTGGAATCGAAAGCTTTGAACAAGGAGATAATTGATTTGGGGATTTGATTTTGAATTTGATGCGATATTGGGAGGAAAAAAGATGATTTATTTATAAAGGGGAGATTGCCGACTCAATGAAGAAAAGTAAGGAAAATTAACGAAGGATATGAAGCCACGTGTTGGGTAGAACATTGGATGGCCTGGATTACACGCTAAGATTAGTGTTTTCCTTTGACCATAAGATTTAAGAAAAGTATTTTGCCTTCAACGACGCTGCCATTTTGGGCTTTTACTTTTAGAAAAAGAAAAAGTAATTAAATATTTTATTATTTTCTTGGATAGGAATTTTTTGAATTTTTTATTCGAATATGAATTGAATCGAATTTAAATCTGTTTGGTAATTAATTGTACTAATAAAATATTTTATTTTATAATTAAACTTAAATAAAATAAAATTTATCATCAATTAATAATTTGGATCAAAATTAGACATTGAATTTATATTAAAATTATAATTTTATTAGATTTTAAGGTTTAAGGGTTAGGTTTAATTTTATTGTTTAAATAATAATTATTGTATAATTTTTTATATAGCTTGTGTATCAAAATATAATTATTTCAATAAGAAAAATCATTTGATACATGGACACGAGTGTATCAATTTTATGGTTTAAAGTTTAGTATAGGGATTTGGGGTTTATAATGTATGGTTTAAGGTTTTAGACTTAGTGATTTAGATTGTATAGCTTAGATGGGAAGGTTTGTATAATTCTTTTTACAGAAAATTATTTGATGCACATAATGTGTAAACTTTAGTTTATATAAGTGTGCTTATTTTAGAGTTTAGGGGGTTTAATTTTATTATTTATAATTTATAGTTTAGGATTAGGTTCTAAAGTTTAAATTTTATAGCTTAAATAATAAGAAAATTGTAATTTTTTGATTCATTGTGTTATAATAATGTGCCCCAGAATAATGCCGGAGTGTGATGGACATCCATAACCACCAAGTCAGTTAATAAATTTTTAAAAAAAATGATTTTTTGCGCAACTTATATATTTTGATATCATAATATTAAGACTTACCTTTATAAAAAAAAACTGTATTATCATTCAACTAACCACCAAAAATTCCACATTCCATACCAGTATACAGATCCGTTTCTGAAATTTTGGTGGTATAAGGGCAAACCTAAAAAATATGTCCCTAATAATAAATACTGAAAAAAATTAGAATATGCTCCTAATAACAAGTTTTAGAGAAAAAATTGAGGCTCTAATAACAAGTAACGAGAATAAATAAATTTTAAAAGTATGTACCTATTAACAAATATTGGAAAAATTTTGGCCTTAATAACAAGTGTTAGAAAAAAATTAGACCATCAATAACAAATATTAAAAAAATACATTTTACGAGCAAACCCCTAATGAAAAGTATTAGAAAAAAACTAAATCCCTAATAACAAGTATTTCAAAAAATATAATCATGATAACAAATATTAAAAAAATTTAAGAATATATCTATTAACAAATATTAAAAAATTAAACTATCATCAAAATTAAACAATTATACTTATAAACAGTAGGCCCTAGGCGGTCTCATTTTTGGCCCACTTAGCTGAGGGCCCTGCCCGTATAGTATCTATAAAAACATGGGGTTCGAGAAAAATAGAATCAATAAAATACATTTCATTACTAAATTTTAAATATTAAAATATTTTAAGTCTGAAATTTAACTTTTATTCAAGTAATATAAAACTAAGACTTACGACTTACAATATTTGGCATTTTTCAACATTTGGAGTTTTCATTCGATTAGTAACGGGAAAACATCACTAGTATTTTCATTCAGAGCTCAGTTGTAGTTTGTGTTGTGAATAAAATAAAGAATACTAACAAGAACAAAAAGATGAGAGAAATAAAGATTTTATTCATTCTCAATATTGAGTTGTGTACAATGCTTTCTCCAAGTCTATATTTATAGGCATAAAATAAAAACTCTAATTCTAATGGTATTAAACCCTAATAATAAAGTACATTAAAGTCTCATTTAATACATAGATATTCACCATAAATAAATATTCATAACACTCTCCCTTGGATATCCATGAAGATAATATGCCTCGTTAAAACCTTGCTAAGATAAAAATCCAATAGGAAAACAATTCTTAGTGAAGGGAAAAGAGAGCACATATCTTTGATATGTTTAATATGTTGCCTCATTAAAAACCTTACCAGGAAAACCCATTGGGACAAAACCTCAGTTAAGGGGAAAAGAGTGCAACACGTATTTACTCTCCTTCATGAAAACATCACATAAGATCACTGAATCTTCCTAATTCAATCTTGAATACAATCTTCAAATGTTGAAGTAGACTATGTACTAGTGAATAAATTTTCCAAATTATTGCATGAAAGGATTCGTTGAATAATATTCTTCTAAAGATCACGAGTGACGAAACTTTGGAGAAATATGTTTCGGTTTCTCACATTTGATGTATCCACATTTCTATTGAGATATAAATTTTGCATTATCTCTGCACAAGATAACTTGCATCTTGTCTTGTGAAAATAATTTACATATCTTTTGGATATATTTAGCCAAACACATTTTTCGGCTTTGCCTCGTGCATAACAATTATTTCTACATGAATAGAAGAGGCGTCGAGTTTTGAAAGATCTAAAGGTAATGATCTTTGTAATATTTAGATGATGCTTCCAGACCAACTAAGATACGATTCTTCTAGACCAAGAAAAATATAAAATCATATTTATTCTCATCCAACATTCTTAGAATATTGGGGTAATCAATAGATATGGTTTATCCATATCGAATCTTTTAAGATTTTTTCAGCATGTGTACATTCATAGACAAAAAGTCATATTTACGTGCTCGATCTTTAGGTCGAGACAAGACTTGATTTCTAACACCCCGACCCGTATCCGTACACGAATATGAATCGAGAATGTCACATAAAATATACAATATACTTACCATGCTAAATTTAGGCTAACAAATTTATTTATTTATTTATTTAACTCATAATACTAATATTGTCAATTTAAAAGATAAGCATAAAGTATTATAATTATATAAATCGTGTTTTAATTTCGAACTATTACAAGGCAAGCCGGATTTAAAATTTTACAAAACTGACAGGTTACTTAATTACATGCCACTAAATACAACAAAATAGGATGCCATAGATACAAGAAAATAATCTGTCTGCGTTGTAGGCCCTAATACCCGATCTGATGCAAAAGCTATCCCACTAGCTATTCCGGCAACCTACATGTATCACCGAAATACACGCTGAGAATATACTCAGTGAGGCATAAGGTAAGTAACATGAAATAAACCATAAACAATTTATGATACTTGTAAAACCTATTAAATTTCATAATACTTTTCATAATATGCAGGAAAAAAAAACATATCATATTATGTTGAAACATAATTTAATTCATCAATTAAAAATCGTATAGCCCAAGGTAATATTGAGTGACTAATATACGAGTCGTGTACTAAAAAAGTACTATTCTTTATGAGCACCATAATTAAATGATTTAAAACAAGCGCCACCGGTGACGAAACAAGCGACACATTAGAGTATCGAACAAGCGACACAATAAAGTATCAAAACGAGCGACACCCGAAGGTATCGAAAACGAGCGACACCCGAAGGTATCGAAAACAAGCGACATGTCGAAATCATGTGACTCTAATGGTATACCACAATATCGTTTACTCATGACCAAGGGCAAATATAAAAATATTTCTGCAATAACATAATGGCTAGCATGGCATTATAATTTAAATCATGTAACTCAATCGTAAAGGAACAGTTCATACTCCAATAGGCCCATTTCCATTTTACAATATCTTTGCATTCTTTAAAAAATACGAGACAAATATCATTTAAAATAATTTCATACTTTAAAAAATAATTACCTTTTTAGGTCGACTTATCGCAAGTATTCCTATCACATATTATAAAAACATGCATGCACTCACCTTTGCCTTGTATCAAAATGCCTCACTACTCGATTTCACCCAAAGACTTTTTCTTTCCCTTTCGATTATTATGTCCCGATTTGACTGATTATCTACAAAAATCATAACATATACCATTTCAAAGTATATGTTAGAATATTCCCAATTCACCAATAATAATGGAAATAACCAATAATTATTTAAAATCAATAAAATTGATCCGATAAAAATTTCCATATTCGAACCAATTTTTTTCACACTATTTATAAAAATTTCCAAACTTTGCATTTTAGTCCCTAAGGACATTTTCAAGCTTCTAACATCAATTTCAAACTAAATCCTTGCATTTTTCATCAAATACACTCAAGGACCTAAGCTTTAGAAATTTCCAACTTGGTCACTAATATTTCCGAAAATTACAATCAAGTCCCAAAGTCACCAAAAATTTCAAATTAAGCCTCCAAACCACTTAACTTGATTTTTCAAGCCACTACACTCCAAAAAAAACTTTATAATTTAGTCCCCAAACTTTTCAAAATTTTCAAATTGGTCCCTAATGCCAAATTAATTAGGGATTTCACTCCAAACCATTTATATCATCATTCTAAACAATTCTTTCTTCTACAACACCTTCCAATTCAATTTTTATCAAAAACCCTAAAATTTCCTCTTTAAAAATCAAGACTTTTTTCTTTAATCTAACAACACAAATATACTTGAATCACTTCCATTTCATCATTTCCAACCTCAAACCAAAATTTTGCCATAGTTTCCCCATAATTCTTCATCTAACCAATCCTCCAAACTCAACAAAAACACATGGAAACTAAGCAAAAATTATATCAATAGGTAGAGAATTTCAAGAGGAAAAATTTTCTATCTAATAACTCAAGCCAAAAATCAACCACATAAGCACCAAAATTGAATTGAAATCCTTACCCCCTTTTAACTTGAAATTTCGGCAGCTTTCAATCTCCTTTTTCTTTTCTTTCATTTTTACACAATTATGCCATTTGGCATATTATTACCCATTAAATACAATATTAAATCATACTATGCCACTTGTCTTGAAATAAAAAAAATGGAATATTAAATTCCCTTATCAACATCTAACTAGACTTTAAATACTAGTTAGCAATTTAGTTAGTTTCCAATTAACTAATTCACTTGAAATCCAACTAATTCACTTGAAATCCAACCAACCTCAAGAAACCAACCAGAACATAATAAAATATTCAAAATGAATATTTTATAAATTTTCCAACTCCAATGGGGCCCATCTTTAAAATTTAGACTCGATTCGAAATATCGATAATTAATAAGGTATTGAATATGATCGAATCTAAACAGTCTCAGAAAATTCTCAAATTTCAGCACAAGGTTCCTTGAGTCTAAATAAGGCTCCAATTAAAATTTCATAATTTTCCGAGTTCGAATACTTACCCGAAAAATTTACCAAAACTTATACCTTTACTAGCTTTTTACACAATTCTCGTACCAAAAATCCGATTCCCACTTAATTTATTCTTCTTATCTAAACTATTCATTTTTTTACCATAAAATTTATTATTGGGAAAATTACCATTTTGGTCCTTATAATTTTCCCAACCTCACTTTTGTCACCAAACTTTGAAATCTTACGTTTTAGTCACCAAACTAAAACTATCAATTTTAAGAACTTTGCAAACTAATCACCAAGCACATATAAAACAAATATAAATCAACTAACAAGTAAATTTTGGGGTATTACATGATTTATCTCGTTAAATAATCAAATGCTTTTGAAACTCTTCAGGAGTTTCCAATTCGAAGATCTCTAGGAGTTCAAATTATCGATATATATCATAACAAATCTTGACATGGACGTCATTATAAAATGTACGTGTAAGTAATATTATTCTTATAGTATTTCCATAATAAGTACTCATTAAGGCGATTATACCAAATGTGCCAAAATATAAATATTCAAGAGACATATCTGAGTAAATTTCCTCAAAAAATTTCAAATGCTTTTGGCATTTTAAATCCGTTAATGATAACTTTCATTTTATAGGGATCTTCAAAATGATTAAACGCATATAAAACACTTCATAACTGCCAAAGTAATGGAATCCACTATGAGTACTTAAAAGTATTCATAAATCATAATTCAAGTATTTACGACTACTTATTTGTGTCTCACTTGCATTACACCTTTTAGGTGTTTGGACTGCTGGTCCAAATACTTCTTTTTTAGAAGTTCAAAGCGTCTTTCTACATTGGCCAATTCAATATCTATTCTTCTGGATAGATTTCTGTAACACCCCAGTTTTGGGCTTAGATGTTTTAAAGGTTGGTTCGAAGGTCCGGTGGACTGGTATTAGAGTTTCGGGTCAGTTTCATGATTAAATTGGTTTAAATATTTTTAAAGGTGATAAAATTGAGGAAAAATATTCTAAAATCATTATTAATTATATTAAGGATAATGGTGAAGTCAATTTTGGAAAATTAGATTTGGAAATCAGACATTTTGGGCTGGTGACCAAAACGCAAGTTTTGAAAATTGCTTTTAAAGGTGACTAAAATGAAAAAGGGTCAAATTCTTAGAATCTTTAAGGATCTATTTGACCAAGTTTTTTCTGATGATTTCTCCTTTAATTAAAGATATTTTAACATGTGCTTTAAAGTTAATTAAAAAGGAATTTTAGTTAAAAAGTTAGTTAAGTTCTTTAAAGAAAATTCACGTAACTTTTCGCTCAACTTTTTTCTTCACTCTCTCCTCAGCCAAACACTCAAGTTTTCATCAAAATCCCGAGGTGAGAAGTCTTTTAACTTGTTTTTTATGATTTGTAATTGATTAATTAACATTGTTTTTACAAAATCTCATATAAATCTTATATTTTCTTAGCTTTTATAAAATCAATTGAGGGAGAAATCTCACAATAGGGGTAAGGTCCGTGATATCCTCTATTGTATGGTTCTTTACTGAAATCCCCAAGTATTTGATCCTTGATTTATTGATTGTAAACTGATTTTAATGATTTTTCAATGTTTGATTGAGTAAATTGGGTAAAATGGATGTAACAAGGTAATTTTTAAAGTGGATCTATTTTTCCAGTGTTTAATATTGATTTAATATATATTTTGGATGTATTATGATGCTTATAAGTTGTTTTTATGAATAGAATCTCGAGACTCTTAGATCTCTAATTGTTTAGGTTGTTAGATTTGAGTTTTTGTGATGATATTCGAGTTTAATCTTTGCTGGTAGTAAAAGAATGTCTGGAAAGGATTTTTGGTTGATAATTGATGTTGATTGATGAGTTGAATCGTTGTTTTATGGCTGGGTTAAGTTTCGGAAACGTTTGATGATGATTTCAGTTTGTTTCGGATGGTTTCTAAGTGGTCAACCTGAGAGTTGCGGGGTTTTGCTTTGAGGCAGTGGTTTGAATGCATAATGATGCATTTATCCTCTGGTTTTATGTGTTTAAAACAGGGGATAATCAAGGCGAAGAAGCTTGATGTTGTTTTGTTGCTTGCCGGAATCTTGTATCACGTTGGCAAGGAAGACGAAGCGTATCGGTGAGTGGAAATTGGTTTTAAATGCTTTACAAAGGTTTGTAAAGGTTGTTGGGAGTTTAGGGTAAGCGTGAGACACTTACCTAAGCTCGGAAGTAAGTTTCCCTTATTTTGCTCTTGAATATCGGCTTGGATATGAGCATGTTGTTTGCATGCTTTGGTGATAAACATGGTATGATTTACTTACTGGAAATGCATGATTTTGAGTACATATGCAGGGGATTTAAAAGTATATTAAATGCTAATGAGCATTGGTTTTCATTCTGGTTGGGAATGGTATTATTGCATTGGCAATAAGATTGGATATGTAATGTTTTGTTTAATGCATTGTAAAGCAGTAAGTAAATGGTTTGTAAATGGTATATTGGCTATGTGACATGGTGAAAACAATCGGATATAGTTGGCATGCCATATGATTAAAAGTGCATTATAAAATATGAACAAAATCGATTGTGGCCATGAGTCCTTGAGGTATGGCGGTTTAACAAGGCTATTCGGACTGTTGGGACCTCATTTGGGGCATACGATTTAACTAGGCAACCCAAATTGATGGTGATCTTGCGATTTAACTAGGCAAGGTTGGTACACTTTTGGTTTAACTAGGCAATGGTGAAATCTCGCGGTTTAACTAGGCAAGGTTTGGGATATCATGCGGTTTAACTAGGCATGGTATTAGAGATCCGTGCATTCGATATGTATAGGATAGAGGTGGTCTATCTGGGTCACTATAAATGCCAATATATGGAAAAGTTCATGTGTTGAACCTATTTTTAATGCTTTAGGATTTAAGCATGGTTTATGATTTAATGCTTTGAAGATTTAAGCATGGAATGTACATAATGTTGCATAAAGGTTATTATGTTTTGATTCGGTTGGAATCATGGAAAAATGCTTAGGTTGTAAGCATGTTTTGGGAAAACAAGCATATGGTTTTCAAATAGTTTAATGCATTATTTTTGTATGAGCATCCTCACTAAGCAAGTTTGCTTACGCTCTCTTTTTCTTAATGATGCAGAGCATTAAGGTTTGGGGGAAGCAAGAGGCAAAGCTAAGCGATCTAAGGACATTTACAAGTTTGAGTATGAACTCGGTTTATATTTCGGTCAATAAGGCAATGTGTTCGCCATGGTTTTGGGAGTTGTAATTCTATTTTCTTATGGATTTTAAGTATGTTTCCATGCTGTTTTTTGAGGATGGTTTGATGCTGCTAAGTTTGATGTTAACCCTTGCTTTTAGTTATGGATGATTGGTTGCCTACGTATGCATCTAGAGCCTCCTTATTGATTTTCATGTTGTGATGGTTTGAGCAAGTTTATTATGTGGTGTTGGTTGTGTTGGCATGTGGCTTATGCTAAGAATGGTCTATTTGTGCATTTTGGTATGTTTGGCAAAGTGGTTTAGGAAGTATGCCTCTATAGTGATCCTTTGATAGCATGTAATTGATTTGGTTGCTTAATCCTAGCATAGATGTGAGTTTATGTGCTTATGGTGTTGGTATGTATGTTTCCAAGTTGATAGGATCCAAATGCATCTAGATTCGAGTGAAAAACCAGCTAAACTTGACATTACAGGCCCAGGTGTACCGATACGCAGGGGACCGTATCGGTATGGCCAGGCAAATTTGGGCAGGGCGTTTCGATACAGGTGAAGGTGTTTCGATACGGTTTGTTGCTACTGGAATGTCACTTTTTGGAATGAGCCCTCGTACCGAAACACTATAAGTTTCGTATCGGTACGGTGTTTAATGAAATAAAAAGTATTTTATATTCGAAGTGGCATACCGGTACTGTGCTTGTCATATCAAAATGATGGTTGTAATACCGTATCGATACGATATTTAGCGTATCGATACGGAGGCCGTTATCTCTGTTAATGTCATGGAAATGTAGTTTTGGTTTATTTTGTTTTAATCCCTGGATCTTGTTTTATCAATTGAATGAGCATGGTTGACCGTATTAAGTTGATTGTTGACATATAAGCCTGAAATATTCTTAATTAATGGTTGGTAACCTAAAATTGGGAAAAGTCCTTGTATATTGTTGAATTTGCAATTTAGTCCCTAAATTGCGTTTGTGTTCAATTGAATATCGTTTCGGTGCCCGATTGTGTTGAGTTATCACATGTAGACAGTATGTAAATGTAGGAAAGTAATAATGCACCTATACAAGGTAAAAGAAAAAAAATGGTCACGTTTTAGGTTTCATCTTCCCGGTTTACTTTGGTAAACCTAATGTAGCTTGCTCGGTTCGATCTTGTGACTAGGCCGGGTCGAGGAGGTTACAATTTCTATACACGATCATCATTTTGTTTCTTTACTTTTATAGAAACATTGTTTGGAAAATTGTTGTCGACAACTTATCTATTTCGGTTCCATTATTTTCTCGTAGTAACATAACTTGCCGAGATCTCTTTTCAATATTTATTTAAGGTACCTGAAACTCTTCTAGAGTTTTATTATTAGTTATGTCTTAGGTCTCTCCAGGAGCACCCGCCTCCAATATATGACCATCTTATATTACTTTCTATTTACGGGAATTTTGATCATTGGAACTAGTTTCAACAATCATGCTTCAGGCATGATTTACATCCAATTACTATAACATGTAATTTAAATTTAAAGCATTTCAACTGGTATGTGAGACTTGATTACTCTCATTAGGTCAGTAAATATGTCTGGCAGTTAACATATAATAACATGAATTATCTTATGAACTTTTGGTTCATATACGAGGATCTAGATAATGATAATTTATTTTCTTTCTTTATCCAGATGATTATTCTCTCTTTCCGATGTTGAGAAAAATCATCTCATAAATGATTCTCCAATTAATGTTTAAGAATTTAAAAATAAAAAGAGACTCATATTCAGTATATATTCTCAACCCTTTTTATATACCCATTTTGTGCAGTGTGATAGAGCAATTCAACTATATATCGCACATTCAAAAATTCTAAAATGGGAAATATGACTTCTGACTAAAAATCAATCATAATGGAGAGTTTATTATAACTTGTTGGCTTGATGCGTATAAATGTTGCTATATGTGAAATGCCCTATAAATAATAAATATTTTGTTCTCATAGTTTAACTATTTAAGAGGAGGCATCCAATTAAAATTTTACTAAACCGCATTTTTCATAATTAATGGGCTTTGTAACAGTTATTTCAACTGATATAGCCTAAAATATAAACCCACTAGCTTCTGCAAGACGAATAGTATAACTGCATAATCTGAATCCTTTTTAATCAATCTCACAAACTTCTGGTTGTATGTTGATAAAACAATGTACATGCATCTACTAAAATTATATAAAACTTTTCACATTTGTGGATAAATGGCCCATTTTCATTCAGATATGCAAGACATGGAGTCTCAAATTTAGTACAAGAACTTTAAGTTCTTTTGGTGAGTGTGATCTTAATCAATTCTTTTGAGAACAAGCAATACAAGAACTTCGGGTTCTTTTAATATACGTGCATGTAAATCTCAATAATTTTCAACATTATTATTGATCAGGATGGTCTAACCGATCATGCCAACTATATCTATATGTATATATATCTCTGAATTTATAAACTTTTGATTTACCATAACATATGATTCAATCTCACTTGTACATGTGTGGTACAAATTTTGAAATATAAATTTCTTTGAAACTTGATAATATATTGTCCACCAAAAATTGTTCCTTTGAATAAGAATATATTTAGCTCTTTCAGAGCTTTTAATGAAAATTATTCTTTTGGTAGCAATATGTAGCTCTTCTAGAGCTTTCAAATGATTTTTTGGCTACAAGAGCTTATATCAACATTGGCTTATTTCATATGCCAATTGATAACACATGTTATCTATAATTCCTGAAAGATTATTTTGAAAACTCTTATTGCTCTCTTAAAATTTTCACTTATGATGGTAACGATGATATTATCATTAGCGGTAATTATTACAATATTCACAATTAACACCTTTTATAGTGTGCTTTCTCTCAAAAATGTATTGCTCTTCTAGAGAATCAATAATTTTAGTACTTTAAAATATAGTACTCATATTTTCTCCTTGTATTTAAATGAAAAAAAAATTCTTATGCTTATGCTAAGCATAAATTGTCACCATAGGTTATGTTTGATAAATAATCATGTTAAACAAAATAAATAAATGTTACAATATATATACACACACATATATAAATATAAAACGTAAATAATTATTTTGTAAAGTAAATAAACATAAAGTAAAATAAGTAAAAAGATAAATAATTCTCTTCAAGGTTATGAGAATAATTAGAAGATGATTTATTTCCTTCAATGTTTATAAAGAAATCAACAACATTTAAATGAGTTGGATCAACAACGTCCAAATGAGTTGGATCAATATCATCTTTGTCATTTTCGCAACAAAATTTGTTTCTATTTTCTTTCTTTTATCATTTAATGATTGTTGATTTTTCAGCGTACGACAAGTACGAGACCAATGGTTTATAACATCGCATTGGTAATAAAAAGGATTTTACTTTCTTAGAATGATCTTTATCACTCTTGTCATCCTTATAACCCCACTTTTGGTGGGTGTAAACATTCTTAAAATAACCATATCGTCCATGTTTATGTTCATGGCTTCAATTGCGACCACAACTACTAATGTGACATTTATTCTTTCCATTATATAATCTCGCATTCACTTCAGGGAATGGAGTGGAGCCAGTGGGCCTTAAAAACCTTTTTCACGATATTATGTCTAATGGCAACATTATTTGCGTGAAAAGTGAAGTATGTTTTTTATTAACATATCCTCACCATTGATGCTCTAACCACATAACTTCAGTTGTGAAGTAATTTAGATCATATCAGAAGAGTTATATCACTAATTGAATACTGATTTGCCATATTTACATTCACTTTAGAGAATGAAACAGATCCAATAATCTCATTAAATAAATATGATGTTTGCATTCACTTCAGGGAATGCCTCCCATAAAATTCTTATCAAGATAAATTTTTGCAACTTGAACTTTGCGAGAAGTCTATAGTCAAGTTTTTCGACGTAAAAGAATTATTGCTTTCGAGCATATATCGACTTTATAGCAGTCTTCTTGTAGATTCAAAATCACCATGATTTATCGTATTTTAAAATCGTAATTTAAAGAATAAAAATAAAAGTAGAGTTTACCGATAATAATTTTCCTCTTGAGGACAATAGAGACATAGCAAATGACCAAGACAGTTTCTCGTAATTTCTTTATGTCATGTCTCTTACCACGCCATTTAAACATATCATATAAAACTCAAAATAAGGTTCAAAACATCAAATCTCATCATTAGAATAAAATAAATTAATAATGATATTTAATTATGAACTAAAAAATAAGAAAATCTTAATATGTATACATTAATAATATTCTCACTACACAAATTTCATATTAAATCATGTGAATAAAAGTGCGAAATATCATACTGTAATCGCTAATTTTGTCTGATTTTTTTTTGTTATTATTAATGGTTTTATTATTATTACCTATTATTATGATATTTTAATATTATTATTATTATTATAAATAAATAAATAAATATGCATTGAATGCATTGGATCTTCACGCCATGCCCTACCAACATCACCCATCCCCCTATGCAACTAACCATCACCCATCATCCTACTGCCACCGTGCCTCTATCACCACTCCCTTCATTTCCTTCATTTTTTATCCATCATTCATCACCTAACCACTCTGCCATTCACACAAAAAAGCCTCACCCATTTTCACACACACACAAAAAAAAATCATCTCTTCCATTATCACTCAGCCAACCTTCAACAACTCTCAAACAATTTTGTTTCATCATTTTTTTTTACCATTATCAATCACCCACTGCCCATAAAAATACAGTCCCATTCTCCATTCATTACACACCACCGATAACACTGCCAAGGATTAAAATTTTACCAAAATTTTCGTAAGCTTTACTCCCCAACTCACCCACATTAAAATACCCAAAATCCTTAGCTACTGCCATTAATTCATTATCGAGCCTTCACCTTCACTCTCCATATCCAGAACCAAAAAACATAACCAATTTTTCACCTCTCAACTTAACTGAGGCCCCTATCAACCTCATTCCCTCACCATTTTGTTCATCTCCAAACTTCATCTTCCATTACCTTTAGCTCTTCAACACTGAATCAGACAAAGTCATCATCTCAAAAACTCAACCTTCATCCACTTCCACCCAAGCTACTAATACAGAAAAAGCAACGAAGAGAAAGAATAAAAATTAGAAAAAAGAAGAAAACAAAAAGAAAAGATTACCGTTTCGGCCGGAGCTATTCACCGGCGTTTGGACCGTCGTCTTTCGAAATTCAACAGTGAAAACCTTCAACGATGTGAGAAGAATGTCATATCTCTAATAGAGCTCCATCCGACGGTCGAATTCTTAGATCAGCGGTGAAAGAGCTTAAAGATCTCAAGGCTTTTTTATGATTTTCGGCTCATTTTTTGAGAAAAAAAACAATAAAAAAGAGAAAGAGACAAACTTTAAGTTGATGGCGACGACGAATAAAACCAACATCGAACGACTGCTCAACGGCGGCGAAAAAAACCAACGACTTTAGAATTTGTTGAAAAGGATGCTCTCTCTTTGTTGAAGATAAAGTAAAACGAAAAGAAAAAAAAATTAAAAGAGAGCTTGAAAAAGCATACCGGGTGGACCTGCACCAAACTCAGTTCACGACCCGGTCTCTGGGTCGGCCTGCTCTCAGTCAGCAGGCCGTACGACACCCAAACCCCGGCTCTCTTGTGGAATCCAATCTGTTAGATTTTGTTTTGAGTACACTCTTATAATATACGTTATATGTTATATGTACATATGCACGTATACTTTACTATACTATATTGTTACATGTATTACTATATTTTTTATATATGTTATAGATTATATATTTTACTATATACCTTTATTATTATTATTATATATATGTATGGGTATTCTTTATTTATTTATGCTCATCGTTTTGGCATTCCTATTTATTCATGCATTTAAATTGTCTTATTTATTTATTGCTTGATGGTATATTGCTATTTAATATTCATGTTTTTATGTTTTATGCTTTTCTTTCGAATGTATGTCATGTTATTGTTTTGCATCCGGAATATAAACTGTCGATGTGATGTTTCCTTTTTCGAGGATAAACTTGACTAGTACCTAAGATGTAGATGGTGATTTTTTTTTATTTCTCGAACATCGGAGTCCTTTAAAATGAACTCACATGTATAACTAAATTTTGATTTAATGTCACTTTAACTAGCAAAATTCAATATTAATAAAATGGTATTTGATTTAGTACCAATTTTAGGCATTGTGGGGTGCTAATCCTTCCCAACACGAACCGTTTTTTAAATCTTTAGTTTTATTTTTGGTGCCCGATATACCCTTTTAAAATGATTGTGGCGACTCTAGTTTTGCTCAAAATATGAATTTTTAAGAAAATTTCCCAAAAATCAAAATTTTAATAAATGTGGAATACATTCGAATTTTTTTAGTCACTACACATACCACGATTTTTCCTTTTAAAAAAACGCGTGTACCATGTTCGTCTAACAAGTTTGATGCGTGATTTCTTATCTTACCCAAAAGAATTTAGATCTCATTTGCTATTATTTATTACAATCACAAATATCAATTTTCACGAATCACGTGTACTTCACTTTTAATTTAATATCTCGCGCAATAATTTAAGAGAGTCATTCCGTGCAAAATAAAAGTATATAAACATCCCTATAAAAAAATACAACTTTCAACATTATCAATATAAAATAAAATAATACTAATAAAATTATTATTTAAAAAATGATATTACTTTCTAGCTACACTAACACCAAGTAACAAATAATTTTTTAAAAGTTAAAAATCAAATTAAAGATCAAGAGAGAAAGATAATCGATAATTAAGATATAATTGAGAGAGAAAAACTTATCTTTGATTCATGCTAGAATCAATTTTTTCAGTAATTTTTTAAGATTCGAACGACAAACATCTCATTTGGTTAGCATCTCGTGTTGATAACATGTTGTAAATAAAATAAAAAAGAACAATAACAAGAACAAAAAAATAGAGAAAGAGAGAGATTTTATTTATTCTCAATATTAAATTGTGTATTCAAGTCTATATTTATAAGACTAAGATAAAAACCCTAACTCCAATAGATATTATACTATTTTATCTATCAAAATAGTTAATATATATCAACTATATTCAACCGTTCGAATAAAAAGTATATTCAACCGTTCGAATAAAAAAAATCTTTTAACTGCATGAAATAAAAATATGTATTAATATACATCACTGAAAATCCATTACCCTTGAAATGAAGGAAATAATGCAAAGCAGGAACAAAAAATTAGAAAGCAGACCAATTTAAATTTATCAAACAATATCAAAACAAACAATCTGCAGATTTAATAAAGACATCTAGCTTCGCAAGATTCAAACAAAACATAAGAATACCATAGAAACTTCATATGCAAACTTATATTATTCATACTGGGAACCATGAAACCATAAACATAAGCAAATAACAAGAAAAGTTTTCACAACTTATTTAGTTTTAGCCACTGCATCATAGCAAGGCACACACAAAGCATAAAACCATAAAAACATAAAAAGCTGGACCCCAATCTTAAACCACACTTCTTCAAACCACCATCATTCAGAAACCACCACGGAGGCGGAGGACAAGGTGGAGGGTGGATTCCTTCTGGATGTTGTAGTCTGCCAGAGTCCTTCCATCCTCGAGCTGCTTCCCTGCAAAGATCAGCCTCTGCTGGTCTGGGGGGATCCCTTCCTTATCCTGGATCTTAGCCTTCACATTATCGATGGTGTCCGAGCTTTCAACTTCCAGAGTGATGGTCTTTCCCGTCAATGTCTTCACAAAGATTTGCATCCCACCACGAAGGCGGAGCACCAAGTGGAGGGTAGACTCCTTCTGGATGTTGTAGTCCGCAAGCGTCCTGCCATCCTCGAGCTGCTTACCGGCAAAAATCAACCTCTGCTGGTCTGGAGGGATACCTTCCTTGTCTTGAATCTTGGCCTTGACATTGTCAATGGTGTCCGAGCTCTCAACCTCCAAGGTGATGGTTTTACCGGTGAGTGTTTTCACAAAAATCTGCATACCACCACGGAGACGGAGCACCAAGTGAAGGGTGGATTCCTTTTGGATGTTGTAGTCAGACAGGGTGCGGCCATCCTCAAGTTGTTTACCGGCAAAGATCAACCTCTGTTGGTCTGGGGGAATACCCTCCTTGTCCTGAATCTTGGCCTTGACATTGTCAATGGTGTCCGAACTCTCCACCTCCAAGGTGATGGTCTTGCCGGTCAAGGTCTTAACAAAGATTTGCATTCCACCACGAAGGCGGAGCACCAAATGGAGGGTGGACTCCTTCTGGATGTTGTAGTCAGCTAGGGTACGACCATCCTCCAACTGTTTACCGGCAAAGATGAGCCTCTGTTGGTCTGGGGGAATTCCTTCCTTGTCTTGAATCTTGGCCTTAACATTGTCAATGGTATCCGAACTCTCCACCTCAAGAGTGATGGTCTTGCCAGTGAGGGTCTTAACAAAGATTTGCATTCCACCTCGAAGGCGGAGCACCAAATGGAGGGTGGACTCCTTCTGGATGTTGTAGTCGGCTAGGGTACGACCATCCTCCAGCTGTTTACCGGCAAAGATGAGCCTCTGTTGGTCCGGGGGGATTCCTTCCTTGTCTTGGATCTTCGCCTTGACATTATCGATGGTGTCCGAGCTTTCCACCTCAAGAGTGATGGTCTTTCCGGTGAGGGTCTTAACAAAGATTTGCATTCCTCCCCTCAAACGAAGGACCAAGTGGAGGGTGGACTCCTTCTGAATGTTGTAGTCAGCAAGGGTACGGCCATCCTCCAGCTGCTTACCGGCAAAGATAAGCCTCTGCTGGTCTGGTGGGATTCCTTCCTTGTCTTGGATCTTGGCCTTGACATTATCGATGGTGTCGGAGCTTTCCACCTCAAGGGTTATGGTCTTGCCTGTTAGGGTCTTGACGAAGATTTGCATCTATTTTGAATCATAGAAATAAAACTCAAATAAGACAACTTAGAAATATAAACAAAAATTACAAAATATTTTTAAAATCATGACTAAAGATTTCACAACAATATACCCTATCGATGAGTATCTAGGAGGATCATGATATTCCTGGGTAATCTAAACCATTCATATTTTTTTTAATCTATTCCAGAACAAATTCACACTATAAAAAACAATAGCGTCAGAACCCTAATTTTTATTCAAAAAATGAATCAAATCAATAAAAACCCAAGTTACGACGAAAAAAAAAAAGAAATACTTCTTTCGATTAAAAAGGGGATTTTTTCTCTCTTGAATTTGTAAAATTCACAGATTAGAAAAAGGAAATCTCATAACCAAATCTAATAGACTATGAATTAACAAAAGCCGGCAAAAAACAAACAGAAATATGATCACAAATTGAATTAAAAGAATAAAAGAGGGGAAGAAATCCCTAATCAAACATTCATATCCATGGAACAAATACAAAAAATTAAATCTACTACACAGGAATCAAAAACCAAAAACAATAAAAGAAGAAAGAGAAGGTTAAATTACCTTGAAATTTTGAAGAAGGCTTTAAAAATCTCAGATCGATTTCGATATTGCATGGGAATTCGCTGCTCGATCGCCCTTGATTTATAGCCCTAATTGACAAGTGAAATGACAATAAAGGGCCTTAGTAAACCAATGCGATAAGGCTTACGTATTTTATTCTTATTCTTAGGAGCTGATTGAGAAATTATTAGATAGACTCAATTTATTATATTGTTTATAATTTTTTCAATAAAATTTACATATGTTAATATAATTTTAAGTAGTTATTCACTCGTTAATTACATATAAAAAATATGAAGATTTATGTTAAAAAAATAAAATAAAAATTATTATTAAATAAAAATATAAATAACACGATAAACTAAAATTATCTAATAATTTTTTCGACAGAAGGCCAAGTGGCCAACTAATATCATAATCGGTGCTTTCATAAGGTCACGTTCCTCTAAGAACGTGTGTACAACGCGCTACTATTATTGGGTTGGAGTGGGCGATATAAACAATGAGGAATTTAGCTTTAAATTGAACTAAGAACTTTCTTCGCGTCTTATATTACTTGTATTATTTTAACGTTAATCCAGAAAAAAATATTAAATTTTAGAATCGTTTTCAAAAGAGAGTTTTATAAATCAAATGAATTTGCATATATATATATATAATATAGCCCCTACAACTTTTTATTTTTCCTTTCTTTTTAACGCTAATTTGCTTTACATTATTTTAAATGAATTTATGTGGTGGATTGGGAACAAAACAACCTTTTGATTATTATTTTTTATTTACCATACAATTTTATATAAGGCTTAACAGTCAAATAAGTGCTCAAACTATACTCTTTTTCAGTTAGGTGCATAAACTTTGTTTTAGGCCAAATAGGTGTCTAACGTTTTTAACGTTACTTAAATAGGTGCCCCGTCGTTGTTGTCCATTAATTTTTACCTTTAACTTCCGTTATCTTACACGTGTCATCTTCTTAATTTCTAAAATTATATTTAAAAATAAATAATAAATAAAATAACCTCAAATTTCACAAAATAGCCTCAAATTTAAAATTTCCTAACTCCCAAAATTCAAATCTTGATTTGACTTGATTTCGCAGTCGTCCATCACATTCGTCGTCAGGCCATCACGACTATTTATCCCATTACTTCATCGTCGAAAATCGATTGACGTCGTACGAAATACCAAAATCGTCAAATGGTTCATTTTAATAATTTACGACGAACGACAGCATAACGAACAATGAACGGTGTGTGAGTCGTTCGGTGAGGGGAGGACGTTTCATTCCGTAGCCGAAAATACGACCAACACCAGTGAGAGTGGCCAAATGGGGGTTTAGGGATTTGAGGACTATTTTGGGATTATTTGAAAATTTTAAGATATTTTTAAATTTCTGATTTATTTTTAAAAAAATATAATTCAAAAAATACTTAATTTTGCCACGTGTTCAATTTTGATTGGATAATGGAAAATGTTAACGTCTGTCACGACCAAACTTTAAATGAATCACAAAGTAAAACGTCAGGCATCTATTTGACTCAAAATATAATTTGAGCACCTATCTGAAAAAAATATAGTTTAAACACTTATTTAATGGTTATGCCTTATATAAAGAAAACTTAGGTACCTAGGCAATGTGAATCCGTAATATATATGTCCCATCATTCCATTAAAATGGTTTTTATTAGTATTTAAAAAGTTTTTTTATTGTCTTCTCAATTTTTTAGAGTTTTACTCTGATTTATTTGAATTAATCCGCGTCGCACACCTGACTTTGGTGAGTAAGTCTTTCAGCGAGAATTTTCTGCATACACAAGGCCTCGAACTCGAGACATACCTAAGTAATATCAAGCTGCTTTCCGCTTGGACCAACCCGTTAATTTTTTAAAAGGTTTTTTAATTTGACCTTAACTATTTTTAAATAATTAAGCTTTATAAAATATATATTTAAAATTTACTTGTGTGAAAGTTTTTAAAATATGGGTAAACTACACGAAAGACCACCGGTTTTTGAGGTTGGTGTCGAAATGACCACCGATTTTTCAATTTTGTCAAAATAACCACTCAACTATTGATATAGTTCCAATATAGCCATCAGTCGTTAAAACCTAACGAAGAGGCTGATGTGACAGTTAACAGAAACTTGTATAATTACACATTTAGTCCATGCTATTTTCACATTTAATCAATTTAGTCCTAGTTTCAATCTAATAAAATAAATTATTTTTTAATAAAATAAATTAATTATTTAATTAGGTGGTGACATGTGTAGAGGAAAGCCCATAATCCCTTGGGTGCAGAGGAAAGCCTCTGCCACTGGGCTAGGCACATATTTATGATATAAAACACAAATTTTAATATATTAATTATATGATTGTTAATGCCATGAAAAAAAATTAAATGTGATTTTAGGGGATTCGAACATGACACACTTATGATGCATAAAAACATTTAAACCAAAATTTTATAGACCCTAAACCCTAAAAAAATTTATGAACTCTAAACCCTAAAAATTTCATAAACCCTAAAAACTATAGTTAGTGCATAATTTTAAAAAATCTCTAAACCTTAAACCCACAAAAATATAGTTAGTACGCGGTTTAAAAAATTTATAAACCCTAAACCTAAAAAGTTTATAAACCATAAACCCTAAAAATTATTAATTAAGTTAAAAATCATAAACCGTGCACTAACTATAATTTTATAGTTTAGGATTTAGGGTTCATAATTTTTATGGTTTAGGGTTTATAATTTTTTAAATCATGCACTAACTATAATTTTTAAGGTTTAGGATTTAGGGTTTAGAGATTTCTAAAGCATGCACTAACTATAATTTTTAGGGTATATGGTTTAGGTCTATAAAAAGTTAAATCATGTGCCAACCATAATTTTTAGGGTTTAGAGTTTATATATTTTTAGGGTTTAGGAGTTTAGGTTTTATAAATTTTTTAGGTTTTATGGTTTATAAATTTTTAGGGTTTAGGGTTTATAAATTTTTTTAAATCATGTACTAACTATAATTTGTAGGGTTTAGAGTTTAGAGATTTTTTAAATCATGCATCAACTATAATTTTTAGGGTTTGGGGGTTTTTTAAAATTTTTAGGTTCTAGAATGTATAGTTTTTAGGGTTTAGGGTTTTAGATGTTTAGGGTTTAGGGTTTATAATTTTTTTAGGATTTATGGTTTATAAAATTTTTAGGGTTTAAGGTTTATAAATTTTTTAAATCGTGCACTAACTATATTTTTTAGGGTTTAGAGATTTTTTAAATCATGCATTAACTATAGTTTGTAGGGTTTAAGGTTTATAAAAATTTTAGGGTTTAGGGTTTATAATTTTTTTAGGTTTTAGGGTCTATAAAAATTTTAGGGTTTAGGGTTTATAAACTTTTAGGGTTAGATGTTTTTATGCGTCATAAGTGTGTCATGTTCGAATCCCTTAAAATCACATTTAATCATTTTTTCATGGCATTAACAATCATATAACTCATATATTAAATTTTGTGTTTCATGTCATAAATATGTGCCTAGCCCAATGAAAGAGGTTTTCCCCTACACCCAATGGATTGTGGGTTCGATTCCCCTCAACTACATGCAATGCTTTAATTAGGAGGAAAATAAATTAATTTAATTAAATAAAATAGATAAAGTCCTCCACCACCTAATTAAATAATTTATTTATTTTATTAAATTGAAACTAGGACTAAATTGATTAAATGTGAACATCACGGGGACTAAATTTATTTTATTAAATTGAAACTAGGACTAAATTGATTAAATGTGAAAACCACGGGACTAAATGTGTAATTATACAAATTTTTGTTAACTGCCACATCAGCCTCTCCGTTAGGTTTTAATGGCTGGTGGCTATATTGGAACCATATCAATAGTTGAGTGGTCATTTTGATAAAATAAAAAAATCGGTGGCCATTTCGACACCAACCCCAAAGATCGGTGGTCTCCCATATAGTTTACACATAATATATATATATTTGTCAATAATAAATTTTAAATAATGAGTTAAATTTAAAAAAAAATTAATAAAGACAAATTTTAACAAGACAAAACGAGTATATTTATAATCCTTGACCTGGTTTCAGAAATATTTTACAAAGGACCCTATAATAGTTGTTAGTTGCGGATAGAGACAAAATAAGGGTTATTATTTGAATATTACTTATGTTTGAATTACGAATAATTATTCCATACACAGCGGTAAAAATAATTTTTTTACAAATACCTTTATTTTAGGGTTTAGAGTTAGATTTTAGAGTTTAGAGGTTAAGGTTTAGGTTTAATAGTTTAGAATTGATAGATTGTGGTTATAATTTAGGGTTTGAGAATAGATTTTAGGGTTTATAGGTTAAAACTTAAATCCTTAGCCACATTACTCTAAAATCTAAATTATAACCTCTAAACCCTAAACCATAACACTAATCCCTAAATTTTAACCACAATCCATCTATTCTAAACCCATAAACCTAAATCACTAACCCTTAAATCCTAAAATTTAACCCTAAAACTAAAACGCTTGTAAAAAAATTTTATTTCTACCGTATGTATATGTGATAATAATCCTTTAGTTATTGATCAAATAACGTGTCTTTAAAGATTATTTTTCTAGAATATAATATTTTTAGAGCTTGACATTGATATTTATGGATTTGAGATTAATGTCGCGTAAAAATGCAAATACAACTATTTTTAAAACCTTTAAATTTGTTTCATTAACAAATTTAACCCAAATAAATGGCTAAAAAACCATAACTTTTTAAGCTAAAATTAGATGTTTGAATTTTTCAAAGATTTGACTAATTAAATATTTTAATTAGTATGCTTGGTGAATAGAGATTTGTAAGAGCGAATTGGGGTGAAATCTTTCATTTGAAAAAAAAAGGCTACTAACAGAAGCTTTTTGAGTTTAGAGATTTTGAATAAGAGTTGTAAATACTCTTTTACTCTTAATAATTTAAAAACTTCTAAATTAACATATGCTTCAAATATTATTTAAATTTAATAATTAATTAAATTATATTAAAAGTAATTATATAAAAATAAATTAATATATAGATATATGGGCCTAGTAATATTATATTAAAAATTTACTTTTCGTAATTCAATTAAAATCAATAGATACAAAATATTGATAACTAATAAACTATTCAAATAAGTATTGAATGTAACATGTCTTTATATCATTTTATTTGTTCAAATAATTAAATAATTATCAGTTAATTTTACCAAACACTTTTATACAATTAGCTAATGCAATCTGCAAATTTTATTGGAATGATCACTTCTATAATAAACCTATACAGTATTCGATTTGAATTAGTTAATCAATAAATTAAATACGAGAATTATAAAAAAAAAAACTTGATACCTATAGATATCGAAATTCAACTGAAAAACGCATAATAAGAAATAATCCTTAAAACTCATATTTTGGTAAATACTTAAAAAATTCAAATAAAAAACCCGACAAAATGATGGGTAAAAGCTAAATTTGGGAAATGAAGAAAAAGCCCAAAACGTCGAATCTTAAGCCCTCTTAAGCCCATAAAGCCCACGAGGCATGAGCATGAGCCATAAATTCCATAAGCAAAAGCCACCCAGAATTCCATACAACATTTTGTTTTGAAGTACGAGTTTAATAATCATGGTAAAATACCTGATTTTTTTTCTAACTTCCACTTGAAGGAGAAAAAATGGTTTACATATTTAATGTAAATTTAATATTTTCAGATTTTTATTACAGTCTAGATTTAGACACGATGATTAAAAATGGTTCATCCCGTTAACACCAAGTAGAAAGTCACATAATACAACTATGATCGCATTCAATAGGTGGTATTGATAGCGTATAAGACAGTGGCAGAGTCAAGATTTTTATATAGTAGGGTCAGGGTAGAATATGAGGTGCGAGGGTTCTCATACCACTACAATATAAATACTGTTGACCCCATACTCAAACAAATCAAATGGGGTCAATTCTAATATTTCTTATGGAAATTCTATACCAACTCCTTGAAAATCTCATTTAACTCTTTAAAAATTTAATACCACAACAAATCAAGCGAGGTCAATTTATCCCCTAATCTACATGTGGCTCCGCCACTTATATAAGGTTATGGTGGGCTTTCTAGGCATAAGGCAATACTCAATCTTTAATTTTATTCAATTATATACATAAAACTTTTGTGCATGTGAGAGATTTTTTCTATAATCTTCGATGGGAGATTATCAAGGTTTTTCAAATCAAATATTAAAACACTTAAGAACTTGATTCAATTTAGTTACAACTTAAGCTAAGCTAAGTTCAACTACAAACGACCAATGGGAAATGCTAAGAGATATCGTGCATATTGCCTCAGATATTAAACAAAACAGCACAGTTGTTGAGTGGAGCCCCGGTGTCGTTTAAGGACAGATCGACACGTAGGAAAATCGAGTTGGAAAATGTTTTATTTTATATTAAATGTCAAAAGCAAAAGTCATATCAGAAATGATGTATTTTTGTACCAGCAGACCATGCATCCAATCCAATCCAATTCTCCGACCGTGGCTTGACGCCCGACTGACACATAACCGAGCTCAACAGCAAGCAGCCAAGTGCATGGCTCACGCCCGGTCCCTCCACCCACCCCATGCGCTATGTATATACGCGCTGTGTGTGACCAAAAACCCTAGGGTTACCCACGTGAAGTTCATGCAAAAGCAGGCAGTGTGCCACGTGAAAGGCAAAACCCCATTGGAAAAGAAAAGTATTGCAACCGCAACAACCCTGGGGTTCTTCTTTTTCGACATGACTGGTTTTGGAACTGTATGCTCTTTTTTAAGTGACGATTTGTTCTTATTTGGAACATACTGTTTAAATGGATATGGCAGCAAATGCCAATGGCCAATCTCTTATCCTTTGAAAGAAAGTAGTAGGTACATTGGTTTTTTTCTTAATCATCAATTAACACTTCCATTAATTGTTTCTTGCTTAGGATCAACAACAATGGAAGTTCTGAAGTCAATGATAAATTCATACTTACATGGATGATATATATAATACATATACATATATTTAGTAAAAAAAAATACATATATACTAATATATATATATATATATATATATATTTGATGTATCGACGGTGAAAAACAAAATTTTCCACGAGCAATACAATTTTAGAGTTTAGAGTTATAATTTTAGTGTTTAAGGTTAGCTTTTAAGGTTAAAATTAGGGTTTAGGGTTTGATATTTAGCGTGTAGGTTTAGTGCCCTAAAATGACATGTTACATTATATGAAGTCCGCTTGTGGAAAGAAAAAATTCCACCAGCAGTGCATCAAATATTAACCATATATATAAAAGAAAAAAAACTTCCCCACCATTTTCTTAATTGATATAAATAATGGAGCATAGAGAAAGTATGAATTTCTTGGTATATGCAGTAGATTTTTTTTTTCTGTTTATTTGTTGATGTTTTAACCAGGATATATAGGTTCCCTTTTTTATTTGGTATTTCATGTGATCTATCTTATTGGCTCGTGTTCAAGATTTGTGGTTATTTTTTATATTAATATGATATTTAATATTCGAACTCAGGTCCTCTCCTTGAGAATATAACATGCTTTACTACTGCATCCAATACTTATTGATATATAGAGAAATTATTTGATACATACATTGTGTAAAATGTATACTGCACAACCTTATTTACTTCAATCATAAATCCTTAAACATTAAAATCTAAATCTTAATTTATAAACCCTAAATCCTAAATAAGACACGTGGCATTGAAATAGATAAGGTTGTGCAGTCTAAATTTTACGCATGTTATGTATTAAATAATTTTTCAGAGATGTAGGATCTAATTACATAGTGTAAAGTTGAGTTTTACACTCATTTAGGATAATTGAATGAGTGAAAATAGATGATCGAGATTAAAAGTTAAAAATGAGCATATTTTTATAGGTAAGAAAGAAAAAAACATTGTGAATGCTCAAAGTTTTAATATCAATCATTCATTTATATTCATTCAATATCTTACCTTGTATATAGAGATTTCTCGCGTATCTTGAATTTGAATTTCTTTTTGACACATTGACTTAGTTTTCCTAATATTGAACAACATTATTTTAAACCATATTGAAGATAAATATTTCACAAGTTGGAGACCTAGCTACCTAGCCCATTCAAAACAATGAGTGGGCTTATTAATTATATAATGAATTATTTTGGCTACTAATTAAGGATACTATAATGCTATTTTAGGGAAATTCTTATTAATATTTTTAACATTATTTTAGGGATTTTTTAATAATAAATATTATGGGCTTCACAAGTTAGATACTTAAATTTTTAAGCATTTTATTCAATTACAAGGTAGTATATAATGAACTACATAAAATACGCAATGAAAAGATATATAAAAAACACAACATAATTTAAAAAAAAAAAACACTAATATAGAAAACATTATTCCCTTGTCTCTCTAAATGTTCAATGTTGACTTTTAAAAAGTATTTTTTTTAATTTTGACCAAAATTATTTTAAATATTTTAATTAATTGAATTTTATAATATATATATATATATATATATATTTAAACTACTTGATTGAAGTCTTCTAAAATATATTATTTTCACATTTTTATCAATAATAAATATAAAGTAACAATGAGTCAAAACAAAAAAATGATCAAAAAATTAATACCGGACATACTAAATGGGACAGAGGGGTATTAAACATGACATGACACAAAAAGTAACGTGAATGCAACATTATTTTTATATTTAAACAATTATATAAACATTCAATTATGAACACGCAACTTTACCCTAGTTTTTTCTCTCTAAAAACCATGAGCCGCCTGCAAGTTTTTTCAACTTTTTTTGCGTCAGCCGACAATCAGCAATCACCTAGATATTGGTTTTCGATCGCCGGTGTTTATTATTTTCTTTTTTTCTTGTTTTTTATTTTTAATAAGAATTTCTGCCTTTATGGCACACGTTTCCTCTGTCCTTGTGACACACGTTTTCTTCCGTCCTTGTAAAATGTTTTCTTCGTTTTGTGGTTTGTTTTATTTGTCCTTGTGGCATGATTCAGCATACCTTAGCGGTCGTTTGTTGCTCGCATAGATATTTTAACTGGCTCTAGTTTCTGATTATAATTTTGTCAGTGGTCATGCAAAGTTAGATCCCCACTCAGTTGATGGTTGTTTGCCGATGTAATCAGTCCTAGGTAGCGGAACATTCTGTCTGATAGTTTGGATCGCTCACCACTCATCTTTCATCCGGTATGAGTGTTGATTGGATAGAGACAATGATATTCATGATGCTTCTGTATTTTGATAGTATACTTATCTCTATTGAAGTTTTTAATTTTTCTTTGTTTTTTGGGTTGTGTAATATCCGTATTTTTTTAGGACTATATTATATTAAATAAGTAAAGCCAAAATAAATAATAATAAATAGATAAATAAGTGTCCATTTACATAAATAAAATGTCCAATTACATCTCATAAGTGCCCAAAGCCCAAAGTACAAGGCCCAAATCCCCTACACCATATTTTAACCCAATTTACATTTTTCTCGCCCATTTTATCATCTATCTAACCCAACAAACACAAAATAATCATTTCCCGCCTAAATAGTGCCACTTGGAAACCCCTAATTGTTCTAACCCCTTAGCCATGGATTATGGTTTTCTTTTCCCATTAGTTGGATCCAGTTCGCATACCTGACGTCAACAATGACGATATTTTCCAATACCTATAAATAGGATAAGAGAGATGTCAGGGGATAATAGTTAGCATTAATGATAACTATAATAAATAATAATAATAAATAAATAAATAATGAGAAGAGAGAATTAACTCGGGAAATCGAACCGCTTCGGAAAGTTGTACCGCCATCGAGAACTGAGAAGTCATTGAAAAACTTGAGCGTGGCTGGGGAAGAAGGCCGAGGTTGCCGCGCCACCGCCGTGAAGGTATCATTCTCCTTTACTTTTCATTTCTCGTAAAGGTTAGAAGCAAAAAAAAGTTAGATTAAGAAAATAAAAAAAGTAAACAAAAGCAAAAAGGGAACGTTTTGATCTTATCTGAGGTGGCCGAAGTAGATTTTAAGAACGACCAGAGTTAAAGAGGGATGGGTTTCAAGTAGATCTAGGCCTAGGTTGGGGAAGCTGGGTGGTTTTGATGAACCGGGACTAGATTTAGTATTCTAGGGTTGAAAATCAGAAAAATTGAGAAATTTTAGGGTTCTGGCGAATGGCAGCTGAAAATTGCCTCGCGGCGACCGGCCGGAGGTGGGCGGTGGCCAAAAGGGTGGCACGGTGGTTGGCGAACAACTGAATTTCAAAAATGGACCGGTAAGGATCAGGCGGTGGAGCTCGCGTTGGTTTGTTGCCGTGTTCTTCGTGTTCATCGAAGAACATGAAGAACACTCAACCGAAGTCAATGGATTTTAATCCACTTGGGTTAGGTTTTTGGGTTTGGAATGTGTTTAGGCAGAGAGAGTTTGGGAGAGAGAGTGGGAAGAGAGAGTGAGTGGGTGGAAGAAATGACCGAGTTTAACTCGGTCTACCTCTTTTATAATTCAAGTGAAACGGTGTCGTTTTGGCACCGGGTCAGGGAGATTCGCACGCTTATATAGGGCCGAGTCATAAGATCCGCACCCAACTTTTGGGTTTTTATAGTTTTGGCCCAAATTTTGTCTTCCTATCAATTTAGTCCCTTATTCCCTTTAATTGACCCATCACAGTTTGCATTTCTTTTCAATTGAGTCCCTAAGGTTTTGTAATTGGGCATTAGGGCTTTGTATTTTCTTCCAATTTTGTCACCATTTTAATAAAATCAATTTTAGTTCCAAATTGTTTTTTAAATTTAGTCCCTGTTTAATTAATTTAATTGTTTAATTTATATTTGTGATTTTTTTTAAATTGAGCATATAGAATTATTGACTAGACAATTTAAACACCTAGATTAATTGATTGTTAGAGCCTTTAGATTTTAGGTTCTCTAATTAATATTAAATAATAAATTAGGAAGATCATTGTAGAAATTAAGTGTATAATAAATAGAAACTTTGGGGTCCAAATTTGAATGGTGTTCCATTATTTACAATGAGATGTTATCTCAATATTGGCCTTAAAGAGGTATATTTAATAAACATTTTCACCTATAATTAAATAATGACTTAGTTTGTTTAATTAGAGCCTTAATTAGGTTAGTACTTTAATTAATTAGAATGACAAAATTAATTAGGAATATTATTAATTTAAAGGCGTTAATATATAGACGGTGCTCATGCAATTGACATTTTCTCATGAAAGTCATTAAATTAAATAATATTAATAGTTTAAATAATCTTAATTAATTAGAGCCCTTTAAGCTTGTACTTAAAATGAACAAAACAATAACATATCATACATTTAAACCTTTTTATGTTGGAAATTCATTTTTGAATATGAATAGGGGTGCCACTTAAGGGGCACTTTTAATCTCATATTCGGATAAAATAAATTTCCTTATAAAAGGATATCTCCATTTGGAATTTAAATTCATTTAATAATTACAGATCAAATTAAATTCAAATAATTATTCGAAATGCCAAAATGCCACGTAAAATTAAGGTATCGATAACGGGCGTTTGTAGGGGTGCTAATCCTTCCCCACACGTAACCGACTCCCGAACCCAATTTTTAAGAAACGAATCTCTTGCTTGTTTGATGGTGTTCGGTCTACCTCAAAGTGATCAGTGGTGACTCTAATTATTTTAAAAGGAAATAAAAAGTTAACTTTAATTGATTTTCCAAAATTAAAAATGGTTTAAAATCTAATATGAAACCTTAAGTTTTCAAAGTCAAATGAATTAAAAAAGGGTCAAAACCCTAATTTTACAAAAATCAATCGTCGGGCTATTTTTGCACACGATTTCAAAAATGGTCGCGATAGCTTGGCGACTCCGCTGGGGAGTTTTATAAAAATGAGAGTCATGCCTAATTAATTTTACTTGGCATTTTGGCATTTTAGGACAGTAATTTGAATTTAATTTTTCAATAATTATTGGATGGATTTTTAGAAAGAATGGAGATAGCTTTTTTTTGTGTCATATAAACTGTCATCCATGCATAAGTCTTCTACCCGGGCTTTTCACCCTTAAGTGAGAGTGAGGCATAATCCTACGTGAGTTATCCAGCTCCATGATCGAAAATTTTTCCTCATTCCATTATACAACCTTATACATCGTGAGGTTACGCCTCTTTTATAAGGGGCTGTATACTCCTGAATCAATGTCTTGTTGTCATAGTAGACAGTAACGACAGTTCAGGTACCCAGAGTCTAGAACGAAAACCACATGCTGTAATCTAGAAACTCGCCATACTAGAGCTAGACATGGACCATAAGGTAAGGCGAGGTGTTACTGGAATGCCGCCAGTTTAAATATATTTCTCTGGTTATTTTTGGGTGCAAAATAAATTGATCTCTAGTTATTTTTACGCAATATAAATTGTTTTCTTTTGTATCAATTTATTTTTGTTTACTATATTATTTCACCATACTGACATATTTTTTTTCATTTTGTTTTTTTTGTATGGGTGTGTTTTGTTTGATAAGTGTTGCATCATATTGCATTTATGAGAGGTACTGATTCAAGAATCAATCGAATATGCAATGGTCATAAGAGCTAAAGGGTCTGATAGAAAAGTGGAGGACAATATGTCATTGTGGACCTGATTCAAGAAGACTCAATACAAGAACGAAGACAATATTCGTGGAGGCCAAGTGTCATGTCGTACCAGAAATTTTTGAGCATAATGAAAGTTTGCCAGAACCAAGTTTAATTTGAGAACCATAGGATGGGGATATGAAGAGTTATCTCCAATAAGATTTCTGGATTATAGCATTGCTGTTAGATAGTTAAATGGATCAAAAGTTGCTTAGGGCCATGACCCCGTTTATAAAGCCTTGTATAATTGTTCGCTTTTCGAGAGGATAGATGTGACACCAACAATAGAGAAATAAGAGGCTTTGTTACACTGTTCTAGGGGTAAAAAAGAACAAGGTTTATACAAGGCTCAACAACAGTTCAAGTTTCAAGATAGAGTCAACGGCAGTTACAGAGATAAACGAGACGTAGAAGTTGAAAGGGTGATGATAACCAGAAAGAGGATAAATAACAGATAAATTGAAGGGGCATTCAAGGGCCGTTGTTGACAATAACTCGAGGAGAAAGAGAAAGCTTTAAACTCAGATTTGATATCCAAGTTTCACAGATAATGAGATTTATCAAAGGATATTATAATTAGGGAAAATGATCGTTCTCCAATAAGAAAATAAAAAGTTGAGAAAGAAAGTGGCAGAACTAGAAAACGTAGTACAACATTTAAAAGACCAGCTCAGAGGTTTCAAAGAGGTACAATAAATGAAAAGCATGACACTGAAAGTCAAGCTAAGCCAGTCACCTAGATTATCAAAAGGTAGAATCACAAAATGATTAACTTCAGAAACCAGGTGCAAGAAACCCCCGATATGTGCAGATTATGTTCGATAAAGCTATGAACTTGTCAATACATTGTCATTGACATCGAGCTAGGAACAAATGTCAATTTTGATGTTGACAGATCAACCAAAGAGATGGAGTTAATCAACAAATTGGTTTCTCTTTGTATTCGACCTTTTGGTTAAATGGGTGTTTCTCTAATGACTAGTCTTTGAAGTCGATACCTCATGCATTCATGCATTGCATCATTTAAACATTGTATTTCTATAAAAAAAATTGCATTTTGTTTAAAATATTGCATTTTTAAGTAACATTGCATTTTGAGAAGCATGTGCAACAAATCTTATTAAGGTTGAGCAGTCACAAAGGTTCTTGAGGGCCACTTGGATCGAATAAAGTAAAAGATTTATCAATCCTAGAACGAGATGGAATACAAGCTATTGCGTTGCTTAGAATCATAAAGGTCAAGAAAGGAAAAGTTCTAGATGAAATATCAACATGGGTGATTAAGATAGAAACTCATCTCACATAAGGGCTCAGTCTGAAAGGGCTCAGTCTGAAAGGACTCTTCATGTAAAAAAGTCAAAAAATAAGAAGTAAAAAAGGATAAAAACAAAAAAAGATGAGTAAGTTCAGATCAATATAGCTGGGGGCATCTGTAAAGAATCTAAAAGATTCGAGTTTGGATTATGAAGAGAAAAGTGGAATGCTTGACTTAGAGGCACTGATGGATTTTGGAAATGCTAAATGAAGGAAGCCCAGTGGACATGCATAAGAAGACTGAATTAATTCAAATTCTGGAGTTTAGCCAAAAGTCTTGCCGATCAATGGTTCAGTGACAGTCTGAGGACATAATGATCCTAACAGAGATGAGGGGCAGAAGAGTCTTTCTATAAAGCGATGAGTACCAAGGTCAGTGGAAGATTGAAGTTTGTTCACAAAGGAATTGATTGCAAGAGGAGCAGAATATAGATACAAGACAAAGAGACTGAAGAGTTCAGTTAGAAAATGGAGACAATTATTCCTATCCAATGTCATGTTCAGATTTGTGGCTTTACCCTATCCAAAATCAATTTCTGATAATGGTCCCACTGAAGTTTTTGGTCTCATCAAGAATAGGCATTTATGTTCCGAAAGTAAAGAGCCCTGGTTCAATTGAAGATTATCGTTTGCTAGAAGAGTTGAGATAAAAGAAAAAGGTAGAATCTATGACATACTTTTGTAGGAAACCCACTTCAATTCAAGGTCAACTGGAGTCAGAGTAATGTTTTGGTATCTATCTCTTCGACTTTGCCTTTACCAAAGAATACCACAAGATTGAATGCTCAAGATGCTCATGTTAGTGGAAAATCAAAATCTAAACTTGATCTCATTCATACTTTCTATTGAGAGATAAATTTTAAGTTGCTTGACGTTTTGCCACATCATGAGAAATTTTCAAATACTCATTAATTAAGTTGTTACAATATCAAGATAATTGCGAGTTATGATTGATACATTGAAGATTGTTACATTTTCAAGCTACAAATTCAAAACTTTCTGAACCAGGAGATTTTGGAAGTTGACATTGAAGATCAGCTATTAAGATATATAACTTAAAAGTAGTCCCCTGATTGGAGTCAATGCAATGAGATTGTTGGGAAATTAAATGCAAAATGTGTCAAGCAAAAGCCAGGTGAAATGAATTAAAAGCCAGGAATTGTCAATGCAGAAAACTCAAATAGATATGCTTATTAAAATTTTCAATACATCCAGACGACATCTTAACACATGAGAGTTCATGTAGACAATGGTCAGAAGATGTTACATATATCAAAGAAATGATCAAAGAAGTAGGGAAATTCATAGGCATGATAGTTTCAATTCAAGATTCAACTGAAGCATCAGGGCATGAGCGAGAAATAAGAATGTATTTGTGCTGGTAAAAGAGATAAATGAAGAATTACTGGTAGAATTAGAGTGGATGAAACTCACTCTCTTGATTAAAGATTGACAATTAAACCACATGAGATCTATCTATAGTTTTAGGACCATTGCTGAGTAATACCCTGAATCATCCCAATCGCTTTTGCCCGTGAGCATTGGAGGTCCTTTGTAAGGGAGGCTATTTCGATTTATTTGTTTATGATGCTTGTTTCTTATAAATTTTTTCTCAAATAGCAAACATTTTGTATTCTTTTATTCTTTTAATATTTCATTCATTCTTTATTATGGGTTAGTTTTTATTCTCCCATACATATATGTATATATCTTCAATAGCATTTTTTCTCTCAGGTCTCTGGATATTAATTGTGAGAGTGACTTTGAATCAAATTCAGAGATCAACTTCAAAAAGGTGACTCTTTTCTACTTTAATTAGGTTAACGGAAAGACATTAACGAGTGTTCAGGAATTATGGGAAAATCTCAAATACAAATTTTGAGTGAATTGCCTCTCAAGCATTGTTGACTAAGGTCTTTGAATAAAGTGATAACCCAAAACATCTTCCACCTAAAGACAGCTTTTCTTCGAAGATATATAAGTATGGGAGGACATTTGGCATTCCTTCAGCTCTCTCTACAAAGAAAGAAAATAAAAATATCATTTGTTGTCCCCTTTGAGCCTAAAGATTTTCTTTCGATTCAACCCAAACCAAAGATCACCCCTACACTAGGGGCAAAAAGGATAAAAGTTTGTTTGCAAGTGAAAGATGTTCGGTTTTGATCATGCCATGATAATAATGCCTTGTGAAAAAAAGAAAAAAAAAGTGAATGTATCAAGTGCAAAAGCCAAAAAGACAAGATGAATGAAGAAGAATACTCTGAATACAGTCAAAAAAAGAAGAAAAGAAAAAACATAGTGGAAGTTTGTGTTCAAAAAGTCAACTGAATTAAGCTGAAGCAAAGAAAGCACTAAAGTTGAAAAGTGCAAAAGAAAAAGCAATACATATATGTGAGATCTTTCATTCAAACAAGTCTCTATCTAAAGGAGCAGTGGAAGATTGATTTCAAGGAAAGGAAATGAACTCTAGGGTGAAAACTCAAAAATTGGCAGTCTAGAGTGGTCCACAAAAAGAGAGAGAGAAAAAAAAGCATTTCATCCGAACATATTCAGATCAAGAAGTGTAAAAATGATATTCCACTTGGAAGAAACGATCATTGGTTTCATCACCCTGAAATATTTATTTGAGCTTATATATCATTTTCTTTGGTAGTCGTGAGCCATAGCTTACATTACAAGCCTTAAAAGACCATTTTGACCATATACGGGTATTGGAGCAATGTGAGTTTGTCTTTAAAATACATATCGCTTATCAGGGTTAACCTTTCTTCAAGGACTTCCAGATTTCTAATGTTTGATTGAGATCAAAAAAGAGGGAAGGATTGGGGCATGGTGAGTTAGAGAGGTAAAAAGTGCCAGTTAAATGGGATAGAATTAGGCATATGGGAAATGTTTCTTTCAGAAGTCTAATAATTTGGAAGGGGTCACATTTGAGTTGATCTTTGCCAAGTTGGTTCAAAGACTCTGTTGCACTTGATATTTAAGGGGCCAAATCTTATTTTTGTTTTCTCATGTTTGCCATGACTTATCAAATTATTCCAATTTCTCAAATCTAGTAAAATAATATTTTGAGCCATTCGCTTATCTTTTCAACAAGCATCTTGCAGATAAATTAATTAGATACAAGAAAAGTAAAGGATTTCGTAGGTATCATTATGATGTACTAATCCTTTAAGTGCAGGTAGAATAGGAGCTGACCTCGATACTTGTTTAATGATGAGAAGTAAATCGAGGAAAAGGTATAATTCTGGGTGTGAGTAACATTTGAATAAAAGCTGCAGGAAAGCAATACAAGCAATCTTGGGGCAAATAGAGAACATGGACAATTTTTGGGGCAAAAAGCTACAACAAGATTAATCTGCAGAGATCATTATTTCAGAGGCATTCCAAGATGAGAATGCTTTGTTTCCAAAAAAAGACGAGAGTCCACAAGCTGAAACAACAGAAATGATGATCTATTTTGGAACCATGAGAAAGAATGTTGTCAAATAAGCTAAATGAAGGCATTGCAAGAGTGGCTTTCTAAGAAATGATCTATCATCAATACTCGAGCTTTGAGAAATGCATGGTGAGATACGCCAAGAGAAGGGTTTATGTGAAGAAGTAGTAGAAAGGCAAGTATGAGTTCCATCAGAATTAAAATTAACTCTATTTGGAACAAATGAGAAATATCATTGCAAAGAAAGAAGAAAAGGAAGAAAAAACCCGCCATGGCACTTCAAAAAAAAGAAAAAAGAGAAAAAAGAAGAAAAAAGAATAAAAAAAGAAAAAACCAAAGTGAAAACCTGAAAGGGCGCTTTGAAAAAAACAATCTAAAGTGAAAACCTGAAAATGCGCTTTAGAGCAAAAGATGCAGAGATCTTGAAGATTGAACCAGAGTGTGAGATGGGTTACGCTGTCAGTAGAAGAAGTTATAATGAAAGGCGAAGCGAAGAAATTTGGAGCTTCCCTGAAGATGAAAGTTTACCCAAGTGGTCCTCAATTGACAACATCCATACATTATATAGTTAGGCATCAATAAGTAGAAGCATGTTAATTCATACATTCAAAGCATTTTTGCATATTTTGGCAGGAATTTGCAAATTCAATCAAGGAAAGGCAAAAATCAATTTATAGCTTCGAGTTTTGAAAGAGTAGATCCAAGCAGGAACGAGTAGAAATCTCGGAGAAAAGATCCAGTTAAGGAATAATATAGATTTTGAAGAGGAATATCCAGCAAGGAATGAACATGAATCTTAAAGAAGAAAATCCAACAAAGAAATAGCATAGATCTTAGAGAAATAGATCTAACAAAGATTTCAAGCATGTTTCTAAGAAAACGAATATATTAATTCATGATTTTCTGTTTGCAAATGCAGATTACGAAGGACATTCTATTTACAGAGGCAAATTTCTCCAAAATATTCTATTTACAAAGGCAAATTTTAGTAAGACATTCTATTTATAGAGGCAGATTTTAGCAAGAGGCTCCGTTTGCAAAGACAGATTTTAATAAATATTTCGTTTACAGAGACAGATTTTTAGTAAGACATTTTGTTTGTAGGGGCAGATTTCAGCAAGATGCTCCGTTTGAAAAGGCAAATTTTAGCAAAAGCTCCATTTACAGAGGCGGACTTCAGCAAAAATATTTGATTGTTTGCACAAGAAAGAAAGTGCATTATGATCTTAAATCCTTCGAGTCATCAGTAAGTCCTCCGGGCATGATGTTAAGTCCTTTGGGTTGACACCTTCGAAAATGATAAGAACTTTTTGAGGGCTCAAAATAAGATGGTAGGGCGTGTAATTGGAAGACATTATGCATTTGGGCCGACCATTCAAAAAATAAAAAGAAACAAAAAAGTAAAAAATAAAAAAAAGAAAGATAAAAGGAAAGAAAAGAAAAGAAAAAGAAAAAGGAAATAAGAAAAAAAAGAAAGAAGAAAAATGAAAAAAGAAAGACAAAAAAGGAAGACAAAAATAGAAAAAAGAAAGAGAAAATAAGAGAAAAAAAGGAAAAAAGAAAAAGTCTATGCTACTTGATTGAAAGGCCAAATAGATCAACAACGAGCAGATGAGGAATATGGTCAGTTTAATCAATCACATACATTTCAAGCACAGAAGAAATTGATCAGCAGAGAAAGGGAAACAAGAAATGAGATCCCATATGAGTTTCAGATAGAAAGATCAAGACATTGTAGACAGAAAAGCAATGACATTAAAGAACTCAGTGCTTCAAGCTCAAAATTAAAAATATTTCATATTATTATAGATTGAATTCGAATTAATTAATGATGTTTCTTTTTGCATGATTAGTTGTTCCCCAGAGGAGAGGTGAATCAACATTTCTAGTAAAGAATCTAGAGTTCCCAATGAGAAGAACTCGTCCATCAAAGAATTTAGAGTTCATAATAAGAAGAATTCACCAAGAAAGATTGAAGAGCTCTTAATGAGAAGAGTTCATTTGCTGAGGAATGAGGAGAGTTCCTAATGAGAAGAGCTCACTTGTTCATACCTTTACAGAGAGGTGAACCAGCAAAATTGAAAAACTCCTAATGAGAAGAGTTCGTCACAGAGTTTTAATGAGAAGAACCCGCCTAGCAAAGAATGAAAAACTCCTAATGAGAAGAGTTCACCACAGAGCTCCTAATGAGAAAAGTTCACCTAGCAAAGAATGAATAACTCATAATGAGAATAATTCACCTTTTTTTGAAAGAATGAGAAGTTCCTAATGAGAAGAGCTTGCTTATTCAACTTATTTACAGAGAGGCAGATCAATGGTTTCAAGGAGAACGAGGAGTTCCTAATGAGAATAGCTCATTTGTTCGATACCTTTGTAGAAAGGTAGATCGACATGACTAAGAGGAATGAATGGGTTCATAATGTGAAGAACTAGTTCAGATTTTGGGGTTAGCCTTGACAAAAGAATAAGGAGTTCATAATAAGAAGAACTCATTTGTTCGACACTTTTGAAGAGAGATGGATTGTTTGGTAGAGGGATGAAGAATTTTGTAATAAGAAGAACAGCTTCAAACCTTAAGAGATGAAGAATGTCATGAGCAATTTCGAGCCTTGGAAGATGAAAAAATTCATAATAAGAAGAACAGCTTCAGATTCCACAGTTTGGCAGAAGTTTGAAGAATTTCGAAATGAGAAGAACAACTTCAAGCTTCTGTAGAGGATGGCTAGAGGATTCAGACAAAATTCGTGTCTTCTCAGTCTTTTCCCACTTTCTGTTCCACAGCAATGAGCAAAGAGGGGCAGCTACAATACTCATATTTTGTCTAGGGTTTATATTATATTAAATAAATAAGGCCAAAATAAATAATAAATAAGTGTCCATTTACATAAATAAAATGTCCAATTACATCTCATAAGTGCCTAAAGCCCAAAGTACTAGGCATGAATCCCCTACACAAGATTTTAACCCAATTTACATTTTTCCCGCCCATTTTATCATCTATCTAACCCAACAAACACAAAATAACCATTTCTCGCCTAAATAGTGCCACTTGGAAACCCCTAATTGGTCCAAACCCTTAGCCATGGATTATGGTTTTTTCCCCATTAGCTGGATATAGTTGGCATATCTGACGTCAGCAACGACGTTATTTTCCACTACCTATAAATAGGATGAGAGAGAAATTTCAGGGGATAATAATTAGAATTAATGATAACTATAATAAAAAAATAATAAATAATGAGGAAAGAGAATTACCTTGGGAAACCGAACTGCCTTGGGAAGCTGTACCGCTACCAGGAACTGAGGAGTCGCCAGAAAACTTAAGCGTGACAGGGAAAGGAGGTCGAGGTTGCCGCGCCACTGCCGTGAAGGTATCATTCTCCTCAGCTTTTCATTTCCTGTAAAGGTTAGAAGCAAAAAAAAGTTAGATTAAGAAAATAAAAAAACATTAAACAAAAGCAAAAGGGGAACGTTCTGATCTTATATGCGGTGGCTGGAATAGATTTTAAGAACGTTCGGAGTTAAAAAGAGACGAGTTTCGGGTAGATCTAGGTCTAGGTTGGGGAAGCTATGAGGTTCTGATGAACCGGGACTAGGTTTAGTATTTTAAGGTTAAAAATCAAAAAAATCAAAAAAAATTAGGATATGGGGAATAACGGTCGAAAATTGCCTCGCGGCGGCCAACCGAAAGCGGGCGGTGGCCGAAAGGGTGGCACGGTGGTCGGTGAATAGTTGAAGGTTGTCAGAAGTGGGCCGGTGAGGATCAAGCGACCGAGCTCGCGTCGGTTTGTTGCCATGTTCTTCGTGTTCATCGAAGAAAATTCAACCGAAATCAATGGATTTTAATCCATTTGGGTTAGGTTTCTGGGTTTGGAATGTGTTTAGGCAGAGAGAGTTTGGGAGAGAGAGTGGGAAGAGAGAGTGAGTGGAAGAAATGACCGAGTTTAACTCGGTCTACCTCTTTTATAATCCGAGTGAAATGGTGTCGTTTTGGCACTGGGTCAGGGAGATCTGCGGGCTTATATCGGGTTGGTTCATAGGATTCACGCCCAACTTTTGAGTTTTCATAGTTTTGGCCCAAAATTTTGTCTTCCTATCAATTTAGTCCTCTATTCCCTTTAATTGACCCTTACAGTTTGCATTTCTTTTCAATTGAGTCCCTAAGATTTTGTAATTGGGAATTAGGGCTTTTATTTTCTTCCAATTTTGTCACCATTTTAATAAAATCAGTTTTAATCCCAATTTGTTTTTTAAATTTAGTCTCGTGTTTAATTAATTTAATTGTTTAATTTATATTTGTGATGTTTTTTTAAAATGAGCATATAAAATTATTGACTAGACAATTTAAACACATAGATCAATTAATTGTTAGAGCCTTTAGATTTTAGGTTCCCTAATTAAGATTAAATAATAAATTAGGAAGATCATTGTAGAAATTAAGTGTATATTAAATAGAAACTTTGTGGTCAAAATTTGGATGGTGTTCCATTATTTACAATGGGATGTTATCTCAACATTGGCCTTAAAAAGGTATATTTAATAAACATTTTCACCTATAATTAAATAATGACTTAGTGTGTTTAATTAGAGCCTTAATTAGGTTAGTACTTTAATTAATTAGAATGACAAAATTAATTAGGAATATTATTAATGTAAAGGCTTTAATTTATGGACGGTGCTTAAGCAATTGGCATTTTCTCATGAAAGTCTTTAAATTAAATAATATTCATAGTTTAGATAATCTCAATTAATTAGAGCCCTTTAAGCTTGTACTTAAAATGAACAAGACAATAACAAATCATACATTTAAACCTTTTATGTTGGAAATTCATTTTTTAATATGAATAGGGGTGCCACTTAACAGGGTACTTTTAATCTCATATTCGGATAAAATAAATTTCCTTATAAAAAGATATCTCCATTTGGAATTTAAATTCATTTAATAATTAAGGATCAAATTAAATTCAAATAATTATTCGAAATGCCAAAATGCCACGTAAAATTAAGGTACCGATAACGGGCGTTTGTGGGAGTGCTAATCCTTCCCCACACGTAACCGACTCTCGAACTCAATTTTTAAGAAACGAATCTCTAGTTTGTTTGATGGTGTCCAGTCTACCTCAAAGTGATTGGTGGTGACTCCAATTGTTTTAAAAGGAAATAAAAAGGCAACTTTAATTGATTTTCCAAAACTAAAAATGGTTTAAAATCTAATATGAAACATTAAGTTTTCAAAGTCAAATGAATTTAAAAAAAGGGGTCAAAATCCTAATTTTACAAAAATCAATAGTTAGGCTATTTTACACATGATTTCAAAAATGGTCGCGATAGGTTGTAAGAAATTTTGGGTAGATTAGTTCCATTATTTTCCTTCCTGGATGCGTTTTAATTGTGATATCTTCTATGGTTATAATAAAAATTCAGTGGTTATATTAAAAAAAATTATGAACACGCCAAAATATCTTATTTCTTCCTTTTCATTTCTTTCACTAGTTAAAGAAAAGTAAAGATAAATATCTAGTATGTAGACATTGAAAACTCAAATCATACCATTCTGTTTGCCATTACATGATTTTACAATTGATTTAAAGTAACCCAATTACAACATCACAAGTATATTATTTTTTTGTCAATAATTTTTAGAATATATGGCTAAAACCTCTCAGTTGACACATTCTCCTTTCTCCTCCCTTAAGTAGTATCTGTTCAAAAAAAGCATACATTTTTTTAGTGAAAGTTGTAGTAAGATCTTTTTAGCTTTCGGTTTTGATTGAGTTTGATTGCATCAATTGCATCTCACGTTGATATTGGATTATGAACGGACCAAAATATCTCATTTCTTCTTCTTTTTCATTTCTTTCATTAGTTAAAGAGAAATATAGATAAATATCAAGTATGTAGCCATTGAAAACTCAAGTCATACCATTTTGTTTGCCATTACATGACTTAACAATTGATTTAAAGTAATCCAATTACATCTACACATGTCATTTTTTTAGTGAAGGTTGTAGTAGGATCTTTTTGGCTTTCGATTTTGATTGAGTTTGATTGCATGGGTTGAATGTCATGTTGATACTGGATTATGTGTTTTCAAACGTTGTAATTTGTGCTTTGGTTTAATAATATTAATGCACTTTTTTCCCTTTCTGTTGTTCCAACTATGCTTTAGTGCGACCTAATTATAAAGGAAAATTTTAATTAGATATCTAGTTTTCTTTAGGCTTAAATAAAAAATAGGTGTCCAAAGTATGTCTTTTTTAAACTTTAGGTGCCTAAAGTATTTTTTTGTAAAAATAGGTGCCCAAAGTTTCAAAAGTTATAATTTTAGGTGCCTGACCGTTAATGGGTGTTAAAAAGTTTTCCAAAAAAATCTAAAAAATTTACAATTTTTATAAAACAGTCTCCAAATCCCTAAAATTACCCAAACCCTCAAATCGCCGCCGATTTCACCGCCAATCGCCGTCCTTGAACACACCAGTTTGGTCGCCGGACCAAGGCGGTCATTTCCCCCAACACGGCGTCGCCGAAAACGGCGAACGACGTGCAACCGAACATCGGTTTTGCGTTCAACGTTCGGCTGTACGCCGTTTGCCGTTTTTGGCGGCGCCGTGTTGGGGGAAATGACGGCCTTGGTCCGACGACCAAACCGGTGTGCTCAGAGGCGGCTATCGGCGGCAAAAGCGGCGGCGATTTGGGGGTTTGTGGACTGTTTTGTAAAATTTTCAAAATTTAAGATTTTTTGAAAAACAAAAAAATTGGGTATTTTTATTTTAAAAAATAAATTAAATATGCCACATGTCAAGCATTGATTGGTTAAAAAAATTAACACCCATTAATTGTCAGACACCTAAAATTATAACTTTCGAAACTTTAGGCACCTATTTTTATAAAAAAAAATACTTTAGGCACCTAAAGTTAAAAAAAACATACTTTGAGCACCTATTTTTCATTTAGGCTTTTTCTTTGTAAAAAATTACAACTATAAAATAGAACCTACACACCTCAAATTAGCTCTAAACACATCCCTTAAACCATAGGACAATGACCCCAAAAACATTGCTAAAGGCATTGCTTAGTAGGCAACCCAGGTGTGACATCCCTCAATAGATTTGACACATCAATTAACCCTATCAAGTCCCCTTGAACCATAGGCCAATGACCCAATTACTCCAACAAAACATGACTAATGATATTTCTTATTATTTGACAATAAAGGGGTTGGATTCCATTTTCCCATCAATGCCTAATATTTGAATTAGAGATAAAATTCAAGGACCAATTAACTTATATGACATACAATTTTGTGTACACATGGACATAATATATTGGACGACTTGGAGATTTATACCCACATAGTCTCTATATGCCAAATCACTCACAATATGTCAATAATACTACGTAACTCCACTTCAAACTCTATTTGTCAATTGAATGAATTTTCTTTGCATGCGTGGTTGGTCCAACATCCATTCCTTCATGAGGGCCATTGAAGATCAACTCAACATTTTTTTTCTTTAATTTGAAAGTCTTCTCAACTTGTTTAGTTGGAAACAACTATATATTTCTCTTTTTTATCAAATTATCTCCGAGACGTTACATAAAATTAATTAAAACGAAACAACATGAACATTTAAATTAAAAAAACTTGTTTAATAATGTCAACATCCAAAATTTGTAAAGACTTTTCCACGTGAAGGGGGTGGGGGTGGATAAGGTGTAGGACTATGACAATGTTGGATATCTTACACTCACACTTCATTTGGTAGGCAGTCCTTGTTGTGTATTATTCATGAAATCAAGTATCGAGATTCAAACTTTAAATTTACTATGGGAATGTATTGTATTATATTGCATATCATTATTTTATACAGAATAAAGATAAAGAATTATCCAAAGATCGAACACAAAACATGTATTAAATGAAACTTAAGCGCACACATTCTCGATTGCAAAACCTTAATTATTAAAGATACGATGTTATAACAACTTTCTAATTTAATTGAAAACAAGTTAATTGGACACTTAATGAATATGACATAACTATCGATTGATCAACCTAAAACCGCAATAAGGCAATTATTAAAAAGAAGCTGTCTCGTGTCGAAAACTAGATCACACTTTGTTTCCATGGTGTAGGAAGCACATTGCACAAAATCCTTGGAAGTTTTCATTGGAATAATGCTTGCAGAAAACATATAATGTCAATGAACTTGTCAGTGGCCATGAAATCATATATATATATATATATTAAAACTTTGATATACAGACTGTGTAACATTTGTTTTACACAAACCTATTTTTTACCTTATAAAACTCAATTTTTAAATTCTACACCCTAACACCTAAACACTAAACCCTAAATTTTAACACTAACCTTAAATTCTATACCCTAAAACCTAAACCCCTAAACTTTAAACTCTAAACTACAACCCTAACCCTTAAATTAAAAAGCTCGTATAAACTTTATCCTAAATTTTAACACTAACCTTAAATTCTACACCCTAAAACCTAAACCCCTAAACTTTAAACTCTAAATTACAACCCTAACCCTTAAATTAAAAAACTCATGTAAACTAAAGTTTACACGACTTGTTTATTGAAGTTTTTCTTATATATATATATATACTTTCTTTCTTCTCTGATAACTTCTTTAGACACGTGTTCCATGCTTTAGCCATTAGTTCTCTTAGCCAATAGTACATATTTTTTATTATTATATATATTTGGTTTTATGTATAATGTGTTTTTATCAGTCTTTCTTTCAAAGTTCCCTCAAAACCCTAGAAAATATATTATTTTTCTATGAAATTCTCTTGTTTAGTACTTTCATTCCCTACATGTTTGGTTAAGTAGGTGATTCTATGGAAACAATTCCTTTTCTTATGTTTTTGTTTTCAATTCAAAGGTAAGTAGTGTTTGACCATACATGTGTGTTTAAAATACAATGTTTTTTAAAGTTTTTTTCACATATTTCGAGAGTCTGATATTGGTACCGATTACATTGAATAGTTGTACTTTACACATGCATGCTCCATTCTCGTGTTCTAGCTATAGTGTATGACTAGTTTTTCTAGTGATTATCTTCTAAGTGATCAGTTGCATGATATGTAATGACTAATTAGCAATTCAGCATAAAAGCCCTAATTTTCATTTTTTTCCATCTTTCTTTCCCCTCGGCCAATGAAAAAACCTTAGGAACCATTAGCTCAAAGACATATAAAGGCAACAACTTAGAAAAGCTGCTATAAAAAGATCAAAACTACACAACATGACCACACATGACAGTTCTAAAGACAATGAATGTCTTTGAAGAACTCTCTTACTCTATATACATACATAGATACATACATATATCATCAAGTTTGGTCATCCAGTATCAAAGGAATATTGCTCTAAGATGCTTAGAATGTATCCCATTATATACTACTTTTTTTCCCTCCCGATTCCAGACCTTTTGCCTGACTAATTCGGACTGACCCGCGTCGCACACCTGGTTTTGGTGGGTGAGTCTCCTAGCGGAGATTTTCTGCATACATAAGGCCTCTAACTCGAGATATGCTTAAGAGATACCAAGTCGCTTACCACTTGGACCAACCCCGTTGGTTCCATTATATGCTACTTTTACCCTCAATCATTCATTTGCTCAAACTCCAATTATATGAATTGCAGAAATGGTTTGGGGGCTTGTTCTTCTCCTTGTATTTGCTGATGAGCTTTTCAGTTATCTGCCAAGGGAGATTTAGGTGAATACACACAAATTCAAAGCTGATCTCTATCAGGTAATTAAAGGTTATGAATCAGTAAAATATCTGCAGTATATGGAATCTGTTCATATATATATGGCAGTAAAAGGTTAAATAACAGTTTTGGATAAGTAATTGTAGCTCTGGAATGTGTTCCCTCATGGGCTTGATTGGAAACTAGTTGACAAAAGGGGATAAATATATATATACATATATATATATATTGCAATTTTCTTTCACTATTTTTCATGAAATAATGAAAACAACTATGTAACTGCAGACATGACAAAAACATACAAGAAGCAGCAAGGACGCGTATTGATATGTACTATACAATATATATGTATTGACAAATGTGGAACAACATAAATAAGCTTCGAAAGATTCAGTTTCTTCAATTGTTTGGTCTAAGATTGTTGAGCTATACGTAATTCATTGTCGTATTTGTGCATATCCATGTGATCATTGGACCATTTTCTGCAATTTCAAAAGCTTTTATGAACATTTTCACAATTCACATATGAATTACTTTACTTACTCCATGTTCATTTGTGTGAGCAGGATTGAGAAGATAGAGTGAGGGCAATGGCTGCAGAACCTCCATTTTTCGAGAAATACAAGGCAATCTTCCAGAGCTCTGCTAATGAAAAGGAGGAATCCACCATGGTTGATGTCTTTGAAGAACTCGAACTCCCTCTAGTCGATATCAGTCACTTGAATCTCGGGGCATTCGAGAGACAAAAATGCATCGAAACAATGGCTCGAGCCGCTACCGAATGGGGTTTCTTTCAAATTGTGAACCATGGGATTCCTGAGGAGCTCCTAAACAGGTTGGAGCATGAACAAATCAAGGTATTTCAGCAGCCTTTTGACAAGAAATCTGAGGAAAACTTTCTGAATGTGTCAGTTCAAAGCTACCGTTGGGGGAACCCTCTTGCCACTAGCTTGAGGACCCTTTCATGGTCAGAAGTTTTCCATATATCTCTCAAAGATATTTCAAAAATGGATGAATACAATAACCTCAGGTATGGCCTTTCTTTTTGCTGAAAATAAGTACTCAATGAAGAATAGTAAAGTGTAATCAGTTTAATACTAAATGAGGGTTGAATTTGGGTTAATACATTTTGTAAGGCATATGAAAACCCTAAAACCGCTCTTATCATAGAATAGTAGAGTACTTAATCTCAATTTAGAAGAAACACCTATTAACATAGAATAGTAGGTTTAATTACTTGAATAGAACATATGATTTAGGTGTTTAGAGAGACAGAAATATACCCCATATGGCCAATGTTACACATTACACTCTCAAAACCTTATCTTAGTCGTACATATGTACTCCCTAGTTTGCCTGGTATAGTTGGCCTTATGCTACCACCTACCCGCCAAACATGTCGACGGTCAGCCCTACCCTTGACCGCTATATCGATCGCACTAGAGATCAAATGCCACCCGCCCACGGCTCCCCTTACAGCCGGCAGCCTATGTCTTGGCCACCATAGGACTAATGATTTATTTCGCCAGGTCGACCATTGAAGAGTATGCTGAAAAGGTTAATGTGCTAGCTCAAAGATTGGCTGAACACTTAGCACAAAACTTGGGCATCAGAGCTAACTATTTCCAAGAGAACTGCTCGCCGAGCTCGAGCTCTCTTCGAATGAACCGATACCCTTCATGTCCATACTCTTCCATGATGTTTGGAATCATCCCTCATACTGATACAGATTTTTTAACCATTGTGTCCCAAGACCAAGTTGGGGGACTGCAGTTGAAGAGGAATGGAACATGGGTTAGTGTTAAACCGAATCCTAAAGCCCTAGTGGTCAACATTGGTGACTTTTATCAGGTAAACACATAGACATAGTACATTATTTTATGTGATTTCTCCATGGAAAAGTGTTGAAAATCTGAGTTTCAACAGGCATTGAGCAATGGGAAATACAAGAGCATAACACACCGAGTGATTGCCAACCAAGAGAGTGAAAGGTACTCGGCAGCATACTTCTACTGCCCCACATACGAAACAGTGATAGAAAGCTGCAGCAGGCCAAGTTTGTACAGAAAATTCAGTTTCAAAGAGTACAGAGAGCAAATCCAGAAGGATGTCAAAGCTACTGGGGACAAAGTAGGGCTTTCTCGGTTTCTTGTGTGAATTAATTGAAAAGTAAAAGGGAAGGGGAATTCGTTATTACTCCATTATTATTGTTCATGAATGAGCTTGCTTTTGTGAGTTGCTGCTGCCATGACAGTGATGAGTCCTATAGCTAGGGCACACCTCTCAACTCTCTGAGTGATAGTACTTTCTAATATAATTGTACTTAAGTTTTTTTTTTTTTTTTTCTAGTTTGGCTGTTGTTGCTTTAACAGTTTCTGCAACAAGAATATAAAAAGCATATATATTTATTCGGGTGGATATTTGATATACTATTAGTATAAATATTATGTTTATTTTTAAGTTAGAATTTAAAACTCTAATCATAAAACTAAAATTCTAGTATTAAACCTAAAATTTTAAACTATAATACATAAACCCCTAAATAATCTTGTTTGTTGAAACTTTTTTTTTCACCGTCAGCATACAGGATAATAATCATATTTCTTTTAGGGAAAATATTCCATGTCCAATTTAAGATTTAGGGTTTAGTTTAAGGTTTATATTTTAGGAGTTTTAAGATTTATGGTTTATGGTTATAGATTAGGTTTTAGGGGTTATTGATTAAAGTTTAGGATTTATATAGTTATAAAGTTAGTGTTTAGGATTTTAATTTTTAGGGTAAAATTAAATATGTTTGTAGGAAAAAAAAATTCACCGCCACCGTATATAATAATTTCCCTTTCTTTTATATACAGCGAAACGAAGAGTGATTGTTTAATCTGTGTGTTGCGTAAAAAAAAAACACAAATTTAAGTATTTTAAAAAATAAAATTTAAATCTCTAATCTTAAAACATAAATTTACATAAATTTACATATTTTTAAAAAATAAAATTTAAATTTCTAATCTTAAAACTTAAACTCATAAGTTCTAAACTCTAAACTAAATCTATGATAATTAAAACAAAAAGGAATGTGTAGTCGCAACATGTGTACAGGCCCGACCTAGGCCAGGGCAATAAGGGTGTCCACCCAAGGCCCACTGCTCAGGGAAATTATGTTTGTAATTTTTTTGAATTATATTTTTTATTAGGAAAAATACTTTGATACACAAGCTTTTGTAGTTTACACAAACATTTCAATTATAGGGTTTAGATATTTAGGTTGTGGTTTAGGGTTTATGGGTTTAGGTTATAGGGTGTAGAATTTAAGGTTTATGTTTATAGTTTAGAGTTTAGGGTTTAAGTTTTAGGGTGTTAGAGCTAGGGATTTAAGTTTTAAATTTTATAACTTAAATATGAAGGGTTGCACAATTTCTTTACACAGCTTGTATATCAAAATATAACCATTTTTATTAAGAGTTTAATTTTTTTTTCTAATACTTGTTATTAGGGGCTCAATTCCTTTTAATAATTGTTAATAGGGGACTAATTTTTTCAATATTTATTATTAGGGGTCTACTCTTAAAATTTAATTTTTTTTAATACTTGTTATTAGGGGGCCCGATTTTTCCCAATATTTGTTATTATGGACATACTCTTAAAATTAAAAAGAACAATATTTGTTATTAGGGGTCAATTTTTTAATACTTGTTATTGTGGAGCTACTTTTAAAATTTATTTATTTTTCATTACTTGCAATTAGAGACATGGATTTAAATAGCGGTATGCAACCTTAACAACGACCGTTATATGGGGGTAGCTGCACTCTTTGAAACTGTGCTACCTACAACCGTTATGTCTACAATAGCGTATGTTATTAAAAAATTTCACAACCAAGATACTTGCAGTAACCAAAATAACATCTTTAATATCCACAATCACGATAAATACAACACGATCGTAAATACGACCGATCTTAAGCCTAGGACCGGTCTTGCATGTGTGCTGACTAAAAAGCACATTCCTTAGCAAATAAAAGGGATATCGTATAAAAAAAGATATTTGCTTTGAAAAAAATTTGATACACAAATTATGTAAATTTTAGTTTACACAAACTTGTTAATTTTAGGATTTAAAGTTTAGATTGTAGTATTTAGAACTTAAGATTTAGATTTTAATGAAAGGTTGTGTACTATTTTTAACAAGTTTATATATCAATATAAAACTAATTTTCTTTTTTAACTTCCACGTGGTAAGACTTCAACTTGAATCTCAAAAATTTCAAAAAACATTTTTTACATATTTTATTTTTATTTAAAAAGAAAAAAAAAACTTCAAAAAAATAACGCTCTTAATAAGTCTAGAATCTATAAACTAAAAAAAAGAACTGATGAGAGGTTCTGGTCACCCATCCATCCTTACTTTCTTAAAAGAAAAACTCTTTCTAACATCAAGCCAAGTTCTCGCTAATAGCTCGAAAGTAAAATCTAAAATCTTCACTCTTTTTTATCGATCGGAATTTACTGTCCAAGTTAACACGATATCAAAACTCTGGAGCTCAAATCTTGAAAACACTTTAACATTATTGAGCATGGAGCGAAACTAGGTGGAAACTACACCTACCTTTCAAGTTGGTTGGAGAAGGACAAAAGCTCTCTCCAAGGAGTTTGGCCCCAACGTTGCCCTCCCCATCAACACGGGGCTTATGTTTATGTTGGGAAACATCCTAATTTCCATACACATGGCCAACACAAAACAAAACCAACATTATTGTTGGAGAGGGGAGAGGGCTAAGCTATGTAAACTTTGGTCCATGTCTTCTTTGCCTTCGGTCGGTGTTCTTGCCTTGGGTTATTCGGTAAGACTAGACGTCTCCAATTTCCATTCACATCTAACAACCCTACACTTATCCGACATTAATTACTATTCTTGTCCTTTTAAAATTTGTACTTCACCACGTTAGATTCCGGTTTTACTTCCATCGGTGGCGGATCTAGGATAGGTAGGTGTTCATTATGAACTTTATAAATTTTATATATTTAACTTTAATTTTTTTAAATTTTTATGAGTTATTCTTTAAACTTCTTTTAATCTTTATAAATTGTACGTACCTAAGATTTGAAATTTTATGTGTGCTCACCTTAAAAAATATTTATGTACTCGTCACTGTAGATAATAAATATGGACATACACAATCGGTATGAGTCGATGTCAAGATAAATATGATATAGTATTTGGTTTTGTTTTATAATTCTTTTTGAATTGAAAGACATTTGTTAAGTAAACGATTTCGATCATCTGTTTAAACGTGTTTGAACTTATATCTTCTAAGTTATTATAATGATATTGTCAGTCTAGAAGTTGAAAGAAAAAGATTGTATATATTAGTTGTCGATCGTAGTGTAGTTGTTAATAGAAAACTTCCTTACCTACAACTAAATTTGTGTTTTTAGTCATTTTTATATACATCTTGTATTAAAAAGGGTAATCTACACAGTTGGCCGCCCAACTATCATTTTTTCTATTTTGATCATCCAACTAATTTTTTCGTCAAAATCGTCACTAACGTTTTGTTTTGTTATCATTTTGGTCACCGACAGTTAAAAAATTAACGGAAATGGTAATGTACCATGGGATAATAACACTTTTAGATCTAAAACTTATACACTCTATTAATTATGTCCTAATTTAAAATAACTCATCAAATATATGGGTCAAACCCTAAATTTCCCATTTTCTTTCTTCTTCCTCTACAACAACACTTTTCTTTTTTTTTCTTTTTTCTCATTTTTTTTGTTAACGTCTCGTTTCCAGCACACCGAAATAATGACATTAATAATGAGCTGAAGTAAATTATACATAAATTGTGTTTCGTTGCTTGCATTTATTTTCATATTTTAGAAACTCTTTCCAAGCTTTGTTGAATATATTTCGTTAGGTAACTTCATTGAGGGTAATGGAGAAAATAGAAAATGAAAATTTTGGGTTTGACCCATATATTTGATGAGTTATTTTGAACTAGGACCTAATTAATAGAATGTATACGTTTTAGGACTAAAAGTGTTATTTTCCTATGACACGTCACTATCTCTGTTATTTTTTAACAACCGGTGACCAAAATGATAACAAAACGCTAGTGACAATTTTGACGAAAAAATTAGTTGGTGGCCAAAATAGAAAAAAATATTATAGTTGGGTGACCACATGTGTAGTTTACCCTAAAAAATTACATAACCTTACATATTTACTCTTTAAAAAAAATAAAATATAAATCATTAACTTTAAAATCTAATCCTCTAAACCTTAAATTCTAATAAAAATCTTAAATTTTAAACTCTAAACTAAATTTTTAATCCCTAAAATTAAAAAAAATGTGTATGCAAAAGGAGGGAGAGACAAAGGTGAAGGCCTTTGAGGTTTTTCCATAGAAGATTTTGTCCATTAGTTACCGACTAATTTGTGAGAAATGTAGACAAAGCCCCATTAGGTGTCACGTGTGACACGTGGGACATAAATAAACAAACAAACAAAAATAATCAAACATGAAAAGAAAAAGTACCCACCTTTGTCTAACAAAAAAATAAAATAATAAAAAACAAAACCATATTTTTATTTGTCAAATTTGAGAACAAATATATGAATTAAGGGAATGTTTTGGTATTTAAAAAGAAAATTTATGTTACTATTCAAGAATATTTTAATAAAAATTAGGTTAACCTTAATTACTATTTGATAATAAAATATAACATAAAAATAATTTTAGACCAAAAATATGTTTTATTCGTTGCTTGGCTTGTGGATAGGTTGCAATCTCGGTTGAAGTTAAAATTCATTTTTCTAAGTGTTGATCTATATTAATATTGAAATCTTGACTAAATTTAATTTTACGAGTTAATTCGAACACCAATTCAATTTAAAATTCATTTTTCTAAGGTTTCACATTTTTGTAAAATTTTAAATAAAGCTAATAAAATGCATTACTTGTGATTCAAACATATGATTAATAGTTTCTATATGTAAATCTTTTATCACCTCATCTATCACTATTTAATAATTTATTTTTAATAAAATTATTTACATACTAATATTTAAAATTCTGACTAATAATTAAAATTAATAAAATAATTCAAATCCATGAGAAAGTGGGCCAGTTTAATTTGGATTGGAAGTATAATAGTTATGCAACATACTATTATTTTATATTGGAAATATTTTTTAAGTATATATTGTTTGATTTTAAGGATATACTTGAAACAATATGCATTCATTTCACTAAATTTATCACTTACTGGTTTTTTCTGGTCAATTTTTTTAAAAATTTTGATCATAAAATATATTTTTTTCAAATTTTTATTAAAAAAATTAAAAAAAATGATCATAAAAAGTCGATAAATAATAATTTTAGTGGAACAAAGGGAGTAGCATATAATAAAGGATTACTATTTAGTGCATTGCTACTGAAAAAAAAAATACAAGCACTCTTGAGGCAATGACAAGTTTTTTTTAAATTTATATTTAAAATTTTAAACATGTTATAAATATTTTTGTTATTATAATAAATAAATTTCTGAAAATATTTTTTTTATTGTCAGTGCATCAAACAATTAACTTATATTAAACAGTAAATGGAAAATAACTTGAAATTTAACAAATTACCAAGAAAAAGGATTTCATATCCTTTCCAAGAGCCAGGCCCATTAATATCGTTGAGCCCATTAAAATATTCAGCGTAGCCCAAATCCAAGATCCATTTTTAGCCTTTTCTACTACATTTTTGAAATGTTTTGGATAAGCTATGTATTTAGTCACCAAACTATTAAAACTTTCATTTTAGCCATCAACGGTTTCGTTTTATTTTGCTTTTTTTCGGTGGTCGTTAAAAAGATAACGGAAATAATAACGTCATCAAAATTTATATATTTTATTAATTTGTTCATAATTCAACATAGTTCAACTAATTTAATCTTTCATTTTTATAAATTTCATCATTTTAGTCATCACATGCATTGTAATCATAAATCAAAATAATAAATCAAATCAAAATGGGTTAGTGACAGATTTAACCCTCCTATTGACAATTCATTGGCTATTAAAAATTCACTCATTCAATATTTGTTTTTTTTTATTTCAATCTTAGAGAATAGGTTTTCCATAACTTGTCAAGTTATATATATTTTCTTTTCTCACTATTTTGATTTGATATATAATTGTGCGTGATGATTAAATTGGTAGAATTTGTAAATATATAGAGTCGAATTTGTTGAATTATTTCGAATTAAGATCTAACTAATAGAAGGTAAAAATTTTGAGGACCAAATGTTTTATCATACAGTGGGACCTCATCATTTTCGTTGTCTTTTTCTCGCAGTGATCAAAACAGAATAAAACAAAAACGTTGTGACTAAAATAAAAGTTTTAGTAGTTGGAAAACTAAAACAGAAGCTTTGTAATAGTTAGGTAATAGAATACGTATACCTTTAATTTAATTATTTTTGAATAATTTTTTATCTCTATTTTTCGGAATCCAACTATATTCTCTTGTGATAATTGTCGTACACCGCCGGCCGGTATTTGTTTTTTGTAACAAAACTAAATCATATAAATGAAAGAGAAGAGAAAAGGCGTCCAACAAAAACCAATGACGACAATGGCAACGTTGAAAGATATAGGCACTTTAGACTTTGATCCAAACAAATAAAAATGAAATAGAAATAATATAACAAAATGAAAATAAATAAACAAAATTAACGTGCCAAAATGAAAAAATAAATAAATTAGTGAAATAATACTTTCCGGAAAAAAGGGAATGAGATTGATATGGAATTATTTAGGGATTTGGGTTGTTTCTACGACGACTAATAGGGCTGGTAAAAGGTCGGATTTGGGTGGGTTAGAGTTCCACCCGCTCCACCATCTGCATCCCAAACAATCACCCAACCCACCCACCACCCGCTTGATTATTGACCCAAATCCCACCCATCGACCGCGAATGAGGCGGGTGGGTCGGATCATAAATGAGTTTTATTATTAAAAAAGCAGAGTTAAAAATACATGTAATATCTTACTAAAAATATTTAAGACATTAGAGTCAACTATTATTAAAATTCTAAATTTTCAAATATTCTTACATGCAACAACTTGGTCAAAAAAATACATACAGCATAACTACATAAACAAAATTCTCATTTCCAATGGTAAACAAAATCTTAAAAAAAATCTTTAAGGTTCAAAATATTTTTAAAAATTAATATTATATCTATAGATGGATGAATGGGGCGGGTGACAGATCAGATGGTGGGTTGAAAAATTTTCACCCGAATTCATCACCCGCTCCATCCGCCACCCGCTTCAAACGAATCAAATCCATGTTTCGCCGGGTTTTAGTCCATTTAGTTGGGTCGGGTGGGTCGGATTGGCCACCATCCATAGATAATTGCCGGCCTTAGCGACTACCACATGCCCTTCCGATAGCAAAGGTAAAATCGTCATGTCTTCACGATGGCAAAGGCAAGATCGTGATACGTTTTCAATGATTTTATTTTATTTTTGTATTTTTAAGACTAAATTGATAGAAATTAAAAAGTAAAAGACTAAAATAAAAAGGTTTAAAAAGTTGACTATGATAAGAAGAAATTATAAAATGTGTGTTTAAATTTAAATATTTTAAATATTTGATTACAATAGTTTTATTGACATGGGGCATGATTAACACATTGATTGTTTGTGTATGAAAGTATAATGTTTAAAAGTTCGGGACCAATTTAGAATGAGGATAATAGTTTGAGGATGCAATTGAAACATTCAAAAATTTGAGGATCAAGTCATAATGAGAGTCATTATTTGAGGGTCACATTGAATATTCAAAATTTTAAGGACCAATTTAGAGCGAGAATCATACTTTGAGAATGTGTTATACAATTAACTCGAAATACAATTATACAGATAAAAATATCCTTCATCGTTGAATAACGGTGTTGTTCGTATCTCTTTTCTTAGAGTCTTTTGGTTGAGTTTTTACCCTTTAATTTGTACGGTCCTTTTATAATCTTAAGTGACTAATTTTTATTTCAATGGTTATAAGAAACTGTTCAAATTATGTGTTTAGTTTACTCACATGATTTAAACACTCATTATAATTTTAGATATTTTCTATTTTTAATAAAACAAGCAGCTTGTATTAAAAAAACCATACAGGTAAAATTCTAGATATAAGTCTATAATCACAAATGTTAACACGAGTAGTACTTATTCAAAGCTATATCAAAATTAACCGGTACAAAAGAAAGATTAAACTTATAATTGGAATATAATCGAACATCAAAGGTGTTCATCCTAGAAGAACCATGTTCAATCAACTTTGTCTGTAAAGTGTGTGTACTTGATCAGAGAGTTAAGAAAAAGTACGAACAAATATTAACTTGTAATGGAATATAATTGAACATCAAATGTGTTCATCCTAGAAGAACTATGTTCAACCAACTTTATTTGTAAAGTGCATGTGCCTTCTCAAATAATTAAAAAAAAGTACGAACAGATATTAACTTATAATCACCTTAAGATTATTAAAAAATATAATTAAACATAAAAAATATATGATGGGATTTAAATTAAAGTATATTAAAAAAACACTATTTCAAAGTTCCAGAATTTGATCGGACTTCAAAATTTTCATTAAATTAGCTTTATCTGTCCAAATTTGAAAGGAGCATGCTACAATGGAAAACAACACAATTCTAATTCCATGTTCAAATTTGATCTTTGCCTGAACTAATAGTAAATTCATTCATCCCTATCTAATATAAAACATGCAAAAAAAAAAAAAAACTCCATAATTACGTAACATTTTGTAAAAATAAAACAATACCAAAAGTCACCCATATTTCCCCAACTCCTCAATTGATTGGTCCATTAATCAACAACATCCCACTTTTCAATATTTAATTGGCTCGAAAACCTTGTAAAAATTACAAGCAATGAACATCTACCAACCCCCAAAGCCGTGGAAAGAATATATAGTATTATAATAAGAATAACTATTTCATACATCGAAGGTTGAAACAAAAAATATTCACAAAATATTTTAATTTTAAGATTTAAGTATTTGATTTAGGGGTAAGATTTAAGAGTTTAGGTGCAGGGGTTTAAAAATTAAAATAATGATTAAAATATAAATCATAACCTTTAAATCTCATCATATTACTCTAAAAACTAAACCTAATATTTAAACCTTAAATCTTAAATTCTGACCACTATTCTTCAATTCTAAACCTCTACACATAAACCTTTAAACTTTACACATTAAATTGAATCCTTAAATTCTAAAACTTCTATCGCCAGTGTATTAAATATAAATCTTTATAATAATATATATCGAAATAAACATAAAATTTTATGTTAATGATATAAACTTTTAATAAATCATATTAAGACTTTTAAGATATAAAATTAAATATTAATAAACGGACCGCCTTTAATACCCTCTATCCATCCCTGAATATGCGACCTTCCAACTTTATTACTCCATTATTCTATAAGGAAAAGCTAGGAAAAAGGAAACTAATATTTTTATGCTTTTCAAGCAACATCTCTTTTTAGATTCTAACCCTTCATTCCCAGCGTTTCTTTCTTCTGAACTGACAAATACCCATCACAAAAACCAATTATCAGTCACCGGAAAACATGTCGGATTCCGGCGAAGGTGGATGTGGTGGATGTTGTTGTAAGCTCATCTTCACTTTGGGTCTAACATCACTTTTCATGTGGCTAAGTCTACGTACTTCGAACCCCAGATGTTCCATTGAAAAATTCTACCTGCCTTCACTTAACAAAACCTTAAACACCCCGAACGACACCACCTTAAACCTCACGCTGAAGCTGATCAACCCCGAGAAAGACAAAGGGATCAAGTACGATCCGGTGAACGTCACGGTTTTCGATTCTCCGAACCGAAGTCACGTCGTGGGTAACGTTTTGGTGCCGGCGTTTTACCAGGGTCACAAGAAGAACGCTAAGAAGGAGGGTATGGGGACCGCTAACACGACGGTGGCTTTGCGTGCGGTTTCCGGCAACGGAACGGGGGTTTTCCGGGTGGATTTGTCGACGTCGGTGAAGTTTAAGATCATGTTCTGGTATACAAAGAGGAAGAGGATTAGTGTTGGAGCCGATGTGACGGTCAACGCCGGTGGTGTTAAGGTTGGCAAGAAAGGGATCAAGCTTAAGTCCATGGCACCAAGGATGGGTAGTTTTTGTGTAGTGATGGGGGGTTTGGTGAATCTCTTGGTCTTCATTTTGCTTAATTTTTGGTGAGTTTTTCTGGGTTTTTTTCCAATGTTTTTTAGCAACTTTTCAGATCTTGTATATGCAGAAGTAGGAAATATGAGAAAATTTGCTTAGTATAAATAATGATTCTTTAATTTTCTTGGCAAATGGAAGCCATTGATTTTCTGTTTCTGAGATCAAGAAATTTAGCAGTAAAGTTTGAAGATTTGGTTCTTGCAATGAGTGGTTCAGATTTGTTCAAGATATTTTCTGCTATTTGTTCCACAGTAGACCCACTTGAAAAGGTGTTTCCTACTTTTGTAATAATTGTGCATGAAGCTTAATTAAATACTAATACTTAATTTTAGTGGGGAAAAACAGGGATTTTTCAAGTGGGAATTTTCTTGGTGTTCATATTGTTTTGCGGGTTGTTTCTCCTGGAAATTTCCCAGTTTTTTTTTAATAAAAAAATCAGATACTGTTTTGTTTTACTAGGCAGCACGGTCATTGATAGTGTAATGTTTACAAGCATGTTGGGATTTAATTGATCTGCAGCACAAATGTAGCAAATGTTGTCAAGTTTCTGGGTTTTATCAGTGAAAGAGCATATGCTTCACCATGAACCAAGGAGATCGGTTCATTGTGTGAGCCTTGTTCCACAACTCCATTTCCATTCTCGATAACCGCAATGGATTCATCGGAGAGCGACGATGACGGCACGCTCTCCCGATCATCATCTTCTCGGCTGCTTCTTGAACCATGCTCTTTTCCATAAGCAAATGCATTGGTGGATCAATGGTTCCTACGAACAGAGTTGGCTCCTGAGTCCTGACCGGTAAGTAGGTTCTTCTCGGCATTCTCCTACGATGCATCGACACGGGAAAACCTCTCGTACCATCGGGATCGTTCTCGCTTTCCATGTTGAGATTCGTAAAATCAGATCGCACGGTGTTACTTCCGGCTTCTGCAACGACACAAGCTGTGACTTTACCCTCCTATGGATGTCTGCAATTTCACCATTCATATGTGAGCAATGATGATCCTTTGTCTTCCCTTAGCTTCGCCATTTTTGGCAGCCATAATCATCCATGTTCCCTTTGAGAAAAAAAATTGAGCCCTTCAACCTTTTTATTTTAATTTACTTCATCAATTCTAGTATGTAAAATAAGTAAATCGTAGATCTGTTTTTCGAGTTCATAATGGTGCATGTAAACATAAATCGAGCAAAACGCAGCGGAAAGATCGAAATTAATAAATACCTCAAGCCATTGTCAAAACCGTATGCCAAATTGAGATGTGGTTGCACCATCGTCAAGCACGTCGAATTACCATCGGATTCCTCGAACCATCGTAGAATACTTCAAAAACGGCAACACGAAAACTAAAATGCCAAGGATCTTCTGAGCACTCAAAACTCACTTAGATGGAATATGTGATTCTTGTGTTTGATGCCTAGGGACCTTAGGCTAATGGAGTATTTATAGAGGGTTTTCCCATAAAAAACCACCCGGTTAATCTCAATTTCTCACGTCCACCATCACTTCCAAAATGCGAAAGTGGGACGTGTGCAACAACCATGCATTGAAAATGCATGTAAGCATAGCATGAGTGAGAACGTGGGGATAAACCTTATCCACGAACCACGTTATGCATTTTGCATTAACTGCTTACATTCTCCCACTTGGTTCGTATTATCCTTAAAGTCGAAATATAATGCACGAATTATGGCGATATTTTCTCTATGGATTTGAGTAGTATCTTCCATGTATCACAATACGTCAAGTTTCAACACTTTAGCCCATATACTTAATGAATAAACCTGAAGTTTATTCTAGGTCTAAACTTTAGTGACATTTCTCGAAACAATTAACTTAATGTGTACACAACATATATGAGAAATATCAAACTTTATTAGAGTTTCAACAGAATCGTTCTTACAACAAAAATTTACAAAGTGTGAACAAGTCTCATAGTGACAACATGACCCTTAAATTTATGTGGTGGCATGCCCTTAGTCAAAGGATCAGCTAACATCTGCTCAGTGTTAATGTGCTCAATGACCACTTTTTGTTCTTTAACACGTTCCCTTATGGCTAGATACTTAATGTCTGTTTACTTTGACTTCCACTTTTGTTGTTCTTAGCCGTAAAGACAGCAACTAAATTGTCACAATATATCCTTAATGGCCTAGAGACTGAATCAACAAGTCTCAGCCCAGAAATAAAACTCTTTAACCATACTCCATATGAGGTAGCCTCAAAACACGAAACGAACTCGGCCTCCATAGTGGAAGTGGCAGTCAATGTCTGCTTGACACTCCTCCAAGATATGGCTCCGTTAGCAAACATAAATATGTAACCTGAGGTTGATTTACGTGAATCAACACAGCTAGCAAAGTCTGAATCGGAGTAGCCAATCACCTCCAAATGGTCAGATCGTTTGTACGTAAGCATGTATTCCTTTGTCCCTTTGAGGTATCTCAAAACTTTTTTTGTAGCTCTCCAATGGTCCATACCCGGATTACTCTGATATCTTCCTAACATCCCAACGGCAAATGCAATGTTAGGTATTGTACAGACTTGAGCATACATAAGGCTTCCAACAACAGAAGCATATTGAATGTTTTTTATTTGCTCCTTTTTCAAATTCGTTCTTCGGGCTTTGGTTCATATTGAACTTATCACCCTTCACGATAGGAGCAACACTAGGTGAACAATCTTTCATCTGAAATCTTTCTAAAACTTTATTGATATAGGTTTCTTGAGATAGACCTAAGACACCTTTATGTCTATCACGATGAATCTTAATGCCAATGACATAAAATGCATCACCCATATCTTTCATATCAAAATTTTTAGAGAGGAATTGTTTCACCTCATGTAGCATACCCCTGTCATTTGTTGCAAGTAAAATGTCATCCACATAAAGAATAAGAAAACAAATTTTACTCCCACTAACCTTCTGGTATATACATTGGTCCATGATATTCTCAACAAAACCAAATGAAGAGATAACCTCATATAATTTCAAATACCACTGACGGGAGGCTTTTTTCAATCCATATATAAATTTCTTTAACTTACAAACCAAATTTTCAGCATCACTAGAGGAAAATCCTTCAGATTGTTTCATGTATACCTCTTCCTCTAGGTCACCATTAAGAAAGACAGTTTTCACATCCATTTGTTGTAACTCAAGGTCAAATTGAGCTATTAATGCTAACACAATGCGTAAGGAATCTTTCTTAAATACTGGACTAAAAGTCTCAGTGTAATCAATTCCTTCACACTAAGTGAATCCTTTAGCAACAAGTCATGCTTTATATCTTTCTATGTTGCCTTTTGAGTCTCTTTTTGTTTTGAAGACCCATTTACATCCAATGGCTTTTACACCATCAGGCAACAGTACAAGATCCAAACTTCATTGCTTTTCATAGAATTCATCTCATCCTTCATAGCATCATACCATAATTTTAATTTATTGCAGCTCATGGCAGTTGAAAATGACTCAGGGTCATTTTCAGCTTTAACGTTATAGTCAGATTCTTGTAAATACACAACATAATCACTAGAAATTGCCGATTTTCTTTCTCTAAAAGATCTCCTTAATGTTGAACCAACATTTTTTGTGGATCATGTTGTTCAACTGGTTGTTCAATAATTTCTGGATTTTCTTGAACAACTTGATCTACTGGAGTGTTTTCAGAAGGTTGTGGAACTTCATTGATTGGTTGTTCAACACCCGGTTGAGCTTGGTGGGTGTTATATATGATAACCAATCTCTCACTTGAAGTGGATGGATGACCTACGGGTATTGAATCCCGAGACAGATTACTCCCACTGATTGAGTCATTCTCAAGAAATTTCGCATTTCTTGATTTCACAATTCTAGTGCTATTAGATGGACAATAGAATCTATAACATTTGGACTTTTTGGCATATCCAATGAAATACCCACTAATGGTCTTTGGGTCTAGTTTCTTTTCTTGTGGGTTATAAATTCTCACTTCGGACGGGCATCCCCATACGCGTATATGTCGTCAACTTGATTTCTAACCTTCGAATAACTCAAAAGGTGTCTTTGGGACAGCCTTGGTTGGAACCCAGTTTAATATATACACAGCTGTCTTGAGAGCTTCAGCCCATAAAGACTTAGGTAGCTTAGAGATACTAAGCATACTTCGCACCATGTCCATTAGAGTTCAATTTCTTCTTTCCGCAACACCATTATGATCAAGGAGCCTGGCATGCTGTATTGGGCAACTATACCGTTGTCTTGAAGAAATTTTGCAAATGGATCAGGTGCTTGTCCATCCTCAGTGTATCTACCATAATACTCACCACCTCTATCGGTTCTCACAATCTTTATTTTCTTACCGCATTGTTTCTCTACTTCAGTCTTGAAAACCTTAAAGGATTCTAACGTTTCACTTTTATGATGAAGCATGTAGAGATACATGAACCGTGAGTAATCATCTATGAAAGTGATGGAGTATTTCTGACCTTGCACATCTATGTCTGGGCAACATATATCAGAATGGATGATTTCCAATATGGTCGAACTCCTCTTGGCACCTTTCTTTGACTTGTTAGTCTGCTTGCCCTTAATGCAGTCTAAACAAGTATCAAGATTAGTAAAATATAAGGTATTGAGAACCCCATCATTTACTAATCTTTTAATCCTTTCGATGGAGATATGTCCTAATCTCCGATGCTACAAAGTGGAGGAATCTTCATTTATAAAACAACGCTTAGTACCAGTTTGAATGTGCATAACATTATGAGTGGCATTATTTTGTAAATCAATAGAGTAAAGACCATCACATAAAATTCCATTTCCAACAATTTCAGATTTATAAAACAAACTGAACTAATATTTGAAAAATTAAAACAATAACCCAAGGGCACAAGTTTTGACACAGAAATTAAATTTCTAGAAAAACTAGGAATATAAAAAGTGTAACCCCCTCGACCCAGTCTAGACGCCCAACCGCATCAAGAAGGCTACATTAGGTTTGCCTTAGCAAACCGAAGAGATACAACCAAACCCGGTCCATTTTTTTCTTTTTATCCTTTCTAGATGCCAATTATTAACACTACATGTTCATACAAACATTAAGTGCAACCCCAACTCAATCGGGCATCAACTTGACATCCAATTGATCACATTTCAAATTAGGGACCAAATCACAAACACAAAAAATTTTTGGATTAAAACTCATTTTTAAGTTACAAATCTTTCATTAGTCGAATTTCAAACCTTCATCTCAATTTCATCATTCACGCTCATACAATCTCATGGACAAGTTTTGGGGACTAAAATGCAATGAAAGCAAAACTGCCAAGCTAAATTACAGAAAACGGCCTCGGGTATCGGCACGTGAGTCACCCTACCGATACGCATAAAAATGTCCCGTACCGATACGCCAAGGCAGGTATCGATACACCATAACGAACTTACCTAACTTTTGAATTTTTTTAACATACGTACCGATACGCTTACATGGATAGCGGTACACAGGTTTGGATTGAAAAAGTGAAATTCCAGAGGCTAGAATGTGTACCGACACACCATTGCCCGTATCGATATGCCAAGCCAAAAATTACCATGGCATACCGATACGCCCTAGCGTGTACCGATTCCTCAGACCAGAAAATGTCCAATTGTACCGATACGGTCCCCCGCGTATCGGTATGCCTGGACCTGTAATGTCACAAACTGTAGGTTTCTCATTCTAAAAGCATTCTCAAACCATTCTAACATACTCATAACATAACCCTAGCATACCAAGCATACCACAATCGTTCAGGCTTCACAAATTCAACATCGCAATATGACATCGTCCAACAAAGAGATTCTATAGGTATGCTTCCTAATTTCCATCCAAGCAACATGTCAAAATGGTAAACCAACATCAAAACAAACTTTAAAGACCATTTACAACCCAAAACAACTAAATAAACATGCTCAAACTGGGAGTTCCACAAAACATCTCCCAAAACACAATAGGTACCCTATTGCCCTTATTCTTTATAGTCTAAACCAAGGCATACTTTGGAAAGAAGTCTTGCCAAGATCCCCTTGCTTCTTGCTGCCTTCCAAGACCTCAATTATCTACATTGATGGACGACATGAGCGTAAGCACACAAGGCTTAGTGAGGAATGCTCCAAACAACCACCATCAATGCATTTAAAACCATTTATTTAACACCACCCTTTAAAAAAAACATCATCATGACCCTTTTGAAAACACGCACTTTATATCATTAAAACCAGCATAATAAACCATATGCTACAAGTATCATTAATCAACAACAAATCCCATTGCTAACCCTCCACTTAAGCCTTCCCATGCATTACTACCAAATGCAAAGCTTAAGGAGAAACATATATAAATCACATTATACAACATAAAACATTTCAATGATACATTAACAATTATATTGGCTTACAAGTGATCAATATCAAGCCATTAACAAAAGTGTTCATCGGATACACGGATTCAACAAGTGTTAACCCAACACTTCAAGCCATCTTAAACGGAATAGCGATACAATCACAATCGCGGTACAATAACAATTGGGTACACTTTCAACCCACAGAGAAACCCATCCCTCTCATCGGTTAGATGCTTAACCCCACTAACGGGAGTATTCGGTACCGTTAAACCCCTCTACCATTAGGGTACTTGGATGGAGTATTCCGTACACAATATAAACCCCTCAACATCCAAGGCGACTTATTTTACATCGCACTCAATCTTATGGCCGGCCAACTATATCCGATAACAATTTTAAAACCACATCACTTGCCAATATAATTAACCATTTAACATTTACCTCACTGTTTTAAACAAGCATTAACCAAAACACTTTTCCAAAGCAACAACCATGCTTTAAACTACAAGTATAAACCATATACTTATAAGGATCACTTACCATGTGCATCCTTCAGCATTTCATGCTTAAAACCAGTGTATCAAATACTTTAAAACATGCTTAAACAATAGGTAACATGTAAATTAAAACAAGTGCATAAAACCATTTCGAACTAGCACGATCGAGAGATATATCCACTTTATACTTACTTTCGAGTCTAGGTAAGCGTTTCAAGCTCTACCATAACTCCCAAAACTCTATTTCCAAAACATCAAAATGCTTTAAACCACGTTTTCACTCACCGATACGCGAAACCTCGATTTGCCGACGCAAAATCAAGTATCCGAAGCCTTCAATGCTTCTCCAATTACTTCCGGATCAACCTCCCCTGTTTTCACCACAAAACAATAGAGGATTAATGCATCATAATGCATTCTAAACACAACAAACACAATTATCCTCGGATTTTGACAACACCCTCACAATTAAACTTCCACAACAACCAAAATCAAGACCAAAGCACTTCGATTCGCAAACTAGCCAACATCTATCAACCTAGCATCATTTCAACACCAAAACACATCTAAAAACATATCAAAGACAACCTACCACCACCAGCAACCTAACAACCATAATTTCAACACAAAACCTCAAAACTAACAACCTAAACAAATAAAGACTCTTATGTTTCAGGATTCTATTGATAAAAATCACTGATCAACATTTTTAAACATCCAAAATATGAGTCAAATCACCATTACATACTGGAAATCAGATTCAATTCGCGAATCAATACATTTTCCCCAAAGATCTCATTAAATCATTATGAAATCATCAAAATCAGATTAGAAATGCAAAAGCAATGATCAAATGCTTGGGAATTTCAATAAAGAACCATACAATATAGGAGATCTCGGACCTTACCCCTATTGTGAAGTTTCTCCCTCAATTGATTTGTGAAAAGCTAAGAAATCACAAGATTAATGTGAGATTTTGTATAAACAATCTTTATAAAACAACTTGGAACAATAAAATCAAGTTAGAAACCACCTCACCTCTGGAAATTTGATGAAATCTGAGTGCTTGGCTGAGGGGAGAATAGAGAGAAAATTTGAGAGAAAAATGACGTGATTTTTATTTAAGAAAATATAACCACCTTTTTAACAGAATCCACTTTAATTATTAATTAAAGCACATGTTTAAATTAATTAAATTAAGGGAGAAAACTTCAGAAACAAATTGGCAAAATATCTCCTTAAATATTTTAAGTATTTGACCCTTTTCATTTTAGTCACTAGAAAATCACAATTTTCAAAACTTTCATTTTGGTCACTAACCAAAATTTCCACCTTCCAAAACTATTTTTTCAACATTGATTCTTCCATTATTAAATATATAATTAATAATGATTTTTAAATATTTTTCCATAATTTTTCCAACACCAAAAATATACGATCTCGAAACCGACTCGAATTTCTACTCCGGTCCACCAAACCGTCTAATAACCCACTAAACCGCTAAGCCCTAAAACCAGGGCATTACAACTCTCCCCTACTTAAGAAAATTTGTCCTCGAAATTTACCTGGAGGAAACAGGTGCGGAAACTAGTTCAGCATATCCGACTTGTGTTCCCACGTGGCTTCCTCAACCACGCGGTGCTTCCACAACACATTAACCAGATCGGCTATTTTACCACGAAGCACCTTACTGCTGGTATCAAGAATCTTTACTGGTTCCTCAACATAAGATAGGTATGGTCTCAACTCGATCTCTTCCACCGACATGACATGCGATGGATCCGACATATACCTCCGCAACACCGAAACGTGGAACACATCATGAATCTTTCCCAACTTCGGAGGTAACCTCAAACGGTACGCAACATGACCCACATGCCTCTAGCTAAGCTTCCCTTTCCGCCCAAAACGCAACACCTTTTTCCAGGGTGACACTTTCAAAAACACTTTATCACCCACAACGTACTCTATATCCCCACGCTTCAAATCCACATAGGATTTCTGGCGATCTGCAGCCACTTTTAAGCGCTCACATATCAACTTTACCTTTTTGGTCGTGCCTTTCAAGACATTGGGCATAGACACAAACTTTTCCCCCGCTTCTGCCCAATACACGGGCGTACGACACTTCCTGCCATACAACGCCTCATAAGGGGCCATCTATAATCTAGCATGATAACTGTTATTGTAAGCAAACTCCACCAGCAGCAACTGCTGCTCCCAAGTTCCCTGGTACTCAATAGCACAACACCTTAACATATCCTCAAGAACCTGAATCACGTGCTCCGACTGGCCATCCGACTGAGGGTGGTACGAGGTATTTAAACTCAATCGGGTTCCCAAAGCACGATGTAAACTCACCCAAAACCTTGCGGTGAACCGCGGATCCCTATCCGAAACTATATTTTGGGCACCTCGTACAAACACACTATCTTAGAGATGTACAACTCAGCCAACCGATCCAAGGAATACGTAGTATGCACTGGCACAAAATGCGCACACTTCGTAAACCAATCTACGATCACCCAGATAGAATCCTTTTTGGTCAGCGTCAAAGGCAGCCCAGATACAAAATCCATGGTGATTCTTTCCCATTTCCATTCTGGTATCTTCAACGGTTGCAACAACCCGGAATAAAACCGATGCTCTCCTTTACCCACTGACAAACCATGCACCGAGCTACAAAATCAGCCACATCCCTCTTCAATCCAACCCAATAGTACTCATCCTTCAACCCTCGATACATCTTAGTACTACCAGGACGCATAGCAAAAGGACTAGCATGTGCCTCAGTCAAAATAGTACGCCTCAACTCTTCATCCTCGGACACCACTATTCGACCTTTGAAACACAACACCCCATCATCGTTGAAATGAAAATCTGTAGGATTTCCATCCCTGATATTTTCCACATGAGATACCAAACTCCCATCACACGGTTGCTTCTCCTTAATCTTCTACGACAAGGACGACCTCACTTGCAACTCAGCCAACAAACCTCTGTCATTCGTCACACTCAATCTAGCAAACATGGCTCTCAACTCCACAGCCGCTTTCCTACTCAAAGCATCCGCTACAATATTGGCTTTCCCTGGATGATACTCAATGGTCATATAATAATCCTTAAGCAACTCCAACCATCTACATTGCCTAAGATTCAGCTTCTTCTGCGACATCAGATATTTCAAGCTCTTATGATCCGTGTAAACCACACATTTCTCACCATACAGATAATGCCTCCAGATCTTCAAGGCAAAAACTACCGCTGCAAGCTCAAGATCGTGAGTAGGATAGTTACGTTCATGCACCTTCAACTACCTAGATGCATACGCCACTACCTTACCCTACTGCATCAACAAGCAACCAAGCCCGACATACGACGCATCACTATAAACAACGTACTCCTTCCCCAATTTTGGTTGAACCAAATCGGAGCTCGCGTCAAGGCTTCTTTTAACCTTTCAAAAGCTCGCTGCCTACCCTCCGTCCACTCAAACTTAACATTCTTCTGTACCAACTTTGTTAACAGAGCTGCCACACTGGAGAACCCTTCCATAAACCTCCGGTAATAACCTGCCAAACCGAGGAAACTCCTAACTTCCGTCAAAGACTTGGGCTCTTTCCAACCCATTATAGCCTCAACCTTATGCAGATCGACACGAATTCCTTCGGCCGACACAACATGCCCAAGAAACACAACTTCCTTAAGCCAAAACTCACATTTGCTTAACTTAGCATACAACTGATTCTCCATAGTTTCCGAAGCACAATCGTAAATGGCTATCATGATCCACCTCGGTACGAGAGTACACAAGGATATCATCGATAAAAACAACCACAAACTGATCTAAAAACTCATGAAACACACTGTTCATCATGTCCATAAAAGTAGCCGAAGCCTTGGTCAAACAAGACGGCATCACAAGAAATTCGTAATACCTGTATCGAGTACGGAAAGCTGTTTTGGGCACATCCACCTCATTCACCTTTAACTGATAGTACCCCGACCTCAGATCTATCTTGGAAAACACCAAATCTCCCCTGAACTGATCAAACAGATCATCAATCCGCGGTAAGGGATACTTGTTCTTTATTGTCAACTTATTTAGCTACCGGTAATCTATATACATCTGCAATATACCATCTTTCTTCTTAACAAACAACACTGGCGCTCCCAACAATGAAATAATGCGTCTAATAAAGCCCCGGTCCAATAACTCCTGCAACTGCATCTTCAACTCCTTCAATTCTTTTGGAGCCATGCGGTACGGAGCAATCGATACTGGTACCGTGCCCACAAAAACCTCGATGCCAAACTCTACCTCACAGTCAGGTGGCAACCCCGATAATTCTTCCGAAAAAATACCCGGAAACTCACATACGGTGCGAACATCCTGCACTCTCAACTCCTTTGATCCAGGATTCATAACATAAGACAAATAAGCCTGAAATCCCGAATCTAACATTTGTCTTCCCTCTAAAGCCGAAACAACACTAGACAAAAACTTGGCATTCTTGCAAACAACCACCACCTCATAATCATCCGACAACCTCAAAGATATTCGCTTGGTCTCAAAATCCACCACATCCTGATGTTCGATCAACCAATCCATACCCAAGATCACATCAAAACCATGGAATGGTAGCTCTATCAAGTTTACGGCAAATACATGTCCTTGAACCATCAGCGGACACCTACGATACAACCTCCTAACCACGACCGTCTCTCCAAGAGAACTAGTCACTCTAACTCCCACATTAAGAATTTCAACAGATATATCAAGCAACTCAGCATGCTCACTCAAAATGTATGAATGAGTTGATCCAGAGTCAACCAACGAATACAACGACAGAGACTAAAGGGCAAAAGTACCTGGAATCACATAAGAGTCATTGCGAACCTCACGGTGTGCATACACCCTAGTCGGTCCACCTACCTCAGGCTGGATAGAAACAGTATGAGCCACAGTCCCCTGTCTCCTATCTCGACGCTGAAACGGTCTGCGGCGGAACAACAACAGGTGTAACACCCTACCCACCTCAAGCCAACAATGGAAAATCACGCCTCTGGTGGTCTCCCGACCCACAACTCCAACAAGCATTAGCCACCATAGGCGCAGGTGCCTGACCCTCCCTGGCCAATCGTGGGCAATCTCGCCTCAAATGGTCTCTGGATCCGCAAACCCAGCAAGTGCTATATGAGCCTCTGACCTGAGCACTGTTAAGTGTTCAAAAGTACTATTTTTATTACCCTTTTTATTCATATTATTGCTAGACTTAGGCTCATATTAGTTGCATTATTAGCAATTCATTCATGTTTGCATCGTTTCCTTGGTGGACAAGCTTGATTTCATATTTTGCTCAATTTTGTGGAAAAAGATACTACTTTGGTGTGTTTTTGTGTGTGTGTGCAGAATCATTTGCCAAAGCAAGGCTGGAACCAGTTGCCAGGACAATGCATGAAGGAGATGCCGAGCTAGTTGTCAGGGTAATGCATAAAGGAGATGCCGAGCTAGTTGCCAGGGCAATTTTCGACAAGGAATAAGATGATATGGTAGTGGAAATTGATGACTAGATAAGCCCAAGATGACGTGGAGAAAAGTTAAATCCCAAAGGAGTTTGATTTCCATAAAGAGGTTAAAGAGAAATTAAATCCCAAGAAGATAGGAGGAGTTCTAGAAGGAATTTAAATATAAAAAAGAATTAAATCCCAAGGCAACCCCGCTGTGCAAGTTGCCACGGCAACTGAGTTGCCCTTGCACTCTTTTACCAAGAAGATCCAATCGGCTATCACACCTCAACTCACGATAACCTGGCCTATTCTCTCTCATTTAATTACATCTTCTTTTACTTATTTGCTTTCTAGTTTAGTTGTTAGTTAAACTCCTACAATCTTCTACTTGTGTTTCTTTTACTTTTTACAGTGCAAGAGATTAGATTCTTGAAGTGGCACCAATCCCTGTGGAGACGATATCTTTTATACTATAACTTGCGACGTGTACACTTGCACAATTACGGAGCACTTATTACGCGCAACAAGTTTTTGGCGCCGTTGCCGGGGATTGGCAATAGCAACTTTGTTTTTATTTTCTTGCACTTTTTATTTTTCTTGTTTAAGATTTAAAGGGCTAACAAACTTTGGTTTTGCATTGGTATATGACTAGGGCGAGACCGATTACACCAGAATATCCCTTTGATCCATAAATCGAACAAACCTTACAAAGACTTATACGAAGGTTAAGAGTAGCAATGGCTAATCAAGACGACAATATGAATCAAGATGTTCCAGTAGGAGGAGGAGTGATTCTTGCACGAAACAGAAATATTCGAGACTATCTTGAAGAAGATCTTGTAGGACTTAATCCAAGAGTTGTCACACCTGAAATTGAAGCTGACCATTTTGAATTGAAACCAGTGATGTTTAACATGATCAACACAATTGGTCAATTTGGCGGCTCAGCAACTGAAGATGCACGACAACATCTTAAATCTTTACTCGAGATTTTTAATTCATTCAAAATACAAGGAGTCACCCCCGATGTTTTATGACTAAGATTATTCCCCTATTCACTGAGGGATAGGGCGAAAGCATGGTTGAATAGTATTCTTGCTGGATCAATAGGATCTTGGACCGATCTTTGTCGTGATTTCCCTGCTCGATTTAATCCTACAAATTTGACTGATAAACTTCGAAACGAAATTACTTCTTTTCGACAGGCAGATGATGAATCCATGTATGAGGCTTGGGAGCGATATAGAGAACTTCTACACAAATGCCCCTTACACAGATTCCCAGTGTGGACACAAGTAACAATGTTTTACAACGCTGTGAATACACCAACAATGATGATGCTAGATGCCTCAGCAAACGACATACTCCTAGATAAGTCACCGGAGGAAGCAATGTAAATTCTAAACATGCCTGCCAAGAATGATTATCAATTCCCCTCTGCTAGAAGAGGAGGAGTTAGACGCCAAGCCACAAGACATGAACTGGATCATCAGACTCAATTTCAGCACAATTGGCCACTCTAACCAAGATGGTCCAGAACATGCAGAAACCAAACAACACACAGGAGGTCAAGGTAATGGATTCTTTTTGTGAGTTATATGGTGGTAACCATGATTCTTCTCAATGTATGCAGAATCCGGAATCTAGCTTTTATATGGGGAATTACAACCGAAACAACAATGTGATGTCCAATAGATACAATCCAGCTTGGAAGAAGCACCCGAATTTTTCATGGAGTAATCCCAACAATGCTCTAAAGCAGAACAATCAGAATGCACAAGCATCGAGATTCCAGCAGAATATGCCACGGTAACAGTTTCCGCAGCAACAACCGACAACATCTAGTTCTTTGGAAAATTCTCTCAATGCTTTTATGTTGAAAACTGAATCTTATATGGCTGAGAATAGTAACTTCATAAAAAGAACTGATGCTTTTATTAACAGGGCCGAGATGAGATTCCAAAACCAAGAGGCGGCAATCAAATCATTGGAAAATCAAGTCGGACAATTTGCTCAAAACCTGAATACTAGACCGCAAGGAGGTTTACCTAGCGATACTGAAGTCGCAAGAGGAACTGGCCATGAGCAATGTAAAGTGATCACCACTAGAAGTGGCCAACAACTTAAAGAGGCTCAAGCTCGCTCACCAAACAAAACTCCACAAAAAGATCAAGACAAACCCAGCGGCAAAGCCTCAGATGCTGCGGTAACCAGCAATAAGCATGCCTTGGCAATCGGCGATAAGGATGCCTCGATAACCAACGATAGGTATGCCACGACAACCCTAGTTGACAATGCCTCGGCAACTCCAGTTGCCTCGGCAATGCCGTCAATCAAGTTCCAGACCAATGAAAGGATCGAAGATATCCGACTTCCACCACCATTCCCACAAAGGTTGAAGCGAAAAAATCAAGAATATCAATTCAAGAAGTTTCTTGATATCCTAATACAAGTCCACATCAACTTGCCGTTGGTTGAGGCGATTGAACAAACGCCAAACTATGCCAAGTTTCTTAAAGACATTGTGTCCAAAAGAACAAGGCTATGAGAGTTTGAAACAGTTGCCGCAACAGAGGGATGCATGGCCATGTTGCACAACCGCATGCCACCCAAGTTGAAGGATCCCGAAAGTTTCATAATACCCTGTTCCATTGGAAACCACTATGTCGGGAAATCATTATGTGACCTTGGAGCCAGCATAAACTTGATGCCTAAATCAGTTTTCCAAAAATTAGGAATCGGGAAGGCAAGACCTACAACAGTTATGCTACAGCTAGCCGACAAATCCTATGTGCATCCAGAGGGAAAAATCGAAGACATACTAGTAAAAGTTGATAAATTTATTTTTCCTGCTGACTTTATTATACTGGATTGTGAAGCAGATGAACATGCACTTATTATTCTCGGGAGACCCTTCCTAGCAACAAGGAGAACCTTGATCGATGTTGAAAATGGAGAACTCATAATGAGGGTGAATGACCAGCAAGTTAAACTAAATGTGTTCCAAACCCTAAGTCATACCGATGATCCGGAAGAATGCCAACTTTTTCATGCCACGACAGAGTTTAACTTCGACGAGGAACCTGAGGAGTATGAAGAACCGATCGATGAGGAACAACAAGAAGAGGAAAATTGGTTAGTCAATCGACCAGGTACATACTTTGAACCACTGGATTACTCAGGTAAGGAAGGTAAACTCGAAAAGCCCTCCATTGAACAACCACCGATTCTTGAGTTGAAACAATTGCCAGGGCAACTAAAATATGCTTACTTGGGAACCGATAATACATTGCCTGTAATTATTTCCTCTAAGTTACAGCCTGAGCAGGAGAAGAAGCTGATCAAAATGTTAATGCTACACAAGAAGGCAATAGGGTGGATAATTGCCGACTTGAAGGGAATTAGCATGACAATGTGCATGCACAAGATTTTGTTGGAAGATGATCACAAACCTTCGATTGAGGCCCATATGAGACTGAATCATGCCATAAAAGGGGTTGTAATGAAAAAAATCATCAAGTGGCTTGGCGCCGACATTATATACCCTATCTTTGATGGTACATGGGTAAGTCCAGTACAATGTGTACCGAAAAATGGAGGTATAACGGTGGTAAGTAATGAAAACAACGAAATTATTCCAACCAGGACTGTGACTGGTTGGAGGGTTTGTATGGATTATCGAAAGCTAAACAAATCCACTAGGAAATATCACTTCCCATTACCCTTTATTGATCAAATGCTTGACCGTCTTGCAGGTAAACCCTTTTATTGTTTTCTTGATGGTTATTTAGGTTACAATCAAATTGCCATAGCACCAGAAGATCAAGAAAAGACAACCTTCATATGCCCATACGGTACTTATGATTTCTGAAGGATACCGTTCGGATTGTGTAACGCCCCGACAACCTTCCAAAGATGCATGATGGCACTCTTTTTAGACATGGTCGAAGACTTCCTTGAGATCTTAATGGATGATTTTTCCATTTTTGGTAATGACTTCGACAGTAGCCTCGGCAATTTAGAGAAGGTGTTGGCAAGATGTGAAGAAACCGATTTAGTTCTTAATTGGGAGAAATGCCATTTTATGGTAGATGAAGGAATAGTGCTCGGCCACAAGATTTCATCCAAGGGAATTGAAGTAGACAAAGCCAAGGTGGACGTGATCGAGAGATTACCCCCACCAAGTTCGGTTAAAGGAATCCGAAGCTTTCTTGGACATGCAGGTTTTTACATGAGGTTTATTCATAATTTTTCTAAAATTACTAAACCCTTGTGCAATGTGCTTAAACAGGATAAAGTCTTCAATTTTGATGATTCTTGCGCCTAAGCATTCGAAACCCTAAAGAAAAAACTTGCCTCAACATCCATTGTCGTTCCACCCTATTGGACACTACCTTTTGAGCTCATGTGTGATGCAAGTAATTTCAAGGTAGGAGCAGTCCTAGGCCAACGCACAGGTAAGACCTTTCATGTGATATACTACGCTAGTAAAACTCTTAATAGTGCTTAAGTGAATTGCACAACAACGGAGAAAGAGTTACTAGCTGTAGTTTTCGTATTTGACAAGTTTTGATCCTATTTAATTGGTACAAAGGTAATTGTTCATACGGACCATTCGGCAATTAAGTATCTATTTGCTAAAAAGGATGTCAAACCTCATTTGATTCGTTAGATATTGCTTTTACAAGAATTTGACATCGAAATTAAGGACAGGAAAGGAACAGAAAATCAAGTGGCCGATCACTTATCACGCTTAGAACGTAATAGGGTGGATGACGCAAATTTAGAGATATGCGATGCATTCCCGGATGAGCAACTGTTAGTTGCCTCGACAACTATGGATGTACACGCCTCGGCAACCCCTGACGCCTCGGAACCCCTGACGCCACGGAAACCATGGATGCGCATGCCTCGACAACCACTGATACGCACACCGCGACAACCACTGATACGCACGCCTCAACAACCATGGACGCATATGCCTCGGCAACTCTAGACACACATGCCTCGGCAATCTTGGAAGCAGTCGCCAGGCAGCATATGCCTCGGCTATACCTTGGTAGGCAGATTTAGTTAATTTCCTTGTTTGTGGTATTTTACCTTATGACCTTACTCACCAAGGTAATAAGCGGTTCCGCCATGATGCTAAGCATTACTTTTGGGACGAGCCTATTTTGTTTAAACAATGTGCATATCAGGTTATACGCCGATGTGTCCCTGAAGAAGAGCAACAGAATGTACTCCGACAATGCCATTCTTCACCCTATGGATGACATTTTGGAGGAACTCGTACCGCGGCCAAAGTTTTGCAATCCGGTTTGTATTGGCCAATACTGTACAAAGATGCCCAAGAGTTTTACAAGCAATGTGATCGTTGCCAGAGGACGAGCAATATCTCTAGACGACATGAGATGTCGCTCCAAAACATCATCGAGGTGGAATTATTCGATGTATGAGGGATCGATTTTATGGGACCTTTCCCATCTTCATTCGGCAACCTCTACATTCTACTTGCCGTTGACTACATGTCTAAATGGGTTGAGGCAGCTGCAGTTCCCAACAACGATTCCAAGACTGTGCAACGATTCTTGCAAAAAACATATTTACACGGTTTGGGATGCCGAGAGCAATTATCAATGATGAAGGCAAGCATTTTGACAACAAGCTTATTGCCAAGATGTTGCAACGCTTCGGTGTATCGCACAAGATTGCCACAACATATCACCCACAAACCAATGGGCAAGCAGAAATTTCCAACCAGGAATTGAAGGGTATACTCGAGAAAGTTGTAAATCCCTCTAGGAAGGATTGGTCAGTAAAACTAGATGACGCACTTTGGGCATATCGCACTGCATTCAAAACACCCTTAGGTATGTGCCCCTTCCAACTTGTATATGGCAAAACATGACATCTACCGGTGGAAATCGGAACACAAGGCATATTGGGTAATCAAGACCGTGAATATGGATTGGGAAAGTGCCTGGCAAAAGCGTTTGTTGGACCACAACGAGATAGAAGAATTCCGTGCACTCGCCTATAACAATGCACGAATCTACAAGGAGAAAACAAAGCAATGACATGACAAGAAACTATTGCCGCGACAATTCATGCCAGGGCAACTAGTTTTCTTATTCAATTCTCGGCTAAAACTTTTCCTGGGAAAACAGAAATCAAGATGGTCGGGACCATTCGAAGTTGTCAGACCATTCTCCCATAGTGCCGTGATAATCAAGTCCATCACTGACGAACATGAATTCAAAGTTAACGGACAAAGATTAAAGGACTACAACGATGCCCATGTGGAACGTAACAAAGAAGTGGTCACCTTAGGCGATGCATGAGCATGCTATTCTTTCGATATTTTATTTTTATTTTTTTCGAACTATTTTATTATTTTTATTATTTAATTTCGGTTATTTTTTCCTTTTTAGGATAGATTTATTTATTTTCTTTAAGATTAAAACTACATCTTTCTTTCATATCTATCTTTTTAAGTTTAAGAATTTCATTGCGCATCTTTATTTATTTTCTTTTATTAGTTTATCTTCAATTTTAATTCTTATTTTATTTGTTTTTGAATTGTAGGAAAAGAGTTCAAGATAAAGAGGAATTTTGATTCAAGAAGGAAACTTCTTCAACAAGGAAATTAATGGGCTGAATCTAAGGCTTATATTAAGCCTCCAACTTATCCTAAATAAACCCCCTAGCCGTCACTTACCCCTAAATCGAAACCCTTTTTTTCTTATTTCCAAAATTAATCCCACCCACCATAGTTACTACCTATCTTTTCTATTTAACCCATCACCCTTAACTTCCAAGAAACTTATTCCTACTTTTCATCTTGCAACTCTTTAGTTTTTTGCTTTCTTTTCTTTGTTTTTACCAAACTCACAACCAAGATCATCCATGGCATCCAAAATCAAATTTTTGGTTCATCCAAGTTCCTCCAAAGAACCAAGATACAAGAAGTTTGCTACACCGGTGGTTCAAGAAAGATTTCACTCCAAGCTTGAAAGCTGGAAGATTTGAGAAGAACAAGGCTTTGAATACTCCAACTCTCATCAAGATTTCGGCCTTGAACCATTCATCTTCGAAAAGATTGCACATCAAAAGTGGCAAATCTTTTGCCATCAATCGGAACCGGGTAACATCTCATGGGTAAGAGAATTCTATGCTCACTCACCTAAACCAGATAATCCTTATGTTTTTGTTCGTGACAAGGCTATACTCATAAGCCCCGAAAACATCAACACCTTTTACGGGCTCTACATTGAGAAGGACGAGCATCAAGCATTTGTTGATCAACTCACGCCCAAGCAACTCGATAAGGTGCTTCAAGAACTCACTCTACCGGGAACTCATTGGAATGACGGTAAATATAAGGGCACGGTAAATCACCTTCGGCTTAAACCCAAGGCTAAATTATGGAATAAGTTTGTTAAAACTTCTTTAATGCCCACCATACACAATACTACCGTTGATACACCTCGTTTTTTGATCATACATTCTAACTTGCATAATCGCATCATTAACATTGGAAAAATTATTTGTGATGAGATCTTTGTATGTAGCACAAAAGACAAGGGTTCTCTTTTCTTCCCTTGCTTAATTTCCAATCTTTACAAGGAGATGCATGTCCCAAGTGAGTCCACTGATGAAAAGGCCCTACCAAAGTCCGGTTGGAATCGAGCACAAATCTGAAAGCTAATGGGAGAGGCACCGGTAAAATCCCTAACGCCTTCAATTGCTACGGCAACTCCTGCCACCTCGGCAACCCCTAATGCCCAAACACCTAATGCCCAGGCAACTCGGCCATCAACCCAGGACAACTTGAAGCACTCTTACAACCGTTGGCGAGCCGCCTTAGGCAAATTGAAGACCGTCAACTAATGTTCATGCGGTACATGAAGGAGCACAACAATGCCATCACCCAAGTCATCCTGGAAAAGTACCCGGACAACCGCGTGCCATTCCCCATCTTTTCGCTGAAATCCTTGCCACGGCAACCAATAAAACTGTTGCCACGACAACCGCAACAGATGATGTCGCAACAACCTACGTTGCGCCTGCCCAAGCAGTTGCCATGGCAACCAACACTGAAGATGCCACGGCAACCAAAGCTAAAGACGCCCCGGCAACCACTGCAAAAGCTAAAGGTAAAGCACCTATGCCCGAATCAACTCGTACTAAATCATTGTCTAATTTTTCAGATTCGGACGAGTCCTCCATTGCACCAACAAAGATCGCACCAATCGAATCCTCCAAGCCCAAGTGAAAAGCCAATAACATTGATGAAGATGACGATGAAGACAACCCCGTACGAGGATCGATTCCACCATCGACAACAAGAAAGCAACCACCACTTTCAAGCAAGATAATCAAGACACCGACCAAAAGGAAACTAATCATCCATGATGACGAACTCTCGGAGTAAGTCCTCGTTTGCATTTTACTTTTCTTTATTTTTATTTTTCTTTGTAACATGCATTGAGGACAATGCCTCACTCGAGTTTGGGGGGATTGTTATTTTTTAGTTACCATGTTTAGTTGCATTCATCTTAAGTATTGTATTTATGATACATAAATTGCTTGTCATGCCTTTAGTTGGAACAAGAATTACCTAGATTTGATGAATATCTGATGATGACTTTGCCAATGTACTTAATTGATAGAACTTTTTATTCTATGATAAACATGGAAACACTTAGAATCGTACTATGATGCTAAACTTGATGAAACACTGTTGTGGCTTGATTGATTTAAGGAATTCTAGCGAACTTAAGTTGAGAGTTAAAAAGTTGGGGGATTAGAATAAAAATTGGATGAATGCTAGAGGTGCCCGAAATTGGCTCTAGTATGTGCTAAAAAATTGATCGCTAGAGGTGCCCGAAATTGGCTCTAGTATGTGCTAAAAATTGATCGCTAGAGGTGCCCGAAACGGGCTCTAGTCGAATAAATTAATTAACTTAAGAAAACTAAAAACAAAACACTAGAGGTGCTCGAAACCGGCTCTAGTTAAAACATGTTAAAAGAACCCAATGAAGTAATTTGAAAACCTCTTGTTTGCATATAATCCAAAAAAATCAACTTGCACACAACTCCGCACACACTCACACACATTATAGTTTGGTTCCGAGTAACTCCTAAGTTTTTCGAAAAATGAAAAGCCAATCATACTTTGTGCCACGGTTCTGAGAATTGAAATCAAGTTCAAAGCTAAGTTTGTGAAAATTGAAGTCTTGGCGGGTAATTATTAGTTTGCATTGCTTGAGGACAAGCAATAGTTTGAGTTTGGGGGTTTGTTAATTGTTCAAAAGTACTATTTTTATTACCCATTTTATTCATATTATTGCTATACTTAGGCTCATATTAGTTGCATTATTGGCCATTCATGCATGTTTGCATCGTTTCCTTGGTGGACAAGCTTGATTTCATATTTTTCTCAATTTTGTGGAAAAAAATACTGCTTTGGTGTGTGTGTGCAGAATCACTTGCCAAAGAAAGGTTGGAACCAGTTGCCACGGGAATGCATGAAGGAGATGCTGAGCTAGTTGCCAGGGCAATTTTTGACAAGGAATAAGATGATATGGTAGTCGAAATTGATGACTAGATAAGCCCAAGATGGCGTGGAGCAATGTTAAATCCCAAAGGAGTTTGATTCCATGAAGAGGTTAAAGAGAAATTAAATCCCAAGAAGATATGAGAAGTTCTAGAAGGAATTTAAATATAATAAAAAATTATATTCTTTAAAGATAATTTAATTCCAACTTAACTTCCTCCTCAAAAAAGACATTGACCTAGCCCTATAAATTGAAGACCATGCCATCAAATCCAAGGGGAAGAGAAGAGAGAAATTTCGACAAGATCAAAGGGGGAGATATCGACAAAGAGGCTTCAACCATTCTTCATCTTTTTCTTCTTTGTTCAATTAGGTTTATGCTAGGAATTCTTTTTCTTGTGTTTCTTTGGACCCTAGCCATGAACTAAATCTATTTGGCTAAGGTTATTGTGTATTATGGTTGTGAGAAAACAATTGGATTTTGTTTAGGTAATAAGAGTTTGCACTTTTAATTCAAGGTTTACTCATTCTTGGTTCTTATTCTTGTTTGCGAGTGAATTGGGAGAGGATCTCGTAACTTCATCTATTTATCTAATATCGAGAGAGTTAGATTCAAGAAATGAATGAGTATGGTCTTTATTCAATCTATTGATGGTGAAGATTAATCCAGCTTAGGAATAAGTTAAGGATTTCAACGGCTAAGAGGAGCGCGAGATTGGTTTTTGTTCACCCTTGATTCACGCAGGGATGTATTATCAGGGCATGCACAAATAGCTAGAGTTTTGACTTAGGGATAAGAAGAAACCATCGAAGAACGCTCCGCCGAACCTTGAAGTTGCTGCCCAGCCACCCAAGTAGTTACCCAGCTAGTCGCCCAGGCAACCATCGATTAGTTACCAAGGCAACCCCGCTGTGCAAGTTGCCACGGCAACTGAGTTGCCCTTGCACTCTTTTACCAAGACGACCCAATCGGCTATCACACCTCAACTCACGATAACCTGACCTATTCTCTCTCATTTAATTACATCTTCTTTTACTTATTTGCTTTCTAGTTTAGTTGTTAGTTAAACTCCTACAATCTTCTACTTATGTTTCTTTTACTTTTTACAGTGCAAGAGATTAGATTCTTGAAGTGGCACCAATCCCTGTGGATACGATATCTTTTATACTATAACTTGCGGCGTGTACACTTGCACAATTGCGGAGCACTTATTACGCGTAATAGGCACCCTACCCATGGAATCTACGCCCCACAACACCTCCACTTTGCCTCGGCTCCGGATGAAACCTCCTGTCACGGTGTCTCTTGGTCTGACCACCACTATAACCTGAATCCGCAACTCTTTTACTCGAGCTCAAGCCTCGTGATCTAGAAGCCAAGCCTAAATTTTGCTCCACATCCTTGGCTCGCGAAACCAACACATCAAAATTAGTATAATCAGCAGCAAGCATGTATGTCTTAACATCCTGCACAAGCCCATAACGGAAACAATCACATCGAGTACGCTCATCAAGAACCAACTCATGTGCATACTGACTCAACCTCACGAACTGCACCTCGTATTCTACAACAGAAATAATGCCCTACACCAGAGCCATGAAATCTCGCTTCCTCTCGACTTGATATCAGACTCCCAAAAACTTTTTCTGAAAAACCTCACAAAAAACTCCCAAGTCACATCTTCGGTCGCCATACCCGATATAGTGGTAGTCCACCACGTATAGGCATCACCCTACAACAGGGAAACAACACAACCTAACTTATGGGCTTCGGTGCACCCCATCTGGCCCAATATCCTCTCAGTACTGGCCAACCAACCCTCAGGCGACAACCATCGGAACTCAACTCCGCCCAAACTACAAATACGCTCAAGCGACAAACCTTGCCCATCAACCGGTGGTGCTGGCACACGAACACCCGCAACTACTGCCTGAAACGCACCGGTCATGACCTGTATCAACAGTTCCATATCATCCATCTCTGGCCCAGCCGGCACATGTGGTACTTGCTCTATTCCCTCAGGTGGATTAGGTGGGGACGGTGGCAACCCTCTAGGAGGTACAACTTCTCCTTCATCATCCTGCCCAGCGGCAGCAGCAATCGCACTAGATCGCAACTCTCTCCTCGGTCCCATAATGCTAAAATATATCTAAGGCATGATAATCATTTCAAAACAAAATAGTCAGGCCAGCCTCAAGCAAGGATTCCAAGACTTTCATTTCAAAAATCAAAACTTTCTAGACTATAATAATAAGGCATTGGGTACCCCAAAACATCCCCAACATAGCATACGACCACCAACATTCATATATCAATCACCGTGCATAACAATCAGCGTACATATAACAATCACCGCGCAAATCAAACATGGCAACAACACAACAACCTCCCAAACGAACCAAACTTGGCTCTAATACCACTAAATGTAACCCCTCGATCCGGTCTAGACGCCCAACCGCATCAAGAAGGCTACATTAGGTTTACAGTAGCAAACCGAAAAGATACAACCAAACCTGGTCTATTTTTTCTTTTTATCCTTTCTAGATGCCAATTATTAACCCTACATGTTCATACAAACATTAGGTGCAACCCCAACTCAATCGGGCATCAATTTGACATCCAATTGATCACATTTTCAAATTAAGGACCAAATCGCAAACACATAAAATTTCTGGATTAAAACTCATTTTTAAGTTACCAATCTTTAATTAGTCAGATTTCAAACCTTCATCTCAAATTTAATCTCAATTTGATCATTCAGCTCATACAATCTCATGGACAAGTTTCAGGGACTAAAATGCAATGAAAGCAAAACTGCCAAGCTAAATTACATAAAACGGCCTCGGGTATCGGTACGTGAGTCACCGTACCGATACACATAGAACTGTCCCATACCGATACGCCAAGATAGGTATCGATATGCCATAACGAACTTACCTAACTTTTGAATTTTTTTAACATATGTACCAGTATGCTTACAAGGTATCGGTACACGGGTTTAGATTGAAAAAGTGAAATTCCAAAGGCTAAAATGTATACCGATACACCATTTCCCGTATCGATATGCCAAGCCAAAAATGCATTGGCGTACCGGTACGCCCTAGAGTGTACCGATTCCCCAAACCAAAAAATGTCCAACCGTACCGATACGGTCCCCCGCGTATCGGTACGCCTAGACCTGTAATGTCACAAACTGCAGGTTTCTCATTCTAAAAGCATTCTCAAACCATTCTAACATACTTATAACATAACCCTAGCATACCAAGCATACCACAATCATTCAGGCTTCACAAATTCAACATCGCAATATGACATCGTCCAACAAAGAGATTCTATAGGCATGCTTCCTAATTTCCATCCAAGCAACATGTCAAAATGGTAAACCAGCATCAAAACAAACTTTAAAGGCCATTTACAACCCAAAAGCAACTAAATAAACATGTTCAAACAGGGAGTTCCACAAAACATCTCCCAAAACACAATAGGTACCCTATTGCCCTTATTCTTTATAGTCTAAACCAAGACATACTTTGGCAACAAGTCTTGCCAAGATCCTCTTGCTTCTTGCTGCCTTCCAAGACCTCAATTATCTACATTGATGGACAACAAGAGCGTAAGCACACAAGGCTTAGTGAGGAATGCTCCAAACAACCACCATCAATGCATTAAAACCATTTATTTAACACCATCCTTTAAAAAACATTATCATCATGCCCCTATTGAAAACATGCACTTTATATTATTAAAACCAGCATAATAAACCATATGCTACAGGTATCATTAATTAACAACAAATCTCATTGCTAACCCTCCACTTAAGCCTTCCCATGCATTACTACCAAATGCAAAGCTTAAGGAGAAACATGTATAAATCACATTATACAACATAAAACATTTCAATGATACATTAACAATTATATTGGCTTACAAGTGATCAGTATCAAGTCCATTAACAAAAGTGTTCATCGGATACACGGATTCAACAAGTGTTAGCCCAACACTTCAAGCCATCTCAACCGGAATAACGATACAATCACAATCGTATTACAATAACAATCGGGTACAATAATAATCGGGTACACTTTCAACCCACAGGGAAACCCATCCCTCTCATCGGTTAGATGCTTAACCCCACTAACGGGAGTATTCGGTACCGTTAAACCCCTTTACCGTTAGGGTACTTGGATGGAGTATTCGGTACACAATATAAACCCCTCAACATCCAATGCGACTTATTTTACAGTGCACTCAATCCTATGGCCGGCCAACTATATCCGATAACAATTTTAAAACCACATCACTTGCCAATATAATTAACCATTTAACATTTACCTCACTATTTTAAACAAGCATTAACCAAAACACTTTTCCAAAGCAACAACCATGCTTTAAACCACAAGTATAAACCACATACTTACAAGGATCACTTACCATGTGCATCCTTCAACATTTCATGCTTAAAACCAGTGTATCAAATACTTTAAAACATGCTTAAACAGTAGGTAACATGCAAATTAAAACAAGTGCATAAAACCATTTCAAACTAGCACGGCCGAGAGAGATATCCACTTTATACTTACTTCTGAGTCTAGGTAAGCGCTTCAAGCTCTACCATAACTCCCAAAACTCTGTTTCCAAAACATCAAAATGCTTTAAACCACGTTTTCACTCATCGATACACGAAACCTCAGTTCGCCGACACGAAATCAAGTACCCGAAGCCTCCAACTCTTCTCCAATTACTTCTGGATCAACCCCCTATTTTTACCACAAAACAACATAGGATTAATGCATCATAATGCATTCTAAACACAGCAAACACAATCCTCCTCGAATTTCCACAACACCCTCACAATTAACCCTCTACAACAACTGAAATCAAGACCAAAGCACTTCGATTCACAACCCAACCAACATCTATCTACCTAGCATCATTTCAACACCAAAATACATCTAAAAACAGATCCAAGACAACCTACCACCTCCAGCAACCTAACAACCATAATTTCAACACAAAACCTCAAAACTAACACATAAACAAATAGAGGCTCTTATGTTTTGGGATTCCATTGATAAAAAACACTTATCAACATTGTTAAACATCCAAAATATGACTCAAATCACCATTACATACTGTAAATCAGATTCAATTCGCGAATCAACACATTTTTCCCAAAGATCTCATTAAATCATTAGAAAATCATCAAAATCAGATTAGAAATGCAAAAGCTAGGATCAAATGCTTGAGAATTTCAATAAAGAACCATACAATAGAATAGATCTCGTACCTTACCCCTATTGTGAAGTTTCTCCCTCAATTGATTTGTGAAAAGCTAAGAAATCACAAGATTAATGTGAGATTTTGTATAAACAATCTTTGTAAGACAATTTGGAACAATAAAATCAAGTTAGAAACCACCTCACCTCTGGAAATTTGATGAAATCTGAGTGTTTGGCTGAGGAGAGAATAGAGAGAAAAAGTTGAGAGAAAATGACGTGATTTTTGTTTAAGAAAAGATAACCACATTTTTTAACAAAACCCACTTTAATTATTAATTAAAGCACATGTTTAAATTAATTAAATTAAGGGAGAAACCTTCAAAAACAAATCGGTAAAATAGCTCCTTAAATATTCTAAGTATTTGACCCTTTTCATTTTAGTCACTATAAAATCACAGTTTTCAAAACTTTCATTTTGGTCACTATCCAAAATGTCCACCTTCCAAAACTAATTTTTCAAAATTGATTCTCCCATTATTAAATATATAATTAATAATTATTTTTAAATATTTTTCCATAATTTTTCCAACACCAAAAATATACGATCCTGAAACTAACTTGAATCTCTATTCCGGTCCACCAAACTGTCTAATAACCCACTAAACCGCTAAGCCCTAAAACCGGGGCACTACAAAAATTATTTTCTAAAATTAAAACAAAGCCACTTCTAAGCACTAATTCGCAGGTCCCAATAGCTTCTATATACGACTGCATCTTGTTTCCCGAATAGATGTGTCGCTCAGCTCCCACTGGTTCCCTCAGGTTTTTTAATCCTTGTAAGGAATTTGAGACATGGATTGTAGAACCAGAATCAATCCACCATGTGTTATAATTAACATCAACCATATTTGACTCAAAGCAAACATGTGAGTTTGATTTACCTTTCTTTTCAAGCCAACCCTTTATGCTTGACACAATCCTTCTTCATGTGTCCCTTCTTTTTACAGAAGAAACACGTGAACTCTTTCTTTATGTCAACTTGGGGTTGAATTTTAGCCTTCTCCTTTTGCTTGGCTTGGACTGACCTCTTTCCTTAAGTAAATGCTAGTGCACTCTTTCCCATCTCCAGTACGAGCCTACCCTCTTCTTGATCACACATGGTCAAAAGTTCATCAATAGACCATTTATCCTTATGTGTGTTATAAGAGATCGTAAATGGCCCATATTGAGGTGGAAGAACGTTTAATATATAGTTCACCAGGAAAGATTCAGACATTTCAACCTTAAGTGCCTTAAGTCGAGCTATCAAATCTCGCATATTATTGATGTGATCACGCACACCTTTCACTGCAGTGAGCTTTAGTGATGTGAACTTCATAATTAGGGTGCTAGCTAATGACTTTTAAAAAGTCTGAAACTGTTTATCGATAGCCGTTAATAGCTCTTTGACATTCTCATAATGCTCAATCGAGCCACGAACATCAGCAGGAACCTTGCTCTTAATGAACATAATACTTAAACGATTGGATCACTCCCACTTTTCATATAGAGCAAGATAAGTCTGATTGTTGGTGTCAGTGATATGTGGCTCAGATTTCCTTATAGCATAGTCAATATCCATACACCCCAATTGAAGAAGAATACCCTCCTTCCAGAACTTAAATTTCTCACTGGTTAATTCAGGGATAGCTACTTTATTATCAGACATATTCATAGGTTGTAATGCTGCAAAAATAAATTGGCATACATGCTTAATATAAATTTGAGGCAAACATAAGTCATAATTTACCAATGCAAATTATGTAAATAATGAATCTAGTGACATAAAAATTACATGTGAGCTAAATTTTTAATTCAATTAGATCTATTTTATAATAGAATTATTTTCTATCATTTATATAAAAATTATTAAATTTATTTTCGTAATTCCTTTGGGTAATTATAAAAACTCATCTAATAATTTTTACCTTAATAAGTTATGTAATGGGATTTAATATCTAAGCTTTCCGTATGTGATTTTTAACCTTAGTAATTTTATTTAACTAAAGATGTTGTGGCTAGTCTTTAACTAAATAAAATTATGCAAATCACTTAGCTAGATATTAACCCTAAACTTTATTCAAAGTTGTTGCTAAATCATTATGCAACATTTTATGTCTAGTCCTTATGAGATTCTTACCGTAATTTTATTTAATTAAAGTTGTTGTGGCTAATTCTCTAATTAAATAAATTATTCGGATCCCTAGACATATATCCTATAATTTTTATTGCCAAACATTTTATGCAATAAATCTTAAAGTTTTATGTACCTAATTTTATGTATATAACTAATTACCGGATAAGTTATATATTATCTCCTAATTTAGGCACATACAATAATTATTTTTAAAATTTATTGTTAATAAAATTATTAATAAATTTTAGAAATTAATTTAATAAAATCTTACGATTTTAAAAGCAACATATTTTTTCTCAAAATTTTAGAATTTAAAGATCAACGTGACATTTTAATTTTGAGAAACATACAAACTTTAAAACAACAAGGCAGAGATTTAACCATGCTCGGATACCAAATGTAAACATAAATCGAGAAAAACGCAGCAGAAAGATCGAAATTTATAAATACCTCCAGCCATTGTCAAAACCGTATGCCAAATTGAGATGTGGTTGCACCACCGTCGAGCACGTCGAGCCACCGTCGGATTTCTCGAACCACCGTAGAATACTTCGAAAATGGCAACACGAAAACTAAAATGCCAAGGATCTTCTAAGCACTCAAAACTCACTTAGATGAAATATGTGATTCTTGTATTTGATGCCTAGGGACCTTGGACTAATATAGTATTTATAGGGAGTTTTACCATCAAAAACCACCCGGTTAATCTCAATTTCCCACGTCCACCACCACTTCCAAAATGCGAAGGTGGAACGTGTGCAACAACTATGCATTGAAAATGCATGTAAGCAGAGCATGAGTGAGAACGTGGGGATAAACCTTATCCACGAACCGCGTTATGCAGTTTGCATTAACTGCTTACAGTGCCAACTAAATTTAAACTTAAGATTTTATTTTATGTAATGTTATAATTAAATTATTAATATAATCAATATATATTAGTTATTTTTTAAGTTGAAAAGATATTATTTATTTTGACAATTAAGATATTATATCAATAAAAAAAACCTCTTAATTGAATTCGGATGAAAATATAAATAAGTATCAGTACATCTTTTTTATAATGGTAATTAATAAGTCTTAAATTTTTATTATTGAGATATCAACACAAATATAGCTTAAAATTGAAAATTTTAAATTATGGTAGATTAATGATGTACTATGAATATCAATTATAATAAAATAATTTTTTGTTATATTTATAAATTGATAAGCTATATTATTTTATTTTAGACATTATAGGATTCAGATTCAATTGCCAATAACAAGTCTCCTTGTAAAAAAATTAAACATAACTTCTCCAACAATTAAACAAAGGATTATTATCTCATACACTGGCGATGAAAACTTTAATTTTATAAGCGAGTTAGTTTATGGATTTATAATTTTGATTTAGGGTTTAGAGGTTATAAGTTTAGACTGTATGTATAGAATTTAAGGTTTATGATTGAATTTTAAAGTTTAGAGTTTAGTATTTAGGGCTTAGGGTTTGAGATTTTAATTTTAGTTTTTAGCCTTTGATTAGGCATGCTTGTGTAAAAAAACTTTACACGCAAGTGTATTGAATAATTGTCCTTAAACTAAAGGTAATTTTATGCGTTTTGAAATTATGATTAATTTAGATATTATATATATATATAATAAAATTTAAATTTATAATTCAAAAATCTAAATTCTAGCCCTAAATTATACAAAAGTTATAAATTAAATCTCTCATCATGGAACACAAGGCATTGTGTAGTCTAAAATACACACATGAATATTTTTTTTGAATAATTTCTACCTAAAGAAAGAGTAAAGGAAAATTTACTCATAATAAATTTTGAACCCATAAGAAAATATGAATAACTTTTTGAAAAAAGTGATTGATTTTATGTAATTTGTGAAGGATTATTATTTCATACACCAACAGTAGAATTTTTTTAAAAACTTTCGCTTAAAAATTAAATTCAAATCCCTGAAACAAAAACTTTAAACCATGCACTTAAATTCTAAATCATATCTATAAACTTTAAAACTTAAATCTTTAAATTTTAATTCCTAAAATAATCCTTTTAAACCCTAAACTAAATCTGTTTTTGAAAAAAAATTCAGAAGTGGACGAAGCATTTTCTCATTTGTAAAAGGCTAAACTATAAAATAAGTGTCCAAACTATGCCTTTTTTTATAATAAGTGCCTAAAGTATTTTTTATTTAAAATATATGTCTAAGTTTTTATGTTTAGCTAAAATAAATACCTAAAGTATTTTATGGCTAAAATATGTGCCTAATTTTTTATTTTAAAAATAAAAATTTAAATATCTATTTTAATTAAAAAATACTTTAAATATCTATTGCAAAAAAATCATAGTTTAGTCGCTTATTTTGTAGTTAGCTTTGTAAAACCCCAAACCATATTTCACTGCAGCAGCCTTGAGCCTTCGGCTTCGCCATTCATGTGAGCTCCAAAAACCTCTCTATCAAATGACAGCTTCCAAAGCCAAAGCCCTTGCATCCCTCTTTAAAACCGCCGCCAAAGAGGCCACGAAAGACGCCACCACCTCCTCCTCCTCCTCCTTACCAGCCCGTGACAAAGCCCTCAAACAGTTCGTCTCCTCGCTTGACACCTCACCATCCCCTTCCTCCACAAAACGTTCGCCTAAACACACCAAGAAATCAGCATTTGATGGTACCCTCCACAGCTGGTTGCTACAACCTGCTTCTGGTTTGTTTTTTTAACCTTTTAACTTTTTATGGGTTTTGTTGTTTGGGTTGTTTTTGTTTATGGTATTTGAGAATTTTGTTAAAAGTTTCAAGTGAAAAATGTAGTTTTTAGATTCCGGCTTTTAGAGCATTCAGGAAAGTGTATTTTTTAAGTAAGCTTTTTTGGGTTCCGGGTGCTGAAGAATTCGTTGTTCTGGTGTTTTGTTCTTTGTGTTGGTTTTGTTTTTGGTCTGGTGGAGAATTCATTCAGTGAAATGTGTCATTTTGAAGTGTAAAATCTGAACTCTTGATTTTACTCTGGTTAATGCAGAGAATTCAACGGGGAAATTGACTAAGGACATATCCTCCATATTACAGAGTAAGTATTTGTTAGTCATAGACTCATAACATGTGAGTTATGTTTCCTTCAGCTTATTGTGAGAAACACAAGGAGAAAAAAGTGACACTTGAATGTGTTTCTACATTCCTGGTCTGAAGTTTCTCCTTGAAAAACTAGTTTACTTGATTTAGTCTTGAGACTGAAAGAGACTTTAAGGAAGTTGTTGTTTTTTATGCAATAAGAGATTGTACTTTTTAATGGATAACAATCAAGACGAATGCTTTCCCGGGAAAATTTACTCATTTGAAAATTATTTTATTTGAATTGGTTATGTGATTGCTATTTACATGTGCATACATACATATATTTGTGCATATATAACTGACCTAAAGTAATATGTATAATGCATTCTAAGTTACAAGGCTTTTGTGTAAGTTTCTATTGTCACACAATTTAAAATTGTAATTGCATGTAGTTAAATTAGCAAATATAGGGATAGTAACCTGCACTTTTCAGTTGTATAACTTTCTAAGTAGCCAAATTTAAGAGTGTTTTCTTTTCTATATTTGATTTTGGGAAACAGAAAGAGGGTTTTAGTTTCATTGTGGATTAAGTCACGTATTCTATTCTATGTGCAGCTAATGTTCGAGAAAGCTCATGTGACTCCGAAGAAATGATGAATGATGGGAGTTCTTTAGGAAGGGAATTAGACATACCATGGATTTCAAATTTTTCTAGCAACAATATATCGCTTAAGCGGAAAGAACTTTCACGTGAAAGGAAACAAAAATGGGTTTACAAAAAAACTCAGGTTGGCCGATTTAATCAGTTAATAAAGATGTGTGGAGATAAACTGGGCACAAGAGCTACTATGGAGGTTTTCGATAAATTGGGAAGAGATACTGGGTTGAAAGAGTACAATGCTCTAATAGCAGTTTGCCTGGAGAAAGCCAGGACCAGCAATGAGGAAGATGATGCTTTAGAACATATGTTTGAGGCTTTTAGAACTTTTAAGAAAATGAGGGAACGGGGATTTCAGGTAGAGGAGGGCACCTATGGTCCGTTCCTTATGTATTTTATTGACATGGGTATGGTAGAAGAGTTCTTTTTTTTCTGTGGACCTATCAAAGAAGGGAATCCGAGTTCTGTTGCAAGGTTAGGTTACTATGAGATGCTGTTGTGGATAGGAGTCAATAAAGATGAAAAGATTCGAGAAATTTGTAATAGTATTTCAGCTGGTGATGAGGAAGATGATTTTGAATTAAAAGGTATCAGATGTCTGTATCAGTTTTTAGTTATTATCTAATGTTTTTTATTTGAATATATGAATTTTATTTGCAAAATAAGCTTTCTCTGCTAATCTTTTTTTGGTATGTTCATCTTATGCAATTGAGGGGGGCCAAATTTTACTATTACCGAGCTTGCAACATAATTTTCTGTTCATGTCTTGCAGAAAATTATTTGTTAGCACTTTGTGAAAGTGGCAGGAAGGAGGATCTCATGCGACTTTTAGATGTTATTGATATAACAAGAATGTCATCTATGAACCAAGTTGCAATCATATTCAAATCATTGGGGAGGCTATCATTAGATTCATTCGTGGAGAAGTTCCTTTTGACATTAAAAAGCAATGGTATGTTCTTTGTTCTAATTGTTTTTCATCTAATGGGTAGGCTCCTAAATCTTGTCTGGTGAAGTAATTGGTGAAACCTGGTAACTGATCTGATTTTCCTTGCAAGAACAATGTTATGTTGATCTGTATCTTTGAAACCATAATTTGTCAATGATTACATTTTCATAAATTTGTTTTTTTAATAATTTAGCAGTTTCCTAGGAATTAATTTCTTGGTGAGAGCTTGGTGAATGCATAGGTTCTGTTTCTATTATCATGTATTAAGCACATGGCATCCCTGCCCCTTTCTAAGATGGGGGGTTCTGAATCTTTAACTCGTGATATTTAATTGTTTAAAAAGACTTTAGGCTCCGATGAAAAGGTTACAAATTTTAAAAACTATGCATCTTTTCTTGTATGCATTTTTAAGCATGGTAGATTTGATAATGCAGATTACAATATGGTTGATATCTCGAGGCTCATCTATAGTTATGTCAGTGGCATTCCTAATTTAGCGGTGAGGAACTTCTCATGAAAGCTGCTGGTAATTTCCTTTCAGGCTGATTCTGAATCACATGCAGTTTTGCTTGTTTATTAAAAATGGAAAGTTTGATTTTGCAATATTATCATGGCACCCTGAACTCTATTAGCTATTCCAACAGTGTTATTGACGTCTTTTGTTGCAAACCATTTTGCTCCCTTTTTGGTTGATGTGGTTTAGGGGGAAAACACCGAATAAAACTAGTAGAAAGAAGTTGGAACTCTAGAAAGATGTAGGGTCATAAACCTCTACTTGGAACAACCTTGTGATAAACTGGTAAAAACTAAAGATAGATCTTGAGCTGTGCGACCGATGGTATTTCTTTTCAGTATCTAGTGTTCATATTTGGAGGCAATGTCCTTTCAGCCTTTACCTTTAATCGATAATTCTAAGATTTCCAAGGTGATATGCCTGTTTCTAGTTCGTGCTTAAAACTATTGCTATGGATCCTGATTGTAATCAATCTTGCTTGTGAACGTTTGTCACCACTTGCCTGTAAGTTCTTTTAATTATAAATTCAAAATTTGGGAGTTAAAAGGGTTTTCATAAGCAATTAAGTCATTTTCTTGCCTTATAGCTTCTTATTCATTTTATGTCACTTTACACTTGTCTATTGTAGGTTCAGGATTTGTTTCTGAAATTCAAAAGTTTGCACGTGGAATTCAAGATAAAACCTTCATCTGCATCATATGAGAAGCTCATTACCTATTGCTGTGAGTTACACAAGGTATGGCCATATTTATTTCAAGTAGAAGGAACAAAAATTCCAAATTTTATTTCTTTTAGAACCATAACGTCGGTTAAATTGTTCTAGGGCTGTTGCTTCTCTCTTCAGACTGAAAAAAATTACAAGTAAAATTTGATGGTAAACTCTTCTGGGATTTGTACTAGTGTTTTGTAAGATCACAACGAGATATAGGGAAGCTTGACGGATGGGCTATGTGGTTTCCTATTGTTAACCAAAATGTTTGGCCTCAGACTCTAAATAAATGCATTTATTATGTGAACTTTTTATCAGCGTTTCATTTATTGTAATGCAGGTGCATTTGGCTCTCGACATAGCTGATGAGATGTGTGAAGCGGGTTTGAGCTTGTCTATAGATACACTACATAGCATATTGCATGCTAGTGAAGAGAGTTATGAGTATAATTTGGTAAGATATATTAAATATTATTGTGCTTCATTATTTACTTTTCTTTTAGGATAAGATACTGTACGTATTTGATATTGCTTAAGATAAAAGGTCAAGGGCTTTGATTCTTTCTGAAAAGTTGCTCAGGGGTGTCATATATTCATGCTCCATTCCGATTCTGCTGTTAGTATCATGAACTTGATTTGTTTGGCCTTCTTTTTTTTTATTTCCTTACAAGGTTCGGCGAATTTATGATTGGATTTGCCGCCATAATTTGAAGCCCAACTGTGAGACCTTCAGGAGTATGATAAGTTTGTCTGTGAAAATGAAAGATGTAAGTGGCAATTCAGTTTTGCTTTCGCCTCTCTTTTTCAGAAAATACTTGCTGCTTGTTGATGTTTTTATTTCGTTTATGTCTACATTGTCCTGTTCCAAACCAATGTTCGAATGCTTAACTGAGTTGTATATTCTTTTCTTCTAAACGCAGTTCAGTAGAGCACATACAATGCTTGATGACTTGAAGAAATTCAATATCACATCCACAACCAGTATTTATAATACTTTAATGGCAGGATATTTTCGAGAGGTAACCTTTTCTGAATCTTGAATGCTGCCGCTATTTTATTTCTTATATTTTCCTTTACTTTCTAGTTTGGGAAACCTGTATTCTTTATTGCACAGTTATAGCTTCTGCCTTGGCCTATGCATGAGCATGGCACTGTTTTTACTGCACTGTTTTCCTTTACTTTCTAGTTTGGGAAATGTGTACTTTTCTCTAGTATTGCGTACATATTTAAGAGATGGTCACTTTTACAATCGCATTTTGTGCTTGACGATATATGTTGTCTAATATTTTTCAGGGCAACATTGGTGGTGCATTGTCGGTACTCGAGCTAATGGAACGTGAAGATGTAAAACCAGATTCTCACACTTTCAGCTATTTAATAGGCAACTGCAATCGTGAAGAGGATATTACAATGGTAGTTTTTCTGTAATCTGTTCAAAATAAATTCATTTTTTCTGTCCTCTGCAAGTCTACCTTTTTCTTTTAATGCAACTGATGGTTTGGCATCAATGAAATTCTTAAAAGAAACTCTTGTCAATTTAATTGAAGTGATAAAAGTAATTCGCTGATTGCTTGTAGTACCACGAAGAAATGAAGCGTTCCGGAGTTCCATGTACAAAGCATATTTTTATGGCACTCATAAATGCGTATGCAGCTTGTGGGCAAATTGAGAAGGCAAAACTGGTATGTATGCCTTTAGCTCTTAGCAGCTATAGAAGTCCCATACTCTCATCTGTTAAATAAGCACGCCGAACTAACGAATGTAGTTTAACTTACATAAAGAAATCTTATGTCGAGTACCTAATTATATGAAACATAATTCAAGTACAATTTATGCATTAGACCCATTTTGAAGTCTCTGATGATCTTAATGATCTATTTTATATTTTAGGTAGTCTTAGACAAAGGGATACCTGTTAACAACCTAAACGAAATCAAAAGCGTGCTTGTGTCGGCCCTTGCATCAAGTGGGATGATGGCCGATGCATTAAACCTTTACAAGGAAATCAAGCTAAACGGGGGCACTTTGGAGCCTAAAGCTGCTATCTCTCTCATTGTAAGTTTACGAAGAACCTCTGTTTTCTTTTTTCCTATAACTGCAATAATGTTATTCATCATGTTTACTATCTCTTAGGAGCATTATACATTCGCTGGAGAGTTGAGTGTATTGCTTCAGCTACTGGAGGAATTACATGATATGGACTATTGGGTCGATGGCTGTTGCAGAGTAGTCTTACATTTTATTAGACATAAGCAGTTAAGGTTGGATAACACAATATTCTTCATTTTCTGGGGAATTTATCTATTTTACCTGGTTTTCTCATTGATCAAACTCTTTATATTGTTATCATTTATGTTTCTTCTTTGTGTTAATTGATTGTTTGATCTTAGATCGGCTATTGATTTGCTCAAGCAGCTTAAGGATAAGCTTCATACTGATGATTTGGCTATGGAAGCCATTTTTGGCGAGGTTTGTTTCTATTCTCTTTCTTAATTTTTTTGTGTACTTGCTTGTAATGGCGTTACACGCACCTTAGTATCGTTGGAACTCAAAAAACATGCTTGAACACTTGATAGTTGCACTCAGTCATCAGAAGTCGAAAAAGAGGGGAAAAAGGGCTTTCCATCTCCAAATATATTTATGATTTTTGTTGTTGCTTTTCTTATCTCTCATTAATCTTTTATCTCGTGTTAATCTAAATTGTAGTTATAGTTTGCTCTATTAAGTTACGGCTTTCTTCATTCTTAGCTATTGATTGCATTTGCCATCAACTTACATTGTTCCATCTCTTGAATGAATAGATATTCTGTGTAATTGCGGAGAGACAGCCTAACGATTTACAGATTGGCCTGGCTTTGCTTCAAGCCATGAAGGATGAATTAGGCCTTACCCCTTCACGTAAAAGTCTCGACTTTCTCCTTACTTCTTGCGTAAACGCAAAAGATTTACAGAACTCTCTTTTGATTTGGAGCGAATACCAGGCAGCTGGCCTTCGTTGTAATGTTTTAACATTCTTAAGGTTAGTGATCCCCCCCTCGCTCTTCTTTTTTCACCTTTGTTGCTTTGTTTTTGAAGTTCGTGTTCTTCATTTACCATCTTCTGAAGGCGGGACCATTTCTTCAACTAGTCGTATCTTTCGATAGATTGAATTGTAAAGTTTTCTTGCAGGATGTATCAAGCCCTTTTGGCTTCAGGAGATCCCAAGTCTGCAAAGAGTTTGCTAACTAAAATTCCAACAGATGATCCGCATGTTCGATGCATTATCAAGGCATGTCAAGCGACTTACGTTCAGTCTACATCAAGCAAGACCAAGACGAAGACGAAAAAGAAGAAAACATGAAAATACAATCCCCCATGAAATACTTGGTTAGCATGAAGCAACCAAGAAGATTCTACGTTTAGGTCTGTTAGTAAAACAATGGCCTTAGGGCATTACACCATAACAAAATCCTTGATTGATGTCATGGACATGGATGATCATATATTAAGTTTTTAGCAACAAATTGAAAGCAATGAAATTAAACTTGTCATTTTTTTTCCGAGCTCGCAAATGATTCGAACAAATAACTCGAAATGACCCTATAGTCGAATCACACTCCTAAGGAGCACAGAGAGTGTGGGTGATCTCTACGACAACATAGGCTCTGACACATCAATCCTATGTATCTATAGAGAGATTGAGCTTTCCGCTGGATATTATCTTCATCAAACGAACAATAAACAAAAATGGGTTGTCTTCAACCATGTTTTGTCTTTCACAAAGAGAGGCCCGAGACTTGGAAATGCGTTCAAACACCAAGAGGCACACAGGAGCAAATATGTAAAGAAAGAAAGGAGCAGCGCATCCAATGACACAAACCAATATAGCCAACCACAGTGTTTTCTGCAATAGTCCGGTCACGAACACTACTGCCATTGCTATGAGTGAGATCCAGGTCAAGCCGATGGCGAATGGAATGGTATCCATGAATGGAAGGGTATCCATGAAGGATTCGGTGTCCCGACGTGAAGATTACCAGAACACAATGACTGCAGCAGTGATAGATGAAGTCATGGCAATACTGTCGGATATAACAAACGCTTTGAAAGCCGCCTTGCTGATCAACATCGCCATGCCTGCATCTGGGTTATCGTTTTTGAAACCTCCGGGAATGGTGAAAGCTGCCGTAAACGTGAATGTAGCTAAAAGGGTAGACATCATAGCGATCATTTGAGCCATTTGTCTACCCTTTTCACCATATTCGACCGGCATTTCCACTTCCACATCATCTAATCGCGGATTCTCAAAAACATCTTCTGTGATGAACTTTTGTTAATAGGCGCTCTTTAATGCTTTCAAGGTCAAGTGCTTCAAGGAATAAACACTCAACCAGCAAAAGTGCATTTAACCACAAAATAGATGAATGTATTGTTGAACATTATAATTTAAACATAATATTATATGAATCGGTGTGACTTTTCATCAATTTTTATGATGAATGTATGTGACTACTCATTATAAATGAATATGCCTATACATGATGAATATATATGACTATGTATGATGAATAGGTGTAATGAATAGTTTTGATTATTCTAATAGTCACAATCTCTATACAAAAGATTGTAAGTGATGAAGCAAGGTAATTGTATTTCAAGTGCATTAATATATTTTCTTCATCTCCATAATATTGTGTTCTTATACTTCTATATCCTTAAGCTTGGTTCGATAGTAAAAGAACAATGATTAACAATGGTATGTTTTTATTTCAATCTCCTCGTCTTACAAAACACAATTATGAAAATTGGTGTCTCCGTATGAAGACTTTACTTGGGGCACAAGATTCTTGAGAGATCATTCACAAAGGTTAGGAGTCTCCTCAAGATGAGATATTATTGTCATAACAAGAAAAGGAGGCTTTGGCGAAAACAAGGATGAAGGATCAACAAACTCTCACCCTCATCCACCAATGTCTGGATGATTTGATATTTGTAAAAGTGGTAAATGCCAACATCGCAAAAGAAGCATGTGAGATTTTGCAAAAAAAAAAAAAATTCAAGGAGTTGACAAAGTGAAGAAGGTTCGACTTCAAGTATTGCGAGGCGAGTTTGAAACTTTGCGGATGAAGGAATCCGAATCAATTTCGGATTATTACTCAAGGGTGGTGGCTATTGTCAATCAAATGAAGAGGTAAGGAAAAATTTTAAAAGATGTTCGTGTGATTGAAAAGATCATTTGTTCTTTGACTCCAAAGTTTGATTATGTGGTTTGTGTCATTGAGTCAAAAGATTTAGGCTCTATGACTTTTGAACAAGTTATGGGTGATTTGCAAGCTCAAAAAGTCATATCCAATAGAAGACAAATGAGTCCATTGAACAAGCCCTCAAAATCAAGGTGTCTTTGAAGAACAATCGAAAAAAAGAACCAAAAGGGACGCGGACGTGGATGAGGTCAAGATTATGACCAACGAGGATGTGGAAGAAGTGATCGTGAAGATTGTACAAACAATGATGTAAGCTCATCATCAGAAAACCGAAAAAGATCAAGGGGAAGACAAATTTAATTATCAAAGGTCGAATGCAAGAAGGTATGACAAGTCGAATGTTGAATATTATAATTACAAAAATTTGATCATTTTTCTTGGGATGTCAAAATGAAAGCAAAAATGAGAAGGTCAATCTCATTGAAGATCAACAAGACGTTGAAAAGCTAATCTTGTTGCTAGCACTCAAGAATGAAGAGAACAATGATACAAGCACATAGTACCTTGACAATGGAGCAATCAATCACATGTGTGGAGACAAAGAGGCATTTGTGGAACTTGATGAGAAAATTAAAGGCAATGTTTTATTTGGAGATCATCGAAAGTCCAATTTCAAGGGAAAAAGAACAATTTTAATTTTTCTAAAGAATGATAGCCATAGTGTTATTACCGAGGTTTATTATGTGCCTAAGCTAAAAAATAATATTTTGAGTTTGGGACAACTCCTTGAAAAAGGTTATGAAATTCACATGAAAAATTGTTGTCTTTGGCTAAGAGATCAGTATGCCAACTTGGTTGCTAAAGTATCAATGTCGAAGAATAAAATGTTCTTGTTGAATCTCAAGACGATTGATGCAAAGTGCTTGAAGACTAGCGTAGAAAATGAAGCTTGGTGTTGGCACATGAGATTTGGTCACTTAAATTTTGGATCCCTTAAAATGTTCAGAGAAAAGAATATGGTAAATGAAATTCCGACCATTAGTCACTCTAATCAATTGTGTGAGGCATGTCTTCTAGGCAAACGTACAAGATTAAGTTTTCCGAAAGAAGCAACGTCAATAGCGATCGAGCCCCTTCAACTTGTTCATACTAATGTATGTGGATCTATCAAACTGTCACCATTCAGTAAAAATAGATACTTCTTGCTTTTTATTGATGATTACAGTAGAAAGATTTGGGTGTACTTCTTGAAACAAAAATCTAAAGCTTTTGTTGTTTTTAAAAATTTTAAAGCACTTATAGAAAAAAGTGGCTATGAGATAAAGTCTTTAAGGTCCAATAGAGGAGCCGAATTTACTTCTAATGAAATTAATGATTTTTGTAAAGCATATGGAATTTGTCGTCCTTTGATAGTGCCCAAATTCCCACAACAAAATAGTGTTGCAGAACGGAAAAATATGATCATTCTTAACATGGCCAAGCGTATGTTGAAGGCAAGGAATATGCTCAAGGAATTTTGGGCCGGAATTGTTTCATGTGCAGTTTATCTGTCTAATCGCTCGCCAAAAAAACGTAGATAATGTAACTCCTCAAGAAGCTTGGAACAGAAGAAAACAAGTGTAAGACATATTCAGGTTTTTGGTAGCATTGCTTATGCACATGTACCCGACCAAGGTAGATTAAAGCTTGATGATCGGAGTTCTAAATATGTTTTCATTTGCTATGATTCAAACTCTAAAGGCTACAAGTTGTACAATCCAAGCAATAAGACGATTATTACAATTCGTGACGTTGAGTTCGATGAACAAGCGAGTTGGAATTGGGAAGCACAAGAAGAACAATCCTATGACTTCTTTTCGTATTTTGCAAAAGAATAAGATGTAACTCCACCGCAAATTGTGAACCCTCCACGGGACATGACTCCTCCACCTTCACCTGCTCTTATCCATGAAAAAACTTTCGAAGGAACCTCTAGTTCTGGAGAAAGATCAAGTGAAAGACTACACAAATTCAGAAGTGTCAGAGATGTGTATCGCTCGACTGAAGCTAACAATAACTTGATTTGTCTGTTTGTAGATAGTGAGCCACTTAATTTCAGTGATGCTGTGAAAGCTGAGAGTTGGAGACTAGCTATGAATAAAGAAATAAAATCTGTTGAGAAGAACAACACTTAGGAGTTATCAAAACTTTCAAAAAGGTTATGAAGCTATTAGGGTCAATTGAATTTTTAAGAAACAAAAGAATGCAAGTGGAGAAGTGGTGAGCTACAAAGCAAGACTTGTTGTTAAAGGCTATAAGCAAAAGCATAAGATCGATTGTGATGAAGTCTTTGCACCGATTGCTCGAATTGAAACCATTCAATTGATTATTTCTCTAGTGGCTCAAAAGAAGTAGAAAATACATCAATTTGATGTGAAATCAACATTTCTTTCTTAGAAGAAGAAGTGTACATTGAACAAACCATGGGATACAAAGTCAAAGGACAAGAAGATAAATGTCTAAGGTTGAAAAATGCATTATATGGGTTGAAACAAGCACCTTTTGCATGGTATAGCCGCATCGACAAGTATTTTCAAGATAATGATTTTGATCGTTGCCTATATGAACATACACTCTATATTAAAATAAAAGATGGTGAGGATATCTTGATAGTTTGTCTGTATGTGGATGATTTGATTTTTACAAGTAACAATCTCAATTTAATTAAAAAAATAAAAGAATAATATGTCACATGTTTTCGAGATGACTGATGTGGGTCTGATGTATTATTATTTGGGCCTAGAAGTGAAACAATCTGAAGATAGAATATTCATTTCACAAACGGGCTATACAAAAGAAGTGTTGAAGAAATTTAAAATGCTAGATTGCAATCTCGTTGATACTCTGATGGAATATGGAGTAAAGTTGTCAAAGTTCAATGATGGAATAAAGAAAGATCCAACTCTTTTCAAAAGTCTTGTGGGAAGTTTGAGACACTTGACTTGTACATGACCTGATATCCTATTTGCAGTTGGTGCAGTGAGTCACTACTGTAATATCTATTTTTGTCCGGGCGCCCCAAAATTATATCCGAACCATTTACCCTATTCAAAACAAGTCTAAAAATATAGCAAATTCAAAAAAAAGCAAAAAAAATAATAAATAAATAAATAAATAAAAAGGGGGAGGGGAGTGGAGCACAAGGCTCCACGTCACCCACCTCACCCCTCACTTTGCCTATAAAAAGGGCATGGGGGGCATTTGAAAGTAAGCAGGAGCCGGCCAAGGCTTGCCCAAATAAGAGAGCATAGCTCTCGGGTGGCCAAGGACTGGGGCAGTGCCCTCGGTCTTAACCAGTTCGATCGGGGTCCTATTTTAGACCCGATCTAGTTATTATTTTTGGAGAGGTCGTGGTAGATCTCGGTTGGGTTCAGTCGGGGTTTGTCATTCGAGCTCCTAGTTATGTATATTTTCTTTCCTTTTTATTTGTGTTGTAATTTTTATGATTTAATGAAGTAGTAGTTAATTTAAAATTGTGTTTTTTAGTTTGTATGCTTATTTATGTTTTAGATTAGTATTTATTATGTTTTAAATTTATGTTTTATATTAATATTTTATTTATTTTATATTTGTTTTTTATTTATGATTTAGATTAATATTTATATATGTTTTAGATTAGTATTTTATTTATGTTAGATTTGTTTTTATTTATGTGTTAAATTAATAGTTATGTATGTATGTTTTAGATTAGTATTTTATTTATGTTATATTAGTATTTTATTATGTTAGTATTTATTTATATTTTTATCGCAATGTATTTATTTATATTTGCCATGTTTTTTAAGTTTGCATAACGGATATATATTTTGTCAATGCGATGCCCTTTTATCCGAGCGTAAATGGGGTCAGTATCAAGCGTAGTGATAGTGGTTGGCATTTATTCTCGGATAACGAGGCCTTTAAAATCTACTCACACTTATAACCAAATTTTAATTTAATCGTCACTTTAAGCCGGAAAGTTTAATATTAATAAAGCGGTAATTATTAAAGTACCAATTTTGGGCGGTGTGGGGGTGCTAATCATTTCCCATCCGTAACCGACTCCCGAACCCGACATTTTGAAATCTATGGTTTTTACGGTGCCCAGTCCACCTTGAGTGGTTGGTGGCGACTCCATTTTTAGATAAAACACGGGTTTTATAAAACTCCACGCGGAAGACATCATTTTCAAAACAAAGTAAAATAGATAAAAACCACATCATTTTTTAGCGAGTGGGACATCGCTATAGATGGCGACTCTGCTTGGGACTTTTTTCTGTTTTCAAAAATAAGAGAGTCGAGCTTTTTTCAAATAATTCCGCTTTAGTAATATTAGAAGTTCCGGATTAAAGTGACTATTAAAGTAACATTCGGCTATAATTGCGCGTTTATTTTAAAACATTTAAAATTTGGCATATAAACCCATCATTTTTAAGTGGGGGGAAAACGCTAATGCTTTTGTGAGGATGTCGTTCCTCCATGTAGGCCTAGCAAGTACCTTCGGGGCTCGAGTACCTTATGCTTTCGTAAGGATATCGTTCCTTCGTGCAGGCATAAGCGAATGGGTCCCCCTGAATTGAACCCGGTTGAAAGGAGCCTATAATGGGTGATGATCGAGGGCCTTGCTACTCTTAGTAGGGGACAGCAAGGACAATTCGGGTACCTCTAGCACCAAAACTGCATGTAGAGAACATATAGAAACTCACCCTGTTAGAGCCATGCAGATAACCTAGGCGTTTTAGACGGGATGTAAATATGGTTATTTTGTTTACCTTATCTAAATTGTTCTTCTATTTATGTGTTATTGATCTTATCTGGTACTGACTCGTTTTCTTTTTTATTTTACCCTTTTTTGCATACATCATTGCATTTACATTACATTGGGGTGTTGGTTCAAGTGGTTTACCCGATCAGAAATCTTTCATTTTTACCCTAATTTCAAATTGACCCATTTTTGTGATCACATTATATCTGCTCATTTTGGCATTCACTGCATGGCATATCATAACACTTTATTTTTTTTGCATTTTACCAGCATGAAATGTTGATTCACGACTGGTTCTCAATTTAAAAAATTATCATCGGGAAAAAATCTAGCACTCTAGATATCAAGGCAATATTCAAAGTTGCAAATGAATCCCGTGAGTTCGGAAGTTGAGCCATGGGAACCATTGTTGAATCATTACTTTCACATCTAGAACATGCATTTTGCATTTACATGCATATATTTTGAAAATTTTAAAGTCGGCCATCGGGTTTCCCCATTAAATACAACAAAGTTTGTCGATCTAGCACCTTACAGAGCCTCTTACAAGAGCCTGATCTTGGGGCATGTCCAAAAGCACCCTCCACATCTTTTACAAATATTGTGCCTCTAACAAGGTCCAGTCTAGGAGCATTCTTTGCCAAGGTCCAACCTTCATTACCGAGTCAAACTCTCGCATCCTTTACCACAGTCTGCAAAACTGCACCTAATCCAAAATAATAATAGTAATGAGCTGTCATGGACCAACACACAATTTATGAACCCAACTTATGGGGCAATAGAATCTGCACTCAAAGTGTCAAATTCAAGAGAAGTTTCAGACGATGGCATAAGAATGAACAAAATTTTGGGGCATCTACTCAAATGAAAGTTGTTCGAACCTAGGACAAAGTCGGGGCACCGCCGCATGAAAAAACTAAGATCCTGACGGGACCCGTGAGGAGTCAGGGGCATTCTTTTGAGGATCGAAAAAATCATGCATGTAGTTGCATTGAATCATTTTTGCATACGCCATACATCTATGTTCAGTGCATACACTAAAGTCACCTTGGATTTAGGATAGACACATGCATTTAGGCCTAAAATTCATGCATTTTTGCTTGTACATACAAACAGGTCTACGAAAAAGACCGAGATACCCTCAACATGGGGGCAATGACAAGACGGTCAACCTTAGTCATGGAGGAGGCCAAACAAAAGATACCGAAACATCTAAATAAAAGGTATCAGTGACAAGTTTTTGAACAGTTACTAATAAATGTTTTTTCCATTTTAGGATTTTATTCCTCCGACAATGGTGTGACGGACGCCAACATTCCAAATCCTGCCCTCTGTCGATAGAGAAGCCGAGCAAATTTTTCAAAAAAAATTATCTCGTTAAAAATGGCACAGCAATCCAAATCATGCCTCCGTTAGTGGTGGTACGCCAACTTAATGAAGATCTTTCCTCCGTCGGTGGTGTTGTAGATCAAATTTTTCATCCAGATCCTATCTCTCCATCAGTGGTGTAGCGGGTCTCACATTTTGCTAATCTAGTCTCTCCGGCAGTGGTGTAACAGATAAAAAAAACTATCCAGATCTCGTCTTCGTTGGTGTTGCAGATCAAAGTTTCCATTCGGTCCTACCTCTCCGTCGGTGGTGTAGCGGGTCTCACATTTTGTTGATCTAGTCTCTCCGTCAGTGGTGTGATAGATCAAATCCTCTCCAGGTCCTGCCTCTTCGACGGTGTTGCAGCTAGACCTAAATTTTACTCGGAATTTACCTTTTTATTATAGTTGTAGCTAAAAAATCAATCAAAAAAATCAAAAAAAAGAGGAAAAATGGAAAGAAAAAAAAAGCAAAGAAAAAGAAAATAAGAGAAAAAAATAAAAAAAACAAAGCAAAAAAAAGAAATGAAATGAAATGAAAAAAGAGGAAAAAATGAAGAAAAAATGAAAAAATGAAAAAAGAAGAAAAAAAAAAGAAAAGAATGAAAAGGAAAAGAATGGAAAAAAAAAGAGAAAAAATCAAAATGAGCTTTCAACCAAATTCCGATCATGCCTCTTCGTCAGAGTCGTAGCTTGATCACACAAAAAGAATAACTCTCTGATCCTGCCTCTTCGTCAGAGTCGTAGCTGGATCAAATCTCCAGACCTTGCCTCTTCGTCGGTGTTGTAGCTTGGTTAAATCTAACTTTCGGTTCTGCCTCTTCGTCGGTGTTGTAACTGAACCTAATTCACTAACTCTCGGTCTTGCCTATTCGTCGGTGTTATAGCTAGACCAAATCCACTAACTCTTGATCTCGCCTCTTCGTCGGTTTTGTAGCTTGATCAGCATTACTAACTTTAGACCATGCCTCCTCATCGGTGTTGTAGCTTGGTCAAAATTTACTAACTTTCTAGTTGTATCAATGTTGTATCTTAAAAAAAGAAAAGAAGAAGAAGAAAAAAGAAAGAAGAAAAAAAAGAAAAAAATGAAAAAGAAGATAAAAAAAGAAAGAAAATAAAAAAAATCAAAAAGAGCTTTCAATCCTTCAATCCTGCATCTTCGTCAGAGTTGTAGCTGGATCAAACATCAGAACTTTCATCCACCGATCTTGCCTCTTCATCAGAGTTATAGCTGGATCAAATCTTCAGACCTTGCCTCTTCGTCGGTGTTGTATCTTGGTCAAATCTAACTTTTTGTTTTGTCTCTTCGTCAGTGTTGTAGCTGAACCTAATTCACTAATTTTCAGTCTTGCCTCTTCGTCGATGTTGTAGCTAGACCAAATTCACTAACTCTTGATCATGCCTCTTCGTCGGTGTCGTAGCTGGATCAACATTACTAACTTTAGACCATGCCTCTTCGTCGGTGTTGTAGCTTGATCAAAATTTACCAACTTTCAAGTTTTATCAATGTTGTATCTAAAAAAATAAAGAAAAAAAAAGAAGAAAAAGAGAGCAAAATGAAAAAAGTAGAAAAGAAAAGGCAAAAAGAAAAAGAAAACAAAGAAGAAAAAGAAAAAAGAAAATGAGAAAATGAAGAAGTTGTCAGTTTTTTGGTTGTAGCTGGATCAGGCATCAGAACTTTCATCCATCGGTCTTGCCTCATCGTCAGTGTTGCAGCTAGATCGAATTTTGTAGACTCTGCCTCTTCGTCGGTGTTGCAGCTGGGTCGAACTTTCTTTAGGTATTAGCTTATTATCAATAATGTAGTGAGTTGCTCTCATTTTGCTTCTTCAACCCCATTTTGGAGACTTTGCTTCCTCCAAGAGTGACAAAGTATATCCGTCAAGTTTAGAAAAAAGACATGCGCCGAAGAGAAAGAAGATCTACCGAAGAAAGAAGACACACGTTAAAAGGAGAGAAGGTCAGCCAGACCAGACAAAAATGGTTATTCTTTTGTCTTTGCTCTATTCCTGTTGCACAGTAATGAGCAAAGAGGGGCAGCTGTAATATCCATTTTTGTCCGGGCCCCAAAATTATATTCGAACCATTTACCCTATTCGAACCAAGTTTAAAAATATAGCAAATTTAAAAAAAAGCAAAAAAATAATAAATAAATAAAGGGGGAAGAGAGCACAAGGCTCCATGTCACCCACCTCACCCCTCACTTTGCCTATAAAAGGGGCGTGGAGGGGGCATTTGAAAGCAAGCAAGAGCCGGCCAAGGCTTGCCCAAATAAGAAAGCATAACTCTCGGGTAGCCAAGGACCGGGGCAGTGCCCTCGGTCCTAACCGGTTCGATCAGGGTCCTATTTTAGACCCGGTCTAGTTAATATTTTTGGAGAGGTCGTGGTAGATCTCGATGGGTTTTGTCATTCGAGCTCCTAGTTATGTATATTTTCTTTCCTTTTTATTTGTGTTGTAATTTTTATGATTTAATAAAGTAGTAGTTAATTTAAAATTGTGTTTTTTAGTTTGTATGTTTATTTATGTTTTAGATTAGTATTTATTATGTTTTAAATTTATGTTTTATATTAATATTTTATTTATGTTAGATTTATTTTTATTTATGAGTTAGATTAATATTTATGTATGTATGTTTTAGATTAGTATTTTATTTATGTTAGATTTGTTTTTATTTATGTGTTAAATTAATAGTTATGTATGTATGTTTTAGTTTAGTATTTTATTTATGTTATATTAGTATTTTATTATGTTAGTATTTATTTGTATTTTTATGGCAATGTATTTATTTATATCTGCCATGTTTTTTAAGTTTGCATAACGGATATATATTTTGTCAATGCGGTGCCCTTTTATCCGAGCGTAAATGGGGCCAGTATCAGGCGCAGTGATAGTGGTTGGGCGTTTATTCTCGGATAACGGGGCCTTTAAAATCTACTCGCACTTATAACCAAATTTTAATTTAATCGTCACTTTAATCCGGAAAGTTTAATATTAATAAAGCGGTAATTATTAAAATACCAATTTTGGGCGGTGTGGGGTGCTAATCATTTCCCATCCGTAACCGACTCCCGAACTCGACATTTTGAAATCTATGGTTTTTACGGTGTCCGGTCCACCTTGAGTGGCCGGTGGCGACTCAATTTTTAGATAAAACACGGGTTTTATAAAACTCCACGCGGAAGACATTATTTTCAAAACAAATAAAAACCACATCATTTTTTAGCGAGGGGGACACGCTACAACTACATGGAAGCTTTTACGTCAACTCACATGAAGGCTGCTAAAAGGATTCTTCGCTACCTAAAAGGTACTATTGATTTGGGACTATTCTACTCATCTTTTCATGACTTTTAGCTCATGAGATTTTGTGATAGTGATTTTGTCGAAGACATTGATGGTAAAAAAAAGCACCTCCGAATTTGTATTTTTTTAAGAGATTGTTGCATATTTTGGAGTTCAAAAAAGTAACCCATTATGGCTATTTCCACATGTGAGGATGAACATGTGGCAGCAACTTCTTGTACTTGTCATGTCATTTGGCTCAAAAGATTAGTGAAAGAATTTCACTTGCCACAAGAAAGACCTACTAAAATTTGTATTGATAACAAGTCTGCACAAGCACTTGCAAATAATTCAGTGTTCCATGATCGAAGCAAATCCATTGACACCAGATATCATTTTATTAGAGATATATTGCCAAAAAAGAAGTGAAGCTTAAGTTTGTAAAGACTCAAGATTCAGTTGTGGACATTTTACGAAACCTCTCAAGTTTGAAAATTTTCAAAAAATGGTAAGAGTCTTGGTGTGACGAAGAAATGTTCAAATTAAGGAGGAATGTTGAACATTATAATTTAAACATAATATTATATGAATAAGTGTGACTTTTAATCAACCTTTATTATGAATGCATGTGACTACTCAACATGAATGAATATGCCTATGCATGATGAATAGATATGACTATGTATGAAGAAAAGGTGTAATGCATAGTTTTGACTATTCTAATAGTCACTTACAGTCTCTATATAAAGAATTGTAAGTGATGAAGCAAGACAATTGTATTTCAAGTGCATTTATATATTTTCTTCCTCTCCGCAAGATTGTGTTCTTATACTTCCATATCCCTAACATGTATAAAATTAATCAATGTAGTACCTTTTGCAGCTCCATCCCACGATTATGAGTCGAGCATTTAACTATCGCCAAAGCCGTCCTTTTGGAGTTGTTCATTGCCCTGATTTCCACGTTCAATTTTTTCGAAAGAACAGTAACAACGTCGCTGTGGTAGTTGGTCGCCGTGAGATGCAAAGGGGTGTCTCCATCGACATCGGGGGAGTTAACCATATATTCCATCTCAACCAATGTTAGAATATATTTCACCGTGTCGACGTGCTCATTCATGGCTGCAAGATGAAGAATGTTCCGTTGGTGCTCGTCGGATATTTCGATGGTGTCCCAACACAGTTCCAGCAACGCTTTCACCATATTCAACTGCCCATTCTCTGCCGCTAAGGGAAGGGGTATTTTCTTCTTATCATCCTTTATGTATGTAACCATGGGATCTTCTTTAAATAACTCCTCCCCTATTCTTTGGTGACCCAATGCGGCAGCATAATGAAGAGGAGTCCTCTCCCTTTCATCTTGCACTCTAACCAGTGCTGATTTCGACCTCAGTATCAAACTCAAAATCTCTAAATTTCATTAAAAAAAAGTTTTAATATGCTAGGTCCTTGAACTATTTCAAAATTTAAGATTTAGCTCCTACACTTTAGTTTTACATTAAATCCCTATATTATTTTTTATTTGAAAATTTTGGTCTCTCTTAATTTATGTTCATTTTTTTAGTTCACTACTGATCTACCATACTCATTTATTTACCGTTTAAAAAAAAAACCTACTGATCTAGCTGTTGCTATAAACATAAGGGCCTAAAAAGCTATTTTTCTTTTTCTTTTTTTATAATTGCTAGGTCACTAATTAAGGATAGAATTGAACTAAAGTGAGCGGAGAGATACCAAAATCGTTCCTCTTGACAGCAACATGCAAAGGAGTTTGGCCGTTTTGCCCAATGTCATCAAGCTTCTTCGGATGCAAACGTATGATCTTGGCCGCATAACACGACAGCCTCATATCGATAGCGATCAACTGCGGCGATTCTCCAACATCGTTGATCCCCCGCAACGACGGCTTATCGTTTTCCGCCAACACGACCATCACCTGTAATGTTCATTCCTGACGCTCCCATGTAAAGGGACTACGTCGCGCTTCCCGGTCCTGGCGGCAATGTGCACTGGTGTCTCCCCCTTGTAGTTGATCTTAAAGGTAAGGGAAGGGCGTTGCTTGACGATCTCTTCGACCAAATGCTTGTGCCCCAATCTTGCCGCCATGTGCAGAGCTGTGTTGCCTTCTTGAGTTGTTATGTCGAGGATGTTGGATTCTTTGTCCTCGGTCAACAGGTTCAGCTTTTGTACGCTCCCTGATTTTATTGCTCTCGGAAAGTATATACATTTCTTGCCATCCATCTTTCACTGCAAAGCTTCAGGGGAAAACTGGAGAATCAAAGACGACGATGTTGTGAATTTATTTCTATTGTTTGATGCTATAATGGATCCTAGTCCTATATCTATTATAACGTCATAGATATATTGTTTTAGGGATAATTGCACTGGTCACACGGACGAAAGCAAAATTTTATGTGTTAGAATGAAAATTTATAAATTTTTTTGGGTAAAAAGTAGATTTTCAATACAAATTTTTTAAATTATATACGAATTTCAAATTTCCAGGGCGATCGCTCTTTCCAGCCCCCTCGGTCCATCCCTAACACCAGACATCCTCGAATTATATATTTATTAGTTTTAAATTAGTCATCAAACTTTAAAACATTCTAATTGAATCATCAAACAATCAATATTGTTTCAATTTGGTCCTTTTGTATGTCTAGCATTATGTTATTTACTGCTCATACAGTATATCTTGATTTTTGGACAACCTGTCTACCAATTAGTTAGAAAAAATGACCAAGCCTCCTCCTACATCTCACTCTCAACGTTGGCAAATGCATTTAGAAATATATTTTGGTTGTCATTTTCTTATGCAGTGGCTAACAACAATTTCTCTCGATATTTCCTGTACAAGAGGTGGTCACCATCAGTTTACATATAGAAACCCTTTAATATATAGGATGAATGCCAAGAAATAATCAAATGATTTGAATTTTCTTGAAAAGTTGAAAAATTAAATCCAGTTCATAAAAAATAAAGTTCAAACTGATCAAAAGCCTATATATTGAAAATTAAATCCATATATCTAAACTGTATCATTATGATGATTATGTTTCTATTTCTTTTGATTTATTTCCTTGTTTGATTCTACTTTTATATGTAATAAAAAGGGGTAATGATGAATAAAATAAAACAACTTTCATTTGATTCAGAACAATTTACATAGGTCGGAACTAGCTCTATAAAATGTCAAATCTCTATTTTTTTTTCTCAAGTCCGAACATCAGTGTTAATTAAAGATGGTGGGATTTGTGGAGAAGCTGGCGCATGATTTTGTTTGCCTGATCTATTTTAACAACATTCAAGAGCTACGAGAGCAGAAAAAATGGCTGGAAGGGGCAAGGGACCGGCTAAGCAATTATGTTGAGAATGCGGACTTAGCGACATGGCGAGCCAAAGCTGACAAGTCCCTAGAAAATGAGTGTGTTCTGGAAGGTAAAATCAAAACGGGGGGTTTGCTTTCACGTCTTAATTGGAGCCATCGTTGCCAGTTAAGCTGTGACATCGAATGTCTTAAAAAGGAAATGCAAGTTTTTCTTTCTAAATGTTACTTATAATGCCAGTTAAGCTGCGGAACCTTATAATCCTTGACAATGTGTGCAAGGAACTCAACTTGGTATCCATAGGAATCCCAAATCATGTGAGCTGCAGAGTTGTTGTGACAGTAAGTGATGTCCAAGTGTTGGAAGGTTGTGGAATAAGAACTCGCACAGTGATCCAACTTGGGCCTCTAGATAAAGAGGAAGCTTGGAAACTATTAGAAGATAACCTGAGTTCGGACACTTCTTCAGAAATCAAGCAGGTGGCAAAGCAAATTGCTGAAGAGTTTGAGCATTGCACGGTTTCGATCATTACACTAGGAAGGGATCTAAAGGGGAAAGTTTTAGATGAATGGATGAAAGCATATGAAAGTCTTAAATCAGATCGGGAGAAGATTGAAAAAAGGAGCATTGAAATTGTTTACAGAAGTGTAAAGTTGAGTTATGATTACTTGATGGATCTAGAGACGAGGAAGTGCTTCTTATTGTGTTCATCGTTCCCAGATGATTGTCCCATTGCTGTGGAGAACTTGAAAAGATACGCATGGGGGCTGGGGATATATCAAGGCATTGATTCAATTGAAATGGTTGGGGAAAAAGTTGGCAAGGCGATCAAGACTCTGGAGAAGTCCATTCTGTTGTCGGAGCAGGGGAAAACAAACGTTCGAATGCCGAGTGTGATTCGTGAGGCTGCTTTTCTGGTAGCATCCAGAGAAAACAACGAGTTTCTCAGGATAAAATCCCTGGTAGGCTTGTGGGAGAGGCGGAACAATGAAGACCTTGAGTCCTATACAGCAATCTCTTATGTGGCTAGCCAGAAAGAAGAGCTTCATGACATGGAATTCCCAAGTGAAAAGCTTCAAATTCTGTTCCTCAGCGGGAGCAGTTACAAGATATCCAATGGGTTTTTGCAAAGGTTGACAGAACTGAAAGTTGTGGCAATCCATAGTGGCGTTTTATCACTCAATGCTCTTCAGAACTTGATCAACCTGACAGCTCTACACTTGGAGCACTGCAAACTTGATGACCTCTCATCACTAGGAGAGTTGAAGCAACTTGAGATTCTCAGCTTTCAGGGTTCTGATATCAGTGAATTGCCAGATGAAATTGGAGAATTGAAGAATCTGATATTGTTGGATCTTTCCTGTTGTCAAAAACTGCTGAGAATTCCTCTAAACTTGATCCGGAGGTTATCCCGACTTGAAGAGATATATTTCAGTGGCCGTAGTTTTGGAGAATGGTGGTCTAAAGAGAGAAGTGCAGAAGGAGTCAACACTTCCCTGTTGACTATCAATTCACTTTTAAGCTCCCCAACTGAATCATTTCAAAACCAGGGAAGCCATAATAAATCAAGAGCCTTGAAAGTTTCAGCATTATTTCAAAGTGAATCCAATGAGCTAGACTCGAAGTCCACTGTAACACGTCTTGATCGGGATCGTATTCTTATTGTCGGAGATCATATTGTTCCAAACCTCGTTCAAAGTGTGAAAAAGGTGAAAGTTAAAGATTGTTATAATTGGGAAAAGGTATTTCAGAATGGACGCATTCTTCATGCTGGGGAAGGTGACTCTGGGGCACTGCTTTCGAATTTAACATCCTTGGAGCTGGAATGTATATATCAACTAAGCAGTCTGGTCAGTATATGCTCTGGGCAAACCCTACAAAATCTGACTACTCAAAAACTAAATGGCTGCTGTAATCTGCAATTTCTCTTCTCAATGGCCCTTGCTCAAAGTCTGAAGCAACTAGAAACACTTGAAATACATGGTTGCAAAGAGTTGAAGCAAATCATAGCAGAAACGACAGGCGAGGTTGATGTCGGTGTCAATGAATCAGCAAGTCCCGCCCCCGTCCATCCTCAATACTTGCCGAGATTAAAAACTCCCCTCATTACTGGTTGTGATGCATTGGAATACATTTTTCAACTCCCAAAAGGTCAAGTTTTTCCAGAACTTACACGGCTCGAGATAAGCAATTGCCTTCAATTAAAAGAAGCCTTCAGATTTAAAGAAGTGGCAGAGCGAAAGGAAAATGTTGTACCTCAGTCCTCTTCCAATTCTCATCGTTCTCGTTCTTGTTTTCGTCCTCAACCTCGGTCTCAAAGCTTAACTGAAGCAGTGGGAAATGAAATTGAAGTGACTTTGTTAGGAAGGCTAAAGCTCCAAGGTTTAACGAGCTTGACGATGTTTTGTCCAGAAAACCTTTCCATAAAGTTACCAGAATTGCAACATCTGGAAGTGGGAGCATGTCGCAAATTAAGTAAGAAAGCCTTGTTTAAACTGATTGGGAATTGTCGATTGAAGGTATTTTCTTTTGTCTTATATTACAACTGATATCCACTGAAATATATACATGCATATACATATAATTTGAATATACGTCCTTTACAGGAACTTAGGCTCTTTGACGTGGGAAACCAATTGTGTGAAAACTTATTCGATTACGAAGGTGGATGCCTCTTATCATGTCTGGAGAAACTGAGATTACACAATTTGTATGAGTTGCAAGGTATATGGACCGTGTCCGCGAGATGGTCACCCTCCAGAAACTTACCTGTTTGGAAGTGGTTAAGTGCAATAAACTGAAAAACTTATTCTCACCAAATCTACTGGAATTAAAGAATCTAATAGTACGAGAATGTGCTGACTTGGTGCAATTCATTGGCCAGGATCAGATTCCATCATCATCAGCATCTGGTTACAAACCTGTATATTTCCCTAATCTTGAGGAAATATTGATCGAAGATTGCAACAAACTGAAAAATCTCTTCCCAGTTAGTGTCGCCTGTTTCCCGAACCTCCAAAAAACCAGTGTTATAAGAGCTTGTGCTTTAGTGGAAATCTTTAGACAAGAAGGTAAAGCCAAAGTGAAAAGTGGGAAGGAAATAACCGAAGTCAAAATTGAAAAGGAGATTGTAAAGCTGCAGTTCCGGAAATTGGAAACATTGCAACTTGAAAAGCTACCGACCCTCGTCACCTTCAACCCTGTGGATTATTGCTGCGAATTCCCTCTTCTGAAATCTTTACTGGTAAAAGATTGCAAATCTTTAGTGACAAAATTTGAGACGTCTGAATCAGCCTCGGATCACACTGTTTGCACCAAAACATGTGTAAGTTTCCTCACTCTAGTTCACAGGTCCTTTCTTTGATGTTAAAAATTCAATATTAACATCAAAAGTTTACCAACTTTGGACTATCATCAGTTTGGAATCTGGGTTTATAGAATGAATTATGGATATGCAGTTATTTGGATTCCCCCCTGTTTTCGATAGTTTTAACTCTTTTAACTTGAACTGCACCGGAGAAATCCGAGGTTAAGTTAATAAGGTCTGTTACAGTTGTAGAAATACCAACCAGTAATGGAGATATAGATTGGTCACCTGGGATGAAAATGAACTGAAACAAGGTATGTCAAAGCAGTCAGCCAACAGGTAACTATAATCGTGTTGGTCGATATAGTTAAATCACGTATTCCTTTGTGGTGTTATTTTATCTTCTAATCTTTTCTATCTACTTTTAATTCAGAATACAAGAACTCGGGATTTTCTAGTTTCAATAAATCATCTTTGCCAATCGAAAGATGACCAAAAATGGATTGTCTTCGAGTATATTCTGTCGGCGAACGAGCGAGGTTGGAGAAGATGACAAGTGATCGAACACGAGAAGAAACAACGGTGCGAATAAGTAAAGAATGGCGGGCGATGCGCAACCGATGACACAAATCAGTATGGCAAGCCACAATGTCTTGGACAGCACTACAAACAATCCCGTAACGAATGCCAATCCCATGGCCAGTAGTGCGATCCATGTAAGACCAATGGCGAAAGGAAGTGTATCCATGAATGATTCGGTGACTTGGTAAGAAGATGACCAGAAAACTATCACTGCTGCAGTCATCGACGTGGTGAAGGCGATCGAATCTGTGATTACAAACGCTTTAAAAGCAGATTTACCGATCAATACTGCCATACCTTCGTCCGGATCTTCATTTTTCAAACCACCAGGGATGGTGAACGCTGCCGTGAATGTGAATGTAGCAATCAGTGTTGCCATCAGCAACAGTGTTGTTGCCATTTCTCTGCTTTTTTGTCCGATTTTATTTGTTCTTTTGACTTCTGCATCAGGGAATCCTCCGTCTTGAAGGACATCTCTTGCTCGCTTTCTATAAGAACTCTTCAACGTCTTTAAGGTCAAATGCTGCAATAGGAAAACATAGCAAATGTTATCACATAGCCGAAGAACTTCGAATATCCGAGCAAATAGCACATCCGTTTTCGTACCTTTTGAAGTTCCATCCCACAGTCATCAATCGAATAGACAGCATCCAACGCTGTCTGAAACTTCTGGTTCCTTACCCTAATGTCCACTTTGGGATTCCTTGACAGAAAATATACCACATTGCTATGGAAGTTCATTGCTGCAAGATGCACAGGGGAGTTCCCTTTACTATCTGGTGCATTAACCAAATCTTCAGCTTCGGGTAAATCTAAGACATACAATACAACATTCATGAACCCATTTTGAGCAGAAAGGTGGAGAATATTCCGGTGTTCGTTGTCGATCATCTCGATAGTGTCCGGGCAAGGGTTTAGAAGCAGTTTCAACAAGCTTACTTGACCTTTCTTGGCAGCCAAGTGGAGAGGTATTTGTTTATTATCATCTTCTTGATATGCAGCTGAGATATTGATTGCTAGTAATCTCTTAACAATTTCAGAGTGGCCCGCGGAAACAGCATAGTGAAGGGGATTCCTCCCTCTGCAATCTTGCTCGACAATCAACTCGGGTTTCAGATCCAGGATTCTTTTCATGGTAACTGCTAAATCATAACAATTTGATCAGAACTGACATTAAATATGCAAACCTCGTAGTGATTTAGACAAAGGGTAGAGCTAAGATTTACCGATGTCGCAGTTTAAAACGGCACGGTGCAGCGGTGTTTGGTTGTTGTCTCCTCTATGATCAAGTGTGGACGGATTTGAATATATGATGCTATCAGCCAGAGGAGTAAAGCCTAAATCAATGGCGATAACAAGCGGAGATTGTCCGGCATTGTTGACCATCCCCAGAGCTTCTTGATCTCCATCTGCCATTAGCCATACAACCAACTTATGATTGTTTCTCACGGCACAATGCAAAGGGTATCTCCATTGAGGTCTCTGACCCTGGCCATATCTTCCACGGCAGCCTTGAACAAGCGAAGAACATTGAACCACCCTGCCTTTGCGGCAACATGACAGGGCGTTTCGCCCTTGAGGTTGATCTTGTGGAGAAGACTCGGCTGACAGTTGATTATCTCGTCGACCAGAGCTTCGTGTCCGAATCGAGCAGCCATGTGAAGAGCAGTGTTGCCTTGTGGAGTGGTGGAGCTCAGGATGTTCTTCTCGGCATCTAGTAGTTGCTTGAAGAGCTTTACGTTCCCAGTTCTTGCTGCGGTGAGTAGCTGTGGATCCATGCCTACAGGCTACAGGAAACTCTCTGATTATGCAAGACAAGTTGGAAATTGCAGAGAAACAATTGGTAAGCTACACAGAAAAACATCAAAAGAAAAAAATGTACCACTATTGACTTTTCAAGTCAGCGATGAGTTCTATTCTATTTTTAACATCGAAATCTCTAATCAGACGGAATCATCCTCATTGCTCAGTTACACTACCCCACCTGATTTAAAACTCTGACTGAAATGTCTTAATTCTTTTAACATCAGAAATAAAACTTTAACCAATCAGAGCATGTGATGAAAAGCGTGTCTGACTTTTTCCCAAGTAAATTGTAGAGTATTCATGTCAACCAACTTTTTCTTCACCAGCCGAGCAATAATGAATCAAAAGGAGGTATAGTGCAGCTGCTTTCGATCTAAGGATGATAAAATTACTCGAATGAGTTTTTTCTTTTGAATTTCGGGTTCAGAACGGGTTTTTTTTGGTAAAAGATGAATTGGTATAGGGTCAAATTTTCTGACCCGACCAGGCATATATATTATTAAATAAAAAAATATTATATTCTCATGTCGAGATTTGAACTAATACAAGACAATATGAGCATTTTCAGCTACTAGACCAATTAGTAAATCTCGACCCGATATATTTTTAATTAAATATAGTATATATTTAATATAAATTCATATTTAATACACTGGCGGGAGAAACTTTTAATTTCTACAATTGCCTTAGCTTTAGTATTTAAGGACTCAATTTAGGGTGTAGAGTTTAGAATTTATGGGTAATAGCTAAAAATTAGGGGCTAGGGTTAAGGTTTAAGGTTAGTCGGTTTTAGGATAATATGGTGAGGGTTTAAATTTTAACCAATAAACTCTAAATTCTAACCATAAACCCTAAATTTTATTCACAGTCATTAAATTCTAAACTACTAAACTTAAACCCCTAAACTCTACATTGAGTCCCCAAACCCTAAAACTAAGGCACTTGTAGAAACTAAAAATTTTCACCGCTAGTTTATTAAATAATTATCCATTTAATATATAATATATTTAATAAGATTATTATCTCATACATAGGCAATAAAAACTTTTTATTTTTGCAAGAATCTTAATTTTAGGGTTTAGGGTTTTAATTTATGATCTAGAGTTTAAGGGTTTTAGTATAGAGGTTAAGAATTTAAGCTTTACGTCTTATGGTAATAAGTTAGGGATTTGGGTTTTAACTTATAAACCCTAAATTTTAACCCAAAATTCTATCAACCTCCCCTAAATTCAAAACTACTACACTTAAACCCCTAAAATCTAAACCCTAAACGGAGTCCCACCCTACCCCTGCCCCGTTGCCATCTTGTCAATAAATCTGATATCAAAATATGCTTTGTTTAAAGGTTTATGAGAAACATCTTCAAGATACAAAATTTCAGATTTCACCATCAATCAGCTTTTCCTTTGATCCTTAACCAAGCTCATAGACTCACGCTTGTATTTATATATATGTTTCTATATACAGAAAGAATCGAGTAAACTATACGATGCCACCCCAAGTTTTACAACAAAGAATGGGAGAGAAAATTGCTCTATTTCACATCTGACCTCGCAGTTGCGCCACTAAACTCTGCATACTATCTAGTTTCTGTCTCAGCTCTTTAACATTCGGAAGATGATTCTCCTCCCAAGACTCTGAATTCGATAATTCAGCGACGAGAGCGGCACACTTGGCCTGTGAATCCAAAACTGCCTCCTCGAGCAAAGCCACAGTTGAGCGTTGGTCTTCATTGATCGTTTTTAATAATGGAGACTGCCCCATACTTCCAGCACTGCTTCCTCGGTTGAACTTATCCGATGAGAAAATCTTGTCGAAACCCTCGATCCCTACAAGTAGTTAGGGTAGTATGTTACATTTTAAATGGAAATGAAATAACATTTGCCGAATCAAACTTACCTAAGTTGCTAAGTTTATCTATGGCATCCTTGCCAAGTGAGTTTTCCAGCTTGAGCAGACGCAAGACGCCAGCAGCTATACGACACATTGAATCGACTTCAGACTTGCATAAGAAAGCAAGCTGCTGAAGTTCATCCTTGGTGACAACGGCCTCGATCTACAGAGTGAAAGAAACCTTAATTAAGAGCGATCGCTATTATTCCCTGCAATCAACTTCTTCATAAGTAAGATCTAATTACCGGTTGTTTGACAGAAAATTTCAAGTTTTCTACCACCCAGTCGACCGTATCATTCTCAACTTTATCTTCAGATATCAACATACGAACTTCAAGATTTATCCCTCCTAATATCTCAAAACTTTCATTGAAGCCGTTTGCAGATGATGCAGTTTGAAGGATGCTCTTCCATGCCTGAGGCTTGAAGGCCTCCAAGCCTTCCACACTAACCTGCAAGCATTTTTCACTTTTTAGAAAGTAATTACCAAAAGCAAGGCAGAAACATGACATTCAAGTGAAATGAGTCCTCTGCTAGGGGGAACAAAGGCATTTTTCACTTTGTTGCGCTGGCCATACCCGACAATTCAATCCAAAATTCTCGTGCCAATGTAACTGAGAAAATGAGGATGGTCATCGTATTCTACAAAGTATATACAAACTAAGCTTTCTTAACTGCCAAACATTAACCTTCTAAACCAACGTAGATAATAAATGAACAATAAATAAGACACAACTTTAACCCATCTTATTATCCTACGGCAAGTTCAAGGGCCAGACCCTTCCATAACTTCGCAACCATAGGGGGGAAAACCCTACCCGAGACACACCTAGGCGGCTAGGCCAGTATACATGCTTCTAACACTCGAAACAAAATGCAGAGAAATAACAAAAAAATAGTTCAGTTTTGCTCACGTATAATATTGTTGGTTCTAATAACTTCTAAACTAATAAAATTACCATTAGAAGGGCCAGGGAGAAAGAAGTGAAAAGATTCTTACCGTGACCAACTCAACAGGATATCTCCGCATTTCATTTGAAAATCCTTTTCCGTTTGGCACAGTCTTCGGACTACCTTTTGCTTTAACTTGCAAACTTCGGAAAGTCGTGTGCCAACACCTCTGCTCTCTGTCCAAGACTTCCTCTTTCTCAAACCACCGTCTCTCAGCCATCCCTTGCACACCTTCAAGAGCAAATAACCAATCTTCTAACTCAACCGACACTTCCACGTCATCTGGCATTCCCAGGTGCAAAAAACTATCATCTTTCATCCCTCCCAAGGTTCCCCCTGCATATAATTTAAGACACTTATGTCAAATTTGGTACATAAGTAATAGCACAAGCAAAAGGCTTAATTATTACATGACTTTTTAAATAGTTTGTCATAACATGAAGAATTAGTACAACTCTAAGCTTGAAGTTAGAAAGATGAGCAAAAACTCAAGTAAAAAAATAATATCTATTCAGAATAAGTAATATTTATTCCTTCTCTTTCTTCAATCTAAGTCGTGTTAGGCTAAAAGTTACCGAGTGAAGTTTGTTTATTACTAACTCATGTACTAAAACATGAATAAATAACACTCAAACCAAACGTAGCATTATGGTTAAACTACAGGAGTAAAATGCCAAAGGAAAACTTTACAGACAGTTATAAAGAGCCGCTAAATAAAAATCACAATACGTCCATACCATCCACAAGATCATTATCAATGAAAGCCGAAGGTTTTAAAAGTTTTGACAGCGGCCCAGATGATAAGTTCTCTATGCCCTTAGAAAGGGACACGCTAGGACCACCATCAGGCCCAATAATTCCAAATCGATGTAGCAGAGCTTCAGTATAATTCATTCCTCCACCTAAGCGCACACCTGATATACAAGCTGACACACTCAAACTATGACACTCCATGTCCCTCTCATCAAAAGGAATGACATGCACCATGCTTATGTCCAGAAATGGAATTACTGAAGCTTTTCCACTTGATAGGCGCTTCTGCTTGTTGTGTACCCAAAATACAGCTCTTAATGGAGAAAATCTGTTCCCAGTTACCAGAGAACCATTTTCAACTGAATCTAACAGCGTTCCGTTATTGTGTACAATGCTTCCCTCTGTCTCTACACAGTCCACCTGAACACTCTCCCAACGCAAAGTAGATGAAACAGCCATAGCACCACCAAGAGTTCTGTGCGAGACTTTAAGGAACAGATCATTTCCAATAAACTGAACTAAAGGTGTCCCCTGGATATCCAATGAGTATGGTTCGAGAAATCTAAGCTGAAGGACATTTACTGCTAAACTTGCAGCAGTATCACTAGGAATTTTCTCCATCAGTTTTCCACCCAAAATATCATCCTTGTTTCTCTGTGGTCTTTTATTTTTTCCAACCACTGCAATCTTTTCACTAAATCTACCAATATACCCATGGAGATCCAAGACAAAAAACAACTGTTCAACTGATGTATTGGATGTAAATTGTTCACAAGCAACCCCTATTCTGACAACACCACCTGGAGGAGGCACAACTGTTAATGGGTTCCCATCAGCAGATACCATAGCTAACTCAACATAAACTTCTTTCAGCTCAACGCACCTCCACAAGCCTGAAGACCGGCCAAGATAACTTTGAACTCCACTTAAGCTAGAAGTTGTTTCCAAAAACAAACTTAGTTGTGATGCTACAGCAGTCGATTTCTTTAGGCTTGCATCAATAGGTTGACCATCCCATAAAGAGAAACAAGCGGGATCCTTCTCTAGGTTCAGGAACTTGAGTTTTAGTATTGGAGACTCAGAGAAGAACAAGTTTTCGAAATGAAGCCTAGCTCCAGCAAACGGCTTTTTCATGGTATGGTTCTCTCCACCACCAGTATTATCCAATTTGCTTATTTCCAAAGGAACACTAATATCTAACTCCTTGAGAGTGAACACGAGGGAATTCACCGAAGAATCTGGTAAAATAGAATCAGGATTGACAACTATTCCATCAGCTAAAAAGGAAGATATCCTCAAACAAGATTCTTCCTGAAGATGTATCTGAATAACGAATTGTAAAAAGAGAATTAAGGAAAGTTTATTTAATAGGATGAAAGTAATTGTGTATCGAACTTATGAAATCATACCATAAGAGGCTGGCAACCAATTACAGTTTGCGAAGCAAAAGATGGAGGAAGTGGAGAGGGCTTGACTTGAAGAGAGTGGAGGGATATTAAAGGAATACCCACAGTTAACTGCCATTGCTGCTCAGCCAGAGGATAAATCGGAGGGCAAAAATTCTTAGCTGTTAAATCAATACAGAAAATAGAAACATAAATTCTATTAACCTATGCTATAAACTCATTATATTTACATTCACATGATGAAAATTTCCATGTAAAATAAAATAATAACTGATACCAAAGTCAGGAACACAGAGACAAGAATCAGCAACAGCCTCCATAGATGGTTGCACTAAAGTACAGGGAGGCCGTGAAAAGGTATCCCTGCATCATACCACTGACATGTTAAATTCAGCATAAAAAGTAATGCCTCAAAAATGAAGATGAACAAGCAAGAAAAAGACGACTCTGTATGATTCAGATATACATTCATGTCAGTATCATGTATCAGAGTATCATTTCCCAAATTCAAAGTTATAAACTAAGCTTAAGAAAAAATTTAGTATGAATTTTTTTCTGCAGAAAAAAGAAAAAATCGAACTCTTGACTTAATGGTGCATAGTATACCAAAACATCAAGAAAAAAAACTTCCACCGCCTATGAGGTAAGTCCCATAAGATAATAAATGGCATTTGTAGCTAAAATTTCCGGCTTTTCAGAAGCTATATCTGCTAATCATAACAGTAAAGGTAAGTTGTTCTAAAATTAACAATAATCAAGTTATCAGGTGGCTATACCCAAAAAGTCGGAAATCCACAAAGATGCTTAAACCTCCAAATACATAAGCAATAATAGGAGACCATAGCTAGTCAGAAACCACCACAGCCAAATCATTGGAAAAGTGAAACATAACAAAATTTACCTCAAAAACAATCCGCCAACCATAACCTTAGACAAATAACGAGAATTTTCTCCATCAGAGGCACTGGCCTGCAGGAACAGAACATTCTAACATAAGATTGTCTACATCCCACCATATCATGACTCCAACACTCTTGGAAGTGCAAGGAAGCAAATGCTATGATGTTCATACCATTTTTCAAATAAAATAAAGAGCTTTGGAGAGCAGATAATGCGAAGTGAAAGATAGGTTATGCTTATGACTAGGTGTACTAAAAAGCAAGTAGAAGTTATTAATACAGATCATGAGATTGTGTCAAAGATCTAGGATTGTCTTTAAATCAAATTAAGAAGCCTTCAATCACCATGAAAATATTGTCTCAAAACAAAAATAGTGTATGATTTATATTTAAGATGTTTACATGAAAATGCAATGTGGTGCCTTTCTATTTAGGGCTTTGTAAAATACAATGTTCAATTGTCCATTTTCTCCAAGTCATGAAATCTGATAAGTTAAAATCCTCCAAGGATTTTCTAGCAGAAAATTTAAAATAGAAGTATCTTTAAAATCAGAATTTAACCAGGAAAATAAGCTGACATTATGTTAAAAAGATACAATTTTAATGGGAAAATACCCGAGAAAAAAGGAGCGACTGCATCAAAAGTTCAAGTCGGAACTCTGCAAGTAAATTCAAACAGTTCGGAAAAGTTATAATAAATAATTAGCAGTATGCTTGCATTGAGATAAAAGAGGGTAGGAGTAAGAGAGTAAACCGGTTGTTCTTCCCTGTTTACAATTAATTAACAAAAAATATCCCTCCCAATTCCCAACAAGTAGATAATGTGGTTCACTCTACAGTCTGGCCTTTCTATCCATTTACTTTATTTGGTTTTAGCTTCAACTTCCATTTAGGTTTAGGAAAGTTATGTGCTACACTAAATGAATGCATAACAACTGGTTATTTTAAATATAACTTTGTCCATGCATGTAAAACAAAACTACCAAAAAGGAAACAAACCAGTGTCCTTGATACAAAGAAATATGTGGTCCACAACGATGGAAACTAGAGACTGTCCTGCTGATTCAACATATCGCTGCCAGGTCAGATAGGAAAAACTATGTGAAAGTTGCTCATAACAAGTTAATATGAAGATAAACAAATACGAAGTGAATGATAGCAGACAAAACCTGCTGAGCTTTTAGATCCACATCTCCTCTATTTAGACATACATACAATCCAGTCAAGAAGCGGAGAAGAGCTCGGAGCCCTGCTCACATGGTAGTCCCACAATTTCATGCTTTGTTAGTATCATATATTTAATTCAAATGGTGAAACAAGCAGTTAGAAAACTGGCTACCTTATTATTACCTGGTTCACTTAATGCAGGACAAACCGCCTCTGTAACGTGTAACTGAACCTCAAGGCCTAGTGGGACGTTTAATTCTGTCCTCTGGACTGTGATCTAAGGGGAGAAAAAAAAATAAGAGTTTTTAAGGCATCCTGAAAACCAGAAAACACTCTTCACCACCACACAACGGTTTAAAATAACATAAAACTCCTTAAAATCAATTGAAAATGTATAATTAGATTACATAAGCCTCTCCAGATATGCCTTCCAGAAAACGTTCTCCACCAAAGAAAACACGTTTTGCACCGTCATCATCTCTTTGAGTTGATCCCTCTTGAGAATGCGCTAAATTAGCATCACTGAACATATCAGGATGAGGCAAGAGATCAATAGATAGAGATTCCCATTCTAGTTTCTGGAAGAAAAGATGTTAGATCATTAGACACTGCGACGATAAAAACAACTCAAATATACTCCTGATGACAGAACCCAAAGGCAGAAAAGATACGGAGCAAAAGGATAAAGCATTTAACATAAAGCATTGGAGTAAGGAATGTTCATACCCTTATGTACACATATACAAGGAGGAGGAGGAGGAATCACAATTCTATATGTTACCTTGAAAACATATATGAAATTCTCGTTTGAGGAGAAATCCCGTGCTTCCTTAAGATTTACAACCTGAAAATTTTGTTTAAAAATGCATTTATACTTGAGAAAACTGATAAAAAGATGAGGATACAATAATATGCAACAAATTACCTGCCAATTTTCATTAGTAGTATATAGTAAAAGGTTGCGCATCGTGATAGATGCCATGGGTGGTGCCCTGAAAAAAAAATGCAAAAAATGAGTAAGAAATGCAACAAGGTAAGAGATCGATACAAACTAGATTGACAGTCATAGGAATTTGTCATTGGAACAAATTAACCACTTGAAGTGCACAAAAAGCGAAGCGATGAAAGATATTTTAGTAATTTATACATAAAGAATGTTAATATAGAAATTCTCCAACAAGTTCACCGAACAAAATGAAGAACTGGTTTCCCTCAAAATAGATACATAATAGACAATATATCATGCAAAGATGTAAAATGTTCATAAATTTTCCTCTTCTACCAAAGATGAGGTCATTTGTAATGAAAACTGCACTGAACCCTTGCAAGAATCTGATAATTAGACGTTGACCGGATGTCAGAGACAGCAATTTCCAAAAATATAGAGGCGATACAGGAGCTAAATGCATTTTGATTAGAAGTTTCTAGTTTCAAAAGTATATTTTGTAACAAAACCAAGGGGTTCTTTTACTTGTAAAAAGATTATATACGGTTAAAAGAAATGCATATACAAGTAACCTTCAAAGAAAAAGGGGCACTCTTATTATAAGATAAATTCTTTTTGTCAGCATTGTTCTGCAAATTCTTTGTAGGTTAAGTTAATTTCTATTAGAACCATTAGTACAAATAACAGACAAAAGAAGACAAGTCTAGCTTACAGAAGAAAGGTCTTGCAACAACCAAGTACAAGTAAATAGACAGATTGCATATGTCAACTGGCCACGCAAGCAATCAGACAGTTTCTGACCAAATATTAGAATAAAAACCTAAAACAAAAGATTTTACCAAGCTGCCAACCCTATACAATGGGTGCCGCCACGAGTTTCAAGTAGAAGATTGACCGTCTGAACCTGTAGGGTCATTCCATCTGCAATCTGAAATTAGTAAAAGGACAAAACATGAAGTATATATTTTGTATCTAAACCTTTTTACATGTTTTTAATGACATGCACAAACTAGCAATTCAACCAATGGAGGAACTCTGTAGATATATTTACTGGAATTCTATTTTCACTTATTTGATGTAAGCTCATGATTTAATTGTAGTTCAAATTTATAGTGCAGGGAAACAGCAACTTGGAAAGAAAGTTGGCACTACAAACATGCTAACCTTGTCCATAAATGGGTTGAGATTCCAAGGAAAACCGTAATCTACAACCTTACAAAAGAAAGTATCTAACCTTGTCAGCAAATCCATAACCGCTACCCTTCCCCGAGCTGGTGGATGATTGCATGCTGCAAGTACAGAAGCAGATACAAGATGCTTTTAAGAACAGTATAACATGCCAATTTACAAATTCATGAATGTGATCTTAGTTTTCAATAGCATTAAAGGTAAATCTACATTACCCGCTTGAGCTCCTTGGAGAATCAACATCAGAATTTTCCTCCAGAACCAAATCAAGCCTATCAATTTGCACAACAATTGGCTCGATTTGTACATTACTGACATAGGGGAGCTACCAAAAAAAGTAATTTAGAGAAAAAGTATAAGTTCAAGATAAATAGGATCATAACCAGCTAAGAGTCAAAACAAATGAAAAATAAATAAAGTGGAGGACAATGTCAACCTTGTTTCAAGTATTTCAAGATCAAAATCTCTTCACGGTATAGTTCTAGTTGAGCATGTGCAGATGAATTTTCCATTTAAGAGTATAGAAAATTATATGTATAACAGCAAATCCAAAACCAAGTACCAGTTATCTCAAATTACATCGTAGAGGAAAGATAGCAAAAATGAAAATAATCATCCACAATTCATAGTAGCTACAAGCAAATCAAATTATAAATTCCAACTCAAAACTAGAAATTAACCTAAACAATCATCAGTTTTCCAATCAAAAATCCAAAACAAGTAAAAAAAGTATAAACTCACGATTATCTCCAATTTTCCAACTTTTGCTGTCGTCACATTCAAAGCAGGCGGCAATCCCATACTCGCATGTAAAGCATCGCCATTTATGTCTATCAAATTGAGAAATAATCAATCAAAAAAATTGAACCGAATGCCAGATTTTAGATCCAGGACTCAAAAGATTTACCTAAATTGGAAAGTTGTACAGTACGGCCTTGTAATTTGAACTGATCTCTTGAGAAAGATTTAAGCCAGTATTTCAAAGTGTACTCCAATGCTCGAGCTAAAATCGACTCCATTTTTGAGATCGAACGAGCAAAAAAGAATAGAAAGAAAATTATTCTCAAACTTTTGTAGAAAGCTAACTCTAGACTGATAAATTCATGACAAATGGACGAAAATTCGAAATTCGTGTGAGAATTAAGTGCTTTCAGATTAATGGAGGGAGTAGATTTCTTCTTCTTCTTCTTCTTCTTCTTCTTCTTTTGGTTTAATTGATTTCATATTTGTTTTTAGGTGGGGGAATCTTAGCAAAGGAAAGTGGCACGTGCGAGTCCATAGGTGGCACGTGTGAAAGTTGGCTAATGAAATGTGCGGGTAATTTATATTCTAGATCACCTAACTTAACTAACACTTTTATTTAGCTAGTAAAGCTTTAATTTAATCAAATTACATCATTCAACATTTATTATTAATAAAATAAGTCTCGTATCAAACATTTTTAAATAATTCGAATGAAAAAAACTAAAACTGACACCTTAACTTAACATATTCTTCGCATATCACTATTAAATAAGGTTTAGCTGATCATTTAAATCTTTTTTGTTCGATTTTTCTCAAATATTTCATTTAAATAAATTCAAATAAAATAATTAAATTTTCTATAAAATTCTAAATAAATATTTAAATTATCAATCAAACATTATTTGACGATAATATGTAAAAAATATATTAAGTAAAAGCGTCAATTTCAACTTTTCTACTATTTTTTAAATGTATTAGTATAAGTGACTTAATTTATTAATAATAAAAGTTTAATGATGTAATTTAATTAAATTAAAAATTTATGATCTAAATAAAAGTTCAAACTAAATTCAATTATCTAAAATGTAAATTACCCGAAATGTGCATTGGATCTTGGAATGTGTCGGGAGTTCATTTGTCTATTCGTCTTAAGCAAGGAAAGTATAGACATGTTACAGGAAAAATAAAATTATTTTGATTAAAAATATTTTATCAATAAATTGTTTTATTTAAAAAAATATTTTTTTATCTATTTTCTGATATATAAAACTAAATTTATCTATTTGAATTACATTTTTGTTAAGCGCTTTAATTTCTTCAATTAGTATTATGAGTTAATTTATTAACGTGTTTAGAATAGGTCTATGTATCAAATATTGTATTAAAAATTTAAGTGAATTTGTACTTTCGAGTCTTTATTTGAAAAATTATAATAAACTGAACTTTTATTACGCTTAAAATTTAATTGTGATTTTTCAAACAAGAACTCATTTGGTCCGTAATTTTTTAAATAATAACTCATTTGATCACAGTTATTCAAATAATAATTCACTTAATATATAATCAAAATTAACGACTGAATTAATTTATAAACCCTAAAATAGACAAATTTATTGGTTTTGATCGGGGCTATTGCCTTCATGTTATGTGCGCTTCTCGTCAATATAAACGTTGTACTCTTTTTCCCTCTATTTAAGGTATATAGAAATTTTTTAATAGGCACGTTTTATTGTCATGTCGCATTTCAATTAATAAAATTACTTTCCTTTTCAAAAAAAAGTTTTCATGAAATGTTATTGATACCTCAAAGCTCAATTACCTTTTTTAACTCTTTATTAACCCAAAATGTATATATTACAAGAATTGTTTTATAGTAATAAGTGTTTGGTGCATTGATAAGCCACATTGCACTCTCAAGGAAAGGACGCGATTTCAAACCTTAAAAGCAATATTGTTAGGAGGGGCAACTTCGCACCCTGAACATGAACCGTAAGACGAACATGCATATTACTAAAAAAATTGATGCCTTGGCCATATAGCAAGTGGTATTTTGGGGTAAAGTGTTGGTAATCATGTGTTTGGTTTTTGTATCTTCCATCACTTTTTGACAATAAATAGCCTACATATGTGAAGGCACAACATTTTGGGAGTTTTTGTCAAAAAGATGAGTGTGAAAATGAATTTGATTTTGAGACTTTGTTCTTGTATAGAACATTGAATCATACAAAACATATTGGAATGTCACAATTATTTTCTTCTTCTTGTCCCCACACTCTAGCCTTTTTTAGAATTTATGTTTCACCCATGGAATTATTAGATTTCAACATTGTGCTTTCAATATTAAAATAATACTTATAAATATAATACGAACAATTAATTGTAATTTATAAAACTTTAAACACAATCATATAATAAAAAATACTAATATCACAAAAAAGTTTCATGAATTCTGAAGCTCTAAAGCTTCAACTATGTCGAATTGATTGACGTTGGCAAATGATTCAACCACCAGCGATTTTTATTTTGTAGATCAATTTTACAAATCTTTGTTTTATTTTGCAGATCTTGATTTTTATTTTTCTTTGTTTAATAAGTCTTTTTATTTTCTTACGAGAAACAGTGAAGAGTTTTGTCTTATTTTGTACAAATTTCAATATTTCTTTTATATTTTTTTTAGGGTTAGATTTGTCGTCACGGTTTTAATTGGTATATGCTCAGTTCTTTCCAACATCTCTTTTTAATGAATTTGATGGAATGCTAATAGGACAAGTTATTGTATTGCTATAATAATCGTATCTCAAAAGAGATTGCTCTAATTGTGAAGTTATTCTTCCTTATATTTTTGTTGTTATTAATGATGATAATAGCTTGAATAATGTCGATTATTCGCATTGTTTTAATTGTGAAGTTATTCCTCTTGGTATATTTGCTTGAAAGTAGCAATCTTTTGAACTTAGGAATGGCAAAATAACTCGAACTCATCGGATCCCGACTCGACCAATAGGGGCGGCTATTTTTTTCTTAAAAAATCGGATTCGGGTCAGGTCAGGTCGGGATATTGAAAAAATAAAGTCGGGTCGGGTTCAGGTTTATGGTGAAAATCCCCCGACCGACCCGATATATTTATATATATATTTATTATATTTTTATATATTATATTTAATATATTCCCTGGTCTTGTCAGTTTAGTCGAGTTTTTATTAAAATATCAGGGTCGGGTCAAGGTCAGATTATATTTTTTATTATGTCATATCAGGTCGGGTCGGGGATAAAATAAATTTGAGTCGAGTCAAGGTCAGAACGAGTGATTTAAATTTTGAGCCTGAGTCGAAACAGCCAAAAACCTGCCCTACCTTGTTGCCATAACTATTTGAACTTCAATTGTTATGCAAAATTGATTTTATCATGAATAAAATTTTATCGGTATATTAGTTTATAACTTGAAAGTTTGAAAGGGTAATAATTGAAGTTCTATCATTTTATAAACAAAATATAATTTTACTATTACATTAAACAATAACTTTACAATCTTGAAGGGACTTAAACTGCAAATTCTCCATTTTCTTGTCCCTCGCGACCTCTAGCTACGCCCTTATTAGATCCAAAACAATACATTTGAATAACTATTAAAAAAATTAATCATCATAAAACAAATATATATAATAAAACTTATATCAAACCACATATAAACATAACCCACATTTAATAAAATTTAATCCAAAATAGATTTAAATAAAATCCATGTATAATTTGCGAGCTTGAATGTTCAAAGTTCCAGAATATGAACCTTATTGATCATGTTGAAGTTTTGATAGTTTGACAAATCTATAATTCATTCTTCGAACCAATAAAAATACGAACATAGCCCAAAGAAAAGAGGACTTTGATTTGTTTAAAATATTTAGACTTGGATTTTTTATTGTTGTTTTGGGTCTTTTGGGGTTTTTTTATAATCACCAATAATCAGTTTATTGACTGATTAATCAAATTGAATATTGCAGACAGCGACGAAACTCAATATTACTTGTTGATGGGATCATTTAAAATGGGACAACAATAAATTATATAGGCTTAACTACAAAATAGGTGCCCAAACTATATTTTTTTGCAATAGGTGCATAAAGTATTTTTAGCTGAAATAGGTGCCTAATGTTTCTTTTTTGTCTGAAATATGTGCCTAAAGTTTTATTCTATTACTGTTTTAATGTAACACTGTTAAAAATATTCATCACTGAATCAGAATTTGACACATGTCTTTTATTTTTAACATTTTTTCAAAAAAAAAACATTTTTTTAAAACATCTAAAACTTCTCAAAATCTCAAAAAATCCCAAATCCCTAAAACTCAAACTCAAAATCCCAAATTTGATGCTATTACTGTTGTCGATATCCTCATCATACCCCACCACCTCCGTTGCTATAGCCCACCGCTCATTTCTCCCAACCACCCATTATCGATAATCAAAAGGTGTGCCAATCGAACGTCAAACAGTTGGAGCCTTTCGCATTCGTTGGTCGATGTTCGGTTGACACGCTTCCGATCAGTTACCAACGATGGGTGGTTGGGGAAATGAGTGGTGACCTCTATCGATAATGGTGGTGGGTTTGGCTAGAGGTGATGAGGTTCGGTGAGACTATCGGCGACGACAATGATGTTAATTTTGAGTTTTAGAAAGTTGGGACTATTTTATATTTTTTAGAAATTTTAAGATATTTTTAATTTATTTTATTTTTAGTTTTTTTAATTAAAAAAACAAAAGCCAAATGTCTAATTATTATTGTGTAATGGATTTTTTTGACAATTTAACTTTAAAACGGATCAAAACGAAACGTTAGACACACATTTCAACAAAAAATACTTTGAACACCTATTATAAAAAAAGTTAAAATTTGTGCACCTATTTTATAATTAAGCCAACTATATATTCTTTGTGGGGTTAAAAGAGTAATTTTAACATTTTTTAAAATATTTTGTGGGGCATTAGTCATAAGGAGGTTTCACCTCTGATTACATAGGTTTGTTATGGAGTGATACTTTCAATTTAGTTTATTTCATTTATAATATCAGAATTCGAATATTTGACCCTTTATTTTAGTATTCGAGAAATTAGATATTCTTTTTTATGTTTAAAGATAAAAGAATACTAATTAAAAAAACAAAAAATATTTATATATATACATATATACATGTATATGTACTTGGGAATCAAGAAAACTTGGAATAAAATAAAGATAAAAGGTCTAAGAAAATAAATTCCAACCCAATTCAGCAATTTCTTATCAGAACTTCTTTGATTAGGGAATTTAGTTTCATCCGTGTAAGACACTTTTGTTTATCCACTCGCGTTTCCTACCAAATCCCTACGCTTGCTTTCCGTAAGCAGCACGTGTACTATATATTGACGACCATAAAAGCGAGTGAAATTTTTTATATACTCGCAACGGTGCATTGGGTCACGCAGAGCTTTTACTTTTCTATTTTTTATGATTTTTACGTAATAGAAAGGAAAAACTAAAAAAAAAGAATTTTTGTTTTTTAATGAAATAATAAAGTGAATGAGAATAATCATATTTATCCTTAATAGAGCTTCTTAACGTTGAATTCAAAAAGATAATGAATACTTGCACAATCTCATAAAACATATTATTTTAAAAAATAAACATATACTACGGTTAATAAACAAATACTAATTTATAATTGGATAAGTCTGCCACGCTCGATGAATACCGCTGAACACCATTAACGCTATATTGTTGAAGATAATTAAATTAATTAGTAAAAATTAAAAATGTTAAGGATTTAACATATAATTATAAATTATTTAAAATAAAATTTCAGTTAAATTATTTTTCATATATATTATATTTTTAATTTTTTTAAATAATTGAGTAAAATATTAATCTTAGTCAATTTAAAAAATAAAAATACTTAACCCTAAACTCAATCCCCAATACCTAAAACTTTAAATTTTAAACCCTAAATCCTAACATCAAAAGCATATGAAAAGAATTAATCAGGTCGGAGATTATCAATCTTGCTCAGTTGCTCTGATCTTCCTTTTTCACTAATACAGTACCTGTACAAAGACCATGTAGAAACTGGTGTAAAACTGTAAGTTTCACTCTACTTTTATTCACCATAATATAGGATATATATACAAGTAAAAAATCCCTAAATTAGGTAACAAATAAATAAAATATAAATCCCTAAGATTAAGCCTCATAATCGCCTAATAATCTGTCTAAGATACAAAAGAAAGAGATAAGGTTTTATCCTTATCCCGAATTACGAATACATACTCACACTCCCCTCAAGTTGGTGTGTATACATTGTATAGGCCCAACTTGGACAAAAACTTATCAAAGATCGGTTTGGATAGTGCTTTAGTGAGCACATCCGCAAGTTGTTCTTCGGTAGGAACATGAGTTAAGTTCACAATTCCACCATTCACTTTTTTCAAGAATAAAATGTCTCATTCGATCTCCACATGCTTGGTACGATCATGATGGACTGGATTCTTTGCGATTTGAATAGCAGATGATTATCACTTTGAAGATCTCTAGTTTCCTTCATGCTCTATATTTAACTCTCTTAGAAGTCTTAGCAACCATATTCCTTCACAAATTCCCAATGCTAAGGCTCTATACTCGCTTCAAGATCGCTCCTAGAAACAACGATCTGTTTCTTACTCCTCCAAGTAACTAAGTTGCCTCATATAAAAGAGCAAGATCCACTAGTCGACCTTCTATCAAGAATTTCATCGCCCAAATAGAATCAGAAATAATTTTACAGTTTATCTTGATTTTCTTGAAGAATAATCCATGTCCGGGAGTACCTTTCGATACCTTAGAATTCTGTTTGCGACTTCTAAATGCCCTTCTCTAGGATTAGTCATATGCTGACTAATTACATTGACAGGAAATGAAATATCTGGTCTGGTCAGAGATAAGTAAATGAGTTTTCCCACTAGTCTTTGAAACTGACCTTTATCAACCTCGGCTCTCATTTCTTCTCCTTTGAGCTTGAGCCGCTTCCATAGGAGTATCAAAGCAGTTTACACCCCAAAGATACCAGCCTCGAGAGTAAATCCAAGTACATATTTTCTCTGGTTTATTACCAGACCCTTGTTCGATCTAGCAACCTCCATGCCTAGGAAATATCTGAGTTTCCCTAGATCTTTTGTTTCGAATTCTTTGCTCAATAAGTTCTTCAACTGACTGATTCCACCTTCATCATCTCCTGTCACTACAATGTCATCAACATATACAATGAGGATAACTTTCTTACTATTGAAAGATGCTTTAACAAACAAAGTATGATCTGCTTGACATTGTTTATATCCATTCTCTCTAAGGACTTTTGTGAATCTGTTAAACCAAGCCCTAGGTGACTGCTTCAAACCATAGAGAGATTTCTCCAGGTTTACAAACCTTCGACTTCCTAACTCGGACTTCATCCCGTGTGGCATTCTCATGTAGACCTCCTCTTCTAATTTGCCATTCAAGAAGGCATTTTTATGTCAAGTTGGTGAAGATTCCAGTCTTTGTTTACAAAGAAGACTAAGAAGTACTCGAACAGTGTTTAGTTTTGCTACAGGTGCAAAAGTCTCATTATAGTCAATACCATAGGTTTGTGTAAAGCCCTTGGCTACAAGCCTGGCCTTGTACCTTTCTATGCTGCCATCTGAGTTATACTTTATTGCAAAGACCCACTTACTGCCAACTGGTTTTTTACCATGTGGTAAATCAGTAACAGTCCAAGTGCCATTTTTCTCAAGTTCTTGAATTTCTTCTTCAACAGCCTTCTTCCATCTAGAGTCTTTTAGGGCATCATCAATTGTTTGGGGAATCTCCTCCTTATCAACGCAAGCTGTAAAGGTCTTAAAAGAGGGCATTAACTTTCCATAGGCAACATACTTCTGAATAGGATACTTTGTACATTGTCTAACCCCTTTTCTCTTAGCAATAGGTAAAATTTCCATATCAAATAAAGAAGGAGAAATTTCATTACCTCCATCATCCTCCAAGGCAGCTGGACTCAATTCCAACTCTCGGCAAGTGTCAGATTGCAAAATGGCCTCAGGAATGGTCTTTTCCTTTCTCGTGTGTAGACACTTTGAGTTTTTTTAGTCTGTGTGTTTTGAGGAATAGTTTTAGGAGGTGAAAGCCGGGAGGTCACTGGTGAAGGAACATAAACAGGAATAGGAGAATGTACTGGTGTAGTTGATTTAGGTGGAGACTCAATATCATGAGATGCATGAGGGAAACATCCAAGGTATCAAAGAAGATGGGAATGGGTATACCTGATGTTTTAGAGGTCGGAATTCTGTCCAAGTCTCCCCACAATTGTAGCTTTGGTAAAATAAGGTTTCTGCTCAAAAAAGGTTACATCCATCGAGACAAAGAATTTTTAGTAGGAGGGTAGTAACATTTGTAGCCATTTTTAAGTGAAGAATATCCCACAAAGACACACTTAAGAGCCCTAGGATCTAATTTTGATTTTGAAGGGTCCACATTTTTACAAAAAACAAGTGCAGCCAAAAATTCTAAGAGGAAGAACAGAGGAAAGAGGTTTGAAATGAGGATAACTCTCTAAGAAAACAGCCCTTGGTGTCTTGAATTTAAGGACTTTACTCGGCATTCTATTGATAAGATAAGTGGCGATTAACAAAGCCCCACCCCACGATATTTTTTGGTATATGTCCGAAAAATAACAAGGATCTAGTTACCTCTAGTAAATGCCTATTCTTTCTCTCTGAAACCCCATTCTGTTGTGGTGTATCCACACAGAGCTAATTTGGACAATGTCTTTTTCTAAAAAAATTACCCAAAGAAGTAGCAAAAAGAACTCTCCCCATTATCGGTTTGAATAGTTAAATTTTACTCAAATTGATTTTCAACCATAGTATAAAACCTTTCAAAAATAGATATAGTTTCAGATTTATCTTTCATTAAATAAGTCCATGTCGTCCTACTATGATCATCAATGAAAGAAACAAACCATCGACACCCATTAATATTCTTCACTTTAGAGGGACCCCAAACATCACTATGGATTAAAGCAAAGGGTTGAGAAGATTTATAAGTAGATGGGAGATAAGAGGCTTTCGTTTGTTTAGAAAGAGGACAAATATGGCATTTAAACAATGTGGTTTTTATTAATAAATAGAGCAGGAAATAGTTTAGCAAGATAATAAAAACTAGGGTGGCCTAGTCGAAAATGCCATAACATAATTTCATCATGCTGTCCTAAAGGAGAAACAGAACTAGTAAAAGCTGAATGAGTTGATTTAGGAGTGCCATAGAGGATATAGAGCCCATTGTGCAATCTAGCATTGCCAATCATTTTCTTCGAATCCAGTGCCTGCAAAATTCAACCATTATCATTAAACTTTGAGCAACATTGCAAATCCTTAGAGAGTTTACTCACTGAGAGTAAATTGCAAGTAAGATTTGGTACAAAAAGAACATATTTAAGGAAAATATCCTTATTAAGAGCAACTCAACTGACCCATGTATAGGGATACACTGCCCGTCTGCGAGCTTTAATAGATTGCTTAGAGCATGAGGTTCAAAGGCGAAAAATAATGTTACATTACAGTCATATGGTCGATGCTCCCGAGTCAATAATCCACGCTGGAGCATCTTGTGTAGCTAAAAAGGTTGTAAGGAAGAACCCGTCTGTGTACCTTCTTGTAAACCACATTTGCATTGCTAGTGCCTCTCATGTTGCCAAACATCTTTGGAGTGTAGCAAGTTGCTCATCCGAAAAAACACCACTTTGCTCATTGTCTTGTGAGAATGGGTGTGATTCTCGGGGTGCTCTCTGTGAAGTAGATCTCAATCACCGGGCTTGCCATGTAATTTCCAACCTTGTTCCTTCAAGTGGCCCGATTTTTGCAAAAATCACAAACAAGTCTACCCTTTCTAGTCTTAGTTGAGGAGGAAGACTGAGTAATTAAAGCAGAATCTGTCGGATGTGGGAACAACATGAAGCACAAAAACCTTCGCTTTCTTCTCTTCTTGACTTCGCAAAGACTTGCGAATGGAAAGAGGAGGCTTTGTACCAAGAATCCGAGCCTTCACAAAGATCCCACGGTGTTGAGACCATTGAGAAATTGAAAGACCCTCCGATGTGCTTGTATCTTTCTCGTACAAAGTTGCATCTTTAGGAGTTTCCCAATCATGTTCTGCATATAGATCAAGTTGCTGCCAAAAAGCTTGACAGAGTGTGAAAATACTCGGTAACACTCGGACCATCTTGCTTCAAAAATGTTAAATAATTGGAGGTGTTGTCGTGTTAGAATAGGTCTCTGAACAGCTTGCCATATATCTGTTGTTGTTTAAGTAAAGGAGAAAATGTGTACCAATGTCGGGGACATGGTATTGATTAGCCAAGACATCACCCTACCATTCTCACGCACCCACTTTTCACATCCGGATCTGTGGAAGGAGGTTTCTTACTCTCCCCGAAATATAGCCGAGTTTTCCTCGACCCGAAAGGAAGATTTTGATGATTGGGACCATGGAAGATAATTATGGCCCGTAAATCGATGGCAAGTGACTGCTGTTCCAGGAGTTCTCAAAAAATCATCGACAAGAAAATGAGGATCTGTCGAAGGAGTGGCTCCAGAGGATGCGATGGGAGAAACCATCGTTTTTTTAAATCGGAGAATCGATCCCTAGACGATACCATGTAGAAACGGTGTAAAATCGTAAGTTTCACTCTACTTTTATTCACCATAATATAGGATATATATACAAGTAAAAAATCCCTAAATTAGGTAACAAATAAATAAAATATAAATCCCTAAGATTAAGCCCCATAATCTGCCTAATAATCTGTCTAAGATACAGCAAAGAGATAAGGTTTTATCCTTATCCTGAATTACAGATACATACTCATAGACCATTATAGCTCGAGATAACTTAATCTCATCTGCCAATTATAATCTATAAATTAATTATGCCTCGAGATAACTTAATCTGGAAATAACTCGAGATAATTGATCATTAATAATTACTTGCCTCGAGAAAAGGGTTGCAAATGTTGGAATTCAATCTCAAATTTATAACCCCAGAAATAAATTAATCTTAATCTATAAACCTAAACAGTAAACTTAAACTTTAAACTTTAAACCCTAAATCATAAACCTTAAACCATAAATCTAATGTTCAAATTTAAGGTTTATGGTTTCGTTTAGGGTTTAATTTTTAGTTTTAGGGTTTAGAGTTTCTAATTTATGATTTAAGGGTTTGAGTTTTAGGTTTTAGGTTTTGAGTTTAGGGTTTTAGGGTGTATAGTTTAGGTTTTTTATTTTTTAAATTGACTAAGGTTAATATTTGATCCAATTATTTTAAAAAATTTAAAAATATAATATATATATATATAGAAAATAATTTAATTGAAATTTTATTTTAAATAATTTATAATTATATATTGAGTCCTTGAGATTTTTAATATTTATTAATCAATTTAAAGGTGTTTAGCGATGTTCAACAGCGGTATTCAGCGGTGTTCGTCGAGCGTGGTAAAATTTTCCTTTATAATTACATCAAATAATTAAAAAAACACAGTGATGGATCCTGGTTAGGGAAAAATATTTTTTTTTTAAATTGAGGGGTTCAATGAGATTTTTTTAAAAATTAGAGTTTAATTACAATTTAACGATAAATTTTAAAATTTGTAGAAGAATTAATTAAAAATATTTAAAATTTTAAAATACCAACAAAGGTTGATTGCAATGACAAGGCACATTGCTGCACATTGCTCTTCTAAGGATAAATTCGAGTTCAAACCTTCGAAACAACAATGTTAGGAGGGAAAGCCACAAATTTCAAATTTAGACCATAAAATAGACATATATCATATCAAAAAAGTGCTAAATTAATTTTAATATTGAAGGAATTATTATGAATTCTCCGAATTTTTGGAACACATGATGAAGTGTATGTAATAGAGTTTTTTTATAATTTTATTCGAGTATAAGATATTATCTATATATAATTTTAAATTTGAATAAATTCACATACACTTAGATTAAATTGCTCAAACACGAATTATTTAGATAAAAAACGCCACCTTTTAATATTGATATCACTCTTTAATTTCAGATGCATGTAACTAATAAAGTTACTATTAATAATAGGTTTAAACGTCAAATAAGTGCTCAAACTATATATTTTTTAAAAATAGTGTATGAATTATATTTTGGGTCAAATATGTACCTAATATTTTATTTCGTGATCCATTTAAGGTTTTTCCGCCAACGTCTGTTAAAATTTTTTTGTCATCCAATCAAAACATGACACGTGGGCTGTTTTTTATCTTTTCAATTTTCGAATTTCTTTAGAAATATGGATTTCTTTAAAAATTCTTAAGTTTTAATTTCTTTTCAATCAAACCCTCAGATCACATCTCCCTCACCGTCTGACATTTTTCACACGTCGGTGGTTCACCGTTCACCGCCCAAGTGTCGGGTACCTCATCGTTCGTCATTCCCCACCCTCTAATCATCGATCGAAACTCAATAAACCTCTTTTTTCATTATTGGGTGTTCATCGACGGTAAAATCAACGGTTCATCCGTCGATTTTTGACGACGAGATGATGGGGCTTTCGATAGGGAAGGTTCGAAGAAGATAAGGGTGGCTGATGGTAGTTGAATCGGTTGTCAGGGTGGAAGAATTTAAGAATTTAGGGTTAGGGTTGGGTTTTTTTAGAGAAATTGAACATTGTTGGGTTAATTAATTTATTTTATTATTTTATTTTTTCTAGTTTTCGGATTTTAATTTAGAAAATAATAAACCATGTCACGTGTTTGAATTTTATTGGATAACGTAAAAAATAATGTTTGTCACGAAAAAACCTTAAATGTGTCACGAACTGAAATGTTAGACACTTATTTTACCCAAAATATAGTTTAGGTACATATTTAAAAAATACATAATTTGAGCACTTATTTGACTGTTAAGGCTTAATAATATACGAATGATTTTGATAATTTCCCAACGAATCCAACTATATCTTAATATTATTTCAATTTACTAAAGTGATTTTACTAAAGTTTTTTCCATTATTAAATGCTTTTGGTAATTGATGATTAAAATTCCATGCGATTAAACCCAACAAGTGGTCGTAGTAAAAAAAACGAATGATATTCATTATAGAAGACTCGGATTCAATCGTTTTTGTCTGCAAGATGAGTGTACTTTGCTAAAAGGTTAAAAGTATATATAAACAGAATCGGGGTTGTCCGTCTTTGAAACCCAAAACTCCCATTCTGATAAGATCTTGAATTCTGTCCTTCAGGGCTTTACAATTCTCAGTGTGATGACTCGAATCACCTATGTGGTAGCTGCACCAGACACGACCGTTGTGACTCTTCGGATAAGGAGGTTTCCTTGGTACAAACTTTATTGGTACGATAAGGCTCCTTTCGACAAGCAACAGAAGTAACTCGGTGTATCTCATGGGTATAGGATAATGCCTTATGATGTCATTGAATTCTTGAGCTTTTCCTATTCTTGCCTCTGTTTCCTTGGTATCTACCCTAAATATGCCGCTTGTCTGCTTCTTGAGATTGATCACAAAGGGATTCGATTTGTCGTATTTAATGGTGTTGTCTGTCTCGGCATTCTGACCATTCCGTTCCATATTCTGATCCTTGATCGAGTTTTTTCTGAGTTCGACAAGCTGCTTGCCTTTCATCATAACATTCATCTGGTCCATCATCTTGGACATCTGCTTCTTTAGTTCTTATATTTCAGCTTGCTTGTTACCAGAACTGACACTGCTTACCGAATCTGTTCTAGAGTCCTTGAACGATTCTTCTTCGGCTGTCCCTGGCCTAGTCTCGGGATGGAACTCTAGAACTGTACCCCCTTCATTCAGGTCAAAGAACCTTTGGTCCATCATGAACGATCTTCTATTATGGGAGAAACCACTCGGGAATCAATGCCCTGTGTAATGCGAATGCGATGATATGCCAAAAACAAAACAAAAAAGAAAACAAGTAGTACCGGACAAAAACGATAAATACATAATAAAAAGGGCAAATTAAATGTGATAAATAAACAAGGCAATCCTATTTACATTCCCTCTAAGACACCTAGGTTATCCGCATGGCTCTAATAGGGTGGGTTTCTATGTGTTCTCTACATGCAGTTTTGGTTTTAGGAGGTACCCGAATTGTCCTCGTTGTCCTCTACTAAGGGTAGCAAGGCCCCCGATCATCACCTATTATAGGCTCCTTTCAACTGAGTTCAATTCAGGGGGACCCATTTGCTTATGCCTGCACGAAGGAACGATATCCTTACGAAAACATAAGGTACTCGAGCCACGAAGGATACTTGCTAGGGCCTACACTGGAGAACGATATCTCCACGAAAGCATTAGCGTTTTCCCCCACTTAAAAGGACGGGTTTATATGCAAAATTTTAAATACGTTAAAATAAATGCGCACTTATAACCAAATTTTAATTTAATTGTCATTTTAATCCGGAAAGTTTAATATTATTAAAGCGGTAATTATTTGAAAAAGCTTGACTCGCTTTTTTTGTTTTTAAAAAAACAAAAATAGTCCCAAGCGGAGTCGCCATCTGTATCGATGTCCCTCTCGCTAAAAAAATCGAGTTTTCGAGGTGTTGGTTGTCTTTCGGGTATTAAAATATTTATTCCGTGGGGTTTCAAAAATACCGTATTTTATTTAAGAAATTGGAGTTGCCACCGGCTACTTAGGTAGGTCAGACACCATAAAAACCAGAGATTTTGAAAACTTTGGGTTCGGGAGTCGGTTACGGATGGGGAAGGATTAACACCCCCACACCGCCCAAAATTGGTACTTTAATAATTACCGCTTTATTAATATTAGACTTTCCGGATTAAAGTGACGATTAATTTAAAATTTGGTTATAAGTGCGAGTAGATTTTAAAAGCCCCGTTATCCGAGAGTAAACGCCTAACCACCATCACTACGCCTGATACTGGCCCCGTTTACGCTCGGATAAAAGGGCACCGCATTGACAATTAATATATTCCATTATGCAGTCTTAGAAAATAAAACATAAAACATACAATTGACATAATATTAAAAGACATAAACACATGAATTTTACAAAATTAAATAAAGATAATAAAGTATGTGAAATAAATAAAAAAAACATAACATACCCAAATGAGCACAAAGCATAAGCACAAATACGGGAAAGAAAAAAACATGCCTCCAAAATTTAATTAAACTAATCCTAACAACATGCTTGAACACATAAGAAAAACACAAACGCAACGAATGCATGACGTAGAAATAATATGATACTAGGCAAGAAAAGCAAAATATTAAGATATTACACTAAAACCTTATCAAGCAACACACTAATTATCTGCATCATAAATGTTTCCAAATATTAACATGGTCACGGTGAAAATCAAACATAGATCAAAACACATGAACGTATAAATTATTTTAGCAAAACTCTCATGTTATTCGAATAAAAAGAAAACATGCATAAAATAAATAACATGACAAAAGCAAAAAGAACATGACACACATTTAAACAATGCTAGAAAAAAAACCTATCACATGCTAAAAAAATTACCCAAAAACTCACATATGACTAAAGATGCGAAGACGATCATAAAAAAACATGAACATAGTGTGCCAATTAAAATAAAACAAAATGCTTAAAACGAATATATAAAAAACTAACATATAAACCTAATATTCACATTAAACTAAATATCACATATAAAATGGATGTGCATGCTAATATGAACAAAGAGTTAAATAATAAATTAGTATGATGATGCACAGTTACGAAAACATAAATAAATACACACATATATACCAACCAAAATATATAAAAACATGACGAACCGTATAAACATAATGTAAATTAAAACAAAACATAACCTAAACATGTATATAATATCAACAAGATATAGTAAATCATAAAAGCATGATATCACAAAAAATATACGCATGTAAAAACATAAAATATAAAAACATGTAAATACTAGGGAGCAATAATAAAACATAAACATTTAAATCACAACGGGGATCGAAATGAAAGAAAAACAAATTCATAAAACCAAATTTAAGTGAACAAAATGAGCATTCAGGGACCCAGTTAAAAACTGAAACGAAGCTACAAGGACTGGAGATGTGATTAACCCAAGGGGAGAGCTCAAAATGAAAACTTAAAAAACGCGGGGTGGCTAAACAGGTAATTTTACCATTTGAATTCGAAACTCATTTAATTTAGGGACTAGATTGAGAAATTTCAAAAACAGAGGGGGATTCGGTTTGTAATTTAACCAAGGGGAAGACTCATTTTGAAAAGTGCAGAAACGCAGGGGGATTTATGAATTAATTAGCCCACTTTTAAAACATTAAACCTCTATATAACAGCCTAATTAGCTTAGTTTTCAGACTTTAGGCATTTAAAATTTTTGGATCTAAAAAAACTCCCCCTCTCTTTATTCTCTCAACTGAACCAAATAACCACCCAAAAAAGAAACTCCGGCCACATTGCTTTCTGAAACCGGCGAGTTTTCGCCGTGCACACTGTCGTCGGCCGCCGCTTACCAATGCCGACGACTACAAAAAAAACCCTAAACGATTCCTCCCTTTCATCTAAGCCCGAATCAAACCTTGGATTTTAGGGATCAACCCTTTATTAACCTAGATCTAGGAAAACCCGAAGCAAAAGAAACATTGTTTTTTTAAAAAAAAACCCGACCAGAGACATCCTCCCCTCGATCAGCTCACCCCATGAGGGCTTATCGCCTACTAGAGGAGATTTGCCGGTGGTTTGGGTAAATTCTAAACTCTTTGTGCTTTCTCTTTTTTTAATATTATATTCTCGAAACCAACATGCAAGAAAGAAAAAGAAGTAGAGAGTACCACTGGAAACTTTTTGTATTCTTCCTCAAAAACTGATTGTTGTTCCAATTTTTTTGGTTGGTTTACATATATCCCCTCCCCCGATTTGTTTTGGTTGAAACAAGATATAAAAATACATATTTTTTTGATCAGATTTGGTACTGACGAAATCTTTTTTTTTATTTTTCCTGTCTAGTGCATGTCCGTTTGGTGAGAGCCGGTGAGGGATGACGTGTACGACAGCAGAGGGTGGATAGTGGCGTTGTCCGTCTTGTCAGATTCACTCACGGCCGTTGGATAATATCTGATCCAACGGCTGTGATTGTATGGGAAATGAATGGTCTAGATCTGGTCTTGGAATGAGCAAAGCTGCCTCTGATCTCGACACGTGGCAGAGGAGAACGAACGGTCTCGCGCAACGGTTAGATCAGATCTGATCCAACGGTTAGATCTTGGGCGGCTGCAAGGAAAAGATAGGATATTAGATAGGGTTTTAGGATATTGGATCATTTTTTTGGGCCGGTAATTATTTTGGGCCCCATATGTAACTGAACTGGACTGCTATAACAACTTATGTGGGTTTTGTAATATTATGGATTGGACTTAATTTAATTGGGTTTTTTTGTTTTCAGACTTGTTTATATAATAATAATAATAATAATAATAATACGATACCACATACACATGCATGTACATATATACGGACACCCAAACATATAACACACACATATGTTCAAATATTTACATATATCACATACATTTAAATGAAAACACACATCTATATATATTTACACACAATTGATATAAACATATACACTAGTACACATATATAATACAAAACCGGCGTGACATAAAATGTAAACACACACGCTACGTACAACATTATAAATGCATTCGTATATACACTACATACGTTATACATGCATTCACACATCACACACACATACCTCATATACACTAGTCACACGTACATATAAACAAATAATATAACATGCTCACATGCAATAATAATACCCTTTAATTATTATATTAACAATATTCACAAACCGGATAAAAATGAGTGATTACAACAACATAAAACAAACAAATTAACAATGAAAATTAAAACCAACGAAAAGAGTAAGAAAGGAATAAAATGAAATGAAAGCTGACAGTTTCAAACCATCCACCCCGTCGAACGACACCTGAAACCAATAACTCAGAATCCAGAAATCTTTTTTTATCTATTTCATTTGATTTCTTTCGAATTTCAGTAAACAAAAAATGTTCAGGTAAACATAGAAACCATCAAAGCAACTCCCAAAAACAAATATATTTTGTAACGAAAATTAAAAACAGTAATCGAAGGTCAAAAGAAAACACAAACATGTCAGCTTTGAATTATTTTTTTAGGATAACTGAAGCCTGTTTAAGGTTTGATTTTCTTTTTTCCTCAATAATCTTTAAACACGTTCCTGATTTCGTTGTAGTTGTATTCCCGCAATTTTCGTTTGTTCTTCTGAATTTTGAGTGAAAATGAATTGAAGAATTAAAGAATAAAAAAAATAGAAAAAAAAGATGGACTAAATTGATAGAATATTAAAATAATATGGGTTAATTTTTTCAGAATTAAGGTTAAATTAAAACAAGTGTAGAACTCGAGGGCTAACTATGTAATTATACTAATTTATATTATCTGCGTATCATCAACCATTAAAATTTTAACGATCTCGGTCTAATTTGTTACTTTTTTTAAGTCTGGGGACAAAAAAGAATTAAAACATAGTTGGGGGACCATTTATGTAGTTTACCCTATTAATTAAACTATAAAAAATTAATAAATTGTTTAGAGGAAAAAGAAAAGAAACCCCCGAAAGCGAAAGGAAGACATAAAAAAAGAAGAAAAAAACAGCTTCATCATCTCTTCAGTATCCAATCTCTTGTTATCTCTCTCTAAGCTCTGTCATATTTCTGTCTTTCATTGGATCGTTTCCTAATTTTTCGTTCAAAAACCACTCTTTAGTATTCACCTTTTTCTTTCTATGTTCTTAATTTCCCATTTTTTTTTTGTGAAAAAGATAATTCGATTTCCATACTAAAGAGGAAAAAAAATTCTTTTATTTTTGTGGAAAAATATATATTATTTTCGTGACCTCTCCTCTTCGAGAATTCTAATTTGTATAATTTTTGTTGAGTATTAAAAATTTTGGGTTTTGCAGAGGAACAACGAGAATCAAAATCAAAGCGGTTCTTTTTGTCTTGCTTGGATTCAGAGTTTGTTGTTATCCTGTTCAGTTTTCCTTAACTTTTTCTAAAAAAATTGTTTTTTTTTTCAAATGGAAGTATCTGTTACCTGAGTTTTTCTTCAATTAAAAGGTTGTTTCTTTCTGTGTTTTCATAAATTCTTCAAAGTTTCTTATCAAAAAGGAGAATTGGAGGATAGTTTTGATTAATCGGGTGTTGGGGATTATGAGGAATAGTGGAGATGGACACGGGCAATCCAAAACGCAAGTTGGGGGTGTCGTTTCCAGGTCTGCTCGGAGTTCGTTCCGCGCCATTTCAAGCTACTTAAGGATCGTTTCTTCCGGTGCTTCCACAGTGGCACGGTCGGCCGTTTCCGTGGCATCATCAATTGTTGATAGGGAAGATGATTCTGGGCTTGATCAGGTAAGAAATAAAAGAAGTGACTTTTTTTTCAAATAATTTCCGTGCAGAATCTGTTCTAGAGTTTTGAAAAGCTAAATAATTACGCTGCGTGTTGTTATAGAATTGGATTGTTAAGGAAAAGATAACTTCTTTGAGTTCAATTTGCTAAATAATTAGCATGCCTATCCTATGCTGAGTGTAAGACTGGCTTTAATAGTTATAGGTGGCGTGGTTTTGAGTTTCATTTGGTGAAAAATATTAGTTTGGTCTTTAAATTTGGGATTTAATCAATTGGAGAATTTTAAGATGCCCATTTTATCATGAAATTTTGAAGTTTTTAGGGGCTTTATTTATTTGTTTTAATTCATTTTTTTGGGGTGGGTGGGTGGGGGAATTCTGATACTGTTGTGAAAGCTGGATATGGAGACAATATGTAAATTTATTGCAAGTTTGCAACAAGCTATATTTCCTTTGCCAGAATATATATATATGGCTGATATTACATACTCCTTGTCAATTTTAATTTTTTATGATGTAAAGGTTAATTGGGCTGGGTTTGACAAGTTAGAAGGTGAGGGAGATGTCCTCATTCGGCGAGTTCTTCTACTTGGTTATCGGTCTGGTTTCCAGGTTTGGGATGTTGAAGAAGCAGATAATGTCCGTGACTTGGTTTCCAAACGTGATGGTCCTGTTTCATTTATGCAAATGTTACCAAAACCGGCGGCAGCGAAGAGATTGGATGACAAATTTGCAGACAGCCGTCCGCTTTTGGTAGTTTGTGCCGATGGGTCCCTCTCCAGGGACAATCTCATACAGGGTAGTTCTTGTAATGGAAGCATACCCAACCATGACTCTGGGAATGGTACTGTTGTGCCTACCGTTGTCCAGTTTTATTCCTTGAGATCTCAATCTTATGTACATATGCTAAAGTTCAGATCAGCTGTTTATTCTGTAAGGTGCAGTTCTCGAATTGTTGCTGTAGCTCAAGCAGCTCAGGTGTGTTACCTTGTGCTTATATTTTTTAGCTCATAACGTTTAGTCACAGTTTGATAACTTATTTTTATATCTTACAGATACATTGTTTTGATGTCACAAATCTAGAGAGGGAATATACCATTCTTACAAATCCGATTGTCTCAGGCTGCCCTGGTTCTGGAGGTATAGGTTACGGACCTCTGGCAGTTAGTCCTAGGTGGCTGGCTTATAGTGGAAGTCCGGTTGTAGGCTCCGATTGTGGACGTATCAGTCCACAACATCTTACACCTTCTGCAAGTTTCCTTGGTTTTTCTTCAAATGGGAGCCTTGTTGCACACTATGCAAAAGAATCAAGCAAGCAACTTGCTGCTGGGATTGTAACCTTAGGAGACATGGGATATAAGAAACTGTCGAGATACCTTCCTGATTCATACAATTATCTGCAATCTGGAAGTCCTGGATGGAAAGGCAATGGAACTGTTAATTGCCATTCAGTGGATGTCGATAACATCGGAATGGTACATATACGAATCCCCAAGTTTGATTACTCTTGCAACTGAAACTAATATTTTTCACACATCCCCTTTTTCGGTTCTCTTAAATTTCACACCTGCAAGTTGCTAATCCTCTGTGAAGTTCATGTAGGAAATTTTCTGTTCAATATTTTATGTATATACTATACATGTTCTAGTATTAGGCTTGCAGTTCCTCTTATTAAGCTCGAATGACTTCTGTTGTGCTCTCTTTTGTGCCAATTATATCTGCAAAAAGGTTACATGCAAAACCATTTTTTAACTTATCACTTTATATTTTTTCTTTGGGCTTATCAGGTAATTGTCAGAGATATTGTCAGTAAAGTTGTAATCACTCAGTTTAGGGCACACAATAATCATATTTCAGCATTATGCTTCGATCCTAGTGGGACCCTTCTTGTGACGGCTTCTGTTGAGGGTCATAAAATCAATGTGTTCAAGATTATGCCTGGACTTCAAGGAAGCTCTTCTGCTTGTGATGCACAAGCATCATACGCACATCTCTACCGGCTGCAGCGCGGTATTACAAATGCTGTAAGACGATGTTAAGTATAATTCTTATCTGTTGTTGGCAATCAGAGTTTTTTCTTAATTTTTTTCTGTTCTTTTGAGATTTCAGGTAATACAGGATATTAGTTTCAGTGATGATAGCAACTGGATTATGATTAGTTCTTCAAGAGGGACAAGCCATCTATTTGCTATCAATCCAGTGGGAGGATCTGTATGTTTTCAGTCCGGTGATGCTGATTTTGCCCATAAAAATGGCAGTTTGGGTGTTATGACTAAGCCACAAGTTGCATGGCTGCCTAATTCAAGTCTTTGTGCATCTGGACCCCCTCTGACACTTTCTGTTGTTAGCAGAATAAGGAACGGGAGTAATGGTTGGAGAGGTACTGTAAGTGGTGCTGCAGCAGCTGCGACTGGCAAGACGGGTTCTGTTTCAGGGGCTATTGCTTCCTCTTTCCATAACTGCAAAGGCAATAATTTTTTGTTTTCCGAGAGCAGCTCCTCAAAGGGAAAGTACCACCTTTTGGTTTTCTCTCCTTCCGGATGCATGATACAGTATGCTTTACAACCATCTGCTGAGCCTGTTTCAACACCTGTTGTTACTGGATTAAACACAACATATGAGTCGACTACAGATTCTGATGGAAGGTTAGTAGTCGAGGCAATCCAGAAGTGGAATATATGTCAGAAACACACACGAAGGGAGCGAGAAGATAATGTTGACATATATGGTGAGAATGGAACATCAGATAACAGTAAAGTATATCCTGAAGAAATGGAAGATGGAAGTACATACCCTGATCCGTCATATCCTGTCAACAAAGCAAATGCAGACTCTCAGGAAAAACATAATTTGTATATTTCAGAAGCTGAACTGCAGATGCACGAAGCTTGGACGCCACTATGGGCAAAACCACAGGTATTGCTCTTGATTACAAATTTCTTTGATGTTTGTTTGCGGAGATATGCATAGATGTACCAGCTAGCTTAGTCCAAAAATTGCATATGGAATGCCATGTTTTTTTTTTAAAAAAGATACTTATCTTTCTTCTTGTTCATTTTCTTTCCAGATATACTTTGAATCAATGGTGATGGGTGGTGTAAAAAATGCCGACGAAAATGCTTTTAGCGGGGAAATAGAAATTGAAAACTTCCCAACCCACATGATTGAAGCACGGTCAAGAAACTTGGTTGCTGTTTTTGACTATGTTCAAACTCCTAAGTTCCAGCAAGCAAGGTATGCTGAATGTTATCCGTCAATGCTTGTGTGCTGATTCCCAGGATGTCTGTCAATTCTTTTGTTCCTTGTACTGCAGATAAGTCCAGATATTTATCTTTTTGGTTCGTAGTATCATTTTGAAAGAATGCATTTTATATCCAAGTAATGTAGTTTTGTCAATTTTAATGTGTATTATGCTTTGAGCCCTTGTTTTTCTCCGCTTTATAATCAAATGGCTTGTCTTACAACCGTTCAACTAGCTTATGTTTGACATTTATATGTAACTCATTATCTCTCATCCTCTGGTTACAGGATTCCAACTGTATATAGCAATAGCAATGGACGCCTTCTGTAACAGAGGTCCGGGCTGCCTGAAAATGGCCGGCTTTCACGTAGAACTAGCTCTGGCTCTCTTGACACCGTGACTGAAAATGGTGCTGCACTTGCTGAACTTCACACCAGCATCAAAGGAATTAGTTTGAATGGTCCGAATATGCCTCTATAGGAACCGAGGGCTTTTGTAAATAACAGTCATAGCTCTAACACTCTAAAACTCAGCTCGATGTTATAATAGAGAGCTTAAGAATGGAAAGCTCAACTCAAGTTTGTAAATAACAACAGTGAAAGCCTCAAGAGATAGAGAATCATTTTGAAGATGAAGTTGATGAGCTTGATTAGAGGTAATCCGAACCCTTTATCAAGTTGTTTAAGACGAAGCAATTCTTAAACATCGATTCTTTCTATCATTATTATGAACTGATTTCGATATTTCTCTCCTTATTTTATGGTGATGCATATATTCTTTTGATACTATGGAGCTGGAAATGTAAACAGAGGCAAAGCTGAATTTGTGGATGTCATGTTGTCAGGTTTCTCATATGTTAAACTTTGTAAATAACAGACCAAGATTTAGTTGTGATATTTAATGTAAATAATAGCATTACTTTATAGCCTCAAACTCACCTGTGTTCTGAAAAATGGTTTATTTATATAAAATTTGACACATAAGTAATAATTATTATATATGTTGTATAATATATATGGTCAATCTGTCATGATTGTTTTGCAAGGTAAAATAGGTGTTATTTGACCAGGTGATGTACACTTATTGCTTTATATTTTTGTAAGGTGATGTTTTAGCTTTCACATTTTGCAGTTAAACATAATTTTCAGACAAGAAAACACCAGCTTTCAGACAATTTCTATGTAGGATTAGTATAAATTGTTGCTAGAAAGTGTAATTTTAAATGATATTAAGTTTATAACATTGCAGTTTTGTTGGTTGAAAAATGTACAAAAAAATGAAGTAGATGTTGCTGAGTTTTCATACCAACAACCAAAGTCCCAGGTGCAGGAGACTGTCATTTTACTTTCAGAAATTCTGTGTTGGGAAACTGCAGTTTCTTCTCATTTTTAAGGCTTAATAGCTGTTTTTACCCTTGTACTATGGTTAAATTACCAGTTTAGTGCTCTAAAAAATTCAATTTTTTTACACCTAATTCAATTATGCTGTTTGAACTTATATCACTTAAAAAGAAAACGTCATCTTTTATCACCGGAACAACTCAATGAGTTTTTTAAAAGAAATGTTAGATCTTTTAATAACTTATATTATGTTTTATGATTTTTTAATAGTTTTAAGGTCATTATATGATAGAATCTGTTTATACATATTTTTAACCTTTTGACAAAGTAAATACATCCTGCAAACAAAACGATTTGAACCCGGATTTCCTAAAATAAACAAACAAAACGATTTGAACCCGGATTTCCTAAACTAAACATCATCTGTTTTTCATTGAGACCACTTGTTGGATTTTTTTTTTCATTTTTTATATTTATTACATGTGACATCATATCATAGTACCACATTAGCTTTTCTTAATGAAAAAATGTGAAGTACCAAACTAATAATTTAGTTATAATATATGGACCAGAAATGGTATTACTAAGATTTTTGTTTTTAGAATTGATTACTTTATGGATGCAGTAACATAAACCTTCATGTGGAGGCAAAGCTAAGCAACACCAAACAAAGATTTTCAATTCTTTTTGAAGTTTCCATTTCTGACGATCTCTCAACTTCCCTACTTGAAAACCAAACCAAGCAAAACATCCAAACCTCAACAAGAACAAAGTACCATGTCTTTATCTCTCTAACAACCCCCTTCTTGTCCATATGTATACGTATATATATGTGTGTGTGTATAGCCTCTATGCTAAGCAAGGTTAGGTGACTGACAACTACAATTTGAATCGCTTACTTGGCCTTTTCACCCTCTTCTTCTTCTTCTTCTTCTTCTCCAGCTTCATACCATATCCCTAATGAACTGTTAGAGGATCATCCCACTGGGGTTTTGTTTTGTGTTTCTGTTAGTGTTTTGGTTCCTTTTTTTAAGACAAAACAATAGAGTAAAAACATGCAGCTTCATATGTCACCGAGCTTGAGACATGTAACCGTGCTTCCTGGGAAAGGTGTTAGAGAATTCATCAAGGTGTAAGTTGGTTCCAGGAGGGTTTCTTACCGGGTGCTTTTCTATTCACTTCTCTTCTTCACCTTCCTTCTTCGGTTCGTCTTTGTTTTGTAAATGATTGATAGCATTGATGGCGATCATTCCAAGTGTTCCTCCATTGGTAAGCTTTTCTCTAATTCAATCTGTATGTATATGTGTATATATATCTGCAACATTGGCGTTAGAGTTCATGGAGAATGTAATAACATGTTTGTACAAGATTTTGAGAGGTCGTGCATTAACAATGCAGGTCAAGTTCCTATGTTGCAGATATCAGATAAACAAACAAAAATGAGAGATTCAGAGGGAGAATCTTAGTTGATAATAAACAAAGTTTTCATATATATATATATGCATATTCATGGAACCAGGATTAGTGAGAAGGCAAAATGTATAATTAATCTATTTCTAAAAAGTGAGAAGGCAAAATGTATAATTAATCTATTTCTTAAAAAAAATGTACATTTAAAAAATATCCATTTGGGGGTTGAGGTATGACCCCTCTCGACGTCCCTGCACATTTCCCAATAATCACTATTAGCACGTGAAAATATTTGAAAATTATTTTTTCCGGTATATGGCCGGTTGAAATTATGGGACAGTTCCGGTGAAAAGGGAGCATTGTTATCTTTAGGAGATCCGAATTCGAGCAGCTTGTTTGTATGGTGTGCATGTATTTTCAAAGGGCTAAGATTTAAGAACAGATACTACCATATACCAGAATATTTAAAAAAATTAACAATATGTGTTTTTGCCCCTAAATTATTTTTTGATTTTTTAATTTTATTTTTTGAGTTATGGTAGGATGCTTGGGGAAAAGACTAGGACCAAGGAGCTTGGGAAGAAGGGTTGAATCAAATGTAAATTCCTAAACTCATTCCATTATTTAACAAATTATTTCATTGTATATTTTCTTTTTGTTCAAATATTATGTGATAATTAAGAATATCAGCCAAGTGTTTTTTATTTATTCAAATAGGTCCCAGAGGTGATGTACCAAATCCTAGATGAACCGGTAAGCAAAGATGAAGTACAAGGAAAGACTGATGTTCCTCAGACATTACAAGAGTTTATGTCTGAAATGAAACAAAGCAGATTAGATGCAAAAACCTTTGCTTTAAGGCTCAGAGAAATGGTATTCACTTCAATTGTTCTGTTTTTTCCCCCATCTAACAGATCATTGGAGCTAAAACATTGGTCTTTCCAGATAGTTCTACTTGAACAAAGAACCAGAACAGCCAAAATCCAGGAATATTTGTACCGTCACGTAGCATCGAGCAGCATTCCGAAACAGCTTCATTGCTTAGCACCAATGCTAGCCAACGAACACTCGAACAACGCAGCTGCTCGCCTCCAACTCCCTTCAGCAGAGCTCGTCCCGGCCCTTGTCGATAACTCTTACTTCCACTTTGTCCTTGCATCAGATAATGTGCTTGCAGCCTGGGTTGTGGCAACATCGCTTGTTAAAAACGCGTTACGCCCTGAAAAATTCGTGCTACACATGAGAACCGATAGGAAAACTTACTCCCCTATGCAGGCCTGGTTTTCATTGCATCCTTTAGAGCCTGCTATAATCGAGGTTAAGGCTTTACATCAATTCGATTGGCTTTCGAAAGGGAAGATACCTGTTTTGGAAGCAATAGAAAAAGATCAAAGAGTAAGGTCACAGTTCCGAGGGGGATCATCCTCAATCGTAGCGAATAATACCGAGAAGCCTCAAGTTATCGCGGCGAAACTACAAGCATTGAGTCCAAAGTACAATTCCTTGATGAATCACATTCGGATACATTTACCCGAGGTAATATATAAAACTGCATTTGGTTAGTTTAAGTAGATGGAAAGGGAAGATATAATCCAAACTGTAATGGCCTTTCTCGATTTTGCAGTTGTTTCCAAGCCTTAACAAGGTAGTCTTCCTAGACGACGACATTGTGATTCAAACCGATCTTTCACCTCTATGGGACATCGATATGAACGGAAAAGTTAATGGTGCAGTGGAGACATGTAGGGGTGAAGATTCATTCGTCATGTCGAAGCGGTTCAAGAGCTATCTCAACTTCTCCCACCCTTTGATCGTGCAGAATTTCGATCCTAAAGGATGTGCATGGGCATATGGCATGAACATATTCGATCTCGAGGCTTGGAGGAAGACAAATATTAGCCTGACATACTATCACTGGCTTGAAGAGGTAATATACACACACATACATATATATGCATATCTACTTTGATTTTCGTGTGCTGATTAATTCAATTTTTACTACAGTACTTCAAATCAGACCTCAGTTTGTGGCAACTGGGAACATTACCCCCTGGTTTAATTGCATTCTATGGGCATGTTCATGTGATTGATCCATTTTGGCACATGTTGGGATTGGGGTACCAAGAAAACACGACTTTAGCCGATGCCGAAACAGCCGGAGTCGTCCATTTCAACGGCAGAGTGAAGCCTTGGCTTGATATAGCCTTCCCTCAGCTTCGACCGTTGTGGGCTAGGTACATCGATTTCTCGGATAAATTCATCAAGGGATGTCATATTAGGGCTTCTTAACAAGGACTTTTTGAGAGCATAGTGAGTGACCATAATGATGATAAAACATATATTCAATGTTTGTATATGAGAAACATAAACAGCAACAGGCTTCTGGTTTTTTTCCCCTCAACTGTTTTCCCCTGATGATGAATTCTCTTTTCTCTTTGTATTTATTTATTTCTAGAGAACCATAAAAGATGCAAAATCTCTGGTTCTTGATACTTGATGAAGAATCCCAGATTGAAAGCTTGCAAATATACCAATGTAAGTAACGGTTTCAGATTCGAACATTCATGGTTATCGAGTATAGGCCATGAGGTTACTGGTTGGTGAGCAATAAACATCAAGTTCATGGATTCAACCATCAAACACCAACTGGTATAACAACAGCTTGTTGCCTTGAGGTACAAGGCAACTTCAACTACTTGATATGTCCATTAGACAATATTATATGTATCATTCATAAAATGACATATCATCATTGGAAATCTTCAACTGATAACCTTGGAAAATTTGAAGCAAACTTCTTTGCAGTAACATTAGAGACCAAATCTCTCAAGAATTTGGCCGATTTGGTAATAGGTGAATTCTCGACTTCCTCAATGCCTGGTCGTGATTTGAACCTCGAAACGACCTTCAATTCACCATCTTCTTCAACAAAAACTGCACATTGCTCCCCCCCCCCCCTTTACTTCAAAAGATCCCACAAATCCTTTAAAATCACCAAAGCCACTATCTTGTTCAGAACCCCCTTTTAGGATGAAAATCACCACCGGCTTCGGATAAAAACTGTCTGATATTGCTTTTTTATAAGTGTAGAGATATCCTTCTTTTCATTAGTAAAAAATGAGGTTTTAAGGTGTTTAGGGTCTTTTCGCTAAAAAAGTATTTTTATTTTAATTTGCTTTGAAAATAATGTCTGCTGGGTATTTAAAAATATCTTCTGTGGGGTTTTGTAAAAACCGTGTTTCATTAAAAAACAGAGTCGCCACCGGCCACTGAGGTAGGCTGAACACCATAAAACCAGAGATTTTAAAACTATTGGGTTCGGGAGTCGGTTACGGATGAGGAAGGATTAACACCCCACACCGTCCAAAATTGGTACTTTAATAATTACCGCTTTATTAATATTAGACTTTTCAGATTGAAGTGACGATTTAATTAACGTTTAGTTATATGCGCGAGTAAATTTTAAAAGCCCCGTTATCCGAGAGTAAACGTCCAACCACCATCACTACGCCTGATACTGGCCTCATTTATGTTCGGATAAAAGGGCACCGCATTGACGATTTAATATTTCCAAAATGCAACTTAAAAAGCAAAATAAAATATACAATTTACATTGACGTGATATTAAAGCATAAAATATGAATATTACAAAAATGAAACACATGAACGAAGGCATAATATACCATAACAATAACAACAAAGTATAGACATGAACATGAACATGAACATGAACATGAACAAGAACAAGAACAAAACATGACCCCAAAACTAAATTAATCAATTCTAACATACTTAAACACATACATGGCATGATACTAAACCATACTACCTCTGTCCAACTGAAAATATTCATTATTGACTTTTTTTAAGTCAAACTTTTTAAACTTTGACTATTTATTACTTTAAATGTATTATTGGTAAAAATATGAAAAAATATGTTTTAAAAACTTTATATCAAGTAGTTTAAAATATATATATTTTTTATAAAATTTAATTAATTCAAAAATTTAAAATAATTGTGGTCAAAGTTGAAAATTTTTGACTTTTTAAAAGTCAATACTGGACAAAATTAGTGGGACAGAGGCAGTAAAAAAGAACATAATATTAAACAAAAATAATAAAATGCATGAACATAGATATAAATGACATATACAAGGATCTAGACTAAACATAAATAAAACATATACACATAAACATGGTAAAAGATATGCTTCAAGGTTAAATTAACTAAATATAATACAATATCCTTAAGCACCTAAAAACACAAATGCAATATGCATGACATGATATAAGACATGATACTAAAATGACAAAACTACATTATCGCCACATTACACTAAAACTTTATCACGTGACACAATTACATACATATTCCAAAAACACATCACGATATTTATGTGTAACAAAAATCACTCATTTTTAATATGTAACCTAAAATACAAGACAAAAACAAAACCTACTATCATACATATATTCAAGATAAACAACTAAACAAAACATGATCACTTAATCAAAACACAAGTAAGTAACATGAACAAATGAACCAAATGATACATTAGCACGATGAAACACATATCATAAAAAACATGAATGAATGCACATAATACGTCAACCTAAATAAATAAAAAAACATGAAGAACCACATAAACATGATGTACAAACGAAATTAAAACTTAGCGTACAAAATAGACATATATAACACGGACAAAATAAATTAAAACACAAAAAAACATAATGTCACAACTAAATACACATGATAAAAACAAAAAGACATGTAATGCAAGAAAAATAAAAAAAAACAAAGGAGCATGAAACATAAAATGGCAATGTAATTATACCAAAAAAACACAAGCATAACAATTAAAAAATCAGACAGGGGGACTAAAATAAAATGAAAATGGAACACTTAAATAAATAACAAAACAAACATTTGAGGACCGAATTATAACCCGGGAAGAACTTGCAAGGACTGGAAACATGATTAAACCAAGGGGCAAGCTCATAGTGAAAAATCCAAAAACGCGGGATGGCTAAGTGGGTAATTATGCCATTTAAAATCTGATTCAGCTTAATTTCGGGACCAAATTGAAAGAAAGCATAATAGGGATGCTGAATTGGAATAAAAAAGGGTGAAAAAGAATGCGGTATCAAAGAACAAGGATTGGAATTGAAAATAACCCACGACCAAAAACAAAGGCGGGAAAGAATAAAGGACTCTTTATGCAATTAGACCATTTGCCAAAAACGCGGATCCTCCCCGGGTATCCGGGTCACCGAGGGTACCTCAAAACTACTTTGTTTCACGCATCTTGGTTTAAAACAGATTAAGATGGGTTTTTTTGCGTATCAAATGTATGAAAGAAAAAAACCACTTACAAACCCTAACTCACTTCCCTCTCAACCATTCGACGGCGCGCCGCTCTCTCACCAAAGTCAATCATCGCCGGCCCCGCGGTGAGCAACAACGGCGGCATCACCACGGTAAACATCTCTCTCTCTCTCTCTTATTGACTTTTGATTACACAAGAAAACAAAAAAGGGTTCAACAGAGAAAATGGATTCAGATCGGGAAAACTTTGAAAATACCTTTCTATTTCTCTTCAAAATTCTTTCTTACAAATATATTTTTCTTTTTTGGATCTAAACTTCCTGAATCGAGCCAAACAAAACCTTTTTTTCTCTTGATTTCTCCCCCTAGTCCTTATTTTTTAACTAATTCCCCTATTTATATTGGATCTGATTTTTTTCCTGCCCCATTTTTTTTTATCTCTCTTCCATTTTTTTAAATCCGAAATATATGTATAAAAACCTAATAATGTTGTGGTTGATGGTTGCCCATACTTTTGATCTGACTTTGATGATGATTGATTTTTTCTTTGTGCATGCTCGATTGGTGAGAGGCCGGTAAGGGGTGGTGTACGGCGGAGCAGCTACGTAGGTCGGTAGTTGACCGATGGGATGATTATCTCGGCTATATCTGCTTCAGGCCGTTGGATCAAACGAACGGTCCAGATGGCATTGGGAAAGTGTCATGGTAGCCCGTGATCAAACGCACGCGCGAGTGAGAAGTGAAGGGTGTATCACACGCGCTCCAGCTGGATCATCTTAGGTTGATCATGGCCGTTGGATCTGGATCTGATCCAACGGCCCTTCTTTGGCTGTTGCAAAAGAAGATGATGTATATTAGGGTTTTGATATATTTTAGGGTTTTAAACAGGCTTGGCTGGATTGGGCCCAATGTATTTAATTATGGGTTTTTTGAATTATGTAGTGGACTAGACTCTTAATAAATAGTTTGGGTTTTTATATTATAGATCTGTTTTTAATTGATGACCCACTTAACAAAATAATAACATTAATAAACTAATAATAATAATAATATAACTATATAATAACATATGCATATATAATTTTACGTACATACGATCGCACATGCAAGTTAAAATATATATCACATAACATTCACACACACTGCATGTATGTGCACATATTTGTTCACACGTCTAATATAAATATACACACATTATACATACAAACAATTAAGACATATGTAACATGCAAACATACATTCGACACACATATACTACGATAATTATAAATATATGCATATCCATAATACATATACTATATATGCATTCACACCTCACACACATATTTTAATAACATATACACATACATAATAAACAAATAATAATATGTATACATGCGATAGTAATCTTTACTAATTATTATACTAATATATTAACACAATATTTACAAACCGGATAAAAATGAGTGATTACAGTTGCCCCTCTTTGCTTGTTCTTGTAAAACGAGAACAAAGCAAAGACCAAAAGCACTCATTTTTATTCGACTTCCCTGTTTGTAGCTTCGGAATCACATGTTCTTCTGGAACTCTCCGCTTTTCCTCGACCACCTATTCAAGCTTTATTCCTTTCAATGCCCCGATTCATACTCGCCCCGACATTCAAAAGGAAAGCTTGCTTTACGCTACTATGGCTACCGTCATTTGGCCTCACGCTACTATGACTGTTGCATCATGCCCGACAGACTTATTGATGGCCAAAAAGACTTATCACCATGCTCGAAAGACTTGCTGGTAGCCCGAAGGTCTTATCACCATGCCCGAAGGTCTTACTGATGGCCCGAAGGTCTTATCATCATGCCCGAAGGTCTTACTGATGGCCCGAAGGACTTAATATTCGACTTTATGCTACGTGGCTACCGTCCGCTGGCCTCACGCTACTATGGCTGCCGTTGATGAGTGTTCAAAAGTACTATTTTTTACCCTTTTTACTCATATTATTGTTAGACTTAGGCTCATATTAGTTGCATAATTAGCCATTCATGCATTAATCCATGTTTCCTTCCATCGTTGAGCTTGATTACATAACTTGGTAGTTTTTTGTGGGAAAAGATGCTGTTTTGGTGTGTTTTGTGTGTATGTGCAGGATCACTTGCCAAAGCAAGGCTAGAGCTAGTTGCCAGGGCAATGCATGAAGGAGACGCCGAGCCAGTTGCCATGGCAATTGTCGACAAGAGCAAAGGTGATATGGTAGTCGAAATTGATGACTAGACAAGCCCAAGATGACGTGGAGCAAAGCCCAAACCCAAAGGAATTTGATTTCCATGCAGAGATTAAAGAAGAATTAAATTCCAAGAAGATAGGAGAAGTTTTAGTAGGAATATAATTCTTTTAGAATTATATTCTTTAAAGATAATTTAATTCCAACTTAACTTCCTCCTCAAAGAAAGACTTTGGCCTAGCCCTATAAATAAGATGGATATTTCGACAATCCAGAGAGAGCAAGGAGAGGGGAATTTCGACAAGTCCAAGGAGGGCAAGAGGAGAGAATTTTTGACAAGCATCTAGGGCAATGAGGATTTCGACAAGCTTCCTTCTTCATCCTTTTCTTTCTTGTTCGATTGGGTTCATGTTAGGGATTATTTATCTTGTGTTTCTTTGGAACCTAGCCATGAACTAAATCTATTTGGCTATGGTTATTGTGTTTTGTGGTTGTGAGAAACTATTGGTTTTTGTTTAGGTAATAAGAGTTTGCACTTTTCTATTCAAGGTTTATTCATTCTTGGTTCTTATTCTTGTTTGTGAGTGAATTAGGAGAGGATCTCGTAACTTCATCCATTTATCTAATATCGGGAGAGTTAGATTCAAGAAACGAATGAATATGATCTTTATTCAATCTATTGATGGTGAAGATTAATCCGGCTTAGGAATAAGTTAAGGATTTCAACGGCTAAGATGAGCACAAGATTGGTTGTTGTTCACCCTTGATTCATGCAGGGATGTATTATCAAGGCATGCACAAGTAGCTAGAGTTTTGACTTAGGGATAAGAAGAAACCATTGAAGAATGCTCTGTCGAACCTTGAAGGTTGCTGCCCAGACGCCCAAGTAGTTGCCCAGGCAACCATCGATTAGTTGCCAAGGCAACCCCATTGTGCAAGTTACCACGGCAACTTAGTTGCCCGTACACTCTTTTACCAAGACAATCCAATCGGCTATCATACCTCAACTCACGATAACCTGGCCTATCTCTCTCTCATTTGATCTCATCTACTCTTTTACTTTATTACTTTCTAGATTAGTTATTAGTTAAACTCCTATAATCCTTTATTTGTGTTTTTACTTTTTACAGTGCAAGAGACTAGATTCTTGAATTGGCACCAATCCCTATGGAGACGATATCTTTTATACTATAACTTGCAACGTGTATACTTGCACAATTGCGTAGCACTTATTACGCGCAATAGCCGTCATCTGGCCTCACGCTACTATTGCTGCCTCATCATGCCCGAAGGTCTTATCATCATGCCCGAAGGTCTTAATGATGGCCCGAAAGACTTAATATTCAACTTTATGCTACGATGGCTACCGTTCGCTGGCCTCACGCTACTATGGATGCCGTCATCTGGCCTCACGCTACTATGGTTGCCTCATCATGCTCGAATGTCTTATTGATGGCCCTAAGGACTTAATATTATGCTCAAAAGACTTACTGGTGGCCCGAAAGTCTTATCATCATGCCCGAAGGTCTTACTGATGCCCTGAAGGACTTAATATTTAGCTTTACGCTATGATGGCTACCGTCATCTGGCCTCACGCTACTATGGTTGCCTCATCATGCCCGAAGGACTTATTGATGGCCTGAAGAACTTATCACCATGCTCGAAAGACATACTGGTGGCCCGAAGATATTATCATCATGCCCGAAGGTCTTACTGATGGCCCAAAAGACTTAATATTCAGCTTTAAGCTACTATGGCTACCGTCATCTGGTCTCACGCTACTATGGTTGTCGATCTTTTCTTTCTTTAATAAAATATTCTTCTTAAAACTCTTTGATAATTCTTAAAATACCTGTCTAAAACAAGCAAAAATTGACATGCCTCTATCTATATGATGCATGCAACGTAAAGCTTTCTTTTTTTTCTTCTTTTCTTCTTTTTTTCCTTCTTTTTTCTTTTTCTTCTACTGTTTTTTTTTCTTTTTTTTTTCTTTACTCTCTTTCTTCTCTTTTTCCTCTTTTCTCCCTCTCTATGTTTTAAAGATTCTATGCCCTGAAAAGTCATTTTTTGGAATTCTCCATTTCCCTTCTTTTTGTAATATGCTCAGTTTTGATCTTCATTTTCATCAGTCTTTCCTTTATCAATTGAATATCTACTCTTGCTCTTTTGCACAAGCAACTGTCTTTCTTCTTCGGGGTCTCTACCCACTTCACAAATAAACTCATTATATTCTCTATATCATTCTTGTGTAGGGATTCTTACCATTCTTCATGTTCTGTATTGCCCCACTCAATCATGAGCTTAGCTGTTTTCCAATTCTTTGACCAACATTCAGAGTATTTGCCAGTTTCATCACCGGCGCGAGCAAAATGCTTCCATGCTCAGAACTTAATTTCTAAAATTCAATCTTCTTCCTGCTTCTTGAAGGGAACCATATCTCGATCCCTATGCTCTAACTTTCTGGAGAATCAACATTTATCTCTTACCTTCCCCCGTATTTTGCGACTTCACTCTCATCCCAATTCGTTCTTTATTTTCTTGAACCAACCAAGGCATCATAGCTGAAACCCGCTTCTTGCTCTTGAGCTGTATGACACATATTCTTGTCATCATCTTTATCTTAGAAATTGAGGGGTTGTTTCTCTGATAAGGTGCCCAAATAATATCCGCGACCTTATGTTCTGGATTTTATCTCTAAAGAAAACACAAAAAACTTTATTGCTTTCAATTTTCAATTTGTTGATTGGCATTCCACTAAAGAGTGTCATTTAGATTAACATACAGGATCTTGAAATCAATAGAATATGGACTCTGGATATCAAGAGCAAAAACGTCTTAGATTTAACTGTTCAGCGGTCATTTCAAGCTTAGCTTGGATCCATAAGGATTTCGAATGTTGCAGCGATTCAAGGCTGTGAAGTCTTCCCAGTTGACTCGGTTCATCCTCATGATTACCGCGTTGCTGTAAAATACTACTCTTTCTCAATTCTCATTATTTGTTCTACCCTAAAAAGGTGGACTTGTTTTGACCACTCGAGCGCAGAAATATCATTCTAAGAATAAAGTTCTAAGTGTGTGTGTTTTTAATTAGACTTATGCTATTATTCATTTTTCATTTTTTCTCTTCTTTTTCTTTTTCTCTTTTTTTTTCTTTTCTTTTATTCTTTATTCTTTATTCTTTCTCTCTCTTCTTTTTTTCTTTTTCCTTTTTCTTTTTTTTTCTTTCTTATTTATTTCTTTTTTCATGTGTTTATCATTATTTTTGAGGAAATCAACTTGTCACGGTCATTTGTCTTAAAGAAAACGATGGAGTAAACAATATTACCCTAAGTTACTCGACATAGTCACGATTTGAAAATATTACCATCACTCATGAAGCTAAGGTTTCTTGACTTGGATGGTGTATTGCAACCTTATTGCTTCAGCGGAGAGCCCCAAAATTTCCACACTCTTATCCGAATAAGCCTATTACCAGACTTCGAACATAGGAGTGTTTTTTTTATTTAATCCACCTAATATGGTCATTTTCTTTTATTCCACACACATGTGTCATGTATTGATTGTTAACTCTTTAGTGCATAGAAGATTACTCTTAGAGTTTCAATTTCAAGCAGCTCTACGTGGTTAACATTTGGAGTTTTTTCGTCCTTGAACGTCATCAAAAGAGTAATAGTCTTGCTTTGCTGACCAGAGTCTGTTGGGGAGATCACACTCCATCGTTATCACAATACCCAACTAATGTCACATCTTGCAATTGATATCCATTGACCTACAACGGTGATAAAAGATACACATCTATGTGCTTTCAAGAACATTGTATGTTAAACAAAATGGGTTCTTCATTGAAATGAAAATCAACAAACATGACGCATGCCTTTTCACAAAAGATCTTTACCACATGTGGGCCACAGGTAGCAAATATGGTCCATTGTATTACTTCAAGAAAGTCTTCTAATGCGGAGACATCTCTGCTTTCTTAGCAGTATGCAAACTTGCCCCTCATCTTTGGTTTTCCACTACTGGATCAGTTCTTGTGTCAAGGTCCCATTATTTATCAGCTTCTTGATCTCCTCTAGTAGAGGTTTACACTTTTTAGTGGGATGCCCTAGTGCCCCCATGTGGAATTCACATGTGCTACTTGATTCGAAGCTATGAGCGGATGGATCAAGCGTAATCTTCATCGGTCTGGGAACAAGATAGCGACCTTCTGCCAAATGAGGCCATATGTCTGAGATGGATACCACGAACATTTCCAAATTTGCACTCGTCCGAGGAATTTTTCTTGATGACCCCGAAGTGTCAGTCTGTCTTCTTCTTTTACGGCCACGAGAACCTTGGAGGTGACACTCATTCACTTCTTTGTCTTCATCTAACTTATCTTCAGTTCGGTCCTTAGACGTAGCCCCTAATTTTCCTTCTTGGATCACGTATTCTATCATTTCTCCAATCGTCATAAAATCCTCGAATCTGCTTCTTGATTTCTCCAACATCATATCGAAGAAATGAGATGGAAATGTTGCATGGAACAGGGGAGTCAACTTTTCTTCTACTATAGAAGGCTGGACTTGGGTTGCCGAACATCACCACCTTATTACATACTCCCTGAAGCTTTCATTTGGTCTCATTTTCTCGTTCTGAAGAAACTGACGACAGGGCTCTAAGTCTAAAGCATATCTGTACTGGCTCAAGAAGGCATTAGCAAGGTCATCCCATGACCGAACTTGGTTTCTGCTCAAATAGTTATACCACACTACTGCAGGTCCTATCAGGCTATCGTGAAAGTAATGGATCAACAACTCTTCATTCTTCATATATCCCTCCATTTTTCTGCAAAACATGGTCAAGTGAACCTTCGGGCAGCTAGTTCCGTCATACAGTGCAAATCTGGGAATTTTGAAATTCGGAGGAATGACCAAATCAGGGACTAGGCAAAGTTCCCTCGTATTGAAAACATCTATTTTTTCTTTCTTCTTTAGCTCTTTCCTGATTCTTTCTTCTAGCAGGTCAAGCCTCAACTCCTTAGTTCGTTCCATTTTCTCAACTAGTTCACTGCCATCGAACCCCAGAAATTAGATGATGAAGTGCCATGCAATGATAAAATCATTAAACAATGCAAAGGATGTGATGCAAATGCAATGCATGAATGCAATAAGGTATTGATTTTGCAAGTGATTTGTCTCTATAGAACATCTTTCATTCATACAAAAAGCTTTCATTACATTAGGTATTAGGAGTTTACAAATAACGGTGAGCTCTAGCTCTTAATTTCTTGATCTCACTCAATAGTCTTGTCAGCTTTCCTTCACGGTCCAACGCTGGATCTATATTCTGGCTTATCGGCGCTGCTGCATCAGCTAAGTTTGCTACATGTTGGGCCACTTGTCGCTATTGAGTCATAACAATCTTCATGTCTTGGTCTTTCTCATGTATTTTCTGCTCGACCTTTTGTAGATTGACAGTTACTTCTTTGAAACTTTCATACCTGGCTTACTTGTACGCTTCAGCACGAATCTCGTTGGTACGTAAAGAAGTCTTGAGCCTTTCTATCTGTTCTTTGGGCGTTGTGTTTTCCATTTAAAGGGCTTGAGATTCCTTCCCTTCCTGTTGCAGACTTGATTTCAGGATCTCGTCCATAGCCAGACTGCTTTCCAACTTACTTTAGAGGATGTATCGTTGGCTTTCAGCTTCTGCGACAGTGATCTGGCTTTATTTTTATTAGTCTTGCATTTTTGCTTCCAACGCTCCAAATCGTTTTTTAGCTGAACCATGCCATTAACCCATTCTTCAGAGGTGTCACCTAGACCAGCATTCTTGAATTCAAAGTGCAATTTTTGGTACTCGTCTTGTATACCCTTCGATGTTTTACTCGGGTCATACCTCTCCTGCTTGAGCTGACCGTACTCGAATGCAAGTTCATCTTCTGAGATGCCTTTACTCTCGGCTCCTGAATTGGTCTCACTCGAGTGACCCACTTCTGTGTTACCCAAAACTTGGACTGAGCATTGATCCTTCTTCGACTTTGCCCCTCGGGCAATGGCTGGATCATTGTAGAATCGGGGTTGTCTTTCTTCGAAACCCAAAACTCCCATCCTGATAAGATCTTTAACTCTGTTCTTCAGGGCTCTACAGTTCTTAGTGTGATGACCCGAACCCCCTATGTGGTAGCTGCACCATATACGACCGTTGTAACCCTTCGAATAAGGAGATCTCTTTGGTACAGACTTACTGGTATGATAAGATTCCTTTTAATAAGTAACAGAAGCAGCTCGGTGTATCTCATAGGTATATGACAATGCCTCATTACGTCATTTGATTATCGGGCTTCTCCTAGTCTCGCATTTGTTTCCTGGATATTTGCCCCATACATGCCACATGTCTGCTCTTTAAGATTGATCACAAAAGGATTCAACTTGTCGTACTTAACGGTGTTGTCTATCTTGACATTCTGACCATTCTGTTCTGCATTCTGATCCTTGATCGATTCCTCTCTAAGTTCGACGGGTTACTTACCTTTCATCATAGCATTTATCTGGTTCATCATTTAAGCCATTTGCTTCTTTAATTCTTGTACTCCACCTTGCTCGTTAGCAGAACGATCATTCTTCTACTGTCCCCGATTTATCCTCAAGATGACACTCTAGAACCGAACCCCATATCGTCATGTCAAAGAACCCTTGGTCCATCATGAACAATCTCTATTATGGGAGAAATCACTTGGGAATCAATACCCTATTTAATGCAAGTGCGATGATATATGCAAAAACAAAAAAGAAAACAAGTCAGTACCGGTTAAAATCAATAAATACATAAATAAAGGGCAAATTAACAAAACAACCCTATTTATCTCGTCTAAAACACCTAGGTTATCCGCATGGCTCTAAAAGAGTGGGTTTCTATATGTTCTCTATATGCATTGTTGGTTCTAGGAGGTACCCGAGTTGTCCTTGTTGTCCCCTACTAAGAGTAGCAAGGCCCCCGATCATCACCCATTATAGGCTCATTTCAACCGGGTTCAATTCAGGGGGACCCATTCGCTTATGCCCATACGAAGGAACGATATCCTCACGAAAGCATAAGGTACTCAAGCCCTGAAGGTACTTGCTAGGCCCATACGGAGGAACAATATCCTCATGAAAGCATTAACGTTTTCCCCCCATTTAAAAGGACGTGTTTATATGCCAGATTTTAAATGCGTTAAAATAAACGCGCAATTATAACCGAATGTTACTTTAATAGTCACTTTAATTCGGGACTTCTGATATTAGTAAAGCGGTAATTATTTTGAAAAAGCTTGACTCTCATTTGTTTTTGAAAAATAGAAATTGGTCCCCAACGGAGTCGCCATCTGTAGCGATATCCTTTTTTTCATTCGCTAAAAAAAAGGTTTTAAAGTGTTTGGGGTCTTTTCGCTAAAAAAGTATTTTTATTTTAATTTACTTTGAAAATAATGTCTTATGGGTATTTAAAAATATCTTCCATGGGGTTTTGCAAAAACCGTGTTTCATTAAAAAACAGAGTTGCCACCGGCCACTGAGGTAGGCCAAACACCATAAAACCAGAGATTTTAAAACTGTTGGGTTCGGGAGTCGGTTACGGATGGGGAAGGATTAGCACCCCCACACCGCCCAAAATTGGTACTTTAATAATTACCGCTTTATTAATATTAGACTTTCCGGATTGAAGTGACGATTTAATTAACATTTAGTTATATGCATGAGTAAATTTTAAAATCCCCGTTATCCGAGAGTAAACGCCCAACCACCATCACTACGCCTGATACTGGCCCCATTTACGCTCGGATGAAAGGGCACCGCATTGACGATTTAATATTTCCAAAATGCAACTTAAAAAGCAAAATAGAATATACAATTTACATTGACGTGATATTAAAACATAAAATATGAATATTACAAAAATGAATAAAAATGAAACACATGAACGAAGACAATAATATACCATAACAATAACAACAAAGTATAGACATGAACAAGAACAAAACATGACCCCAAAACTAAATTAATCAATTCTAACATACTTAAACACATACATGACATGATACTAAATCATACTACCTCCGTCCCACTGAAAATATCCAGTATTGACTTTTTTTTAAGTCAAACTTTTTAAACTTTGACTATTTATTACTTTAAATGTATTATTGGTAAAAATATGAAAAAATATGTTTTAAAAACTTTATATCAAGTAGTTTAAAAATATATATTTTATAAAATTTAATTAATTCAAATATTTAAAATAATTGTGGTCAAAGTTAAATTTTTTGACTTTTTAAAAGTCAATACTGGACAAAATTAGTGGGACAGAAGGAGTAAAAAGGAACATCATAATATTAAACAAAAATAATAAAATGCATGAACATAGATATAAATGACATATACAAGGATCTAGACTAAACATAAATAAAACATATACACATAAACATGGTAAAAGATATGCTTCAAGGTTAAATTAACTAAATATAATATCCTTAAGCACCTAAAAACACAAAATGCAATATGCATGACATGATATAAGACATAATACTAAAATGACAAAACCATATTATCGCCACATTACACTAAAACTTTATCACGTGACACAAATTACATACATATTCCAAAAACACGTAACAATATTTATGTGTAACAAAAATCACTCATTTTTAATATGTAACCTAAAATACAAGACAAAAACAAAACATACTATCATACATATATTCATGATAAACAACTAAACTAAACATGATCACTTAATCAAAACACAAGTATGTAACATGAACAAATGAACCAAATGATACATTAGCATGATGAAACACATATCATAAAAAACATGAATGAATGCACATAATACGTCAACCTAAATAAATAAAAAAACATGAAGAACCACATAAACATGATGTACAAACGAAATTAAAAGTTAGCGTACAAAATAGATATATATAACACGGACAAAATAAATTAAAACACAAAAAAAACATAATATCACAACTAAATACACATGATAAAAACATAAAGACATGTAATGCAAGAAAAATAAAAAAAACAAAGGAGCATGAAACATATAATGGCAATGTAATTATACCAAAAAAACACAAGCATAACAATTAAAAAATCAGATTCGAGCCAAACAAAACCCTTTTTCTCTTGATTTCTCCCCCACAGTCCCTATTTTTTGAACTAATTCCCCTATTTATATTGGATCTGGTTTTTTTTTGCCCTTTTTTTTCTCTCCGCCCTCTTTTTAAATCCGAAATACATGTATAAAAACCTAATAATGTTGTAGTTGATGGTTGCCCATACTTTTGATCTGACTTTGATGATGATTGATTTTTTCTTTGTGCATGCTCGGTTAGTGAGAGGCCGGTAAGGGGTGGTATATGGCGGAGCAGCTGCGTAGGTCGGCAGATGGGAAAATTATCTCGGCTAGATCTGCTTCGGGCCGTTGGATAAAATTTGATCCAACGGTTGTGATCCCTTGGAGACGAACAGTTCATATGGCCTTGGGAAAGTGTCATGGCATCCTGTGATGAAGCCGCGTGGCACGTGGAAGATGACCGGTCTCACGAGTGCGTTGCACGCGCGAGTAAGAAGTGAAGGATGTATCACACACGCGCCAGCTGAATCATCTTGGGTTGATCATGGCCGTTGGATCTAGATCTGATCCAACGGCCCTCCTTTGGCTGCTGCAAAAAAAGATGATGTATATTAAGGTTTTGATATATTTTAGGGTTTTAAACAGGCTTGGCCAGATTGGGCCCAATGTATTTAATTATGGGTTTTTTGAATTATGTAGTGGACTGGACTCTTAATAAATAATTTGGGTTTTTATATTATAGATCTGTTTTTAATTGATGACCCACTTAACAAAATAATAACATTAATAAACTAATAATAATAATAATATAACTATATAATAACATATGCATATATAATTTTACGTACATACGATCTCACATACAAGTTAAAATATATATCACATAACATTCACACACATAGCATATATGTACACATATTTGTTCACACGCCTAATATAAGTATACACACATTATACATACAAACAATTAAGGCATATGTAACATGCAAACATACATTCGACACACATATACTACGATAATTATAAATACATGCACATGCATAATACATATACTATACATGCATTCACACCTCACACACATATGTTAATAACATATACACATACATAAATAACAAATAATAATATGTATACATGCGATAGTAATCATTACTAATTATTGTACTAATATATTAACACAATATTTACAAACCGGATAAAAATGAGTGATTACAATAAGAGCAAGCTGTGATGGTTCAAGACTCGAAATTCTGTTGCTTTTGTTAACTAAAGGTAAGTCGATATGTTTAATGTGGCTCGATGAACATGATTCGAAAGCTTGAACTCTGACTTCCTTTAAACAAATATCAGGCTAAAGAACTAAAACCTCGACTAATGAACCTTTCCGTTCGAGTGATACGTCTTTGAAGATGTCGAGAGCTAGCTGATATAGAGACAATGGTAGTCATCAATGAGTGGGATTTCGACTAGAAACCTTTGTTGTTTTGCTTCTTGAGCTTGCCTACTAGCTTGGGGTTGTTGAGAGACTTCTCTAAGCAGGTGGAAAGGCATGTTTTGGCTTGGAGGATGGTGTCTTCTCTGGAAGAGGGAGGCGTTGGAGAGGAAACAAGGGATGCATGAATTAATAGATAAGAGAAGCAAAATAAATTAATTATGAAAATTGACCACAAAACAAATTATTTTGTAGACATGAGTACCTAATCTGAACCTAGAACCTAGAACAGAAAGAGAGAAAAAAAAGGTTGCCAGATGAACTTATTATAAATTTACATGTAATTACCAGCACCAAATCATAGGAGTACAATTGTAGACAGTCACCCAACAAAGCCAATTAGAGAAACTTCAGTGAAAACTAAAACAACCCAGAACATTGACATGACTAATACCCGTGTTTGCATCAAAAAGCAAACCCTAATCATTGTTGGTTGCCAGCTTAGGCAACCGGAGGGTGGAGGACATGGTCCTGTGAGGTATCCACTGCCGCAGGCGGCATGAATTGCCACATTGCAACTCCAGGATAACCAATGAAAGGAACCAACTTGTTCCCAGGAACTTGACCTGGGGCAGCGGCGAATGCAGCAGGGATTGCCGGTGGTGCAGGCCGCATGAAGTTAGGTTGTGTGTTTATTACTTTGAGTTGATGCTCCAACTTTTCCTTCTCTGCCTTCAGCCTCTGCTTCTCGTCACGAAGCTCATTCTTTTCAGCCTAAAAAGAGGAAATACAGTTTAATAATGATGTAATGGGTATAATTTGATGTTTAATTATTTCCGAGACAGCAGCAGTTTAAATAGCAAATTGCACGTCAAGGATTCTAACTATTTCACCCAAAAATAGACACTCAAACCAGCCTCACCTTCAGCTCTTTAACCCTTTCCTGGAGACTTGAATTTGAATCCTTCAATTTCTGGGCCTCGCCTCGTAATTGGTTCACCATTCGGACAGCATCAATCAAAATAGCAGACTTGTCAGTTTTGGGAGGCCTTCCAGGTTCCAGAATAGAACCCAGCTCCATAAACCTGTTATTTACACAATGTTGAACATTCATGCTTGGAAAAGAGATAGAGCAAACAAAAGAGAAGGCAAGAGAAGAGAAAAAAGATGCAAGTACTTGTCATTGAGCCTATCTCTACGCAACTTCTCCCTACATGCTTTGGAGCTTGACGCATTGCATGATTCGGATCTAACCCTGCAATAGAAACGGGATAAGAGATAAGATTCCTTTGATATTACACTTAAGTCGGTTATGTTTTGTAATTGAAACAATTGTAGATTCAGAGTCAGTCATGTCGGTAATAATGAAAAAGGAATATTCAAGAAGATTCTTCATCTAAATCATCTTATTTTAGAACATGAATTGCTGCATAGTTGAGCAACTATATTGTTTTGCAGCTATTAAATGCCAAGACAAATGAAAATGCTTTAGCTGCTCAAAAGTAAATGCCCCTGGATATTATTCTTTTTGTCTATTTAATGTCTCATGGGCTAAAAGTTTGAATCTATACTATTCCTTCAATAAAAATATTCTAATCCCCACAACAAAGAAATGTCCACCTATTAAACCAGCTGTAAAAAGTTCTCTAAACACGTGCATCAGGGTATACGTGGGGAAGTGGAACGGGTGATATATATTTTTTAATCTTTTTTATTCACCATATCATATAGTGCATGAAAAGACAGAGTATTACCTCTTCTTTGAACCAGATTCCTTTAGACCATCTGAATCTCCAAATGAGCCATCAATTTCCACACTAGGAACAGATCAAAATGGACGATAAAGAAAATGAGGCAGGAAAAAGAAAACCAACAAAATATCCAAGTAATAAGGTACAAGACAAGGTTGGAACAATTCCACACACCCCCCCCCCCCCAAAAAAAAAAAAAGAAAAGAAAAAAAACACAATCAATAAAAGAAAAAAAATAGAACGCACATAAAGATAGTGATGGAGACATCTGGTTAGAAAATAAGCCAGTTCAGAACCAAGGTTTCTCTTTCATTCAAAAGTTCAATGTGTGGCGATGGATAAAGCACCAAATACAGGTGCAGATAGGAATGATAACCATTGACCAAGGACCTCAACTAGACTCCTGCTAAACTTTTCCAAAAAGTAAATCAAGACATGCTACTACCCTCCCAATGGATCAGATTCTAATTCCACAAATATCTCAGATTCGAGAAGCACAGAATAAAATCCCACACTAAGTAAAGACAACATGTCAACAGTGTTATTGCACAGTAACACGCTACAAAGGGGCAAGCCTACAACATACTCAGTCCTCGCCGGCTCCGGTTTGCAACAGATTTTGTTTCCAAAATATGGAAAAAGATGTCCATAAAACATGCTTCCTCAAGCCCTTTGTTCAAAATTCCAATAATAACATTACTTTATTTCAAAGAATCCTCTGAGAAGTTTAACCACAAATCCAGTTCATGAAAATTGTATTTCAGGATTAAAACACAAAATGCTTTCCAAACAAGCAAGTGGTAGAACTAATAATGCACGAGAGCATGAAACCACATCTCCCTTAACACAGGAGCACTCAAGAACTATATTTGCAAGTTACATGACATACAAGCAAACACCATAGTCTTAACCAAATGCAAGACATAACAAGTGGCTTGAACATAGTGCCTCCTTGTGTAAGTTCATAGATCTCAACCGTTGGCTAGGATGAAGAATAGGTGAACTTTATCAATTCTCAGCACTAAATTTTCAGAAAAATAAATCAATAACCTTTTTTAAACAACAATCTAACAATAATATCCCCTAAAAAATAACTAAATCTGTTCATGATTTTAAGATAAAGACCCAACGATTTTACAAAACTTACTCTTTACAGACAAATCTACTCCCTCTACACACACACAATAAAGCATCCCATAACTTCTCCATGAAAAACAGGTGCAAAATCGAAACTTTACGAAAACTTCCATGAAGACTAATCAAATTAAAACAAAATTAAATCCCCCAGATCATTAAAGCCTGATCAAACCCCTAATTGAAATTAGAAGAAAAAAGAGCGGAAAAAGGCAGGGATTTTTCTAGGGGGATACCTGACAACATCAGAAGGGGCGTCGATTGGCTGCGTAGACCAAGAAAAAACAGGACAAGGGATATCGTCGATCAAGGTTGTATAATCGAAGTGAGACCAATAATTGGAGTTTTCGGGAGACACCATCCTCCGCCGACTTCGGTTTTCGCCGGAAAGATTGAAACTTTCAGTTATATTTTTTCCGCCTTTGAAGAAGGGTGGGTGCTGTTTGGGAAGAGAGAAAATTATTAAAGGGAGGGGGTACTTTTTTTCTATATTTTCTTGGGGAAGGGGGAGAATCGGTGGAAATGTTAGGGATTGGTGGTAAGCGGCAACTTGGCTCAGATTTTGATAAAAATATGCTCCGTGAAACGTGCACTTCATGTTCATTGTTCAAGCAAATGTCTTAGATTTGATTCGGTTAAATTTCAGTAAAGGTCACTTAACTATTAGTGAGGTTATAAATGAGTCATCAAATTGTAAAAAGTTATAATATAATGAAAAATATTTTAAAAAATTGCAAACAAGTCACTCAATAAATCTGTTGTCACAAACATGTCACTGAACTGTTAAATATTAGAAAATTTTTAGACTCAATTAATTTATTGTCACAAACATGCCACTGAACTATTAAATTTAGATAACTTTCTGAAGTGGAATACTTTAATCATTAAAAGATATCAAATTTTAGAGAGTTACAATCAAGTCACTTGACTAATTGATTTAACCACCAAATCACCCAATTAATTGATTGTAATAATCATGTTTTGTGTCATGGCGTAGACCATCGTTGGTCATTGTATATGGTGACCGGTGAACCAAAAATTTTACCATAAGATTCACATTAATTTTCTCATTCAATTCTTCGAATTATATTTTCGAGAACCTCTTTCAAAAGCCATGAAATCACCTGAAAACTTTCTTCACTTCTTGAACCTCGATTTACGTCATCTACTATAAAAATAACCCTCAACTCGAGATTTGTTCTGCCTCTCACCAACGGTAGCCTCTCCATAATTCAAATAATCAAACTGGAGCATTCAATATTCAAGAAGCCCAAAACCTGGAATGAATTTTCTTTTTTAATTAATTGAGTGACTTGTTTGTGACCTTTTGGGTGACCTATTTGTGATTGTATTGATAATTAGGTGACATCTTTGTAATATTATAAATAATTGGATGACTTGTGGTGTACTTTACCTTATAAGAACTTTCATTTCATTTTTAACGATCCAATGTCTCGTTTCTGGTAATCCATTAATTGAGTGGCTCATTTGTAACTTTTAAATTTTAGATGATATATTTATAATCTTAGTAATAATCGAGTGAGCCCAGGTTTGAGTTTACCCAAAGTTAAATCTAATCATGAGAGGAATGAACATGAGAGGAATGAACATGAAGTACACGTTTCATAGAGCATGTTTCAATCAAAAGTTGAGCTAAGCCGACAATCGTTTTTAATTAAATGGAGATATTATTAGAGAGAGCGTTTGACCGAGTCGAGTGAAAAAAATTTAAATTATTTGAGTTAACACGTTATATTTTACAACTTAAATTTTATTTGAAATTTTTTTATTTAAGTTTATAAAATTCGAGTCGAGTTGAGTTTTCGTGTTTTTATACAAATTTAATTATAATTATTTAAAATGTTATTGCAAAATTTGAGTCCAATTTAAACGACTTTTTCTAATCATATAATATATATTTTCGTATATTAGGAAAAATTAAGAGACTTGACTCGAACTTAAAAATCAATCCACTAATTTTTAAAAATTTGGAGTTATTCAAATTTTTATTTTACAACTCAAACTTAATTTAAAAAAATTTCTAACCGAGTTATAAAATTTTGAGTCGAGTTTTTTGCCTTGAATCGAGCTGAAAATTATTTTTGAATTGTTTTAGTTAAAAATAGGAGTGTTTGGTATTGATGTCAAAAAGTAATTTTAAGTAGATAAAATGTCTATTTTAGACCTTTTTGAAAATATAAAAAGATTGGTGTTATAAACGAGGATATATGAGTAATTTTACATAAAAGTACTTTTGTAAAAGCCAAAAGCTAGAAATTTTAGGGTTTGAACCAAGTTGGAAAGCAGTTTTGGCGTAAAAAAACTACATATTTTTTGTTATTTTTTGTCTCAAACCAGCTTTTGGAGCCAAAAACTGATTTAAAAAGCAACGAAAAATAGGACCTTAGGTGTTTGACATTAATTATGGGTGAAAATCACTTTTTTTTAGCAAAAACTCTTTTTTAAGCAAGGCAAAGAGCCCTTATAAAATATAAATTCAAAAGCTGTGATTATTAAAATTAATTTTTTATTTATAGAATAGTGAAAATGACTAAAATATAGATTATTTTTTATTTATTTGAAAATTCATTTTTAAAAACTATTTTTCAAAATAATGCATAAAAAAGTTAAAACACAAATTTAATGTAAAAAAATTGAACTGAATCGAATCGAGTGGAACTGAATTGAACTATCATCAAAGAATAATTTTTTTAAAATAAATCGACCGATCTCACTCCTAGGTGATTGTGTGTAAAGAGGCTAGTAACTTGGATATATTGCTAAAGATATGCACAAGTATAGTTTAGGGATTGAAGTGGATAAAATAAATTTAGGGACGAAATTGAAAAAATGACAAGTTTAAAATTAATTATAACTTTATTCCAAGAAGAATATAAGTTTAGTTAAATTGAGGAAAAAATGTCAAACATGGGATCAAATATAACTTTACCCTTGATGAAAAATATAATATTTAGTACTCTTTATCTCATTAAAATTGTCACATGGTGATATTTTTTGAGTTAATTTTTTTTAACTTTGATATTTTGTATTTTAAAATTTATTATTGATAAAATTATGAACAAATATATTTTAAAAATCTTCAATCAAATAGTTTATATATATATATATATATTAATTAAAATATTTAAATAAATTATAACCAAAATTAAAAAAAATTAACCAGAAAAATGTTAACATGTGACAACTTTAGTGAGACGAAAGGAGTATTAATCTTCAATCAATTAGTTTAATAGGATGACGCATTAGATTAAGGATAGACCTAGAGGGGGCTGGAGGGGGCAGTCGCCCCCTAAAAAAATTTAAATTTCATATATGATTTAAAATTTCTTAGAAATTTTCTATGCATTTTCGTCCCCTAAAATTTTATAAGTTTGTCCCCTTAGAATTGTATAGATTTACCCCCTAAAATAAAATCATGCGTCCATCCTTGCATTAGATCCCAAAAACAATATTAAGGGTTCAAGTCTTGTTATTCTGAATGAAACAAATTAAGTTGGGAGAATCTAAAAAAAACATAAAATATCACTTATAACAAAAAAAAATATCAACATGAAATAGAATTTCAATTTAGGGGCAATTTATCATGTTTCACTTGGTTCCGCAACTGATTATCTTTAACATCATATGTTAAGAGACATCTGAACATGATGTTGAATAATTATATTATATTACATTTAAATTTATTGTTTTTAAAAGATATTAGTCAATTAAAACTCATTTAGTGAGAGATTAGTTAAATCTTAACATTTGAACAAAGATGGTGGCATGCCCCAACCACATTAAAAACAATAAAATAATTGTGGGTAACTTTTAGTGACTTGTTTTAAAACTATGGGCAAACGTGAATTCATGTTTCTTGTACCATCATATATATATATATATATATATATATTACTTTGAGTTGTTATACAATCATTTTAATTAAACTGGAATAAAAAAAAAACAATTAAGTTAGAGAATCCACAATTAAATATAGTATTGAGGTGTTTGGTAAATAATTTTTGAGAAATTTTTAGTTTATTGGAGCATAAATAGCTGATTGGTAGTCAAACTTTCTATTTTTAATGTTTAGTAAACACTTTTTTGAAAGAGTTAATTGTGCAAAATAAGTTAAAAGAGAAAACGCTAAAAAATCTAACAAATTGGAAGAGCTGATTTACAAAATAAGATGTTAAATGGCGTACTTGACTTTTCATAATTACGTCTTTGCCATAAAGCCTTTTTGAATCTATTTCTTGAATATTTATGTAATCTTAATTTATTTTCAATGAATTTATGTAAAATGATTTTTATGTAACGTCTAATGATGAATTAGTGAAATTTTATTTTAGTTAAGAAAGTATAACAAAATATGAAAGAAGAAAAAATTTGTAATGTTGATATTTTATTCAAGATTAATAGTATGTATCAATTTTCATAATCTTAATATTTGTAAATATTAAATTTTAAAAAATATTCACTAATTTTCTAAAAAAAATAATTTATTGTCGAAAGTATTTTATCCGAATAATTTCACTCCCAATAAAGACTAACGATTATAAAACATATATGTGCTTAACAACTAAATGTATCATACCCTTATTTATTATTTTACCCATGTCAACTATCAACTAAATTTTACCAAATATTTTTATATAAATAATTAATTAAATCAATTTCTCAAAACAGCTAATAAAAGTAGTTGGTCAAATCAACCACTGTAATTAGCTATCAGCCGTTTGCCAAACACACCTATATGTTTACGTAAACACCAATGTATTTAAATTAAAATTAATTAATCAACATGTAACTGAATGAATTTAATATAAAGTTGGACAAAACTTACCCTTGAATTGTTGTATTTTTTAATATATGATATGATCATGACATTCATCACAATGATTTGAAAGCTACTATTAATCTTAAAAGATTTGTTCAAATAAAGAAAATACATAAAAGATTCTCGAGCTGCACATGAAAAAACAAACATTATTAATCAACGGGTTAGTTCAAGTGATAAACAGTTTAGTATCATTTAAATAAATTTCAAATTTGATATATTATGTATGTAAAAAATTCTCGTTAAAATACACATCCACCAAAATCAAAAATACAATATATAATTTAGATTGTTCAAGACAAAGATTTAGGTAACCGAGAGAGAAAAAAACAATATTACATGCTTTTATTCCCGCAAAACATAATCAAAATCAAAATACAATCTTCCAATTTTCAACTATAGAATTACAAGACAAGCAAAACCACATCCACAAAAGGAGAAATTAAAAGAAATAAACCCAAAAATAAAAGATAAGAGATTCGAATCCCAAACATGATATCAAAAATAATAATCTTATCATTCGAACCGTGACTTGGTCGGAACTTTCAAAGAACGGAACTGAAGAGTAAAACCATCAATCATTTTCCTGATCTCATCAGGATTGGCACCAACAAGCTTGTTAATCCGAGTTCCTTGCTCCATCAACAGAAATGTTGGCATTGCTGTGATTTCCATCTTGGATGCTGCCCCCTATTCAAGTCCAAATATTTTTCATGAACAACAAAGAAGGTCACGGTTTCGATTTTTACATCCGATACATATTCGAATATCAGTACGGCGGTCGTAAAATTACCTTGACATCGTCCACATCCACCGAAAGAAACAAAACATCTTGGTAGCTCAAGGCCAGTTCTTCAAACAAAGGACTCATGGCCACCGAAGGCACACACCAAGCAGCTGTAAAATGTACCATAACCTGCAACCACAAAATAACACCAGATAAACAAATTAGTACAACATGTAGGTAGTATGCCTTTGGTTTCATGATTTAGTTCGTATGATTCTTCCTAATAAAATCATACTTGTCGATAAAAAAATCGTTTTCCGAAGGGATAAGTATATAGGTTTCGAAAGAAACCGAGCAGCTTATCCCAGTCGACTTATCGAATCTCTATATCTGTAATCTCTTCTTTTATCGACCGATCGATAAAAGTAATAGTAGTAAGAGGGGAAAGAGATGCTTACAGGGCAGCCTTGATTGTTAGCCTGTGTGATGAAGAAATCCCAGGAGTGTTCTGAATCTATTTTGACAACTCTTGATTTCGGCATCTTAGTAGTTTTAGTTTGCCTATTCATATCTCTTTCTTTCTTATGTTCTTCTCTCAACTGGGAATAATGGTATGTTTTCATATTTATAGAGGGATTTCTCTGTTTTTTTGTTTAACTACCGGTATTCGACTCATTAATCGACTCTTTTGGATCGAGTTTTGTACAGGTCAGGACGAGCCTTTCAACCCAATTTTTTTCTATTTACAACGTCAGAATTAGAACCTTTAACCTTGCTTAAGGAATCTAACGACTTATCCCGCTTGATCAACTGGTTGTTATTGTGGTGGTATTTCTCTGTTTTCTTTCTGTCTTTCAATTTTGTTTTTTGTTCAGTATTTGTTTATTTAATTTGAATATGACGATGGCAATTAGATAGATATATATAGAGAGGACCCACTTTTGGGTATGATTGCATACCTGGAATTGGATTTACCTTAATTTAATCTTTATACTATCTCAATATATATAATTTGTCTTAAAATTCTCTTCCTTTTGGAGAGACAAAAAGGGTGTCAACATTATAAATTGATGGGATAGTTTTTGAAGTAAAATTTTAAAAAAATAAATAATATAATTATTTAATTTTATAATTTTTAAGAGAATAAAATTGAAAATTTATCATTTATGGAGGGTCAGAATGAAAATTCACTATTATTTTAACTTAAAAATTTGGAGGAATTATATTAAAATTTAATTATTTTAGAGACTAAACCTGGCAGTAAAATTTCGCCTTGAATTTTAAACATGATATAATATTTAATATACATATGAAAAAATCTAAAAATTCACGACTTCAACTTATCAATAAATCATAATCTCACCGACAATAATTACCTTCATATATTAATATTTTTATTCAATTAATAGAAAATAATTTATAAAATTATCAATAAATGTAAAATTAACTTTTTAACAAGTCCTAAAAGCTACGCCCTTAAGTCTAGAATGCTATGAAATAGATGTGTGTTTTTTTTTTAAAAAAAAGTGGTGAGCCATTATTAGTTGCCTTGGCACACAAGTCAAAAAGGGGAGGGTTAGGGTTGTTTTAGCTAGTCATCATCATTGATTAAGAAATTACGTTATCATTATGTTATCACCAATAATCCTGTTTCCATATTCTTATTCAAGTTAATAATGCTAAAAGATGGAGTAATTAACTTTTTCAATTTTGAACCGGTAGAGTAGTCCTAATAGTGAAGAAAGACTGAAGAAAAACCTGTTTTATTTAAGTGATTTGAGTTCAAGCACTATGTATACAAGATGTGTGCGCTTTTATAAAGAGATCTGAAAATTAAACAAATACTATCATATAATAATATCAGCATTTTAGAAAAAAAACTTTCTCAATTCCTCGTAACCCTTTTTTCTAACTATTTTCCCTTTGTTTTCACACCAATGGCACAAGGTACACATGCACAATAAGGTAGTGTGGTCCAGACCCATAGATGCCAACCAGTAAATATCTTTTTTTTATAGGTTCATGGAAAACATGTTACTTAAAAGTATGGTTCCTTTGAATCAGATCTTTGTTTCAACTTTTTTGATTTGGGAGTTTTGAATTAAATCATTGTGTTTTGCTTTTTGTTGGGGGATTATGGCTAGAAATTATGCACAAGCTCCGGTTTAAGTCGAGTTCGGGTCGGATCGGGCTAGGGGTGTAAATGAACAGATTGTTCGAAAAATTGTTCGTGAACCTTTCTTATAACATTGGATTATGTTCATTTATTAAGTTAAATAATTGAGTATGAACATAATTTTTATGTTCATTTAACAAATGAACGAACATGAACAGAAGTGTGCTCGGTTCGTTTATATTTACAAACAAGCTCGTTTATTGACCTGTTTATAAGCTCGTTTATTGACTTGTTTATAAGCTCGTTTACACAGGTTTCCATTTTCCTTTTATTTTTTTACATTTTAAATATTGGTGAAGATAGGGAATAATTTAAACACAAGGTGAATTTTGGAGTTCAAACTTAGAACCCCAAGGAGCTTAAGGACCAATGATGTAATTTCACAATTTTAACTATAAACAAATATGCTCATTAACGTTAAACAATGTTTAACATGTTTGCGCTTAAATAAACGAACACGAATGTAATTTTGTTCGTTAAAGCACGGTTCATTTACCCCTAGAATGGATAAACTTTAGGTCAGTTGACAGTTTTGAGAAGGTGAATGGAGCTTGTTATCTATTTGTATATGAAACCTTAATTGCAGAATTTCTAAGCATGAATGGAAGGCAAGGAGGAGGAGGTGATGGTGTTCAAATTTAATTCAAATTCGAAAGAAAATTCCAGCATGAAAATAAAAAGAAAGAACAATAAATAATGTGATTTAATATTTTATTAACTCCATATATGGAAATGTTGAAGAAATCAAGTAATACAGCACAACTAAAAAAATACATGTGCAATGACTAACTATACAGATTACACCCTCTCCAATATTTTTCAATCTACTAATACTAGTAAAATATAGATTCAGGTAAAGAAGCAAAAGAACAAAGATCAGCCATAGCTCAAGCGAGAATCCGAAGTCCTCATGTTGAGTTGTCGTCGTGGAGTCCCTATCTCGCAAGCGTTAACCCTAGCTGCAAAGCGCAACGAGCAGAGGGACTCGCCTGCTGAGGAGGGCTCGGGAGATATGTTTACAAACATCAGAGTCTTCGAGTCTCCACCCAGACACGGCTGTGGTTAACCATGGGATTAAGAAAAATGCCGGATAAAAGATGTTACTATATGAACACCATGTTTTCCACAGGGAAAGAACTGCATGTGTATATAGATTTACCTGAAGAAGGTATGTGAGCTTCGAGTTCCTAAATGGTACGTGATCCTCCTTCTTTGCCAGTGCAAATATAACATCGGCTAAAGACGATAGACTCTTGTTAATTGCCTGAATAAAATTGAGGAAAAGGAGTTAAAAAACAAGAAGGAAATAATTTTGGAGCAATATACAATAATAAGCATTGTTGAAAAATACTTGAGTCTCTTTTAACCGGTCCCCTGTTGAGCCACTCTTCGAAAGACGTTCGCTTCCTGCAAGATCAATTAGATTCAAGACGCCTTGTACCTGTTGTTCGGTGCTCTGGTGGACAAGAGGAATATGGTTAAAAACTACAATATGTTGCCTCAGCTCGTGGAACACATGATCGAGACCGAAGCAGCTTTATATTTGCATGGATTATAACAAAACAGCACTCCTACCTCATTAACCCCAGTTATCCGCATGGTGAAAACAAAATGACTTCTTGATGATTGTTCGTTCATATGAGTTTTTCCAACAGATCTGAATGAGAAAAACACAAGCTTCATCAGTCCATGATGAATTGTCTAATCTATATTTCTTATCCGAAATTTTCAATAGAACTGAGGTTGGATACAAACAATAAGAAAGCAAAACTAAAGTGTATACCTGCTATGAGCTGCTTGGTCTAAAAGATACGCGACCTCTCTGCTACTTTGAACATCCACGATAGTAAGATCTGAAACTTGTGTGTTTCCATTTGCATCATGTTTAATTGTATATTGCTTTCCAGCAGTACCATTTTCGATGCGTGATGAATCCCGGATTGGTGATAACAGATCACGAAGGGTTTCATTGTAGATTTCTAACATCGAGACCTGCATTTCGTATCTCCAGCCTTGAGGTTGAAGAGCTTGCTTAGTTTGAAATATTTGTTCTAGTGAACGTGGTATCAATCCCTTCTCATCTGGTTGACCTGGTTTGCCCATCATGGTATAGGTTTTACCCGAACCTGTTTGCCCATAGGCAAAAATGCAAACCTGTCAACAGATAAAACAGTTGCACGATTAAGCATTTACGACACAACCACTACCATATTATTGTTTCTAGGAGAATCTTACAATATTTACATATTAAAAGAATATAACCTTATAACCATCAAGAGCACTTTGGACAAGTTGCGAGATTTCTACGAAAACTTCCTCTTGTGACGTATCGGGCATAAATACTTTGTCAAAAGTGAAAGAATGCTTCTGCCCTGATAAACAGACGAACATCAAATGAGCTTTTAACAATCGAAACAAAATTACAGGCAATCCAATCAAATGGGATTCTCTAATAGGGTTCTATAATTTAAATATAATGGTTCACTACCGTTTTGTGTCATGTCAATGCCGCGTCCCAGATATTCCATTGATGTGGGATAGGAAAAAACCTTCCCCTGATTAATTGAGCTGTCATCAGGCAACTGAGGCCGCACTCTACAAAATACACGGATGTTCCCTTTCAATTCCTACAACCGAAAAACCAGCCTGTCAGGAAAAATATTTGTGGTATTGTTAACACAAGTTATATAGTCTAGACCATTACCAATATTGTATTATGCAACTTCTTACGCAGCTTTTCCCCTTCTATAAGCTTAAATTCTGCTTCTTCCAAGCGATTTTGCAACTCCTTTATGAGTTTCTTTTGCGCTTCGAATTCATTCCTTGTCTCGAATGCGGACATATCAGACATCTAAAATTGGGAAAGAATCAAGATTATGATAGGAATTAAACGGACTATAATGTTATAAATAGTTTCTCGAAAATAGATGAAATAACCTGTAGTTTCCTCTCTGCAACTGCTAGTTGGTCGTGCAAAATTTGTATTTGATTACCTTGTGACAAGCATTTGTCCTGTGAATGATACAAACATATCAGAATCTGCTCATGTCTCATGGGAAAGCAAAGTACGTAGAAAGAAAAAAGTAACCTCTAATTCGCTTGAGCTGGTAGCCAACTCTTTGAATTTCGATACTTCAGCAGTTACACTTTGCACTTGCTGTTGATAGTGTTCACGATCTTCTTTAGTCTGGCGTAGCTCCATTCTAAGACAAGCAACTTCATTCAGCAAAGAATCTTTCTGCTTCATAGCTTCATCTTGGGAAGCCTAACCCAAAGAAAGAAGAAAACGCAACAGTTATCAATATGTCGACACTTGAGCATCTTTTAACCAGTAGATAAACTCCGACAACTAACAATCAAGCATTGTGCTGAAGGTGCCATAGAAAGGCCAGATCACTAGACATGATAAAAATATGTAACAAACGAGATGGCTTTCCCATGCATGGAAACTCACTATAGATGAAAGGAGTTGATCTTGTAAAGATTTATGATGACCTCTTAAGGTGTGAAGATTCTCCACTATGGCTGATCTCTCTTTCTCTCCGCGCTTAATGGTTTCATGAGCTGTATCAAGGTCGGCCTGGAGTTTACTGTTATATAACTGTAAACTTGAGTTGTACTCTTGTAGTAGCTTGTACATGTCATTAATCGATGCTATCTGCATCGTTCAAGAATCCAATGAGTTAACAAAAGTAAACTTGATGAAAATGCAGCAACAAGGAAAACTGACGTGCTTTGATAAAATCAAATTTCATGCTTATATTTACCCTTTGATTGGCACCATCAAGTTCGCCTTGAACTTTCTCCAGCTCTTCCGAAATAGAAGCTTGCGACCTTTCAATACTAGTTCGAGCTTCTTTTTCTTTTGTAAGTGAATCCACTGCAGCCTGATTTGTCACATTCAGAAGAACAACTAATCACTTTCCATTTTCGAAACGCACAGAAATAAACATAGATAGAAGTTCTATGGCTAAAACCATTCTTACCTTCTTCTCCGATTCTTCTTTTGCGAGCTTATCTTGTAAGGAAGCCAAGCTTTTCCGAAGCTCCAAAATAATCAAATTAAGCTCTTCGTCCTTGTTGTTCAAAGACACCTCTACAAAATATTTGTTTTACATCAGAAGAGAACTAATCGATACCATTATAAATCACATAGAACAAAGTGAATGAATCGAACATACCCAATTCGGAGCATCTTCTCTCGGTCAATTCCAAAGCACTCCTCAATTTCTCTTGTTCAAATGCATATTCTCCCTCAAGTTCTTGGAACCATTTAATGCAAAGTCTAAGCCTCTTTATATACTCCATCAAGTTCTCACATCTCTCCTGAATAACGGACCGAAGATCAAAGCTAATTCCGACTAAACTAACAAAAAATTACAACAAAAAAGACACACTCACCTTGTAGTTAAATTTGCTCTTGTATTTCATTTTCTCATTCACTAGTGCTTCCACATCCTCTCTAGTGAACTCGATGCCGCCACATTCCGAACCGGCAGTACTAGGAGGCGCACTATTGGGGTCAAAATCTTGGGAGCCATTTACAAGCGAGAAAGCTAACCGGGGCCGACCATTATTTGCAGTGCCAACCATTTTTTCAAATCCAAGCCTTTGTCCCTTATCTTCCCTCACCGCATCAGCAATGTATTTCTTCTGAAAATAGAATATAAATTGGAAATTTACATCCAGAAAAGGAAAATATCCAAAAACAGCAGGAAGTAATTGAGCTACAAAAGTAAAACTTCTTCCAAAATTGGGGAAAAAAAGCCAATCCAAACCCTGATGACAAGAAAAAGCTATTTACTAACAAACAGAGCATGTAGATTTAATCCTATCCAGAAAATGAAAAAAAAAAGGATACCCAGAAACAAGAAAACCATGAAGATTAAATCTTTAACAAGGAAACCACAAAAAAACTCTCATTTTGAATTCAATTTGGGCTAAAAACATAATTTTGAACCTAAATTGAGAAACAAAACATACCCATTAACAAGAAGAACGTGAAGATTGAATGTTTATCAAATTCGTGGAAAGTAAACAACTTTCAACAATTCAAATACAGAAAAAATACTTCAAAACAGAAAAGAAAATAAAGGAACTTACTTTAAAAGGGTTTGGGGTTGTAGTGGAAATAGTGTTAGGTTGAAATGGAGGTTTGTTCTGGTTCTTTGATCTCAATTTTGAAGAAGAAAATAGAGAGAGAAAGTGGAGCTGTGAGATGTTGGGGGATGGTGAAAATTTTTGGGTCTAGTAAAGTGGGGCCATGATTGTATTCAAAGCTACCAACAGTGAATCACAGCCGTTGCTTTTACAATCAATAAATGGATGATATGATCAAACAGAAGACACTGATAAAAAAAATTGGATTTTTATTTTTGGAATTTTTTACCGTTGGGATTTGAATTTTTAAAAAAGTGGGATCTCGGGGAATTCTGTACGGTGTTTGAACTTTGAAGGCTTCAAGGAATATCTTTTGGCTTGGTATGACGAGATTACCCTTTGTTATGCAAATGAATGATTGCGATGTGATTGAGGCTAAAATTGTCTAAGCACAAATGTGACGTTGATAGCTTTGATCATGAAAATGTCCACTAAATTTTTTTATAATTTAAAGTAATCCATTTATTTAGGGTGCGTTTGGTTTTACAATGATATAATTAATTCTAGACTATCGTAATTTTATAAAATTGATTTTAAAGTAACGTGATTTATGTTTAAGAGTTTTTTCTTAAAAATCACTATTGTGTAAAAATATAGTGTAAAAATTACGATCAATCGCAAAAGTAATTTTTATCTTACTTTTCCTAAAATCACGATTGATGTCCATAATTAATTTTAAATTTTTATTTCTAAACATATTGACACGGCGATCGAGACATATTTTCTCGTTCAATCAAGATTTTTGGCCTTTTACTGGATATCCAAACATGCACTTAATTTTTATTTTAAAAATATTAATTTTTTATAAATAGTTTAAAGGTGATTAGAAGGTAGTATATGTTCATACATATTCTTAATCATTTGACAATGGGCATACAACCTTGTAGACAAAGCGATTTGAACACGCGTCTCCTAAGATAAACATCATCCGTTTTGTCTATTAGAACACTTGTTGAGTTCTTTAAAAATGTCAATTAAATTAAATTTGATTACAGAGTTACATAACTTCACTACAAATCAAATAATTGTGAAAAGTTTTAAGCTTATTAAGTAACTTTTACCACAAACATTCTAATGTCACAATGAATTTTAATTATGGTCAATAAAATAAAAAATAAAGTTATAATTTAAAGAAAATAGGGTATTATCCTTCTCCTCTCTCATTTTATTTTTTTTATTTTTAATAAAAAGTATAAAAAGGTGTAAATATAAAACTTAAAATTTAATTTAAATAACCAACGTAGTATAAAAAGGTGTAAGTATAAAAAGGCGTAAATATAAAACTTAAAATTTTTAATAAAAAGTATAAAAAGTGTAAATATAAAACTTAAGCATGTCTCGAGTTCGGGGCCTTGTGTATACTGAAAGTTCTTGCAGAGAGACTCATCCACCAAAGTCAGGTATGCAACACAGGTCGGTCTGAACTAGTCATAGCAAAACATAAAAATCTAGAGGGCAAGCAAAAAATTTAATTTAAATATTTAGTCTTTTTAAAAAAAGTTTTTGCTTACAAATCCTCTTCTTTGATTTCTTTCCTAAAAAAACAAATTTTAATTTACAAAAGGGAAATTTGTTAAAATGTTATAATATTAATAAATGAAATTAGAAAGCTAATAACATTTATTTTTGGTAAAAGTAGGGTGATAGAAAACCTAAATTTTAAGCTAAAATGGAAGATACAAAATTAGTTGTAATCTGGACCTAACTGTATGTATATGTATCAACCGAAACTATGCTCGAAGCTTTCCAACGACCATTTATAATAAAAATATCAACCTACTACATTATTGATTCATTTTATTTATATTTTTATACACGATTAGGTATAATAATATTAACTAATATATTCTAAAGAAATATACTTGTAGATATGATTGAATTAGTTATGTGTAAACTACACTCTATATTACTTAATTATGAATTTGATAATAAACATGCCAATTTTATTTTAAAAATTGCATGTTAATTATAAGTTGTTGGTCATTAAATATTAAACGAGAATAATTGTTTGGTCTGGTATAATAATAATTTTAGTTCTTAAAATTTATACAGATTGTTAATTAATTTGAAACAATTTAATAAATTTAACCGTTCATATTAAAAAAATATATGTCATTTCAGTTTTTGCTCTTCTCCTAAATTGCTTGTTCATCTCTATGAAAATATTATATTATTTTCTTGTTACTTTCCTAGTATAACAACAGTATAACAACAGTTTAACAACTTGTTGTGCCTTTATGACAGAATATAATTATCCAACTATTGTTTTTATATGATGGACTTTTTGTCCGTATTGTAAGTTGATAAAATTTTTAAATATGAAAGATTAATTTTTTTTTAATTGTTTCGAATTATGACAAATTTAATTGAATATATAAATTTTGGGACTAAAATTATTATTATATCAAGCTACATTAGACGTTTGTTTCATTTTAAACTATAAAAGTCATATTTATAATAATATTTTAACTAAGTGACATGTTTGTAACTTTCGAAAAAAAAAGTGATATATTTATTAGGAAATAATTGTTGGATGGTCTGATTTATAGCATAAAATAATGTGTACCTTCAAAAAGGAAAGTGTAATCCTACCTTTTACTCTACAATACCTATATATAAGTATTGTAGAAGACGAACTTATATAGTACGTGAGAGAGGTAATTTTGATGGTTTAATTACATTTTAAGTCACTGGTAATTTTTAAATTATTGTAATTAAGTCTTTGTCTCTTTTAAAATTATTTAGTTTATTATTTTTAGGATTTTGTCAGTTAAAATTAAAGAAATTAAACATAGACCCCTCATTTTTTATTTAATTAGTACTTTTTATGACCTTTCAGTTTTAAAGTTAGTGAAATTAAACTTTAGCTCCCTTAATTTTTATGTTTTAAGTACATTTTAAGACCATATTTATTTTAAAGTTAATCAACTTGCCCCTCATAATTTAATCTTAGTTCCTTTCCTAACACCGCGCATGCCTTTTAAAAGTATAGGAAACAGTTAAAAAAGATTATTAATTTTATGTTGTGATCTTAATTAAATTACATAGCTGATTGAATACAGATATACAATATAAATAAAATAAGCATTTTGTAGTTAACAGTTTTTTTTTTAAAAAAAAACTATAAACTAAAGATTTCAGCTTTTAAAAAGTACCATTAAAAAATAATACCGAAAGTTTTAATTTTCGTAAATACGGATTAGTGTTGGGACTTTCGAAAATATGTTAAACAAAAGATATATAGAAGCAAAGTTTCCATCACTCCATATGGTCATGGGGAAAAGATGGTTGGGATATCCCTTTAAGAATTAGGTATAAAGAGTGATTCTAGTGGTCCTTTCATGTTCTTTATTTGTTTTGTCATCCAAAGGTAGGCTTTTTGTCCACCTATGTCTGCTTGTTTTATCCCAAGCGTGTTGCATTAACTCACTGTCCGTTGAAAAATAAAATAAATATATATGTATGAGAAATTATTATATGAACCCTTTTCATTATGTCATTAATGGTCTTAATCTATTAAAATTTTTTATATCAATATTTATTTTTATGTCACTTACACATAGAAAATCAATCAATTAAAATGTTGCCGAAATTACACCAAATATGCCGCATTTATGACCCTTTCATTTCTTTCAATCCTTCACCTTTGCATTAATTAAAATTAAACCCTAAACCTAACCCTAAACCCAAACCTTAACTATAAATCCCAAACTTTAAACTTAAACCCTAAACCCAACTAAATTACATGACTTTAAAGTTTATGGTTATAAATTACATGACTTGGGGAGTCGGAACAATTTTTTTTCATTGGCAAAGGTAAAGAATTGAAAGAAATGAAAGGGCCATAAATGCGGCAGGTTAATTTGGTGTAGTTTTGGCAACATTTTAATTGATTGATTTTCTTATGTGTAAGTGATATGGAAATAAATATTGATGTGGAAATTTTTAATAGGTTGGGACCATTGATGACGAAAAGTTATTAGATGGGTCTGGCTCACAATGTCATCAATGGTCCATCCAATAATAATTTTTCATCTCATTCTTTTTCTAAAGTGAATCTTTACATCTTTCCTACATGCCATTAAATGAATGAATCTCATTGGATGAGACCATGAATGACGTGGTGAGCCGGGACCATGAATAATTTTTCATTGAAGTTTGATAACGTGTATGAAGTGAAATCAAAGAGCAACAAAAGCTAGGGTTTTGCGTGTGAGCAAAGTTGAGCAAAATCTAATCTTTTTCTTCTTTAACTTGAAGATGATGCGAGGTATTATTAAGCTTGGAAAATTCTTTTTTTTTTCTTCCAATATTATTATTAATTGCACGGTGATAAAAAAATTAATTAAACAAATTCAGCTGTTAGGTGTGAAGAAATTAATATACAATTGCCAAATAATACATAGTTTGGTACTCTAAGAAATTAAAGTTGCTGACCACCAAATTAAAATTCACCATATAAATGAAAGACCCAATTTTTTAATTTATTATAAAATACTTGAATTATTGATTTTAAAAAAAATTCAATTCTCAAGTTTAGTTATTACAATGAATAGAACATTGATGGGAACTATGTTCTGTATTGCTAACAAAGCGTTTTCCACTTTGTCTTCCGTGTAAGGTTCTTGTCCGTTAGTACTTTTGCTTAATCAATAATTCATATGTATATTTATTTATTGACAATTGATTAAGTTAATAAGGATCAAATAAACCCAATTTTAATTTTGGATGTTATATTTGGCCAATGTGTCTGGATGCCCTTTTTAAGCACATGACAGATGATTAATCTAATTAGTTTAATTGATTAAGTGGCCAGTTCAAAATATTTACCTTGACTGATATATATATAATAAATCTGTTTAGACATTTAATCAAATTAGTTTATTTTTTTTCAAGGTATAAGAATAAGACATTGAAAATAACCCAATTTCTACATATCAACATTGGAATTAATTTTGGATGTTGCTATGCCAACTAAAATATATCATAAAATGCCAAATTCTGCTGTAATTGACATTATAGATGAGACAATTTAGGGTTCATTAAAACCCAATATTTCATGAAACTTTCCTTGGTTTTTTGGTAATAATAGTAAGAATTTATATTTAATACATTGACGGTAGAAACTAAAATTTTTTACAAGTGTCTTAGTTTTAGAATTTAGGGTTTGAATTTAGGGTTTGAATTTAGGGTTTAGAGGTTAGGGTTTAGTTTTTAGGGTAATATGGTCAGAATTTAGGTTTTAACATATAAACCCTAAATTCCAACCCTAAATCCTAAATTATAACCTTCATCCCTAATTTCTAAATCCCTACACCTCAACCCTACACCCTAAATTGGATCCTTAAATCCTAAAACTAAAACGCTTGCGAAAACTTTTAGTTTCTAGCGTCAATGTATAGAATAATTACCATAATAATAATATTTCACAAATCAGTTGATCTATTAGGACGATAAACTAGATCTCTCAAGCAAAGCCAAATGTTTGAATCCTAACATTTTGAATGGAGCAAATTAGGTTGTGAGAGTCGCACTCATAATGAACATCTTCCGTATCAGATGATTATAAAAATTAGTTAAAAGTTTAAAATCCTTTGAATGTTGCATTTTCAAGTCATGTTTAGTGGGGCACAAACAGTGTATTAAAAGGCGCCACTGGGGTGTGCTTAGGCCCTAAGGCACAACGCAAAGAGGGAAAAGTGCCTCCTAGGGGCTCAGGCGAGGCAGTTTCGGTGAAGCCCAACTGGGCGCACAAAAGGCGCAGGGGCAAAAAGGCGCCGCCTCTTCACTGTTGTTCTTCTTTCTATTTTTTATATGCTGCCTCTTCACTTTTTTCTTCTTTCTATTCTTTTTATATATTTTTTATTTTATTTTTACATCACTAATTTGGGATAAGAGAGGGGCCCACAAAAATAATATTAATTAAAAGATTTATTAGATTGGATCGAATTTATATTAAAATCATATTAAATTGGATCAAATTTATATTCAAATTACTTTGGTTAAGTTTTATAATAATAAACGGGACACACACAACACAAGATATATAAAAATATATTAAATTAGATTGAATTTATATTTAAATTAATTTGGTTGTGTTTTACATTAATCAACGGGGCGTGCATAACACAATATATACAAAATATATTAAATTAGATCAAATTTATATTCATATTAATTTGGTTGAGTTTTAAAACTTGAAAAAAATTTAATTGTTTAATACAATAAAATGTTATTGCTTTTTTAGTTAATTTAAGTTTAAATTAATCTTGAATTAAGTTATTCTATCATGATTTAATTTAAATCATTACACATAGTTTTGAGATTTAAATTAAATTGGTCTAGTTTTCAAGTTTGAATTAAAATCGATTGTTTGATCATTGCAAAGTTATTTCAATTCTCAGTTATTTAATTTAATTTAAGTTCGAATTAAAATCGATTTCATGAGAAGATGATTATATATGATGTCATATTATCATGTATCCTTTTGAGACCGCTTATATAACTAGCTTTGTTGAACTTATAGTCCTTTTTAAAGTGCTAAAATATCTTTATTGTTTAGTACTATGTTTTATGTGCATTTATAATTTTCTTTTGTTGAACTCTGAAGTGATGCTTAATACATAAAATGTTGCTTATGAATACTCTTTGGTATTTACATTGCACTAACTGTTCTTCTCGCTTGATTATACAACTGGAAAAAATCTATATATCTTTAAATTTTAAAAAATGCGCTTTACTTCAATAAGGCGCGCGCCTTACGCCTTGGCTATAGAATCTCTATCGCCTTAGTGCGCCTTGCGCCCTTTTTAACATTGTGCACAAATAGTGGTTTTGGACTCAAAAATGATAAAATTATCTTTTAGTCCCTTCAAAAATGATGAAAAATTAAGTTAAGAATTGATAAAACTGCACGTTAACCCTCAAAAATTTTCTAATTCAGTTCTATCTCTTAAAATTTTCCTAGATTCGCCCATGAATATCGAATTCTTTTAAAATCCAATATTTCAGGAAATTTTTTATTTTCATCCTGGTACAAGGATCACAATTTAAAGATTAGAGAAGGGTTGTAAATACTAGAATTCGAACTTTAAATTTATTAAATATTAACCTATTCAAATAACTAAATAAATCAACTAATACAATACCTGCTCCGTCTTAGATTGGTTGGTGATACAAAGTTCATACGTGTGTAGATTCCATCTGGTAGAGTTGTTAAACGATTACCCTTTGCTTAATAATGTTCTATCATATATATATATATATATAAGGTAATATTTTTCAAATAATAAAAAAGTCTCAGAAAGACAATACCTGCAAAACAAACGATAGAAATTCACTTTCCTTTTCGGTGCTCCTATTTATGTCGATACTAAAAATTTAGGTTTAGAGTTTATAGTTAAAGTTTAAGGTTAGTGTTTATGATTAGGGTTTAAGAAATTTAGAGTATGGTCTATATTTTAGGATTTAAGGTTTAAAGTTTAAAATTTAAGATTTAAAGTTAAGGCTTAGAAACAAACCACTTTGATTCCATCACGTAATAACAATTTGATGATGCTTTTATTACCTATTTACCCGACAATAATGTTGATTTCCTTAGAGTAGCATGGCCCCTGCGCAAGGATGACACGCACAAATCGAGACATAAAATGTTTACCATTTACGTCAAAGATTTCACATCATGTTCATGTTCCTGCAATCTGCATCTTGTGGCAGCACAAGCATTCTTACATATCCATATTCCGACCAATTGCAGCTTTTCCAATCCTTTGTCTTGGGTTCCTTTTGAACACACCCCTTGGCCCTTATTCTTCTCTTGGAAGAAAAGCTAAAAAAAAACGTGGTGGTATTGAACAGGATCATGATCAGGCACGGTGGAATGTGGACCAAACTGTGTTGACTTGAAGTCCAAGCAAAGAGTCCTTAGAAGTGTTAATATAATTAATCTCGTGAGATCTATTGATAGATTGTCGGGAACTATTTTGTTTCAATTTCATTGGATGTCAGGTTTTTTGTCCCATATTTTTTTAGTGGCAGTAAATGTTTGAGTTTGTAGCTGCAGGCAGCAGCCTCCTATGGATAACTGTATGAACCAAGTTAAGGCAATTGGCGTTTGCCTTCTTAGCAGGTAATTTTGGTGTTCCTTTCATCAAGCAACCGTGACACCAATGTTCCGGTGAACCGACGGCTACCCTTGATGATGAACTGCCAGTGCAACGAGGGCCACCAGGCAGAAAAACGCTCTAGTGAGGCCGTTATAAAAGGAAAACAAGAACAGAATTCCGGTTTGACATAAATCCACACCATTGAATGATCTGAGTGTTAGTTGCAACATTATCCCCAAAAATGGCCTCAGTTGGCTTTAGGAGGGTTGGCAACATCTCCTGGCCAGAGACGGCATTCAGCGTTTGTTTCTGCATTGATGGAGCTGCGGATTAGTATCAACTCATGTATTAGAAGATCAGCTGAGGCTTCGGCGGCAGCCGGCAGCAACAACTCCGAATGGCGACTTTCCATCCTAGGAGATTTGTGGAGCATAACACTGCCATAGTTGAAACCTTTTTATGTAGGCTTGATTTAGGTCCCAAAGATGCATTAGAATGTGAAAGCTTGTAAACAACTCTGCAAAACTAAAGGTGAGTATTCGATCTGGTCGAGTCAAATAAATTTTTTTTGAGTTAGTCATATTTTATAACTAAAATTTTATTTTATTTTTTCCGAATCGAATCAAGTTTATGAAACTTGAGTCAAGTCGAGTTGTTTGAGTTTCTGTTCAAATTTAATCGTAAATATTTATAATGTTATGATATTAATTGGTTTGAATTTAAACGACTTTCTATAACCATATACTATATACATATATATATATATTTATTCATACCCTTTCATGTGATATACAAATATCACATAAAGTTGAGAGACTCACCTCTAGACTATTAAAAAAAAGATAAAGTTGAGAGACTCAACTCACACTTGAAAACAAATCCACTTATTACTAAAAATTTCGAGTTATTCAAGTCTATTTTATAACTTAAACTTTATTTTAATTTTTTTCGAGTTGAATCGATTTTATGAAAATACAACTTTAAATCGAATCAAGTTGAAAAATCCGTTCTTTTCAAGTAAGTTCCATTAACCTCCATGCAAAAGCATAAGGCAGAACAATCAAAACTAGAATCCGAGAATGTTCAATCTCAGAATGGCATCAAGACAGAACAAAGAAAGAATGTTAATTCTTCTCTTTGTACAGCTTGAGGGATTATTTAGTATACGTTTTGTTGTAATGTCCTTGTAAATTTGTAGCAGACTCTAATTTGTTTTTTTAAACAAAATTCAGTGACCATTTTGTTGTAATGTTAATTCTTTGACCAGAATTTCCTATTAGCAGACTTAAACTTTAAGAGAGAAACATGAATGATGAATCTCCATCAGGGCAGAACTAGAAATTTATGAAGGGGGACCAAAATGAAATTAAAAATTTTGAGGGACACCATATTAAGATTTTACAAACTTTGAAGGGATTATAAAATTAATTTTTTTTTCTAAAAATAGTTAGCGGGGACTATACCCCTTTTTCCCCTGCTATGTTCCGCCCCTGATCTCCATAGTCTCTTATAGAAAGGGTAAAGTATAATATGTTCATGTCAAACAAAACCCTTAATTTTACTTTTTCTCCTTTGCATGAAAATATATACACTTAAATGTGACAAAGAAATACCAACTTATTTTTCCCTACAATATGCTCTCTTTTCTTCGACTTTCTGCTTTATCACTTCTTTTTGGTTCTTTCTCATATGGGTGATTATGCATTCTTTTAAGATGATGGTACTGGAAAGGGTTGCCAAAAATAATAGTGTACTGGTGACCTTACAATTGTTCTTTGCTTGCCCTTTTTCTCTTTTATTTTTATGGAATTGTTTGGATTCTGAGAAAATTTCTTTGCGACTGATTGTCTAGACTTTGAGATGTAAGTTGGACCTCTGATTTTAAATTCTGAGACAGTTCATGTCATACTGAGTTGAATCGTGGCCATTTTAGAGTCTATTTGGATTTTTGGTGAATCATCTCTTGGAAATTAATGGAGATGACTTGTGTAACACCCCTTTTCCGTATCCATCACTGAATACGAGTCAGAGATATCACAAAACATTTGTAAAACCTTCTACATTTGTAATTCGGTAAAAGTTTGTTTCTTTAAAAATATTACCATATATTTAGTTTTTATTTACAAATCTAGTTAATCACGTAAAGTATAAACATAATATTTTCGTCTTCAAATCGAGTTTAATTTCATGCAGTAGCTTATAAATTTAATTGAATTTATATAATTAATGAAACTGCCTAAAAACTGTCTGATTTAAAATTCATCCAGATACCAAATAAAATACCATTTATATCAGAGCATGCATAACCTTTTAATAAACATGCCAACTAGTGAATATCAAACAACCTCAAATATTATATTACTGATACTAATGTACCTGTTCTTGATAGATGATGTCCACTAGTGCTCCTTACTCCAAACGCTCATCTTTTCCTACGCGTGAAACAGTCACACACTAAGTATTTACTTAGTGAGGCAATAATTCGAATTCAAGTGCAATTGTCATAATATCAATATCAATATTAATTATTAACAATGCATATGATCACCTTACCATTACATGCTCGTTAACATAAATAAATATGTAATAGCATATATGTATATCAAAGTGATAAGATTAGATCTTACCAATATCGTTGCCATTTCCATCCGTAAGCTTTCAATGCTTACCAATACCATTTTCCATTTCTATTTGCGAGCTTTCAAGCTTATCAATCTGTTTCTTTGACTCATTTCAATTTACTTAGCCCAATGTATCGAATTAAGAGATTCTATGTACACGAGTCATCCCCCTATACTTACTTGAGTATAGTGTATTATTGCACTCTACCGGGAGTGCTTAGCACCGAAGTGCTTCGGTATACTTATCAGAGTATACCATTAATAAAATTTGCACTTTACCTGAAGTGCTTAGAATATTTATACAGCTGTTTATGACTCTATGACTAGCAACTATACCTTTGAATCTCTATATCATACTTGGGCTTTATATCATCAAATATTTCATCAATGGCAATGTATATCAATTTATATTAACATGAAGCAGTTCATACCCGAAATAACATTCATAGTATACCATCATCAATAACTAGTGATCAATGCATTTATTTTCAACCTTTGATGTATTTAAAATATGTCAAATATATGATCAATGACATAATTATCATGACAATATATAAACCAGGTAGACTCATCGCAAGTCCTACCGATGATGTATAAAACATCCATGTATAATGTTATGTATGCATTGCACTCACCTGAGCCATTTATTTGTATGTCTCACTAAGCTCTATAGATCCTTTCCTTTATAGTACCTCGAACCTTCTCTTGATTCGAATCCAACTTCATTTATCACATGAATATAAATAAACATTTGTTAGATTCACTTTTAACAATATTTCACTTAAGCTATCTAATTATTCAACATAAAGAAATTCTCCATAAATTTCTTTCCTTCCTATACTGTTCACAAACTCATTTTTGGTCCCTAATGACCATTTTGATCTTCAAGTAATTCCTCCAAGCTTGCTAATAAACATTATACACAAATTGTCTCAAATTCCATTTTCTGTCAACTTGCACTACCATCAAAGAAATATTTCTATAAAATAATTTACAACACAGAATTCGATTCTGTTTGTTTTTTAAAGAAACTAGATTCAATAAGCTTTTCAACCATATAAATTAATAGCCCAAATTTAACTTGTACGATTTATGGCGAATTTTCAAAATCAATTTTCAGTGTCAATTTCGGAACAGACTGCCATACTGTTTTCTGACCTTTCATCACTTAAAAATTCATATCTTTTTACTCAGAACTCGAAATCTGTTTCCGTTTGTTGGACACAAAACTAGACGAAAAAATCTTTACATCGGTATAAAATTCACCTTCTAACCATTTTTGTAGAATTTATGGTGAATTTTCAAACTTACTGCCAAATAAGACACTAGTGATTACCATATATCTCATTTCGGTCCTTAGTGACCATTTTGAACATTTGGCAAACTATTCATACCTTAATGCTCTAATTCTTCCATTTAAATCCTCTACTTTCTCATTGTTGCCAAAGTGGTCCTTTTTCATCAATCCAAGCTAATTTGATCATGTTTTCAACAATTACCCTCAATCCCACCTAAATTTAAAATTTCCAAAATCATCCTTTTAATTCTTTCAAATTGACAAATAGGTCCTTAAGCTTTTCAAAATTTTCAATTTGGTCCTAAATTGTCAATTCAAGCTTGAAATATCATTTTCTACCCATTTCCATCATCAAATAATTTTTGACGATTTAGTCCCTAAATTTTCCCAAGTTGCCGAATTGGTTCTTCACTATTCAAAATGATTTTTAATCCAATTGGCATTTTAATATGCTAAAATAAACTTTTCATCACAAATACATTATTTCCCCCATCAAATAGAAATTCAAGAATAATCCCCCCGAATTTTCAACATTTTCTTATTGGTCACTAAATTTTCCAAATGAGGATTTTCATTCTAACATCAAAATTAAGCTTCTTGAATCACAATTACTTCAATTTCATCATCAATTCCATAATTCTAATTAAAACCCTAAATTTCAAGATTAGGGTTTATTAACTTGATTCCAAGCTTGTTTTCATCAAAACTAAGCTTAATTCATCATCTACTACTTAATTTCAATCATAATCCATAAAACCATGATTTCTCTCTCTTTAAACCCTAATCCAATACTTCATAATTCCATATGTATTGGAAAAGTATAAAACAGTGCCAAGATGAGTCTTTTGCGTGCAAGTATACACGGTCTGCAAGTAATACAGCTGGTAAGCTGAGTATTGATCCCACAGAGATTGACTTGGAATTCAATCGCTTTGATTGTTACTTGCCTTAAGAAAAAGTTGATTTGTTTTGAAGTTGATTTTGGAAATAATTGAAAAGAAAAGAAATAAAAGTAAAGTAAAGACGTTGGCAAGGAAGGTGCTTTAATGAATGATGAGCGTTGGCATGGAATGTCTGGTTTTCACGCTATTCATGTCGTGTCAGCCTTTAATAACAACATGTCTTGGCATTGTTTACCGAGCATATTCAAAATTAGCAAAGCCTCTCTCGATGGTCATTGCCCTAAATTGATCATGTAAAAACTCCTATATCTCTATAGTGCATGCTTTTAAATAAACCAATTTGATTAAGATCCAATCTATACTCCTAAGGGGTAGATTTCACTCCCAAAGTAAGTTCATCTACTTGAACGACTTCTCTCGAAGCTTCTCTCCTTAGTATTCAACAACTTGATCGTTGCAACCCCAAGTCTGTTAAGATATTGAGGAGCAATAGGCCAATAGTGCCAGCTTTCGCTTGACATAGTATTTAGGAAACAGTAAAGTATGCCGAATAGATAAAACATTGCCAATGCAGATTTATTATTAAAAACTAAAACATAAAATAGCATTCAACGCAAACATCCCCCACCAACTATGAAATTAGTTCATGGTGAGGGACTTAACCAAAAAACCACAAACGTTTCCCAAGTACATCATCATTTAAATCAAAATAAAATAACTTGAAAGAGAAAATGGGCTAGAAAGGGTCTCTCGATGCAGCCCTTCAAGATCCAGGCTTCTCGGCCAAGCTGGTCGAACCACCCTTCCAAAGTGCAGCCAGTTGTCAATCGTTGCACACCAACTCCTCACTCCGATGTCTATCTATCACCGTCTCTAGTCCTTCTCGGTTGATGTTTAAATAGGCGTGCAAGGACGGATATGATGAGCTCCTCATTTGAATTTTAAATGCAAGAGATAAGAGATAATTATCTTATCCACATTTGAATGAGAGCTGATCAGGCTAGGGCTAACGTCATACTGCCGATGCTGTCTTGGCGTCCATGCTTGGTATGAATCTGCCAACTAGTCCTGGCACCATCTTATCCGGTTTTTTTTTCAGAGATTGATCCAATTGCTATCTCTTTGGATCCTGATCATGTCCTATTTTTTCGAGGTCCAACAGCCTCTTTGCATGGCATCAAGTTCACTTCTCTGCCAACCGGTGCTTGGCATTGTCTGGGCCATCTGTGCCAACAGCATTCAACATTCTCTCTAGTGTTCCTTCCTATGTTGCTTTTCTAGGCAAAACCTGTAAAATTACCAACAAAACAACCCTTCACACTAGCATAGATAGAATTCTAAGCTTCTTATGCAAATGCATGGTTTTAACATCCTAATGCAACTAAATGCACCTAAAAACAAGCAAAAGCATTGTAAGATTGGCATTAAAAATAGTATTTTTAGAGAGGTAACACACCCTAAACCTAACTTATTGCTTGTCCTCAAGTAATGCAAACAAAATAAAAACAAAAACTGTGAAAATGTTACCTCGATAAAATTTTGGTTGAATGCCAACACGTGCTGGCAAGCAGAATTTGGCTCTATTTCTGTCCTCAGTATCTCAGTGCAATAATGCCAAGCAGGTAGTAATTCAAGTGCAGCAATATAACTCTAGTCTAATTTCATGAAGAGTGCATGATGTGTAGGCAATATGCATCAAGTATCCTTTCACTCCCTTAGCCAATTTTACTACCTAAACTCAGATTCTTATTTTTATCATTTTTTTCTTGCCAAGGGTTTCTATTGGCATTAATTTAAACTTGCTTCGTGACACTATTTAGTGTGAGAGATAAGAGAGAGCATACCACGAATCCCCACCTTAATCTAGACATCACTAGGCTTTCTCTTCAACTCATACTCTAAGGTTTTGGACTTGAGAACTAAGAGGGAGCAAACCACGAAGCCTCAAGCAACTTATTATCCCTAGGTAGAGGAGAATTCATTTTTTTCATTGCCCTGGCAGAACATTGCTGCCTTATTAGTTTCTTTTACCCTGACATCATTTTTTTAAATCTGAGTATAGTTTCTAAAAGTCCAAATTTGCTAAGGAACTAGATACATACTACGTGTAAAGTGAAATTTCACTTCCCTAAACTAGAAATCAATTGCCAAGCTAACCTGGCATACTACTCTGCTGGCATGGCATGACAACTAAAGATTAAAATTTCCTCATTGGACAGACACCTAGATCAAATCAAACTTGCCTAACAAATGTTAACATTTTTCAAGATTAAACCGAGGGCAAATTTTCTTTTTTTTTAGTGGTTCAGTATGCATATATCCTAAATGACCTAGATGGCATGACAAATGATATGGCAACATAAATTAAATATGAAATGCATAGCATGGCACAAATGTGAGAAAATGCACACCCTCAAACCCAAGATGTGCATTTTACTCAATGCATGAAACAACACATATATACAAGAAAAACAGAAAAAATAAAAATCCATGATCATGTAAATGCAATGAAATGAAATGTAAAGGAGTTTAGATAGAAGATGACTCCCCTTTGGAGACTATTTCTCGTGCGGCACGAGTCTTTCTTCTTACAAATGGCCCACGATCAGGGGCCACGTGCTTCTTTCTTTTTAGGCTTGGTTTTAAAGCGGCAGTGGAGGCTTTAACTTCTTCTTTTTTCTTGGCAGGCTCCGATGCGGTAGGTGTATTGGTGGCATCAGATGGCGTATGTATAGTAGGTGTCACTAGCAACTTGGCTTTGGCAGACTTGGATTTGGTTTCCTTTGATTCAAATAAAGAATCAAAACTGACAGACTCGACTTGAACTGGAGATAATAGGACTGTGGCATTGGACGAGGTATGAACTGGACTAGCTGGCATGGCATTGTCGCTGGAAAAGGGCTTGGTAGGGAAGTCTGGAAATACTGGCACAAAATCAGTTGATAATTTTGTAAGAGCCTCCCTGATTACAATATCCGTGGCCTGGATGTAGTGTCACATCTTGACATTGAGCTTCTCGTCTTTTTCTATCTTTTGGAGAATAATCTCCTGGCGATGGTGAATTTGGGACAGCATTGCAGTGAACTATTTGGCACGGTTTCTGGCTCAGCCTTTGACACTTTAGGCTTCAGCGTGGGTGCGTTTGCCCTTGTCTTTTGGCTCAGCAGCAATAAGATTTCTCCATATAACAACAGTAATTGTTGTTCCTTTGATCGTTTGTCCCTTATCGGTATCAAGCTTGGGTACATCATGGAGCATGCAAATGTTGGAAATCAACTAATGAAAGAACAAACTGCCATTACCTTTCGCTGCGCACTTGTAAGCTTCCTCGATAATAAGCTTGCCAATGTTGATTTTGCACCCCATAACAATAGAGTGCAATAAGATCATTCCCTCTTTTGACATAGTCTCGTTATGGGATGTGGGCATTAGATTCGCATTCACAAAGTGATTCCAACCTCTCCATTGGGGCTTCAATGCCAACTCTTCACCATACGGTGCCCTTTGGATGACATTGTCTATGCCGTGCCAGGCTCACACAGATTTGCCAACAACCTCTTTCTCTTGGCAGCATTCATCGAATTAGAGTATTCAAAATATTCATCCTCTGCACCATATAACTAAAAAATATTGTTAATATACCCTTCATCGAAACGAACACATTTACCTCTAATCATCAAGAAGGGCGAATCCCTGGCCACAAGATGCGCATAGAATTCTTAAACGATGATGGCATAGATCTCCCCTTTTTACTAGCAAAATAGACTCCATTTGTGGAGGCTAATCGTTGATATGACTTCTAGAAGAAAGCCATTGTTCGTCTTTGTTTTGAGGTTGAAGTGCTTCTCGTAGCAAAAACTTATCGAGGCAAAATTGATTTCAAACTTTTTCTGAATCTCCTCGTTGAAGAATCGCTTGAAAGAAGTTGAAGAGGAAGCCATTGAAATCGTTGAAGAATTTGAACGGCGTTGAAAAAAGATGAAGAAGAAGAGACGAATTGGGTTTTGGTACTTGCTTGTCGAAAAAGAAAGTAAAAAAATGAGATAGGTGTTTGGTTATTTAACCGGCTAGGGTGAGAAAGTGAAAGGTTTTGGGTCGGTTGAGTGTTTTAATGGGAGGAGTAATTAGGGATAATGATGAAAAATAAAAAGAATTGATTTGAGAGGGGTAAAGTGATAAGGGTGAAGTGAAAAGGTGATAGGATAGGGTAAGTATTTAAAGTGATAAGGTGATTAGGTTAAATTTAAATTTTAACCTAATTAATTTTTTTCTTTTTTTAGATGCTAAGGGTTTAATATTAAGGAAAAATACTCTCTCTTTATTAAATGGGCCGATCAAGCTAGGGTTTCTCCCATCCTTTTGTCTTTTACATCGCTGCATGCCAAGCTATTCTGGTACTATATCTGGCATATTTCTCTATTGGGGCATTGGCTTCTGCCAACAATACTGGCATTATTCCTGGCATAATGAATCTATACAACTCAAAGGAAACCTTTCAACACAGTAAAGAAATAAAAACTTTAAATTTAAAAGAAAGAAAAACTACTAAAAACCTTGAAACCTAAAAAAAAACTCTAACCTAATATTTACAAAAGTTCAAACCTGATGGTGTTTTCATCTTACCTCTGCCAAGAGGATTAACACCTTGCCATTGTTCTAATCATCTTCCATGTAGTGCTTTAAATGTTGACCATTCATTTTAAAGATTTCTCTTGTTTTCAAATTCTTAATGTCCATAACTCAATGGGCATAGGGCTTCACAACTTCAAAAGGGCCCGTCCATCTTGATCTTAGTTTTCTTGGAAACAACTTAAGTCATGAGTTGAATAACAGAACACGTTGGCCTATCTCGAACTGTCCCGGCATTATCCTACTGTCATGCCAGCGTTTTGCCTTTTCCTTATAGATCATGGCGTTCTCATAGGCTTATGTTCTGAATTCCTCCAACATATTTTGGTCTAACAACCTTTTTTCTCCAGCAGCTCTCCATGCCATGCCAAGTGTTCTGATGGCCCAATAGGCTTTATGTTCAAGCTCCACTGCAGATGGCATGGTTTCCCGAAAACAAGTCTAAACGGTGAAGTACCCAAAGGAGTTTTAAAGGCAGTCCTGTAAGCCCACAATGAATCATCTAGTCTCAAGGACTAGTCTTTCCTTGATGGATTAACAGTTTTCTCTAAGATGTTTTTAATCTTCTTGTTTGAAATCTCAGCTTGCCCATTCATTTGTGGATGATATGCTGTGGCAATTCTCTGTTGTATACTATACCTGCACAAAGCTTTAGAGATTAGATTACATTTAAAATGGCTGCCCTCATCATGAATAATCACTCTAGGGGCACCAAATCTAGTAAAGATGTGCTTATGTAAGAACTTGGCAACGGCCTTGGAATCGTTTGTTGGCAGAGCAACAGCTTCTACCCACTTAGATACGTAGTCAACAGCCACAAGAATGTATACATTACCAAATGAAGGTGGAAAAAGACCTATAAAGTCTACCCCCATACATCAAATAAGTCCATATGCATAATGTTTTAGAGCGGTAGTTGGTGTTTGCCAGAGATGTTCCCTGTTCGTTGGCATCGATCACATGCCTTGGCATACTCGTGGGTATCCTTATATAGTGTAGGCCAAAAGAATTCTGACTATAACACCTTGGCGGCAGTCTTCATCCTAGCAAAGTGACCTCCATATGGTGCGGTATGGTACAAGTGCAATATGTTATGCTGCTCATCCTCAGGCACACACTGGCGGATCACATGGTCGGTACACTGTTTGAACAATATTGACTCGTCCTAATAGTAATGCCTAACGTCTCGCAAGAACCTATTATTGGCATTGTATGCCAAGTTTGGTGGTAAAATATTACTCACCAAGTAGTTGACAATGTCAGCATACCATGGCACGACATTAACTGCAAGCAAATACTCGTCAGGAAATTTATCTCTTATAAGATTGGTCTTACCATCTTTAAGATGATGCTCCAAACGTGAGAGATGGTTAGCTACTAAGTTTTCACTGCCTTTTTTTGTCTCGGATCTCAAGATCAAATTTTTAGAGTATGAGCATCCATCAGATTAGTCTGGGCTTGGCATCCTTCTGTCCCAAGAGATACTTCAATGCCGAATGATCTGTAAAAACCACAATTTTTTTACCAATTGAATAAGATCTAAATTTTTTAAAAGCAAATGCAAACGCAAGAAATTCTTTCTCGGTCGTAGAGTAATTTAGTTGTGCTTCGTTCAAGGTTCGGCTGACATAGTAGATGGCAAGGAAAACCTTACCATGCCTTTGTCCCAAGACTGCTCAAATGGCATAGCTACTGGCATCGCACATGAGCTCAAATGGCTCATTCCTGTCCGGTGCAACAACTATAGGGGCATTGATCAATTTTTCTTTAAGCTCCTAAAATGCTCTCAAACAAGAATCGTAAATGCAAAAGTGGCATTATGTTATAAAAACAAGCATAAAGTTTTAGCAACTTTTGAAAAATCTTTAATAAAACGCCGGTAAAAACTGACATGTCCTAAAAAACTTCTTATACCTTTGACACTCGTTGGTGGCGAAAATTGCTTAATTACCTCAACTTTTGCTTGATCAACTTCTAATCATCTCTCAGTACCTTGTGTCCAAGAACAATACCCTCATTCACCATGAAGTGGCATTTTTCCCAGTTCAACACTAGGTTCGTCTCTATGCATCTCTTCAAGACTTGCTCCAAACTATGAAGACATTCCTCAAATGTTTTGCCAAACACTGAGAAGTCATCCATGAATACTTCCATATTGTGCTTTATCATATCAGAAAAAATAGACATCATGCAACGTTGGAATGTTGCAGGTGCGTTGCATAAGCCGAATGTCATCCTCCTAAACGCAAACGTCCTATAAGGGCACGTGAACGTGGTCTTCTCTTGATCCTCAGGGGCGATGGGAATCTGATTATAACCTGAATAACCATCCAAAAAATAGAAAGCTTTACCTGCCAACTTGTCTAGCATCTGGTCGATGAATGGCAATGAGAAGTGATTATTCCTATAGTCCATGCACATTCTTCATCCTGTGATAGTTCTAGAGGGAATCAATTCAGTTTTACTATTTTGTACCACGATCATGCCATCCTTCTTTGGCACACATTGCACCGGGCTAACCCAAGAGCTATCGGAGATGGGATATATAATCCCAACATCGAGCCATTTTATGATCTCTTTTTTCACCACCTCTTTCATGCTTGGGTTTAGCCTTCTCTGGCCATCAATGGTCCTACCATGGTACTCCTCCAAGATAATCTTATGCATACAAATGGTTGGGCTAATCCCTCGAATGTCTGCCAAGGTCCATCCTAATGCTTGCTTATAATTGCATAATGTTGCCAACAATCTTTCTTCCTGATCATTAGTGAGATCAGTGACAATGATCACTGGCAGAGTCGAGTGGTTACCTAAATAAGCATACTTCAAGTGATCTGGCAGTGGTTTTAGTTCCATCAATGGTGGCTCATCAATTGATGGTCTAAGTGCCTTGATCTCTCTAGTGGCTCAAAATAACTCACGTCCTCAGCCTCCAAGACTAATTCTTTTGGTTCCTCAAACAATTTCGCTATGTCGTCTAAGTCGCTGGCATCAAATTTTGTATTCTGGCATAATTGTGTCGTGTTTAAAGTGTAGATGGATTCTATCATCTCCTCTGCTTGGCATTCATCAGATTCATCTACACATTTCAAAGCTTGAAAAACATTAAATGTAACTTGTTGGTCAATCATGTGCATTGTTAGTTCCCCTTTAAGAACATCAATCAAAAACCTACCCGTGGCAAGGAAAGGTTTACCAAAATAATCAGGACATTAATATCTGTCTTATAATCCAAAATGATGAAATCAACTGGGAAAATAAATTTGTCTACCTTTACTAGCACATCCTCAATCTTACCCTTGGGATGTGCATAGGACCGGTATGCCGACTAGATGTCACTGTGGTAGTATGGCTTCTATGCCAAGCTTTCTGAAAACTGACATTGGCATCAAGTTGATGCTGGCGCCTAAGTCACACAGTGCCTTGCCCATGAATTTATTTCCAATGGTGTAGGGAATAGTGAAACTTCCCAGATCTTTCAGCTTTGGCAGCAAACGGTTTAGGATCATGGCACTGCATCCTTTGGTCAAAGCAATAGTTTCAAAGTCTCCTAACTTCATCTTCTTGGACAGGATGTCCTTCATGAATTTAACATAGTTGGGCATCTGCTTAAGGGCTTCTACCAATGGAATCTTGATTTGTAATTGCTTAAGAACCTCTAAGAAACGCTTGAATTGCTAGTCTTGCTTATGCTTTTGAAGTCTCGCTGTAAATGGTGGTGACAAATAAACATATGCCGGCGCTACTGGCTTTGCCAAGGCAGTGCTGGCATCAGTCTGGTTGGCATCAATTCTGGCATTAGTTTTTACATCTATTTTGGCATTGCTACTGGCATCATCTGTGTTTGGTTCCTCTTTCTCTGCTTCCCTGGAGTTTTCTGCTGGCACTGGCTTCTTGACTTGGCAATTAATTGGCTGCTTAGCAACCTTCTACATCTCACACTACTTATCGCTCTGAAGAGTTATGGCTTTACATTGCTCATTTTCTTTGTGCCGAGCATCTTCTGTGTCACTTGACAGTGTTCCTTGGGGTTGATTGCTGAGTGCATTGGCAATCTGCCCAAGTTGAACTTCCAAGTTCCTCATTGATGCTGCTAAACCCTGGACTGTGGCATCATTCCTCTCAATGTACTCTATGAGAGTGCCTCATTGGTTGAATCTCTGCCCTTACTAGAAATTTTTTTGAGCTTTTTGCCGCGTGGCATTCTGATAGAATGCTGGCATGCCATTGTTGTTGAAAGCTGGCCTGGCATTTTTTATTCTGCCTCTGGGTATTCTGGCCCTAGGCATTGTACTGGTTACCTATTTGACTTTCTTAAGCTAAACTAGGGTGTTGTCTCCAACCTGCTTTATAAGTATTGGAGTTAGGATTATAGTAACGATTAACATTGCCAACAAAGTTTACCGGTTCAAGGTTGGCAGGGCATTCACCTACATGATGATTCTCTCCACAAAATGTACAAAATAGGTCTAATGCTTTGACTTCTTGGGCCTCATTGTTCTTTTGCAACGTTTTTACCATGCTAGTAAGGTTGGAAATCTCGGCATGGATGGACATTAGTTCATCAACCTGAAATTTTCTATTGGTTTTAGTTCCGGTCCCAAGTCTAGCAACAGGATATTCAAAATCATTGATTGCAATCCTCTCTAAAATGTTAACAGCCTCGGTATACGTCTTGTCAAGCAACGAACCGAATGCTGAAGCATCAACAACGGTCCTTGTTTGTGCATTTAATCCATTGTAAAATGTTTGTATTTGAGTCCAATTCGAGAATCCATGCATAGGACACATTCTCAGCAGATTTTTAAATCTTTCCCAGGCATCATATAAGGTCTCATCCCCAGCCTGCCTGAATGTAATGATCTCACCTCATAGCTTGACAGTGAGTATTGGCGGCTGGAATCTTGTCAAGAACTTCTGGCATATGTCTGCCCATGAAGTGACTGAGCCAGGTTGCAAGGAGTTGAGCCAAGCCTTAGCTCTTAAGGAAAAAGTGAATAACTTCAGTTTCACGATATCTTCAGGTACTCCATTTTGTTGGAATAACTGGCAAATCTCCATGAACTGCTTTAGATGTTGCCTAGGATCTCCAGTGAGTGCTCCATCAAACTGGCCTACATTCAAAAGAGTTTGAATCATTATCGGCTTAAGTTCAAAATTGACATCGTTTACCTCTGTGCCAACAAGTCCTGGCATTAAATTGCCAATGGTTGGTGCTGAATGTTCTCTAATAGGTCTCTCATTAACAACTAGATAGCAGGTGGTGATGGTATCTCATTGTTCAGTGGATTTCCTCCATTGTTCACCACATCATTCCCTCAATTACCTTGGTTTTGCATCTCTCGAAATCTTCTTTTTAACCTCCACAAGGTTTTCTCAATTTCCAGATCGTATGGCCACTTGTCCACCACAGGATGGCTTCTGGTCATACACCGATAAAAATAAAAGGTAAAAATAAAATTAAAAGAAAGACAAGTAAAAATTTGAAAATAATCTATTTCGTTGCAATTCCCCGGCAACGGCGCCAAAAACTTGTAGACTCTCTAGGTGAAATGCTGGCAAAAGGGGTAGAAGATATATATTGGAAAAGTATAAAACAATGCCGAGATGAGTCTTTTGTGTGCAAGTATACACGGTCTGCAAGTAATACAACTGGTAAGCTGAGTATCGATCCCATAAAGATTGACTTGGAATTCAATTGCTTTGACTGTTACCTGCCTTAAGAAAAAATTGATTTGTTTTGAAGTTGGTTTTGGAAATAATTGAAAAGAAAAAAATAAAAGTAAAGTAAAGACGTCGGCAAGGAATGTGCTTTAATGAATAATGAGCGTTGGCAGGGAATGCCTGGTTTTCACGCTATTCATGCAGTGCCAGCCTTTAATAACAACATGTCTTGGCATTGTTTGCCGAGCAGATTCAAAATTAGCAAAGCCTCTCTCGATGGCCATTGCTCTAAATTGATCATGTAAAAACCCCTATATCTCTATAGTGCATGCTTTTAAATAAACCATTTTTTTAATTTAATTCAAACAAATTTATTCGATTCAAATCTATTTCACTCGATTTAATTTGAAAAAAAATTAATTGAGTTAGGATGATAAAAATAACTCATTAACTCAATTAACTCATACTTTTTTCACTCAATTCGATTGAATGATTACCCCTACAATTTGAAACCTAAAACATATTAGTGTCAAATTAGACACTTGAACTTGACTTTTTGGTCCATTTAGATACAAGAACTTGGCCTCTTGATTCAAATTGATTACAAAACATAGGTACTAATTTTGACTAAAAAGTGAAATTCAACTACCAATTTGTATCAAGAAGCGAAGTTCAGCTGTTCAGGCACCTAATTAGATACCTAATTAAAAAATGTTTGGACGATAAATTAAACCTGAAGTCGAATATAGGTATCAAAATATATAAGTTAAAACTTTTTTCTCTCTAAGCCGTAGCTTTTTTTTGCTTGGCCGGTAACAGCACTCGCCTTATACTAGTTGTCGACTGTCGATAATCTTTCATTTTCCTTTACTTTATAATATCTAATTTTGTTTTCTCTATTTTTATGTTTTTTTAAGAATAACTCTGGCTTTGTGCCATGTTTTCCTCTGCATCGTGGCATGTTTTCATCTAGCTTATGGCACATTTTTCTCTGTCTTTTGGTACGTTTTAATTTTTTCGGTCGTTTAATCATTTTTAGGGTTGAATTTGACGTCGTCTAGACTAACCAAGATAACGCTTATTTGGTTATCCTGTTGATCTTCTCTACTTTAGGCCTTCCATCTGAATTTGAATATGCGCTCATGTAGACACCCATTTTTGACCGGGCCCCTAGCCTAAATTAAAAATAACCAGACCCAAATCAAAAACTCAACAAGCCCAGACCCGATACCCAAATAACCCCAAAATACCCTATTTACCAAACAACCCAATCTGATAAAAACCCTAAAATACAAAAATACCCAAATTTATAATACTACCCTAAAAACCCTAAAAATAAACCTAATGCTCTGATACCCTGTCAAGCCGTCGTCGTCTCTGCTGCCCAATCTTCGCGCGCATGGCCGGCACGTGCACCGGCCACCGCTCTCCACTGCCTAAACCTGCAAGAGAAACATAACAAGTTGCAATTCTTTTTATTATTAGTGCATGTATCAAAATGGGTATAAAACTCATGCGAATCAAGTGTAATGTGGTGTTTTTTGATCCGAAATAAAAAAAGAGGGATTCGGAGTTTAAAAAAGAGATTCAAATATATTTTTTCAAGACTCGCTTCTATTCGAATAAGGCGAGAAAAATAAAAGGACTCGAATACAAAAACCTTTCGGTTCAAATAAAAAGAGAGGGGAGTTCGAAATAAAAAGGTAAAAAAATAAATCAAATCTATTTTTTAGATCTACTCACCTAGGAACTTCGGTTTGAAAATCTAACCTTGGATTCGAACTCAGGACGTTGGGTAGAGCCGAAAAGGATGGAGCTTTGAAGTACCGACCGCCGGCGACGGTGGCGCCACTACTGGCGGTCAGCGGCGGTGTAGATGGCCAGCCACCACTGCACTGGTAGAAAGGAGGGAGAGGATTGAGAACTTTTATCCTTTTTTTTTTGAGAAAATGATTCAAATGAATTTTTTTTAGAAAAAAATAACTTATATATTAGCATATAAATAAGGGTAAATTACATACTAAATCTTCCCCTCCCAGCCAATTTTTCATTCCTAGTCTGCCCCTTGGTAAAATCACTTCTTTGGTCCTTGAAACTTTCAATTGTTTTGTGATTTCGTCTGTTTTTTGTTTTTAAAGTTTCTGTTTTTTATTTTATTCATTTTGGTTTTTTATTATGTATATTATTATTATTATTATATATGTATTTTATTTTATTTCTATTATATGTATAGTATATTATTCTTATATTCAATATTATTTTTCATGTTTAGTATTATTACTATTATCATATATATATTATTTTTTATTTTTTTATGTTTTACATATGTATATTATTATTATTATTATTATTATTATTATTATCTTAATAGTATATGTTTATATTATTTAGTATTATGTATTAATATATAGTATATGTATATATTACGTATAGTATATATTATTATATATATTAATAGTTTTTTTATATAATTATTTTAATGTATATTATATTATTATATTTATCATAATATGTACATTACTTTATACTTAGCATATCATAAGACATATGTACATTAGTTTTTTTATTATCTTTTTTATTTATTACATAATATATATTTATTATATTTTATGTTATATTATATTATCATACATATATATATATATATTTGTTTATTTTATTTCGGATGTATTTTTTTTTTAAAAATCTCGATCAATTTAAGGGAATATTTTCCACTTTATTTCAGAATCCGGCTAGGAAGTGACATCTTGACTCATTCAGGTGTCATCTTCCTCGGTTTCGTCAATAAGGAAATGTTCTCCTTAGACCGTTCTTTTTTTCTTTTGTTTGGGATTAAAATTTAAATTAAAAATGAATTTTTGTTTTCTTGCAATGACAACACCAGATTAACACGGTACTAATTTTGGGCGTTGTGGGGTGCTAATCTTTCCCCACGCGTAATCGACTCCCGAACCCAACATTTTGAAACTCTGGTTATTTTTTACAGTGTCCGGCCTACCAAAGTGGCCCGTGGCAACTCCATTCATTTTTTTTACATTTTTCATCTTCCACATTTTCACCATTTTCCTATTTTTATTTTTACGGTGTTTTGTTGGGAGCGTCATCCCGGTCTTCGGGTGATGTCTCTTTTGACTTCGTAAAGAAACAAACATCATTTTTTATAATATTTTTGGAGGGAGGAAAAAAACCCATGTTACGACAAATGGCAACTCCGCTGGGGACATTTTTTAAGAGAGTCAGGCCAATGTTGATTTTGTGTTGTCTTGGAAGAAATTTTAAAATTTGATTTGATTTAATTTTTAATCCCTCGACATTCATGCATGAGCTTTCTACCCGAGCTCCTCAACCCTTAAGTGGGAGAGATTACTTCATTTCGTGGGGTCTTCACCTCTGTAGTGTTGTAATGTGCTCCTGGAGTACTGATCCTTATATTTTGTGGGGTTTTCACCCCCGTATGGTATAAGGGTCATATTCCCCCGAATCGATGCCCTCGCGACAGTTCGGGTACCCTTTCCTTTATATCTGAACCACATATAGTGAGCCATAGGAGCCAGCCTTTTAAAGCCATGCGAAACTCTACCCGTTTAGCGGTCACCCTTTTAGGGCTTTTGTGCCTTTATTTGTTTTTATGTACAATTTTTATCTGTTTTAATTTTTATTTTGTTCATTTGATTATTTTTTTATCTGAACTGACCTTATTTTCTTATTTAGATCGCATAATATTAAATTCACAAATTTTGCATTAATTGCATGACCCATCATTTTAATGTCTTGCATTTCATTCATATGAAGTACTGATAAACGTTTGGTTCCCAATTTGAAAAAGATTTATCGTCGGGAGAAAATCTAGTACCCTAGATATCAATGCAACATTCAAAGTTACGAACAAATCCCATGAGTTCAAAAGTTCAGCCGCGGGAACCATTTTTGAATCAATACCTCTGCATCTAGGACATGCACCTTGCATTTACATGCATACATTCACGATTTTGAAATTAGCCCCCTGGGATGCCCCGTGCCAGTAATACCAGATAAAATGAAGGTTGACCGATCCAACACTTCAACGAACCTATGCAAAAGCCAGTCCAGAGGCATTTTTGAGAATAACCTTCGAGTTCATACATACACTATTCCTCTACAAGGCCTCACATCTAGGGGCATTTCCAGGCCCGATTGGGGGGGCAACATATCGCCTTCATCCTTCAAGAAAAAGCAAAAACATACTCCAAGCTTCAAATTCGCTTTATTTCCAGACGAAGTTCAATGAAGGGCATGCACCCGAAAAGATAGAAGAAGATGATCAAAGCTAAGGAAGATTGGGGGCATCTCTACGAAACAAGTTTAGGAACTCAAGTCGACCAATGAAGTCAGAGGCATCCATTTCGAGGGGCAAAAAATCATTCACACGTTCATTAAGATCATTTGGCATCAAGTGCATACATCATACATTAAACATACATTAGGCATAAAGCTAGGGGCATCCATCATACATTCATTTTTTGGCTGGAACATAAAACGGGTCTAAAAAGGAGACCGAAAAACCTCAATCACGGGGGCAACAACATGATAATCAACCTCTAGCCCTGAAGAAGGCTGAATATGCAGAAAAGATCAAACATCCAGCTCAATGGCAAAATTTTGAACATTTACTAATTAATGTTCTTCTTTATTTTCAGATCTCGCGCTACCGTTGATGGTGCAACAGATAAAAGTTTTCTCTGGATCTCGACTCTTCGCGAGTGATATAGCAGATCCTACTTTTTCCCTATCTCACCTCTCCGTTAGTGGTGTTGCAAGATTAAATTTTCATCTGGATCTCATCTTTTCGTCAGTGGTGTAGTGGATCCCATTATTTTCAAATCTTTTCTCTCCGTCAGTGGTGTGGCGGATCAAAATCCTTTCCAGATCTTGTTTCTCCGTCGGTGGCGTAGCAGATCAAGTATTTTGTGGGTTATGCCTCCATCAGTGGTGGTAAACCAACTTAGTTCAGATCATGTCTCTCCGTCAGTGGTGTAGCAAATCCAACCCTATCCAGGTCTCGCTTCTTCGTCGGTGTTGCAGCTAGACCAAACTTCTTCTTCGGATATTATATGTTTCTTGTAATTATAGCAAAAAAAGAGTAAAGTAAAAGAGAAAAAAAGAAAAATCGAAAAAAAGGAAAAAAATCAAAAGCAAAAAAAGAAAAAACAATCAAAATTCAAGGAAAATCAAAGCTTCATTCCCCGATCCCGCCTCTTCGTCAGTGTTGCAGCTGGATCAAAACCTTCACCTTTAGACTGTGCCTCTTCATCGGTGTTGTAGCTGGACCAAAATTTACTAACTTTTGATCTTGTCTCCTCGTCAATCCTGTAGCTGGATCAAACCTTTACTAACTTCAGTTCTTGCCTCTTCATCGGTGTTGTAGCTGGACCAAAATTTACTGACTTCTGATCATGCCATTTCATCGGTGTTGTAGTTGGGTCAAACCTTTATTGACTTTAGGTCTTGCCTCTTTGTCGGTGTTGTAGCTGGACCAAATCTACTAACTTCTAACCCTGCTTCTTCGTCGGTGTTGTGGCTGGATCAACTCCATTGACTTCAGACCTTGCCTATTCGCCAGGTGTTGTAGCTTGGTCGAACCATACTATTCTTTGGTCCTGCCTCTTCATCAGGTGTTGTAGCTGGGCCAAATTTACTCTTTCAGATCCTATATCTTTGTCAAAGTTGTAGCTGGATCAGACATCAGAACCTTCATCTTTCGATCCTGCCTCTTCGTTAGTGTTGCAGCTAGATCAAAGCTATTTTAACAAGTCCAACAGAAATGTTGGCACAACGTGCTTAAACACGGTAAAGTTTAAAACAATGGATAATTCAAATGTCCATAAAAAATCCATTTTCACGAATGGTCAAAGGAAAATAAATCCTTTGAAAAATCCAATGTCATGATTGGTAAAAACTGATTGTACCCAGGGGAATGGTATAACTAGCCCGGAGCAAATGTCTACCGGTAAAGGCAACTCAAAACCGTTGATCCCTGTGCATTTGGGAAAAATGCAAAAGAAGCTCCGCTCAAAATTTACCAAACTTCGGTCCTGTCTCCTCGTCGGTGTTGTAGCTGGACCAAATCTTCATCTTTCGATCATGCGTCTTTGTTAGTGTTGCTGTTGGATCAAGTTTTGCAGACCTTGTCTCTTCGTCAGTGTTGCAGCTAGGTCAAATTTTCTCCAGGCATTGCGTTGTCGTTAGATTCGTAGCAAGCCGAGCTCATTTTGTCTTCTTCAATGGATCACCTCAGATTTTAACTTCCCCAATAGATCCTTCATTTTAAAGTGCGGCAAAGAAGATCAAGAAAAGCCCGAGAAGAAGCGGTGGTGCGGTGGCCAAAGAAAAGAACCCTAACCTGACCGGACAAAAATGGTTACTCTTTTGTCTTTGCCCTATTCTTGTTATACAGCAATGCGCAAAGAGGGGCAGTTGTAGACACCCATTTTTGACCGGGCCACTAGCCCAAATTAAAAATAACCAGACCCAAATCAAAAACCCAACAAGCCCAGACCCGATACCCAAATTACCCCAAAATACCCTATTTACCAAACAACCCAATATGATAAAAACCCTAAAATACAAAAATACCCAAATTTACAATACTACCCTAAAAACCCTAAAAATAAACCTAATGGCCTAATACCCTGTCAAGTCGCCGCCGCCTCTACTGCCCAATCTTCGCGCGCGTGGCCGACAAGCGCGCCGGCCACCACTCTTCACCGTCCAAACCTGCAAGAAAAACAGAACAAGTTGTAATTCTTTTTATTATTCGTGCATGTATCAAAATGGGTATAAAACCCATGCGAATCAAGTGCAATGAAGGGTTTTTCGATCCGAAATAAAAAAATAGAGGGATTCAGAGTTTAAAAAAGAGATTCGAATATATTTTTTCAAGACTCACTTCTATTCGAATAAGGCGAGAAAAAGAAGAGGACTCGAATACAAAAACCTTTCAGTTCAAATAAAAAGAGATGGGAGTTCGAAATAAAAAAGGTAAAAAAATAAATAGAATCTATTTTTTAGATCTACTCACCTAGGAACTTCGGTTTGAAAATCCAACCTTGGATTCGAACTCGGGACGTTGGGTAGAGCCGAAAAAGATGGAGCTTTGAATTTTCGGCCGTCGGTGACTGCGGCGCCACTACCGGCGGTCCGCGGCGGCGTAGGTGGCCGACCACCACTGCAACGGCAGAAAGGAGGGAGAGGATTGAGAGCTTTTATCCTTTTTTTGAGAAAATGATTCAAATGAATTTTTTTTTAGAAAAAAATAACTTATATATTAGCATATAAATAAGTGTAAATTACATACTAAATCCTCCATTCCCAGCCAATTTTTCATTCCTAGTCTGCCCCTTGGTAAAATCACTTCTTTGGTCCCTGAAACTCTCAATTGTTTTGCGATTTCGTTTGTTTTCAGTTTTTAAAGTTTTTGTTTTTTATTTTAATCATTTTGTTTTTTTTATATTATTATTATGTATATATGTATTTTTATTTTATTTCTATTATATGTATAGTATATTATATGTATATTATTCTTATATTTAATATTATTTTTCATGTTTAGTATTATTACTATTATCATATATATTTTTTATTTTTTTATTATTTTATGTTGTACATATGTATATTATTATTATTGTTATCTTAATAGTATATGTTTATATTATTTAGTATTATGTATTAATATGTAGTATATGTATATAGTATGTAAAGTATATATTATTATATATATTAATAGTTTTTTATATAATTATTTTAATATATATTATATTATTATATTTATCATAATATGTACATTACTTTATACTTATCATATCATAAGACATATGTACATTAGTTTTTTTATTATCTTTTTTATTTATTACTTAATATATATTTATTATATGTTATATTATATTATCATACCTATATATATTTTTTGTTTATTTTATTTTAGATATATTTAAAAAAAATTCTCGGTCAATTTAAGGGAATATTTTCCACTTTATTTCGGAATCCGGCTAGGAAGTGACATCCTGACTCATTCAGGTGTCATCTTCCTCGATTTCGTAAATAAGGAAATGTTCTCCTTAGACCGTTCTTTTTTTCTTTTGTTTGGGATTAAAATTTAAATTAAAAATCAAATCTTTGTTTTCTTGCAATGACAACACCAGATTAACGCAGTACAATTTTGGGCGTTGTGGGGGTGCTAATCATTCCCCACGCGTAATCAACTCCCGAACCCAACGTTTTGAATCTCTGGTTATTTTTTTACGGTCTCCGGCCTACCAAAGTGGCCAGTGGCGACTCCATTCATTTTTTATATTTTCCACCGCATTTTCCACCATTTTCCTATTTTTAATACTTACGGTATTCTGCTAGGAGCGTCATCCCGGTCTCCGGTGACGTCTTCTTTGGTATCGTAAAAACAACCATTTTTTATAATATTTTCGTATAGGGTAAAAACCCTGTTGCGACAGCTCACAATCACTATTTTTTTTATTAAAGATTGAGCTGTGGTATTGGGTGTTTTGTCAACGTTCCTTTATCATTATATGCATCTTTATATTATTGTTGATGGCTTTACCCTTCAAATTTTAAATTGTGATTGCTTGAGTTCCAACTAGATAGAAGAACAACATAAACTCCTCAAAAGTTTATGATATATATTTTTAGAACGATGTTACAGTAGAACTTCTATAAATTAATACTTAATAAATTAATAATTTTTTTAAAATAATATTTTTTCAGTCCCGACTTAGGCCCAAGTTTTAAATTAATAATTTCGATAAATTAATAAGATAATAATTTTCCAGAATACCCTTATATAAATTTATGGTCCCTTCAATATTATAAATTAATAATTCTATAAAATTACAAATATAACTAGGACAACTTAGTAAAATATGATTCTATTTTTGTTTGTTTTTTCTTAAAATTTAAATCTAGTTGTATTACAAATCTTTTTAAATGAATGTGGGGTGAACTCTCTTATACTCACATAGTGCTTTACGTATTTGATTTGTCATGGTTGATTTTTGGACACCTTTTAAATGTGAAGCCATGGTTGGTTGGTTTTGATTTGGATTGACTAATTAGGAATGTTTGATGTTGTTTATATAGTGGTTGATTTCCTTACCATACATGAACTTGCTTTAAGATTAAACTAGTACTACGTACTACCATGAACTTTGTTTTTTTTATAGGTATGTATTATATTTAATTAGTCAAATTGTACATGAACATCATTCAATTAGTTAATACAATGTATATGTTTTATTCATGAAGAATGATGTAGGTTCGTTGAATCAAAAAAAATCTTTAAATTAATAAATTATTAATTTATCGATTAATTAATGGGTTATATTTTGATACACAAGCCGTGTAAAAAAATTTACACAACCCTTCATATTTAAGCTATAAAATCTAAAAACCCAAATCTTTAGCCCTAACACCCTAACACCTAAACCTTAAACCCTAAACACTAAACTCTAAATTCTAACCATAAACCTTAGATTCTCACCCTACAACCTAAACCCCTAAACTCTAAACCACAATTTAAATCTCTAAACCCTAAAATTGAAAGGCTTGTGTATACTAAAATTTACACAAGCTTGTGCATCAAAATATTTTTCTTAATTAATACCTTCTTAAATTAATAAAATTATGCGGTTCCAACATTATTAATTTATAGAGGTTTTACAGTATTTTGATTCTTTATTTTTGCAGGATATATATCCTATTTAAATGGATATTTATCATATGATTAATAAACTTTAAAATTTATATAAAATAAAAATATAATGGTGTCGTACAGAAACAAAAGTTGTCTGTTATTTTTGCGACTCTATATATTCCACCAATGATTTCATTTTACATGTTTTTTTCACTGTTTTATTAATTGTTTATATTTTCACTGCCTAATTTAGTTTGACAAACTTTGTATAGGTTTGTAAATGAACCGAGCTTGAACAAATAAGGTTCTGCTTGTGTTCGTTTATTTATTTTTGAAAGTGTTCATGTCTGTTTGTTTATTTTTTATGGTGTTCGTGTTTATTTGTTTAGCGTTCGCGAATATGTTTGTTTATATGTCCGTTAACATGTTCATTTATATGTCCGCTAATATGTCCATTTATATGTTCGCCAAAATGATGAAATTACACCACTGGTCCTTAAGCTCCGTAGGCTTTATAGTTTGAACTCTAAAGTTTATTGTGTATTCAATTTAGTCCATACCTTCCCCAATATTTGAAATGTAAAAAAAATAAAAGGAAAAAGGGGAACCAGGTAAATGAGCTTATAAACGAGTCGATAAACGAGCATGTTCATAAACATAAACATAAACGAACTGAACACACCTTTGTTCGTGTTTGTTCGTTTATTAAACGAACATAAAAGTTTTGTTCATACTCTTTTATTTAGCTTAATAAACAAACGTTATACAAAAAGTTCATGAACAATTCGTCGAACGCTATGTTAATTTACACCCTAACTTTGAAGTATTACCAAAACAAGCAGAGATACATCTTCATCTGTTACTGTGTGGTCAAGTTGTTAGGTCAATATTATTTTAGGAATGATCATTTGAGCATATATTTGAATTATATAATACATGTATCCCATTTCCTTTCTTTCATGCCTCAAACCACATTGTTTCAATTATTGATAGGTGCTTCAAGAAGAACAGTAAATGCACTTGCTGACTCATTCAAGAGAGGTTAAATAATATCCCTTGTATATACCATTTGTAAAGTAGCTTTATAGGTCATAAGTGCTGACAAACGTCGTATTTGTCAAATAAATATTCCTTAATCTCAAATAAAATAAATAAATAATGTAGTAATAGAGAAGAAGGGTCGATCCACAGGGACTAAGGAGCTTCTGATATTCGGAGGTTTTGATTCTAATTGTTACGAGAAAATAAAGTAAATTGGGGGTTTGATCGAGAGAGCTAGAAAATAAATATAGAGTAAAAGCAAGAATGATGGAAGTAAATTTCAAGAATTAAATCAATTTAATAAAATAGCCTCAGGCTTCGCTTGACTCATTTCCAATAGATCATTGAATAAGATTTTTACTCCGGATAAATGCTGGTTACTGTCTACAAGACCCAACCCTTGTAACTTGTTTTTCTCTCCGGTAAACCGATAATCCAAAATCAATTTTTGAATTTCAGTTTTTTGGCTAGACTAACCACGACTATCGTCGTTATAATAAAATAGTTTTAAAATCTGGAAAAACCCGACTCGGACTATGTTGTCTCAATGAGAATCGAATCCGATCTCAATTTTCCTTAGCGAATCTGTCGCTAAGTGTGTTCATAGGAAGTCGAATATGCTACAAGCTGATCCTTCCTCCCAACTATAAATCGAAACAGCATTCAAACCAACGAGCTCTTTTTGAAATGAAGGTGTTAAGATTTTTAAAGGAAAAGCCGATTGCAAATCCTAGTTTGCAGAAAATTGAGAAATATATGCGAATTTATAAAACGCTTTTCGATTCTCACGATTGGAATTGAGTTGTTGCTAAGCCCTCGGCTTGTTGAAAAATTAGCCGAGCATGATTATGGTAAAAATCATACTCGACATTTTAAAAGGAAATAAATAAAAACTTGAAAAAAACGTAAAGGAAAAGAGAATTTTATAAAATGTAGAAAGCTAGAACAAACTAAGAATGGAAGATGAGATATGATTCTCTAGCTTACCCCAAAAGGGGTATTTATAGTATCTTAAAACCCTAAAAAGATAAAAGATAAATCCTAAAAATATTTAAATTAAATACAAATGATAATCCAAGTTTAAATTTTAAATCTGTCTGATAAGCTATCAAAATGCGGTTGATAAGCTATCAAAGTGCTGACGTCATCTTCTAGAAGTGCTGACGTGGCGTCTAGTCAGATTTTTCATGCCCACTAACCCAGCCTTGACTCCAGATAAAATTTGTAGAATTCTGCCTCTTTTCAGTGCGTTTTCCAGAATTAAAGGTCTGCACAAAAAACATATAATAAAGCCTAGATCAGTATCATATTCGAATATTTAGAGGCATAATTAAAGATAAAACAGTAGCCAAATAAACTACTTATCAAATTCCCCATCACTTATTCAATGTTTGTCCTCAAGCATTCCTTAATCAAATATATCAAAATCTCAAGTTACAATCCGTAATCCCACAATATGTCAAGGAATACCAAATGAATCAATGATCACATCAATTATCGGAAACAAGGTGACAATCAAGAAAATAGGCTCAACTAGTAGGAAGTTTAAGTAAAAGCTGAGACATTCCAATTATCCATTAGTTTCAACGTATCAAGACTCAATACCTCACAAGAGTTCACTCATTATCGCTCAATGTATTTTGGGTAAAGGAAACGCTCAAAGCCAAGATTAAGAAAAACATTACCATAGGCTTGTATGAAAATCAAGTCGCCACTACTTAGAATGAACATGATGTATTAATCAAAGGGTCTTTAATAAGATTGTAATGTGGCTTAGGTTGGGGTAGGGATAAGGCCAAAAAGTGGGTTAAATTTCAAGACAAGAGATACTAAAAGAAGTTCAAGCCACGAAATAAACAAAGTAAGTAAGTGCAAAGAAGTGAACCAAACAACCAAAAATATTTTCGCTCTTCTTTTTCTGTTGTTTTTCTGTTTGAGCAAAATTCTTTTTCTCGCTTTTTGTCTTCTTCTTTTTCTTAGCACAACTCGAACTTGTTTTTTTCTTCTATTTGAATATTGTTCGAACCTTCTCTCTTTTTTTCTTTTTTTTGTTTTTTCTCTTTTGTCTTTTTTTCTTCTTCGTGGAGCAAATCAATCTCTGTCTTGAAAAGGGTAACAAAAAAGGGTAAAAATAAAAAGGTTTGAGTTTTATAATTGTGGTAAAGCAAAGAAAAAGGTAAAGGCACAAAATTGGTTCACTAATGAATATAAACGGGTAGGCAATTTGGGTAGAGAAATGGTTAATCCTAAGTGCCCTAATCATATTAAAACATACAGTTCAACTTGTAGTCTTGACATGCATTTAATTACAAGTTCTAGAATATCAAAATTAATCCAGCACACTCAATCAAAACATGAGCAAGAATAAAAAGTATGCTCGTTTAGGCTCAAATCTCACAAGGTGGTGTATTGTGCATTAAATCAAGAAACATATCAACCAATGAACTCATGAAATATCAAGGAAAATTTAACTGAAAAACACCAATCTTGCCATTTTTTCTATCATACACCCTAAATCTGATTAAAGTGTGATCAAAAGTTCATAGGGTATTCAAAGAAACAAAGCAAGATTCAAGATTGATAACAAGAAATTTCAACAATTCAACCAAGGCAACTTAATTTCAGTCATAAAAATAAAAGAAGGTAATTTGATGCAAGCGTTCTTTCCCCCTTCCACTAAAAGCATATTGTCCCAATATGTAAATAAAAATACAAGATAGGGAATAGTGATACTCCCTGTGTTTAGTTATGGTTGCGATTGAGTCTCTTGAATAGAAGAGACGTCGTCATCGAATGTCTCAATGTGACATGCTTTGAATAAAATCGTCTCTCCTTTGTTGATCCATGTGTGTGATGTTCCCAGGGGCTGTATAATTTGACCAAAAATACCGCAACAGACACCATTAATGATCGATTCAAAATAGTTGGGTACCTAAAATTCAAATAAAATAAATCTAAGAAAAAATTAATAAAATAAAATTGAAAATGAATAAAAATTAAAAATAAAATAAAATGGGTTGCCTCTGATTTAGCACTTTATTTAACGTCGTTTAGCTCGACGACCATATTCAGACTACAGGCAATGCGAAAAATACTTCATCCACTTCTTGCTCTTTGTCCAACTGAGAAATTCCCTATGAGAAATTTTACGACTGTATAGTTTCTTCATTTTTCTGACAAAATATTTCTTTTACTTTTCAATTTATCTGGCGGAAGTTTTAGCTCCAAATTTGTTGCCTGCAAAATGGAAGGTAAAATTTTAGTGAATTAGAATCAACTGAAAAAAAATCTCAAACTTTCTAATCTCTTCTTCAAAGTCCTTCAATTCCCTGCATAGATCATCAACAAAGTTAGATTCTATAAATTCTTCAAGGGCGGGCTCAATAACATCAATAAAATTAATACTAGCAACATTATCTGGATGTCCCATTGCCTTGTAAACATCAAACTTAACAACCTCACCGTCGAACTCCATTGTAAGAATTCTGCTTCTTACATCAATTTTCATATGGGTTGTGCTTAGAAAGGGACGTCCGAGAAGAATTTCTGAAGAAGTGTTAGACCTATCATTTTTCATATCTATCACATAGAAGTCTGCCGGAAAAATGAGGTCATTTACTTTTACTAGAACATTCTCGAGGAGTCCTTCCGAATATATTACGGATCGGTCAGCTAGCTGTATTGTCACATTTATATCCTTCAAGGGCTCAGCAGACAGTGAGTTATATAGAGAAAGGGGCCTAACGTTAATAGAAGCCCCTAAATCGCACATTGCACGTTTTATACCAACATTACCAATTTTGCAGGGGATGTCAAACATACCTTGGTCTTTCAATTTTGGCGATAGCCTTCGCTGAAAAACTACTAAGATGTGTTCTCTGAGATTTACTTTTTTGATTCAGGTAAGCCGTCTTTTATTAGTGCATAGATCTTTTAGGAACTTGGCATACCTTGGTACTTTCCGGATTACTTCAAGGAGTAGGATATTGATTTCTACTTTTTGAAACACATCCAGGATCTCCTTCTCTTCAGCTTGTTTATCTCGCTTTACCAACCTCGATAAGAAAGGAGGTGGCACGGTGTAAGGAGAGAGAATAGAGGACGAACCTGATGTATCAGGCTGGATGGGGGATTGGGCTTTCTCATTATCTTTCTTTTAGCCGTCTTCTTTCGTGGCTTTTGGTTCGGCAGTGGTGCCACTTCAAAGTGTAGTAGCGTTGACATTTTCTCTCGGGTTTGGCTCCATTTAAGAATGTACTTTTCTTGGGATATCGCCAATCGTTCAACAATGGACTCCAAGGATGATTTCGTCTGCTGATAAGGTTGCCTCTACTGGTGTGCTTGATTTGGTCTTTGGTTTTGTGCGTAATTAAAGTTTGGATGATCTTTTCATCCCGGGTTATATGTATTAGCATTGGAATTGTACTGTCTCTGGAAGGTCTGGGAAAATTGCCTATGCATTTAATTGGGCAACGTCTTCCTCTTGTATCATCGGGCAACAATCTGTTGGATGTTCTGGACTCGTGCATATCTCGCAAAGTCTAGTCACGACTTTTTTATCTGCAACAAGGGATTGAACAATTTCAGCCAATTTGTTAATTTTATTTTCTAATGAAACATTACTTACCTCGTGAACCCGCCGAGAAGGTTCACTATAAGGGCAAAATTGCTGGGAGTTAGCAGCCATCATAGAGATTAGAGTTCTTATCGTTGTTGGGGTCATGTTCACAAGTGCGCCTCCACTTGCTGCGTCGATCATCTTTATTTCCATCGGAGATAGGCCTTCGTAAAAATACTGAATAAGTGTTTGTTCTGATAGCCCGTGTTGAGGGCAATTTGCGCACACAACTTCTTGAATCTCTCCCAGTAGTCGTATAACGACTCAATATCCTTTTGTTGGATACTCAAGATGCTCTGCCTCGATTCTTTTGCCTTAGCCGTATGGAAAAACCTGTCAAGAAAAAGCCGAGCCATGTCAGTCCAAGTTGTAACGGAATTGGAAGGTAGGTCAAATAACCAATCCTTGGCAATATCGACTAAAGAAAAGGGAAAAGCGCGAAGTTTTATTTGGTCTTCAGATACTCCCTGTGGTTTTGTACTCAAACAAACTATATGAAATTCTTTTAGGTGTTTATGTGGATTTTCGCTTGGCAACCATGATAGGTAGGTAGAAGATGTATCAAGCTTGTCTTAAGTGTGAATGGTGTTTCTCCATTCGGTAATGTAATGCACAACGGCTGTTGATTGTGTGGTGTCGTGATAAGTTGGCGAATGGTTTGATCTTCGTCAGCCATTGGAATCTGTTCGTTGTCGGTGTCCTCAAAGTGTGTTTCGGCTGTGGAGGATGATTCTAGTTCTTGTTGGAATCGTTGTTGTCGCTGTCTTCTTTCCCGAAGTGTGCGTGCGTGCAACCTTCGGGCAACTACTTCTATTTTCGGTTCAAAATCTGCAAATTTGCCCGGATTCTTCCTGGTCATAAATAAAAAACAACTATATTAGTAGCTTTGCCAAAGTCCCCGGTGTAATCACTCATTTTTTACCTGTAAATACATATTAGTGTTGCATGTATATTTATTATATTATATGTTTATTGTTTGCATGAGTATTACTAATATATATAAGGTATGGTGTGCATGTATATTATAAGCTATATATGTATACATATTAATGATGTATGTGTGTCACGTATGTATCTAGAGTATGAGCGTATTTGATTAATGTGTAGATGTTATGTTAATTATGGGTATGATTATATGTACGTATGCTAATATGTTATACTTGTATAAGTATATGTTTGTATCATGTATGTGTATTGCTGTTATAATTATATTATTATTAATATTATTGGGCTGATATGAAATGAAATCCAAAAAATTATATATATTAAATAAATAAATTACAGTCCAAGTCCAGTTACAAATAGTTACAAGGCCCGGTTGGCCCAAACCTTATCTAATTACAACTGTGTGTGCAGGTAGCTGTGGGCCGTTGGATCAAGATCTGATCCAACGGCCACGATCCAACCAAGAAATAAAAAATATCTGCCAGCCGCGTGTTCCACACGTATGGACCGTTCGAGTGCCACGCGCGCGTGTGGTCCACGCGCGGACGCTTTGATATCCCACGCTTTCTGACTCCTCGACTGCGGAGCTCCACGTGGCAAGATCTGGAGCCGTCTTATCAAATCGAGGCTTCATCCAGGCCGTTCGTCCTTCAAGCCATCTCGACCGTTAGATCAGATCTGATCTAACGGCCGAGAACGCGTCTGGCCGCTGGCAGAACACCCATACCGCCACCATGCCGATATTCAACCACCGTGCTCAGAACATGCCAAATACAACAAGCAACAAGTTGTCAGTCCAGATCTGAAAAAGCAAGTTACAACTTGTACAAAAAAAAAGACAAGCTTATATACGAAATAGAGAACTTGTAAAAAAGGAGAGAGAACAGAGAGGTGATAACAAAAAGGAGAGTGGTAACAGAGATCTTGTAACAAAAAAAACCGAAAGCTGTAACCAGTCAAGTGATAATCGAAAGTTAGTCCAGTGGTAAACATTGTTTCTTTTTCTTATTTGTTTTTTTTACATGCATATACAAAGAGATAAACAAAAAAAGAGAGAAGAAGTCTTACCGTCGCCGTCCGTGGGTTTCCCTTCCTCGGTGACAAGCCTTTCGGCTTCCCCAAGCCAGAGATGGTGAACTGAAGGAAGGGGAAGGCCCCTGGTAGTTTCGATTTTAGGTTTAAAAGTGTTTTTTTGGTTCGTATTTCCTAGATCTAGGGCGAATAGAGGTGTATCCTCTGAATCCAACCTCGGATTCATGTTGAGGATGGAAAGGGGGTTATTTTGGTGTGTTTTGGAGGCTCGCCGGCGCTGGATTCTGGGTTTCATGGGGGAAAGTTGAGAGAAAACGAAGAACAACAGGCTATTGCAAAACCAAAAAATGAAATGAAATGCTGAAAATTTGGTTTCGGCCTAAAAAGAGGGCTTTTATAGTTATTATCATATTTTGAAATGGGTAAATCACACACTTAATCCCCCCGCGTTTTCAATATTTTCGTTTTTGTCTTGCCGCATGGTATAATTACAATCCCAGTCCCCCTGATATTTCAAAGGCTTACAATCTAATCCCTAAATTACACCGAATCAGTTTTTAAATGGTAAAATTACGCCTTTAGCCATCCCGCGTTTTTGAACTTTTCATTTTGGATCTGCCCCTTGGTCCAATTACAATTTTGATCCTTCTAGGTTCTGTTTGTTTCGCAATTTCGTCCCTAAATTACATATTATTGTTCTTTAATTTCTGCCACTGACTTTTATTTTTCTTTCATTTCAGTCATGTTTTCTTTGTAAATATTCATGTTCGTATTATAATCGTATATGTTGATATTCTATTGTTTTATTTTATGTCCCTCGTATATGCCTCGTATTTTATGTTTACATGTATATGTGTATTAAGCTTATAATAGTCATGCATCTTTTTACCCGGTTATTCATATTAAGCATGTTATGTTTTAGTTGATTCGTACATGGTATATTTTGTATTTTTGTATGTGTGTATGTTTTTTTTAAAGATTGCATGCTAGTATATTTACTTATTTTGTATGATATATTGTCCCATATATGTTGAAATATGTTTTATTACTAGTATGTATGTCTTTTTGAAATATTTGTTCGTCTATATACGTAATTATTCCTGCCTTGTTATTCTGACTTGTTAAAGTTGTTTTTATCTATTATTTAGAATAATATGTATATATGCATGTTTTAGTCTAGTATATCATTTATGTTAGATTAGTATTCTGTTATGTCAATATTTATTGCATTTAAATATTTTGCCATGTTTTATATTTTTGCCACTAAGATTGCATATGATATATAAATTGTTAATGCGGTGCCCTTTTATCCGAGCGTAAACGGGGCCAGTATCAGGCGTAGTGATAGTGGTTGGGCGTTTATTATCGGATAACGGGGCCCTTAAAATTTATTCGCAATTATGACCGAATTTTAAAATAATCGTCACTCTAATCCGGAAAGTCCAATATTAATAAAGCGGTAATTATTAAAGTATCAGTTTTGGGTGGTGTGGGGGTGCTAATCCTTCCCCAACCGTAACCGACTCCCGAACCCAATCTTTTTGAATCTCTGGTTTTATGGTGTCCGGCCTACCTAAGTGGCCGGTGGCGACTCCATTTTTTAAATGCGGTTTCTTTTAAAACCCCGTGGAATAAATATTTAAATCCAAAAGAATCACAAACACCTTTCAAAAACACTTCGAAAAAGCCACGTTTTATTTAGCGATGACCAGAGTAAAAAGAGACATCGCTACAGATGGCGACTCCACTGGGGACCATTTTTGTTTTTTTTTTTAAAAACAAATGAGAGTCAAGCTTTTAAAATAATTACCGCTTTACTAATATTGGAAGTTCTGGATTAAAAGTGACTATTAAATTAATATTCGGTTATAATTGCGCGTTTATTTTAACGCATTTAAAATATGGCATATAAACCCGTCTTTTTAAGTGGGGGGAAAATGCTAATACTTTCGTGGAGATATCGTTCTCCCGTATGGGCCTAGCAAGTGCCTTCGGGGCTCGAGTACCTTATGTTTTCGTAAGGATATCGTTCCTTCGTACGGGCATAAGCAAATGGGTCCCCCTGAATTGAACCCGGTTGAAAGGAGCCTATAATGGGTGATGATCGGGGGCCTTGCTACTCTTAGTAGAGGACAGCAAGGACAATTCGGGTACCTCCTAGAACCAACACTGTATGTAGAGAACATAGAAACCTACCCTGTTAGAGCCATGCGGATAACCTAGGTGTCTTAGATGGAATGTAAATTGGATTGCCTTGTTTGCTTATCGCATTTAATTTGCCCTTTTATTACGTACTTATCATTTTTGTCTGGTACTGACTTGTTTTCTTTTGCTTTGTTTTTGCATATCATCGCATTCGCATTACACATGGGCATTGATTCCCGAGTGATTTCTCCCATAGTAGAAGGTTGTTCATGATGGACCAAAGGTTCTTTGACCTGGGGTCCAATTCCAGAGTTCCATCCCAAGACTAGGACAGTGACAGCCGAAGAAGAACCATTCAAGGACACCAGAACAGATTCGGTAAGCAGTGTCAATCCTGGTGACAAACAAGATGAAATACAAGAACTAAAGAAGCAGATGTCTGAGATGATGGACCGGATGAATGCCATGATGAAAGGCAAGCAGCATGTCGAACTCAGAAAAGATTTGATCAGGGAGCAGAATGCGGAACAGAATAGTCAGAATGTCAAAATAGACAACACCGTTAAATATGACAAATTGAATCCCTTTGTGATCAATCTCAAGAAGCAGACAAGTAGCATATCTGGGGTGGATACCCAGGGAACAGAGGCAAACCAGGGGAAGTTCGAGAATCTAATGACATCAGAAGACATTATCCTATACCCATGAGATGCACCGAGTTACTTCCGTTGCTTGTTGAAAGGAACCTTATCATACCAATGAAGTCTGTACCGAAAACCTCCTTATCCGAAAGATTACAATAGTCGTGTCTGGTGCAGCTACCACATAGGCGATTCGAGTCATCACACTGAAAATTGTAGGGCCCTGAAGGATAGAGTTCGAGATCTTATCAGAATGAGAATTTTGGATTTCGAAGACGGACAAGCCCGATTCTTCAGCCAGCCAGCCGTTGCCCGAGGGGGAAAGTCGAAGGAAGGTCAATACCCAGTCCAAGGTTCGGATAACACAGAAATGGGTCACTCAAGCGGGATAAAATTAGGAGTCAAGAATAAAAGCGTCTCAGAAGGTGAATTTGCACACAAGCGCGACCAGCTCGAGCATGAGAGGCACAATCTTAGCATGAAATCAAAGAACGTACAAGACGAGTACCAGAAGCTGCACTTTGAATTCAAGAGTTTCGGTCTGGGTGACACCACAGAAGAGTGGGTCAATGGTATGATTCAGCTGAGGAACGGTTCAGAACGCTAGAAGCAGAAATGCAAGAATAGTAAGAAAAAAGTCAGATCATTATCACAGAAGCTGGAAGAAGCTGAGGGCAATGCGACTTTCTCCAAAATGAGTTGGAAAACAGTCTGGCCATGGAAGATATCCTGAAATCAAGTCTGCACCAGGAAAGGAATGAATCACAAGCCTTCCAAATAGAAAACGCAGCACTCAAAGAACAGATAGTGAGGCTCGAGACTGCTTTACGTACCAGTGAGATCCGTGCTGGGGCAATGACCGTTAAGCTACAAAAGGCCGAGCAAACAATACGGGAGAAAGACCAGGACATGAAGATGGTTACGACTCAAGCCCGACAAGTAGCTCAACAAGTAGCAGATTTAGCCGATGCAGCAGCACCAATAAGCCAGAATATGGATCCAGCATTGGACCGCGAAGGAAAGCTGACGGGACTATTAAATGAGGTCAAGACATTAGGTGCCAGGGCTCACCGCTATCTGTAAAACCTTAATACCGGATGTAATAAAACCTCTTGGTCTGAATGAAAGATGTCCTATAGGGACAAATCACTTGCGAAATCAATGTTTTATTGCATTCATGCATTGCATTTGCATCACGTTCTTTGCATTGTTTTATCATCGCATGACACTTCATCATTTAATACATGGGGTTCGATGGCAGAATTAATCGGAAAATGGAATGAATTGAAGAGTCGAGGCTTGACCAGTTAGAAGAAAAAATCGAGAAAGAGCTTAAGAAGAAAGAGAAGATAAATGTTTTCAATACGAGGGAACTCTGCCTAGTCCCTGATTTGGTCATTCCTCCAAATTTCAAGGTTCTCGGATTTGCGCAGTATGACGGAACCAGCTGGCCGAAGATTCACTTAACCATGTTTTGTAGAAAAATTGAAGGATACATGAAGAACGAAGAATTGTTGATCCACCATTTCCATGATAGCCTAACGGGACCAGCAGCAGTGTGGTATAACCGTTTGAACAGAAACCAAGTTAGGTCATGGGGTGACCTCGCTAATGCCTTCTTGGATCAATACAAATATGCTTTAGATTTAGCACCCTGTCGATAGTTTCTTCAGAATGAGAAAATGAGACCAAGTGAAAGCTTCAGGGAATATGCATTAAGGTGGCGATGTCTGGCGACCCAAGTCCAGCCTCCTATAGCAGAAGAAGAGTTGACTCCACTATTCCATGCAACGCTTCCCTCTCCCTTCTTCGATGTGATGTTGGAGAAATCGAGAAATGGATTCAAAGATTTCATGACGATTGGAGAGATGATAGAATATGCAATCAAAGAAGGAAAATTGGGCCTAAAGTCTAAGGACCGAAGCGAAGATAAGGTAGCTAAGGATGGAGAGGTAAATGAGTGTCATTTCCAAGGTTCGTGTGGCCGTAAAAGAAGGAGACAGACTGGCAAATCGGGGTCATCAAGGAAAATTCCTCGGACGAGCGTAAATTTGGAAGTGTTTGGAATATCTATCTCAGACATTTGGCCTCATCTGGTAGAGGGTCACTATCTTGTTCCTAGGCCGATGAAGAGTGCACTTGATCTGTATGCCCATAGTTTTGACTCGAGTAGCACATGCGAATTCCATATGGGGGCACCGGGGCATCCCACCAGAAAATGTAGACCTTTACTGGAGGAAATCAAGAAGCTGGTCAATGATGGAACCCTGACACAAGAACTGATCAAGCAGTGGAAGACCAAGGATGAGAAGCAAATCTACATAGTGCTGAAGAAGCCATAGATGTCTCTACATTAAAATACCTTCCTGAAGTAATACAAGGGATCAACTCTATGTGGCCCCCATATGGCAAAGATCTTTTGTGATGGGGCATGTTTGTTGATTTTTATTTTCAATAAAGAACACATTTCGCTTAACATATAATGTTTTTGAAAACACATAGATATTTTCTCGCCGTTGTAGGACGCTGGATATCAATTGCAAGATGTGACATTAGATAGATGTCGTGACAACGATGATGTGTGATCTTCCCCATTGGACTCTGGTCAGCAAAGCGAGATTATTACTCTTTCGATGATATTCAAGGACGAAAAAGCTCTAAATGTCAACCATAAAGAGTTGCTTGAAATTGAAACTCTAGGCATAATCTTCTAGGTAGTAAAGAAAAAATAAACAAAAAAGGAAGAGAAAAAGAAAAGAAAGAAAAAAGAAATGAAAATAAAGAAGGAGAAAATAATAATAAAAAGTACTCCTATTTTCGAAACCTGGTAATAGGCTTGTTCGGATAAGAGTATGGAAATTTTGAGGCACTCCGCTGAAGTGATAGGGTGGAGATATATCATCCAATTCAAGAAACCTTAGCTTCATGAGTGATGGTAATATTTTCAAATCGTGACTATGCCGAGTAACTTGGGGCAGTGTTGTTTGCTCCATCATTGTCCTCGAGACAAAGGACTGTGACGAATTGATTTCCTCAAATAATAAAAAAAACAACAAAACAAAAAAGGAAAAATGATGAAACAAAGAAAAAAGAAAAAAAGAAAATAGGCGATATCATGGAAAATTAAGACTCGCACCACCCAGAACTCTATTCCTAGAGTAATATTTCTACGCTCAAGTGGTTATACAAGCCTACCCTTTTGGGGGCGGAGTAGATAATGAGAATTGAGAAAGAGTAGTACTCTGCAGCAACGCGGTAATCATGAGGATGAACCGAGTCACCAGGGAAGACTTCACATCTTTGAATTACCAAGTGGTTGAATCTAAGCCACTCTTGCACATGATATCCAGAGCTCCTATGTTGTGTTTTCAAAATCTTGTATGTTAATCTAAATGATACCCTTCAGTGGAACACCAATCAGCAAATTGACAAGTTAAAGCAACAAAAATTTCCATGTATTACTTCAGGGGTAAGATCCAGAACACAAGGAGGCGGATACTATTGGAGCCCCTAGCCAGAAATGACCTCACAATGCATAGAAGGAAGATGATAACAGAGGTATAGGTGTCAGACAGCTCAAGAACAAGAAGCGAATTCCAGCCACGATGCCTTGATTGGTTCAAGAAAATGAAGGACGAAACATGACAAGAATGAGCTTACAAAGTGAGGGGACGGTAAAAAGTAAACAGTGAGTCTCCAAAGAATTAAAGCACAGAGATCGATGAATGGTGTTCGTCAAGAGGCAACAAGAAGATTGAGGTTAAGAAGCATTTCGCTCACCCCGATGATGAAATTAACAAATACTCATAATATTGGGTCAAAAGAACTGGAAGATAGCCGAGCACGATCGAATGGGGCAATGCAGAACAGAAAGAATAGTAAGAATCTCTGCACACGCATGATATAATGTTTGTTGGTGAAGCAAACAGAAACCCCGAAAAAGAAAGGCGGGTGCTCGTGCAAAAGAACAAGAGCAGATGCCCATTGAGCAAAATTTGACAGAAATGAAGATCAAAATTGAGCATACCGCAAAAGGAAAGGAAATAGAGAAATCAGAAGAATGACTTTTTAGGACATAAAAGAAACAAAGAAAAAGAGGAGAAAGAAAGCACAACATTACATGCATTATATAGATAGGGGCATGTCAATTTTGCTTGTTCCTAAACAGGTATTTGAAGAATTATCGAAGAATTTACCAAAGTCCTGAAAGAACCACAGCCATGGCGGCGTGATATCCAGATATTAAATCCTTCGGGTCATCGATAAGTCTTTCGGGCACGATGTTAAGTCCTTCGGGCCACCAATAAGTCTTTTGAGCGTGGTGATAAGTCCTTCGGGCCATCAGTAAGTCCTTCGGGCATGATGCGGTAGCATATCAGCGTGAGTCCCCATTGAACAATAGCCATATCGACGTCAGATCCAGATGTTAAATCCTTCGGGTCATCGATAAGTCCTTCGGGCACAATGTTAAGTCCTTCGGGCCACCAATAAGTCTTTTGAGCGTGGTGATAAGTCCTTCGGGCCATCAGTAAGTCCTTCGGGCATGATGCGGCAAAGATATCGCCGTGAGTCCTCATAGAACAATAGCCATATCGGCGCCGATCCAGATATTAAATCCTTCGGGTCATCGATAAGTCCTTCGGGCACGATGTTAAGTCCTTCGGGCCACCAATAATCTTTTGAGCGTGGTGATAAGTCCTTAGGGCCATCAGTAAGTCCTTCGGGCATGATGTGGCAAAGATATCGGCGTGAGTCCCCATAGAACAATAGCCATATCGGCGCCGATCCAGATATTAAATCCTTCGGGTCATCGATAAGTCCTTCGGGCACGATGTTAAGTCCTTCGGGCCACCAATAAGTCTTTTGAGCGTAGTGATAAGTCCTTCGGGCCATCAGTAAGTCCTTTGGGCATGATGCGGCAGCATATCAGCGTGAGTCCCCATAGAACAATAGCCATATCGGCGTCAGATCCAGATGTTAAATCCTTCGGGTCATCGATAAGTCCTTCGGGCCATCAGTAAGTCCTTCGGGCATGATGCGGCAGCATATCAGCGTGAGTCCCCATAGAACAATAGCCATATCGGCGTCAAATCCAGATGTTAAATCCTTCGGGTCATCGGTAAGTCCTTCGGGCACGATGTTAAGTCCTTCGGGCCATCAGTAAGTCTTTCGAGCATGATGATAAGTCCTTCGGGCCATCAGTAAGTCCTTCGGGCATGATGCAGCAGTCTTAGTAGCGTAGGTCCAAAAATGGCAACAACCTCGTAAAAAATAAAAAATAAATAAATAAAGGGGAACCTGCATTTTCAAGCCCCAGTGAAAGGTTCCATAGAGGGAGAACCCTAAATCCAGAATCTCAAAAAGAACTCTCAGTCGAAGGAATTCACCTATGACACAAGGTTATATAGGAAACCTTTTGTGTCGAAAGCGAAGAGTCTTATATAGGAAAGGCTCTGAGCTTCATTGTTTTAGAATGAAAGGTTCTATATAGGAAGAACCTGTAACTCTAAAATTTCAGACGCCAAAAGTTCTATATAGGAAGGACTGACGGCTCTAGGGTTTGAAGACTAGCAGTTCTATATAGGAGGAACTCCCAGTCGGAAAAATCCACCAGCGGTGCAAAAGGTTTTATATAGGAAAAAACAGCGTTAAAGACGAAGAGTTCTATATAGGAAGGACTCCAAGCTTTACAGTCTCGAAGTGAAAGGTTCTATATAGGAATGACTCATAACTCGAGGCTTCAGAGTGAAGGGTTCTATATAGGAAGAGCCTGTAGCTCCAAGATCGGAAGGTGACGAAACTCTATATAGGAAGAACTTACAAGCCCGAAGATTCAGCTAAGGAAGAGCGGAGATGTCCAAAAGAACACGTTTTTCCAAAGCTACAAACAGGGAAGTCTGATAAAAATGAGTGCTTATGAATCTTTGCTTTGTTTCCCATTCCATGAGAACAAGCAAAGAGGGGCAACTGTAATCACTCATTTTTTACCTGTAAATACATATTAGTGTTGCATGTATATTTATTATATTATATGTTTATTGTTTGCATGAGTATTACTAATATATATAAGGTATGGTGTGCATGTATATTATAAGCTATATATGTATACATATTAATGATGTATGTGTGTCGCGTATGTATCTAGAGTATGAGCGTATTTGATTAATGTGTAGATGTTATGTTAATTATGGGTATGATTATATGTACGTATGCCAATATGTTATACTTGTATAAGTATATGTTTGTATCATGTATGTGTATTGTTGTTATAATTATATTATTATTAATATTATTGGGCTGATATGAAATGAAATCCAAAAAATTATATATATTAAATAAATAAATTACAGTCCAAGTCCAATTACAAATAGTTACAAGGCCCGGTTGGCCCAAACCTTATCTAAATACAACTGTGTGTGCAGGTAGCTGTGGGCCGTTGGATCAAGATCTGATCCAACGGCCACGATCCAACCAAGAAGTCAAAAATATCTGCCAGCCGCGTGTTCCACACGTATGGACCGTTCGAGTGCCACGCGCGCGTGTGGTCCACGCACGGACGCTTTGATATCCCACGCGTTCTGACTCCTCGACTGCGGAGCTCCACGTGGCAAGATCTGGAGCCGTCTCATCAAATCGAGGCTTCATCCAGGCCGTTCATCCTTCAAGCCATCTCGACCGTTAGATCTGATCTGATCTAACGGTCGAGAACGCGTCTGGCCGCTGGTAGAATACCCATACCGCCACCATGCCGATATTCAACCACCGTGCTCAGAACATGCCAAATACAACAAGCAACAAGTTGTCAGTCCAGATCTGAAAAAGCAAGTTACAACTTGTACAAAAAAAAGACAAGCTTATATACGAAACAAAGATCTTGTAAAAAAGGAGAGAGAACAGAGAGGTGATAACAAAAAGGAGAGTGGTAACAGAGATCTTGTAACAAAAAAAAATCGAAAGTTGTAACCAGTCAAGTGATAATCGAAAGTCAGTCCAGTGGTAAACACTTGTTTCTTTTTCTTATTTGTTTTTTTTACATGCATATACAAAGAGATAAACAAAAAAAAAAAGAGAATAAGTCTTACCGTCGCCGTCCGTGGGTCTCCCTTCCTCAGTGACAAGCCTTTCGGCTTCCCCAAGCCAGAGATGGTGAACTGAAGGAAGGGGAAGGCCCCTGGTAGTTTCAATTTTAGGTTTAAAAGTGTTTTTTTTGTTCGTATTTCCTAGATCTAGGGCGAATAGAGGTGTATCCTCTGAATCCAACCTCGGATTCGTGTCGAGGATGGAAAGGGGGTTATTTTGGTGTGCTTTGGAGGCTCGCCGGCGTCGGTTAGCGGCGGCCGGGGCGGAGAACACGGCGGCCGGCCACCGGATTTTGGGTTTCATGGGGGAAAGTTGAGAGAAAACGAAGAACAACAGGCTATTGCAAAACCAAAAAATGAAATGAAATGCTGAAAATTTGGTTTCGGCCTAAAAAGAGGGCTTTTATAGTTATTATCATTTTTTGAAATGGGTAAATCACACACTTAATCCCCCTGCGTTTTCAATATTTTCGTTTTTGTCTTGCCGCATGGTATAATTACAATCCCAGTCCCCCTGATATTTCAAAGGCTTACAATCTAATCCCTAAATTACACCGAATCAGTTTTTAAATGGTAAAATTACGCCTTTAGCCATCCCGCGTTTTTGAACTTTTCATTTTGGATCTGCCCCTTGGTCCAATTACAATTTTGATCCTTCTAGGTTCTGATTGTTTCGCAATTTCGTCCCTAAATTACAAATTATTGTTCTTTAATTTCTGCCACTGACTTTTATTTTTCTTTCATTTCAGTCATGTTTTCTTTGTAAATATTCATGTTCGTATTATAATCGTATATGTTGATATTCTATTGTTTTATTTTATGTCCCTCGTATATGCCTCGTATTTTATGTTTACATGTATATGTGTATTAAGCTTATAATAGTCATGCATCTTTTTACCCGGTTATTCATATTAAGCATGTTATGTTTTAGTTGATTCGTACATGGTATATTTTGTATTTTGTATGTGTGTATATTTTTTTAAGGATTGCATGCTTGTATATTTACTTTTTTTTTGTATGATATATTGTCCCATATATGTTGAAATATGTTTTATTACTAGTATGTATGTCTTTTTGAAATATTTGTTCGTCTGTATACGTAATTATTCATGCCTTGTTATTCTGACTTGTTAAAGTTGTTTTTATCTATTATTTAGAATAATATGTATATATGCATGTTTTAGTCTAGTATATCATTTATGTTAGATTAGTATTCTGTTATGTCAATATTTATTGCATTTAAATATTTTGCCATGTTTTATATTTTTGCCACTAAGATTGCATATGATATATAACTTGTTAATGCAGTGCCCTTTTATCCGAGCGTAAACGGGGCCAGTATCAGGCGTAGTGATAGTGGTTGGGCGTTTATTCTCGGATAATGGGGCCCTTAAAATTTATTCGCAATTATGACCGAATTTTAAAATAATTGTCACTCTAATCCGAAAAGTCCAATATTAATAAAGCGGTAATTATTAAAGTACCAGTTTTGGGCGGTGTGGGGGTGTTAATCCTTCCCCAACCGTAACCGACTCCCGAACCCAATCTTTTTGAATCTCTGGTTTTATGGTGTCCGGCCTACCTAAGTGGCCGGTGGCGACTCCATTTTTTAAATGCGGTTTCTTTTAAAACCCCATGGAATAAATATTTTATATCCAAAAGAATCACAAACACCTTTCAAAAACACTTCGAAAAAGCCACGTTTTATTTAGCGATGACCAGAGTAAAAAGAGACATCGCTACACCCGGTAACGACGCCAATTTGACAAGCATCATATTTTTCAAATAAATATTCCTTAATCTCAAATAAAATAAATAAATAACGTAGTAATAGAGAAGAAGGGTCGATCCGCAGGGACTAAGGAGCTTCTGATATTCGAAGGTTTTGATTCTGACTGTTACGAGAAAATAAAGTAATTAAGGGGTTTGACCGAGAGAGGTAGAAAATAAATATAGAGTAAAAGAGAGAATGATGGAAGTCAATTTCAAGAATTAAATCAATTTAATAAAATAGCCTCAGGCTTCGCTTGACTCATTTCCAATAGATCATTGAATAAGATTTTTACTTGGATAAATGTAAGTTACTATCTACAAGGCCCAACCCTTATAACTTGTTTTTCTCTCCGGTAGACCGATAATCCAAAATCAATTTTTGAATTTTAGTTTTTTGGCTAGACTAACCACGACTATCGTCGTTAGAATAAAACAGTTTTTAAATCTGGAAAAAACCCGACTCGGACTATGTTGTCTCAATGATAATCTGATCTCAATTTCCCTTAGCGAATCCGTCGCTAAGTGTGTTCATAGGAATTCGAATATGCTACAAGCCGATCCTTCCTCCTAACTATAAATCGAAACAACATTCAAACCAACGAGCTCTTTTTGAAATGAAGGTGTTAAGATTTTTAAAGGAAAAACCAATTGAAAATCCTAGTTTGCAGAAAATTGAGAAATATATTCGAAGTTATAAAGCGCTTTTCGATTCTCACGATCAGAATCGAGTTGTTGCTAAGCCCTCATCTTGTTAAAAAATTAGCCGAGCATGATTATGGTAAAAAATCATACTCGACATTTTAAAAGGAAATAAATAAAAACTTGAAAATAAAAACGTAAAGGAAAAGAGAATTTTATAAAATGTAGAAAGCTAGAACAAATTAAGAATGGGAGATGAGAGATGATTCTCTAGCTTACCCCAAAGGGGTATTTATAGTATCTTAAAACCCTAAAAAGATAAAAGATAAATCCTAAAAATATTTAAATTAAATACAAATGATAATCCCAAGTTTAAATTTTAAATCCGTCTGATAAGCTATCAAAATGCAGCTGATAAGCTATCAAAGTGCTGACGTCATCTTCTAGAAGTGCTGACGTGGCGTCCAGTCAGATTTTTCATGCCCACTAGCCCAGCCTTGACTCCAGATAAAATTTGTAGAACTTTGCCTCTTTTCAGTGTGTTTTTCAGAATTAAAGGTCTGCACAAAAAATACATAATAAAGCTTAGATCAGTATAATATTCGAATCTTTAGAGGCATAATTAAAGATAAAACGATAGCCAAATAAACTACTTATCAAGTGCTTTAATTTGAACATTTCATGTTAATAATTTCTCGACAGGAATCACAAAAGCCTCATCAGTTTTGGCTATAATTTGGCGTTTGGTACACCATCTAAAGCAAATAGAAAGAAAGAATTCCGATAGTTATCTGCACAGGAAACCTATGCACAAACTTTAACTTAGTGCCCCCATAATACAGAGCTTTATAAATGAACCTTTGGTTTGTTTGTAGACTTGGCACCCATCTTTGCTGTTCATGTTGACAGTTCTAATTGAAAGGAAATGAAACACAATTCCTTCTTATTGAACCTTTGTTTCTTCTCACAATTGATTTTTACTTTTGTCGAATCAAAACTGTATGTAGCACGTGTGAGCCATGACATAAGTTTTTACCAATATGTAATATAAGCACTAATGGTATTGGACCTTGTCACCTTAATAAGCTCTAAGTACAAAATTAGCAACAAACTTTGAAGTATTACCAGAAAAAAACAGAGTTACATTTTCATCTGTTACTGTGTGGTCAAGTTATTAGGTCAATATTATTTTAGGAATTATCATTTGAGCATATATTTGTATTATATAATACATGTATCCCATTTCCTTTCTTTCATGCCTCAAACTACATTGTTTCGTTTATTGATAAGTGCTTCAAAAAGAACAGTAAATGCACTTGCTGACTCATTCAAGAGAGGCTAAATAATAACCCTTGTATATATCATTTGTAAAGTAGCTTCATAGGTCATACGTGCTTTAATTTGAACGTTTCATGTTAATAATTTCTCGACAGGAATCACAAAAGCCTCATCAGTCTTGGCTATAATTTGGCGTTTGGTTCACCATCTAAATCAAACAGAGAAAGAATTCCGATAGTTATCTGCACTGGAAACCTATGCACAAACTTTAACTTAGTGTTTTTTTTAAATAATCTAAAGGTGATTATAAGGTAGTATCAGTTCATAGATATTCTTAATTCTTTGACAATGCACACACACCTTGCAGACATTACGATTGCACAATATGATAGAGATGTTCATTCTAGGTGAAACACAGAATAAACATGATTCGCTTTTCCACTAGGACCTCTTTGTGGGTTCTACAAACAAATAATTATTTTTGCATGGAAGAGAAAAGATGCATAATCAATCATCCATTTCAAAGTACTAGACTGCTGTGTAAGATTGACGTTCCATTGGACTAAAGTCATGTACTTCAATCATTCTTGTCACTTCTTTTTCCCTACTAAATGTCTATCTTGAGCCGCTTGCTAGGGGTATGTTCCAATCATCTCTTTTCATATGGATATTGCATTTCCAGACAAGCTTGATAGGATATTTGGACAAGTTTTAACACAAATGTTCTTGACACCTAAGGTGCTATTGTCTTGTCTTAGTGAAAATGGTTACAGTAGAGTTCTTATGGCCTAATATTGGCTTATATTACAAATAAGTACCTAAAGTATACTTTTTTATTAAATTAAGTACTTAAAGTATACTTTTTGGTCAAAATAGGTACCTAAAGTATTTTTTCGTCAAAATAGATACTAAAGTATATTTTTGGTCAAAACAGGTACTTAAAGTATATATATTTCATCTAGGTTTCTAAAAGTTGTCATGTGACATTGATTAAAAAATACATTAGGTACCTATTTTAACAAAAAAATATACTTTAGGTACCTATTTTGACCAAAAAGTATACTTTAAGTACTTAATTTAACCAAAAAGTATACTTTAGGTACTTATTTTAACAAAAAGTGTACTTCGGTTACTTACCAAAAAAATTGTTTAGGTACCTAAATGAAAAGGTTAGTATACTTTAGGTACTTATTTGTGATATAAGCCCCTAATCTTCTTTGGTAATTGTTTCAGGTTTATGCAGAAGCCTACACTTGCCCATGTGTTCGGTACCACCCATTTGATTGCTATTTTGTGGCCCAATCAAATGGAAATTATATTGCCATTTTCTCTTCAAATCCCCCCGTCAAGCTAGACAAGTACAAAAGGTATGAAAGTCATGGAGTGGCTGGATTTCCAATTAAGTGCAATTTCAGCTTGGATGGGGAGAAGCTTGTCTCTGGTTCCTCAGATGGTTCCATATACTTCTATAACTCCCAACCGTCAGTTCTTATCAAGAAAATCAAGGCGTACGAGGAAGCTTGTGTTGACGTCGCTTTCCATCCCATCTTGTCTAATGTAATTGCTTCAAGTAGTTGGAATGGAGGTGTTTCAGTGTTTGAGTGAGAGCCAAAAAAAGTTGAAAATACAAAGATGTACTAAACATTATCTCATTTGTCATTAAGGTATAAGACGTTTTATGAGAACAAAATTGTCTAATAGCTTCGGACTGGAAAGCCATTTGGCTTACACCTATGGAAGCCAAAAACCTTCCATCACAATTCACACTTGGATATAGTAGCTAAAATGAAGGTTGATTTGGAAGTTACCAAAGTATAGGGAACATCTCCATCATATTGTGCCTTGTGGTATTGTTGAGGGGAATCTTCTATTATTTCGGGAGAAGTCTTTGAAGTGTTGTTTACTAAACAAACTTGACGACCTTCTCAATATGTCTAATATTGTGTTCTCGAAGTATCTGGATGTTGAGAACACCTTTTATCACCCTCACCACAGTTAAAAGTGTTGGGAGTTGCCTAGAGCTCTCGCACCAAAGGGATTAAATCACACTCATAGTAGGATTTGATGACACTTCAAAGACTTGTCTCGAAGAGTCACAAATTCCCCTTAATAGGTACAAAAATGAGAAGGTTTGGGACTTGGTTCAACTAAGTTCTTGTAAAAATTATAACCAATTTGAACATAGGAATTGATTTTGGCCATAAACATAGGATGTGTTGTACAACTCAATTTCATTCTATCATGTTCTTTTCTAAAATTTTGTAGGTTAAAGAAAAGAAAGAAAAAGCAGCCAACATCCGTGCATGGAAGTTGTGGGAAATTGATGCATAATGTGTAGTGTCTAGGTACCCCTAACCCATACTCAAAGCTTTGATGGATGTGGGGTCAACATCATAGAACAGGTAATAGCATTCGTTTAAAGATTTGATGGATTGTGGGGGCATACTCAAAGCTGTTCTATGCTTTGATATATGTTCATCCACCTCATTCCCTTTCCTTTGCACAGAAAACAAAAGGGGAGAAAGAGGGAACAGAGGAAGTGGGGGGCCAAGAACCCCAAAAATGATACTTCAACAAAAGACATAATTATTCAACTCCCTTCCCAAACCCTTGATGGAGGTCAATTGCAAACCACTTCCCTTTTTAGATGCATTTGCAATGAGTCCAAACAAAAACCTCCAAACTCCCCCTACCCATCTTTAAAACACTCAATCCATAAGTAAAAAAAAATTATATATATATATATTAAATTTTTGTCCCTTAAGCAAGGTCAGGGGTTCGAATCCTGACATTGTAAATGGAGAAAAGTGGGTTGGGAAGGTCGCCTCATATTAGACCTTTACAGAACCTGATCCGGATTAGTCAGTCGATGAGTTGGATACCAATGCTTAAACAAAAATAATAATAATAAATAACTATGAATTTATGTGGGATAATAAGGGTCTTTCCTACTTTAATCAGTCGTATTGAGCATGAAGAAGTTTTAAAATTTGTGGTCTACTTCTACTTTTATATGAACTAACACTAAAATTAAAGTGTTGGTTAAAACTTTTCTTTGTAGGTCACCAACACATTCAATATGGTGCTGGCACTCCATGTATATTCTAATCAATTCCTATATGTTTAAACCTATCCATTTATTTATTCCATTTTCTGTAGTATTCTCCGCAAACATGATTACGATCCTATAACCCTTGAATTAAACCATGAATCTTTAGAGTAATCATAACACTTAAAAGCCTTTGAACAAGATGTTTAATCAATGTCACCAGTTGACACCACAGATGCCTACCTCCCTTGAAACCTGAGTCCACCTACAATCCAACCAAGTTGCTGTTAGATTATGTATACTTCTCACTCAAAACAAATATTTCATTTCAGCTTTTTAATTATACCCTACAATAATATTAACCAACAATATTGCATGAACTTGTAGTCAACTAGATCTCTCTGCTACTGTTGTATTTGCTTTTTCAACATATAATTTTTTTCTCTTCCGATTCTCCGGAGTTTTTTTTACTAATTCGGACAGACTTGCATCACACACCTAACTTTGATGGATGGGTCTCCCAGCGAAAACTTTCTGTATGCATAAGATCTTGAACTCTAAACATACTTAAACAATACCAAACTACTTATCACTTGGACCAACTTTGTCGATATTTTCTAACATATAAATTAGTTCACAAAGTTGTAATATTGTTGAGGAAACATCAGTAGGACTGTGTTCTTTAGTAGACAGAATCATTACTTACTGTGAGTAAAATATCATCACTGTTCTTCCTAGCTATTATAAACTTAATTCTTACATCCAAGTTGTCTGAAAAAGATTCCATAACGATGCTTGATGGATGAAAGTTTTCTCATCATTTATTTAATTATGTCCTATATATTGCAAGTGAAGTTTTAGTTTTTTTATTGATTTTTCTTGATTGTTCTTTCGGTTTTCCATAACTTTGTCAAGTGAAATTTTTTTGTATGCAGAAAGCTTCGAATTCGAGAATTATTTAAGAGATATTAAACTATTTATCACTTTGACCAATCCGTCGACAACAACTTTTTAAACCCTTAAGAGTTGAACGTTTGATTGATTATAAGTTTGATTTATCCTTAAACAATGTTTCAAACTGACCATAATATAATCCTAAACTCACCTTGTCCTCAAAATGTGAGCTTAGGGCAGCGTGACACAGTGATTGGAGGCAACTCTTTTTTTTGTAGTTCACCTAAAAGGGAAGTCTTGTTGTCTTTTATACTCAAGATAGCATGGAATGCTCAGATATATTGTGTTTGGGAAGATAGGAATCGCAGGCTGTTTTGTAATGATTCTAGGTCTGTGGCTTTTGTTTTTAATTTCATTATAGTGATTGTACCGATTATGTTGTAAAAATATAAGATTACTTAGTATATTTCAAAAAATCTCATATCTTTCTTTTATATTATTTGTTTTGTGTTTAAATATAAGGACTTGATGTTGGATTTATAAGATAAAAATATGATGGTGGTTACATGCACATGGGTTTGGCCAAGAAGTCTAGCTTAGTTGAAAGTAGTTGATTTCCCCATGCGCATAAACTATAGGCCTGATCTTTTTTAATCATTTTTTATTATTTTAAAACGATTTTAACCGTTCATTTTAAAATGAAAGTATATTTATTTTTAACAATTCATTTTAAAATAAAAATATCTTCATTTTAATCAATTATTTTATTTTTGATAAATTTGTCCTTGACTAATGTCTATTTTTAAATACCTTTTTGGGCATTTATCATGCACATATGCCTTCAAAAATCGTCTCAAAGTAGAATCTACCTACTTTCTTTTCTTCTCTCTCATTTTAAACGTGTTTTGAGGCTGAGTATTCATTGGTTCTTTGCATTTTCTGTTGTCTGCTTCGGCAGAAATGCTTATTGAATCCTGAAAGGTATGATGCTTCACCGTAAAATATTCTTAAGGACAGTGTCTAATACACGCCTCGAGCAAGTCTCATTTTCACCCTTTTTTGATTTAACCAAATATTTTTTCTACATATCACACTTAGGGACAAATGTATAGATAGATCTGAGTATGTTAATTTTGCTTTGTACTACATTAGTTGAATCCTGGAAAGTATGATGCTTCACCTTAAAATATTTTTAAAGATAATATCTAGTGCACGCCTCAAACAAATATTATTTTCAACATTTTTTAGTTTAACCAAATATTTTTCCTACGTATCTCACTTGAGGGCAAACGTATAGATAGATCTGTTGATTTTGCTTTGTATATAGCTTGGGGTCTACATTAGAGTATCTTTGTTCTTTATGATACTTTAGTTACTTTGTCTTTGGATAAATATACACACAATTTATCTAAAAAAAGGGTAAATTACTAAAATGGTCACTAAACTTTGGTAAAAAATAAAACGGTAACCAAACTTTCAAATGTTACAAAATGGCAATTAAAATTGGTAACTCGGCCTTTAAAGACATTTAAGGGGTAACGTTGCAATTATAAAAAAATAGATAATAACATATTTAATCATCTATATTTATAGATTTAATCAATTTAGTCCTAATTAAAAAAATAATAAATCTACCCCTTTTCCTCCTTCGTCTTCTCAAACCATCCCAAAGCTAAACCATCAAATGTAACACATACTCACATACTCATACTGGATACTCATACCCAGAATTGAGTCTGTGTAACATTGAATCTTGATAAACATATATGCTGCATATTTATTTTGCTCCCTTTGCAACCTAGAAAACAAAGCAAACTGTGAGCCAGTTTTGCAAACTTGAAAACATATATGGATATTGGATTGCGAGTGAAACTTCCGCTCGAGATTATACCGCTAGCCCGATTGACCCCAGCCCGAAGATGACAACTGTTGATCCTGACTCAACATTTGCCGTTTTGCAAGCAGCACCAACCCCTTAAAAACCAAGAAAACAATTAATGATGTTGTAGTTCTCACTTATCAAGCACTTTGCAAACAGGAGATGCCATGCCAGCAAGTGATGTCGATGTGATAGAGAAATGTGCAGATGATTCGAATTCGAACCTCGTAGGGACTCGGAGGAATGGTTTGGAAAGACAAGATGATGGAGGAGGAAAAAAGATTAAATTTATTATTCTTAGTTAGGATTAAATTGATTGAATTTATAAATATAGAGGACTAAATGTGTTATTAACTAAATTTTTATAATTGCAACGTTACACATTAACGGTTTTTAACGGCCGAGTTACCATTTTGTTACAAAACATAAAGTTTAATTGTCATTTTTTAACATTTGAAAATTTAGTTACCGTTTTATTTTTTTAAAACAAAATTCAGTGACCATTTTAGTACTCTACTAAAAAAAATTATTGGTAGACGAATTTTACTGTCAGATACATACTAATACAATGAATCAACAGTCTTTATTTAAGGATCTCCTTCCTTTTCAAAGCTTAGTATTGCAGAAACATAGAATCCAACACTTAAAATCCCATGAACAATACACAATATTCCCCCAACGAATAGAAAATGGTGATGCAAAACCTGCTGGCATGACCCTTTTGATCTGGAATTCTCCAGCATTCCCCTAACCAGCGCTGGAAATCCAACTGCCACTACAATCCTGATTAAACCATAAACCAATGAGTTTCACATCAAATTTCTAGCAAAAATGGAGTTTTGGAAAACACATACCAAGAAAGAACGAGACACCCGAACCAGAATTTCCTATTAGCAGACGAATTTTCAAGCCTCTCGGTGCAGCAAATGCACATGCAGCCTCCGAGCAAGTTTGCAGAAATATGGGATAAAGCTAGTAGAACAGCTGCAATCAACCCCAGCTTGAAAGCTTTATCATTTGGCTCTTGACACTCTAATCTCTTTACATTCTTGTATCTCATCTGTTAAAAAAACATTTGATTTGTATGTTATGAATGAATCATATATATAGAGAGAGAAGAAAATGCATATGCACAATGCATGTACCTTGTCTTTGGTAATGTCTGCTTGGATGCTGAGAAAACCTGCAGAAAAATCTGCAACAACAATCATAAGACAGACAAAAACACCAGCTTTTGCCATTCGACACACGACCTCAAATGAACCTGGGGGGTATGAAACTGATGATACTTTAAGAGAGATGCATGAATATTTTATAGAAAGGGTAAAGTATATGTTCATGACAAAACCCTTAATTTTCCTTTTCCTACTTTGCATGAATATGTACTTAAATGCGACAAAGAAATACCTACTTACTTTCACTATTACACTTGTGCTTTGCCTGCTCTTATTTGTTTTGGAAGCTAAGAAAGTTTCTTTGCGACTGATTGTCTGATTGTTTAGGGTAGGGACCTTAGCCAGATCTTTGCTTTCAAGTCCCTAGAGTAATTTCCCTACCGCACATGCAGGGACGGACATATAATTTTATGTTAGGGGACGAATTTATAAAATTTTAGGAGACAAACTTATAAAAAAATTTAGGAGAAAAATATTTTTTAATAAAAAATACATAAAATTTTAAAAAAATTAAATCATTTACGAATTTCAAATTTTTAGGGAACGACTACCCCTCCAACCCCTTCTTTCCATCCCTGCACACATGCGACTTAAATCATGGCCATTTTAGATTTTATTTGATTTATGTTGAATCATCTTTTGGAAATTAAAGGAGAATACATGAAGGTCCTCTCTAAGTGTAGGAAAGAAATTTCCTAATCATAATCATGTATGTGCAGACACGTATTCAAATTTGATACTTCGATCCTCTAGTAAGAGAAAATCAGTGAAGGAATTACTATATATTTACAATGGATAAAGTACACCAAAGGTCATTAGACTATGCTCAAATGGTTGTTTTAGTCACCAAACTTTCAAAATTACAATATAATTGTTAAGTTTATAGAACTGTTATAAAATGATCACTACGACGTTAAAACAATTATGGTGATTATTTTGTAGTTTGTTCATATATAGATTTGACAATATTATATATTATATGAAAAAAGTATAGGGTAAACTACCTCTATAGTTACTTAACTATTGGGGTAGTTCTATTTTGACTAATAAATTATTAATTTTGTCAATCATGTCACTTAACTATTTAAATGGTATCAATCAAGCCACGAACCATTTAAAAAAATATACCCTAAACCAAGATAATATTATTCTCAAAATAATCTTACATTTCATAAACCCAACAATTTAATAGGTAAAATGAAGAATTGGGACAAATACTCTACCATCCGACTAACGATCATTAACAAACATATCAAATTATATTTTTTGAACAAGAACAAAAATTAGATTTTCCATAAGTAATCATTGAAAATAAAATAAATATACACTAAAACTCAAAGAGCGTAAAAATAACAAAAGCAAAATCTATCACTTTATAGTAGAACCTGCTAAGTCTTGGAAATAAAATCCAGCAGCCATCTATTTTAACCATAATATTCTATGATTTATGAAAATATGTTCGCTGTAATATCTTAATACATTAGTAAACACTACAAAATGGTATCAAAATCTGAAGAGACAATTGATCTTCTCAAAACACAAAACTGTCATAAAGGACGTTAAGGTGTCACAAAAACATGTTAAAACTATGATAAAAACAGACGTAGAAACTGCCATTAAACTAGATGAAAAAATTAACATAAAAATAAATAAACTAAAACTTTTAACAAAGCAAAACAAGTAAAACAAAAAAAATTACAGACATTTATGAAAAAGATAATATTTATTTATATACAATTAAATTAAAATTTTATCGACGATATAAAGACCATCGTTATAGACTAAACTTGTCAAGAAGAAAATAAGTTATAAGAAAATTTAAATGTAAAAACTGATAGCATATCAAACATATGATACTAATAGTATTTGAACATGTAAAAGACGACGGCAAATTTCCTCAAGTCCCTTCATGTCATGTCTCTTTGACAAGAACTGCCACTAAAATCACTTTCATTTGATGGAAATGACAATTTGGTGTGGAGTTTTTCTATAAGTGGAGAATGTACTGTTAAGTTAGGGTACAGGGTGAACAACAAAAACATATGATTCAATTGTATTCATAATCCAATATATATACTATTTATTTAAGGTGTTAGGAATTTGGTGCACGGCAAAATAACATAAACGATAATAATATAGATCAAGATATAGATAAGAGACAATATTTAACGTGCTTTAGCATAGTCTACTTTCAAGGATTAGAAAAACGAACATTCCACTATCAACGTGAGAGTACAAATAGGTGGAATCAAAATACTCTTCCCAACATCCCTACAATATTCATCTCTACAACGTAGTCACTTAGTTGTAGAGAACCTAGAAATTGTTACATCTCTTCAGAGTAATTCTCTTTATCTCTTATAATTCGGTTAAACCTAGTCAATATTTATAGACTCAAACACGTGGTCACCAAGAAACATTATTCAATAAGATCTCTTACCTAATATAGATATTTACTCATCAAAATAAACTCTAATTACCAAGTAATCTTCAACTACTAGAATTATAATAAAATTTAACTTAATTATCAATTAGAATTTGAGTCAAAATATAACCTAACGTATACGGCTATTCCTATGCTATTTCCTTTTCCAAGCCTAGAAATTTCAGGAACAAAGTACAATATTTCTCTGTTAAGAGATTTTCTGATTGTGTGGTTAGAAGTGATATTATTTAATCTTGGAAGTTTTCGACTCTTAATAGGATTTTAGGAACATTTTAGTTGAGAATAACACGGTATGTAAATTGGTTCTACTTATTATATCGTATCTTGTTTGTCGAGTTGTTTTGTTTTTTTAATGACCGATTGACAAAATTGAAGAATAAAGACGTGATGGAGATCGAACACGCGCCCTAAAACACACAAACAAGATATCTGAACCACCGATCCGAATTTTAAAAAATTAATTAATTTTTTAATAAAAATTATTTGATTGAGCTGGATATTTGACCATAACTTTTTTTTAACCGAATACGCGACCCGACTCGATACTTTTAATATATATATTTTTTAATTTTAAATTATATTTTTATTTTAAGTTCTTTAATATTTTTACTTAAATTAAATTTAAATTTCTAAATTATTTATATTTTTGTATTGTGTATTTTTAAGTTTTAAAATTTTTAAATATATTTTTATTAATTTGTTAATACAAGATTCAAAAGAAAAAACGAAATTAATATTTTTAATGTCTTTTTAGTGATAAACTTTAATATATATATATATATTCAAATCTTTCATCTTAAAGCTAACTTTAAATCACTAATTTTTTTATTTGAATTATGTATTATGAACTTTTAAATTGCATATGTTTACTATATAATTTTTTAAAACTTTTAAATTTAAAAATAAAAAAATATAAATCGAATACCCGTTACTTAATTTTCCGAGTACCCAAGATTCACAGGTACTCAAATAGCAAATACTCGACTAAAACGAGCCGGAACACATGACAACATATATAATACCTGGAAGAACTGGTACTCGAGAAAGAACACCTCTGCCATCAAGCATCATTAAAGGGTACAAGTTCAATTCCTGTCGGTGGCATTTCACCTCCAAGATTACCACGTTTGCCGATTTGATACTTTAAGTTTCCCGATTTTTCAATTGGGACCTTGCTCAGTCAATACTCTCCCGAAACCCTCTGACATGGGCCTTTTGATTTGGAATTCTCCTACATTCCCAATTTCCCATGACCCTTTTATCATTTGGCTCTTGACACTCTAATCTCATTACATTCATGTATCTCATCTGTTAAACGTATAGTTAAAAAAAATCTACAAGAACAATCATGAGACAAACAAGAACACCAGCTTTTGCCATTTATCAAATCTTTTATTGATGACCTGAGTTCGAGTAGTTTGTCTACATGATATATTTCTAGAAGTGATAAATGGGTCGTTCGATTCGGGTCATTTTGGGTCTAACTGCATTCGGTTTAAGTTCGAGTCTGGTTTGATTTTAGTTCGGGTATGTGGTGATTTCAGTTCGGGTATCGGGTCGGGTTGGTTGATTTTCGATTCAGTTAAGATCGGGTCGTTTATTTTCGGGTCTGGTCAATATCGGGTTCATAGGAGATCGATCGGTTTTAGTTGAGTTAGGTTTTTTTGCCCTATATATAATTTTATATAGCCTGTATATTTGACTTTTTTGTGAGTTGTGTAACAGTTCACATCTCATATTTCTTTCTTTATTTTAATATATTTCTTTATTTCGGTTTATCTTCTATTTGGGTCCATTTGGTTCGGTTGAAAATCAGTTTGGATCATTTGGATCAGTTGAAAAACGGTTTTGGTTCATTTTCGGTTTGATTGTAAATCAGTTCGATTTCGATTCGGTTTATTTCAAATTTCGTTTTATTTCAGATCATCGTGTTCGAGTCGATTTTGGGTCTCATTTGGGTTTTGGGTCAAAATTTTTAGGTCTATATATATCTTATTAAAAGACTAGAATTAATGAACATGTATTAAAAATTTATTTATAGATAAAAGTTATTACTTTTTTATTTTTATTTTATATTTGAATTCGATGCTTTAAAATCTAATGATTGGAAGTGGGCTGGGTTGAATGTTTGGGATAGTGAGATTGGTTGGAATTGCTGGGCCTCCTGACCTCCTTTAAGCTAAGAGTGTTGAGGTTTATCTTTCAAGAGCAATTTTAGAGAAAAAAAACAAAGTCAAATTGATAATTTTTGAAGAAAAAATGTTTGAAAAGCACTGAAAGTTAAAAAATTTAAATTTTACGTTTGAAAAGTACTTTTAGAACCAAAATCACGCTTTTAACTTTTATTTTGTTATCCTCAAATATGTTTATTTACAACTTAGAAAGTTGTAATTTTATTACTACATAATTATACGATTAAAAAATTATTTGTTAGTTTAACCATGTGTGCATAGTGTGTGCGTTATAAAAGGCTAAGTAAATTGAACAGATATTATCTTGTAATCACACCAACATGTTCAAAAAAATATTTTAAATTTATGTATTTTCATAAAATGTTTTCATATATTTTTATGATACTTTAAGTTGACATATTTAATATAATTTAAATTTATATTTTTAACTTATAGTTTCATGTATAAAATGGATCAAACACATTTGGCTGGTTGATTAAGCTGCTTATATTTGTTCCCTCATATTTCCTTGGGTCATGGTTCTAGACCCACTAAGAGCACTCTAGGATTAAAATTAGATTTAAGAATTGTCAAAAAATGACCATTTATCTTCTTAAATTTATTTTTGACAACAATACTAAACACTTGAATCTTAAATTAATTTTCCACAATACTTTTCAAAATCAATACTATAGTAATTTTTGGTGGGGTTGTGACCTCTTTCTGTTTTTTATATTAAAAAATTTAATGAATTTTTTATCTATTTAGATTTCAATTTTTAATTTTATTTAATTTTTTAAATTTTTTTAATTAATTATACTTTATCATCCTAATTTTGTTCTCTGATTCTGTCTCTAATAACATCTATAATATGCATGGGGTTTGACTAATTTCTTCATATTGATTCCACAGGAACAAGAAAACAGTTTGTTCACCTTTATTTAGTTGAATTCAAATGGTATAAGAAGTTTAATTTCAATCTTAATTGAGCCTAGTGTACTCTTTTTGTAATTTAATTTTGATTTGAAATAGAACCTTATTGTATTTTTATATATTATAGTTGGTCAATGTTATATTTTTTAACCCGTGGATATTTCTAATATAGAATTTGCAAGGCTTAAATGAAAAATAAGTGTCCAAAGTATATTATTTTTGAACTTTAGGCGTCTAAAGTATTTTTTAAAAAAATAGGTGCTTAAAGTTTCAAAAGTTATAATTTTAGGTGCCCGGTTGTTAAAAAAGCTGTTATCTATTTAAAACGCGACACATTGCATGAATATTGATTTTTTTAATTATTTTTGAAAAAACTTTAAAATTTATTTTTTTTTAAAAAAAATCTCAAAATTTACAAAAATGTTCAAATCAGTCCCCAAATCCCTAAAAATCCTCAAATCCTCACCTAAAATTAAAAATGACACGTGTTAGTTTTGTATTAGTTAATGGTAGTTAACAGCCGGACACCTAAAATTATAACTTTTAAAACTTTAAACAACTATTTTTTACAAAAAAATATTTTTGGCATTTAAAATTTAAAAATAACATATTTTAGGCACTAATTTTTCATTTAAGCTAATTTGCAATATATAGTTGGTCAATGCTGTAATTTTTTGAATTGTTATTTTAAAATAAAATAAATGGAATTTGGTAGGGCAAAACTGAAGCATCATAATGGCATGTGCAAGCATTAAATTGTTTCATAAACACAGACCGACCCCAATTCAACACTATCCACGTAAGGGTATAGGAGGGACCCATCGCTATTCTGAAAATTTAAATTTTTTATATAATTTTAAAAAATTAAAAAGTTTTATTAAATTTCTTTTGTCTATTAAAATTTTTTATATTTACTTTTCTAAGTTGTTTATTTAAAATTTTATAAGTTTATTTGCCCTGACATAAAATTTAACGTATGTCTATGCTTATCGCCTTTATTTAATTTTTAAGAAATTAAATAAATTCATATAGAAACTATAAATTTCACATCTTTAAATGACTCTTTAATATTAAAATAAATTTAAACCTCCAATCTTTTAAAACTATTTTTCTCTATTGTTATTAATTAGGTCGTTGTTTTGAGAAGTTGTATTGAGATTAGAGTTTCATTGTCTGTCCAAAGTATTTATGATTTAAGATATTGTTTCGTATTATTTTACAAAAATAATTTATAAAGTTAAAAGCATTTTTTAGATTAAAAGTAATATAGAGATTTTTTTCTATGCAAAGTCTTATATACATACATCATAATGCTCTATATTATTTTAAGAGATTTTTGTTACATAAGCATACGATATTCAATTAGTCTGAGCAAGTATATTTGACCGATTGGTTAAGTTGTTCATTTTTATTTATTTATATTCTCTTAGATCATGAGTTTTAGACCTATTAAGAGCATCTCCTTTCCCCCCAATGTCCCTCTTTCCTTTCAGTCTAGGTAGGATTAGGATTAGAATTAAGATTTGTCGAAAAAAAATATTCTGAATTCAAGTATTGTAAAGATTCATTATAATTTATAGGAGTTAGAGATGAAAGCATGGTTTTATGTTAGGGGTAGAAGATTATAAAATTTGAGAGGTGCGGAATTAAACTATCAATAAAATATACAAAAAAAATATCTAAATTATATGAGAATTTAAAATTTTTAGGATGTGCAAACTCACCCCAAATACCCCTCGGGGGTAGACCTGGAAAACTTGACCCGAGAACTGAAAACCGAACCGAGACTCGGTTTGGATCCAAACAAGATGATCCAAACGTGACCCGAAACCCGAAATGAACCGAAACCGAAACCGATCCGAATTCTAGAAGAACCGATATTGACCCGTAATCAATTTGACCCGAACAGATTTTTGCCCTAACCAAAAGTAACCCGAACCGAAAGTAACCCGAAATTAATTTGCTCAAAACTGATCTAAACCGAACATCAACCCGATTTTAACCCGAAATAATATATATTTTATTATCTTTTTGTATTATAATAGTACTAATTAATCACTACATTTGATAAAAATGTAGTAGGGAAAAGTAAAATCCTAATATATATATATTATAGTCAATTGCAAAGAAAGGGGGGAAGTAGGAGGGGCGGAAAAGTAGGAGGAAAAAGTAAAATCATAATATACATATTCTAGTCAAATTTGATAATATATACACATATACTCGAGTCAAATTTTTAGGTAATATTTCAAAATGCTCATCATATGTGCAATTATTAGGGATGTAAAAAGCTGACCCGGCCTGCAAAACTGACTGAAACCGACTTGAGTCAAAACTGCTTGCGACTTGAAGGACTAGTGATCCGAAATTGATTCGAGTCTGAAACTGGTGTTGACCTGAACCCGAGTTGGACCTAGAAATTTTGGATCTGAACCCGACCTGCATCCAACCTGAGAATGACATGAACCCGAATTCAACATGATAATGTGATAACCGAACCCGACCTGCATCCGACCTGATATGAACTCGAACTCAAGATTAACCTGGTAAATAAATGATATTACCCGACTTGTTATCAACCTGACCTGTTATAGACATGATCTGTAATTGACTCAACTTGTTAATGATCCGACTTGTTATTGAACTTATCTAATATTTACTTGACTTGGTATTTGCTTGACTTGTAAGTTGTAAGTTACAAATTTACAATTGATGAAGTTGTAAGAATATGAATTTACTATATTAAAATGTGAGAAAAGATATATTCTCAATTTAAGGTATACGATCATTAAATTAATAAATTTATTTAGGATCATTAATTTATTTGTTATTGAAATTATTAATTATAGTCACTAACTTAATAAACTTGTTTCCTAGACAAATTATGATCTGTATATTAAATTTTAATTGTAAGTTTATAACCATTAAACTAATAAGTTTAATTCATGATTATTAACTTTATTATATAAAAAATAGATTATATAAAATGACTTTAAATATCAATAAGTTTAATTCATGATTTTAATATATATATATATAATTAAACGTGATTTTACTTGTTGTGAACTTGTGAATTGTACAAATAATTTGTGATACTGATAATAATAATATGATCAAGCAAGACACTAAAAGATTGCACCTTATTAATATCAATACATGAGAAACTTTATAAATAGGATAACAACTTCACAAATTCTGAAACTATGAAACTTTATAATTGTACAAATTAAATTTATTACAATTTAGTACAATAAAATTACAATTAAATCAACTAAATAAATTTATGTTAAAATTTAAGCTTTAGATCTTATAGCAAAAATTTTACAAGGCTAAAAGCCCGACTTTGCTACCAGAAATTGACTTATTTTTTTGGTAATTTAGTTAAATAATATTTTTGCTACCAACAAAAGTTTTACAAGGCTAAAAGCCCGACTTTGCTACCAGAAAACCCTCAAATTTTATTTTTAGCAGAAATTGACTCATATTACCTCCGTCTTATTGAAAATGTCAAGTATTGACCTTTTTTAATTCAAACTTTTTAAACTTTGACTATTTATTACTTTAAATGTATTATTGGTAAAAATGTGAAAAAAATATGTTTTAAAAAACTTATATCAAGTAATTTAAATATATATATTTTATAGAATTTAATTAATTCAAATATTTAAAATAATTGTGGTCAAAGTTAAAAAAAATTGACTTTTTTAAAGTCAATAATGGACAAAATTGGTGGGACAGAGGGAGTGTATATTTATATTTTTGGTAATTTAGTTAAATAATATTTTTGTTTATTATAGTCCCTACAATTTAATTTTTAGTAAAAATTTCCCTATGCTGATTTATATTCTGGCAATTTAGTCCAATTTATTTTAGTCCTTAAATTTTAATTTTTAGTTCCAATTAATATTTTTTTGTAATTTAGTCCAATTTTTTTTTAAAAAAACATAGACCATTTTTTTTAGGGATTTAGGCGGCCAAATCCCATTCCCAAGGCAAGGAACGGTCAAGTGTCACTGTCAACCAACAAATCCAAGTCCAATTCCCATATTTTTTTTATCAAGAATTTAAGATCCAATTCCCATCTTTCAAGTTTCAATTTCAAACGAAATTGATTAATTGAGTAGACAATTAAGTTAGCAAATGGAGGGAAAAATCCCGCCCATTTAAGGGTTATTTGCACTTTAGGTCATCACTAGTTTAGGAGCTTTACACTTAGGTCTTTTGTTATTCTTTAGTTTTAATTTAATTCATTTTAGTCTCAATTTTAATTTAGTTTCCTTAGACGTTTACGTTTAGGTTATTTTTTAATTAGTTCCTCCTTGTTTACCTTTAAGGCTTTATCCATTTAAAAGCTTTCATTTTAGTCTTAATTTATGTTTTAGTTTATTAAATTTATTATTTAGTTACAATTATTTTTTATCCGACATCCCTAAAGGAATAAGAGATATTTTGATTCATATTAAATTATTAATCCCTAAAAAATATTTTTATTGAAAATTGACACACAATTACCATACCTGGTCCCAGAGTCTATGACTATTTGTACATACACGTAACAATAACTCAGTACTAATACTTGACTTGAAGCTCAACCGAACCCGATATTACCCGACCTAAATTTTATCCGTCAACAATGTGACCCAACCTGAACGTGGCTCGACCTAAAGTTCATCCAAACCAGAATTAACTAGTTAATTAACTGATTCAGACTCGAACCATTTTGGCTTGAACTGAAACTTACCTGGCCTGAAACTAATCCGACCCGAACTCGAACTCAATCTGATTTGAAATCAACCTGACAATGACCCGTATCTGAGTCGACCTGGGCCCGACCTAATCCGAGTCGAACCATTAAATTGACCTGATATCACCCGTATCCGATTTGACTTGACCTAAAACTTGAATGATTACCTGATTTCACATCCCTATCAATTATGGTCTAAGGTTTGATTCCATGCCCATAAAATTCTCTCTCTTTTTTACGTGTATTTTGAAAATATAAAAAATTCTATCGTACTAAAAACCAACATCGAATATGAAATTAAAAAAATATAGTTATAGGATTGGATCGAGATTCGTTAGGTTCAGGTTAAATGATTAATACCAATGATGGTTGATTTTGAAACATTGAATGATTGGAACTAAACCTAAATGATAATATTAACAAATAAAAAGACATGTTTTTACAATAATATATGATTAATTCTTTATATAATATACACGATTAGATTCACACCCAAGTCCAACTCAAAACGAATTGGCCCAAAAATTTAAAGATTGACCCGACCCGATCCGAACAACCCAATATAGACCCGACTCGAAAACGTCCGATCCGATGTTGACCCCACCCAAAAAATAACCGATCCGATATTGACCCGAATCACTGATTTAATACCCAAATTGACCAGAATCATCGTAGAACTGAACTAAAATCCGAACCAGACCCGAACCGATCCAATCCGAATCTACATTGAATACAGACAAACCCGAAATAAACCGAACCGAAACGATCCAAACCAAAACCGAACCGAACGACCCGTTGGCCACCTCTAACTGGAGGAGCCATGACCCTCAAAATCTGAAAAATTAGTTTGGCCCAAAAGTTTTTAAAATATTAATTTGGCCCCTCAAGATTTTTAAAAATTCATATTAGGTTTCAAATTTTTGAATATTTTTAATTAAATCCACTCTCAAGATTTTTACACGTTCTTATTAAATCTCTCAAAATTATTAAATTTTTTTGTTAAATCTTTAAATTTTTGAAAATTTTAGTTTAAGCCTCCAAATTTTTAAAAATTTTTATGTTGATCCCCCAAGCTTTTACCCCAAGTTCTTGCACTGTGAAAGATCCTCTCAAGTAGTATATGCTCATACATATTCTTAATTTTTGACAATGCACACACACCTTGCAGACAAATCGATTGAACTCGAATCTTTTAAGATGAACATCATCCGCTTTTTCGCTGAAACCACTCGTTGGGTTCTAGTTTTATTTATATTTGATTATAAATTTCATTTGCTAAAAAGAGGAGGGAAATGTTGCCGTAGGCTTTTGATATTTATGCATTAATTATTAAAGCTACTTTTAATTTCTGGTCTAATTTCGCCGATGATCATTGTACTTTTATCATTTGTTTAATTTAGTCCCTAAATTTTGCCAAAGTCTAATGTTTACAAATTACACGGACTAATTTCAAACGTGACGAAGTACATGGATTACTGACGCAATTAGACCTTAATTAATTTTATGGTCATCAGTCATCCTCTCCGATTACTTAGGGAAAATATTCTCTTAATTCACATTTCAACTTTCCAATTGTAAATTGCTATACCGTTTATAAACATACAATTCAAAAGTAATAATTAAAATAAAGATTGCTTTCATCATAAGAATAAATTGGATAAGACTTACTTTTCTAGTAGCCAAATGGTTCTAAAAGTTATGTTTTTTTTTATATATGAAGTTTTAACTCAATTGATATTTAAACTGTAATTTTTTTTTGAAGAGCTAAATTTTAAATTTAAATGTATTTAACATAATTTTCTACTGTTTAAGAGATTAACCAATTATAAATATTTTAAATATTATATAAAAATAACATTATCTTCTTATGAAAAAAATCACAGCACAAACTAACTATATTTTACACAATTCTATAAAAATAATTTTTGACCGAAGTGTCATTATGTAAAGATAACATACTTATCTATATGATACCGCTATCGCGGTGTGCACTACTATGTAAGTTTGTCACGTCATTTCAAGTTGTTTATCGTCAGTTGATTAACAGTTTTTATCCGTAAACGGGTCATTTTGACCTAAAATGGAACGTTAGGGGGTTAAATTGGTTAAAAAAGAATAGGAGCTAAAATAACTATTCAGTCAAACGTTAGTGACATTTTTTTGACATTATGACATTATTTTTTGAGTGAGTTAAATTTTTAATTTCAGTTTTTAAGATTCAACTTCTGGCAATTATAAATATAAAAAAGACAATGCAAGTATTACATTTAATAAAAATAGTAAATTTCTCGTATATACTTTGAAAAGTTTTTTTTTTAGTTTAAGATTTAAATTCAAGTAACAACGTCCAAATGAGATAAGTAAAAAGGAGTTAATTGTACCATACGTCCTCAAACTATAATTCTTATTCTAAATTAGTTTTTAAACTTTTAAATATTTCGATCTCATCCCCAAATTATGATTCACTTTAAATTGGTCCCCAAACTATGACCCTTATTCTAAATTGGTCCCCAAACTTTTGGAATGTTTCAATTTCATCCTTAAGTTATCGTTTATACCACATCATATTATTACATAATACACATCGGTGTTTCATGACAATTAACAATTTTTATCACATTAACATAAGATATGACTAGCATATATTGATAATATGGGGATGAAATTAGAACGTTCAAAAAGTTTAAGGAACAATTAGAATGAGAGTCATAGTTTGAGGATGAAACTGGAATGCTCAAAATTTTGAGACCAATTTAGAATGAAGGTCATAGTTTGAGGATGAAATTAGAATGTTTAAAAATTTGAGAGCCAATTTAGAATAAGAATCATAGTTTGAGGACGTGCGGTGCAATTAAATCAGTAAAAAGTAATACTAATAGAAATAAATTCTTCCATAGATAATATGTCCTTAATGATTACTATATTTTAGATTACTAATTATCAGTTCGTCTAACGAAGTGAGACGTTAATTCCCTTAAACAAGAATACGCATTCAAATCCCAACCATGAGAAAAGAGTAAACTAAATTGAAAGGATCACCGTTATAATTGACCTATATAGTACTTAATATAAATTAATTAATTAATTAAAAATATCAAATATTTTACCAAAATAGAACTAAAGATTTGAGATTGAATATTATTATATGGATAAAATTTGTCTTGTTTACACTATGGTATATTTTTAAAGCGATTCTTTTGGGGAGCTAAAGGTATATTTTGACAACAATTTTTAATAGTTTTTTACATCACCTTTACATGTTACATTTTATGGAGTACAATTTTTATCTATTTAGTTTTTTAATATTATTTATTTACTTTTGCAAATGACTCACGGGATGTATAGTAGAACTGAAATACCAATGGTCTTGCAATTAAATTAGGGGCCACACTGACTTTGGAAACCTTGAAATCTTCAAATTGGCCTTTTCCTTGAAATTATATTATAAAATTAGAGGTTTGATTTTCATTTTCTTTAATAACTTTTTCAATTTATTGTAAGTTGTAACCATAAAAATCGGAACTAAAATTTGATTGAAAAGTATTTCCTAACAACTTTAGTTTTAATTTAACATATACATGTGTATTTGCACCAAATAGAAAAACAAGTTTGTAATTTCTTTAAAATTTTCATTTCGATGACTGGTTGAGTTTAATTTAGTTGACATGTTACTGGTATAATAAGCAAAAAGACATAAAATCAAACATGTTTAAACGTTTAATATCTTTCTATCGAAAGAATTCGGTTATTAACATATATTTTTTTTAAAAAAATCATTTCAAAGTATATGACTTTGGAATTTCATCATTATAAATAACTTATTTTATTTATTTATATTATTTTCAAAGTATACCTCCTTAGGAATGTCACATGTTATATCACCATTGAACATGGCATTTTACTATTAATTTAAATTGTGTTTTTAAAATTCTATTTTAATCCTTGGCCTAGTGGCTCATTTGTTTTTTGTTTTGTTTTTTTTGTCTTTTTGTTCCTCTTATTGTTACATGGACAACCATTTAATCAGAAAAAGCTGAAAAACATATTTTCATGGTTAGTAATGAGCTGAGCTTTCATGTAAGAACTGCCATACAGCAGCAGAATACTACATCTAAGTTCTCAGATTGATTGCATTTTATCTTGTTTTATTAATTTTTTTCAAAAGAAAAATCCGGGTGTTGTGCTGTTTTTTTTTCTATGAATGTTTTCTTCTGCAGGACCATGATTCAACTGGTGAGTTCTTGTGGTTCCAAAAATGGAAAGGAAATTTCTGGGAAATGGAGTAAAATACAAAGCTAGAAATCCCAGATTCCAGTTTTCCTTTTAAATTCTTGAAGAAGAAGAAGAAGAAGAAATATGCCAACAGTTTGGTTTTCTTTGAAGAGATCTTTACGCTGTAAATCAGAGCCATCAGATGTTCATGACCCGAAAACCAGGAAACAATTGAGTACAATTCTGACAAGGAAAGCAGGCCGGTCTGGATGTTCAAGGTCCATAGCAAATCTCAAGGATGTCATCCATGGCAGCAAGAGACACTTGGAGAAGCCACCGAGTTGCAGTCCGAGATCCATTGGGAGCAGTGAGTTCCTCAACCCCATAACCCATGAAGTCATTCTCAGTAACTCAAGGTGTGAGCTGAAAATCACTGGCTTTGGAGGTGGTGGCGGTGGCGGCGGCGGCTCAACTTTTGTTGGTACCTTAAGGCCTGGAACACCAGGGCCTGGTGGCCACCCAACAATGCATTATTTCAATAGGAATTCTTCTGCTACTCCTCCAAAGAAATCACCTTTCCTTTTATCAGACAGTAAAAGTTCTGGTTTTGGAGGTGGAAATGTCCATTCAAGCAATAGAGCTCCACTTGAGACAGACAACAATGGATGTTCTACAATCACTTGTCATAAATGTGGAGGGCAGTTTACCAAATGGGAAGCTGCTGAAATACACCATCTCTCTAAACATGCTGGTAATTTTTTGGGGGTTGATTTTCTTTAAAAATGCAGTCTTTCTATTTGTTGAAAAGTTTAGAACTTTGCTTTTCCTCCATTGTTTTCTTATCTTCACTCACTTTCCTCTCACCACCAAATTTAGTCCTTTTCCCCCTTTGTAAAATGAACATTCCAAGATTCCAAGCCTTTTTTCTTTACAGGTTCACTTTTTAACATTTACCCTTTTTCCTAGTTCTTTTTCTATCAATTTGTACTGGATTCTTGTTCCCTGCAAATTTTGTTTTGTAGACATGTTTGTAGACTTGTCCAAATCTGGAGAAAAAACTCACATGTAGCTTATTTTTCTGCAAATTTTCTTTAGTAGATATGTTTCAGAATTGAATTTTCATTATCAGCTGTTGTGTTAAACATTCTTCATCTTATGGCAGTGACTGAGCTTGTGGAAGGTGATTCATCAAGGAAGATTGTTGAAATTATATGTCGAACGAGTTGGTTGAAGTCCGAGAATCATTGCGGCCGGATCGAAAGAGTTCTGAAAGTCCACAACATGCAGAAAACCCTGGTTCGGTTCGAGGAATACAGGGAAATGGTGAAGATTAAAGCCAGCAAGCTCCCCAAGAAACATCCTCGGTGCATTGCCGATGGAAACGAGCTGTTGAGGTTCTATGGCACAACTGTGGCATGTTCCCTTGGCCTAAATGGCTCCTCGAGTCTTTGTATATCCGAAAAATGTTGTGTTTGTCGGATTATTCGAAACGGATTCTCCGCCAAGAATGAACTCAAGGAAGGACTCGGTGTTTTCACGACTTCCACGAGTGGAAGGGCTTATGAGTCCATTCGAGTTGTTGAAGACGATCCATCTATAAGGAAAGCTTTGATAGTTTGCAGAGTTATAGCCGGTAGAGTTCATAGACCTTTGGAGAACATACAAGAAATGGCAGGCCAAACCGGATTCGATTCATTGGCAGGGAAAGTCGGTCTGTATTTGAACATCGAAGAACTTTACCTGCTCAATCCTAGAGCTCTCCTTCCTTGTTTTGTGGTAATCTGCAAACCTTAAAGAAACAAATTCCAAGTTCTTTCAACTTGGAATCTGTCACTGTATGATGTTTATGTGAATCCCTTTTCTTGAAGATATTACATACATACAAATTCAGGATTTGAATAAAGATAGAATATTGGAAACAACTGCTTCAAATATCTGATAAAATTCAAGGCACAATAATTTGACTATTGATTAAGCATTCAAACCAGTTGCATGATTACTTACATATTTATGTATTTAATATGGCTTAGAGAACAAGTTTAATTATTGTCATGTTGATTTCATTTCATAAATTCAAGAACATAGGACTCTTCCAAGCATGTTTTTGTGTTGCCTGGTAAGAACAACAACAACAACAATAATAATAATAATAATAATAATAATAAATGTTAATGTGTCCCCTAGCTAATACAAAAGCATGAATAGACATATGTGGTCCTGGCTGGGGAGGGTAAGGTTTAAAACATTGTTTAGCCCCTTTCCAACAAGACAAAAACCTTGAAGCTGTAATTCTGTCTTGTTTTTATCTCAAAACTGGTACAAATTAAACAACCCTTATTTCTTTCCCTCTCTAGGATTTCAAACTATGACTTTTACTGGTTATATAGAAGGATCTTTACAGCTTCTATGAGTATGGATTTTTAATTACATGTCATTTCCTTGCTGCAACACCAGGACAGTTATTAAAAGCATTCTGGCACATGCATGTCATAAGTGAATGCATTGCAAAGCAACCCCCCCCCCCCCTCATTTCACCTGTCTGAATAAAACATGAATTCTGGATATTGAATCCCATTAAATTGTGTCTTAAATATTGGATTGGGGGTAGTTTGGAAGCATATGAACTCAAATGAAAGATATTTATTTTCCTCCATTTTCAAAGCTGATTTAGACTATTCAGCACCTTCCTGAGCCATTCTCAGTTGAATCAATCTTTTGGATACTCGGACTCGGTTATAAATCTCGAATACGAGTACGTATTTGACACGGGGTATACTTTTGTAATGTCATATCCTTATACTCATAGCCATAGGTGCCTTTACTTTTGTTGACTGCAATGACATGAATAGGCTCTAACTGAATAAAAAATGCAGAAGTTTAGAGTTTGCTTTATGACAATCTGGGTTTTGTGAGTTCATAACACCCCTTGAAGCTACTTTTTTCAACCAGAATAGGGTTGGTAAGAAAATTGAAGTTGTCCTAAAAATGGTCCCAAATCAAGTAAAAGTGGGATAGTATAATCTATATAACCAACACTGGACCAGGAAAGGAAAAAGTTTGTTGAGTTAGTTGAGGAAGAAGCTTTTGCATTAAAGATCAAGATTATGTGTACATTTTTCAAGTTTTCCATTTCATGAAGGCAAATGAGTCAATCAGCATGATGTCTTTTAGACTGCTCAACCTTCATCAGTTGGTCCAAGTCTGGTGTAAGAATATACAGCAAGTTTGTTGCCAAAATTGACGGCGTTCAATCTGTTAACGCCGCATGATGCAGTCATGTCTCGGTATACTCGGCCCACCACGTAGTTGCATGCATTAATAACTGCTTTGAATTTTGATTACTGGGATGCTAGGAATGTAGGGACACAATGTATCACCTTCTGGTATGGGGCAGAAATCCATAATCTACACATGCAGTTACTGTTTGATGGATTATATCTTCTATTCCATGCTTGTAAGTGAAGCCTAAATCTCTTAACTTCTTCGAAGAAATCTTGGGAAGAATTCCTCACCCCGACCTGTAACCATAGAAAAACCAAAGTGGGAACATATCAGATTACTGAATTTCATCATTATAAAACTATTGATCGACAACCTTACCTCTGAATATTTGAGCTTGGATTCTCTTGAGTAAGGCAATTAATCTGTTCAGACATCGGACAGCTGCAGACACGGCATATGTATTTACCTCCTGCTCTGGCTTGCTCCATCAGAAATATGTGTGCTCTGCATATATCTTCGATGTGAACTAAAGTGACAGACCCCATTCTAGCGTTTACAGCAGACAGTATCGAGAAGTACTTGGGATCACCTGCATAAATTAAACCAAAATGTAGACTTCTCTTCAATGATGTTATATATATATATTTGATAACGAATCAAAACTCTTTTATGATAACCTGTGACTGGTGACAAGAGCACTTGAATGCTAGAGGGAACTGTGGTCGTGAGGAAAGGACCGGCTACGGTTGTGGTTATCACTGAAACAAGATCAATACCATTCTCATTTGCAAACTTGAATGCTGCTGCTTCGGTCAAAAGCTTGGAGAGGATATAAACCTGTTGAAAACCAGCAATATATACATATACATACATATATATACAACACTTACATTGTAGGAAGAACTAAAAGATGCGGCAGAAAGCTTTATACCCATCCACTTTCTTTTGCATTCAAGATATGATCAAATGTGGTCCGGCAAGATTCATCAACAACAGATCTCCAATCTCCATTGCTGTCTTTAGCAGTGATAGTGCATATGGAGGATGTGAAAACAACCCTTTTCATAGTGTTGGATTTCAAGCAAGCTTTGAGGAGGTTTTCGGTGCCTTTGATTGCAGGGTTGATGATATTTGATCGAACATATGATTCTTGAAAAATCAAATGCTCTCAGTTAGATTGCCGAACCGTCGAAATGTGAATGAACATGCTTTGAAGATAAAATGCAGAATTTACCAATGTTCTCATTTGCATCGGCATCGAATTCCATTGAAGCTGCCACATGAATACACCATTGCAGTCCTTGACAGCCTCATCAAAGCTCCCTTCTTCAGCAAATCAGCTTTGAATAATCTCAGTCGGTCACCTCCATTCCATAATGATAATGGATGTACCGCCTTTTGTGAAATTTAAACCATTCAACAAGTACATGCCAGGTAAACAAGCCATTTGTACTTGCAATCTATTCGAATTCAGCTCGGTCTTTTTCGGGTTGAATTTGAGCAAGTTCAAGTGTCTTGATACTTGATTCGAGTAGCTCGAAAGTATAATACTGCCCTTTCATTTTCAATTAGTATTAAGAATCTCAATTCGAACTCAAGATGGAACATTGAAACCAAACTTATTTTTCACTAGGTAAACAATCTTAATCAAGCCTAATCAAACCAGTTCAAGAACAATCAAGTGTCCTAACACTTGATGTTTTTTATCCAATCAAGCTTGAGACTTAAAAGAAATTGATTGAGCAAGATTCAAATTTCGAGCCTTGAATTTTAAATTGAACTCGAGTTTGTCATAACAAATAAATATGCATGCATGTCTAATATTTTTATCTGTTTTCCCCTTTTTTAACTCTAATGTTTTTTCTAAATAATTGAATCCTATCTTAATTAATATTCATATAAACTTCTATCTAATTCTTAACAAACACTTAAATTACATGTAAATAATATGAAAGAAATGAGATGAAACCTGGATTTCTCACTGTTGCATGAACCTTATGACCTCTTTCAAGAAGAAGATTCACCAACCATGAACCGATGTAACCGATGGCGCTGGTGATGCAATACGTCAGAGACGGTGCCACTGCAGTCTTCTCCTCCACCGAAGCACTAAGTTTACCCTCCATCTTCTTAATACTCTCCTCTAATCAAACGCTAAGGCCTTCCTCACTCAAACCATATGTCATAATAATAATTGTTTTAAGAGTTAATCTAACAACTCAGCACGTATTAATTATATTAAATTGTCATAATTATGGAACCTTCATAGTTTGTCAAAAATAAAAAATGATACCTGAGTAGGAAAGGCGTTTTTAAGAAAAAGTCTGAACTATATCAACTAAAGAATGATATTACAAAAGTAAATGTTCAAATTACGTCAAATTAAAGTTTAAAGACTAAATTCTAAATTTAAGCATAGGATAAGGACCAGAATCGTAATTTTACAAAAATAACCATTGATCGACAGAAATATTTGCTGTTAGCAAAAAAAGAATTGACAATATTTCAATATATTTCAAAGAATTTGAAGCATAAACATGGAAGACTACAGATAAAAGCAACTAGATTTCCAGGAAGCCACAATAGTTTTCAAAATTATGACATTATAGGTTCTAAGAGGCAGCGGTGGAATCATCAGCAGGAGCAGCAGCAGCTACTTCAGTTTTCCTTTGACAGCTTCCTTCAGTTTCTTCCAGTTTTCGTCACTGTCAATGATTTCTCCGCTCTTTATGAGGTACCGGACTTTTTTCCCGTCATCCAACACTTTATGATCCACCCAGCTGGTCACTTCTTTCTCTTTCGAATAGAGCATCACATTTGAGCTGTGAATCGGTGCTTCGATCTGGAACACCACATAATTCAAGCATCAGATACATATAGGGAGGGAAGAAATGGATGTCCGCAGTTTAAAATACTTTCGGTTTCTAGTAATCATAACCGTAGTATAAAAAACCGGATATTAGTATGTATGACCTTGATTATTTGTCCTGGTTGACCCTCTTCTTTGCTCTTCATATGCTTAGTCTTCAGGTTTATATCTTTCACTACAATGGTGCTGTTATGCTTAAAGATCTGGCTTATCTCTCCAATCTTGCCCTTATCACGGCCTGAAATTACTTTAATTGTATCTCCAACCTTGACGTGCATTTTATGCAAAACCGGAAGGCTGTTCGGTTTACAGTCCTTCCGTTCTCATCGTTTAAGCTGCGAGATTCAAGGGGGGAAAGCAAGAAATAGTAAATACCACAAAAAACTAAACATGTTACACATAACAAGGAGCCCCACAATAATACTATTTTCAAAGAGAATGCAGAATTTACAATAAGCACATAATTTATAAGGCCAAAACGTATTTACTTAGAGCTCATCTATTAAACTAACAACGCATTTACTAGCATGAACAAACAAGTAATTTGGATTAGGAAATCTAAAATTAATATGAAAGTATATCCCTTCTATCTATCGATGAAAGACCAGATATCTTCCCTCTGAAAATTCCACCATGAAACGGTTTAATTCGCATGTGTTACTGCCACAAAACGCTAAGCTACTTACTCAAAGGGAAACAGCAAGTCTTCTGCTCTAGTGTTTCCATGGTTCATGTTTTTTTCTTCTTTGCATGGAAATTTCGGTTAAAATACAAAAAGAATTGCACAAGAAAACGGAAGCGGAGTACCAACCTTCAATACAATGAGACATGGATTCTCTCTTGGCTTGATCTGCAAGGAATAAAAACAGTGAATTCTTTTACCAAAAAAATTCCCAGTAATCTCATTATGGACGAAATGCAGAGTCAAACTCCAGTTTAAGAATAATGTTAGAGCCAAAAAGCTCGAAAGTCAACAAATGTTCGAAATTTCTGATTGCAAAGAAGAATCCAGTGTTACCATATGTACCAACTGTAAAGTAAACAAAGCACACTCTCATTTCATTTCTCCTTTTCATCTATTATATTACAAATTATTGCACATAGAAACCGGCAAGAAATCAAAGTTACAAGTTATAGAGGCCGTCCGTTACAGCCTTCTTGACATAAAAGTTTCAAGTATAGAGATAACCGATGTTGACCTAACAAATCAAAACGAAACAACTCTAAACTGAAGAACATTCATCAATCTTACAATGCGCTATGTACCACTATTTACCCTATCTGCAAAAGGATTAGAAACGATTTATCTATTTTCCCTTGGCTACAAATTACAATATATATATATATATATATATATATATATATATATATATATGTGTGTGTGTGTGTGTGTGTGTGTGTGTGTGTGTGTGGAGAAATTCAAAGCAGGGTGAACTTGCATTGACAGAACATAAGTTATATAAAAAAACAACCGCAGGCAAGTTTTTCATAATTGGACATCTCATTATTTCCAAAAGAAAGAAAATGCTTTAAGCACAATATCTCATTGAGCTGAAACATACCAAACACAAAACAAATAATCAATCAAAACATATAAAATTGAATAATTTCGTAAATTATACAGCTTTTATCTGTCAAAAGTTTGGTATTTTTAAAACCAAATGAATAAAGCAAGCTGCTTTAGACTTGGCCAAAAAAATCATAAGACAAAAAATACAAAAAGAGTGGAATTTATGAAACACCCATTTCCTTATATACTTGAAAGAACTGAAAATGAGTAAATTAGAGCAAAATAATTGATGGGATTGAGAGGGAAAAAAGAAGGGAACTTACACGAAGAGGGGATAGAGATGGAGAAATAGAGAGACGTTGCCCAATGAAGGGGTTTGAGGACAGAGAAAGACCATTCATTGTGCTTTGCAGTGCAGCCATGGCTGCCATTTTAGCCTTATTCAACGGTTCAGTAACTTGAGCTGTGGAGAGCTAGTGTTTTGGTGGTGACGATAAATATGGTGTGTGGAAATTGTGGATAACGAAAGGATAGAAAATGTTGGGAACGACAGCATTTTGGACATGGGTAAAAATGATGGGCTTTGGGCTTATCATTATTGAAAACCAGTTCTCAAAATTATAAAATTCTGTTGTTGACACTTTCCTAAATTGTGGGTTTAAAACTCATTAAAGTAAAAAAAATTTAATAAAAATTGTTTAAAAATTTTAAGAGGATAAATATAGGTAAATCTACGGTGTGGCATGTCTAGGATGCAACTAAAAAGGTAAAATTTGAAATTTGTTTAAATAACTTAAAATATAAGACTTTTTTATACAATTTTAGGTATGTTTTATCGTTATTTTTGTCAAGTTTCGAAACCTGGTATTTTTTAATAACATTTTAAGTTGGTGATATTTTTAATAAGTTTTAAAACTTGTTAAAAAAACAATTATAAAAAAATCTAACATTTTGAAACTTGCCATCTTTTAGCCTTAAATTAGGCTGTCGTTCTTTGGACTCTCCATAAATATAACTTTTTGGATAATGGAGCAATTGAGTTGGAAGGGTCATCCTCATAATGAGCTCCTACATACGCGATTTGAGTTAATAAACCGATGATTTGAAAATCGATGGTTAAACCCAAAAAAATAACTTTTTGGTACCTATTTTTTATAGTGTTTAAATTTGATACACAGGCTGTGTAAAATTTTTACACAAGTATGTTTATTTATACTATAAATCAAAATTAAACTTAAACCCTAAAAACTAAACTCTAAACCCTAAACCCTAAATTTTAAACTCTAACCTTAAATTCTAAACCCTACAACCCAAACCTCTAAACTCTAAACCCAAAATTAAATCCCTAACCCCTAAAACTAAAAGGCTTGTATAAACTAAATTTTACACAACACGTCTATTTAAATATTTTTTTGTAATTGGGTATTCAATTTATTTATTAATGGTATAATTAAGCACTTAAAATTTTTGATGGTAAAATTAGGTATTTAATTTTTTTTGGTGCAATTAAGTACTAAACATTTTTTAAATTATAAGTGTTCGCACTTAGAATTTTAATGTCAAATTTTTAAATTTGTAACATATATTGTTAATTTAACTAAATAACATTAAAATTATAAGTATAAACCGTTCAAAAGAAGACATGTAATTTAAAAAAATGTTAAGTATCTAATTGCACCCAAAAAAATTAGGTACCACATTACACATAAATACCAAAGTTAGATATCAAAAGTTATATTAATCCAATTCAAGTTTAAAATTGCTTAAATAATTAAATTTAATGTGATATTACGAATCCGGACATGATTGCAATACAAACATACAAGATAAAAAAAAGATTAATGTGATATTTGATTAATCTGAATTAATCAATAGTTTGGATACCGACCGTGGTAGATGCACCTATTGTCCAGGGTTGGCATGTGTTCACACTGGAATCTGAATTTTTTACTGTTAGTTATTTATTTTATTGATTGTGCCCATCCTAAAATTTTATGTGTGATCACCATAAAATTTCATGGAATTTTATTTGTGGGCACCTTAAAATTTTATTTATCCCATCACATATAAGTTATAGTAAAAAAAACTGACTAAATACGTCCATAAGTAATAACTTATTTTTTTTAAGAGTCCACATAATTCATTTGAACCTAATTCATTTACAGACCAGCATAAAAGTAAAAAAAAATAATAATCAATTACAATAGATGAGAGAAGCTCACTAAAATAATTTTTTTTTGTGTTATGCTACTTCTGCTTTTACTTTTGATATTTTTTCCTTCTCAAACATAAATTTCTCTGAGTTTTCAAAGTTCAAAACTTTAAAATCTCTGAAGAATAAATATATGATTTTTTATTTTAAATTCTTATTTATTCAATATATAGAAGTAATTTCTATTATTATTATTTGTTTTTTGTTCTATAAGATTTCAAGAGTTCAAAATATTTTGTTCTTTCTTACAATTGTAGCAATATAAATAAGAATAAAATAATTAAATCTTTAAGTTTTGAATTAGAAATTAAATTATTTGAGTGTAGAAGGAGAAATATGACTTTATGAATTGATGGTTTTTTATACTAATTTCGTTGAATAAATTTAACAAAGACATTCATTTTTGTCCTTGCTTTTTATTGATTGAATATAAACTGTTAATAGACACAAATTAAATTGTTTCAAATTTGTTGTAGCCTTATAGGTATTATGTATCACATTATTTTGTAAATCATAATTTGGAGATTTATGATTCACTAATATATTTTTATGACTAACATGAATGATATACTTTCCTCCCCTTTGTTATATAGGATTGTATTCAATCCCCACAACCTAATGGGAAGCAAATGTTTGTATAAAATTGTCAACATCATGAAGATGTTATATAGGTATGTCTCTGGAAGTTGTAACAGAATACATTGTTTCATGCTTTTTAAACAAACTTTAAAGATGGACAAGTTATATACATCGTTGTTTTATAATTCACTAATGTTTGCATTAATAACTTATTTATACTGTTGTAAATAAGCATTATTTACACATAGTAGCTTATGTTCGCAAACGTTCAACGAACATGTTACCAAACGCTAAACGTACATATTCACAAAAGCTAAAGAATCGAACTCGAACACACTAAATAATAAACGGACCGAATCTGAACATAATATTAATATACGTGTGCCCACCATCAAAAATATTTCTGGATCCGCCACTGTTATAAAAAGTAACTTATATTCTTATAATATCAGCATATTTTTTATAATTAATGCTTTCATTTCTAAAGTATTAATATACAAAAATTAGATCAGCAAATGAAAGGAGGAAAATCTAACTATGTTACAACAAATTATAAACAGTCATTTTACACTAAAAACTCAGAGAATTCAAATACTACAAACATATCCTCCTTCATATCTGAACATTTATCACACAAAACAAAAAGATCAAATCCAATAAACATTTTAACAAATTAACAAATGGAAGAACCACCAGGTTACATTTCAAAGGTGTCGGATGCGCTGTCCATGGACTCATCTCTCCGGTGTTCGGTTATTTGATTCTTAGTTTCTCCTTGCTCTAAGTCGACCGAAATCTCATCTGCAGTTGCAGATTGAGACTTCTGATGTTTCCTGCTGTGTCTTGTTTTAACGATTCGGGTCAGCACTTGCACGATGTCCCTCATTGAAGGTCGTTTTTTAGGGACGCGGTTCACGCATTCATATGCAAGAGCTGCTATTTCGTTGAGCTCTTGCATGTCGAACTTCCCGTCCAATCGCGAATCAACGATTTCCTCCCACCCGACTTTCCCTTCAGTACTCATAGCTGCCTGTTTGTTATATTGCTATTACATTCAGAACAACACGGATATAAGCTTAACTTTTACGAGGGAACGTGAAAGAGAGATCTTACTAGCTCGACGTATTCCATTAGACCCTGTAATGGATTTCTGCTAGCTATGAGTTCAAACAGCAATACCCCGTAGCTGTAAACATCGCTTTTCTTAGTAAATGTCCTCGTAGATATATACTCCGGATCAAGATATCCAAACGTTCCTCGTATGTTAGCTGCGTGTTTGTCTACCATCTCTTCTCTTGAAAGCCCAAAATCGGCTACCTGCTTAAGACAGTCATATATTCGAAAGTTAAGAATCTTTTACAAGGTTTATCCAACCTTAAAGCAAGATATAAATAACAATCTGCAATAACATACCCTGGCTCTCATTGACTGATCCAACAGAATATTGGAAGACTTAATGTCCCGGTGTATTACCGGAGGAGCTGCCTGGAAAAGAAATAGGAATAACTTTCAAATGTTTTTCAAAAGCACAAAATGCATGCACAAGAATCTGTCGATACATGCCTGCAAACACAGATTGGTTCGTTTATAGTCCAAGTAAGAAAAAAAATTACCCCGTCATGAAGATATTCCAAGCCCCTTGCTACATCTAAAGCGATATGGACTCTCAAATTCCAGCTCAGAGGTTCATGATCTTCACCTGCACAAAGATGAAATTCAGTTTTCAATAGAAGCTAGTGTAGACGAATCAAATTTTCAATGAACAGGCAACTATAAAGCTCCTCCTAAACCCGAATTTCTCAAGGCTTTATAATACAAAGCTAATTGTAATCCAATCCATACTCAGTAGTCAGTACTTAATTTCCCGTGGTCCTATATTTGAGTTGGACCCTCCACCTATTACTAGTTGATTTTATGTTAGATGGCTAACTTAGTAATAAAGCATGGTGTACTTTTTTCTTCCTGCCTAACTCCATGTGAGATTGACCACCACTTGTGAGGTTGTTCATGTAGGCCATTCAAGTTGGGTCTCTTGACCTATTACGAAATGGTTTTAGGACAGATGCTTCACACAAGGCAATGAAGACATCACGGTACGAGCATGATTGGCCAGCTCATTAATCGAGTTTTTTTTAGCATTGGCATAATAATCGATGGCTCAATGAACCAGACACCAAAACATGAATTTGTATTTTAATAAAGCAGCATATTACAGAATCAACAGGCAGATAGTGTCAGAAAATGAATGCCAAAGATCCAGGAAAGCTTTGCTTTGCAAAAAAAATGTTAATCTAGAGAAGAGTGAGAGCAGCCGATATAAAAGTCCACATTACAATATTTCAGCTGAGGCCATTCGAATTATACTAATCCTTCTACTGAGAGAGTTGGCAGGGCAGCGTACTTACTGTACAAATGAGAAGCCAAGCTGCCTTTACTCATGTACACATAGACAAGCATATGCTGACCCTTTTCTGCACAATATCCGACCAAATTTACGAGGTTTCTGTGATGCAGTCTTCCCAACAACATAACCTGTTAGGAGGATGAAACATTAAACAAGCAGGAGACTGCAGGAAAGAACAACAAAAAGCACAAATGGAGAAATGCAATCAGCAAAGCCATTTTAACAAAGCCAAACAATACTATAGACCGTCCTTACCTCTGTCTGGAACTCTTTCTCCCCTTGCTTAGAATCCGTTGCAAGCACTTTCACTGCGACAGTCTCACCAGTTGACATCTGAGCTTTATATACTGGACCAAAGGCTCCTTGTCCTATTAGTGTTGTAAAATTATAAGTTGCTTTTTGCAAATCCCTGTACGAGTAACACATTAAACGAATTAGCAAAGAACAAAGTAAGAAGTTCATGCAAAAGATAAACACATCCGTGCCTCAAACCACGGTGGAACACAAATACATGACACATTAAACGTATTAGTTACCTGATATTAAAACTATTGAACTGCGAGCAATCCAGTTAGTTTCTCATTAAGAATGCTCACTTTTACTGAAAACAAGCATCTTCACATGTTCCAAAACAGGAATATCTTGAAAATTCTTATCAAGCTATCTACGTTGGGACACAAATACATGACATCATAACACTAAGCAAATTCGATTTAAGAATGGACTGCAAAAATAATCTCCCACGGTGGTTAACTCATTTATCATATCACATGGATAATAAATCAAACCAATTACTAACACATCTTTTTGACTCATAATTCACATAAAACTAAAAAAAGGTGTTTTGTTAAAATGAACACCACTCAAAATTAACTATCATGATGCATAAGTACAATAACTTTCAAAAGAAACATACTTGTACGAATACTCGGGTATTCCAGACACAGAGGCAACATTGCTTTTTCGAAGCCCGTCAAGCCACACCGACATTCCATTCCTTCCAGATTTCACAGGTGAATCGGAACCAATAGTTGAATCGGATAACATAGTACAAGAATGGGCTCCATTAGACCTGATAGGGATAGCTGCAGCTCTCCTGGAACTGCTGTTTCCTATCTGGGATCTCTTTCTATGATACCTGAAACAAAACAGTGCAAAAATAGCTAAAAGCACACCGATCACCACTCCAATGGAAATCCCAATGATCAAACCAGATGACTCCCCTCTCATATCTACTCTTTTTGTTATTTGCTGCTATTCAAGCCTCCAGTCCATTGAAACAACTGCAAATACAATTCTGGGGTCAAATCAAGCCAATTCTAAACTAACAAAACATTCACAATAAGAAGCGGGAAATTCAAATCTGTAATGCAATTCAGAGTCAAATAATGCTAATTTAACTAAAGCTAGAAGGTCAAGTTTTGAACTTTCATGACAATTTTCACAGCAAAAGGAATAAATGTCAAAACTGATAAACATGACAAATAGAACAACTTTATGAATTGTCTTATACCAAAACTGCACGAATTGACATGACCGTTGAAGGAAACCAATTGGAAAGACCCCGTAAACAAAATTCAGTAAAAAAGGAACCCATAATTTTCCTAAAGCTTGTGATTTGAAAAAATATACTTGATCTGATTAGCATTGGTCAGAAACCTACTAATTATTATGAATCAAAAACTAAAACTTTCTGCTGGTTATAGATTAAAGAACAAGAATAACATAAACTGATCTGTATCCAAAAAAAAGTTTGAGGAAAGAGCTTTTAAGTAAAACCTATGAAGTTTCTTGTACTTTCAGTTTCCAAGTTCTCTTTCCTAAGCTTTCTCGCCAACCAAACAGAGTGCAAAGCAAGAAAGGAAGGAGAAAACAAACACCCAGAAACAGAAAACTATGAACCCATGAAAACATGACAACAAAGCCAGAAATAAATTAAAAAAAGATTTTTTTTCTATAAGTTAAATGAAACTAACTTTGAAGGGTACCTCTTTTAAAATACATTACTTCAGTTACATATTCTGTTTGGAGCAAGGAGAAGCAAAGGAGAAAACAGGAGTAGAAAATGATGAGATAGAAAATTCTTGGAGTGGGATTTTAAAGAAAGAATGAATCTGAAACTTGAGAGAATGAAAAGAGAGATGTTTCTGAAAGTTTGAAAATAAAATCTGGAATTATTATTGGTACATTATATTTACAGAGAAATGTTTTCAGTAAATAAGTATATCAAAAAGGGAATACGTGACTCACCGTTTGTATAATAAACGCGCGACCGGTGTGAAAGAGAAATTATATATATATATTAGAAAAATTTTAATATACAGGCGGTGTAAATTTTAGTTTACACAAATTTTTTTAGTTTGGGGTTAGAGGTTTAATTTGGGGTTTAGAGTTTAAGGGTTTATGTTTATTTTAATTAATAATATAAATAAGAGGCTTGTGTAAAACGTATTTTACACAGTCTATGTATCAAATTTAAAGCCTATATTTTATATATGGGTAAAACTTTGATACACAGGCCGTGTAAACTTTAGTTTACATGTGTCTTTTAGTTTTAGGGGTTATGGTTTTAGTTTATGGTTCAAGGTTTAGGGGTTTAGGCTGCAGGGTTTAGAATTCAAGGTTAGTGTTTAGAATTTAGGGTTTAGAGTGTGGGGTACACGACGTGTGTATCAAAGTTTTTTCCTTATATATATATATATATATTAATCCGGATTGATTAGTGCATAGATCTATCGTTTATAGATATTCTTAACATTTTGACATTACACACACCTTATAGATAAAGTGATTGAACTCGAGTCTCGTAAGATAAACATCATCTGCTTTTCGACTGGAGTCACTTGTTGGATTATGCGTTTATATTATTTTTTATGTGTATAATTATATTTATATACGTTACGAGTTCTTTGTGCAATTTTAAATTTTAATTTTTATACTTTATTTTTTGTGAAATTGAGTCCTATTAATTTTGATTTGAAAATTTTAGTCCCTCACTTAACTTCTGTTTAATTTTACTGTTAATTACTTATCTGACAACTATAAAAAGGTAAAAAAAATAGTTTTCTATGTTTATATTTTTATCAACTTCATCTTTAATTTTTTAAAATAAAAAGTATCATTGATTAAACAATATGAATTATCTACGTTACAACTTTTAAAGGATCAAATTGATAAAAAAAATGTAAATATAAAAAATTAAAAATATATTTTATCTTTTTTATAACTTTCAGGTTAGCAATTAACGCTAAAATTGAATTAAAATTAGGGAGGGATCAAAATTTTCAAATAAAAATAATATATAAATTAATTTTGTAAAATTAAAATATAGTGATTAAATTTTAAATTAGTGCATAAACTTTTGATACATTTAAACCTTTTGACGTGTTGATATGTTGTTATTTTTTTTAATTTAAATTATTTTTGGCGGGTCAAAGTTACCATATCTTACTGTCTAATTGTTTGCTTCTTCCAAAAGCCAAAAGTAAAATGTTTAATTTGATCCATAATTTGTCATACGTCCATAACAAAGACATGAAAGGATTTTCTTCAAGTTTTCGTTTTTTTTTTCCTAGAAAGAGAAATCTATTTTGTTAAAGTCTAAACTCATGTTAGGAAAGATAATTAATTTTAATTTTTTAATTAAGGCTTAAATTATGATAGATTTCATCTTTAGCCGGCTGGACCGATTTTTTTTATCCTTCCCATTTTTTAGGGTTTTGTTTTGATTAATTCGGACCGAACTGTGTCGTACATCTGATTTTGATAGGTGAGTCTTTCAGCGGAAATTTTTGCATACGCAAAACTTCGAACTCGAGACATGCTTAAGTAATATCAAGCTGCTTAACCTAATCTTATTTAAACTTAAATTGAGTTATCAATCACAAATAAAATCATTGTAGGAATAGAGATAAAAGGGAAGACAATTAACTTTTACTTTCCTATTAGTTACCCAATCTTGTTCGAGTGTTCATAACATATTCTTTTTGTTGTTGTTGATTATTGTGTTTGAATGAATGCAAGTCTTTTTTATACAGATAGAATCATAGTTTTAGGAAACAAAAATTATAATGATTCAAATTCAATTATAAATCTATTATATATAAGGTGTGAAGAACAATTCTCTTTAACCATTAATTATATCTGCGTTAAACCTGAGTAGCTCGAGTAGAAACGAAAATGGTATTCATCTTAAAAAATTCAGGTTCGATCACTTGTGTGTGCAAGGTATGTGTATGTTGTCAAAGGACTGTGAAAAAGTATGAACATATACTATCATGTAATCATACTCAATATTAAAAAAAAAGTATGTTAAATAAAGTCTTGTGGCAAGCTTCTACACCATACTAACAGAACATAAAAGATTAATTATTGGGCTCACTCTCGTGAATACTTTAAAATTAAAAAAATTTCTAACTCGCACACCCTTAACAAAAACAAAGCCCTTATCCCATTGAACAAAAAGGTAATTATTATACTCTAATATCAATTCAAGAAAATGAGGAAAAGAGTGGATACCCTTCTTTGTAATATATATATATATATATATATTTTACTTGATAGAGAGGAAAGAAAATAAAAAAAGAAAAGTTAAAATGATGAAAATAAAAAAAGATGAATTTTTGTCCTTTTTTATATCGATGTACTCAGTTGAAAGGATGAAAAAACTAGAAGAAATTTTTTTTTTATTGCTTGGCACAATGAAAAAGTGAGAAAAAATAAAATCAAATTTTAAAAATTATATATTTTTATTTTTATTATTTAGTATAATATTTTTAATTTTGTTATTTTTATTCAATTTAGTCCCTAAAATTTTTATTTAATCTAAACTTGACCCTTATGTTTTTTAATTTTTATAATTTAGTCTAACATTTTTAATATAGTTTTATTTTTGTTCAATTTAATCCCTAATTTTTTCTTTAATTCAAAATTAACCTAAATGTATTTCTATTTTCTATAATTTAGTCCAATATTTTTAATATGATTTTATTTTTGTCCAATTTAGTCTACAAAAATTTTATTTAATCCGAAATTGACCTCTATTTATTGCTTTTTTTATAATTTACTCTAATATTTTTATAATCTAATCTAGAGAGTTTGACTATCAATGTAACACCTAATACACTATACAAAAGAATCCAACCCAAATATCGAATGCTACAAATGTCTCATTTGTGGCCTAAAACAAATTTTAAAAATATAAGCATATTTGATTACATGAAAGTAAACAAGCAACGTAAGCATAAAGGGGAAACAATTAACTAAAGTCACTCAAAAAAATAAACCTTTAAAAACTTTAGAAAAATAAACGATTTAATAATAAGGTATTTTGGTAATTTTACAAGATTTGAACCCAAAAAACATTCAAAACTTAAATACAAGTTTAATATAAGTAGAAACATTGCATAACTCTATTTTGCTAAAAAAAAAGAAGTTCAAATCGAAGTAAATTTAACCGAATAGAGGTTTAGGGACTAAACTACAAATAATTCTTAAGTTGGATTTTAAGTTAAAAACTCAATTTCAGGTCCATGTTACACTCATTAATTCCAATTAGACTTAATGGTAAATTCGTGTTGAAATCGAATTTGAAATAGAGTATTAATTGTAAAAAATAAGTAGTTGATGAGCCATTTAGAAAACATCCATAAATATCATCATTGACATATAGACCAAGCTTCAGATTAATCCGAGCTAAAACAAATCCTTAATTGCAATTATAAAATTAGCGACTGAAATGTAAAGTTTGTTATTATAAGATAATGGACTGAATTATAAAATAGAGGTCAATTCCAAATTAAATAAAATTTGAGGGATTATATTGAATAAAAATAAAAATATAATAAAAATATTAGATAAATTATAAAAATTAGAAACAAATACATTCAATTTTGGATTAAATAAATATTTTAAGGACTGAACTGAATAAAAATAATCTAAAATTATAAAATTTAATTATAAATATGGTTAAAATAAAATTAGAATTTTTTAAACATAATTTGATAATTTTATTATTAAAATGTGATAGCTTTTACTTTTCATTCCTATTTTTCACACAATTTTAGAGATAAAACTATTTGTATAGGAACAAGAAAAACTACTCTTTCTATTTTTATTTTCTTCTAATTTTCCACTCTACTAACCTTAAATTTATTTTCTTTTTAATTTTCTCCTCTTCTCTTTTCTTCTTTTCTCTTCCCTTCCCTTCCCTTCCCTTCCAAATAAAATCTTAAAATTAAGACATATTAGTGAGTTGGTCCAAAGGCACACTGACAAATTTTAGGTGTGACCTTTCCGTGCTAGTATGGTTTTAAGGTGGAATTGAAGTTTGGCAACTCATTAGGCAAGCATAAATTTTAAGTCTCCTGATAAATTATTATATGAATATGGCTTCCCACGTCATTTATGATTTTATCCACTGATAATCAGCTAACTATTTTTTTCTTTCCGTATCACTAATTCACTCATAATTAACTTCTATATAACCACTCACTTCCTATTTACATGGTAAAAAAGGTGAAGAATCATCTTCAAAAAAGACATGAAAAAATAATGAAATAGCTAATTTTTAGCTGATTTGATCATATATGACATGAGGAACCGTATTCATATAATATTTTTTTCCTATTAGGTCGGGCTGATTTCCAATCTAAGTACTAATTACCCCCAATGGGGTCTTATGTCTACCTTATTTCTTCTCCATGTAAAAGAGTAAATAACTTTAAATTTCTAATTTTAAACTTCAACAATCATTCTTTGAAAAAAAAACAAGTATTTTTTTGTTGAAAATATATATTATCTTAGACAAATTATTTCATTTATAGTTAGGGTGATCATTCCATGCATTAGTAGTGGAATTTTTTTCTCACAAGTAGACTTCTAATGTTGCCAAGTGTCCTACATAGAGAACCGTAAATTTTAAACCCTAAATAAAATATTAAAGTATAACACTTTCATATATCTTTGATTTATAAAATATTTACCAAAATTAAAATTGACATTTAAATTGTAATAAATTGCTTTGTAATCAAGGATTTGATCAAGATTAGAAGGAAAAAGGGACTCTTTGTTTTCCTTATTTAGTTTCACTTAACCCTTGAGAAAAAAGTGACGAAATTAGTTAAACTAAACCAAGTATAGCATTAACACTATAAACAAAAACAAATGGTTGGTGATTTTTAAGAGAGTTCTTCGTATATATAGGAGGCAGTGGATAACTGTTAACCTAACCCACCTAATCTGAATGGAAAGATTAAAATCCATATATATGTATATATATATGGAGAAAATATTTATTTTTGTAAATAAAAAACATACATTAAAAAATAATTATTTCATACACTAACGGTGAAATAAAAGGTTTTCATAATATTTTACTTTTTGGATTTAGGAATTTAGTTTGGGACTAAGGTTTATGGATTTTATAATTTAGGTGGTGTAATTAAAATTTAAGGTTTAAGGTTAAAATTTAGGGGTTATATGTTAAAACCTAAATCTCTAACTATATTACCCTAAAACCTTAACTTTAACCTCTAAACCCTAAATCCTAATTCTAACCACGAGCCTTAAATTCTAAACTCATAAACCCTAAAATTAATGAACTTATTGTTTTTTTATTTCCACTGCCAGTATGTTGAATATAACTCCTTAATAATTATTATTATCAAAATTAATCATTTTAAAGTATAACTCAGATGAATAACTTGAATATCTAAATAAGGTCAAATAAGGTGAAACTTTCAAATAAAATAAATAAAATCTGAACCAAAAATTCAGTTTAACTTTTTTTTGAATAGAAAAAAATTAGTTTAACTTAAACTTTGAAGTTTATCTTAAAGTTCTTAAGATTTCGATTTTACTACTATTGAACAAAAATATCTCATTTGATATGAAATCTTTGCTTTCTCTTATTTATATGCATATTAATTTTTTATGTTTAGTTATATCTAGGTAAACCTTGACATAAATATTTTTCGTTAAATTAAGTTTTTTTACATAATAAGCAAATAGTAAGAATTTATTTAAATAGAATAAAAATATAAAAATATTTTAAATAAAGTCATTTTAGGTGAAATACACAAGTATCATTAAACTAAGCAAAAATAATCTTTTAGACACGAAAGTTTCAAAAATTATAAAATCATCATTAAACTTATTGATTGGTACAAAATAATCATTAAACTTTATCAAACTATTACAAAATGGTCATTAGAACTTATTGATTAATGATCATAAAACTTATCAAAACATATCACCGTTGTATAACAAATAGTGATCATTTTGTAACAAAACTTTTAAAATTTTAGTGGCCAAAAAAATCATTTTTACATAGTTCAATGACCAATTTTGTACTTTAACTTTTTTAATAACTTAATCTTCATTTTCTACAATAAATATGTGAACTCCACATCATACCTTTGATGAAAAAGACTTTAATTATAGTTAATAAAAAAAGATTATGCCATTTTTTTGAGAAATTATATCATAGTCTCGGCTCGCCATGTCATCCATGGTCCCAACCAACAAAAAGCATATATTTCATTAAATTTTTATATGTTATCTTTTTACCAAGTAAATCTTCACTTAAATTTACTGTAAATTAAATTTAAAATCACTTTTTATCAATTGTAGATTCACTTAGCAAAAAAATAACATGTAAAAATTTAATGAAATTGATACTTTTTATTGGTTGTGACCATGAATGACGTGGCGAGCCGTGCCTATGATATAATTTCTCCATTTTTTTGGATTAAATTTCAAAGATAATAATAATTATAGTAATGAATAAGGTCTTTTAAACTTGTTACTTTTCAACTAAACCACTTCCCATTTTCTTTGCCTATACCTAGCCATATTCAAAATCAAAACCATTAAATTGCCCCCAATGAAGTCCATTATTGTTGAAAATAAAATTCCTACCGAATTTTTACGGCATAATTAAAATATATGAAGTATTCAATTATTATTTATCTATGTAATATGGTAGAGATTTTGACCCTTTATTAAATGGAAAATGTGTATAAAATTTAACAAAATACATTACAATATGAAGGTGATGTAATAGAAAATGTGTATAAAATTTAACAAAATACATTACAATATGAAGGTGTGTGGAGATGGAGACTACTTCACTCATTTTTAAAATGAAAACATCTCATACGAGACATATGAATGAATACTTAAAAATAAATGAAAATTTTAATTTTCATTACAAATAAGATCGTAGTTTAAAATTTTAAACAGAAAAATTATCGATATTGATTATGTTAATTTTTTTAAAGGAAAAGTGAGCTTCGTTAAAAGTTCTTCTAACCTTAAATGATCCGAAGATCAGTCAAAATAGACGGAAGGGGGATTATGTTAATTTTTTATCATTTTCCAACAAAATTAGTATACGATTAACTCAATACTAATTCAATAAGCTTAATTAATAATTTTAGAAAGAGGGGGATATTACTAAGACTTTGGTATGTGATATCAACTTATGTCAATCTTACTTTATTAATGCAATACATGTAAATTTTAATATTTGCAAATCATATATAATATTAATTGGAAATCTTAATTTATTCACATTATTTATATAATTTTTAAAGACTATATAGTAATGGCCAACACCCATAGGTTGTGGCATTTATAAAAGAAACATAAAGCAAAATGAATTAAGTGGGTTTTTCTTTTTAAATTACAATTACAAAATGAATTAAGTGGGTTTTTCTTTTCAAATAACAACCATGTTTAAAACCATTAGAAAACCCTAAAGAAAGAAAATCTAAGCATTAATCGCCGTTCTCCCAATTTTAACCCAAATTTTTTCTTTAGTTCTTGATTCATCAGCGGTGGCGTCAGTTTTAGTGCTGGTCGCCACCGTCGGTAATCCTTTTTTCTTATATTTTAATATCAAAATTTTGTTTTCTTTTATATTTTGGTATTTTTTTAATTTTTATCTACCTTGCGACGTGCTTCTGTCTTATGACACGTATTCATCAACCGTTGTGGTAGATCTATGTTCGTGGATACGTTTTTCACAACGTATTGACTTTGATTTGCAGATTGTCGGTGGTCTTCAGTAGATTTATCCCTTTTGTGGTTAGTTTACCGAAGCAGTCATATATGTTTTACGAAACAACCTTCAAGATTGATGGTTTTGCACACCACTCCTACTTCAAGCCTGAAGCGTGTGGGTGGATAGAAACAATAAGTCTTGTTATCTGCTTCTAATTTCTTTGGTGTTTCATCTTTATCGCTGATTTGCAGCCCACTTGAGGTGTTTTGTTTATCTGATGTTCGTTTTCTATTTTTTTTTTCAATTTAGTTTCTATTGTGTTTTATTATTATGTTATATCTTTATTTCTTTTTGAACTGTTTTTTATTTTAATTTTAATAAAATTCAGCCGGTATATTATTTAAAAAAATACTTTTATTTAATACAACATACGGGTGCGTTTGAAAAAAAGCCTCTTATAATTGGATTTAAGTAAAATTTACATATGTTTGGACAATCATATCCTAATTTACGACTCCCATTAAATTGGATGAAAGTGGATGACTCTGATTACACTCTTCAATTCGTATGGATGAGAATTGATGTATGTAATTATATTATTCAATTTTATAATTAATGTTAGAGTTAATTGCACTACTCGTCCCCAAACTATGACACTCATTTTAAATTAGTCCCTAAACTTTAAAACATTCCAATTTCATCCTCAAACTATGACCTTCATTCTAAATTGGTCCCCAAACTTTTTGAACGTTCTAATTTTATCCCCAAATTATCAATATATGCTAATCATATCTTTTGTTAATAAAACCGTTACAAAAATTGCCAATTGTCATGAAACACTTATGTGTATTATGTAATAATATGTTGTGATATAAACGATAATTTGAGGATGAAATTAGAACATTCAAAAAGTTTGAGGATTAATTTAGAATGAGAGTTATAGTTTGAGGATGAAACTGGAATGCTCAAAAGTTTGGAGACCAATTTAGAATGAAGGTCATAGTTTGAGGATGAAATTGGAATGTTTTAAAGTTTAGGGACTAATTCAAAATGAGTGTCATAGTTTGGGGACGTGTGGTGCAATTAACTCTTAATGTTATTTAAAAAATTAAAATTATGTAATTATAATTTGCATTGTAAAATATGACATGAATGATTAAGATGTAACTAAATATCCGCTAGTCAAACATTTATAGGAAATTAGAATTCCTTGTAATTATGGTCATGTTTGACAATTAGCGAATAGCTGATAGCGGATTACATTAGTTGATAACGGATAGCTGATTGCATTAGTTGATTTGACTATTGTATAAAAGTGTTTGATAAAATTAACTGATAGATGATAGTTGTTTGATTATTTAAATAAGCAAAATAATATATAAGGACATGATTATATTCGATACTTGTTTGAATATTTTATTAGTTATCAATATTTTGTATATATTAATATTAATTAGATTATGAAAAATATTTTTTTGATATAATATTACTAAGTATATTTGAATGATCTATATATTAATTTATTATTTATATAATTATTTTTAATATAATTTAATTAATTAATAAATTTAAATACAAATATAAATGTGTGAGAACAAAAAAAAGTAATAGTTTACAAATGTCACAATGTAAATACATGAGGGCGAAGAATTAAAATAGAAAATGTTAAATTTAAGATATATTGGAGATTTTTTATAATTGTTAAGGGTAAAAGGGTCTTTATAACTCTTATGTCAAAATCTCTAATTTCAAAAAGCTCATGTTGGCAGCTTTTTCAAAATTAGAGGTTTCGTCATCAATCCGTTATTCATCAAACATCCAAATTAACGGATTTGACCGATCAAGCCTCTAATTTTGACTCAAACCACTATCTACCAAACATGACCTATATTTTTATACAATTCATGTGTAATATTTAAGTACGACAATACTCGAATATGAAACACGTAAAACTTTTTTTAAAAGGAATGAAACACGTAAAACTTCAATAGCTCAATCTTGCCAACATCTGATCAGTAGGCTCCGTTTAGCATTGCTTTTCAAACTAGCTTTTAGCTCCAAAAGCTGGTTTGAGGTCAAAAGCAATGTTAAACAAATAGCTTTTAGTGAAAAAAAAACTGCTTTTGAAAAGTGCTTTTCAACTCAAACGTAAAAGCTAAAATTTTTAGCTTTTGCGGTTGTAAAAGTGCTTTTGGGAGCCAAATTACAATTTTAACATTCATTTGTTATTGTGTTTCTTTATAATTTATAAATTTATAATTCTTTACGAATATATAATTATATAATTAATAATTATTTTTTAGTTTAAAATTATATATATTTATTCATGTCAAGTTTTTTAAATAAAATATTTTAAAATTATTATATTTTAATGGAACACGTACAATTGTTAAAAAATGTATTTTGTTAATAAAAATAGTCATTTATCTAATTAAAAAATTAAAGAATTTAAATATCATTTATATATATAATACACATATATATATAACTTACAGTATTATGTCCAAAATAGTCATTTATTTTCTTAAAAGCACTTTTTGACAGCAATACCAAACACTAAAATCTTACAACTAACTTTTTAATATTTCTTTTTAAAATCTCTTTCTGATAATAGTTTTAAAAAATAGTGGGGGAAAACTGAGAGAAAGGAGTCTTTGGACTATATCCTTTAATCTTACCGACTCCTCGAGATTAAAGCACGTCTGAATATTACAAAGAAACGGTCGAATGAGCCATCAATCTTCAAAAGTTGCTTTAGTTTTTTTTGTAGGCAACGTTAGCATTTGTCTCCTCCTACAAAAAGTTCCCCAAAACACAAAATTCTTTTTATATTTTTTTTAATATTAATTATTTATACCATATGACAAGCATAATTTCTTTTATGAATTTTCATTTTTTAAAGGTCCCAAGAGTGGATGGCCCAATAAAGTATATCACTCTCTTAGCATGAAGTAATGCAAATATTGAATTCCATTCCATTCTTTATGTGTCCTCAATTGATTGTTCTCACGTTACCTTGGAGGCAAAGGTAACCGACCATTTTCCTCCATTCTTTTTTTGGGGCATGTAAGTTTGGTCCTCAAGGGGAGCATGTGAGTTTTGCACATGTGGGTGCATGTGCACTAGTTCTTTGAAAAACAAATAGTAAATATTTTCATTTTTGGAAGGTTAGATTCCAATTATTCATTTTTTAAAAAAATAAGCATCATGCATGGAGTGAGTGATAAGTGTAGAATATTGCATATTTTTAATGTGTTTTATTTTTCATTTTCTTGATATATATACCCCTAAATTGTTTTTTGGCTTTATTTTTTATAGGAGCTTTATTCTACTATGTCAACCCAAAACCAACAAGGTAGAATCTAGATTTTCACCGGATGTCATGGCATGAGTCATGGGCACGACCTAAGGCACGATGCAGTCTGAGTCCAATGCAGCAGAGTTCGGGGTACAGTCAGCAGTTTCTAGAAGACAGATCAGCATTACCTCAAAGTCAAAATTGGAATTATCTTGAAGATACGTGCGTGGAAGATAAATATGAGGTTATCCAGAAGATAAAATAGGATTCAACCAGAGCCACACGATTCAAATTTATTATCTTTGTCTTTTGTGATAAACCTTTGGATTTAATTTTAGATTTTTAGTTTGAATGTTTTAGCTTTATCTTTATCTTTTATTAGAGTTTTTAGCTATTTTACCTTGTTAGGATTCTCGGGTATAAATACCCCCTAGGGTCAACTTTTGAAGATAGATTGGAATTTGTAATTTCCTTCACAATTTCTATAAGAGTTCTATTTCCCTTTTCATTCTTACTTTCTTCTTTATATATTTTTCCACACCTAATGCTAAGCATGATCCAATCCATGCTTAGCTAAATTTTCGTTTAGCCTAAAGCTTTGTGATGGCTCAATTTTAATCGTGAGAATTGAGTGTACACTTAACTACTCCGCAGAAGTATTCTTCGATTCTCTGTAAGCTAGGAGTGACAATCAGCCATTCTTTTAAAAGTTACTTCATTTTCAACTTAAAAAGATGTCGTTGATTTGAAAGGTGATTTCGCTTGCTGTTTGGAAGACAGATCGGTTGGTCGTAATTCGGCTTCCTGTGAATAAACCTAGCGGCAGTCCGCTAAGGGGAATCAAGATCGAGTTTGATTCTCTGTGATACACCATAACTCGAGTTGAGCTCTTCTAGTATTCAAAGTGGCTTGGTGCTAACGGCGATAGACGTGGTTAGACCAACAACGATCAGATTTTGGAGATAGACTTGGAAATCTCGTTTAACCAGAAAGAAGAGTTACATGTAGAGGTTGGGCTCTACAGACTGTAACCAGCGTACTATCAAAGAGGGAAAATCTATTTCGATGATCGATCGAAATTGAGGCTAGCAAAGCCTAGGGCTATCTCATCATTATTGAATTTCTTATAATTTACTATTTCTATTCATTTGACAATTAGATGTTGAGGGTTTAAAGTGTACATTTCGTTTTTAATAGTCTAAAGGTGATTACAATGTAGTATATATCCATATGTATTCTTTAACCATTTGACAATGCACATACACATTGAGACAAAGCGATTGAACCCGAGTCACCTAGATGAACATCATCTACTTTTCCATTGTAACCAAATTTTTAAAGGGCACGAGTTGTTTAATGATTAAACTCGAGACTGGACAAGTGTTAACTAGTTCTGATAGATTTTGTGTTACAAGAGAAATTAATAGAAAGAGAATTTGGTATAATGTTCATTTCAAATGAATTATATCATATAGATAAGCCTAAAGCTATAAAACAACATTACCCAACAATGTAAAGATAGACATATAATTGGGCTATGTTGAAAAGGGCCATTCATGGCATAGTTGTCTATGTGTTTTGAGAAAATTTTCTTTCACTATTGATGCAATTGGTGGATAAGATATTTAAGATTTCACCAAATTCAATTGGTAGCCCAATAGACCTTTGGGGTCTTCATCATTCATCAAGGAAGTTTCATTTGGAAAGGAAATCTGTTTTTTTCTTGACAATTTCTTGTTCTAGCTAGATAAACTTGTACATACTTGCAGACTAAATTGCTCGAATTCTAATCACCTAAGTAAAACACGCCACCTTTTATTACCAGGACCACTTTTTTAGATTCATTCAAATGAATTAAATCATATAGATAGCCTAAACCTAGAAAGCAACATTACCCAATAATGTAAAGATAAATAATATAAGTTTATAGTTGGGCTTGGGCCATGTTAAAAAGGACCACCCAAGGCCAAATTGACTATGCTTGTGTTTTTGAGAGAAATTTCTTTCACAATTGATGAATAAGATATTTGAGATTTCCAACAAATTCAGTTAGTATGTCAATAGACCCTTGGGGTCTTCATCAAGGAAGTTTCATTTGGAGAGGGAATTTGAATTTTTTGCTTATATTACAAATAAATACCTAAAGTATTGTAAACACCATCTTTCGTTCGGTCATTTAATTCGAATGCCAAAAAAAGGGGAAAATTTCAATTCAAATAATTAAACCAAAATCCAAAAAAATTAAGAGTCCACGAAAAAAATCCAAAAACAATGTCCATTTACAACAACCATTAACCCAATTACACAACCTATATACCTACCCGAATACCAACCCAAACCCATATCACCCACTGCCCAAATAGCCTACCCGGATCCACAACCCCAACCCGACCCGGGTAACCTAAACTATCCCCAACCGAGCAGTACAAGCAGCTGGTCCCCCTTCTCTCAGACTCTCCACGTCCTGCAAGCAAGGGCAATTTCAGCAATGCACAAAAGCAACAAATGGCAGCAACCAAAGAAAATTTAGGTTTTCTTTTTATTGTAATTTCAAATCTGGCTATAAAGCCAAGATGAAAACCACAATGTAAGGGGGTATTTTTTCTTGAATTCGAAAATACAAAAAAATACAGAGCATTCTAAGTATTTTCCATATCCTTTTCTTCATTCTTGCATAACATTAGGGTTCATCTTTTTTCTCTTCTTTCAAAACCGATAAAGGGCTTTATTCTCCAAAGTTTTGTTTTTAAAATCAAAAGAATTTCAGAATAAAATGTAGGGTTCATGACTTTCAAATCTTGTTTTCAAAAAACAAAAATCAAAGGGATTTTTAAGTTTTTTTTTCGAAATCAAAGTTTAGAGCTTTTATTGGATTCGAGTTTTCAGTCAAAAAATAAAAAAAGAAAAGAAAAAGGATTTTCGAAGTACTTATGAAGGGAGCTGTCTGGAAAAGAGAAGAAAACGACCGTTGAAAGTGTTTTAAATTTCAGTTAAGCTTAATTGTTTTTAGTTTAATGAAACGTTGCGTTTAGGGGGGATGCTTGTAATTATATAATACGACATCGTTTGGACTGTGCAGGGTATTTCTAAACCCTAGCCGTTGTTGGTCTGGCTTATCGAAAGAATGAATGTGATTTCTCTCATCTGAAAATTCTCTGTTCTCTTCTCTTCTCTTCTCATCTTATTTTCTCTTCTTAGTTCGAATTCTTCAGTGTTACAACTTACTTCTGAGGGAAAAACCACTGCGCGCAAAGGTCTCCGAACGCCGAGAGCGGTTTCCACCGAGGTTAAATGAGTTGCAGATCTTTTGTTCCTACCCTTTTTACCCTTTTGTTGTTTTAGTAGAAACAAATGAAAAGCTTCAGTACTTTCCCCTTTTTTATTTATCACTTTTGTTGGGAAAATAACCATCTCTCTTATTTCTTTCTTATTATTTATTCAATTTTAAAGTCTAATCAAAAGGAGGGTTAGCTTTAAATGGCCCAGTGCTTCCCTTTTTTATATTCTTTATATATATATTTATTACACATCATATCTATTATATATTACTATACGTATAAATATTGTAACTTATTAACCTATAATATGTATTACATATTATAATATTTATTTACTTTATATCTTTGTTTATATATTGTTTGTTTATTTTCTTCGATTCACCTTCGGTCTTACAGTAACACGCAACCGGGGATGATCCGTATTATTCATAGCACGTTAAATCTAACCCACTAACATCTAACTTCTAACATTTAATTTCCACATTTAATTTTCAGCATTTGTTTTACGCTTTTATTTTATATTTGATCTAGTCTTTTTCCGGATATTTATTTTACGTTTTTATTTTATATTCGATCCGGTCCTTTTTTCGGATATTTAATTTCCGCTTATTTATATAATCGATATGGTCATTTTCCAGATATTTAATTTATGCATTTATTTATTTATGTTCGATCCGGTCCTCCTCCGGACATTTTAATTTCCGTTTATGTTTTTGCTTTCATTTCGTATATATATTTGCTTCGCTTTATTTCGTTGCATTTGACCATATAAATTGTTAATGTGGTGCTCTTTTATTCGATAGTAAATAGAGCCAGTATCAGTCGCGGTGATGGTGGTTTATTTGTTTACTATCGAATAACGGGCCTTTAAAATTTACTCACATTTTTAAAAGGATCTTAAATTGAATTAAAATTTGAACTCACAAATTTCCAATTAAAGACAAATTATATTCGATTATGTACCAATTTTTGGACGGTGTGAGGGTGTTAATCATTCCTCATCCGTAGCCGACTCCCGGACCCATTTTTTAAAGAATCTTTGGTTTCACTTTTGGTGTCCGATCTACCTTTTAAAAAATTATCGGTGGCGACTCTAATCTTTATTTTTTAAAAAGTCAAATTTTCAAAACAAAAATCCCCAATTTTCAAAACTTTTCAAAAATCCCAAAAAAAATCAAAAATTAAAGTATTTCAAAAAACAAAAGCACAAAAAAATTCAAAACCCAAAAAGAATCAAAAATGCAAAAATTAAATTTTCTTTTCTTTTTTAGCGGTTTAAAAAAGGGTCGCTACAACTAGCGACTCCACTGGGGACAATTTTGTTTTTACAAAAAAAAGAGTCAAGCCACGAGTCTAATACCTTTTGCCTTGATTGGAAATTGCGAGTTTATTTTTTGAATTAATTTAACGTCTTTTTAGAAATGCAAGTTCATTTTAACGCATTTTAAAATTTGGCATATAAACTCGTTCATGTAAATGGGGGAAACGCTAGTGCTTTCGTGAGGATATTGTTCCTTCGTATGGGCCTAGTAAGTACCTTCGGGGCTCGAGTACCCTATGTTTTCATGGGAATATTGTTTCCCCGTATAGACATAGCAAATAGGTCCCCTTGAATTGAACCCGATTGAAAGGAGCCTATAATGTGTGATGATCAGAGGCCTTGCTACCATTTAGAAAGGGACAACGAAGGACAATTGGAGTACCTTTTAGCGCCAAAATTGCATGTAGAACCCAAGAAGCCCACCCCTTTAGAGCCATACGGTAACCTTAGAAAATTATAATATCCTGGAAAATAGGTTCATTTTGTGCTAAAACATGTCGAGAACATCTTTGCCTTTTATATGTAAATATTGAATACTAACTAGTGTTTTCTTTTGACATCACATCAGCATATTCATTCGCATAACATCATCATTTCATCTGCATTACATCATGAGGTATTGTCCCGAAAATGGTGGACACAACAAAAATCGTTCATGAATCGAGAGAAAATCTAGTAACCTAGACACCGATTAAATGCAATATTCAAAAGTTGCAAATTTCTCTCATGTATTTGTGGATGTTGTTCCATGGAAACCATGTCTAAATCAATGCCTTTGCATTTAGGACAGTCAATTTGCACTCACATGCATTCATTTTAGAATCATCACACTTTGACTTACATTGCGTCATACGAGCATAAATTTTTATAATAATTGCAATCAGCATTAATTTCGCTCATTTGCACAGTAGTCGCATTATACTAGCATTTAATATTAATTTTATTCACATGCATCTCAATTGCATCACATGCTAGTTATTCATTTGCTTGCATTAACATCTGTACATCTATACATTAACATTGGATTTGGAGCCATACATTTCCTCATTCATCATCACATCCAATACCAAATCTGTTAGTTCCAATAAAGATGACGCCCCAACTGGAAAAAAAAGGGCAAGCTTCATGACCTACATTTGCAATTCGGAAAGTGATCCCGCATTGGGGGCACTCGAGCACCCATCGGTAAGTTTACATCCAGAAATAAAAAGGTCCGAATGTGGTTTCAATGTTTTGAAATGGCCTAAGGCTATATATTCAAAGTTTCAACAAAATGATGCAAACTATTTTTAATTCTCTTCATTTTGAAATATATCTGTCTATTGAATCCCCGTATATCAATTGCACAAGGAACATTGATTTTGACCCAAAGGTTGAACCCGAGCAACCTATGTCTAATTGAAATCATAAGCTGCGGAGATTACGAAGGTGTGACTTGCATTTCACATTAAGGACCACCTATAATAACAAATCAGTGCAATATAATACTTAAAGCTTGGTAATAGGCGTTTGCAAAACAAAACAAAATGATTTAACTTTTGAAGCCTAGTAATAGACACTTTTCAAAAAGCACTTCAAAGACTGGTAATATGCATTTTTCCAATTAATCAAAAAGCACTCCAATGTTCGAAACCTGGTAATAGGCATTTTTTCAGATAAAAGTGTAGAATTTTTTGGGCACTTCGCTGAAGCTCATTCTAACAAAAACCCTTCGCTTCATAAGTGATGGTAGTATTTTCAAAATCATGACAATGCTGAGTAGCTCGGGAATTTGTTGTTTGCTCCATCATTTATTTCGAGCCAAAAGAATGTGATGAATTGAATTCTCCAAACAAAATAAAATAAGAAATGAACCTGCCAAAGGTAAGTTGGTCGAGCACCTAAGTAACTTAAAATGCACTTCACATCTTCAAATATCAATTTAGCTTTTGAGGTATCCTAGACACAAGATTTGTTTGGGGGCAATCCTCGGTAAGCCATGTCAGTGTTGCTCGTGCACTTGATATTCGGGACATTCCATATTGCTTGATATATTTGCAATTTGAAGAGAAAAACTCAGTTTTGTTAATAAGTATCTCACATTGAATTCAGAACATGTAGTCTGAGTTTTGAAACAAAAAGTTTTCTTTGCATTACTTACAAAAAAGCTTCAAAGTTCAGGGACCAACCACAAATGAGCACTCAGATTGCTGTCCAGCTCAATAAAGCATTCTAGTTGACCTTCACCTAGAAAGGTAACATTTCAGAAGAAGATGGTCAAACCCACAAGAGGTTGGGGCATCAGTGCATACAAGACAACAGTCTATCCAATCTACAAGACAGAATCAGCGCAAGAACAAGACAGAGTCACCAATATGGCTAGCAAGTCATAGGGCATCCCCTTTGAAGTCAACATCATGACCAATTGCATTGCATGCCATTCATATCAACATCGTGTCATTCATCTCATCATGCATTGGCTTTAAATGCATATATAACATATCAAGTTAGATGTATTCATGCTAAGTACATCTACTTCATTCATACATAACAAACAGGTTCAGAATGAAAAGACTCAATCATGAAGGACAATAACAAATTGGCCAGCTCTAAGCCACGAAGGGAAGCCAGACTAACAAAGAATCTGAAACCTCAAAGAACGAGTATAACAACACCAAACATGAAATGACAGACCCTCAAAGCAAATGAAGCCAAATTTAAACTCAAACTTCAATTGAACAACCACTAACTATTATTTACTTCTATTTTTCAGGTCTTGTCCCATCGTCAGTGTTGTAGCGGATCTATCACATTTATTTTTAGATCTTAACTCTCCATCTCAGCTCTCCGTCAGTGGTTTAGCAGATCAACCTCTATTCTTCAGATCTCGACTCTCTGTCAGTGGTGTAGTGGATTAACTCATTTTCTTCAGATCTTGCCTCATCGTCAGTGGTGGAACAGATCACCTAACTCTTCAGATCTCGACTCTCCGTCAGTGGTGTAGCGGATCAACATCTACTCTTCAGATCTCGACTCTCTATCAGTGGTGTAGCATATCAATTTTTATTTTCCAGATCTTGACTCATCGTCATGGTGTAGTGGATCAAAACTCCCCAGATCATGTCTCTTCGTCAGAGTTGTAGCTTGATCAAACCTCCCTTCTCAGATCTTGCCTTATCGTCAATGGTGTAGTGGATCAACCAATCTTCAGATCATGCCTCTTCGTTAGAGTCGTAGCTTGATTTCCCAACTCCTCAGATCATGCATATTCGTCAGAGTTGTAGCTTGATCGCCACCAACTTCTCAGATCATGCCTCTTCGTCAGAGTTGTAGCTTGGTCGCCCAACTACCTCTTCAGATCATGCCTCTTCGTCAGAGTTGTAGCTTGGTCGCCCAACTAACTCTTCAGATCATGCCTCTTCGTCAGAGTTGTAACTTGATCACCCAACTAACTCATCGGATCATGCCTCTTCGTCAGAGTTGTAGCTTGATCGCCTAACTAACTCTTCAGATTATGCCTCTTCGTCAGAGTTGTAGCTTGATCGCCCAACTAACTCCTCAGATCATGCCTCTTTGTCAAAGTTGTAGCTTGATCGCCACCAACTTCTCAGATCATGCCTCTTCGTCAGAGTTGTAGCTTGATCGCCCAAATAACTCCTCAGATCATGCCTTTTCGTCATAGTTGTAGCTTGATCGCCTAACTAACTCCTCATATTATGCCTCTTTGTCAGAGTTGTAGCTTGATCGCCATTAACTCTTCAGATCATGCCTCTTCGTCAGAGTCGTAGCTTGATCGCCACTAACTCCAGATCATGCTTCTTCGTCAGAGTTGTAGCTTGATCACCTCTAGCCTCTCAGATCATGCCTCTTCGTCAAAGTTGTAGCTTGATCACCTCTAGTCTCTCAGATTATGCCTCTTCGTTAGAGTTGTAGCTTGATCACAATCTAATCACCGGATCATGCCTCTTCGTCAGAGTCTTAGCTTGATCTAATTTCTCGATCTCGTCGTCGGTGGCGTAGCAAGATCACCCATATTCAAACATCTCTCTATTCCATTTTGTACGTTTTAAATAAAATAAGTGAATACTTGGCCTGAAACAATTTTTTGTTACTCTTGCAAGTTCTATCTTTTTGGAAAAACAGACGAAGTAGATTAGTCGACCAGATCTTGAATTTCCGTCGGTGGTGTAGTGGGTCAACAGACAAGTTCTATTTCTCTAGAAGTTAGAAGATAGAACAGTTAGAGTTCGAATGAAGAGTCGTGCTGGGAGGAGTGCTCTAGCTTGACCAAACGAAAATGGTTATTTTAGTCTTTGCTCCATTGCCGCTTTACAACAATGAGCAAAGAGGGGCAGCTGTAATCATTGTCTTTCATCCGGTCATTTGATTCGAATGCCAAAAAAGGGAAAATTTTCAATTCAAATAATTAAACCAAAATCCAAAAAAATTAAGAGTCCACAAAAAATCCAAAAACAATGTCCATTTACAACAACCATTAACCCAATTACATAACTCATCTGCCTACCCAATTAACACATACCCTAATACCAACCCATTAAACCCAAACCCATATCACCCACTACCCAAATAGCCTACCTGGATGATTCCACTACCCCAAACCGACCCGGGTAACCTAAACTAACCCAAAACAACCCATTTCCTAAACTATCCCCAACCGAGCAGTACAAGCAGCTGGTCCCCCTTCTCTAGACTCTCCACATCCTGCAAGCAAGGGCAATTTCAGCAATGCACAAAAGCAACAAATGGCAGCAACCAATGAAAATTTAGGTTTTCTTTTTATTGTAATATCAAATCTGGCTATAAAGCCAAGATGAAAACCACACTATAAGGGGGTATTTTTTCTTGAATTCAAAATTACAAAAAATACAGAGCATTCTAGGTATTTTTTCCATATCCTTTTCTTCATTCTTGCATAACATTAGGGTTCATATTTTCTCTCTTCTTCAAAAACCGAAAAAGGGCTTTATTCTCCAAAGTTTTGTTTTTAAAATTAAAAAGAATTTCAGAATAAAATGTAGGGTTCATGACTTTCAAATCTTGTTTTTAAAAAACAAAAAGCAAAGGGATTTTTATGTTTATTTTCGAAATCAAAGTTTAGAGCTTTTATTGGATTCGGGTTTTCAGTCAAAAAATCAAAAAAAAGAAAAATGGTTTTCGAAGTACTTACCGTCAGAGGGAAAAACCACTGCACGCAAAGGTCTCCGACTAGGTACCAATTTTTGAGCGGTGTAGGATGCTAATCCTTCCTCATCCATAACCGATTATCGGACTTATATTTTTTAAAGAAACTATAGTTTTACTTTTGGTGTCCGGTCTACCTTTTAAAAAATGAGCGGTAACAACTCCAGTCTTTATTTTTCAAAAAGTCGAATTTTCAAAACAAAAATCCGCAATTTTCAAAACTTTTCAAAAATCCCAAAAAAAGTCAAAATTAAAATATTTCAAAAAAAAAACACACACAAAAAAATTTCAAAAACCAAACAGAATAAAAAATGCAAAAATTAAATATCATTTTCTTTTTTAGCGGCTTAAAAATGGTCGCTACAAGTCTACAAATCATTTCATTTAGGTACTTAAAATATTTTTTTATCAAAATAGGTACTTAAAGTATATACTTTTTCATTTAGGTTCCTAAAGTATATTGTTTTATCAAAATAAGTGTCTAAAGTATATTATTTGTCAAAATGGGTACCTAAGTATACTTTTTGATCAAAATAAGTACCTAAAGTATATATTTCTTTTATTAGGTTCTTAAAAGTTGACATGTGACATTGATTAAAAATACATTAGGTACCTATTTTGACAAAAACAATATACTTCAGGTACATACTTTGATGAAAAAATATTTTAGGCACCTATTTTGACCAAAAATATACTTTAGGTGCTTATTTTGATCAAAAAATATTTTAAATACTTAAATGAAAAAATTTATATATTTTAGATACTTATATGTGATATAATTTTTTTTCTTGGCAATTCCTTGTCCTAGCTAGGTTGGGCCTGAAAAAAATTGATTGAGTTTGGTCCATATTCAACGAAAATGAAATTGAGTAGTTGTCACATTTGACCTTCTCTATTTTTTTTCTTTGGTCAGATATTGATCCAGAAAATATCAATCAACACTTCATTTTAATAAAACAAAATATTTTGTTATTATATTTAATGACACTTTTAGCTCTCGAATCTGTTAAAATAATTATTTTTAGCTCTTAACTTTTGTCAGTTCTTTTAATTTTTATACTTTTTTTACAATCTCTCATAATTTATCCGATTATTATATTTTTTAATACTTGTAATTTATTATATGTTTTTTTAATACTTTTATTATTTTTTTTTAGTTTTCAGCATGAGAACAAAATAATTGACGTTAAGTTAACAAGTCTGTTACTTATTTTATCAGTTGATTTAATTTGACAAAAAATAATATTTTGTGGGATAAAACAGACAAAAAAATTAATACTACTTCTTTAAAACAATTTGATGGCCAGAAATATTATTAGACCTTGTTATGAAAATTTACTTCTAATGAGTATTAAACCCGCAATGTAGGGAAGAGGACTGAGAGCTTTTAATCACATGCTCTAAAAAAATTGGTGAAAAAGGGAGATTATATTAAGCTAACCGGTATAACATGTGCCTCGTTAAAAACCCTCTAAAGTTAGCTAGGAGAAAAAAAGTACATACGGCTGTAAACGAATCGAACGTTCAGCGAATCGTTCGGCGAAAAGTTCGTTTATTCATTAAACGAACGAAAATGAACAAGACTTTTTTGTTCGTTTAATTGAATGAACAAACACGAACAAATGGCTCGTTCGTTCATTTGTGTTCGTGAACGTTCGGTAATCCGTTCGTTTATGTTCGTTCGTTTATGTTCATTTAAATTTATTCACATATGTCTAGGGGTGAGCATTAGATCGAGTCGAGTCGAGTAAAAAAAATTCGAGTTATTCAAGTTGACAAGTCCTATTTTATGACTCGTTAAAAACTTTTTTTTATCGGCTAGGGGTGTTCATTATTCGGTTAAACGAACTAACCGACCGAACCAAAATAAAATTGGTTAATCTGTTAGATAATTTTAGGCTTCGGCTAATGATTAAGATTTTTTTCAAATTTCAATTATTGAATAATTCGGTTTAAAATTGGTTAATTAACTGAATTAATCGAACTAGCCCAAAATATTAAATATTTAACATATTTTATATGTTATTTATGTTCGTTTATGTTCATTTGTGATCGTTTATGTTTGCTTACCATTTTAACAAATGAACATGAACGGACACGAACAAGCTGCATTCATTAACGAACGAACACGAACAAGCTACATTCATTAACAAACGAACACGAACAAAAAATTTTGTGTTCGTTTATATTCGTGTTCGTTTATTTGTTCAATTAAAATTAAACGAACGGACATGAACACACTCTCGTTTGTGTTCGTTCGATTCGTTTACAGGCCTAAGAGTACACATGAGAACTCAAATGTCAATAACAAGACAATCAGAAAGCCTTTTCAAACGAATCACAATCTCAAGAAAGCACGAAAATTAATCGCCATCTAGCAAGGCATTCTCCTCTTGTACCAACAAGCTAACCCCAGGGGCAGATGATCAAACCAAGAACATTCCAACATGGTCGTACATGCCAATTTAGCCATTGCATCCGCAACTTTATTCCTTTCACGAGTAATATGCTTGGACTCCAAAGATGTTAAGTCAAAAGTAAGATGTGAGCCGCAACCGCAAAGCGTGATTGCCCTCATTATGTTGTTGAACCAATCGGATAGCTTCGGCACTATCGCATTCCATCACAACTTGCGAGTAATTCATCTCCCGAGCACAAGATAAACCAACTACGATGCCCCAAAGTTCGGCCTCAATTATCGTACATATGCCCACAAATTTAGCAAATTCACGAACCCAACGCCCTTTATGGTCTCGGATAGCGCCACCACAAGACACCAAACCACATGCTCTAAAAAAATTGACCACCCAATAAAAATATTTTAAATAAAAACATTTAACAAAGTAAAATAAATTACATAAACAAAAACACACGTTAATTTCTCGTTTCCTTTCAAGTAAAATATCTCTCTAAAATCCTATGTGGTTAAGGTAAAAGATGAATATTTTTACATACAATTTGATATAATATTTATATTACTCACACATTTCTCTATTTATAAATTAAAGAATATTAAACGCTTTGATATATTTAATCTCATGTTCTCTACCATATTGTACCAACGATATATTCGCCGAGTTAAATTCAATCGACAAAAATATATTTATAACCCAATACTTTTTTTATTAATTATAACCCAATACTTTTATGAAGAAACGTGGTGAGGGCCAAGGAAATAATAAATCTTTGAAAAGGATACGGACTACTTCAATTTCTTCATAGATCTCTGTTAGGTCATTGAACATTCATTTGTTGTGTATTGTCATTAAATATTCCCCAAAATTCATGCTTTCATTTTACAAGGTGAAAAGTCATGGAAACCCCTAAATGAGTAAATGTAACTTTGGTAAAATTGTTGCATTTCTCTAATTGAAAAATAGAAAGAAAAAAAGTACATTTTTTTTAAAAAAATTGATATATTTTATGTTTATGTTTGGCATCAGGATTATTTCTCTCAATAATATTATCGTTAAATGTTTTCGCATACCACTGCACTCGACAATCTTATTGTTTGATTACATGTTCTTTTTACAATGCTTGTACCTTTCTTGTCATTAAAAAAATCATATTAACTGACAATCAATTGGTCTTAGTATGATGAGATATTAGATCCCGCAAGTAAGGTAATATGTTTAAATTTTGACGTTGTAAATTGAAGAAATTGGGTTGAAAAAGTCGTCATCATAATGAACTTCTACACTACTCGATATTAATTAATAAACCAATAAATTAGATAGTATTTTTTTTGTTTAACCACTGACATTTGACTCATTGGGCATTTAGATCGGGTATTGTAGAGGCTAATATGGAGGTAACCCTCTCAACCCAGTTTTCTCTATTCACAACATCGAGATTTGAACTTCTAACATTACTTAAGGACTTAGCGTCTCATCCCACTAAACTAACTGAAAAGATAGAATAAAAAATTATATTATATCGTTGTAAATTATTCTCCAAACATTCTAAGCCATGAAAAGATAGAATGAAAAACTTGCAAATCTTCGCGACAATGAGATGATTTCCAAAAACAAAAATGCTCAAACGACAACAACATCAAAATATTACAAATGCGTGATCAAAGAATTTGACTTCATTTTTGTCCTAACTCACAAGCATATCCCCATGTTTAACTATCCAATGCTCCAAGATTTCACCACGTGCTAGAATTTGGTTGGTTGGTAATTTAAATGTATTTTGCTTTTAATATTATTCTGTTGATATTAAAATAAAGATATGAAAATGACACATAAGATAAAAGTACTATATTAATTATGGAAAAAACTTTGATACACAGGCCGTGTAAACTTTACTTTACACGTGCCTTTTAGTTTTAGGGGTTTAGTTTAGGGGTTTAGGTTATATGATTTAGAATTTAAGGTTAGTGTTTAGAATTTAGTATCTAAGGTTTAAGATTTAGTTTTTTAGTGTTAGGAATTTAGGATTTAGGTCTTTATAGTGTAAATACACAGGCTTGTGTTTTACACTGCCTGTGTATCAAAGTTTTACCCATTAATTATTATCTATTGATAAATGTCGGATACAATAGTTATATTATATTTTTTTAAAATGTTCAACATGGTAAAAAATAGATAATTACTAACCTCGAATATTGTTTAAATATTCGGTTGACATCTTTTGAAGTTCGATTATAAGACGATACCTTATCTTTTAGGCATAATGCTAAAAAATACTCCTAAAGTTTGACTAAATTATCACTTTGTCTTTTTTTGAAGCAATTTAGTCTTCAACATTTTATTTTGGTCAAAATAGCCCTCTGTGAATGAAAATTGTTAGTCAACATAAACAACTTAAAATGGCTTGACAAAATGACACGTCAGAAGAAAAATATTTTATATTTTTTACAATTTTTTAAAATTATTTTTGACTGATATGTTATTCTGTAAAGTCAACATATTTGCCTATATGACAATGATACAGTAGCGTGCACTGTCATGTAGGTTTGTCACGTCATTTCAAGTTATTTACCGTTGGTTGACTAACAATTTTTATCTTCAAATGGATCATTTTGACCCAAAATAAAATATTAAAGGCTAAATTACTTTAAAAAAATAGAGACCAAAATAATAATTCAGTCAAATGTTAAGAGGCATTTTTAGATTATGCCTACCTTTTATATAAAAAGGATCGACGTCACCCATTTATCTAATGCTGACATGGCATAGAAAAAGAAGCCCCTGTTTTGTCAGAAATGGGATTTTCTTAATAGGTGCAGTGGCTTTATAGGTGAGAAATGAGAACACAATCTCCTTTGGCTTCCCTAATTCCGGCTTTTGCATTTCCCATGTGACAGTTGAGAAATGTCATTTTCATTTCCTTTGGTTTGACCAAAGAAATTTTCTTAGATTTGATTATTATTATTTTTTGTTTAATTATTGATATATAATTTATTAACAAATTAATTTAAATCTGATTTTACTAAGGCTTAATATAAATGCGATCCTTTCAATTTAATTTTTTTTCTATTTTTAATGTCGGAATTCGAACTTCTAACTTTGTTTAAAGAACTTAGTATTTCTTTTCGCTATCACTAACTGTTTGTTGGTAGATTTGATTATTTTTTTAATGTGACATATTTATATGGTATAGATATAATAAAAAAATTTAAAACACAAATATTACGAAAATAATAGAAAGTATATAAATGTGTCTATAACATTAATTATAAATAAATTTGAAAATATATAAATATATTGTACTTAAACATGATATAGTCTCCCTACCCTAATTTGTAATGGTAAATAAAAATACTATTCAAATATATTATACTTAAACAATGAAGTATCCTATTCACTACTGACAATTTTTTTAACCCATAAGTTAATTTTTTATTATATTAAAAATAAAAAATAAAGACACATTTTTTTTTAATTTTTTATGTTCGTTTTATAGTTTAAGCTTTGGGTACCTAATTATCTTCTTAATAATAGTCTCTGGAGTTAAGCCTGGGTTGGTAGCGGCCTTGGCCCCCTCAAAATGGCGTATCTTTTGTTTAGTCCCTTCAAATATTGTGGGATTATAAATTTGTATAAAGATAAAATTGCACTCCCGACCCACAAAAAATACATAACTTAATTTGCCCCAAATAATTTTGCCGGTTTTGTCTATATTCGAAACTACAATGTATCTTACTATTACATCTGATAGTTTTCTTTGACAGTACTATCACATCTAATATTTGTTTGTAGACATCTTTTTTATAAACATGTTTGTGGTGTTAAAAAAATTATTGACAATATTAACAATCAGTTGGTCTAATGAAAATAAAATATTAAATCTCAAAAATAAATTTAGGGTTGAGTTCTATTGTATCAAACGAAACAAATTGAATTAAAAAAAATCATCTCATACAAAACTCTACAATATTTGATCTGAAAATATTTTGTTAGCATGACCGAGTCTTAGTGAATAAATGCTGCCGACTCGACAGTCGAGAGTAGCAAAAAACACAACAATACCCAATTATAGTAATCTTAATTAGGCAGGTGGAAGTAATAAATTCGAGAAAACGCGTTGAATTTAAGAAGTAAAAAATGGCAAGAGCAAATAAAATTGATGAAGTAATTGGTTTTATAATATTAATGATAAGTAAGGTCTCATGTTTGAGACGTTGTGATTAGAGATGAAACTATATGTAGTGTGGGTGGGGCTGCTGCCCCTCCTAGAATTTTTGGGATAATTGCATTTTGGGTTCTTTTAGCTTAAATATTATTTAAATAAGTCATTTGTCCCTTCCAATTTTTAGATTTAAAGGTTCAATAGACTCTTGCCCTCCCAATGTTTGATCCTAGCTCCATCCTTGGTTGTGATGCAGAAAATTTCCGCTGGGACACTCACCCACTAAAGCCAGGTGTGCGAATGCGGATCGGCCCAGATTAGTCAGGGCGAAGCCCTGAAAATTGAAAGGACAAAAAAAATTAGAGTTTATAAGGGGTTTTGTCATTTATGAAAAAAGAGAAGAAAATAATGTTTAAAAGGTGGTGCATGTATTAAAAAAATGCTTAATTAGATGTGAATCAGGAAGGTTTCATGAACTAGAAAATGTTGATGGTAAGTGACAAAATGCATCTAAAAGCAACTTGTATAATTAAATTGGCAAGTGTTGAACCTTTGTACTTTAAAACCCTGTATATATATATATATATTAAAAAGTAATAAAAATATACCATTTAATCACTTTATTCAATTCCCATTGAACCATGTCTAGATACATGTTCTTATTTTTTCTCTTATTCTTTTTTTGCTTCTTATCCATTAATATCTGGCTGATGCATAATTCCTTTTAGTCTTATAATTAATAATTTGGTTAAAGAAAATTAAACACATAATGATGATGAGATTTCCATTTTCATCAAATCACTTTTTCTAACTACTAGACAAAGAAATGGTCAATTTAGAATGCATTGTTTCGTCCATAATACTTTAGTTTAAAGATAGGATGAAAGAAATCAAAACTTTAAGATGGCATAATGTAAAAAATTTGGATTACGTTTGACTAGATAGTCATTTTGATATATTTTTTAATATTTTAACACTAAATATTTTATTTTAGGTTAAAATAGTACCTCCGTAGATGAAAACTGTTAGTCAACTAATAATAAATCATGTGATAAACACACATGACAGTGCACATTGACATAACAATGTCATATAGACAAATGTGCCGACCGATGTGTCCTTTTATCAAGTTATTTATTATAATAAATCATGTGATAAACACACAAGACAATGCACATTGACATAACAATGTCATATAGACAAATGTGCCGACCGATGTGTCCTTTTATCAGGTTATTTATTGTAACACCCTTAATTTTATTATAATAAGGATTAAAAATCAAAAAGGAAAAAAAGGGTTAAGTGCTACTATGGGGGTTTGAAACCATAACAATTAGCCCAGTATACTTGCATTTTAACCATCCAAGCTATGGCCAATTTTTGTTTATAGTTACCCTAATTTATTTTAAACCATATAGTATGGCCTAAACAGAAAATAAATTAAAATCTGATATGACTCATCAGCTACCCCATTATTGTTGTTTGTTCGAGAGTTGAGAGAACCCAAAAGGTTCTAAACTTCTCCCGCAACCACCCTTTACCACCACCTCTGATCTCTTTCTCTACTCGTTCGTAGCGTGCATCACCACCATCGTTGTGCTCGCCGTTGCACCCTAACCAAGCCCTTGACCACTACTCGCCGAGAAACCATGTCGTTCACTGTGAAACTTTCTTGGAAGTAGCGTCAAGTGAGGGCTTGGATTTTGTTATTTTTCGGCCGTCTTTCACCGTCCTGTGCTGCTTCATGGTAGACGATGAGGCTATCATCATGTTCCTCGTGTCGTGGCGAACCAGACAGTGCCAACTAGTATTTGTTTCGTCATCGTTTGAGCGTCGTCAAAAAGTGAGGAAACCCTTCGAATTTTATCCACCACGCTCCCCGCCATTCCAAGCTTAGTAAGCCTTAATAGTCTTTCACTTTTTGCCTTTTTTGTCGTTTGCCGCCATTTTGATGCATTTTTGGTATTTTTTAGCCACGTGTGGCTCAAAACGCATCGTGGGAATCGATTTCTGACCACCATGGTTGGTTCGCCATGAACAGAGCTGGTCTAGTTCTAAATCGGCCTAGCCAGGTCGGGCTTGGCTTTTCGAACCAACCTGCTTAGCCCGAAGCAGAATCGGTCTGTTTAAGGACCATCAGCCTTTAGCCTAGACCCGACCTGAGTCTAACTCAATCCAAACCCATCTGAACTGACACGACCTTGATGAGTCAACCCGCCTAAGTCAGTCTATTGACCGAGTCAACCCAGCTGATTCAACCTGTTGACTGAGTCAACCTGGCTGAGTCAACTTAGCCAGGTCAACCCATTGACTGTGTTTACTTTAACCCTGACCATTGGCTTTAACCTTGATCGTTGATTTTGACCAAAAGTTAACTTTTTTGAAAATCTCTATTTTAGGTTTTTTGACGTCTTGAGTCCTATTTTAAAGTATGTTTTGTGAAATTATGACCTGAAAACCTCTGAATTTAACCTTGAACCTGAGCGTGCACATGTGTTTAAATTATTCAGTTTAAGAGTAACGTAATTAAGTTAAGGACTGATTTTGAAGTATATTTAATTGAAGGTATTCATATTTCCTAGTATCCAGATTTTGAGGGACGTCGAATTTGAGATCGAGAATGATCCAAGGGAGTTTCAGAGGTTGACCGTTATAGCTCGGAGTCGAGGTAATACTTTACTACCTATTGCATGCTTTACGGAACACGTTGATAAGTGGTTAACGCATGAATGAATATGATTGATCATGTGTTCATCATGGATTATTTTAAAAGTCGTGTTGATTACATTAAAAATGATAATAACCTGGTTAAGATCCGAATGACTTAAATAAAAAAATTGATGATCAATAAGAAATCCAAGTTCAATGAATAATCGATAAAGCAGTTAACCTCAAAACCTTCAATTCTAAATATTTCTTGTTATAAGATCTAGTGTCAAAAATATTTGAATGAGAAATGATGAAAATACCATTGAGGTGTAAAAAAGACTTGAGTACCCCTGAAAGTGGAAATGACTTGAGAATTCATATTTGACATGATAGAACTCTGATTCAACCCGTTAAATTCCTGATCTATTTGGAAAATTCTGAAATTATGATTCTTACCTTCAAGTTTTCAAAAATTCTAGATTTCCTAATTTTTGAATAAACGTCTGAAAACCTTTTCCCTAGAAATACGCTAAATAAATATCTGAAGACCAATAATCGAAAGTACTTCATATGATTGGATATATTGAAATGACTAAAATATCTCTAGGTTCTAAAATGTTTAAAAATACTATTAAGCACTGAAACGACTGTAACACCCTCGGGCACTGAAATATATGTAACACTTCAATGACTTGGAATAAGTGGAAGACTTTATAACCCTGAAAAATAATGATACAACTTAAACGACTGTAATGCCCTACGGGTTATAAAACCTGACTCATGTACGATAATTACTCTTGATATTGCTACATCATAGGGAAAAATACAGTACGAATACATGTTCACTTTTTCGTGGCACGTTTAGTGATAATTAGTGAAGTGATAAATTTTGTTATACCACACATTCGGTTCTAAGAAATGAATACTTGTAAGGTGTACATGTTTGGTTAGTTGATAAGTACCGTAATAATGGGTTCCGAATAGTTCAAAGGGACTTGGAGATCTTGTGAGCAATTAGAATTCTATAAAGTCTGCAAATCCCCGTTTATACCTTGTTGGGCTAAATTACTAAATTATCCCTGAAGGTCGTAATGACCATAATGCCTTATAGGATTAAATGATGGGATTACTCATGATATATTTGAATTCTCAATGATCCTGGTGTATCAATTTTCGAATGTTTGGTTTGAGCCGTTAGTACCAAACCCCTTTTTAATAGGGATCTCGTTTCTAAAAATCAGTTCAAAATTGTTAGATGTTCAATGTTTTCTTTCTGATAATTAACAAGTGTCTCCAAAAAATAAATTAGATCATATAGTGTGTTCCATGTGCCCATGAATATTTTCTCTATTTTAAACCAATACTATCTACTCCGATTTAAGAGTACGACTCTGTTATCCGAAATGAAGCAAATCTTTGGCTTCTATTGTCTGATACAAAATATATCTAATACCTGCTTTTTGATATTATTGTATACTAACTGATTTTATCTAGGGGTATATTATCTGAGGCATGATTGAAGATCTATAGGCTCAGCCTTGATCAAGCTGGTAAGTTCTTCTGGACCTAAGGCATTCCCTTAGGTAAGCTCTTACACCCAATGCGCCTAGGGCAAGTCTTTCTGGATATAGTTCTAGGATACTGCATATCGGTGTACAGTTGGAGGGTAGTTAGGTAATTAAAATAAAACTTTCATTCCCCATTTAAAATCTACCATATTGAATTAATTTACCAAAGTCTGAAACTCTCAGTATGCTTCCAATCTGTGCTTAATGAAACAAACTAAACTCTCTAGTTAAACTTTTATAATCTATCTCCCTTCTGATTATCCGAGCTATAAACATCTCGACTGGTACTCTGGTGATCAAATCAAGAATGACTTTGTTACCTTCAAGTATAGCGACAATAAGAAAAATCATATCATATATGAAACATATTGATGCCAAGCTCATCATGTCAGTGTTATGTTTAGCCTTATACCTGCGTGTGCCTATAGCATTTTTTTGGTAGCATTACTGAGCTTTTCCAAGTTTATGCTGTTACTTTTCCATCACAGGTTAAAAGGGATAGATCATGGTATATTTATCGGCATCAATTATTAGAGCTCTTTCGGTGTTGCTTGTGGAGTACGGTACAACAAAATTAGGGGGCATGTAGGTCACGTCTTATATTTTTAATATCAGAGTATGAAATTCACTTTTATAGCGTGTAATTATGAACACTATCATGTTAAATGAATAATTTATGAACTTTTATTTTAAATTCAAATTTTGTTTTATGGTTTTAAACGGTTTGATAATTTGTTTTATCTAAAATTTTACCGTGAGTCGCTTCGATGACCCGAATCTGACACCTCAGATTGGATCGGGTAGCCCATATCGGTTTGGGTGTTACCTTTATCATTAGTTGGCTAATAGTTTTTATTCACGGAGTGGTCATTTTAACCCAAAATGAAATTTGAGTGTTAAAGTATTTCAAAAAAAGAGAATATGAACCAAAATAACTATTCAGTTGAACTTAAGATCAATTTTTAACATTATACCTTTAAGGTTTAGGTTCAATTTTCTTCATATGTATTCTAATTAAGTCTTACGATATGTAGGTTTTATCAAATTTATTCTAATTTATATTTGAATGTATTTCAGTTATGTTGAGATATTGATTTTGATATAACTTAAAATGAAAAATGTTTTTGGATTTAAACTAATTTGTAAAGACATTTCAAAAGTCCGTTAACTTAAAAAAATATGTTTGAAAGGTTTTCAAAGGGTTTTTGACATGTTTAAATGCTTTCAAAATAGCCCAAGTGACAAAAACAGGCCTTGTGTACCGATACACTCTTTAGTGTGCCGATACCCAGAAGAGCCTGTACCAGTACGATTTCTTCTGTACAAATACGTCTCTTTATCCTCAAGTTTTGACAAATTCTTAGCCAAAATAGGTATCGATATAGCTTAGACCATACCGACACGGAAGGGTTTGTACCGATACGCTTGTATCGTGTACCGATACGCAGTGTAAAAATGCCCAACTGCTCTTTCTATTTTGAGACAAGTACCGATACCCGAAGCCCGTGTACCGATATGCCCTGCACCATACTGCATTTAATGCTGAAATTAAAGTCCCCCACAGCTCTAATCAACCCCTAACGGCTAGTAACGATCATGAAGCCATTAGAGGGTTTAAAAGACCTCTTCAATCAGCCATGGATTAACTAGAAACAACTTGCCAACATTTAATGATATAGAAAGTGTTCTAGAGCTTAATTTTGTCATATTTCTTGTAGAAAACACTACTGAGCTAAATTGTCGCATTTGCTCGAGTGTTTAGGATTTTGGGTGTGTTCTTAATTTACAAACTCTTTACCTAGTGAGGTTTTCCTAGTTTGCTACATTTGTTTTTCTCTTGTAAGAGAGTGTTTCAAGACATTGGGGTATAAGTCTTGGTTGTAAGGGTTATCTCCTTGATTCCAGCAAAAGGAAAGACAAACTAGTAGATTTGTAGAAAATCCTTAGTGTGGATAGCTAAGATAATGGAAGTAGACTCGGTTGGGTAGTTGAACCACTATAAATCATCGTGTCAATATTTTTATTTCTTAGCTTTTCATCCACCAAAGCGAAAATCCAATTCACCCCCTCTTGACATTCTCGGTTGATCGTTCGAGCCTCCCAACAAGTTATCGATATGAAATTTATTATAATAATTTATTTCTTTAATTTAAATACATTAATATATTAAAATATTTTGTTTATATATTTTTTATTAAATGAATAGTTAAATCAAGTAAATATTGTATCTAAATTTGACATGATTGGACCAAGTCTAAGCATGTATTTTTTTTCTTATTTAATTTTGATATGATGGGAGTGTTGTAAAAGCATAGAAATCAAAATATTATCATGATATTTTCAGTGAAGGAATTGCTTTTATAAAGTAGGAATTGTTTTTAATTTTATTGGAATGAGCCAACTCTTCAGAGGTTGGCTTTTCAAGTCCCATGCATGATAATGACACGTGATGAGTGATTATAAGGAAAACAATTTTCCTCGTCATTTGCTTTTTCTCATGTTAATATATGGGATAAAAGTCATATTTATAAATATTATTTAATAAATAAATTTAAGTAGAGTGGTGAAGAATTTATCTCTCTCCCTATATATGAATTTCTCTTTTTTTATTTTTAGATAACAAATTTTAATTATTTTATTGAAAGTTATGAAAATATTATTATGAGAAAATAATTATGGCTTTTTTAATATTTTCACAACTAAATTGATACTCGATTAATCCTTAACACTAACCCAAGTAAAGTTTAAATTAAATAAAGATATATATCACGAGTCAATTCGATATCATCTCAATTAGAAAGTTACCAAAATAAAGTCCTTTTCATATTTATATAAATATTAAAATAAAATAACTAAAATATAAGATTTGGTATTAGGTGTTTTGTAAATATTCTCTAGGGTTTCTCTCAAAGCTTTCTCTCTAGCCGTCAGTCTTTTTTTTCTTCTTTTGTTTAATTTTACCGGCGGCGATACTAACTTTAATGCTAGTAGTCGACCGCCGATGTTCATCTCTCGCCTTGCGTTCTTATATCCTACTTTGTTTTCTTATTTTATTCAGTTTTATCATAGTTTTTATCCTAACTTTTAATAAATATCTCTTTTATTTGATTCTTTTCTTTTTGCATATTTGCGCAAGTTCGTTTGCCTTTGTGGTACGATTTTCGTCTGTACGTGTGGCAGTCTCCTCTGCATTATGGCATACTATTCGCCTACCTCTACGGTAGATCTGTGATCGTTTAGATATTCTCACATCTGATTTGTGATTATCGACGCTCTTTCAAAGGTTAGATCTCCTTACTGTGGTTGTTTGCTGATGTATCCATATCTGTTTTTTGCGAAGCAGCCGTAAATTTGCTTTGGTTCGCTCGCCACTCTTTCATCATCTCAAAAGCGTCTAGATGGATAGAGACAAATGAGTACTATTGATGTTACTGGATTACTATAAACGATGGGCTTCAGATTTAAAAGAAGACTTTAACTGTCATTGCGACTTTAGGTTTTGATTGTTTCTTTGTTAGGTTTTGGTTTCAAATAAAAAAAAAAAACTGAAACTCGCTGCTTGGATTTCAAACAATTGACCAAAAGTCTTTGAATATAAGCATTTTACCACTCCACTTATAATCATTATTATATTAAATTTTACAATTTTTTAAGGTATAAAGTAAAAAAATACTCTTAATATTTGACTGAATAGTTATTTTGGCTCATATTTTTTTTAGGAGCAATTCGACCCTTAATGTTTTATTTTTAGTCAAAATAGCCCATCTATGGATAAAAATTGTCAGAAAACTGATGATAAATAGTTTGAAATGACTTGACAGGATGATAAGTCAGTAGAAAAAAATTATTTTATATTTTATATTTTATAAAATTATTTTTAACTGATATAATATATATTTTTTAAATTAACACATTTATATATATAATACTGTCGTCTAATAATTTTTCGTATTTAAGAACAAAATAATTTCGCTTTTCGAGCATTGAACTACAGTTTGCCACGTAAGGCCAAGCGAGTGAAAGAGAACATCCACGCTTCAGCCACGTGTCTGACTGTTCCACGAGGTACCGCTAGCTGTCTCATCGGCGTGACTGTAGTTTCGCTGCTGCTATCATTTTTTACACGTCACGCGCTCCTTTGTTATCGCGGAAATTTACTTATTGCATATATTAATTGAATCACAAGTCCTCAAATTATAATTCATTTTATATCAGTTTCGGATGTTTTAATTTTATTTTCAATTTATAACTCATATTTTAAATTAGTTTCTAAATTTTTGAATATTTTAATTTTATTCTCAATTTATGACCTTAATTCTAAATCGATTCTAAAACTTTTTAATATTCTAATTTTATCTCTAAATTATCAGTATATCTAACATTAATCACTGTTTGTGTTACATCATATTATTGTATGATGCACATCATCTTTTACATGAAAGTTAATTTTCAACTATTTTATTAACAATGGACGTGATTAGTTTATGGATGAAATTGAAATGTATAAAAGTTTGAGACTAATTTAGAATGAGAGTAATAGATTGATGATGAAATCATAATGTTTAAAAATCTGAAGACCAATTTAAAATGAGATACATAGTTCAAGGATGAAATTTGAACATTTAAAAGTTTAAAGACCAACTTATAATGAGGTTTATAATTTAATGATGCGTAACACAATTGACTCTCTCTGTTAATGCAATTAATAATGATTTTTGGGTGAAAATTGATACATTTTTTTAACAAAATAATAATATTTTTACTATTTACAAAGTTAAAAATTCATTGTCTATAATATTCGATTGAAAAGTTTTAATCTCAATTATTAAATTCAATTAATTTAAATTAAAAAAACATATTTGGGCAACGTACCTCTTATAGTTGACAACCATTATTCAAAGGACAATGATGACTCATTTTGTTGACAATTATTGAAATATCATGACTAAGTATTTGAAAAGTCATGGATAACTGAAATGTTTATCAAGTTTCATTTTGCAAAGTAGTCCCTACCAATTAGGTTAAAGTTGCATACCGAATAAATGCTAGGACTTCAATTAAGTCCCTAAATAAAACATACAATATATGCATGACAAAACATTCAAAATCCTATTTTGAATAAACTATACACATTGTGCAAGTCCGAATTTTTTTAAGGATTAACTTTTTTTTTCCATCAAGGGAATTCTTCGTTGAATAAATTTTATTGATATATTTTTACATAGAATATTTTTAGTTATATTATGAGTCTACAACATGTAATCCGTATATATATTGGAAAATATTTTATGCACTGCATTGGAAATAAAATATTTTTATAAGCGTTTTAGTTCTGACGTTTAAAGATCTTATTTAAGGTGTCTAAGGGTTTAGAGTTTAGTGCCCGCCATTAGAATTTAGGTTATAGAGATTAGGGTAATATGATTAGAGAGTTAGATTTTAACCCATAAATTTTAAGTGCTAAACATGAATTTTAAATTTTAATCACAGTCCTTAAAATTTAAACTCCTAATTTAAACCAATAAAATTTTAACTCTAAACTAAATTAATAAACCCTAAGATTAAAATATTTATAAAAACTTTCTATTTATATCACCCATACATAATATAATTACCCAATATAATATAAACAATCAAATGAAAACTGTGGGCAAAACATGACGGAGATTGTTTCACACAGCTTTGGGATGCGCGTGGAAGGCGATTGTCGTACGCTACGCTTGTCAAGAAAATAGAAAAAGGAAATATCAAAGAATGTTGTCGACCGTGTGAACATGGTCGGCGGGCCGTTAGTTCCCCTTTAACGCCGTTAACTCTCGCAGTACAAAACCAAAAACCAAAAACAAAAAACGGTGCTCCCAACATTTTGAAAAAACGGTTACCGTTACAATATTCGTTTTAAAAAAAAGAAGAATTTCCGTTACCTCACCATTCCCTGTTTCCCCTCCTATAAATAGATGACTCACTCGCCCTCTTTTTTGTTTCTCATTTTCAAACTTTGAAAAAAGATTTTAAAACAAAAAGTTCAAAGGCTTACTGAAAGAATAAGAATTTCAGTCATTTATTTGTTTATTTTATGAATTTGGAGCTTTGGGTTTTGATTTTTGATTCCTCAGAAACAAGAATTTCAAGGTAAACTTTGCAGATTTTGAATTAAAGTTGGGTTTTTTTCTGCTTTATTTGAATTAGATTCTTAATATTTGTTTCTGGGTTTTCATTTTGGTTTGTGTTAGTTCTCTGGGAAATGAAAAAAGCAGCTGACTTTGAGTGCTTGTTATATGGATTGAAGAAACTTTGGTGTTTTAAGTGACTAGTTAGTGTTTTTTTCCTCTACCTTCTATGGGAAAATTTTGTTTTAGTTCTTCATATACTGATTGGATTTGTTGAACATGGCTTTAGCTCATCAAATTGTGTTGTTATAGTGTAATTTTAGTATTTAGGTTCTTGCCGTGACATGGAATACATGTAGGAACATGGCTTTAGCTCTTCAATTTGATTTCTCTCTTTTTAAGTTTTGTTTGTTTTATGCAGAACTCTGAACATGTAGAAGCTAATCGTTCTTTGCAGGTTAATTCTGTTTTCCTGAAGGCATAATTTCTATTCTAGTGTTGAAGTTTCTCATGGTTATTGTGTGACAAAAGTGGTAGAAAATCCTGTCCTTCAGTTCCTATAAATTTCCTGAGATCTAATCATCGCCTTGGAAAGCTGATGCCAAGCTCATAGTATGGATTCACACCAGGTTTTCAGATACGGTGTGGCTGGTGCCGGCTTATCGTACTCGACCTCTTATTCAACTTTTCCTTCAATATCTAACAGGCTGTTCAGTTCTTTGAAATCCGACACAGGAAACTCACCCAACTCGCCCTTTTCGAATTCATTTGATTGTGATACCAACACCGCATTGAGTGATAGCCAGGAGCAGCATAGCTCTACAGAGAATCTCTCAGGACTTAGCCCGTCTTGCAACTCTTCACTTGAGTCCAAAACTTATTTCCATCGATTGAGTCCCTCTCTGGACTGCAGGGGTGAAAGCTTAGTATTCGGTTCAGTTGGTACTTATGTACAAGATGCAAGTTCTGGCCACAAAGTAACATACACTTTGCAGGAATTGGAGACCGCACTTATGGCGCCTGATGAGGATGATGAGACAACCACCCCTAGTGTTTCCCGTGGAGAAAGTAGTAGACCACAGACGACAGGCCAGCGATCTAGGGCGTGGAGTCAGGAATGCCAAGGATCTTTGGTGCTTCAACCTCGGACATCCTTTGTCTCCAGCCATAGGCAGTCAACTGAAGTTGCTCGTGTTGAGAAACATCAGAAATTGATCGAGGGTTTGTTTCTGCAGGGAATTCCATCCGGCAATCTGAAGCAGTTGCTGATTGCTTGTGCTAAGGTCCTCTCTGAAAACAATATTGCTGAATTTGATAAGTTGATTGTGAAGGCTAAGGATGCCGTGTCGATCAGTGGGGAACCGATTCAGCGCCTTGGCGCTTACATGGTGGAAGGTTTGGTGGCAAGGAAGGAAGCATCAGGGTCTAGCATATTTCGTGCCCTTCGTTGCACAGAGCCTGAAGGCAAGGATTTACTCTCCTACATGCAAATCCTGTATGAAATCTGCCCGTACTTAAAGTTTGGTTACATGGCTGCCAATGGGGCCATTGCTGAAGCATGCCGAACTGAAGATCGCATTCACATTATTGATTTCCAGATTGCTCAGGGAACACAATGGGTGACACTCTTGCAGGCACTTGCAGCCAGACCAGGTGGAGCTCCTCATGTCCGGATTACAGGATTTGACGATCCTCTTTCTAAATATGCTCGTGGTGGTGGATTGGAATCTGTTGAAAGACGTTTGGCAGCATTATCTGAGAAGTTCAATATTCCGGTTGAGTTTCAAGGAATGCCAGTGTTTGCAGCAGATATCACAAGGGACATGCTTGATGTCAGGCCTGGAGAGGCTCTGGCTGTCAACTTCCCTCTGCAGCTCCATCACACCCCTGACGAAAGTGTCGACGTGAACAATCCTAGGGATGGGCTTCTACGAATGGTAAAGTCACTTTCTCCCAAGATCACCACATTGGTAGAACAAGAATCAAACACAAACACATCCCCTTTCCTTCCCAGATTCATCGAGACTCTGGAGTACTACTTGGCAATGTTTGAGTCCATAGACGAGACCCTACCAAGGGACAGAAAGGAGCGAGTCTACATGGAGCAACATTGCCTGGCCAGGGATATCGTGAATGTCATTGCCTGCGAGGGAAAAGAGAGGGTCGAACGCCACGAGCTCTTCGGTAAGTGGAAGTCCAGGCTAACAATGGCTGGATTCCGACAATACCCTTTAAGCCCTTACGTCAATGCGGTGATACGAAGCCTTCTGAAGTGTTACTCTAAGCATTATACACTGGTCGAGAAGGATGGTGCTATGCTGTTGGGGTGGAAAGATCGGAGCCTTATATCAGCTTCAGCTTGGCACTGTGACAGCAGCTGAGATTCATACAAAGGTAGAAAAACGAAATAACCAGTTCATTTTTTTTATAGGTTATAGATGTTGAGATATGTTGAATAACATCCGGAGACATTTTCGCACACCATTAGGCAAATCACCACTGTTTCCTGTAGTTCTCTTAGAGGATTCGATGTATGTGTAAGGACAACGAGGGATGCATTGTATTCTGGTTAATGATTCTATGTATGTGTAAGAACAATGAGGGATGCATTGTATTCTGGTTAATGATTCTATGTATGTGACACAAATGACATGTATCCCCTGTATTATACAATATATATATATATATATATATATATATGGAGAGAGAGATGAAAGATTAGGGGTTCTTGTTCATTTGCAATTTCCCGTATGTTGAGTTTTTAAGTGAGTGATCTGTTAATGCTACAAATGATCAAAATGAAGTCCCCAGTGTTATTTGACACTTCAAATGTGTCTGATTCAACTGAAGAACAACAAGAAGAGTTGTTCAAAGGGTTGTGATTGTGGATTCAATCCTTTTGATGACAAATGTCCAAGTTGAGATATAAAGATCAAACAAGATCAGCATATAATCTGATTCGTATCAATAAATTTATTGACTTGAATACTCGTCGGTGGCAGGGCGTGGAAAACGTGCCTAGATCGGAAAAGGTGTGGATAGGGAAAAGGTGTGGATAGCAAAGTTGTGAAACCATGGCCAACCACATGCACGAAAGAGGTGGGTTATTTTAATATACTAAGGTAATATTTGTTCATATTTTTTAATTATTTAATACGGTATATACATATTGTATATACAGATACTTAAATTCGGGTCTATTAAGATGAACATTATCGTCTATTCGTTGGATTTCGAAAGAGATCGATTTTTAGTTTGGATCAATGATGCTTTCACTTATTCGATTAAGAAAAGCAAAATAAGCCAAGTAATGTGCAGGTTACCGGTCCTTGTAACATATGGCTGAAATGAGAGACGGGTCTAAAATTTTATATTAAATCTGTGGATATCTAAAAACGTTATATTAAAATTTTAAGATATATAAAATTATAAAATTTTAGAAGTATGAAATTAGAGCATCAATAAAGAATAAAAAAATACTAAACCGTGAAAATTTTAAATACAATGCATTTGAAATAAATTTTAAGTTATAAGAAAGGTGAAGGAAATGTGTTTTTATTTTTTATTTTTTTGTTTTTTATATTTTTAATAAGAATTTATATTCTTGTGGCATGTGTTTTTTCTACTTTTGTGGCATTTTTTTTTTATTTTTGTGGTTTATTTTATCTGTCGTTTTGAAATAATTTCAGCATGACTTAACGATCGTTTGGTGCTCGTACAAAGATTTTCACTACTCTAGTTTCTGATTTTAATTCTGTCGGTGGTCATAGAAAGATAGATCTCCACTTGGTTGATGGTTGTTTGCTGATGTAATCAGACCTGGATAGCGGAACAATCTGCCTGATGGTTTGGTTCGCTCACCACTCTTTTTTTCACCCGTAAAGCGTCTCGTTTGGACAGAGACAATGATATTCAGGAAGACTTCTGAATTTTGTCGATATATTAATATGTATGAAAGTATTTATTTTTTTTACACCTTTAAATTTTGTATGAGAATTTAGTGAACTAGTTCCCATTATTCTAATGCTAATATACTATTTTATGTGTTTTAAAAAAATTCATTGAAAACATATATAAACTAATATAAACATTATCATACTAAATAATGATTGATAACATAACTTGAAGCATATAGTTAAAGATTTCTGTAAACATTGTAAATAAAAATTTAATGTTGTGAAAATTAAAACTCATAAAAACAAACTTTAAACAATTCACAAATTAGTATCAGAGTATTGCAAAACATCTTAAATTATCATATTTTGTTTACATAGCAATCATAACAGAGGCATATGAATAATGAAATTATAAATATGATAGAGTAACCAAAACAAAGTATTGTTTCATAAATTGGATTACAAATTACAAAGATGGTCGAATTTATCAACCTTTTACATAAAAAAATAATCTGAACAATATCTTATCACCCTTTAATTGCAGCATTTTAACTTAAATTATGAATTTGATTGCTCAAGAAATTGGAGCTCCAAGAGGCAAATAGTTTCAAAGTGGGATAGGCTCAATGAGCAAGGAAGTGATCCCACCTTTAGCAGCTTTGCCAACGTGTGTGTATCCATCTCCTTCTCTGTAAAGCACATCCATAACCCTTGCAAGGTTCAGGCTTCGATTCAGAACAGCCACCGGCATCTCCGTCGGTTTCAGGAACTCTTCATTAACGTCCTTCCAAGAGCTCTCTATATGCTTGTTGAATTCATCGTACGCCTCTTGTGCTGTCGCACCATATTGTTCCATGTAACACTCGATGGCCGAGCAATCGTCATCTCTCCTGTGCTTGAACTTGTGCTCCGCGATGTCATCCATGAACCTACAGATTATTGTGGAAGCTTTGATGATCTTAGGGTCACTGGCCGCCCATGTAAAGGTCTCTGGGGTTATAACATCTCCCATCCCCACGAAAGCCGTAATGGCAAGCATGGCATAGCCTGAGGTTGGCAATGCATTGTCCCTGAACTCCTCGAATGTCGGTTTGTAGTTCTGATGAGTCCATTTGGCTTCCAAAAGGTAAGCTTGAGCAAGCCGTATCATCTGCATAGGCATCAGAATCAAACAATAGTTCTTTCCATGTATATCAAAGCAAAATAGGGTATCAATCATACATACCGCCTTTCTAGCATATTCAACACGGTATTGCCTTCCTTGTTCTGCCATCAGTTGTTCCATTTCTTCGTACACGTCTAACAGTGCCTTATAGCTTATTTTCATGAAATCTGGGAGTTGTTCCATGCATTTAAGATCCCACCTGAAACCCAATTTCAAGGCTGAATGTTTAGTATTCGAATATATACACTCGAAAATGAATGTTAATTTCACAAAATCAAGAAATCCAACCTCTCAATGGCATCAGTATAGGGAATGAGCTCATCATATGTGGCATAGGAATCATATGTATCATCCACAATAGATGCCATGGCAATTACTTTGGTCAACATCTTTCTACCAAGAGAGTACTGAGGCTCAAAGTAGACTCCCATTATCCAGAAGTAACCTTCAACCACTCTATCTCTTGCAAATGGTAGCTTTCTGGTAAAGTCTAAATCCTTCCACCACCTGCAAATCTCACTTAGCTCTTTCCTGTGCAAAAGCTGCAACAAATTGAAATCTATCTTGGCAAACTCCAGCAATGCCTTGTTATGCGATTCGATGTCCTGGTATAAGGAAATGTATTTCCGAGCCTCGACTCTCGGCAGGCCTCTTCTGATAGACTGCTTTAAGGCATGAGCAACCTGTTCCGATAATGGATAGTTTAAAGTTGGTGCTGCAAGAGTTAGGTGAGTGGTTGCGAAAGAAATTGCCTCATCCAATATATCTTCCCCATGGATCCGCATGTAGGAAGCTTCGTAGAGTTCCAACAATCCTTGCACATGGCTCGTCAAGGATGACTTGAAGCTCCCTTGCTCATCCCTGAACTTGTTGAATGCCTCTGCTCAAATTAACAGTTCCCGAAGTCATTATCAAACACATTCTTGGTACATGTACATACATCTGTATAAATATCAAGAGTTGAAGACTTATTTACCACAGGAAACATCGAAGCCGTGCTCTCTAAGTAATCGAAATCGAAGAGAAGTAGTATGCAGATCATTGTCAACATCATTGTTGTCATGGTATATAGCTTCCAATGCATCTTCAACCTCTTTTTCAAAATGGTAACTCACACCCAATCTTTGGACTGCATCAATTAATGCCAGCTTTCCATTCGAATTATACATGGCTTGATCCACAAGCAACCTCTTCACTTCCTCTTTTAATTCTTCATATTTCATTTCAGTTGCAGCATCAATATCCTGCTTAAAATAAACAGATCATAATTAGCAAGTGTTTAAACAACCTACTCTAACTTGTATTATCTGAACATTATATACCTGATGAGCACAACTGAGGAAGACGTCTCCCCAAACGCCGGGATGAAAATCGGCCTTGGGACGATTCTCCTCCGTGTTGCAGGAAATGGGTGAAGCATGAAGTTGAGAAACTTTTGAAGCCATTTCTGTTGTTAGAGTTGGAGCCAAATTTTGTTCAGCTGCTAATTTTCTCTTCTAAAATTAGCACTGTTTTGTGTGTGGCTAAGACTGCAGTTGTTGCAGCTATTTATAACAACACATTAGTCATTGCAGTCAAACAAAGACAAATGAAAAAGAAAAAAATGAAGAAAAGGAAAGGCTCCTCTCTTAGTTGTGTTGGTTTTCTGTAGATTGTTCAAAGTTGATGACTGCAAAACATTACTAAATATGAATTAAAAATGTGGTAGTTTATATCATTTTGTTTAGTTTGGCAGAATTTAAGTCATGTATCTATTATTAGCAGTCTTTGGGATCACCAATCTTTCTGAATTGTTTATTGTTGAAATTTCCTAGTAAACAACAGTTGCCACTTGGTGAAGACTGAGTACCAAGCATCCTTCCATGAAATTCAGTTGATTATATAAACAGGTGAACAAAGTTTTTAAATTATTTACAATAATATATATATATATATATATATGAGAAAAACTTTGATACACAGCTCGTATAAACTAAACATGTGCTTGTCAAATTTAGACTTTATAGGTTTAGTTTAGGATTTAGAATTTAAGGGTTTAGGTTGTAGGGTTTAGAACTTAAGATTTATTGTTAGAGTTTAGGGCTTACATTTTAAGGTCTAAAATTTAGGGTTTAGGGCTTTAGGTTTTAGATTTTAAGGAATGGTTGTGTATCAAAATATAACCCTATATATATACATACATATTGTATGTTAACAATTATATTTGGATACACGAGCAATGTAAAAAAATTACGCAATCATTTTCATTTAAATTTTTAACCCTAACCCTAAATTATAAACACTAAACACTAAATTTTAAATCTAAACCCTATCACTTAAACATCTAAAATCTAAACCCCAAAATTAACAAACTTGTGTAAACTAAGTTTACAGCCCGTGCATCAAAATATTTTTCTTACATTAATAAGTTACATTTTAATATACAATATGTGTAAACAAAATAGACAACACTTTATATTTATATTATACGATCTAAAATATAAATCCCTAATAGTAAAACCTTAAACCTTAAATTACAACTCTAAACTCTTAGATATTAAACCCTAAACTAAACCCTAAATTTAACAAACTTATGTAAATTAAAAAATACACAATATATGTATCAATTTTTTAATATATAAATATATATTTTGAACATGCAAGCATTTTGCTCAATAGTAAGTATTTTGGCACTGCTAGGCAAAGACCATGCCCTAAAACTAAATATATATATATTTCTTCTTCTTTCTTTTATTTGAATTTTTTTATAGTCGTCATTCTCTTTCCAGCAAGTGGACCATCAAATTGTATTCAATCTTGAACTCTTTTCTAGCATACCCAATATCAATATAATTAAACATTCAAGCCGTCTTGCTTGAATGATTTGTGTTAAGATTCAAGGGCATAGTACTGGCTACTGCACCTGAGTTTGGAAAATTATACTTGTTCATCAATCCAAATAAATAGGAAAGGTTGTAGTCGAGTCGAGCTCGAATAGTGGATAACTCAAACATAATTCAAATTTTGTAGTTTGAAATTTGGTTTAAGTTCGAACGAACATTATTATCTAAGAATAGAATTCAAAACAAAATCAAATTATTTGAGCTCGACTCGATTAAACTTAATTATTATACTTAGTTTCAACTTTCAAATATAGTTTTTGTAGTGAACTGATAATCTATGGATGGATAGAGAATGCAGAAAATATGTATTAGGATTTGTGTTTAATGTTTATATATATATATTAGAAAAATAGGTGCAGTAATAATCTAAATATAATAAAATATCGTAAAAATAAATAATAATAAATTAAAAATAGAACCTAAAATCAGACATTTAAAGTAATAGTACAAATGCAGTGAACAATCGAATACAATCTTGCATTCCTCTATCACCGGAAACCAAAAACGTTTTTGTATATATTCGATTGTTCACTGCATTTGTGCTACTGCTGTGAACGTTTGTTGTTGTATTCTGGGAGATAAACGTCCAACGTTACTCAAGTATCGAGGAGAGGATGAATTTGTCTTAAGAAAATTGTTTATACATGCCTCAACAAAATTATTCTAATTTTTAACTATGTCCGATTTCAGGTTTTATTTTTAATTTATTATTATTATTTATTTATTATGGTATTCTATTATATTTGGATTATTATTGCACCTAACAATATATTAAGGCTTGATTAAAAATTTAATATTAAAAGTAAAAGAAAACATTGTAAATAATTGTATTAGCAAATGAGGTTCAAGATAAAAAAGATAATGGCACGAATACCCCTTGTACTTTCACAAATTTGTCAATATGGTGTCTAAAATTTATAAACATTCAATGTCCCCTATAGTTTTCTTTCATTATCTAAAATGCCCCCTCGGTCTTAACGCCGTTAACATGAGATTTAGTAGGACACGTGGCACGTCCAAATAATGCCACATGGAATTTTCAGTCAAAAAAAATCTCTTCCAAGGGCATTTAAACAATTTGACCATTTAATTTTTAAAAGTAAAAAAATAAAAAAGAGAGAAAAGGAATAGATTGGACTACTGGTTTTTCTCCTTCGTTCATCTTTTTATCTTTCTCTTCTATTTTTTTTTTTTATCTTATTTCTTCCATTATAAATCAGAATTGGAAAACTTACAAAAAAACCTGTAATACTAGTCGGAAGTCTCAAACCAGTAGTCGAATCTATTCCTTTTCTCCTTTTTTTTATTTTTTCCTTTAAAAAATTAAATGGTCAAATTGCTTAGATCCCCTTAGAAAAAAAATTTCTTTAATTTTTTTGACTGAAAATTCCATATGGCATTATATGGACGTGCCATGTGTCCTGCTAAGTCACAGGTTAACGACGTTAAGATCGAGGGGCATTTTAAATGAAGAAAGAAAATTAAAGGGGATACATTAAACGTTTACAAATTTTAAACACCACATTGGCAAATTTATAAAAGTACAGGGGGCATTCGTGCCATTATTCCTGAAAAAATTATTTGTTTTTATTATACTGAACAAGAAAACAAATACTATTTTCAATTGCTAAACGTTAACATGTTCAAATTTTTAATTTTTTATTATTTGTGATTGATCGTCAAATAAATTAAACTAAAGTAAATAATAAAATTCATTAACTTTAGATTAATATGGTCCAAAGTGCTGAAAATTGACAAATACATAAGAAATCCAAAGAATCATATCCCGCCATTTAATGAAAAAATATTGTTGGAAATGTTTTCAAACTAAATATGAGTATGTGATTCCGAAAAATATTATTCTCTTTAATAATAATATTTTTCGTGAACTAAACGTCTCTTAGGCGTATTTGGAATTGTTATAATTTATAAGACAAAAAGTCTGAAATTTAATATAAACGTCTTTGTTCATTATTTTAAATGATCAAATGACCGGCATGGAAGCATGCTTGGTACACAAAGTCTTCACAAAGTGGCAACTGTTGTTTACTTAGAAATTTCAACAATAAAGAATTCGGACAGGTTGGTAATCCCAAGGACTACTGCTAATAGATAGATGACTCAAAGTAAACAAAGTGATATAAACTACCACATTTTTTAATTAATATACTTATTTAGTAATGTTTTGCAGTCATCAACTTTGAACAAATGCAAGAAACCCTTCCCTTTTTTTTACTTGTTTTTTTTTCTTTCTTTTCAATGCTTATAATTTCCTTACATTCAAAGTTGTCTTTGCTTGACTGCATTTAGTAATATGGTCTGTATAAATAGATGCAACAATTGCAGTCTTAGCCTCACAAAACATCTGTGCTAGTTTAACAGAAGATTAGCACTTATACAATATTTGGTTCCAAATCTAACAACAGATATGGCCTCGGAAGTTTGTCAAGTTCTTGCTTCACTGGTTTCCTGCAACACGGAGAATCGTCCCAATGCCGATTTCCATCCCGGCATTTGGGGAGACATCTTCCTCGATTGTCCTGATAAGGTATATATTGATTGAAGAAGATTGTTTGAGCATTTGTTTATTTAATTATGAATGAGAAAATCAATTGTATCATCTTTGAGCAGGGTATTGATACTGCAACTGAACTAAAACATGAAGAATTGAAGGAAGAAGTGAGAAAGATGCTTGTCGAATCCATGGATGATTCGAACGAGAAGTTAGCTCTAATTGATGCAGTCCAAAGGTTGGGAGTGAGTTACCATTTTGAGAAGGAGATTGAAGATGCATTGAAGGCTATATACCATGACAACAATGAGGTTGGCAACGATATCCGTACTACTTCTCTTCGGTTTCGGTTACTTAGAGAGCACGGATTCGATGTTTCATGTGGTAATTAAGTCTTCAACTTTAGAGAAAATAGTAGCTTATACAGATAACAGATGTATATACATGTACCAAGAATGTGTTTGATAATGACTTCGGGAACTGTTAATTTGAGCAGAGGCATTCAACAAGTTCAGAGATGAGCAAGGGAGCTTCAAGTCATCCTTGACGAGCCATGTGCAAGGATTGTTGGAACTTTACGAAGCTTCCTACATGCGGATCCATGGGGAAGATCTATTGGATGAGGCAATTTCTTTCGCCACCACTCACCTAACTCTTGCAGCACCAACTTTAGACTATCCATTATCGGAACAGGTTGCTCATGCCTTAAAGCAGTCTATCAGAAGAGGCCTGCCGAGAGTCGAGGCTCGGAAATACATTTCCTTATACCAGGACATCGAATCGCATAACAAGGCATTGCTGGAGTTTGCCAAGATAGATTTCAATTTGTTGCAGCTTTTGCACAGGAAAGAGCTAAGTGAGATTTGCAGGTGGTGGAAGGATTTAGACTTTACCAGAAAGCTACCATTTGCAAGAGATAGAGTGGTTGAAGGTTACTTCTGGATAATGGGAGTCTACTTTGAGCCTCAGTACTCTCTTGGTAGAAAGATGTTGACCAAAGTAATTGCCATGGCATCTATTGTGGATGATACATATGATTCCTATGCCACATATGATGAGCTCATTCCCTATACTGATGCCATTGAGAGGTTGGATTTCTTGATTTTGTGAAATTAACATTCATTTTCGAGTGTATATATTCGAATACTAAACATTCAGCCTTGAAATTGGGTTTCAGGTGGGATCTTAAATGCATGGAACAACTCCCAGATTTCATGAAAATAAGCTATAAGGCACTGTTAGATGTGTACGAAGAAATGGAACAACTGATGGCAGAACAAGAAAGGCAATACCGTGTCGAATATGCTAGAAAGGCGGTATGTATGATTGATACCCTATTTTGCTTTGATATACATGGAAAGAACTATTGTTTGATTCTGATGCCTATGCAGATGATACGGCTTGCTCAAGCTTACCTTTTGGAAGCCAAATGGACTCATCAGAACTACAAACCGACATTCGAGGAGTTCAGGGACAATGCATTGCCAACCTCAGGCTATGCCATGCTTGCCATTACGGCTTTCGTGGGGATGGGAGAAGTTATAACCCCAGAGACCTTTACGTGGGCGGCCAGTGACCCTAAGATCATCAAAGCTTCCACAATAATCTGTAGGTTCATGGATGACATCGCAGAGCACAAGTTCAAGCACAGGAGAGATGACGATTGCTCGGCCATCGAGTGTTACATGGAACAATATGGTGCGACAGCACAAGAGGCGTACGATGAATTCAACAAGCATATAGAGAGCTCTTGGAAGGACGTTAATGAAGAGTTCCTGAAACCGACGGAGATGCCGGTGGCTGTTCTGAATCGAAGCCTGAACCTTGCAAGGGTTATGGATGTGCTTTACAGAGAAGGAGATGGATACACACACGTCGGCAAAGCTGCTAAAGGTGGGATCACTTCCTTGCTCATTGAGCCTATCCCACTTTGAAACTATTTGCCTCTTGGAGCTCCAATTTCTTGAGCAATCAAATTCATAATTTAAGTTAAATTGCTGCAATTAAAGTGTGATAAGATATTCTTCAGATTAATTTTTTTTATGTAAAAGGTTGATAAATTCGGCCATCTTTGTAATTTGTAATCCAATTTATGAAACAATACTTTGTTTTGGTTACTCTGTCATATTTATAATTTTATTATTCATATGCCTCTGTTATGATTGTTAAGTAAACAAAATATGATAATTTAAGATGTTTTGCAATACTCTGATACTAATTTGTGAATTGTTCAAAGTTTGTTTTTATGTTTTAATTTTCACAACATTAAATTTTTATTTATAATGTTTACAAGAATCTTTATGCAATATCCCATTATTGGATTAGTGACCAAAACGTAAAGAATCAAAAGTTAGTTGTTTTTAGTTCAATGACTAAAACATAAAGTTTTAAAATTTGGTGACAAAAATGAAAAGTTGAGAAAAGTTCAAGGACCAATATGGTAATTTTCCCAATAATTATTTTTCCCATAAATAAATAGATCATCTAAGGGTGTGGATCGAATATAAAATCTATGGTTTGATCTGATGTTTCTATTATTAGGAAATTACGGTTAAAGTTTAAGTGTAATTCAGGTAATCGTGTGAGCTCGGAATTTTATGAAATTTTGAAGGAAGTCTTAGGAAGATCCAAGGAATATGACATTGAAGTTTTGAATTGTGCTTGATTGGTTTAGATTCGATTCTATTCAATATTTTGTTTAGGTGATGGAGTGACATTTTGGAGGATATAAAGATTCATTAATGGCAAAATGGTCATTTTACCCATACTTTTTAATTATAATTGATTTGATGATAAGGTTGAGTATAGGTGTTGATTCATAATTGGTCGTAACCCAAGGGTGAAATGGTCATTTTGCTATGAAGGAAGATTTTTGTTTTAAATTAAAGATTTAATTACCATTTGGCATTAATCAAAGAAAGAAAAAAAATTGAAATCTTTGCTCATCTTTTCTCTTAAGTGCCGAACCTCAAGGGGACTAGGTAAGGAGTTTTTCAATTCAATTTTTAACTTGATTTGTTTGATTTTTGGCTAGAGACATGAAATAAGAAAGTGATCTCCATTGAATTCTCTATCTTTTGGTATAAGTTTTGCTTAGTTTCCATGTCTCTAAGTTGAGATTGATGATTAGGGTGGTTGAAGAACATGTTAGGTTTTCATGTTTTAAGGTTCAATCAAGTTGTAAATGGTGTTGTAGTGTTGTTTCTATGCTTGAAATGATGAAAATCTCTTGGAAAACCTATAGGGACCAATTCAGCTATAAGAAGAAAATTATGGGAAATTTTGTGAAAATTTATTTGATGAAGGAAATGATTAGAATGATGTTTTCTAAGTTGAATTATGTTGCTGGAATGAAGAAAACATCATTTTAGGACTATTTTGTGAATTTTGCAAATTGGGTGAAATAAGTGAGAAATTGGAAAATATTCAAGAAGTATGGTTATGTTGTTTGTTATGATACAAGGATCATTTTGGCATTGAAATTTTTGAAAATTGAGATGAAATGTGAAAGTTTCCAAATTTTAGTTTGTAAATCCTAAGAGAGAGAATTTAGGGTTTAAAGTGAAATTATTAAATTCTTGGTTGCAATGTGCAATTTGAGATGAGATTAAAGTTTAGGAAGCATTGTTGTTGCAAAGAAGTACTTAGTTGAAAATATTAAATTTTCCAACTTGGTATGTACATGTATTAGTAAGGGTTGGAGGTATACTTAAGGTGGTATGTGTTATGTATTTAATGTACATGCAGATAACAAGCAAGTTCAAGATCAAACGAGTGAAGAAAGAAGATAAAAAGTGCAACCAAGCTTAGTGAGGCTAGTATAAAGTTTACTTTTGAAAGTGTCAAGGTGAGTGTAATGCATGTATAGCATGATTTTTATGTCATTTATCATATATTTGACATATTAGAAGTATGTCAAAGGTTGAAACACATGCATGGATCACTAATTATTCTTAGAATGTTATTTTGGATATTAAATATTCAATATGTATATTTGTTGCCATGTATGATATTATGATTGACATAAAGCCCAATGTATGAGATAGGAAATTAAAAGTATAGTTGGATATCCATAGAGTCATAAACAACTGTATAAATATTTTAAGCACTTCGATGCAATATTCATAAATACTCATTGAGGGTATACTCATGCAAGGTTTGGGTATACGAAAACACTTAGGGTGTTAAGCACTACGGTGCAATTTTATTTACTCAATGAGGGTATACTCATGCAAGGTTTGGGTATACAGAAGCACTTAGGGTGCTAAGCACTATGGTGCAAATAATATGCTATACTCAAGTAAGTATAGGGGGAATGACTCGTGTACATAGATTTCCTTAAATCGATACTTGGGCTAAATGAATTGAAAAACAGGATAAAAGCTTGAAAGCTCGATGATAAATATGGCAACGGTAATGGTAAGAATCAAAGTTATTACCATGTGATATGTTATTATATTATATATATATATCATGTCATATATGCTATTAAGCATAAAATGGTAGTGATCATATGCATTGTTATTGTATTATATTGATATTTATGTTAAGTTGCATTTTAATTAAATGTTGTTGCCTTACTAAGTATATGCTTAGCGTATGATGAATTTCATGCGTCGGTTTTAAAGGAGCTTCGAGGGAGGAGTAGCCGAGCATTGCTTTCCTATTTTTGGGAGGTATATCTCCATATCCATAGTAATGTTAATGACATCCATCCTTTCTTTTGGAAATGTACTAGATGACATGCATAATTAGTGGGGTTTGTAAAAACTTATCACCAAATATGGTCGGTTAATAGTTGTTTTTATGTGGTTGATGAACCTAGTAAGTTTTATTATGGTTATAAATGATAATGGACTAATTTTTTAGTAAATATGGGTCCTAAGATAGAAAGTTAAAAATCTGTCTAGAATCGTATGCAAAAGCAGTGTGTTTGAAAAATCAGCATAAATTCCACAATTGGACTTAGAGAGTGGATCTTATATGTATGAACTGGAAATTTTGTCTAGTTCTTACAAAACAAACGGTGACTGATTTCGAGTTGTATGTAAAAAGTTATGAATTTTTATTCGAAGATAGGTCAAAAAACAGGGCAGCAGAATTTCAAAAATTCTGGTCTATGACGTGGATCTAAGGATTTATTTGAATTTTTGTGTAATAAGTTTGGGCTAATAATTTATATGGTTAGAAATCTTAATTAATCTAGTTTAATTAGAAAATTTCGGAATGAATTTTTGATGTCTATAAATTTTTTTTATAAATTTTTAAGTAAAGGCAGTGCAGGCTGCCAGTTTTCTAAGCTAAAGAAATAAAAGGGTTTAATCTTAGTTAGTAACATCACTGACTCGTATTTGACAACGAATACAGGAAAGGGATGTTACACTTTAACCATTTGCTCTAAATTGTGTTATTAATAATTATTTAGTATGATAATGTTTATATTTGTTTATATATGTTTTCAACGAATTTTTTAAAACACATAAAAGAGTATATTAGCATTAGAATAATGAGAACTAGTCCACCAAAATCTCATACAAAACTCAAAGGTGCAAAGAAAAATAAATGCTTCCATAAATACTAGCATATCGACAAAATTCAGAAGTCTTCCTGAATATCTTTGTCTCTATCCAAATGAGACGCTTTACGGGTGAAAAATGAGTGGTGAGCGAACAAAACTATCAGGCAGATAGCTCCGCTACCCAGGCTTGATTACATCGGCAAACAACCATCAACCATGTGGGATCTATCTTTCTATGACCACCGACAGAATCAAAAACTAGAGCCGTGAAGTTCTCTGTACAAGTACTAAACGATCGCTAAGTTATGCTGAAATCATATCAAAACGACAAATGAAACAAACCACAAAAACAAAGAAAACGTGCCACAAAGACGGAAAAACACGTGCCACAAGGACATAAATTCTTATTAAAAATAAAAAAACTAAAAATAATGAACCTTGATGGTCGACAACCAGTACTAAAACTGGTTGTCAGCTACCGACCAAGAAAGTAATACAAAAAAAAAACTTTGGCGCTAGGGCAAAGAAAAATCTACACTCTTTTCCTTGTTAAAATTTAATTAAATAACTAAATTTTCCATTAGAAAATTAAAATAAGATTACGTATAAATATAATATTTTAAAATACTATGATTTTTGGAAAATATATTATATTTGAAATAGCTGTTATGTGTTATATAGCGTCCATAACATATGCAATTGTGATACTACAATTGTAATTTATTACTATGATTGTATCGAAGGTGAGTAGAATTCCCAAGAATATTCACTTGTATCCCTAAAAAATATATTTTTACGAGCAACAATCAGTTGATCTGAAGAAATGGGATGTTAGATTATGTTAGATATTGACATAAATTTAAATCAATAATTAAGTTAGATTTTATTATAATTTAGTGGTGGAAAAATACTTTGATAACACAAATCTGATTCCAAAAGCAGCCAGCAAAGCTACACTCCACGAACTGCTAAAATCGCTTCTATAATAAATTTTTACAGTATCTGGTTTGGATCAGTCTGTACTCCATTTACTCAGCCTAGTCAACTTCCCCATAATATATAAATTTGCTTCTATAATAAATCTTTACGGTATACACCTAAAAACGCTGCTCATGAACTTGAACGGAGGCTAGAGTTTGCTTCACTCACTGAGACAACAAATGCTAGTAAAGTTTTTTTTTTTTTTATGTTTATGACTTGAATTCCACGTTATGTTAGTTTGAAATGTTTTGTTAAAGCTGGATGAAGAAGTAAAATTGGGAGAATCGATACAGAACATGTCACGGGTTCAGTTTGTATACATCTATTTTCCTTGTTAGACTTTAGTTCAAATTAAACTAAGAGAATAAATAAAGAAGGAGGTCCGTCGATACAACCCTTCAATTGCTTCAGAACTCTCGGTCTAAGATGGTCGAATCATGTAACCTCTAGTTTCCTCTTTCATCACGATGCAGTGTCCCGATTCTCTCCCCTTTTGCTCATCGATCAACTTTCTTTAAATAGGCGTGCGTGAAAACCTTAGGTTGGGTTTGAAATTTGAAAAATCGGATAAGCACCAGGATAGGCGCGCTATCATCTTATCTTCTTTTTGAATTTTAGGGCTGACGTATACTTGGTTCAACAGCTACTTTGACCGAGCATCGGACTTCAATCATTTGCCAACCGAGCTTGGTAATTTTTGGTCCAATTGTGCCAACTACGACTCGACAATTCTTTTTTTTTTTTACTTTTTGCTCTTGCGCTGCTTTGCCATGCCTGCTTGCCTTTGACCTGCATCAATTCAAGGAAAAACAACCCTTCACACTGGCAAAAGAACAACTCATAACTCCTTATGCAAATGCATGATTTTAACAACTAAATGCAAACATATATACTCAAGGACGAGCTAAAGCGTTGTGAAATAAGCATAAAAATCAGTACTTTTGAGGAGTTAACGCTCACGTATTAACTTGATGATTTCTTTCCACACCATCACAATCTATCACAACAATGTATAATAGTGGCAAATCTAAAAATTTAAGAATGAGTCCAAAACAATTTTTCTTCTCAAATAGGCATGCAAAAAAGCACTAAATTAATTTTTAGGAAAACTACATATTTGATATTCCACCTTTACTCGTGTTTTTGTTTTAGTACCCCACCTATTTTTTTTTTACAAAATGATACCTAACGTTATGTTTTGTTTCTAATTTGGTATCTGCCTTTAAAATATTAATGACATGTTGACTAGGAGAGAAAAAATTACACATGACAAGTTGCCACATCTGTTTCTCTCTCTTAGTCAGCATGTCACGTCGATTGAATTTTTTTCTCTCCTAGTCAACATACCACTCGACTAAAATCATAAAAAATCACACGTGGTATGCTGATTAGGAGAGAGAAAATGACATGGCGACATGCCATGTATGATTTTCTCTCTCCTAATCATCATGCCACATTTAATTTTTTTTTCTCTTAGTCATCATGTTGTTGATTTTTTAGCGGTTGGGTAACAATAAAAGCAAAACGTAATATTAAGTACCATTTTCGCAAAAGAAAATAGGTGAGGTACCAAAACAAAAACACAGACAAAGGTAGAGCACCAAATATGTAACTTTCCCTTAAATTTTTTTTACCAAAAAGTAACATTAAATTTGACTTATTTTTATAAAAAAAAATAGGGTGCAAATACTCTCCACCAAGGCTCGCTACATCCACCCTTGACGTGGTTGCTCGATCTCGAAACATTTTCAAACTAAAACAACTTTTGTGGCACCCAAGCATCCTTGTACCCCATCAATGGAACTTATATCTATCGGCCAAGGATAACAAAGACAACCAAGCACTTTTAACTTCAGGTCCGAAAATGGTGTATGTTGTAAATGCAGGTTCAGAATCAAAAGAAACTCGAATGGATCAATCGATAGGTACAAAGTTCATCTAGTTGCCAAAGATCTTTATTAGGAATTGTGGCTTGAATTTTATTTTGTTCTGGCTCAAAAAGTTTACGATACGGTCAATTGGTGAAATATAAAAAAAAGATATGTGGTGGATACGAAAGACACAGGTTGTACGGCACGCATTTAAACCGTTAGTCTTCGTACTTAAGTAACTTTTACTATTATACTTTGCTTTTAAAGTAGGAAATTGTATTTTTTTGCTATAGAATATAGAGTCGAATAATAAATAAATCATGCTAACTCATAATTCTCGTGTTCTATTCTCAGATATTAGTGAGTTTCTCTTATATTTTTTTTCGAAAATTTTTCACGTAAATTTTAGTGTTTTTCTTTATTCTACGGTCATATATTTTCCGTTATTTTTCTACTGGTTTCATCAACGACCTAGACTTGACTACCCTGATACCTTGAGTCCGTCATTAAGCTTACTATTATTAGACTTGTGTTGCATTTAGCATTGGCCAACAGTTGGCTATACAAAGTCATTGGCCAAGCATAACCAGAATTTTTGACGAAATCATTTCAATTTAAATCATTTGATCTTTTACTTTTATAGATTTTACTTGTGTGGACATTGACCCAATGATATTGGCATTAATTTTGTAATGTTTTATGTTCAAAATAAAATAAATACAACGAAGCATAAAAAAGTATTTGTGATTAAATTACGGGGACTAAAAAAAAAAGGCTTAAAGGTGTAATAAGCTTTTAAATTTTTGAAAAAAAATTAATTAAGTCTCTGAATTTTTTTCGCTCAATTAAGTATTTGTACAAAAAAAATTTAATCAATTAAGTCATTTGACTAATTTTGACCATTAAATTTGATAGTTATTTTATTTAGATATTACTGACACATGATACACTACAATTTTATCATATTGTATTTATGAATTTTTAAAATTTTTTTTATAAACTTTATAAGTCTTTTAGATTTTTTTAGAAATTTTAAAGAATTCTTTAAATAGAATAATTTTTTTTTTAAAAATGTAAGTGAAAACACTATACCATGATTCGCTGAAGTTTAATGTTGATGGGGCCGTTCCGGGCCGGCTGGGATTAGTGACATCCTTCGAGACAATTCCGATATTGTTTTGATCCGATTCTCTAAGTCAGTTGGTATCCTTGACTCCACCTCGGCTGAATTATTAGCAATTAAAGAAGCTTGCTCCTTGATTGCTGGTTCGAATTGGCAACTTCAAAGATACTGATTATAGAGACTGATAGTTCCTTGGCTTTTGAGTGGATTTATAATATTGCAATGGCTCCTCTATCCTTCAAAGCGGAAATAGATGAAATTCGGGTATTGTGTAGGGAGCTCTCCCGGAAAATGGAATTGGTTTGAAGGGATCTTAACGAGGTTGCTGATCGCCTAGCGAAATGTGGTATTGGCCGTGCTCATCCTTTACAGTGGTTTTGTGATTAGGGGTCAAATCGGGTTCATTCATAAGGGTTTACTTTCTGCTGTGGCTGTCTCAGCAAAGCAAGGTCCATTATGCTTTTGAGTCGAGCCTTGAAATGCCTTGGAAGGGGTCTATCATCGTAAGCAGATCCTTCGACAATCATGGAGATTTCTGGTTCTTGCTCGAGTAGTTTGAGGTTGCCCGTGTGTGATTTCCTAAGTTAGAAACAGGGTTTGTGGCCTTAACATAATGATGGCGGTAATGGGGCTGTGTGATTTATGGTCTTGGCGTGCATTGCTGGCATAGACGTATTGCACTCTTTTTTCTCAATCTAAGTTTAGAAAAAAAATTTAACGAGGCTCACGTTTATATTTTTTGTTGTATGATTCGCCTTCATTAATTCATATAACTTTTTATTTTCAAACAAAAATCAATAATTGTACAGTTTATTTACTTGATTTGTTTATTGTTTTGGTGAATTATTACTTCAATATTGGTGGGATGATAAAATGAATATGTATTTCTAATCGGTTCTAATAAATATAGAACTCATCAAAACTTTTTTTAATATGTACGTTCGTTTTACTGTTTATATTTAGGATGCGAGACCGTCCCTCTTAATAATATCATCTCTAAAGTTTCAAGTCACTTCCTCTTTTTGATAGTGCAGCGTGCCTTACCGATGCACAAATTTAAAAATTCCCGAAAAAAGAAGTTCCAGCTTTAGTCCTTTCATTAAGCTCAATTTAACATTTAGCAATCGTTAGAAATTTGGTATGTGAAAAATAATTAAAGCGAGATTAATATAAAATAAGACATGCACAAGAAACGAGATTTAACATGGTTCAATCTTGTCTACTTCTATAGATGAGAGAAACGAACAATTCACTATCAACGTAGAGAACACGAAAAGTACAAATACATAATATCTCATGTATTTCAAAATTCTGTATATATCTTAAAACCTGGTGGATCCAAAACATTCTTTCCAACTTCTCTACAATAACCGTTGAGATACTAGAAGTGGTTACGTTTCTCTAAAATAATTCTCTCATATAATTCTTCTCTTATAATTCTAAAGGTCAAGACCAACCTATAAATTTTTTTGCCCGATATAAATAATTGTTTAGATAAAAGAGAAACTTAACAATTCACCTAAGCTTTATGGTTAATTTTATATTTTCTTTTAATAAACCAAAACAATGTCTTATAAAATTAATAATTTCAGTTTGAATGTTGTCATGAAATTTTTCTTGAAATTTAAATATATCAATGGAGACCAAATGTTAACAATTTGCTTACACATTCATTTTTCCCACCAATGCAAATTGTTTCTATTTGATCGAAACGACTGCAATTTTACAAGATTTTCAAAACATGAAGGCTGTAGGGGAAAACGTTGGAAGGAACACTGGCACCGAACTTCGCCTGCAATTTTTTTATTATAAAAATAATTCATTAGTTTAGTTTTAACTGAATCCATTGATTTCAGTAAAAAAAAAGAAATATAGTTATTTTTAAGAAATCCGATTCAAACGATTTATGTGTACATTATTAAAAGATTAAAATTAATAAATATATACTATTGTGTAATTTCACCAGAATGTTTAAAATTAATTTTTAATTTTTTAAGTATTTTAACTTTATACTCAATCATGGCTCCTATTCTAAACTGGTTCGTAAATTTTTTAATATTTTAATTTTATTCTCAAACTATGACCATCATTTTTAATTTATCACATCATATTATTACGTAATACACATAAGTGTTTACATGAAAATTAACGGTTTTATTAACATGAGATATTATTAACATATACTAATAATTTAGGGATGAAATTAAAAAGTGTAGAAGTTGGGGGCCAATTTATAAGAAAAATAATAATTTGAAGATAAAATTGAAATATTCAAAAATTTAACACTAATTTAAAATAAATGTCATAATATAGATACGTTTGGCGCTATTAACTCTAGTTTTTAAGGTAAGTTTTACTTTTACTATTATTTGCCTGGATTTTTTTAAAGAAAAGAAAATGTTTAAGTTATTAAAATTATAAAGGAAAAAAAAGCAAAAGTAAAAATGAAATTACCTGGTGGCATTGCCATAGCTTCGAACATGGACGTTAGAACGTGACCTTGGAGAGCTCTTCCTCTTCACCACCATATCTACCGTCGTCGTCATCTTCGTCGATTCCGACAGTGTTTTCCCTCTGTTCTCTGCCACAACGTTATCCTCCGTTATCGAGCACAACGAGGGCTTCCACGAAGAATTCATAGACCCTGTTGACCCTACACTCACCCTCACCCTTACCGTATTCATCTTCCTCCTAGTTGCTGCAGCCGTATCGGCAGGCATCAAGGACTTTGTCTCCTTCTCCCTCACGGGTGTTGCTGCCACCGTCGCCACCTCCTCGGTCATCGGCACTTCATGTGTCGTCGTGCCCCAACATGACACACACTCCAAGAATGATTTCATGACAAACGAACTATGTATACAGGGCGTATAGGCGACAGAAATGGAAAAGTGGAGGAAACAAAGGGAAGAAGCGGGTGGAGAAGGGAAAGGGTTTAAGTTTATGGGGTCTAATTTATAGGCATTCAATCCGGTGACAGATGCATGATTTTATGTTGGTGAACCTATAAAATTTTAAGGGATGAACTTATGAAATGTTAGGGGCGAAAATAGATTTTTAATAGAAAATAAAAAAAATTCTTTCTGATAATTACTTAAATCTTATCAAAACTTTTTTTCTCCAAAAATAAGAGCTAAAAAGGGATAGATTTGGAGTTGTATGAAAAAAAGAAGCATTGTACATGGCTTTGTGTGTTTACAATGGGGGAAATGCCAAGAAGTGTGGGGCTGCCATTGTTGGTGGTGGGAGGGCTTGGATGCTGAGTTTGAATTAATGAAAAAAGGACTTTATTTTTAACATTCTAATATAGTCTCATATTAATATTTGTTCTTTTATTAGTCCCGAATAAACTCAACATATTTTACGAACAAAGTCGTTTGAATCCAGATTACCTAAGAAAAATAATTTTTATTTTTCACTGAGACCGTAGTTTAATTTTTTTAAATATATTTCATAACTCGAAATGAAAATTACATGATAGTTTATTTTCTATGGAAAATGCTGCTGATGATAAGTAGATCATTATCTACTTATCACTTAATGTAGAATATATTCCACACTTTTTTTATTTTTACAGATAATTGCATCACATATTCCTAAACTATGACTCTCATTTTAAATTTGTCCTTAAACTTTTAAATATTATAATTTCATCCTCAAACTTTGATTCTTATTCTAAATTGATCCCCAAACTATGACTCTCATTATAAATTGGCCCTCAAACTTTTGATCATTCTAATTTTATCCCCAAATTATCAATAAATGCTAATCATATCTCATGTTAATAAAATCGCTATTAAAATTAATAACTGCCATGTAAACATTGATGCTATTATGTAATAATATGATGTGGCATAAACAATAATTTGATGATGAAATTGGAATGTTCAAAAGTTTGGGGGCAATTTAGAATGAGGGTCATAATTTGAGGATAAAATTAAAACATTCAAAAGTTTGGGAACTAATTTAGAATGAGAGCCATAGTTTGGGGATAAAATTAAAACATTTAACAGTTTAGAGACTAATTTAAAATGAGGGACATAGTTTAGGGATGTATAATGCAATTAAGTCTTTATTTAATTTTTATTCATATTTATCAAACGATCAAACTATTTTTAACACTTAATTTTAAATAAAATAACAAACAGATTTTAAAATTAAATTCAATACACAATATTTCAGAACTTATTTTTTGTATTTATAGAGAAGATTTATATTTAATACACTGGCTGTGAAAACTAAAAATTTCTATATGTGCCTTAGTTTTAGGGTTTAGGGGCTTAGTTTAGAGCGTAGGATTTAGTGGTTTAGAATTAGGGATAGTGGTTAGAATTTAGGGCTTAAATGTTATGATTTAGTATTTAGAGTAATATGGTGATGATTTAGGTATTAACCTATAAACCCTAAGTTATAACTATAAATCCTAAAATTTAACCACTATCCATAAATTCCAAATCTCTACACCTAAACCCCTAAACAGTACACCCTAAATTAAGTCTCTAAACCCAAAAGCTAAACTTATAGAAACTTTTAGTTTTTACCACTAGTGACGGAGCCACATTCAAAGTTTGGGGTCAACTTATCCCACTTGATTTGTTAGGTATATGCTTTTCAATGAGCTAAATGAGATTTTCAAGGCGTTAATATAGAATTTTCGTAGAAAATATTATAATTGACCCACTTGATTTGTTGGGATTAGGGTCAACAATACTTATTATATTACTACGAGAATCCCCTATCTTATATTTTATTTTGACCTTACTATATGAAAATCTCGAATCTTCCACTGTCCATCGACAATCTATCAAATAATTACCCTTATAAAAATACATCATAATTTTTATTATATATGGTAGATGAAGAATTTTGACGAGGGATGTTAAGATTTTTATAACTTTAAAACTCAGATTCACGTGGCTAATAAATTAAACCCATGTTGAATTAGTTTATAGGGGGGATGTCAAGGGAGCATAGAACAAGGCAAATATTTTATTTGTACTAAATGAGTGCAATTAGACTTCAATTAAATTAATGAATAGCTTTTGCTGAAATGATGGTGTAATTATTATCATAAACATTTTGATACGAGGTGATTTGGTTTCTTAAATTATTTTTGTAATTTTATTAATTAATTGTTTGACATATTTTTATTTATTTAATCACCGATGTCTGATTCATTGATAGATTAATTTAAATTAGATTATGTGGAGGCTCAATATAAGGGCGACATTCTCAATTTAATTTTCTCCATTCACAACGTCAAGATTAAACTTTTAATTTTCCTTAGAAAGGACTTAACGCGTTATCCAATTATCCCGTTAGATCAATTAGTTGTTGGTAATTGTTCGACGTAATTTTTAATTTAATACTTATTCAATTTTTGTTTCCTTTATACTAAAGATTATTGGTGTTTGATTAAACTCGATTTTATATACCAACAAAGGTTTGGTGCAATAGCAAGGCTTATTACTCTATCAAGGAAAGAATTCATGTTCAAACTTTTAAGAATGACATTGGTGAGAGGAAGAGTCACTAATCCTAAACATAGACCATAAAATGTATATATACTTTACCATAAAAACTCGATTTTAAAACATATAATGATGAATTGTTCTCATAAAAAGTTGGTACAAAGCAGTAAAGCAGTTAGATCATTCGAGTTAGATATATTATAAATTGATAATTTAACTTGGGTAAAATTTGATACACATGCCGTGTAAAACTAATTTTACACAAGTATATATATTTCACTATAAAATCCAAATCCTAAATTCTTAGCCATAACTCTCAAAAACTAATCCCTAAACCTTAAACTCTATACCTTAAATTCTAAACCTTACAACCTAAACCCTGAACTTTAAACCTTAAACTAAAACCCTAACTCCTAAAACTAAAATGTACGTGTAAACTAAAGTTTTCAATAATATTACACCAATTTAACTTCTCTACTAACTCGTTTTCAATGATTTTTATTTTTTTGTTCGGCAAAATTTCTTATATTAAAAAGAAATAAAAATTTCAATATAAAACTGGATATAATAGCCACATAAGTGTAACACAAAAACAATTGAACCCCGTAACCATACTAAATAATAACTGAATAACAATCGAAAATTGGTGTAACCTTTATAATTTTCTATAAAATGATAAATATCTTTTATAAAATATACTTTTAATAAAAAATAAAATTTGAGTAATCTTATCAGTCCATAAATAAAATTATTTTTGCCCGAGGAGCTTAGCACAACGATGAAGTCTTTTGAAACATACATTTTACCTAAACGTTGACACGCATATATATATATAGGTTGCCTATATGTTTATATGATTATATCTGTCACAATTATAATAATGAAAACAATAATAATAACAATGGCAGCTAAGAGCAATAATAATAATAATGGCAGCTAAGAGATAGATGAGAAGTCAACTGCCCTAAGTACAAGCTAAACTTCAAAAAGTTTAATTGTTGAAATTTTTTTATTATAAAATATCTTTATTCAATTCATCGACTGACTAATTTAAATCGGGTATTATAGAGATTTATTACGAAAACAGTCTTTCAAATCCAATTTGTTTTATTCACAACGTCAGAATTTAAACTCATCATCTTACTTAAAAAGTCTAGTGTCTCATCCCGCTAGACCAACTAATTGTTAGTAAAAAACTTCAACTTTTTAAGTAGTATTTGTATTATATTTGCACACCAAAAAGAATTTATATTTTGTCAATTTCTTCTATCGGTCTCTATAGTATGTATAAATTGTAGATTTAATCTCTATATTTTAAAGTGATAATTTTTTTGTTACTAATTTTTTTTAAATAATCAAGCCAAATTACCGTTGTCATAAAATCTGTTAAGTTAAAAATTGCTTTTAATCTATATAATATACGTAAATTGTTAGCAAGCTCAACAGTTGCAGTAAAGGCAAGTCGACGATCAGTTTGAACCTTAAATATACAACATCGATCATCGAGAAACTGTTGAAGGTGTCAAAAAATGACGACGACCGCCGTGGTGGTGCTGCATAGCGTATCTTGCTTGAACAAAGATGAGGTAGTGAAGGAGGCGGTGACGAAGATTTTGGTGATAATGCAAAGAGAAATAAAAGAAACAATGAAAATGATCTGCAGGGATTTGGCTAAAGCTGTAAGAGTTGTATGCATGAATGGACCGAGAAAGGCAAAAGTTTGAAATTCGTATATGATTTAAAAAAATTCTATGTATTTTTTATTGAAGATTTATTTTCGCCCAATAAAATTTTATAAGTTCACCCTTGCTAAAATTTTATAAGTCCGGCCTTATAACCTGAAGTCTTTGTGTCCGTCCCTGGCTGTATGTAAAGATTGGTGCTTGGGAAATTATGAAACCATAACATTAGGCCTCGTTAGTTTTAGTTTTTGTTTTAGACATAATTCATACAGAAAGTGAAAAGAAGATTCAAAGGATTTTGGGTTTTTGTTTTAGGGATGTAATTACCATTTAGTTTTATAGATTATATAAAATAAATAGTTATGTCTGGTAAATGGCTGATTGAGCTGAAATTAGAAGTTTGAGCTAATATTAAAGGGTTGATCGGTTAAATTTATTAATTTGGATGTTTGTTGAATAGTGGATTGAAATAGCAGATTGGGGTAAAACTTCTAATTTTAAAAAATCTACTAATAGGAGCTCTTTAAAATTAGAGATTTTGACATAAGAGTTATAATGACCATTTTACCCCTAACAATTATAAAAAAATCTCTAAATAACCTAAATTTAACATTTTCTATTTTAATTCTTCACCCTCAAGTATTTACATTGTAGCATTTGTAAACTAATATTTTTTGTTTTTATTTTTATTCTCACACATTTATATTTGTATTTAAATTTAATAATTAATTAAATTATATTAAAAATAATTATATAAATAATAAATTAGCATATAGATCATTCAAATATACTTAGTAATGTTATATTAAAAAAATATTTTCATAATCTAATTAATATTAATAGATACAAAATATTGATAACTACTAAACTATTCGAACAAGTATCGAATATAATCATGTCCTTATATGTCATTTTGCTTGTTTAAATAATCAAACTACTATCAATTATCAGTTAATTTTACCAAACACTTTTATACAATCTGCTAGTCAAATCAGCTAATGTAATCCGCTATCAACTATCAGCTAATTGACAAACATGGCCAATATGATTCTTGCAATTTTGTTGAAAAGAAACATGAGAAATTCATTGGAAATTAGTTAACTAGTGAATTTTCTATTTATCCAAAAGCGTACGGTGTTTTTTTGGACTAAATTGATAGAAATTTTAAATATTTAAAGTTAAATTTATCAAATTATTTAAAATTAAGATCGGAGAAATATAATGTACAAATAATGAGGATTAAATATGTTATCATATAAATTTTAGATTTGTCATGTCAACCTCATCATTAATGATTAACAAGAACTTAAGGGTCAGTGACTTGATTTATACTAGAACGAAACGTTAGTGATTTAGTTGCTAAAACTTTTTGTTTAATGATCAAAATAAAAGAAATCTTATAGTTTAGTGATCTAGTAGGTAATTTACTCAAATTATTGATTTTGCAAAAGAAACATTATTTATTGATTTTTACTTCTTAAATTAGAACGACTTTTCTTCTTCACATAAGTAACACACGAATTATACAATCCATTATTGGCACATGAAATCAATTATAAAAATAATATTAAATTAGTAAAGCAAAAAATACAATAAAACAAAAAATGTGAATGTACTTTAATACCACTTCCAAAATTTTCATGACAAATCTGTGGGAAAATTATATTTCCAATCAATCTAATGTTTTCTTTTATTATTATTGATATCTAATTTATTAGTTGATTAATCCGAATTTGATATTGTAGATGTTTATTATGGAGCTACCTTTCAAGTTCCAACTCACGGAAAATTTAGTGAATAACCCAACTTGAAACTAATATTTGAAATATAAGGAATGTTGGGGGAATTTTAAAAATCTAGGCTATTTTCTACAATGCCAGAGGAGGAAGCCACATGCAGGTGGCATTTTTAGTCTAAAAAATATTAAAAAATAGAGAACGCCACCTGCAAGTGGCGTCCTCCCCTGACATTGTAAAAAATGACCTATATTCTTAAAATTCTCCCAACATTCCCTATATTTGAAATATTAGTTTCAAGTTGGTCTATATATCCAACGAAACCTCAAACTCAATTCGTTCCATTCACAATGTTGATATAAGTAGTGCCAACCCTGAGCAAGTGCCGATCCAAATATTTATATTTAGGGTCCAATTTTTACAATAATTGTTATTAGAGCCCAATTTCCCCTAATATTTGTTATTGTGGTCCATTTTTTTCAATACTTGTTATTAGAAAAATATTCTTAAATTTTTTTTTTCTAATACTTGTTATTATGGGTCTAATACTTGTTATTAGGGTTTCAAATTTTTATAATATTCGTTACTAGAAGATTAATCTTCCAAATTTTTATGAGAAAAACTTTTATTTAGTTCAGGGTTTAGAGTTTAGGAGTTTAGAGTTTAAATTTTAAGGTTAGTATTTAGAACTTATGATTTAGAATTTAGAGTTTAAGATTAGGTTTAATTTTAGTTTATATTATAAATAAACATGCTTGTGTAAAATTTATTTTACACCGTATGTGTATTAAATTTAAACCTATTTTTTTCTTAGGGGTCATTTTTTTCTAATACGAAATTTTCTGTTGTATGCCATTGGGTTTAGGGTTAGTTTGAGCTTTTTCCCCTCTTTGGGTTTCTATTACTATTAATTTATGTCTTCTATTTCTAGTTCCAATTCCAAGCCCACACAAACAATAACCAAACCCACTTTCCCCCCTGTTTCTTTCAGTTTCTATCCGACAAAATCACAGCCAAACACAGAAAACATCTGATCTAATAAATCACACTTTTGATTCTTTTCTTGGAGGAACCTCCAAATAAAACAAGTTTAACCCCCCCCCCCCTTTAATTTCATAATTTTTGGCTATGAAACGTGGGTACCCTGAATCTCCCTCTTCCTCTGCCGGTCCACCTCAATCCCGATCCAAACATAACCCTCCAGGTAAAATTCTTGTTGGGATCTGATTCTTTTTTCCGGGGTTTTGATGGCTTACATTTGTAATTACGAAAGTTATCAGCTTTGGGGTTTTATATTTTATTGAATTGCAGTTTCTTGTAAAGGTAATGAAGCTTTTTTTTTTAGTTTGGTTGTCTTGCCAAATTGTAGATTCTTGGAAATTAGTTTCGAAGTTCATTTGTGATTCATGGAAATTAAAAAAAAAGGAATCTGGATTTTGATTGTTAAGTGAAGCATTCAGCTGTTTAGAATCTAGTATTAAACGCTTTGCATTTTAGGTGCCAAATTTGTGTTAAATAGTTTCTTATGATGCAATTTTTCTGGTGTTTTTGGTGAATGAGTTGTTTTTTGGACTTGGGTTTTAAAGTTCAATTTGAGAGGACTGACAAAGAATATAATTTTTGATTGCTGCCTTTACAGCTGATAATGAAGAATTCAATCTAAAATTTTATCGAAAAACTGAATTTGTATTGTGGTGTTACTATTAGGGGATGCTCAATTTTTGGAGGATGAGAGCACAAAGATTTTTGCTAGGAAAGTAGCTGATCATTATAGTTCAAGAACAAATCAAACTTTGGAAGAACGAGAAGCGAGTCCGATCATTCACTTAAAGAAGTTAAATAATTGGGTATGTTGTTGATTCCCATGAACTGCATTCTGAACTTATGATATATTTTCTTAATCATTTCTCGTTCATTTCTTCTTGTTTGGACAGATTAAAAGTGTCTTGATTCAGCTTTATGCTCGTACGGGTGATGCTGTTCTTGATCTTGCTTGCGGCAAGGTATTTTGGGACCCTTATTTGTAGTTAGCTTACTAATCTTTGCCAAATTCAATGTATTTTAGACCTTGTATTATGGTTTGTTTTTATGTGTTTTAGGGCGGTGATCTCATCAAGTGGGATAAAGCAAAAGTTGATTATTATGTTGGCATTGATATAGCTGAAGGCTCAGTAAAGTGCTAAAATACTCAGTTTTCCTTTTCCTATTTTTTCTTTACATATTTATTCGATTAGCAGCTCAGTTAAGTCGTGGGCAATCTATCTGGTATCTGGGACTCTTTGAGTACGTGCCATGATTATTCTGAGCCATTGATTTCTTTAAGCAGTAGCATTTGCAGCAGCAATGCATTGACTTTGTTTTCAAGTAGACACGTGAATTAATCGTTGGACTTGTTGCATGGTTTGTTCTACTTTTGACTTCATGAAATAATTATTAAAATATAGCCTTTTGAAACATGAGTCTTGTGCAATAGTGCATGGGAGTGTAGATGTTCTCTAGCTTAAAATCACGGATAAATTGTGTGCTTCTAAGGCCTTTAAAAGACCGCAGTCAAGTTGTTTTGCTGTACACATTTAATTCCCATACTCCTCCGAACCCCCGAAGGAAATTAGAGAGTAGAAAACAGCAGCAGGAAAAAATAATCCTTTCTGTGGTATATATTTGTGTCACAAATTGCAATATTGATTTTGCATTCTCCATTATACACACAGATAGAAGATTGCCGTACACGATATAATGGTGATGCAGACCATCATCAACGTCGCAAAAAGTTTACTTTTCCTGCCCGTCTCATGTGTGGTGATTGTTTTGAGGTAATGAGGAGATTGTTTTTTAAAATACATCTTAATAAATAATATACATATATATATATATATATATATATATATATATCTTACCTGTGAAAAAAAATGTCTTTTGGGAAATTGGACCTTGGAACCAACTTATTAATTAAGTGTGTACATGGTTTAGCAGGCGTTGGAGGATATATTTCTAATTTTCATGAGTTGTTGATTTTCAGGTGCGCCTTGATAGAGTTTTGGCAAATGATGGTCCTTTTGATATCTGCAGTTGCCAGGTGACTGAAGTGCTGTTGATGTTTTCTTCAACAGTTGGAATTTGGAAAATCTACTATTACATCTATTCTGCCTATGATCAAATTACCACAAAAGTTTAGCTATATCTTTTGAAGCTATTTATCAATTTGTCACCTTGTCAATGATTGCTTATTGTTCAGAAGTTTGAGCTGGAGTTCTTTATATAACTGAAACCGTAATTATGAATGTTACAAGACACTCGTTTTGCAGTTTGCCATGCATTATTCCTGGTCTACAGAGGCACGTGCACGTCGGGCACTGGCCAATGTATCATCTTTACTTCGTTCGGGAGGCACCTTCATCGGCACAATGCCAGATGCCAATGTGATAATCAAAAAGCTTAGAGAAGGTTTACTGTTGCAACTTGCCTTGTAGTTCGTCTTTAGAAAATGTTATAGAAAGTTGTTTCTCTACAGATAACTAGATTAAATTTTATATGAAAGTGATGGTTTAGTAAAGCAATAACCAAAACTTATGGTTAAGAAGCATCCTATGTATTACACAGTTACTATAATTAAATAGGAAATTTGGTTTCCACAAATATGTAGGTCCCTAAATCACCGTGTGCATCTAAATATAAAAAAATTGATGATAGATCTTTGCGCAAAGTGATCGAAGTTTTTGGTTTTATTTGGGGTTACTTTTAGGTTATCTAGTCATAATTAACTATTTCCATTCTAGAGTATGTTATTTTTATATTGTAAAGCTTCCTTCTGTTTCTTGTCGTTTTTTCCTCGTCATTTTTGAGCATTAGGAATTAGGATTGTTGGGCCTGACAGATTGCATTTTTCATTCTTGATTCGGGTGCTATTTTCACTGTAACTATGCAGCTGAAGGAATGTCTTTCGGCAACAGTGTCTACGGGATACAATTTGATGAAGAATTTTCTGACAAGGTGAATAACATTATCTTGCTACCACATTTGCAGAAAGATATTGAAGTTTTATCCTATTCTGACACTCTTTTACGACATGATTCAGAAATTTAGATCTTCACGTTCCTTTGGTATCAAGTACAAGTTTCACTTAGAGGTACTGTTTCCAACGATATCTATTCTTGATATTAGCCGCTCGTAATGGAAATTCTATTGCTTTTAGTATCGTAATTTGAGATAATAATATGTTCCGTTGGGACGTCCTGTTGCAGGATGCTGTCGACTGCCCCGAATGGATTGTTCCCTTCCATCTCTTCAAGTCATTAGCAGAAGAGGTATACTGCTGATCATGCTAAACCCTTTTTATAGAAAATGGAGGTTTCTAGCCTTCTTATAAGTACTATCTTAATCGAAACTATGTTTCCTTGGAACTGTTTCATCGGGGTTTTTTGGTTTATCGCGTACTATAAATTTGTTATGGTCGTGCTTTCTTGTATTTGTCTTGCAGTATGATCTAGAACTAGTTTTTGTCAAAAATTCGCACGAATTTATGCACAAGTACATGAAAAAACCGGAATATATAGAGCTTATGAGGAGGCTTGGTGCATTAGGTGATGGCAACCAAGACCAGAGTAAGTTCTTTGTCTCCCAAATTCTTCAGCACTTCATTGTCTCATTTCAATAAAACTTGTCGATATTCATTTTTTACATTTTCGACACCGATAAATTATTGTCTTTGTTTCTCCGTTGTGATTTTCAGGCACATTATCTCCGGATGAATGGGAGGTGGCTTATTTGTACCTCGCGTTCGTTTTAAAGAAGGTTGGTCCCTAATCTTGTATCTTGTTAGATTCTTATTGCACCTGTTTTTGGCTACTAGCGTCATGCATTCTTGACTTTAGCCACCTTTCGAATTCCCTTACAATTCGATGTTACTAACTTGTTGGAAAATCTTCTTTCCAGCGAGGCCAACCGGAACGGTCACAAACAAACAATAGAAAAGATAAAGGACAGATGCAAATAGCAAAAGAAGATATCATGCATATTAGCAGTGATGTTTAACAGGAAAACCTAATAAATCCCGAGGATTTTTCTTCTTCTTTATATATTTCACGACGATTCAAGTTCGTGTTGTAACGTTGCTTGATTTGCACGAAACCTTTATACATGATCAGTTTGTAATTTTGGGATAATAATCGGCGAATCTCGCCGATCGATCGATAATATCGGTAGTGAAGCTGATTAGCCTTTTCAGACATGTACTATAGTCGAGTCATGCAAATTCTATAAATTTCATCAAGTTTTTTGTTTCATGTAACAATTGTAAATTGAAGATTAATCGTTTGGAAATAATTTATATCAATTAAAATTTTCTAATTATAAATAATAGTACTTCAAAAATTACCTTATTATACTTGTTAACAAGAAGTTTAGGTGATTTAAATTAGATAATTAAATATGGTTGTTATTAGGTAATAATAATATTTGGGCTACCAAGTACTAACGAGGTTGGTTTAAGTGATAAGCAGTTTGATATCACTTAAGTGGGTTTCGAGTTTTAGGCTTTATCCATGTAAAAAATATTTGCTGAAAGATTTACACATCAAAATCCGGCATACGACACGAGTTTCTAAAGTGAAGAGCAAAACTCTGGAGATCCAGAAGGACAAGATAACCTCTTTTTAAACTAATCTTTGAATTGGATGAAAACAAAAAAAGTTGGAGAAATTAGACTTTCTAATTTGATTAGGAAGCCAGATTCCAAGAAAACACTTCTTTACAACTCTTAAACATAAACTAAACTTACTTATATTTAACTATAATTAAAAGAAGAAAACCCTAATTAATTATTCTATATATTAAACAAAATAAAAAAGGCAAAAGTTTGAGACAGCTTGGATTGGATTTTTTTTTATCTCACAGCCTCCAACACTTCTTCCTTTCTTACTTGATTTTTCAACATTCCTGCAAACAATTTCCCATTATTAGTAAAACTGAAATCAAATAAATAAATTAGTACAATAAAATTTTAAATTCATTTTTCTTTTGTTAATTGAAATTAATAATTCCTACATTTAACATAGTTAAACTAAACGAGAAACTGATGTATTTGGGGAATTAAAAACCACAAGTCTACCTAACAGACCACCAGTCCTTTATCACTCCACCCGTGATTCAGTCGACCGAAGATATATATAAAAAAATAGTAGGGCAATGGTTTACCTTGAGGTTTACAGGTAGGAGGTTCTTCAAAGAGGGACAAGGAGAGTTGTTTGTGAGCAACACCAATGTCGAACAAGATGAGACCGGATGTAGGGTCATCGACAATGATGTCCTTAACAGGCAACCACAGGAAGAGTTCTTCTTGTGTTAACCCGACAACACCGATGAGGCTGCCGTAGGTGAGGTTTGCCGTCACGACGCTGTCGAAAAACACCCGGTTCTCGTACTTGGTCAAGCATGGTCCGTCCAAGAAAACTTCAAGGGTTCCATTGTCTGAAAGTGTATAAGATTTCACTTCCCTTGGGAGTAGCCCTGCCGGTAAGCCTCTCGAGACGAGGAGATCATGGATTGATTTAGAAGAAGAGAAAGGGAAAATGAAGAGAGAAAGTATAATGAAAATGGTATAGGCTGCCATGGATGGTGTTTTGAATGATGCATAGAAAAGATGAAAAGATATAGAAATAATAATAATAACAAGGTTTAAGAGGGAAATGGGGATTGGATTGAAGGTGAAAATAATGTGGATTAAGACTTTAAAAAATGGTTAGGAAAAGCGGAATGACTCTTTTGTCCTTTGTTGGTGAATGAGGTTAATTTATAAAAATGGAGGTGAAGGTTGTGTAGGGTTTAATTAATTTTTTTTAAGTTTATCAGATAATTAATGAACATTAGTGGAATATTCTTAGATTTTTTTGGGTTTGTTTAATACAATGCTATAATATTCAGATCCCTCCTCACCCGTAAATTGAAGGATATTGAGCGCTTAAGCATGTTCAGTCACACATACTTCAGTATATTTGCATCAATGATTTGTCAATCAAACTAAATTCAATATATATCTATTTCTTTTTTTTAATATCAATCTATACCAACAATCAGTTGATCCGGTGAGATAAGGTCAGGAGTTTAAATACTGGCATTGTAAATGGAATAAATTGGGTTAGGAGGGTCGTCCCTTTAATGGGCTTCTACAGTACATGATCTAGATTAATCAATTAATAGATTTGATACTGGTGTTTAAAAAAACTCTCATGTCAATGTATAAGTAATAAATGTATAGTAAGTATTTTTTTTAATGAAGCTACTATATTTATATAAAAATTTATTGAATTAAATTAAATAATAGTACATACATACATAAGTTCAACATAAACAATTGATTAAACTCATCTGTGGAGAGTTTTGATGCGTAAAATTTGGTTTTCTTTTGTCATGTAAATCATGTTGGTGTTGGAAAATCTTAAATTGTTTTAAGAAAACAATAAAAGAAAATACTTGAGTCAAATTTTATATTCTTTGGAACAAAAGAAAAAAAACCCCATAATATTGCATCAAATTTTTTGCTTCTTTTTTTTCATTCACTCTAATTGTTCAATGGTTCATATGTTGACATTATAAATAGTACAAACTTGGTTACGAGGGTTGTCTTTCTAATGAATCTTTGTAATATTTAATTTGAATTAATTAAAAAATGTATTAATTTGGACATTATCACATTTCTAAGTTTCTGTTGTTCTTACAATTTACACTATAATATTCAATCATATACGATTTTGTCTTATAATTATTAAAACTTAGATTTTGGAGTTTTCTTTTCTTTTCTCACAAGCAAAACTCAAATAATTTGCTCGAGAAATTGGATACCCTACCAAATTGTTGCAATGGACAAAAGATCAATCAATCCCAATCTTTCATGTTTAGATTTGGATGTTGCTCTAAGGCAAGAAAATTTATTATATTCTTTTTAACCCTAATCACAATGATGATCATAAACTAGGGGTTAATTAACCCATTGAAGGGCAATTTAGTCCAATTATCCAACTCAATCTTAAGCTTGGTTAATGGAGAAGTAAACACATGAAGCACGTAACGTTTGCATATTGCAGTTAAATTGACAAAACAAAAATCCAACTCTTGAAGTCCCCTCCCATGTTGTCATAATAGTAACTAAAGGGCAAATATGTAATTTCACATTCCACAATTTAGACTCTTGATTTTTTAAAGAGAAATCTTCCGTTATGTCTAGAGGACCATAGGCTCTTTGGTTACCGTCAGGAGAAAATTTTAAGAAAAATAAATTTTCTGACAAAATGGGACAAAAATGTATGGTTTATTTACCCTTTTTGCCACTTGGGGAATGAAAAGAGTGACAGTAAAATCTGAACTCAAGTGGACAATGTTGCTTGTATTTATTTGAGGGAAAATAATGATTGGGCTACGAGCTAGTGGACCTATGTAGGTGACCTACCCTTATGATTTGACACACCTGGACCAAGGTAATGGCAATTTGGCATTCCTAGCTGGCCATGTCCTCACAAGGAACATGTAATCAAGATAGTTTTATGTGCAAATGAGATACGAGTGTGAACAAAATTCGATTTGATATAAAAAAAATTAAATTATTTAAATTGAGATAAAAAATTTGATTCGTTTTAATTTGACTCGTGATTTCATAAAATCAATTCAATTTAAAAATAATTTTAAATAAATTTTAAGTTATAAATGAAAATTCGAATAACTCAAAATTTTTAGTAGTTAATTAGTTTTTAATTTCGAGTCAACTCTCTCAAAACTTTCCGATATATTATATATATCGCATGTGAAAATATGAAGAAATATATGTATATTGTATATGGATATAGAAAGTCGTTTAAATTGAAATTAATTTGTATTATAATATTATAAATAATTATAATTAAATTTATACAGAAACTCGAAAACTCGACTCGATTTTCATAAATCAACTCGAATTGAAAAAAATTCAAATAAAGTTTAAATCGTAAGATATGACTTGTAAACTCAACTAACTCGAAATTTTTTTACTCGACCCAATCGAACGCTCAACCCCATGGGCAGAGACATAGTTAGGATTAAATATTCGAAAAGGTAAGAATATATTAAGCTTTCAAATCCAAAAATTAGGAGAGACTGAAACCATATTTGATTTATAGTTAAACTAAAAATGACTTAAAATCTTATTTTATTAATATTTTTAGTATAATTATGAATATTTAATTTATTGATTGATTAGTCCGGATCAAGTACTCATAAACTTATGCAACGATCCTCTCAATTTAATTTGTTTAATTTACAATGTCAATATTCATACTTTTAAACTTATTTAAAAGATTTAGTGTTTTATCCTTTGAACCAACCGAGAATAAACATCTCTTGTCCCATTAAAAAATTGAGTAAAATAATAGAATGGTAGAAAGCTTAAGGGCAGAAAAAAGAGACGTTAAAGCAAGAAAATATCTGGAGAAAACCAAAGTTAAAATCACCGGTAATGATTGTTATTATGTCCACTAATCACATGAGACAGCATGCTTTGTTACCATGATACGAAAAAGGATTTTTTTTCGTTAACATAAACGATTCGAACATATTTTTATTCGTATTTGTTCATTCATTAAACGAATATTAAAATTTTGTTCATGTTTTTTTATTTAGTTTAACGAACGAAAATAAACGAACGTTATACGAACGATTCATAAATAGTTCGTCAAACACTCTGCTCATTTACACCCTAATAGTAACTTTGTCAACCTAAGTGGCATGCTGCCTTGCTTTCAACTAGTCTTTAATGGTGTCCAAGCCTTACGGTCCACGTGACTTTGGGGCTCTTGGCATTGTTTACCTTGCAGTGGTAGAGTGTTGTTTATATGAACAATTGAGTTTTTCATAGTATTGAATGCCCCTTATACATCATTTTTTTTTATTAATTTGTGCTGGTTTTGTGTTAAAATTGGTAATTTGAATGGTCATACTGTGAGTTATTTTAATAATTCATGATCGAGCAGTCTCTTAATTTTTTATAAAAATCATTTAGAAGAATCTTTTAACTTACAATTTGTCTGATAAATAAACTCATTCGTTAACTGTCATGTCAAATTTCGACTATCATGTCACAGCTGAGTAAATTATATCATATTATAGTATTACTCAACTCGAGATAAAGAACTATCATAGTATATAAGATTGAGAATAGATATAGCTAAGCAACCTTCGCATACCTTTTGCGCTAAACCTCGGGGACCTCCTTCCATCACTTCAGCTCTATGACTCCTATCCTTTTTATTATTTAAAAAACCTTTAACAATTAATATATTTTTTTTGTAAATTCATAAATATTATATATATTGTGTTCATTTTAGTTAATTTTTAAGATAAAACTCAAGTCAATAATCAATTCAATATGAAAAGACTGAGTTAAAAATAGTACAAAAAACACTAGCTTTCATCCAACATCACTCAAATTCAATCACGGCCAATTGTATATAATTCATGAATTGATAAGCGTACAGTTTCTTTTATTTTTTTTCCGAGGATAAAAATCTGTTCAATTCAAATAAAAACTCATGTATCCGATGATGTAATTACTATTCTAATAATTATATGTATCTCCTTATAATTATTCTACTATATTCATATATATTTTTTTCATTCTTAAACCTCAAACGATCGTAGATGGTGGTTATTCGGTTCCAAATTTCACTAGTCGTTTTGTCTCGGCCCTTGAGTCTAAATTCGACCTTTATTTTGTCGAAAAATACTTCAAAGTTCACCAATTGACAAAATCTTTTGATTTTTCTTTTATCGATTTCTCTCTTTCGTCGTCAAATAGAGCTCGTTTTTCATTATGTTATTTTTTCGTGTCGATGAAATTTTATACTGTTCCAATCTTGGAGAAGTTTCTTTGTTTGTCCGTAAATGAATGTTGTCAAAAAATTAACGGAGAAGTGACAAAAAAGGCTCACTGTTTAAAATTCAGTGAATAAATTGAACGTTTTAAAATTTTAATTACCAAAATAGGTGTGAGAGTAAAGTTCAGTGGTGATTCACATGATCTACCCTTATTAATATAAGAATAAAACAAGATGAATATAAAATCTTGTACTTCCAAATGACGTCAGCAGGTTTGCCCTAGTGGTTAAGGGGGAAGACTTAAGTACAAGTGGGTTCGAGCCCCACAGCCAGCATTTTTTTTGTAAATTAACCTAATGTTCACATGGCATTAATTTTGTTTCCATGCTCTAATGTTCTGACTTGACTTCAAAGTCGTTTTGCACCTTTGATGGACATGGCAAACAAAGACCCCGCATATGATTTCGAGTTCGACGCCTCGGTTTTACAGGTGAACACAATTTGAGATCACTGAATATAAAATCGAAGCTTCGAGCATTCCTGATGATGAACATCTCCCCGGTTATCTTCGAAAAGAAACTCCCGTCGTCATCAGCCACAAATCTGCAGAAGCTAAATGTATTGGATATAGGGTACTGTCCTACGATCAAATATGTGGAAGTTAGCCATTGTTACATGCTGAAATCATTTCCCTGCAACATCGAAAAACTCGGGGTTTGGAGGAAATGAAAAGGAAGCAGAACTAAGGTGGTTGATTAGATGGTACGAGGACATGATCGACGACATGGTAAAATTAGCTTCTACATCATCAAATAACATGGTGAAATCAGCTTCATACTAAAGTTTACTTACATTTCTCTGTACTGTAAACTTCATATGAATTTGGTTCCAAATTTCCAATATCTATGTTCAACACATATTCGAGTCCATGAAACAGTGTATATACCTGTCCAATACAGCCTGAACCAAGGCAAGACATCAGAAATTTTAAGACAAGGCCAAAGCATGAAAGTGGGCTTAAACTGAACCAAGGTAGATTCTGCTCTGTGCTATGACCCAAAGTAGAAGAGCCCCAAATAGCCAATAACCCCAAACACAAGTGCTGTCAAAATCTGGACTTTGCCATGAATTATTACAATCTGTTGGAATATCGTCCATATTATTTGGTTTCCAACAGACACATCACTTTTGAAAGTAACAGGTTTGAAAATCAACAACTGTCCCCAACCACTCCTGGTCCATTTCTTCTTCTTCAAAATGATAAATAATTTTTTTTAAACAACGGGGGTCAGTCAATGCATGATGCAAGCTTGCTGGTAGTGTCAGAACCATCTTATTTAAGTAAACCAGTGTGGTTAGCAGGAAGAAATACCAGATAAGAAGATAACGATATTTATAAGTGTGGTTTAGTTGACTAATGATTCTTTATAAACCAGTATAAAGATTCAAACTTTAGAGAAGAAAGCTTGTCTAATTATATATTTGAATAACCATTGTTAGTACAAAACCTGCCTCAGATTCAAACTAGAAGAAATGTCAGGTGTTTTTGATGTTTGTCTAATTCTTAGACATTCACCTTGGAAACTGCAAATATCTTATGTTCAAAAGAAGAAGAAGAAAGAACATTATGATTATCCATACCTACTCTAATTATATATTCGCAAGTCGCCATATGCAGGTGGCAACCTGTTTATTTTAATATAAATTTTACAGGATGTCATTATCTGCATGTGACATGTTCCAACGGTTACATGCATCGATTAAAGACCGATATAATTAAAGGAAATAAGTGTCGCCACCTCCATATGTCGACACCCATGATTGCCGTAGAAAAAGCTTTATTTCTCTAAATTAGGGCTGTAAGTGAGACGAGGTAGATCGCGAGCTACTCGAGCTCGACTCGGTCAAAGCTCGACTCGATTGGACTCGACTCGAGCTCTTAACGAGCCGAGCCGAGCTACTTGATACCCGACTCGAAAAGCTCACGAGCTACTCGAAAATATAATATACTAATTTTTTATTTTTTATAATTTAAAATCTAAATTCCTAAACTTAAAACCCTAAAATATAAACCCTAAACATAAGTCTTAAACCTTAAAATCTAAATCCTAAATTCTAAACCCAATAACCTAAACCTCTAAACCCTAAACTAACACCCAAAACCCTAAAATTAATAAGCTTGAGTTTATACAACTTATGTATCAAAGTTTTTTCTTGATAGGGCTTTAATGAGACGTGGCAGATGGAGAGCTAAACGAGTCTGACACGGTCAAAGATCGGTCAACACTTGACTCGATTGGGCTCGAATCAAGCTTGAACTCGACTCGAGTTCTTAACGAGCCGAGTCGAGCTCAGATTTCTCAGGCTCGTTAAAAATTACTCGAGCTCGAACTCGATTCGAAATCTTAACGAGCCGAGTCGAGCTCAGCACTACTCGAGCTCGACTCGGCTCGTTTACACCTCACTCTAAATAATGTTGAACACAATACATTTTTTTTAAAATTTTTATTTTAGAGAATATTTTCTTAAAAAAACTAGTCTTAAACTCGGTTGAATGTTAACTGATCCACCATTGATTACTGCAATTTTTTTAAATTTATCTTCTTATTAAACAATGTTTCAATCAGCAATCAGTGATGCAAATTCCTGTTATTTTCAAGTTTTATTTTTTTGCATGAATAATGCGACTCCAATATACATACAAAATGGTGGTCTAATTCAGATTAGAGACCATAAGGAGTATTTTTCGGCTTTTGCATGAAAAATGTGGTCTAGAGACCTCAGATAAGTATATTTATTTATTTCACGTTGTCCCAACTGTCAGTTTCATTACCTCACCAATCAACATCTTAATGTTTTTATATGGTTGTTGTGGTTATCCTGTTGTTAATTGTTAGATTAAAATGCTAAAAAAAATTGTTAGATTAAACAATGGTGGACAAAAGCCTCTCGCCAGAAGAGAAAAAAAAAAACAATTAGGATAACTGTTGTCATTACTGAGAAAATGCTTCGTTGTCTCTCCAGGGTTGGAAACATCATGTACAACTGGTAATATTTGAAAGTGTTTGCTTCAACTTTGTCTGAATATTTATCTTAATTCAACAACCAAACCAGATGCATACATATATAAAAATTTCCAAAATAATTTGGTGCTTCTGTCATCTTTCATCACTTGGATTGGTTGCTCTTAGTCTTAGGTTTATTTGTCACTGAATCATTATTCTCCTCGCAAAAGATATGTCTAATAGAATATGCAGTGACATAACTTTTATATTTTAGGACGGCAAGACTAGGGGTGGAAATGAACCGGTCTTGGATGAACAAGACTGCGTTCATGTTCAGTTTGTTTAGCGTTCGAGGACATGTTCGTTTAGCGTTCGTGAACATGGTTAAATTGCGCCATTAGTCCTTAAGCTCCCCAAGCTTCACAATTTAAACTGTAAAGTTCATCATGTGTTCAATTTAGGACCTACCTTCACCAATATTTAAAATGTAAAAAATAAAAGAAAGAGTAGAACTGGATAAACGAGCTTATAAACAAGTCAATAAATGACCATATAAACGAGCTTGCTCGTGAACATAAACGAACCGAACAAACTTTTATTCTTATTCATTCGTTAATTAAATGAACATAAAAATTTTGTTCATACTCGTTTATTTAACTTAACAAACGAACATAAATGAACATTATACAAATGATATTCATGAACAATTCACCAAATACAGATCTCTTTATTTACACCTCAAAATAGGATCTCAACTTTCCTTTCCGGTGCGGCATTTCTCATGAGTGACATATACACATATGAATGTGAATTTAGAGACATCAAAACGTGTACTTCAAAACGTTTACCTATAACTTTTATGCATGGTCCCAACACTAGTACCAACTATTTATTATGTTGGTGTCCGGTCGTTTTCTTTAACGGTTTCGATACATATTCGAATATGAATATAAAATATAAATTTTAATGAACCATATATCAGCAAAACAGGAGGATCAAATTACATCATGAACGAGACAATAGTTGCTGGGTGAGATGGTGAGAGGGCATCAATCAAAACAGAAATTGTGAAGGAAGGGGATATTGGGGACCCGAGAGGGAAAACCAAGGCAGATATCCCTCACGTGTGGGTGGGGTTAATGGGGCAGTTTCAAACTCCATGATCTATGGGGACACACGTGTTGTTGTCTGATGACGTTTCTCCACCAAATAGGCCACGTGTGTGATGATATGAAAATAGGTGCTCTACAACCTTCTAACATAGAGAAATTATTAGATGTAGGCTCATAACGTTATTCGTGGTCTCAGTCAACAAGGTTCATTTACGTCAAAATAACTACTCAATGACTATCCACTTTTTGTTAACATGTAGAAAATAGATAATGATTCACCTTGAAAAAAATAAGATGGATAAACTTTATTAACTAGAATTACAGATGATATGGTGAGCCGGTGAGCCGGGTCCATCTAATAATTTTTTTCTAACATGACTATTACACTCCCATACTTTACAGTTCACGTGAATTTTGGGCCAACTTACATTTTTTTTGTTTATTTCCTTGTTTGTGTTTCTTGTCTTCGTGGAATTAGGCAGGATTGGCCCTAAATTACTTAGGTGGCCACTGATAAATCTCGTTCCAAATGTTTTTGTCTACATGATGCCTATTTAGGTTGTCTTATCTTTGAAAGATGTACATGCGAGTATTGGTTTAAAATTAATTAGGTTTTTTCAATAAGTGGTGAATAATGAGGGATTTGAGATCGATCTCGATGTCAATTAAGATTTTTATTTCAATGAATTTTTTTTACCGATTATCATTACCCATGTTCAAGGATCGAATTATCCATCTACGTTCGAAATTTGGGAGGGTTTAAACAAAAGTATAGAGATAACCTCTTTCTTTTACCCTTAATGAAAGGAATTAGAATCAAGTTTTGTAATCTTTTATTTTTGATTTAACCACCAATATCGATTTATTGGCTGACTAATCCGAATTAGGTTTTATAAAGGCCTAATATGGAAAAATCCTCCCAACTTAGTTTTCTTTATTCACAATGTTTGAATTCAAACATTTAATCTTACTTAAGAAATCTAACGTCGTATCCCATTAGACCAATTAATTGTTGGTCGGTTAACCTTGTTTTTTACCCTTAAAGAAAAATATATTATTTTGATATGTGAGATATATATTTGAATTGCCAACATACAATATATATATATATATATACTATTTACATTATAATTGATTTTATACTAATATAAGGGATCCTTCTCACACTTTATATACATATAATTTTCTACTGCTGTTAAAATCTTAATTTTTTTAATAGTCTTAAGTTGATTACAAGTTAGTATTTGTTTATACATATTTTTAATCCTTTGGCAATACACACACTTTGTTGATAAAGAAATTTGAACTTGAGTCTCCTAGAATGTACATCATCTCATTTTTCACTGGGACCACTTGTTGAGTTCATAAAACATTTCCCCCTTTATCCTCAGCCTCACGCGAGTCGATAAATGAATATATTTCATGGAAAAGAAATCAACTTTGTTTTTTCTTATTTAATTTGAAATTCCTTATTGAAATTGTCTGGAATAAATTTTTAGATAGGAATGGATTCTATCATTGTACTTTGTAAATATATCTCATAGATAAGTTGTATTTTTCAAAGCAACCATTTTAACCATTTCCATGCACCCATTAAATTTTCGTAGCATGCATGCATCTATTTCCCGACAATAATTTGAACAATAAATCGACTTTACAATTTAGCAGGATTATTCTTCTGTATTTGCCAATGAAACAACTCTGCAAATCCAACAATTTAAATACTTGTTGCCTGTTCTTTTAAAAAGCATAAATTAGAAATTTACATGTTTAATCATAAACTTTCCACATTTGCATAGATATTCTAAATTTTGGATTATTTTCAAAATGTTTTCAATTTTGATACAAATTAATGATATTGGTTTTGATTCAAATTGGAACAAAAATAAAATTAACTAAACTAGCGAAAACCCTAACTTGTCGTTAGGACCTAAAGCTTACGAGAACCCCGGGGGCCGGCCACCGGAGAGTGTTCCTGTCGTTCCAATTGAACCGGCAAGGGAGCGTCCTGCATCCCCTTCGCCTTTGGAGGATCAGCGTTCCCAAAAGAAGGGACGGAGTGGAAGTTTTGATGGGGAACAGTCGGGTTCTGCAATGGAGGCGGATGATATCGCATTAGATACTACTAAGGTCGGACATGGTAATATGGAGAAGCACGAGGTGGCATCAGGCGGTGCTCAAGGTGTGAATGGACAGGGTGCAGCAACTTATGCTAACATGGTTGCTGATTCAAAAGCTAATTTGGAGGGTAAGAGTAGTAAAGCCGCTCATATTGATGTAGAGGTGGTTATCCTGGCTAAAGATATTATTGCGGATAGGTCGGCTGCTATTCCTTCTAATCGGTTCACTGATCGAGTGCACGATCAAATCGATAGGAATATGAGGAACACCATTATTGTACGACTGTTAGGGCGGTCTATTGGTTATAAAGCATTAGTGAATCGGGTGCATGCTTTATGGAAGCCAGTTGGGGAGCTTCAGGTTATTGATCTTGTCAATAACTATTTTGTGGTTAGATTCTCGAATGAAGGTGATTATACGAAAGTGCTCATGGAGGGGCCATGGACAATCTACGACAGCTACCTAATAGTGCAGCCTTGGAGTAGAGCTTTTACTCTATTTGAGAAGTATCCCTCGCAAGTGATTGTGTGGATTTGCTTACTGGGCTTACCTTACTGATATTATACTAAGGTGTTGTTTAGGCACATTGCCGCATTCACTGGTAGGGTGGTTAAAATTGATTATAACACTGATGTTGGTGGAAGAGGTAAGTTCGCACGTTTAGCTGTGCTGGTTGCTCTCAATAAACCGTTACTTGCATGTATCAGGATCGATGGTTTTATCTAAAAGTTGGAATATGAGGGTTTACATCAGGTGTGTTACTCGTGCGGGGTTTATGGTCACTCCAAGGATGCACGTGGTCTGACTGAGATTCGTTCGGAAGGTGCTAGGGCTAATACAAGTGCGTCTAAAGAAAAGGAGGGTGATCCGAGTATAGAGCCATCTGATTCCAACCTTTTTGGGCCATGGATGGTTGTTGATAGGAGGCATAGAAGATCAGGGTTTTAGGGTCCTTCACTGAAGGAAAGCACATGAGGTATTCTGGGTCACAGTTTTCATCGTTAGATGAGATTTTGGAAAATATGGATGACCATGGGGAGGTTGCGGAAGCCTCTCATGGGCAGGGGGTGAGTGCTAAGAAAATTCTGTTGCGCGAGAGAAAGACTGGACCGGTGAAAGGTGTGATTAAAAAGGTTACTAAGGAATGCTGCATACATAGCGTCCAACCTTGATAAGAAAAGTAAGGCCTCGAAAAAGATTAATCAAGCTTTGGAGGTGGTTTCGATGGTTAATGGAACGAGGTTCAGGTTCAGAATAAAGTGTCGGCTACAAAGTCAGGGATTTATAAGGTGATTACCATTGTTGAGAATGATGATCATGGGTCTGTCCGTGTAAATGTGAAGGGGGCAAAAGGGAGGATTAACCAGTACAAGGGAAGGTTGGAGACGATAAGGCATGGGATGAAGATCCGATCACCTCAGGACTCGCGATTTATGTCGAAAATGTCACCTGGCAAGTTGGTCTGGCATATTTCGGATCAAATTGATAGTTCGAGACTTCGTGAAAGTCACAACCAACAGACTATTCGTGTTGATTCAGACTAGTCATCACTTATGGGGCAGTCTTTGGAAGAGGATGATAATTACTTTTTGGATTCGCTCCTAAACGATATAGACGAGGAGGTGTTTTGTCAGAGTGGTGGTTATACAGTCGAGCAGTAAGGCTCGTAATTTTATTTTTTATTATTATTAATGATGAAGTTTATGTTTTGGAATTGTCAGGATGCTGCTAGCCTGACATTGAGAAGTTTTCAAGCCATTTGTTCGTGAATATCGTCCTTGTTTGGTGGTCATTTTTGAACCTCGCATTGGTGGTTCAAATGCTGACAAAGTCATCTTGAGGCTGGGGATTGTTAATTCATTTACAGTTGAGGCGCACAGGTTTAGTGGTGGTCTATGACTTCTTTGGAGTGATTCAGTCCGGGTTGAGGTGACGTAAATTTTGAATCAATTTTTCCATGATATGGTGTTAGACGAGAGTGGGAATGTCAAGTTTCATTTTACTACAGTGTAAGCAAGCCCTAACAGTTTGAGGCGCAAGCACCTTTGGCGTCGTCTGGCGAATCTATATCCAGGTGAGTCTGTACCTTAGGTTTTAGGTGGTGATTTTAATGTTCTGTTATCTGCAGATGAAGGGAATGGAGGTGTGGCTCACAATGCTCGCAGAAGCCAGCTATTTGCGAATTTTCTCTTTCATACGGGGTTATCGGATCTGGGTTTTCGAGGCCCTCTTTTTACTTGGTCGCGGGGGGATCTTCATTAACGTCTTGACAGATGTGTTGCTAATAGGACATGGTGCACCACTTTCTCGAAATCTTTTGTGAGTCATTTGGATAAGCTTGGGTCTGATCATAGGCCTTTGTTGCTTTGTCTGAAAGAGAGACCGAGACCAACTGGTCATCGTCCATTTCAGTTCATTAACACGTAGCAGTCTCATCCCTAATTTTGTGAGCTTCTTGAGTCTTTGTGGAGTGGAAACTCTACTTTGGAATGTAAGATTTCCAAGTTTCAATCGGAGGCTAGCTTGTGGAACGCAAATGTTTTTGGTCACATTTGTTATAGGATAAAACGTATTAAGGCGCGGTTGTGTGATATTGACAGGTCTCTAATGGTTCGGTATTTCGAATCTCTTGTTGAGTTAGTTACTTAATTAAAGGAAGAGTTGGATGATCTGTTGGTGCAAGAGGAAAGCTTGTGGAGGCAGAAAGTGTGCCTAGATTGGGTGTTGCATGGTGATCGGAATACAAAGTTTTTTCATGCGTCTGTGCTTGTGAGGCGTAGAGCAAACACTATATCGGCTCTTGAGCGGGATGATGGATCTTGGTGTACGAATAAGGGGAAATTGGCGGTACTTGCACTAAATTTTTACCGTGCATTATTTACTAGTAGAGGTACGAATCGACTTATCATGTTTAGGCATGGATTATTTTCGCCATTATCGTATAATGATGTTGTGGCTCTAGATCGTAGGGTAACGATTGATGAAATCTGCAAGGCCATCTTTGAAATGGGGGCATCTAAGGCGCCGTGTGTTGATGGTTTGAATGTTGTTTTTTTAGCATAACTGGGACATTCTTGGAGAATCTGTTTGTGAGTTCATTCGGCAAGTGTTCTTGTTTGGAGTGATTTCGAATCATATCAATCGTACGTTGATGGTGCTCCTGTCGAAGGTTATAGTACTGAAATCGATGGGTCAATTTCCTCCTATCAACCCGTGTACTGTAATTTATAAGCCTATCTCTAAAATCCTGATAAATAGACTCAAACCGTATATGCCTTCATGGGCATCTGAAAATCAAACGAGCTTCGTCCCGGGTTGTTCAATTATGGACAATATTGTCATCACTTAGGAAGTTATTCACACTATGAGGAAAAAGAAAGGAAGAACAGGTTAGATGGCAATTAAGATTGACCTGAAAAAAGCATACGACCGATTAGAGTGGGATTTTATTGATGATACTCTATCTGATATTGGTATTCTGAATACGATGCGTAGCTTGATTATACAGTGTGTGTCCATGGTGTCAACCCAAATATTGTGGAATGGCTCAATAACAATGGCTTCCATCCTTCCTGGAGTATTCGACAAGGTGATCCGTTGTCGCCCTATTTGTGCTTTGTGTAGAACGTCTAGCGCAGGCGATTCAGTCTTTTATTGATTTGGAGAGATGGAAACTGTTCTGTGTATCATGTAGTGGCCCAGCTATTTATCATATGTTCTCTCTGAATGATATGCGTTTTTTTGCTGAGGCTTCTGTTGATCAGCTTTTTGAGATTCGTTTGTGTTGTCAGATTTTTGTTAGGTGTCGGGACATAAGGTTAGTATTGCGAAGACAATAATGTTTTTTTTTCCCAAAAAATATGGCCAGTATTTAGGTATTCCTTTACTTCATAAGAGGGTGACTTTGGCATCTTATTGTTACCTGGTCCAAATGTTTGAACAAAGCTTAGTGTCTGGAAAGCTAAGTGTCTATCATTGGCTAGTTGTATTATGTTAGCCAAATCTGTGCTAGTCGCCATAATGATGCAAACGACAGTAGTCCCTAAGAATACTTGTTTGGAGTTGGAAAGGTTAATTCGTCGGTTTATTTGAGGAATTACATCAGAGCGATGTGGTATCCATCTAGTCAAATGAGATGATGTTTGTTAACATGTGCTTAATGGTGGGTTGGGATTTCGTAAACTTGTTAACCTGAATAAGGGATTTTTGATGAATTTAGCATTTAATATTTTGGTACGAAAAGATGTTGTTGGGCTCGTACGTCGTCAACCGAGTTGCCAAGAGGGGGTGAATTGGCTTTGTGATGGAAGTGGTGGAAACAAATGGAAATTAAAAATTGGACAAAGGGATTTATAGTGGTTCGACTTTCTAACCAAAGTCTAGATCTACTACTTTAACTCCCACTAAAGAATTTCCCAAATTCACTATTGAATTTCATTCTTTTTCAAGGATCAAGAGTAACCTTTACACTCCCTCAAAGCTTATACCCCAAAGCTTTGAGCAACTATTTTCCAAGAGGAAATACAAATAAGAAAATTAAGAAAACCTCACAAGGCTGAATAGTTTGCACACTAAAGCACTCACCCAAAACCTAAACCACTTGAGCAATATTGACAATTTGGCTCATAAGTGTTTTCTACAAAGAATATGACAATTTTGGCACAAATACAATTTCTCTATACAAAGAATGTTGGTAGTTGTTTCTCTATCTTCCACGGATGCTTGAAGACTTCTTTTAAACCCTCTAATGAGCTTGTGACCGTTACTAGCCGTTGGTGTAGGTTTAGAGACGTTGGAATCCCTTAAAATCGGGCATTAAATGCTCACATGCACAGATGTTTCGAAACCATTATAGGGGTTTCGAAACCATTAGTTGTTTTCAAATGAAAAACTAGCCGTTACTAGCCATTACAGGGGCCTAGTATAGAAATCAGGCAGGGGGTTTCAAAACCTGCTAGGGGGTTTCAAAACCTGTTTCCCAGGCCTTACTGCCTCACTGGTTTTGAAACCACTTATAGGGGGTTTCAAAACCTGTATTAAAAACTTGTAAAATCGACTAAAAATTAACTTTAAAAGATATATTCGATATAGGAACAAAGTCAAACCATTTTGAAATATTTTTCAAATTTTGTGGACTTTGAAATATTTCTGAAATATGTTTAAGTCCAATTTTTTTTCCCATAAAAGTTATATCAAAATCTTTATCTCAACTATCTCTTATTTTTGATATAACAAAACCACTTGAAAAATTATTTTCGAAAATCGCTCCTTTAGAAAAATAATTTTAGAAAAAGAGAAATATTTTAGAAAATATTTAAAGCTCCCATTTTTCTTTTTCAAAGTTAATTTTTCAAACATATATCTCCCCTTTTTTGTTATATCAAAATTAATTCAAAACAAAGTTTGAAATCACTTTAAAGCATGATAATAATGGAGAGTTAAAAAAATTGACAAATGAAAGAATTTAAATAAAACGGTTCCTCCTTACTCAAGCATCAAGTAAATTGTTAGTACAACAATTCAAGAGAAAATATATTGAATTTCAAAAGAATAAATAAATCAAATAAATTCAAGAAATTCAATAAACATGCCATAAATTGAAATTACATCAATAAGCATACAAGGCATGACAAAAAGGAGACAACAAGTCCCTTTTTGACTGTGCGTACCGATACAGTATCGATCGTATCCATACCTTGGTTGAATGTCGCATCGGTACGGTATGAGTGGTACCGGTACCGAAGGAACGAAATGACAAAAAAATATGCAGCAAAAATAACCCAAAAAGCCTTGCAACTTAGTTTTAAGTTCATACAAAGGCTTGAGGAGATCCTAGATATACATTTTGCATATTTTGCTACACGTAATTCTCAAAAAAAATCATCAAATAAATATATAATGCATGAATTTCACCAAATTTAACCAAAAAAGTTCAAGTTAATGGCCAAAGACATAGAAGTGAGCATAAAAGGCCAAAAATATGTAACTCATGCAATTGAGACTCCCCCTAACTATATGCAATTGCGTACCACATGGAGTCATACGAACATGCTTAGATCATTAAAAAAATAGACATGGAAAACATGATCAAGCAATTGCATGAAATTTAAATTTACCACTTGAACCAAGGTATGATATTAAGCCTTTCTTCTTCAAGTGTCTTTCCTTCTTTGTGTGTCATGAGCTTCCAACATGTGACTTTGCTCATCAATGCTCAAGCAAACTTACAAAAAGACAATCACAAATATTTTTGGTATCCAAATTGCTTTGGATCCATTGGCATTAGTCCTAAAAATTTTAGTTCCCTTGGGGATCTATCTTTCAATGACATCCTTATCTTTAGAAGAAATGAGTCCTTTTGGGACCCAAATATTCTTAACTATTTTACCCTTTAAAAATCTAGGGGAACTAGATTGTCTTTGATAAAAAATTGTTTTAACAAAATTTGTTTTGAAGTTACCTCCATTTTCAACATTTTCATATTTTTGAAAATTTTCGTTAAACAAATTCTTTTTAAGATCATCAATTTCTCTTTGATGATCCTCTTGAACTTTTAGAAGCAAGTTTTGTAAATCAAGGTTCTTTTGTTCAAAATCTTTAAACCTTGCTTCAAGTTCGAGATTGGTTTTAGAAAGCAATTCATTTTTTATTTTCAATTTTGAAATTAGCTTTTTGTTTTTCAAAAATGAAGCCTCAAACTCTAAAACCAAATCGTCGTAGGCTTCTTGTAACTCATCAAAAGTATATGAATTTAAATTAGACGAGGTAGAAGTTGCTTCTTCATCTTGCATGGCCATAAGACAAAGGTTGGCTACCTTATCATCGTCGGTAGAGTCTTTCTCATCACTCTATGTAGCCACGAATGCCTTTTTCTTTAATCCCTTCTTCTTTATCCTTGGGCAATCATATTTGACATGCCCAAGCTTCTTGCACTCGAAGCACACATGGGATCCTTCTTCTTTCTCGATTTATGTTTCGATTCTTCTTTCTCGCACTTCATGAATCGTTTGAGTTGCTTGATGAGTTTGGCCATCTCTTCATCTTCATCTCCACTTTCTTCTTCACTTGATTCTTCTTGAATGTTTGAGGAGGTCTTGAATGTAATATTCTTTCTCTTTTTTCTTCTTTCTTCTCTTCTACTCTTCCCTTTGACGTCAACTCTTGGGTGAACAAAGAATTGATGAGCTCATCAAGCTTGAGCATTTAGAGGTTTTTTGCTTCGATAATCACCATCTTTCTAGATTCCCATGATTCTAAAAATGATTAAATCAACTTTCGAACTACCTTATCCTTCGAGATCACTTTTTATAGCCTTCGAGTCCATTGACAATGGTGGAGAATCGATCAGACATAACTTTGATACCTTTCATTCGGTTCATCTTAAAGTTCTCGTACTCAAGGTTGAGAAGACCGATCTTGGTCTTTTTTACTTCGTTGGTGCCTTCATGAGTGACTTCAAGCTTGTCTCAAATCTCCTTGGCATTAGAACAAGATGAGACCCTTCTGTATTCATCGGGACCAAGTGCACAAAAGATGATGTGCATGGCCTTGGCGTTGGTTTGGAATCTCATGTTCTCTTCATCACTCCAAGCATTCATTTTCGTGGTTAGAGTAGTGTGACCGTCTAGGATGATCTTTCATGCTTCTAGATTATTTGCTTGGATGAACAACTTCATCCTATTCTTTCAATAGGAATAGTGAGATCCATGGAAGAATGGTGGCTTGTTGACTGGTTGAGAATCTTCCATGTAGTATTGGCCGAAAGTGGAAGCTATTGAATCTGGTTGATTGAAAGATCGGTCGAGCACCTCTAGGATCGTCTCAACAATGGTTAGACATTTGATTAAGCCTTGCTCTGATACTAATTGTTGGGCTCGTACGTCGTCAACTGAGTTGCCAAGAGAGGGTGAATTAGCTTTGTGATAAAAGTGGTGTAAGCAAATGGAAATTAAAAATTAGACACAAGGATTTATAGTGTTTCGACTTTCTAGCCAAAGTCTACATCCACTATCTTAGCTTCCCACTAAGGATTTTCCTAAATTCACTATTGAATTTCTTTCTTTTTAAGGATCAAGAGTAACTTTTATACTCTTTCAAAGCTTATACCCCAAAGCTTTGAGCAACTCTTTTCCAAGAGGAAATACAAATAAGCAAACTTAAGAAAACCTCACAAGAATGAATAGTTTGTGCACTAAAGCACTCACCCAAAACCTAAAATACTTGACCAATATTGACAATTTGGCCCACAAGTGTTTTCTACAATGAATATGACAATTTTGGCACAAATACAATTTCTCTATACAAAGAATATTGATAGTTGTTTCTCTATCTTCCATGAATGCTTGAAGACTTCTTTTAAACCCTCTAATGAGATTGTGACCGTTACTAGCAATTGGGGTTGGTTTAGAGCCATTGGAAGCCATTAAAAGCAACCATTAAATGCTCACATGCACAGAGGTTTCAAAACCATTATAGGGGTTTCGAAACCATTAAGGGTTTTCAAATGAAAAACTAGCCGTTACATGGGCCTGTTATAGAAACCAAGCAGGGGGTTTTGAAACCTGGTTTCGAAACTATGCAAGGGGTTTCGAAACCTGTTTCCCAGGTTTGGATTCCATGCCTTACTTCTTCACTAGTTTCAAAACCACTTATAGGGGTTTCGAAACCTGTATTAAAAACTTGTAAAACTTGCTAAAAATTGACTTCAAAAGATATATTCGATATAGGAACAAAGTCAAAACATTTTAAACATATTTTTCGAGTTTTGTGGACTTTGAAATATTTCTGAAATATGTTTAAGTCCAAAAATATTTTTTTATAAAAGTTATATCAAAATCTTTATCTCAACAGATACTCTTTGGGTTCAACTTCTTCGCGCAAAATATAGATGCGGGAAAGGTATTCCAATGAATTTGCGTAATTTAAATTGTTCTCGTCTTTGAAAAGGTCTAAGTGTGGTGTGGAATGATGTACGAAACAATGTTGTGTGGCCTATTGGGTCTGGACATAGAGTGAAGTTTTGACATGATAATTGGCTCTAGGATATAGGGCCGTTGCGGAACCATGTTGCACCCATGGTGGCTGCCAATATGGACGATGTCTCGATCGTAGAGATGGAAAGTTCTATGGGACGTGGTATTGGAACAGATTTGAGCATCTATTGCCTAGAAGGGTGTTGCTGGGGATCGTGACTGTGAAGGGACCATCCCCAGGGCGTCCTCTGAATATTACTGGTTGGGCAGGTAATCCTGATCTTTCGTTCTCTATTAAATCAACTTATATACTTCATTGTGGAGTTATGCCTACGTCTCCGGATAGGGTTTGGCGTGTAATTCATAAGTTTCAAGGTCTTCCTCGTATCAAAATATTCTTGTGGCTTGTTTATTGTAAGAAAGTTATGACAAATGCCGAAAGAGTTCGCCGTCACTTTACCTTGGATAGGAGTTGTCCCATTTGTGGCTATGGTAGTGAAGATATTAACCACGTTCTTCGGTCATGCCCTAACGTGGCCGTGATTTGGCATGCTTTAATCAAATTGGGTATGCTCTCGTCATTTTTTTCAGGGGAGGTGACTGAGTGGGTTGTGAAGAACTTAGATGGTTCTTCTCAGTTTCCTAAGGAGTCGGCTAATTGGGAGCTTTTATTTGCGGGCATTCTCTAGAATATATGGTTAACTAGGAATGCAACGATCTTCGACAATCCAATTGAGGAGGGTGGTGGTATTGTTGAGCGTAGCCATCGCTTGGTGGATATTATGATTCGAGAGAGAGCGAGTGTTCCATTGTCACTCAGTCATGGACCGGGTGTGACTCGGGTCCATCCCATTGGTTTCCACCGTGTGAGGGTTGGATCAAAGTTAATACGGATTGTGTAAAACGGGAGGCGGAGGGCTTTGCTTGTTGTGGAGGTGTGGCACGGGATAGCATCGGTAATTGGTAGTTCAGGTTCATGAAGTTCATTAGAGTGTGCTAAGTGACTGATGCTGAGCTATAGGATGCCTACTTGGGTTACGGTTCGCTTGGGATGCGGGATTTTAGAAAATTGAATTGGAATTAGATAGCATTGGATGCGTTACGGATTTTACGAAAGGGAAGTCAAGGATCTCATTTCTTGAGTTGGCATTTTCATGAGCTGTTTCAAAGGGCTTGGGAAGTACAAATGAAGCACGTTCTGCGCAGTGGAAATCAAGTTGCCGATGTTCTAGCCAAGGGATCGAATATGAACAGTTTGGAACCTACATTCCTTGTTGCTCCGCCTGAGTCGGTAGGTTGTTTTACCTTAGTTTGTTTGCCGAGCATATCTCAATGTTTATTTGTAAGTACTACCAAGTGCACTTTTTTTTTATTTAGATTTAATTTTTTTTAATAAGGCACATGGTAATATTTTTTATTTAAAAAATGATATTGGGTTGTCAAATTTTATGAAAATTAATCGTTTAAGCATCATACTAAATTCAAAATGGAGTTAAAAATTTGTTTTAGTTCTAATTTGAGTTAATTTAATTTTTGAATTAGTTATACACTTTAATGCTTGTAATGATTGATTCTGATCATAATTATTGCTCTCATTGAAACTCAATTAGTTATAGATTCAGTGTTTGTAATGATTATAGTAATTGTAACTATTACTCTGATTAAAAGTTATATTTTTTATCGACGGGTGTTGATCCAAGTCATAAGCAACTTGGTATCGATTAAACGTGTCTTGAGTTCGATGCATTGTGTGTGTAAAAAATCTTCGCTGGGAAACTCACCTACCACAACCAGGTGTGCGATGCGGATCGATCCAAATTAGTCATGGCAACAAATATATATATATATATATATATATATATATATATAGTTTCAATAGCTCAAAAGGATACCATCTCTCTCCTTATTATTGTTAACATTAATTGTCTATCCGACATGCATCCTTTTTCTTTTTATGACAAAATGGTTATAAAATTCCATTTTTCCATCAACAATCTTTTATTTCATAATAAAGAACATCGGATTCAAACTATAATTGGCTGTTATATTGATCATTGTTGGATAAATTGTCCCTAAAAAGCAAAGCCTCCACCTTTCCCTAAAACATTTAAAAATGTTTCTTTCTCTTCATTCTTTTCAATCAGTTTCATCTCTTCAACTTTCTATTAGTTTATTCCTTCTTTAATCTTTAACCTAAAAGTCATATGTATCATATAGTATATGTGTTCGGATTTGGATAATCCACTCTAAGTATAACATCATTCATGCGTATCCAAAGAGAAGTTCATTTTGGCTGGCATATAACTAAAACGCATGCATGAATAATTGAAGGTTCGAACTCGAGTTCTTTCTTTGGGAGAGAAATATTGTTTTTAAGGTTGATGTTCGGGATTCGGGATTCTCTCTTCCAACAATGTTGTCTTCAAGGTTCAAATTTCGATTCTCTCCTTGGGAGAGCAATGTGTCTTGTCATTTCATCCAACTCGTATTGGTGTAATTATCTTATATATTGATGTCAATGATGAATTTATGATTCTTTTACTTGTAATTTTATAAGGCTTGAAATTGAGGGCTTGACTTGCGTATACGAGCAAGAGGGGAAAAATCATATGCCCCTTTTCGGTGTTATTTTTTATGCCAACATCAGAAAAATAAATTCTAAGCCATGACTATAAATTTTAAATGCTAAACCATAATCCCTAAACTCTAAATAATGCACCCTTAAAAGTACACTATACCCCTAATTCTCTAAATCCTAACCTTAAACCTAAACCTAATTTTTAAGTATGGGTCATAGAACGGGGCACCAAAAAGGAGCAAATGATTTCTATTTATGAGCAACGAGGTAGAATATCTCAAATAATTGAGGGAGTTAGTCTCCAATTTAGCATTTTCAATTCAATAGAATCACTCAACCCTATTCTTAAAACCAACCGACAAAAGAGAATATTAGGGTCTGTTTGGTTCTAGAGAATTGAGATTATTTTGTTTTCATTTTTCAAGAAAATGAAAATAGTGAAGACAACGTGTTTGGTTGAAAAATTAGAAAATAATTTTTAGAAAATGAAAACAAAAATGAGTAAAATTTTGAAAACATAAAAAAGATGTTTTCATTGCTTTCATTAAAAATATTTTAGGAAAATGAAAAATATGAAAACAATGGTTTTTTAATTTTTATATGATTTCAAATCCTTCTAATGCCATTTTTTTAAAACTTTAGCTTATTTTCTCATATTTTATTTATTTATTTTTATACTAAATTTTTTCTAACTATGTTTTATTTTAATAGCTAGATACCTAACACATTTTCACTATTTTATTTTTGAAAACAAGTTTCTATCCCGATTAACCAAGCACGTTTTCTACTTTTTAGAAAATTAAAAATAAAAAAAAATATTTTTTAAAAATAAAAAATAAAAATATTTTCTAAAACCAACCGACCTTTAGTGTTTTGATTAGAGAAATCATTGAGGGAAAAGAGTTCAAGTACGTACGTCATTTCATTAAAATCATTTTAAATGTTTTTTGTGTGATAATTGCATTTTTTAGGTTTTATATTTTTTTATAAAAATATTGATTATTTTTTAATAAATTTTAATTTTAATTCTAATCCTACCTAGAGGGAAGGGGAAGGGGGCTCTAGGGAAAGAGGGGGTGCTCCTAAAGGGTTTATAACCCATGACCTAAGGGAATACGAAGGGACAAAGATTGGCAACTTGGTCAACTGGCCAAATGTGCTTGCTTATAAAAATATTAATTATTGTCTCTGGGTGATACTCATATAAAAATACAATTAATTTATTGTTTGTTATTCAATACAAATAATATATTTTTATACAAATTATAACGTTTAAACCATCTTTAATTTCAATTATAAATAAAAATAATTGTATGTCCACATGAGTTGGTTTAGTTGTTTGAGTACTTATTAACACTTTGGTGAGAACAAAGGTTCGAGTCTCATTAATGATCGCATTTGACCTATCAAAAATAAAAATAATTATATTTGTGTACATTCGAACCCACAGTCTAAATCTCATTAGGGTTCTAAACGAACTAAACTTTCAGTGAGAAGTTCGTTTATTTATCAAATGAATGAACATGAACAAAATTTTATGTTCGTTTAATTAAATGAATGAACACGAACAAATGACTCATTCGTTCATTTACGTTCATGAATGTTCAGTGATCCATTCGTCTATGTTCTTTCAAATTTATTCACATATGTCAATTTATATGTATATTTATTATTTTTCATAACAAAAGTATTATATTTAAAAAAATTAAAACTGTATGGAAACATCGGTACACCCCATGGCGCAACGAAAAAAATATTCGGCGAATTCCACCTGTGATCCATGTACGAGGAACAAATTCGATATGGAAAGGGATGAGACGTTACCTTAATTAAATCTGAAAACCGCATGGACATAATGAGAATCCAATTCCTTTAGCACGATGTCGAATCCTAATCGTCACAACAATGTTCCAACCTCTACGCAATTCACTCGAACGAAATGAACAATATTTTACTTCTCTAAACTGTTAGAGAGATTATTAGCAATAGGCATAATCTTGGCTGCTAGATCTTGTGCCTTTATATAGCAATCAAAAACCTAATTCTACTTAAATTAGGTTTTATTAAATATAAAATATATTTAACCGAATATAATTAAATATGTAAAATCTAATTCTACTTTAATTAGGTTTCTTTAGGGATATATATTTTAATAGTGTTTGATAATTACAATAATTATCTAGTATTAAAATGTATATAAAAGAAATTATCTATATAATTACAATAATTATAATAATTTCAATTTTTAAGTAAAATTAAATATATATAGATATATTTATTTTAACTAATTCCGTGTGCAACAAGTTTGTACATATGCTATCTATTCAATATTTGTTCGTTTCAATCATAGGGTGTGACCCTTGTAGGTTCGTGTAAAGTTAGTAGTAATATCTAGAACAATTCTAATATCACGAGCAATGAGTGGTATCTAGCAATACATCTTTGCTACCTAAGTTGCAGGAAATCATGGTTTGACATAACCTTTCCGTGATTAATGTTTATGTATCAAATTCTTTTGTCCTTATATCTAGAATGGAAACAAGTCATGGAACAGTCACACTTGTACAATCCATCTAATTTTTCTTGATATCTTGAGTAGACTATTATCAATGAATAACTATGATATCTCATATCAATTTATTCGAACACGACCATGTATTTCTAGTCTCACTCAATCAAGTGACCTACGATATTACTCTTATTATGTAAAGACCCAAAATTTGGAATCTGAGGGTCGGGTTTAACCGAGGCATAGGTCTCATATTTTGGGCTAAGTCAATTGGGCTTATAGGAGCCTTTTGGGCCAGCTTGTGTGTTGGGATCATGTGTTTGTTGTGGGTTGGGCTGAGAAGAGTGGGAGAAGGGTAGTGTGCTAAATGCATAATTGGAGGGAGGGGGAAAGGCCTTAATTTTTTTGCATTATGCAGAAAAGGTGATATCACCATGTTTTAAGATCTCTTCTTCTTTTCCAAACTCACTCTCTCACCCAAAACACCACTATCAATGGTAGAATCTTGAGGGTTTGTGTTGTGAATCACGTTTGGCTTGTTAAGGGAAGTTTTTTCAGCCTTTAAGGGTCTACATTTCAAGGTAAGCTTTGTTTGGATTGGTGGAAGGAAGAGTTGTTGGGGGTTAGGGGAACTGAACGATATTGGGTTTTAGAAGCTCCAATCTTGGATTAGATTATGTTTTTTGTCTCTTTAATCCTCCAGCAACGTTATAATTTGTTTTACAATCTTCCCATGTAGTGAAAGAGGTTGTGAGTTCATTAAAGGTCCAAGAAGGGAAGAAGGCTTGAAGCTTTGGAGGAAGGCTTCATTTTAGCTGCTAAACTAAGGTTAGTACACTACTAACTTGTGTAGTTTCTTGGAAATCATAAAAATAGGCTTTGATGCATGATTTGGGTGTTTATGGCTTGATATACCTTGGTTGATCTTTAATGGAAATGTGGATTTGATGTTGTTAGGGCTTGAAATTAGTAGTAACTCACTTAATAACTTCACCATAACTTGTAGGAACGATTTGAGGCTTAACCATATAGGTTAAGTGGGATTTCTAGGTAAAATTCAAACCCAAACTTTGAAATTCTGATCTCGCATACCAGTACTGGGTGTTTAGTATCGGTACGTATATGAAATAAAAGGGCAGTTTGTGAGGGGCGTACCAGTACTACTGGACGCGTTTCGGTACCCCATGCTTAACAAGAATTCCAATAGCATTTTTGTGTATCGGTACGTTAGGAAGTGTATTGATACTACTGTTCTATTTCCTGAGGAAGGCTTTCATGTATCGATACCAAAAGGTAGGAGTACCGGTACTGGTGGGGATCGATACGGGGTGGTTCATGTACTGATATTGAGTATCGATACAGAGGTTAGCGTACTGGTACGACTTGTTGTACCAATTCTTTCAAACTTAATTTGAGTATCGTTACTCAAAGAGGAGTACTGGTACATAAAGAAATATACCGATACCCATATAGGAGTATCGGTACTCGTTGAACAATCTGCCCAAGAAATTTATGTTTGAGTTTGGGGGTTTTATAATTTGAGGCAAAGGGCCCAAGGGGTCTCTTAAGGCATAAAATGAATATTAAAACTAAGAAACGGAGATTTAAGCCCCGTATATAAAATAAAAAGACTAATAATTCGAACAATTATTGGGTAATTTGTGTGAAGTAGAAACCCATAGGGATCTTAGGTAGATCGATCGATGTTGTGTGGTGGCTAGGAACCTTATTGGGTACTGATGGGTTGTCTAGATAGTTGAGTCATCCTTTGTTATGGGGATTTAGATACCATAGAAGTGTGTTACAACACCTTAAAGTCTCTCAAATATAGGATCCCAATGCTTTGTGGATGCGAGCCTCATTTGAATATGCTTAATGAGAGATTTCGAGCATAGGTAATGATCCCGATGTTTTGTGGACGCGGGCCTCATCCCCACGAGTATAGGATCTTGATGCATTGTAGTCACATATATTACTCGTAATGTAGGATTCTCATGTTGTGTGGACATGGGCCTCACTTAATATTCTTGGTATTATCTATATGATACTGTGTGAACTTATGAGATAAACGTACATGCTGTGTACGAGATCATATATTCATGATGCTATGTGTTTAGGTGAGTATGGTAGTGCCATCGTTATCTTACCATGATATCATTCATGTTGCATTGCTTTATTTATGATTTGCATAAAGCATGGTTGAGTGGCGGTGTATCCACTGAGCTTTGTTAGCTCAGCATTTGGAATCATTGTTTCTGTTCGCGGGTAAGTAGGTTGTCGTAAAGCTTAAAGAAGCACCATCAAAGCTTGGATTTCAGCATCAACTTTAGTTGTTGAGTACAATTGCTAGATTTATTGGGATATTTATTTCATAGGACCCTATATGTAATTTGCAACTCTTATTTTGTACTAAGTGGTCAAGTCGAATGTTTTAAGTATTTGTAATTAGAGCTCCATTGATACTATTTTAAAATACTTGGATTTTTAACTATGTTTTAAATGCATGGACTTATGTTTTATTGGACTTAGCATGTTTTTGGGCTTGAAAAAGAAAAAAATATTTCAAGGGTTTTGGGCTTAAGGCCCAAACTTTACATCCGAGTCAAGGGTGTTACATTTAGTGGTATTAGAGCCTTGGTTTAGTCAGTTCTAGGAAGTCATCGAGGAAGTCTAGAGGTGTATATAGGTGTCTAGCGAATACATGCCCACGAGTCAAATTTGTACTTATTTTAATGTTGAAATTCGATGGTGTGACATCGTTTATTTGTTGTATAGATTAGAATTATGCCAAGGAAGGAAAAAGACAATGAGAAAAGTTTGGGTCCATGAGAAGGGAGTTATGATGAAGAATATATGCCCGACGCGTCAAAAGTGTTAGAAGATACAGTTAACCGTAGAGTCAACTATTTCTTACATTTATACCGGGCGTTGCACCGAATTGTGAGAGCTATACCGAGGGCATCTGCTACCCCTCAAGAGGCACCTGTCAAAAGGGTAAGAAGGCAGGGTACTACGGGCTTTCATGGGGCAGGGCAAGATAACTCAGTACAAACAGAACAATGGTTACAAGATAGGTGTTGGATTATGAGACAGATGAGATTGAGATCAGAAGACAATCTGTCATGTATTTTGTCCTTGTTAAAAGGCAACGCTAGAGAATGGTGGGAAACAGTAGAGCTTGGGTGGTACCCCAATCAACCAACTTGGGACGACTTCCTCGAAGAGTTTTAGAAGAAGTATGTGGGCGAGGCTCACATTGATACCCTGAGGGGTTAGTTTAATCATCTTGTGTAGGGGAACCGATCAGTATTTGAATATGCGCAAGAGTTCCTCCAGTTGAGTAGATATGTTCCTGAGTTGGTCGCTACTGGAAATATGAGGTGTAAGAGGTTCTTGAAGGGCTTAAGGAAAGAAATTCATACTTATCTAACTACTGCACCACCGAAGGTGTTCTTAGAGTTAACTTCGAGTGCTAAGTCGCTTGAGCAGGTGCAAGGCTTAACGTATGGCCCGTCTAGTGGGCAAAGAAGTTTCAGTGGGAGAACACAGAATCCCTCAAACAATAACTCGCATGCCTACTTTGAAAGGAGTAAAAATCGGTAAAACCATAATAGAGGAGCTTCAAATCAGAGTTTGAGATTGGACCGGAGATCTGAGTTAGTTGTCCATAGGATGTCATCTTCGTATTCATCCATGAGGAGCCCAAAGGGTTCACAAAAGAGTGTGGTTGACCAGTTTGCGATCAGTGTAGACGCAAGCACAAAGGCGAGTGTTGGAGAGTAGTAAGATTTTATTACCAATGTGGATCGCCAGACCATTTCATGAAAGATTGTCTAGTAGCTATTGTGACATCTCCAAATATGGTTCAGAGGATTGTATATCCAGATCAGAGGAATCAAGGCCTTACTCGAGGAGGAGGAGCCATATGTCGGGAGGTACCTTTCAGTCTACTGCGAGAGCACTACTAGGCAATATGTAGTTAGAGCTCAAGAGGACTGCACATCTACAAACATTATTTCAGGTACGTTCACCTTGTTTTCAGTTCCTATAGTTGCTCTTGTGGACTCGGGATCTACCTACTCTTGCATCCGTAGTAGAATATCTTAGTAGTGAGGTATTCTTGCCGAGGATCTTAAGATAGTAGTCCGTGTGACTAGCCCTTTAGGGTACAATGTGTTGCTAGATAAGGTGTATTGGAGGTGACCAATTAAGGTTCAAGGGTTATTATTTCTAGCGGATTTAATAGTTCTACCGTTCCAGGAGTTTAATGCCATCTTAGGGATGGATTGGCTCTTCGAGCATGATGTTAGTTTACGGTATATGGCGAACAGCTTAGAGCTTCGTGTTGTGGATGGTTCTAAGCTTGTTGTAAGAGGCAAAAGAAACTCGTGCCTTTCCAGTGTGATATCGGCTTTGTCAGCTCAGAGGTTAATGTAGAGGTGGCAAATGGGTCATTCGGTTCGATTTCGGTTTGGGTCATTTTGGTTCGGTTTATTTTGGGTTTGACTATATTCGGTTTAAATTCGATTCGGTTCGGGTCTGGTTCGGTTTTAGTTTGGGTTTATGATGATTTCGGTTCGGGTATCGGGTCAAGACTTTAGTTCGATTGATTTCGGGTCAGTTGATTACGAGTCGGGTCAATATTGAGTTAATAGGAGATCGATCATTTTAATCGGGTTTTCAGACCATGTTAGGTTTTTCCACCCTATACGTGACTTTATATAGCATGTATATTTGGCTTTTTAGTGTGTTGTGCGACAATTGAAATCTCATATTTATTTATTTATTTTAATATATTTTTTATTTCGGGCTACCTTCAGTTTAGGTTGCTTTCAGATCGGGTGAAATTGGTTCAGTTTCATTTTCAGTTCAATTAAATTTGGTTTGGTTTCAGTTTATTTCAGGTTTCGAATCAAATTTGGGTCATCGTGTTTGGGTTGATTTCGGGTCTCGGTTCAGGTAAATCGGTTCAGTTTTCAGGTCTCGGGTCAAGTTTGTCAGGTCTAAGTTAATGCAACAAGGCTGTGAAGTATTTTTGGCTTATGTGGTTGATGCAAGGATTGGGGGTCCGATGCTTGAGAACATTTAGACTGTTAACAAGTTTGTCGACGTGTTTTCAGAAGAGTTACCCAGGATACCTTTTGATCGTGAGTTAGAGTTCAAGATTGATTTGATACCAGGTACAACACTAGTTTCCATCGCGCCATATCGGATGGCACTAACAGAGATGAAAGAACTGAAGAAGCAAATCCAAGAGTTGCTAGAGATAGGTTTTATCTGACGAGCATCTCGCCTTGGGTAGCACCGATCCTGTTTATCAAAAAGAAAGATAGGTATATGAGGATGTGTATCGATTACCGGCAGCTTAACAAGGTAACGGCAAATAATTATTATCCTTTTCAAGAATTAATGATTTATTTGACCAATTGAGAGATGCCCGTGTGTTTTCTAAGACCGACTTAAGGTTGGGATACTGCCAGTTGAAGGTAGTGGAGGAAGATGTCTAGAAAATAGCTTTTAGGACACGGTATGGACACTATGAGTTCTTAGTAATGTCGTTTGGGCTTACCAACGCACCTGTAACTTTTATGGACCTAATAAACTGAATCTTTGAACCGTATCTGGATCAGTTCATTGTGGTATTTATTGATGACATCTTGGTGTACTCACGCTCGAAAGAAGAGTACGATTACCATCTCCATGTGGTTCTACAAACTCTTAGAGATAGATGCCTTTTTGCCAAGTTCAGTAAGTATGAATTTTGGCTTTTAGAAGTGGCATTTCTTGGCCACATAGTTGCTGCAGATGAGATCCGCGTGGACCCTCAAAAAAGTTAGGTTGTGGTAGAGTAGAAGCCTCCAAGGAATGTTTTGGAAGTTTGTAGTTTCTTGGGGCTTGTTGGGTATTATAGACGGTTTGTTAAAGGTTTTTCCATTGTAGCCGCACCGTTGACCAAATTTTTGCAAAAAGTGGTTCCGTTTGAATGGAATGAGATAAGGCAGTAAAGTTCTGAGCAACTAAAAGCTTATCTCACGGAGGCTCCAGTCTTAACACAACCCGAGCCAGGGAAGGAGTATGTTGTGTTTAGTGAGACGTCTTTAAATGGGCTTGGTTGTGTCCTCATGCAAGAAGGTAAGGTAGTTGCTTGCGCTTCGAGACAACTTAAACCACATGAACAAAATTGCCCTACCCATGATTTGGAGCTCGTGACAGTCATCTTTGCATTAAAGATTTAGAGGCACTATCTCTATGGGGAGAAGTGTTATATCTATACGGACCACAAGAGTTTGAAGTACATGCTTACCCAGAAGGAGTTGAACCTGGGACAGAGTCTTTGGATCGAGTTCTTAAAAGATTATGACTGCGCCACTGAGTATCATTCGAGCAAAGAAAATGTGGTGGCGAATGCCTTAAGTCGTAAGTCTATGTCCAATTTAAGAGACATGTTTGCTCGCTTAAGGATGACCGAAGACGTTAGACTCCTAGCCGAGCTTCAGAGTGAGCTTACGGTGGTACAAGAGATAAAGATGACTTAAGTTTTGGATGATGATTTGGTAGCACAGGTTGGGGCGGTTCAGAGAGGTAAAGCCTCGAACTTTGAGGTACGAGATGGTGAATACTTATACTTCAAAGGTCGACTGTTTGTTCCAGCTTTAGAGGATTTGAGGGATCGTATCTTGAGAGAGATAGACCGTAGTCCTTTTACCGTACATTCGGGGAGTAACAAGATGTACAAAGACCTTTGTCTTTTTTATTGGTGGCCTCGTATGAAAAGAGATGTCTCTGAATTTGTGACAAGATGCTTAGCTTGCCAATAAGTGAAGGCGGAACACCAAGTTCCATTAGGTTTGATGCAGCCGATTCAGATTCCACAATAGAAGTAGAATCGGGTCACCATGAATTGTCACCGGCTTGTCGATAACTCAAAGAAAACATGATGCTATTTGGGTAATAGTGGATCGTTTGACCAAGTCTGCTCATTTATTTCCTGTACGTATGGATTTCACCTTAGAGAAGTTGGCCCAGCTATATATCAAGAAGATTGTAAGGTTACATGAAGTGCTATCATCGATCATTTTGGATAAGGACCCACGTTTTATAGCTAGATTATGGAAAAAAGATCCATAATGCTTTGGAAACCAAGTTGTATTTCAGTACAACTTTTTACCCTCAGACCGATGGTCAGTCTGAGCGTGTTATCCAGATTCTCAAGGATATGCTACGATGTTGCATTATGAACTTTGCAAGGAGTTTGGAGGACCAGTTTGTCGCTTGTAGAATTTGCTTACAATAACAATTAACAGTCGAACATAAAGATTGCTTCTTTTGAGGCCTTGTATGGGCGTAGGTATAGGAAACATTTATGTTGGATCGAGCTTAATGAGAGGAGAATTGTGGGATCCGATGTGTTTAGACAAACTGAAGAGAAAGTTTAGATCATCAACAAAAGGTTGCAAGCGGCCTTTAATCGTCAGAAGGTCTACGCAGACCAAAAGCTCAAGCACATTGAGTATGATGTTGGTGAAAAAAGTGTTTCTCAAGTTACTTTGGGGAAAAGAATCATCCGGTTTAGACGCAAAGGAAAATTAAGCCTAAGGTATATCGGACCATATGAGGTGCTTGAGATAGTTGGACTAGTGGCTTACTGGTTAGCATTGGCGTCAGAGTTGGCACATATCCATGATGTTTTTTATGTGTCCATGTTAAGGCGTTACCGTTTTGATCTCTCCCACATCGTCTCGCTAAAAGAGATCGAGGTAAATGCCGACCTGACATATGAAGAAGAACCGGTTAGAGTACTTGACACGAGAGTTAAGGAATTTCACAACAAATATGTATACTTACTGAAAATATTATGGAGAGACTACAACGTCAAGGAGGCAAAGTGAGAAGTAGAGGACGACATGAAAAGACTCTATCTGTATCTGTTTCTATCGGGTAAATTTTGAGGATAAAAATTTTTTTAAGGAAGAGAGAATTGCAATGACCCAAATTTTAGAATATGAGGGTCGAGTTTAACCGAGGCATATGCCTCGTATTTTAGGCCGAGTCAATTGGGCTTATAGGAGCCTTGTGGGCTAGCTTATGTATTGGGCTCATGTGTTTGTTGTGGGTTGGGTTGAGAAGTGTGGGAGAAAGATAGTATGGTAAATGCATAATTGGAGGAAAAGAGGGAAAGGCTTTAATATTTCTGCATTATGCAGGGAATGTGAGATCACCATGTTTTAAGATCTCTTCTTCTCTTTCAAACTCACTCTCCCACCCAAAACACCACTATCAAAGGTAGAATCTTGAGGGTTTGTGTTGTGAATAACGTTTGGCTTGTTAAAGGAAGTTTTATCAGCCTTTAGGGATCTACATTTTAAGGTAAGCTTTGTTTGGATTGGTGGAAGGAAGAGTTGTTGGGGGTTAGGGGAGTTGAACAAAATTGGGGTTTTGGGAGCTCCAATCTTGGGCTTAGATTATGTTTTTGGTCTCTTTAATCCTCCAGCAACGTTATAATTCGTTTTACAATCTTCATGTGTAGTGAAAGAGGTTGGGATTTCATCAAAGGTCCAAGAAGGAAAGAAGGCTTGAAGCTTTGGATGAAGGCTTCATTTTAGCTGCTAAACTAGGGTTAGTACACTACTAACTCCAGTAGTTTCCTAGAAATCATAAAAATAGGCGTATATACTTGATTTGGGTGTTTATGGCTTGATATACCTGGGTTGATCTTTAACGGCAAAAATGTGGATTTGATATTAGTAGGGCTTAAAATTGGTAGTAACTCACTTAATAGATTTACCATAACTTGTAGGAACGATTTGAGGCTTAACCATATAAGTTAAGTAGGATTTCTAGGTGAAATTTGAACCCAAACTTTAAAATTCTGGGCTCGTGTACCAGTACTGGGTGTCCAGTATCGGTACACATATAAAATAAAATGCCAGTTTGTGAGGGGCATAGTGGTACTGTTGGATGCGTATCAGTACCCCTTGCTTTATAAGAATTCAAATAGCATTTTCGCGTACTAGCATGCTAGGGGGCATATTGGTACTACTGTTCTATTGCCTGAGAAAGGCTTTTGTGAACCGGTACGCAAAGGTAGGAGTACCGGTACTGGTGGGGATCGGTACGGGGTGGTTCACGTACTGATATTGAGTACCGATACAGAGGTTAGCGTACTAGTACAGCTTATTGTACCAATTTTTTTGAACCTAATTTGAGTATCAGTACTCGATGAGGAGTACTGGAACCTAAAGAAGCATATCGATACCCATATAAGAGTATCGGTACTCGCTGGACAATCTGCCCAAGAAATTTAGGTTTGGATTCAGGGGTTTTATAATTCGAGGCAAAAGGCCCAAGAGGTCTCTTAAGGTATAAAATGAATATTAAAACTGAGAAACGAAGATTTAAACCTCGTATGTGAAATAAAAGGACTAATGATTCGGTAAATATTAGGTAATTTGTGTGAAGTAGAAACCCATAGGGATCCTAGGTGGATCAATCGATACTGTGTGGTGGCTAAGACCCTTGTTGGGTGCTGATGGGTTGTCTAAATAGTTGAGTCATCCCTTGTTGTGGGGATTTAGATACCATAAAAGTATGTTGCAGCACCTTAAAGACTCTCGGATATAGGATCCCGATAATTTATGGACGCAGACCTCATTCAAAGATGTTTGATAAGAAATTCCGAACATGGATGTAAGATCCTGATACTTTGTGGACACGGGCCTTATCCTCACGAGTATAAGATCTCGATGCTTTATGGATGCGGGCATTACTCGTAATGTAGGATCCTAATGTTTTGTGTACAAGGGCCCCACTTAATATTATTTGTATTATCTATGTGATGTTGTGTAAACTTATGAGATAGACGTACATGCTGTGTACGAGACATATATTCATGATGTTATGTGTTTAAGCGGTTATGGTAGCACCATCGTTATCTTGCCATGATATCATTCATGTTGCATTGTTTTATTTATGATTTGCATGAAGCATGGTTGAGTGGCGGTGTATCCACTAAGCTTTGTTAGCTCATCGTTCAGAATTGTTGTTTTCGTTCGCAGGTAAGAAGGTTGCTTTAAGGCTTGAAGGAGCACCATTAAGGCTTGGATTTCAGCATCAACTTTAGTTGTTGAGTACAATTGCTAGATGTATTGGGCTATGCATTTCGTAGGACCATATATGTAATTTGTAACTCTTATTTTGTACTAAATGGTCAAGTTGAATGTTTTAAGTATTTGTAATTGGAGCTCTATTGATACTGTTTTAAAATACTTGGATTTTTAACTATGTTTTAAATGTATGGACTTATGTTTTATTGAACTTGGCATGTTTTTGGGAAAAAGAAAAAAATTATTTCGAGGGTTTTGGGCTTAAGGCCCAAACGTGACATCCGAGTCTAGGGTGTTGCATATTATGTAGGAGGGACAAATCCTATATTGACCAGCCATATCTCACCACATAGTTCGTGACATATCCAATATCAGTTTTTATAGCGTAGTCAATTACAACACACGTTTGACTCTATCAAAATATGTGACTCACAATGTTGAAATAATGATGATCTCAAGTTTGAGGATCATACATGTATTTATCACTTATGAGCATTGTTGTGATTGTCACATAATAATCCAATAAACATGCTCATAGAGGGTCAGTCCAGTATGTCGTTCTCAGACACATACTCGTATATTGATTTTGACATCTCCATGTCAATGACAACACTTTGTCATCAATCAACTACTTATTAGTCTTAAATGCATCATTGTTGTCCACGCCCACAAAGATACTCGACTAAGAACCTTTTAAGAATAATCATTCTAAGAACTTTATTATAATTCAGTTTATATGTACGCAGAATAACGACTGAAATAATAATAACAATGGCTTCATATTAATAAACAATATAAAATAAGTATGTCTTTTACAATCATCTAATGATTGGTCTTTGGGCATACTCTAACAAATACATATATTAAAAATATGAAATCAAAAGAAAAAAATACTCGATGTTCGTTTTCGTTCGTTTATCATTTTAACAAACGAACACAAACAAGCTACATTCCTTAACGAACGAACACAAACAAGAAATTATGTTCATTTAGTTGTTCATGTTCGTTTGTTTGTTAGTTTAAAATTAAATGAACGAACATGAACATACCCTCATTTGTGTTCGTTCGGCACATTTACCTGCCTAAATCTCATGGAATAAAATCTAAATAATAAATCATTTTAATACGTAAAATTAAAATAGCCACAATTATAATAGAAAGGTTTTTTTTAACATAATTATAAGGCTTAAGTGGTAAATAAGTGCCTAAACTATACTATTTTTTTCAGATAGGTGCCTAAAATATTTTTCAGGCTAAACAGGTGCTCCGCCATTACTGTCTGTTAAAAAATTCCGTTAGCCAATAAAAACATGACACGTTGCAGTATTAAACATTTTTTTAAATAAATCAGAAATTTTAAAATATCCTAAAAATTTCAAATAGTCCCCAAATTCCTAAACCCCCAAATCTGGCAACTCCCACCGGCGTTGTCTTGTTTTCGGTGACGAAATAAAGCGTTATCCTCTCGTCGAACGACCTACACACCGTTCATCGTTCGTTATGCCGTCGTTCGTCGTGAATTATTCGAATGAGTTATTCGACGATTTTGGCATTTCGCACAACATCGGTCGATTTTCAGCGATGAGGTGGTGGGGCAAATGAACATGATGGTTTGGTGACGGATGTGATGGCGACGGCGTGACAATCAACGGCGAAATCATGTTAAATCGGGTTTGGGATTTTGAGTGTTAGAGATTTTAAATTTGTGGGCTATTTTGCAAATTTTTGGGTTATTTTATTTTATTAATTTTTATTTATAATTTCAAAATTTTAAGAAGCTGACGCATGTCAGATAATGAAAGTTAAAGTGAAAATTAACGGACAGTAACAACAGAGACTTATTTGAGTAATGTGCGGTTATTCATGTCCAAAAACTACTAATTCCACGTCTTCCAATCTATCTTCAAAGTCTTCACATCCAACGGCTTATATTACACAAGTTTTTTTAATATTTCGGGGTGGGCCTAACTGAAAGAAAAAAAAACCCCACGTGGATGTTTTGTACACCTATTGATCTCAAAAGAAACACGAGGTGGGGCCCACATAGCACATATGTCTGGTCAACGGTTATCTCTTGCCACGTGGCAGAATTGGAGAATGGCCCCTACCTAAATATTATTTTTTAATTTGATTTTATTAATTTCCTTTTTTTTTTGAAAATTCTAAAATTTCCGGGATTCTACGCTTATAGGGACCTTGACCAGCATGGAGTTTGAGTCCCATTTTGCCGGGTGGACCATACGAGTACACGTGGCGTCGTTTTTTCTTTCTAAAAAATCTAGTCTTACTTGCCAATTACTTCTTCTATCTCGTTAAAATTGTCACATGTCAAAAATTTTGTTATTAAATTTTTTAATTTTGACTTTTTATAATTTAAAATTTATTATTGATAAAAATATATAAAAAAATATTTTAAAAACTTTCAATCAAGTAATTTTTTAATATATATTTTATAAATTTTAATTAATTAAAATATTTAAGTAAATTATAGTCAAAGTTAAAAAATTTGACCAAAAAAATATCAAGATATGACAGTTTTAATGGGACGGGAGGACTATTATCTGATCGCGATAGCTTTTTTTGTTTTTAATAGTCTTTATTAATGAGTTAGTTTTTAACCACCGATATTCGACTTTTTGACTGACTAATTCGAATCGAGTTTTACAGAGATCTAATATAGAGACGTTCCTTCCAACCTAGTTTTCTCCATGCACAACATCAGAATTTGAGCCTCTAACCTTGCTTAAAAGACCTAGCATCTCATCTCGCTAAATCAATTAGTTATTGGTTATTATTAATGAAATTTTGAGTTAATGGTTTGATTAAGATTTTATATAAGTTGAGGTAGAGATGGGCAAGGGTCGGGTCGAGTCGAGTTTTTAGTCAATCCGAACTTGACCCAACATGTGATAAAGTTTCACCATACCCGAAGTCAAGCCTTAAAACAGCACCGGACCATACCTGACCTGAAATAAATAATATATATAAATATATGTTTCATTTTTTATTAAAAATAAAGGGAGAGAACATGAAAAAAAATATAAAAGAGGGTTATTTGTAGTAATTGTCCTTATTCTCTTTACTTTTTATTCAATACAATTACGAATGTAATTGAAAAAATACAAAGAGAGGAACATTATAATAATTACCCCTAAATTTAAAAAATATATATTTAAATATCTCAGGTCGAGTATTTTTACCGTAAAACCGACCCGGCATTTAATATTTTTTACCAGACCAAACTCAAACTCAAACTCAAAGTGAAAAAAAACTTGATCTTATTAGACTGAAACCCGTCGAGTCCGAGTTAAATGCTCATCCTAGTTGAGGGTGAAAGTAGATTTTTTTAATAGAGTAATTTAAAATTTCATGAATCATTAAGGGGATATAAGGCAAATTTCTCATTTTAGGGGGCAAGACCACTAAGTGCCTCCCTTGGTTTCGCCCCCAACAAAACCTCTTCGACAATATCACAATTTATACAGAAAAGAAATATAATTACATATATTATGCATAAAAAGATTGCCAATAGCAAAAGAAACAAGTGTCCATAGTCATGAAAAAGTCAGAAATTAAAAATGATAATGCTGAGGCATGTGAGCATGAGAAAGATATTTGTGTTTTTCAAGTGGTTGATTTTAAGCTTTCCTAATAGTATGTAGCACACACTCACCCACAAAAAATATATCCCATGCTTAACTCACTTCATTAATTAAATCACCACTTCAATAATTTAGTCAATGTACCATTACACATACACTGATCGAAAAGAATGGACCGGGATGCTGAAAGGACAGTCGCAGTTCATAAAAATTTTAAATTCTCTAATAGTTTAAATATTTCTTTTGTGTTTTTATCGACAATCTAATTTCTCACTCCTTATATTCTTAATATAATATTTTAGTGGTCTGCACTCTCTTGCATAAAATTTTATGTTTGTCTCTGCTGATTGAATCATTGGTGAAGTTGCTTTCATAGGTCTTATTTTATGCCCTCATGGAATGGATTGTTAGCCCCTACCTACAAATCTACCTCCTCACTGATTTGTGATTCAAAAAACAAAACATTGTGTTCGTGAAGTGACACTGGTTGACAATTAAGGTTGTTTTTTTCTACATGGATAAGGGAGAAAAGCTTGTTTAAAGTGACAAAATGGAGGCTTTTAATAGTGGAAGTAAAGCTAGCATCAACCTTTGCATTATATGGCAACCAAGATGCTACTAATTGTTTACCTCATTTGCTACCAGGGACGAACGCAGAACTTTATGTTAGGACAGGCTAATCTATAAAATTCTAGGGGAGGCGAACTTATAAAATTTTAGAGGGGAGAAAATAAATTTTCAATAGGAAATACATAGTAAATTTCTAAAAAAAAATTCTAACTCATATAAGATTTTCAAATTTTTATGGGAGGCGACCGTCCGCTCCAGCCCCATCTAGGTTCACCCTGTTTGCTACCATCTTGAATATTTAGAAATTTCACCACCAAGTTGCCCTAAAAAGGTGAAGTGTTCAATTATTTTTTATGTCAATCGTCATTTGTAAATATGATTTTTATAATTCTGAACTAACAAGTAGTTCCAATAGAAAAGATGATGATGTCCGTCTTAAGAGACCTAGGTTCGAGCAACTTTGTCTGCAAGATGTCTGTGTCTTATCAAAGGATTAAGAAAAAATATAAACATATACTACCTTAGAATCACCTTAAGATTACTAAAAATAATTTTCATAATTCAAAAATAAAAACTCGAAGATAAATTGTGATCGTGAATGTACAAAAAAAAAAATTATTGTCATCTCACCCTTTGTGTTGTACAAAAGAGGGGGGGGGGATATTTTGATGGTGGTAGCTCAATTAGTGGTACTTTGGTATTAAATGGTTGGTGGATATGATGATGAAATGTATAGAGATGGGAAACGATTCTCTAGTGGGTAACTAGGATCTTTATAGACAAACATGCAGATTGTGGTAGATGAGATCAAAGCTTTTTGTTCTTTATATTCTTCACCCTTTTATTCACTTGTTTTGAGAATTGAAATTACGGTTACAGATGATAATACTAACGATCAACAATCTCTAAAGCAGATGGTTAGAAGTTTTCAGTTGATACTCTCTTCACTAACTTTTTATATAACGTATAAATTCACATTAATGGCTTTAAATCCGTTAAATAAATTACTCAAATGATCAGAGACGATAAGGGATAAGAAGTGGCTTTAACCTCAAAATGAGAAATTTCACATTAATCCTTTTAAAGTTTTCGAAACTTTGAACACCAAAAACAAATTATTCCAGCCCCAACCCATAAATACTACTATTTTCCCCCTAGATAGGTGATCTTTGCCCAATTCAAATTTCCATTGTCATTTTAGCTTTGTTAAAGAAATGAAACCTAACCCTTTTCCATGAAACCCTAACCCTTACCTTTCCACCCTCCATCTAAACATGAAAAAGTTCAACGTAATTGTTTCAATATGAAATTGAAGAATTAGGTTTTGACCAAAGGAAACTTAAAAATTTTAAACACATCAAAGTCAGTCTTGAACTATATTCCATGGCCTTATTTTAAGTTTAAAAAATAGAAATTAAAAAAATGATCTCATTCATTGCCAATTAAGCTTTTAAATAAGTATTCTTAGGACATATTCAAAAGTTTTTTTTTAAATTATACATGATAATCTCTTAACCCCTCTTGTAATATTAAAAACGTGTATGGTCAATGTATTAAAACAAACTCTAAAAATGAAACAAGTTTGTGGTTTCGTGTCTTCCAAGGTAGGCTTACTTCTCTCCATTGATTGACTTTTTAACTCTTATCATGCTTGAGTAGTGTCATCATTTATTAAATTAATACTAACCTAATTTTGTTTTTAAGTGATATAATTAGAATTTAATTACTTCAACATCAATATATCACCATCCATTGTTCATTAAACAGAATGAATAGATTTTAGTAGAAATGTTTCTTTACATCTATCTATGTAGGGACGGGTATAAGATTTTATGTTAAAGGTGCGAACTTTTATATTTAGTAAAATTATATGGGAATTTGGAAAATTTAAGGGGTGCAAGGTTATATCATCAATACAAGTTACAAAGAAATTATAAAATATATGAGAATTTAAAATTTTTAGATAATGCGACTGCCTTCCTCAGCACCCGTCTGTCCATCCTTGCATATATGCTTACCGATATATTCGAAAATCAAAAAGAAAAACTAAACAACATAAATTATTATTCACAGTAACAATTGAGCAATGATGCTGAAAAGAAAAACCAGTGCCTTGCACCACAAACAATAAATCAACATACAAAAAAGAAAGGGTCTTATCAACTTTTCATTCCCTTTCAATTACTTTGTTCCTTTCATTATAGGAAAAAATTGTTTTATTTTAATAATTCCAGGGTTTTATCTGAATATATACTCTGCCATAATTCCCTGCCTGCAAACCTGAAATTGTTCTCTGAAAGAAAGAAAAAATAAAACTGCTTTTGTTTGTTTTCCCAGACAATGGTACTAGCCAAGGGAACAGCCTCTGATTCTACCTTATCTATTCCCCTCCCCACTTTAAAGCAAAAGTCGGTTTCTCATCACCTGTTGTTGTTGGCTTCTTGTGTTTTTCCTTGACCATTTTGTATGAATTCCTGGCCAGTTTTTATGACCTGAAACGGAATTGTTTGTAGTGGCCAATCGACACACTCTTACACATGTGGCTTACATTGTCATTGTTGTAATATTACAATTCATTTTTGTCATATTCCTTTTCAAATCTGCATGTTTAAAAAAATATTCGATTTGATATCTTTCATGTCCATTTTAAAACCTGCTTGGGTTATCTTTTGACAGAGATTTGATTCTCTTTTTACTGCACTGAAAAAAGGGTTACTTTTGTTGCATAGGTATTGTTCATTTGAAGTTTTGAACATGTCAAAAACAGTTCTCTGTTTGTTTGCCGTTTCAGTAAATGGCACATGAGAGTTCAGTGGGCAGGATTCCTGGCTGGAATTAAGACATTAAAACAGCTAAACAAAAGAAGAGAATTTCCCTTGAAACATGAACTGTTTTTGTACAATATCAGGGGTCTCTATGCATAAACAACAGTTGAAAGGGGGTGAAAAAAGCAACATAAAAATCATGAGGGTCAACCTAGAATGGGTTCCATCTGGCTTTTTATTCCAAAAGATGATCACAAAAAAAGTACTTGTGAACTTCCATTGGAAAGCTACTGATTGAGTGCTCCCCCTCCATTTCACTCAATTTTTGTTGCTCCATTGCTTGTGACCAGGAAACCATTTGGGACATTTAGGACTGAAGTAACAAGATATGACCCTTGAGTTCAGAAGCTCGACAATGGGAGTGAATTTCACGCACCGTGGCGTCTTGTACTGGTTAATCGATGCGCCTAAGCTAATGGCATAATCCATCAGCTTGTCGAATGTCCCCGGTTCGACGATCTTTATCTCAAGAGGTCCAATGGATTTGTCGCATACACGCCCTTGGCGGTATACACTGTTGAGGGACTCTTCAATAGTCAAGCAACAGTCCTCGAAAACCGAAGGATGAATTGGGGTGTTACCATTGAGACTAAGCTCCCAGTAGAGCACATAGTGGCCTGGAATTGTAGTGGTATCAGCAAAACTGGTGTACTCGGCCAATGTTGCATCAAATGGAAGCAAATGATTCACAGCATTCTTCACAGCATGTTGAAGTTCAACCTCATCAGTCTTGTCAGAATCAATGGACAAAACCACATTTTTCCTGCAGATGAAATTGAATTGTGGTGCCTTGTTCTTGAACCCTGCTACCCTTAGCACATCACCAACTCTATAACGAAAGAGTCCTGCGAAAACATGAGTTTCGAAAGTCAGTAGGTGAAAGCAAGTAAAACCATAGTATAATTTTTGAAAATTTTTAACTTGATGTACCTGAATAAGTGGTGACAACAAGCTCATACTCCTGACCAAGCTTAACATCAACAAGGTCAACCAGTTCTTGTTGTTCTTTCTCATTGAGAGTTTTGGGCACAGAAATTGAATTAGAGACCCCATTGTTCCTTTGAATCGGCAAGAACTCGAAGTAGGCCATTGTGGGAACAAGAGTATAGGAAACTTCACTTGGCTTGCAAAGAGGATTCAAATTGACACCAAAATAGCATTCACTAGATGCATACATGGTGCAGACAAGAGGGAGGCCATTACTGTAAAAATCAAGAGTGGGAATATACTGTGACATGGTCCCAGTCACAATCACATCCACATACTTCGTGTTAGGCCACAACCTTGTAATGATCCCTTGCCATGAATCTTTGCTACACTCGGCCTCGACGAAATCGGCAAGTTTAGGATTGGCTTTCAGGATGTTCATAACAGCCTCCCTGACAGAAGGGTCAGTGATTTTGGAATCAATGGTTCCTGTCCTTATATCATTGCAAAGGAGACGCCAATGTTTCTCAAGGAACTTGATGGCCCTGATGAAACCAGAGGCGAAAACAGCACCCACCCGGAGGACTTCCTTGTGCTGGCAAAGTCCACAAAGCATTTGAGAGTACATGCTTTGGTAAGAATCAGGACAAAGAATGGTCTCATTTGGGCTAGTGTAGTTTGTGTAAGGGTCATATGGCCTATCTTTGAAATGGTTGCTTTTGTAGTAGCTAGTGAGAACAGGGCGTGCCACAAGGCCACCAGTTGTCTTGGCCTCGGATTTTATGAACAAAAAGTACATTCCTTTACCCTTGTCTAGACCAGGGACAAATTGGCTCATAACAGGCATCAGTAGGCTATAGAGCAGTGACCTCCTCCCTAGCTCCTCCTCAATCGTCGGCATCAGCTTCCTCTCCCCACCTGAAGTCCCAGAGCTACAACAAACAAACAAACAAACCAACACCACCCATTTAGCCAAAACAGGAACAAAAACACTGAAACCAACATGTAAGAAAAAAAGGTTGTTTCATTCTGATGTCCTAACCTTGTCAAGAACTCAGAAATAGGCTTAGAACAAAGGATTGCAGACATATCACCATTGGCAATACGTTCAACATAAGGCTGGATATCCTCATAGGTGATGACAGGCATGGTGTTTTTGAAACTCTCTCGATCAGTACGACCACCAAGGCCATGTTTTTTCAGGTACTCAACATGAGCATTGCTTGAAAGGATCTCTTCCAGGACATTGTTTTGAACTTCATCAGCGTTTGAAGTCATATCCTCAATGAACTGAAGGATTTTCTTGTTCTTCAGCTCCAGGTTGTAATCTGTAGGCTTCTGCGTGGTCTTTGGTGCTTCAGGCATGGCTCGGTCTTTGTTTTCTGCACTTTTGAATGGGGGAAGAACAGGGTTTCAACTTTCAAGAGCCAAGAAAGAGAGAAGAAAAGGTGCTTTTGGTTTTGGTTTAGGTGTGAAGGAAAAAGAAGCAAGGAGCTTGGTATAAATAGAGTGGAAAAGATATGAAGTTGCACAAACAATAGTACAGTAAAGGGTATATATGTCAATTCATATTTTTCCAATTTATCATTTATTTTTGTCCTATTTTATTTATTTATTTTTGCATGCCTTGAGATGAATAAAGTTTTCATTTTTTTTTCTCTTTTGCCAAAATCCCATGTGCTTGAAAAATGAACAAGCAAAACAAGCCAAAATTCCACATACTTGCCACCAATTTTATCCCTAACTTGACCAATTCCATTGACCAAACTCAATTTACCATTTAACTTAAAAGGTTTATAATTTATTGTAGTATTGTCATTTGATATACTGACCGGAGACATGATGATAATTTAAAATTTTATAAGAAAGTTTTTTTTTCTTTTTATATCGCATATTCAATTATCATGTCAATTTTTTTTTCTAAAAAATGTATTGTGTTTGTATAATCTATTCATGTTTTATTTAGTGAACTATAATAATAATTCGGAGAATGCTAGAAGGCCCTTTTCAGAAATGGCAAGTGACAACAAATCATATAAGATTGAGGGGGAATCTTGCCATATCGGGAGAGATTACCTATCCGATGAAAGTTTCCTACTAATTGATGTAATTAGATAGGATTTGATAAAGTTTCCTTAGATTAGGAGATTTTGTATTTAAGTGGGCTAATCTTGACCATCTATGTAAATCGATCTAGACCATTGGTTGAGTGGGAGCTCAGCTATAAATAAATAGCCTCTCACTCTCATTTGTATCATCTATTCCATTCCATTCACTCTTACTTGAGTAATAAGACTCAAAGGCATTTGCTCTAGTTTTCTCTTGTCCCTTTTAGTTGTCTTTGGTTCTTTGGCTCTTTGTTCTAGTTGCCTTTCGAGTGGCTAAGAGTAGCCACCTTAGTGCTTAAAGCTTGTTCATCCATCAAAGCCTTGTCCGAGCCTTTGCCGAGCAGGAGTTCCCGCAAGGATGGTTGAAGGCTTACTTAGGCACGAAATCGACCGAGTAGCGGGCGTTGGGACTCTATGGGGCGTGACAAGTGGTATCAGAGCGAGTCGAGGGGGCTTGTGTTCGAGCCAGCTTGAAGTTACAGTCAAGCGTGGTGAGAATTTGCATTCGAGCTAGTTCATGGCAAAGAAGTGACGAGATGACACCAAAGAGGAAGTCGTTGACAATGATCGAGGTAAGAAATGCTCTTGATAGGTTGGACGAGACGGTTGATAAACTGGAAGAAGCCATGGGTGACGTTCAGGAGGCCGAAGAGGAGGCAGATCCACGCCTCAAGAAGATCGATTCCGTCAAGGATGAAATCGTAGAAGAAGTCCAAGAAGTTCTCGACTCGATATATGAGAGATTGAACCAGCAAGACAATTCCCTTCAAGATGCAATAGAGGCATTGAAGGCAAAATTGAAGCCGTTGGTGAAGAGGGTCCTTAGACTTGAACAATTCGAAGAGGAGGCCAAGGGGACCCAAGGTGTTTTCGAGTCCCGCATTGACCAAGTAGAGTCCATAGATGACCGATTCAAGGACGAAACACGATGAGTTCTCAACGAGTTGGTGACTGTTCGAGGGAGTAATGCTTGTAAGGTGAAGGCTTTGCGGATCGAGGTGGATGAGCATAAGGAAGAGCTGCTCAGTTACAAGACTGCAATGAGAGAATAAGGTGCACTTGCCACCTTCTTACAAGGACTTAGTCTTGCTTTAACTATACGTTAAATATATTTAAAATATATTCATATTTAAATCAATTATTTGAATTAGTTATGTGGTTTGTGTGATTTTATACATTTCAAAGTAATTTAGGTTCGAGTCTCCTAGCAACCATTTTATTTATTTATTCCCTAGCATTCACTGCATTATAAGATATATAAAATATGGTGAAATCTATTTCACTAAAAAGGGATTGGTGCAGTGGTAAAGTCATGGGTTTCTTCTCATGAGGTTGCGAGTTCAAACCCCATACCAAGTGTCAAGGCCATCCCTTATTATAGTGCGACCTTGCCTTGACAAGCCCGTTCATGACCGAGCAATGGTGGACCAAGTGATGATATGAGCAGTCCCTAAGGAGCTACCAAGTCAAGGATGCAAGTTGAGAAAGCTTTAGGAAGACGATGAAGGCCCTATCCAGAAAGTGTCCTCATTTGGGACGAAGCAACGTATACTCACGACATTCCTGGTAAGTTTATTTAGCTCTTTAGGGGGAAGTGGTCTGGTGTCGGGTCTCCACCATCCCCCTCGCCTGGGCTAGCGACCGAGCTTCCTTGGTGTAAGCGACCTACTCCTAGGCCCATGTGGGGCCTAGGTGTGTGGGCAGTGGGGCCTAGTGGTTGGCGCACTGTCTCCCCGGGAGAAATACCTAGGGACGGTTTGGGGCCATAGGGCCCCATATTGCGCTTGTGGCTGAAGTACGAGGTTGGAGTGCAGTTATCGCTAGGCCCTGCGGGATTCGAAACTCTAAGACCTTAGCGCATTGTGACCCTGAGAAGGCTAGACCCAGATAACTCCTTGGACAATGAGGCATGAGGAAGGCTGACTTGTCTGGGTAACACCCATTTCAAGTGCCGTACGGCTTGCCAACCGAGCAAAGGGGGCCTGTCCGTGACACGTGGTATCAGAGCGAGAATACGATGGACAATGTAGTCATGTGACGGTGGCGTTTGGCTATGAATTTTGATACAGTGGTGCGTATTTGTTAACCAAACGCCATAGTGCTCATGTACCAATAGTGGCTATGGTGCGTGGTGACGCCAGACGGATGTGTAGCAAAAATAAGAGTTGGACTGTTTGTGGATCAGTTGGTCTCACGCCAAGCGCTCCCATAGGTGGAGTAGGCAGGATGGTGTAATGTCACGCCAAGCGCATCTATTAGTGGAGTAGGCAGGGTGGTCTAGTTTCACGCCGAGCGCCCTGTGAGGGTAGGCAGGGTGGCTAGAACCTACGCCAAGCGCTTCTGCGAGTGGGGTAGGCAGGGTGACTCCTTATGCTGATTGATCAAGACCTAGTCAAGGCGCAAAGGTGTCTAATTGTGGGTTTGGCAAGGTAGTGCCGATGTGTTACATTAGCGCGGTGACGCGTGTGAATTAGGGAACAGTGGTGCTCATTTGTTCGTTACAGGCGTAACATTGCTGTTGGCTGATCGAAACGGCGATCGAGTTGAGGCGCAAAGAAGCGCAAGAACTTTTGTGGACGAGATTGATCTTTGCGTAATCGTGCATGTCCATGATTTGGGACACCAGCAATATTTTTTTTGGTTGCTTTAAAGGCTCGTTGAAGGCTGTCTATGGGACATGATGAAGTGTGTATTCCTCATAGCATAGGGGCACGAATTCTAGCAATATGGGGATGTTTACGCATCACTCGAGAAGAGAGTTATTCCTTATGGTGGCTATCGGTAATAGTGATGCTTATTTTGATACATTGCCTTGTGTCGATAACCCTTGCTTATTGATGTTTGTTTTGTCCTGTTAGCACAAGGGCGTGTGCAGCCCGAAGCATAAAATGTGCTTATTTTTGTTAATCTAACTTATTGGTGCTTGTCGTTTCCAGGGTGATGGGATAAATTCTTGATTGATGGAAGTTAATGGCAATATTGTTTATCCTGGCACTGTGGTGTTTGATTGTTACCTAACTATCCTTTTTTTTTCAGGTGGAAAAAATGAGTGGGTATAGATGGTTGTAGAGTGATACAACGGATAGTCATGGGTTCGTAGACTAACCCTAAAGGAAAGAGTTTGAGACAACTTGAAACCATTCTATAATTGCTTTGTGTTTGGGGACTCAATGTGGCGGAGTTGTGTTCTTCAAGATGGTGGATTCGCCCATTGATAAAATTAAAGGGGTATGATAAAACTCGTTTGTTGTGGGAGTACTTTCGTACAGTGTGATCGTCTAAAGGTACAGGACAAGACTCTTAGGACCCCGAACTATTTAATGAAGTGGTCAAAGGATCGCGACGATCACTGTATACCGGATGGAGTGGCCCCTCTCGAAACAAAATAGAGTAAAAGGGAGTGCAGAGTTATTGGTATGCTCTCTCTTGTTGTTGTGGACTCTTGTAGCGGTGGACACATCATGGGTTCTCGGGGAAAAGTTACATTGTCAGATAAAATCAAGGAGCCTAAGGGGAATGCTTCTCATAGTTAATAATTTGTCCGTAAATGGCAATTTTCTCAAGACACATTGGGTCTTAAGGTAAAAAGGAATGTGTTGCGGTGTGGTAGTTTGGGCCATATTCTTTGGCAATAAATTGCAAATATGAGATGAAAAAGGTTGTGCGAGTCAATACCATTTTATCTTGGATGGAAAAAAAAACTCATTTTGACACAAAAATCTTTCTTTGATGGGGATGCTGGCTAGGGTAAGGCAAAGTGCTATTTGTAAAGCTACCCGTTTGGGTGAGAAACACAAGGGTGGTACAACTTGGTAATGTGGGTGCATCTGAGGAAAGCTCTCCTTAGGAGTTCCTTCACAAGCAGAGCCAAAGAGTAAGCGTGGGACAGACAAGCTCGATGGGTATGTGGTGATGATTCAAGTACAATTCAGATCTCACCCAAGTGTTACAAAATCCCCAATTTGGGGCAGTGGTGATATGGGCTACTACCGACAAGCTAGTCGGTGGGGCGAGCTAGTAAAGCCAAGGCTTAGGTCAAAGTTGATGTATGGACCAAGAGACCAAAAGCAAAACCTGGTTACCACGGATATGTCAGTGTTACCCAAAATAGAAATGTGGTGGTCAAGGAATTTATAACACACTTCCTAGAATTTGGCAATATGGAGCGTGAATTGCAGTGGGAGACGTACTGGAAAGTCCCATTGAACTTGTAAGGTACATTTCATTTTATTGATATGTAATTGGACTAACCAATTTCGTGGTCAGTTTTCTCTTTGTGTGTGTGTTCTGAAGGCAGGTCTTCCAATCAATTCCTTGAGGGATGTGGGGGCAATCGATTAGAGAACCAAGACGGTTTGAAGGTTTGGCAGGTGTCAAAAAGCCCTGGTCGTATGCAACAGGGATAAATGTCAGCTTCATGTAACAAAGAAGGACACGGTACAAATATCACACCTATTTGTAAAAGTCGATGTCTGTGCAGGCACAATGATTCTGTGTGTGTCGACAAGAATGGTGACAAAAGCAAAAACGTGGAACGAGTATTGCCCAGAGAGAGAACACACCCAGGTGCTAGGACGTCAACACAGGGTGGTGGGTCGGTAGACCCTAGTCGGTTTAAGGAACTTGAGGCCGTAGTGGCTGCCATGAGAGCTATGGCATCAAATGATCGGCTTTGAGCAATAAAGGAAACACAGCAAGAGCTGACCCAGATTCTCAAAGATTTTGGTAATGAAGGCAAAAGAAGCATTAAGTCATATGAAGCTCGGACTAGATGAGATCAAGACTCAGGTTAACCTGATACAAATAGCTATGAGCAATTCGATGACAGTAGATAGGGTCCGAGGACTAGGGTTTCGAAACCTCAGCGGTATGAAGGGAACAGAGATGCTAAGGAGCTTGAAAATTTCTTGTTCGACATCAAGCATTATTTCTGATATACGCATACTAAAACAGATAAAGACAAGGTCGCGGTGGCCTTGGTGTATCTAATAGGGGATGCCAAGTGGGGGTGCCGGTCCAAGTTTATTAATGGTGTTTGTCCTATCAAAATATGTGATGAGCTAAAGGAAGAGTTAATGAGCTCATTTCTTTCCCTAAAATGTAGAATATAATGCTCAAAAGAAGCTAAGGGATTTAGCGAATACAGGTTATATTCGAGATTATGTAAGAGAATAAAGAGGTCTTGATCATACATGAGAATACTCTACTGACTAGATGTCGTGGGCATATGGGGAAGAGTTTGGTTCCTGCAAAAACCTAAGTCACACATAGAGGGCACAAGTGAGACATCATTTTGAAGTCCACGACACGAGACTAATGTTGAGATGATGTTTGTGGGGTACTAATACAGGTTCCTTTGTTGGCGTGATAACAAGATGAACTTTTCTAGTAAGTGGATAATGGGGAAGACATCAGTAGATGTGGGGAACTAACTTACCCATAGAGTATAGGCCATGTGCGTCAAGAGATCAAATGTGTACTTTTGTGCTTATCAACAGTTCTGTTTGTTACAAAGGGAGTGAATGAGAAACGAAATAAAGGGGCAACTTGATTGGCTATTACAAGGGCCATAGAAGACCATTAAGAAGTTCTAGCGAGGACATATGACCATCTATTTTGCTACTGGAACAAGGGTAAGGTTGTTCGAGAGAATATTGGTGTGCATTCACTTGGTAAATGGTGCAGGTATAATTGAGTAAGAAGAAAACCTCACGAGTGGATGATATTAGCTTGTCATAGAGACTGCGTTCTCAAATAGTCAAAACACCTGAGGTGTACATACAAAGGCATACCATGATTGGTGGTAGCATAAGGCAATGTGTGCCAACCAGGTAATCATACGAGACTTGTGTGGATATGTTTTCATTGATAAAATTGCTTGTATATCTTATAATACAGGATGTATTGAGGAGAACAAAAGGCAAGTACAATGCGATACGGTGTTGGCAACTAGAGATCATCTTTGCATTATTGAGCAACCAGGTGCAACGCCAGCATGTGCTGGCAAACTTGGGTTAATGTTGATGACATATGTATGGTGAGGCATTCAATACTTTGGAGGTCTCGGTACGAGATGAGGCAAAGTTGGCGAAGATGCTTAAATTCGATGAGCAAGCCATTGAGTGACGAGTCATAACATGTCTGCTCATGGCCAAGTATGTTACTTTTGTATTTGTGTAGGTTAATGGGCAGATCGTGGAGCACATAGAAACTACAAGGCACTTGTTCGAATGGATCGATGGTTTGTTACTTGTCTTTTGCCTGAGCCACAATCAGAGTAAAAGTGGGGGGAGCATAAATCTAAAACTCAACATGATAGAAGTGGAACTGGGTCATAATGAGTTTGTGGTCAGTCTAGATGGTTACGGATGTACAACATAGTCAAAAGGAGATAGAAAGAACCCAAGATCAAGGCTTGAATTAGTTGCTTGAATGATCAAATGGCGGGACAAGAAAAATATACCAAATCGAGCACGAATCGAAGATGTGTTGCCACAGAGGTCCGTATCGGCTCAATAGGTGATGAAGAACTGGTGTCAATATCAATGAGAACCATCCCTTCTTGGACTACATCAATGAGGGCATCGGTAGAGGAAATGGGGGAGAATGTTAGAACCATCCCTTATTGGACTACATCGATGAGGCCATCGATAGAGGAAGTGGGGGAGAATGTCAGAACCATCCCTTATTGGACTATATCGATGAGGCCATCGATAGAGGAAGTGGGGGAGAATGTCAGAACCATCCCTTCTAGGGCTACATCAATGAGGCCATCGATAGGGTAAGTGGGGGAGAAATGTCAAGGCCATCCCTTATTATAGTGCGACCCTACCTTGACAAGCCCGTTCATGACCGAGCAATGATGGACCGAGTGATGATATGAGCAGTCCCTAAGGAGCTACCAAGTCAAGGATGCAAGTTGAGAAGCTTTAAGAAGACGATGAAGGCCCTATCCAGAAAGTGTCCTCATTTGGGACGAAGCAACGTCTACTCACGGCATTCCTGGTAAGTTTATTTAGCTCTTTAGGGGGAAGTGGTATGGTGTCGAGTCTCCACCATCCCCCTTGTTTGGGCTAGCGATCGAGCTTCCTTGGTGAAAGTGACCTACTCCTAGGCCCATGTGGGGCCTAGGTGTGCGGGCAGTGGGGCCTAGTGGTTGGCGCACTGTCTCCCCGGGAGAAATACCTAGGGACGGTTTGGGGCCATAGGGCCCCATATCGCGCTTGTGGCTGAAGTACGAGGTTGGAGTGCAGCTATCGCTAGGCCCTGCGGAATTCAAAACTCTAAAGCCTTAGCGCATTGTGATCCTGAGAAGGCTAGACCCAGATAACTCGTTGGACAATGAGGCATGAGGAAGGTTGACTTGTTTGGGTAACACCCATTTCAAGTGCCGCACGGCTTGCCAACCGAGCAAAGGGGGCCTGTCCGTGACACCAAGCACTTCTCCCTTTATTCTTGAATTATCTTTTCATCAGGTGGTGACACGTGTCACCACTTGATTGGAGGAAAATATATTAAATACAATGAAATAATAATTAAATTAAAATCATCCAATTGGGTGACAACGCGCCTGATTGGTTGATTAATTTTATTTATTTAATTTAAAACTAGGACTAAATTGATTAATAGGTAACTAACAAGGACCAAATGTATAATTATATAAATTTTACTTTAACGGCCACGCCACCTATCCGTTAAATTTTAACGGCCAGTGGTCAAAATAGGTCACGCCCAATAGTTGGATGGTCAGCTAGGCAGTTTACCCTTATTTTTTTTTTTTTACTTTGCTTGCAAATCGCAATTCCCGGTAACAGGGAAAACGGCGTTTACTTTCAAGTTCTCGCGAGACAATTATGCCAATATCTCTTGAAAAGATAAAATAAAATAATTTTGAGAGAGAAAAAAAAAATTATGTGTGTGTTAGATGCGTACGGTAAATAATTGGAGGCCGTTTTTTTTTCTTTTTAATTTTGTTGTTAGAAAGATATAAGTGGGACCGGCCAGCTGGATTCTCAACTTAATAATTTGACACGTGTACGAATGGGAATTCAGTTCCTTCACGTTGTTTAATTTTTACTCGCTACGTCATTCATGTTCTCATCAAATAATAATTTTACATCTTATTTTTTTTTAAGGTGAATCTTCGCATCTTTTCTACATGTCATTAAAGAGTAATAGTTATTTGGAAGTTTCGCTAAAATTGATGAATCTCATTGGATGGATTATGGATGACGTGGTGAGCTAGATCCATCTAATAATTTCTCCTACATAGAAAATTATTAGATGGGTCTGGCTCACCACATCATTCATGGTCTCATCCAATAATAATTTCACATCTCATTTTTTCCAAGGTGAATCTCTACCTCTTTTTTACATGTCATTAAGGAGCGGTAATTATTTGAAAGTTATGCTGAAATTGATGAATTTTATTGGATGGATCATGAATAACGTGGTGAGTCGGGTTCATCTAATAATTTCTCCCCTGCATTTGTTGTTATAATATTACGTACTTTATTTTTGACTTTGCATTTAAGCATAAAAGAGTATGTAATTAAGCTTGAAAATTGTTAACCTAAATAAGACTGCATATTGAACCCAAAAAGTAGTCACACCAATAAAAAATATGTTTCACCTTGGTGATTCGGGTTCGAACAGTTCAGTTTATATTTGTATGTGAATGTATTTAGATTTAAAATCGAACACATAAACTACCTTGATCTTGAATAGAATGATAAGAAAATTAATGCACATGTGATGTTAGAATAAACCCATAAATATTTTTTTCTTGGTCAAATTTTTTCACCAATATTGCTATGACTTTTACATATGTATATACTCCTTGTGTCCTATTCAATATGTCAAATATTAACTTTTTAAAAGTTATTTTTTTTACTTTGACTATAATTATTTTAAATATTTTAATTAATTAAATTTTATAAAATATATATTTTTAAACTACTTGATTGAAAGTTTCGAAAACATATTTTTCACATTTTTATCAATACTAAATTTAAAGTAATAATGAGTCAAAGTTTAAAAAAATTTACCCAAAAAAGTCAATAGTAAACATATTGAATGAGACATAGAGAGTATAATTTATAATGTTCTATGATTATAATAATAATATAAGAAGGTATGTCTTGGAGGAAAGCACCAAAGTCATGATAGGGTTACAATAAAAGTGTATATATGCATATTGTGTGGACAATGTGAAAACATGTCCATCCATCTCTTTCCATTTCTTACTTCACTTTGCCTTCAATAATTTGGAGTGGGCCAAATTAACATCTCAACCTTTCCCTTTCGGTCTATCTAATAAGTTAACTGATAAATATTTCCGTGTCATAACTTAAATTTTTACACACATCGCTAAATTTATCTTCAAATTCAATTGTACCTTTTTCTTTTAGTGCATTGAAGGAGGCAAGCATTTTGTAGTCGACATGAAAATATAATGCAAGAGAGAGTGTGTATGTGTGTGTTATTTTCTCTCTAACAACCTTTGAAAAAACAAATCATGCAAACCCTAATTTCTTTTCTTGAAAAAGCATGTTGGTCTCACAATATCACTTTGACAAGTTTGTTTTTTTTTATGATGAAAGTAACTACAATAAGCTTGGTTGAGAGCCATTTGTCCTTGCATTCGGTACCTAACATATCCCAAACTATCTTTTGCCTTTTTTAGGTCAAATACATTATATATATATATGTATATAGCACACGCAATATGGCCTCCAATGTCAAAATTCGTAGGCTAAGTTCCACTTAAACTAAACATCATCGATTGACGTCTATAACATGCAATATTGTCTATTACCAAGTTTGCTTATCTTCTCCTTGCTTTGAATGTTTGTAGATTTGATACGTAATTGTATTTATGGCATTCGAATGTATCCGTTAAAAGATAATTTAATTATGCAATCATAAGCTCTTAAGAGATATTTACGAATCTTAAATATGAATCGTAAAGTGAAAAATAAATATGAAAATCTTAAAACATGTCTTTAATGTCATTTGACCCATTAATTTTTTTAATATTATTATCACATGCATTTTCTCGTTATGAAACTCATACTCTCCAAGTATAAATCATGAATAATTGGCCGTTTAAGAGGATAAACAAATCGCCACGTCAATGTATCAATAGTTTCACACAATATATCATACCCCCCGAATTCAAGAGAAGTTGTTGGATAAAGGTCCTAAGTTGATGTCACTGCCACACCATCACCTATTGTCAGTGGCGGAGGCACATATAATTGACCCCACTTGATTTGTTGTTGTATAGAATTTTTAAAGTGTTAAATGTGGTTTTCAAGGAGTTAGTGTACCATTTTTCATGGAAATATTAGAATTGACCCCACTTAATTTGTTTTGGTATGGGGTCAACAATATTTATATTATAGAGCTATGGGAATCCTTGTACCCCATAGTCTACTCTGACCTCACTATATGATAATCCTGACTCCGCCACTGCCTATTGCCATCCACCAAAGATCTCTCCACTTTCTTTGCCACGTGTACTAACCCAATAATCATATCACCAATCAGCAGACCCGTCTAGGTCATTTTCGGGGCTGAGAGAAAACTAAAAAATGGGCCCTTATAGAACGAAAGTATGTTATTATTTTGAACAATTAATTTAATATTTCATTACTAAATCATAGAAATATGATTAAACTTTGTCAAACACATTATTTTTTATTGTTTTGTTAAGGAAACATCTTAAATACAACTAAAACAATAAGATAAAAGCATTAACTTACAAGATTATCACTTGAGAAATTACTAAAATTACTAAAACTATGAAAGTAGAAAATGGAGACCTAAGTGGAAGCTCGTATTGCTCCCATTTTGAGATGGCACTGCCAATCAGATCGCTCTCTTTTCGTCACCGTAATAAATCAAATGTATCGATTGACCAGTAAAATAAATTGTAAAACAAACATGAAAGATACTAAAATAATTAAGATATAAAGAATGAATATGAATTAATTTAAAAAGTGGGGCATGCATGCTTGGGGTGGATAAATTAGGGTGCAGCAAAGAAGGTAGAGGCGGAGCTAAGGGCGGGTGCATAGTGCTTGGTGCCAAGGCCGGGGGTTTAGGGAGTGGAGATATTAAATTGATTGTGCTTTGTGTCACGGGCCGCCAGCCAAGGCCCGAGTCGTTAGGGTTCCCAAGAGGTTCTGTTAGAGATTTTGGGCCCAAAGAGACCACCAGACTTAGCCCGATCCGTGGGAGATTCTAGAAGGCATATCCATCCATTTTGACCTATGTAAACTTGCCTTGTATACATAGGATTTGTTACCATAGATAGATGGGAATATTCCCAGGATTGTACCATTGTGGTTGGTAGGCTTTGATCTTAGCCGTCGATGTAAATTTGTATAGACCGTCGGATTAGGGGGAACTCAACTATAAATAGAGGCCTTCCCCTCCTCATTTCATGTATCCAAGTTTCCAAGCAATAAAGGCATTTACTCTAAATCCTCTGAGTGTTCTTGTGTTCTTTATTTGTTCTTGAGCGTTCTTTCAAAGTTCTTCTTCGCTCATCTCGTTTGATCTGATTCCGCGTAGAATGCTTTGCGTTTGTCGGTGCTTAGGAAGTTTGATCTTCCGAGAGGGTTGAAAAGGCTTACTTAGGCGTTTGTCTTGAGTCACATCGCCTAAGGCCGCACGGTGGGCTGGTTGGAACTCTAGCCACGTGACAGTAGGTATCAAAGCCTTGTTCGAGTGACGTGAGCTAGTTCAAGGCACGAAGCATCGAGTTGAGATGGCACCATAGAAGGGAGAGAATGTTGCTGCAAGCCAAAAGGGTGTGGAGACCCAGGCTGACAAAGGAAGTCGAGCAAACTCGAGGGATAAATTATCGGAGCTCGAGGAGAGGGTCACCAGGCTTGAGGGATCTATGAAGGATTCTGCGGAGTGACTCGACGTGGTGGATACACGACTCGAGGAGCTGGATGACCAGGGTGATCAGTCAGAGGGAAAGAGAGATGCTCTCGAAGCCATGCTGAAGGCATTGAGGGTGGAAATGGTGGATCTGAAGGCGGAAGTGATGGTTTATCAGGTTGCCATGCGGAACGGTGTGTTAACAACGACAACACCTAGACCAATAAAGGACATTCCGAAGCCAAAAGAGTTTAAGGGGAACCGATCGGCGAAAGATGTTGAGAACTTCATTTGGTGCATGGAGCGGTACTTCCGGGCAATGAGCATCACAAACGATGTCGAGAAGGTAAATACTGCTATTACTTACTTGACTGACGTTGTTTTGTTATGGTGGCGACGTAGGTGCCTTGATGAGAATAGTTGGGGCACGTGCGTTGGAACATGGGAGGAGTTCCAAGCGAAGTTCAAGCAGTAGTTTTGCCCGAGTAACACGGAGAAAAAAGCCAGAACCAAGTTTAGGAGGCTTCGACACGATGGATCCATTGCGGATTACATCTAGGAGTTTAGTGAGCTACAACTCCTTATCCCCGGCTTGTGTGAGAAGGATGTGTTTTTCACGTTTATGGATGGATTGAAGCCATGGGCCAGGACCGAGTTAGAGCGAAGGGATGTGCAGAAACTTTCCAAAGCCCTAGCCACTGCGAAGTCTTTGACCGACTATAGTGCTTACAAGTCCATGGAGTCTGAGTCTTTCAAGCCCCATGGCAAGGGTATTGGTGGGAAAGACGAGGATATGTCCAGAGATAGCAGCGATGATGGCAAAGAGAGGCCATTGACCAAGCCAAACCGGTATGCGAAACCAGATGATCGAAAGAATCGAGGATCCATAAAGTGCTACCATTGTGATGGTCCACACTTAGTGAAAGACTGTCCCAAGAAGAGGAGCCGCCTCGATGCCATTGTCCAGGAGGACGACGAGTCAGATGGACAACCCAGTAGAGTTGGTGCAATCGCTAGCATCAAATGAGGGAAATCGAGGGTAGTAAAAGTACATCGAAAGTGTTACCGATGTAAGGGGCTGCATTTAGCACGAGAGTTCCCGGATCGAGTCAAGAAGTCCAAAGAGGACGAGCCTGAGAGTGATGAGGCTGCAAAGCTTGGCTCGATGATACTGAATTCTGCCAAGGTGAGGAAGGGCCAGAAGCAGAATGGGTTGATGTTTGTCAACATTAACGCGGCGGGACGATCGAGGAGTGCTTTGGTGGACACCGGGGCAAGCGATCTGTTCATGTCCAAGAAGGCTGCCGAGAAGCTTGGTCTTAAAGTTGTGGATTCAGCCGCTAAGATCAAGGCCGTGAATTCAAGGGAAGTTCCAGTTGTGAGGACAGTGCGGAAGATTGAGTTGCAGATTGGGGATTGGAAGGCCAAGGAGGATTTCAAGGTAATCGAGCTAGATGACTTTGATTTTATTTTGGGACTAAACTTCCTTGACCGTATTGAAGCTCTCATCATTCTGTTTGCCGACATCGTGTGCATCTTGGATCCGAGACAACGGTGCGTTGTGCCTGTGTGCCGAGACAACAGGCGAGGAACCAAGAAGCTGTCAGCCATTCAGCTTGTCAAAGATGCTCCAAGCCAAGGAGACATCTAGTTGGAGGAGACAGTTGGGGACACTACATTGGATGGGCGAGAGTTACTCGAAGCAGTTGGCATGAAGGTCATCGAGGAGCCATCCATGAGCGAGGTGGCCGAGGCATCGAACTTCAATGGGAGAGAAGTGTCGATGGGTTTTGCATTGCTGAGGAGCAGTTGGGCATCAAACTTCAGGGACGAAGGATTGATGTGTAGAGTAAATGCTGGGAAAAGGAGTGAGGTACATCTTGAACACAGTGATAGTGTTTTACAGTTTGATTTGTCGGATTTGTTGGGTGTAGGGCGCAGAAAACCTAACCCATCAGATGGAGTTGCCAAGACTTGGTGCGGGCCGAAGTAACCTTTTAGAGTTCCGAGGGTTCGTTCGGTGTTCAACGTGAAGGCATCCAAGTTTGTGCACAAGGATCGGGAGAGTCCAGATCGGGGCAAGTCAAAACTGGTAGGAAAGAGTTCCTACGATCAAGATGTGCCTGGGACGGGTAATTTTTCATGGCGGTGCGAGCCAAGGCGAGCAGTCCTTATGGGGGGACATCCGAATCAGAGTCTGGTGCTCTTTATGGGGAGAGCGGTCCTTATGTGGGGACGATCAAGCCAGATTCTGAGTTGGGAGCAAGCCAAGGTGCGCGGAAGGAAGCTCCAGGATCGATCTCAACATTGTTCGAGATGCGCGACGAGGGCGTCGCCAAGTTTGGTGGGGGAGATTGTCACGGGCCACCAGCCAAGGCCCGAGTCATTGGCACCACGGGGTGCACACCAGGGTTCTCAAGAGGTTCTGTTAGAGATTTTGGGCCCAAAGAGACCACCAGACTTAGCCCGATCCGTGGGAGATTCTAGAAGGCATATCCATCCACTTTGACCTATGTAAACTTGCCTTATATACATAGGATTTGTTACCATAGATAGATGGGAATATTCCCAGGATTGTACCATTGTGGTTGGTGGGCTTTGATCTTAGCCGTCGATGTAAATTTGTATAGACCGTCGGATTAGGGGGAACTTAACTATAAATAGAGGCCTTCCCCTCCTCATTTCATGTATCCAAGTTTCCAAGGAATAAAGGCATTTACTCTAAATCCTCTGAGTGTTCTTGTGTTCTTTCTTTGTTCTTGAGCGTTCTTTTGAAGTTCTTCTTCGCTCATCTCGTTTGATCTGATTCCGCGTAGAACGCTTTGCGTTTGTCGGTGCTTGGGAAGTTTGATCTTCCGAGAGGGTTGAAAAGGCTTACTTAGGCGTTTGTCTTGAGTCACATCGCCTAAGGCCGCACGGTGGGCTTGTTGGAACTCTAGCCACGTGACATTTGGGGTTAGGGAATGTGTTGAGTGTGGGAGACATAGACAGTAATGCAAATCTTTGACCTTTGACATTTCCATTAAAAATAAATATATCTTTTTTATTTTCTGGTTTTTAACATCTCGAGAAAAATTGTTAAGAAAATATAATTGGTGGGGAGTAGGATTTAATTAATACTTATTGGAAATAATAAAAATATAGATAAAGTGCACAGAAAAAAAAATATCCAGATCAGTCTTCTCTCATCTGTTGTCTCCCTCTCCCATTATCCAAATTAATGGACAAAACGAAACAAAACTCAACTGATATAACTTTATACATAAGTTTGTGTATTTTAAGGTCAAGAGTTCAAGAGTTTAGGTCATATAGTTTAGAATTTAGGGTTTGTGATTATAATTTAGACTTTAGAATTTATAACTTAAGGATAGGAATTTAATTTTTAGATTTTATAGTTTGTGTACATTATTTACACGACTTATGTATCAAAATATAACTTTATACATAAATTTATTATTTAAATTTGAGTTTAATCTAATTATTTATACAATTATTCAAATCACAATATCCGACTTTAAAAGATATTTCATAGATATCTCAAATATGAAAATTAATAAGATAAACTTATATATAGTCATAAGCTCGTAAAGTATCACGCTTATAAAATGACATAAAATGAAGTTTTTAATCAAATCTGAAAATAGATTAAGGGCTCGTTCAACATTGAGTTCCAAATCAACTTTTGCCTGTCAACGGAAAAGCTGCGCTGAATGACCCAAAAATTATATTTTTTCAACCAGCTTTCGCACCTGATTTGATCTCCAAATCAAGCTTTTGGAAATGCTGAAATTTTTAGCTTTTCTCTAAACCACCATTCTCACCGCTTTTCACCTAAAATCTCATTCCAAAATCATTCCTGAGCAGAGCCTAAGTATTTAAGTGTTATCATATTTAAACTTTGTCTTAATTTTTAATCCAAGACTTTTTGTTGCAATATTTGATTCTGATGTATTATTTGTGATTTGTAACCATATGTATACGTCCTTGAAAACGGGTTTAGGGAACCAATTATGTGGTCCATAATATCATGTCTCCATGCATTTAGGTGGTGGGAAAAGGAAGAATATGGTGAGACATTTTTATAAGATACATAAAAGGAAGAATCATCACTTCATCTTTAAGACAGGATCTTGTTCTCGTGCCTCAACATGGACATTTTATTTTATCCATTTTTATGGTTCCGAGTTAACATAATTAGTTACCATGATTAAGAGACATTGTCTGATGTTAATTGGCTGTCGAAAAGATTCAAAACCCAAGGTTAATGCTAAACTATCGGATAATCACATGCAACAATTGTTAGTTTTCGTTTTGGGTTAAGGACGTATCATAGTCTCCTTCTTTTACACATCAAAAGGTCTTTGGAGGTCGTGTAATTTCACTTTTTTTTTTATATCAATGTGATACCACTTTATTAATTTTTTTTATAACCAGAAGTACCCGACTTATTGGCCAACTAATACAGATCGTGTTTTGCAGAAGTTTATTTTGAGAGCGATTCTCCCAATTTAGTTTTCTTCATTCATAACGTCAAAATTTGAATCCTTAATCTTGCTTAAGGACCTAATACCTCATCCCGTTAGGACTTTGTAATTACTTTCTTGCAAAAGATGGGAGACCGACATAAACCTTGCTTGAAACTTCACACATTTTATGTAAATATATATTCATTAATCATTTAACCCATGGAGCGGATTAATGAATTCGATGAGAACAAAAATCATTTGTCCTTTTTGGTGTCTTTATGCATGTTCTAAAGTTAAAAAATTAAATCTTAAATCATAATCTTAAATTTTAAACACTAGACTTTACCCTTAAACCCTAAACTCCTAATCCTTAATCTTAAAACCTAAACCTAATATTTTTTTAGCTTTAGGAGATACATGCTTCCTGTTAGAGTTCAACCATAGGGAACCATAAGTGCATCTCTTTTGAATGTTTGTGCCCTAAAAGATTAACATCATTCTAAGTAGGAATCAACTTCATGCACGATAAGGTCATGTTCTTTTGCTTTTATCTCTCCCCCCTTGTAAAGCAGAAAATCTGTAAAAATCTTAACCTATACCTTACAGACACCGTAGTTCACCGACAATGGTGGAGAATCCATCATCATAATTCATACAGAAGAAGATGGAACTGAGAAACGACATTGTGTGGATACAGATGTTGGTACTTGTGGTTTGTACCCAGATCCGGACATGTCCTTGTGATCCCAAAAGGAACTGCTTCATGTGTAATATGATGAACCATTGTTCTCCACTTCATGCATCGATGACTCACGACACCATTATACGACCAAAGTGGGAAAAAAATATGAGCTTTCACTCTCCCGAAAAGAAACTATTTTCAAAACCCCACTACCACGAAACTTCGTGTCATAAAAGCTCGACATCTTTGCATGGTTTTAACTGTTGAAGGAAATCATTTTATAACATTGTCATGATTTACAATAGATAATTTGCATTCTCAATGAGATAATCCATGTTCAACATAAACCCTCAACATGGACAACATTGATGTTTTTACACTACAGTAAAAAAAAAGGACAATAGCGACGTTTTTAAGTCAAGTGCCACTACCTTTTATTTAAGTGTTTGTGAATGTGATACATACAGTGACGTTTTTATAAAAAAAAATGCCACTGAAAGTGAAAGCTTAGCAAAAATCTACTGTTGCCCTTTTTGCTGTAGCGTTAAAGTCATCCCCATTGCTTACTAGAGTAAATACATGGTAAAATTGTCTTCGAGTCGTCTGATCCAAATTCTACTTTGCTTCAGTCCAAGATATTGATAAAGAATCAGTAGGGCTTTTCAGTGAGTAGAAGTCGTCAACCCCTTTTCGTTACCTCTACTTATGCTTTATCATTAAAAAAATTAGGTTTAGCGTTTAAGGTTAAGGTTTAGAGTATTGGATGTATAATGTATTTTTATAGTGTAAAATTTAAATTATGGCTTAGGATTTGACTTTCTAATATTGAGACACAAAAAAAAGGAGAATTTTTTGTCCGGCTAAAGTGGAGGTATGCTACAACCCAAATTCTCCTTTTTCAATATAGTGAAAGTTCTCATTTTCGACATGTACTTTTTTCTGTTTGGGATTTTTCACTTAAATCATTGTGTTATATTCTTTTTTTCTTATTTTTCTACTTTTATTTTGCGATAGTTTTCTTTTCGCTGTTATCGCTTGTTTGATTATAACACTCTTCCTAACGTCACATTCTGGTTTTTGGTCGACAATGCTGTTCATGGCAGCTACAGAAGCATGTCTAGGGACAAAATGAGCCTAAACCAATCTATGCCAACCCACTTGTAGTATTAACGTGACGAAGTATGTTGATTATAACTTGACTAGTAAGGTATTTGTATAATCAAATTTATGAACACATGAAAATTATAGGAACAGTTATAGTGTTTACTCACTGTTAGTAATGATTCTGTCTATTAAAGAAAAGTGTTCTTTCAATGATCAAACAATGTATATTTCAAGAGGGTAGCTAACTGAAATTTAGTTGACATTTTTAAGAGGGTAGCTATAAGTTGAGCGTCGAAAATAAATATGATAGATACGAGTTTATGTAATATGTTGGAAATAGTATATATTGGGGGTGTAAATGAACAGAATGTCATGAACCATTCGTTTAACGTCCGTTCATTAAGTTAAATAAACAAATATGAATAAAATTTTGATGTTCGTTTAATAAACAAGTGAACACAAACAAAAGTATGTTTTGTTCGTTTATGTCCATGAACAAGCTCGTTCCTTGGTTCGTTTATAAACTCATTTATGGACTTGTTTATTTATTAATGATATTTTCTTATAAAAAAATTAAAATAAGAAAAAAAACTTGGGAAAATATCCAATACACTGGAGGTGAAAATGAAAAGTTTTCACAAGCGCCTTAATTTTAGAGTTTAGGGACCCGGTTTAGGTGTAGGGGTTTAGAATTCAGTGTTTATAGTTAGAATTAATGGTTTATGGTTAGAATTTAGGGTTTAAAGGTTAGGGTTTAATTTTTAGGGTAATGTGGGTAGGGATTTAAGTTTTAACCTGTAAGCCCTAAGCCCTAAATTCTAACCACACCCCCTAAATTCAAAACTCGTCCACTAAAACCTCTAAACATTGGACCCTAAGCAAAATCTCTAAACCTTTTAGTTTGCACAAACCTTTTAGTTTTAGAGATTATGGATTTATTTTAGGGTTTAAAGTTTAGGGATTTAGGTTTTAGGGTTTAGAATTTAAGGTCATGCTTTAGAATTTAGGGTATATGGTTTAGAGTTTAGGGTTTAGAATTAGGAATTCAAGATTTAAGTTTTTTAGTGTAAATATGCATGTTTGTGTAAAATAATTTTTACCCAGCCTTTGTATCAAAATTTTACCCTACCCTTAAAATAATATATCCCTTTATTTATATATTTGAATTTTAACTCATTTATGTTCGAGAGCTCGTTTATGTTCGCGAACATTAAACGGACATGTGCGAGAACTCGTTTATAAGTTCATTTTTTGACTCGTTTATGTTAGCGAACGTTGCCGAACACACCAAATAATAAACGAACCAAGTTCGAACATGATATTAAAAATTTAAACGAACACAAACATACGAACACGAACATAACCATGTTCGTTTGAGTTTGGTTCATTTACACCCTAAGTTTATATAGATGGATTAATACGATTATATTATTGTAGAATAGTGTTTATATATAAAGAAATGGCTTAAATCAAAGTAAGTGCTCAAGCTATCTCGTTTTTTTTCTTTTTAGGTACCTAAACTTTTTTTTGCCCTTTTAGGTGCCAAAACAATCATTTTTTTGTCAAAGTATGTGCCTCAATTTGACCTTAAAGGGAATAAAAATAATAGTTTTGACGCCTATAATTGACAAAAAAGTTTATGCACGTAAAAAAAATAGAATAATTTAAACACTTAAAAAGAGAAGAAAAAAAATTTAAACACTTAAAATAAAAAATAAATATAATAACTTAAGCACTTATTTTAACATTAAGCCAAAGAAAATGAAAAGTTTCCCAATGAAAAAGGTTGAAATGAAATCTTTCTTTTGAATAAAAAGTAAAGCGAATCTAAAAGCAAACTGGGATTCTAGCTGTACTCAGGTTCCAGAGGTTGGTGGTGTCAACTGGTGACATTGATTAAACATCTTGTTCAATTACTTTTAACTACCATAATTACTCTAAACAATCCTTGTTTAATTAAATATTTTTAGGGTCTTAATCATGTTTGTGAATAATACTACAAAAATGAAAATATATATATATAAGGATTACAAATCTTGATAAAAAGCCAGAGCCTTGTTGAATATGTAGATATGGCCTACAAAGAAAGATCTCTCTATAAGGAATACTTCCTTAATAGGAAATATATATTAAAAAGAATTTAAGAAAAAAATCATGATTGGCTAGTTTGAAAATTTTATTAAATATTTTTAATGAAGAAAAAAGTTTTATTTATTTCTAACATAAAATAATATTTTAAAAATGAAGAACCAGTCAAATGGGTGACTTGTATTGTGGCCACAAATGAGTTTGTCGGCTCACATTTTAGGGCTTGGATTGAAGGACATAGGGAACAAAACATTTTGATTATGGCCTAGCATAGGATAAATATTAATCTAAATTTCTGATTTTTTTTAAAAAATGACAAGATGGATAAAAAGGGAAAGAAAATTTGATAAAAGAAATCGAATTTGATTCAATTTATTCATACATTAAAAAGCTGAAATTATTATATAGAAGTATGTTGATTATAACTTGACTAGTAAGGTATACAATGATAATAGAATATTTTATTTCCCAAGTAACTTTGTTTCATTGAGTTTTGTAGAGTTTACTTGTTCAACAAGTTAGACATTTCTCTGAGCAAGACTCCATAGATATATGATCGTTGATCGATCTGAACTGACTTAAAAAAACAACAACGCCCAATCCAACACATTTATGAACATGGCAACAGTGCGTCCACAACAATAAACTAACAGACACACAAAAAAGAAGGGCCTTATCTCCTTCAATTTTCATTCACTTTCAATTGCAGTTATTTCTTTCTTCATAGAAAAATGGGATTTATCTGAAAAAAAAACGAATTCTTTTTCTTTCTGGGGTTGCCGCCTGTCTGGGTTCTCAAATTGTTCTCTGTAAAAATAAAACCGCTTTTGTATGTTTTCTCAGACAATGGTACTAGTAAAGTGAACAACTTCTGGTTCTACCTTATCTATCTCCCTGCCACTTTAAAAAAAAAGTTGGTGCCTCATCACCAGTTCCCGTCTTCTCCACCATTTTGTATGAATTCTTGGACAATTTCGAACTTGTTGTCATATATTCTTCCAGATGCATGCATCCTAAAAACTTTGGCTACATAGGAAAATATAATGGATATATATATATATATATATATATATATATATATATATATATATATATGGGGTAGTATTCGCTTACACAATGTAAAATTATGAATTTTACACGTTTTTTAAATGGTTGGATGGGTGAAATGCATGACTGAGATTAACTCCTTACTTTTTTTCAAGTGATAATCTTCACATATACTACTATTGATCTCAACAATTTATTTTACTCATCTAACTATCTAAAAAACGTATAAAATTTAAAAGATCTTATATTATGTAAAGGGATTCTATATATGTAAATATATAAAGTCTTTCATCAAAAGCACCATTCATCTTTTGACAGAAATTGGATTCTCTATAGTCCACTGAAAAAGGGAATCATTGCTTAGGCTACTCTACTTGGTTTTGCACAGGACTTAGATTCCAGGACTTGGGTCTTGAGCTTTTAAGTGTCATTTCAAGTCTGAACATTCAGAAAAAGTAGTTTAATTAGTTTATAATTAATAGATGAAAGGTAATGAAGAAAAGTTGTCTGCTCTTTTTGTTGAAAATAATGGGAAAAGGTGGGGGATTATGGTGGTTATCTTTTCTTGTTTGCCATTTCAGTAAAAAGGATATATTCCTTTGATGGAATTAAGACCAGATTCCCATAAAAATGTGATGATTATAAAGATATTAACAGATAAACATAAAGAGATATTTTTGGTAAACTACATCAAATACTACTTTAATTTTAGGGTAATATTATTTATACTTAACTTTCGATTGTTTTAATTATAACATGAATTTTCAATTTGGTTCAAGGATATTTATTTCATACACTAGCGAAAGAAATAAAAATTTTCACAATCGCCTTAGTTTTAGGGTTTAAAGTTCATGATTTTGAGGTTTAGGTATAAGGGTTTAGAATTTAAGATTCAATGTTAGAATTTAGAGTTTATAGGTTAAAACTTAAATCTCTAACCATATTATACTAACATCTAAATCCTAAATTCTAACCACAAACCTTAAATTATAAACATCTACACTTAAATCTCTAAACTGAAACTATAAACCCTAAAGCTAAGACGCTCATGAAAACTTTTATTTTATACCGCCTGTGTATCGAATATAAACCATTGGTTCAATTTAAGGACTATAATTGAAAGTTTAGGATAAATTACCTAGACACCATTGAGCTTTAGAATGTGTATCGTTTTTAACACTGGACTTTCAATTGTTTCAATTATAGTATTAAATTGTCAACTTTGTTTAATGTAAGCACTAAACTTTCAATTTGCTTCAATTATACCACCGAACTGTAACGTATGCGTTACTTTTTCCCAATGCTTATATTGAAATAAATTGAAAGTTCAGTGTTATTATTGAAGTAATTGAAAGTTCGATGGTAAAAATGATATCAAACCTCAAGTTTAGTGGTATATGGGTAATTCCTTGAAGTACATGAACTGTTTTTGTACATGGCTAAATCAAATTCCCAATGCATATTAAACCACAGTTATAAGAGAAGTTGAAAGGAATAAGAACCATAAAAAATCATGAGGGGGGAGGGGGTTAATCTAGAATGGGTCCATTTTAACTTTAATCTAAGATGATTACAAAAACAGTTTTTATGAACTTCCATTGAAAAACTACAAATTAAGAGTACTATCATTCCCTTCATTTCATTTAATTCTTGTTGCCCCATTGCTTGTGGCCAGGGAACCATTTGGGGCATTTAGGGCTGAAGTAACTAGACACAGCCCTTGAGTTCAAAAGCTCAACAATGGGAGCAAATTTCACACATCTTGGAGTCTTGTACTGGTTAATCGATGCACCTAAGCTAATGGCATAATCCATCAGCTTGTCGAATGTCCCTGGTTCAACGATCTTGATCTCAAGGGGTCTGATTGATTTGTCGCATACACGCCCTTGGCGGTACACGCTATTGAGGGACTCTTCAATGGTCAAGCAACAGTCCTCAAAAACAGAGGCAGGAATTGGGGTGGTGCCATTGAGGCTAAGTTCCCAGTACAGCACATAGTGGCCAGGAATTGTGGTGGTATCTGCATAACTAGTGTACTCGGCCAATGTTGCATCGAATGGAAGTAAATGATTCACTGCATTCTTCACAGCATTTTGAAGTTCAACCTCGTCGGTCTTGTCCGAATCAATGCACAAAACCACATTTTTCCTGCATATGAAATTGAATTGCGGTGCTTTGTTCTTGAACCCTGCTACCCTTAGCACATCGCCGACTCTATAACGATAAAGTCCTGTAAAACCATTGGTTTCAACAGTCAGTCAGATGCATACAAGTAAAAGTTATACTACAATTCTTACACTATTAGCTTAGTGTATTACCTGAATAAGTGGTGACAACAAGCTCATAGTCTTGGCCAAGCTTAACATCAACAAGGTCGACCAATTCTTGCCGTTCTTTCTCGTTGAGAATTTTGGGCACAGAAATGGAATTAGTGACCCCATTGTTCCTTTGAACCGGCAAGAACTCGAAGTAGGCCATTGTGGGCATGAGAGTATAGGAAACTTCACTTGGCTTGCAAAAAGGGTTCAGGTTGACACCAAAATAACATTCACTAGATGCATACATGGTGCAGACAAGAGGGAGGCCATTGCTATAGTAATCAAGTGTAGGAATATACTGTGACATGGTGCCGGTAACAATCACGTCCACATACTTCGTATTAGGCCATAACTTGGTTATGATTCCCTGCCATGAACGTTTGCTACACTCGGCCTCGATGAAATCCGCAAGTCTAGTATCAGGTTTCAGGATTTTCATAACAGCTTCTCTGACAGATTGGTCAGTGATCTGGGAATCAAGGGTTCCTGTCCTTATACCATTGCAAAGTGTACGCCAATGTTTCTCAAGGAACTTGATGGCCCTGATGAAACCAGAGGCGAAAACGGCACCCACCCGGAGGACTTCCTTGTGTTGGCAAAGTCCACAAAGCATTTGAGAGTACATGCTTTGGTAGGAATCAGGACAGAGAATGGTCTCATTTGGGCTGGTGTAGTTTGTGTAAGGGTCATATGGTCTATCTTTGAAATGGTTGCTTTTGTAGTAGCTAGTGAGAACAGGGCGTGCCACAAGGCCACCAGGTGTCCTGGCCTCGGATTTTATGAACAAAAAGTACATTCCTTTACCCTTGTCTAAACCAGGGACAAATTGGCTCATAACAGGCATCAGCAGGCTATAGAGCTGTGATCTCCTCCCTAACTCCTCCTCAATTGTTGGCATCAGCTTCCTTTCCCCACCTGATGTCCCAGAGCTGCAAAACAAACCAACACTACCCATTTAGCCAAAACAGGAAACTAACATGTAAGAAAAAGAAAAAAAGGGTTGTTTCGTTTTGATGTCCTAACCTTGTCAAGAACTCAGAAATAGGCTTGGAACAAAGGATTGGAGATGTATCACCATTGGCAATACGTTCAACATGAAGCTGGATATCCTCATAGGTGATTACAGGCATGGTTTTTTTGAAACTTTCTCGATCGGTACGACCGTTAAGCTTATGCGTTTGCAGGTACTCGACATGAGCATTGTGCGTAAGGATCTCTCCCAGGACCTTCTTTTGAACTTCATCAGCATTTGAAGTCACATCTTCAATGAACTGAAGGGTTTTCTTGTTCTTCAGTTCCAGGCTGTAGTCTGTTGCTTTCTGTGTGATTTTTGGTGCTTCTGGCATGATTCTAATCTTTGTTTTTGCACTTAGAGATAAGAGATGGAATTAGTTTTAGCTTTGGTGTGAAGGGAAAAGTAGGAAGAAGTTGGGTATATATAGAGGGAGATATGAAGTTGGGTAAGCTTTCCTTTGTATATATTCATTTGGGTTAATATACAAATCGGCCCTCCAACTATATCTTCTTGTATGATTTGGTAACTCTTTTCACAATATATTATTCCAACTTTACTACCTTCTTCCATGTTAGTTTAATGCATAATGGTTTGACCGCAATTCACTTTTTGAATAATAAAAATTAGATATGTGATAACTTTTATGTATCATCAATATTATAAAATTTATCTCAAAGGGTTGACCAAGTGGTAAGCAACTTGATATCGTTTAAACAGATTTCGAGTTTGAGACTTTGTATATGTAAGAAAATCTCCATCGGAAGATTCACTCACCAAAATCAAACTAGGTGTGCGACACTAGTCTGTTCGAATTAATCAAGACAAATCCTTAAAACTAGGAGGGCAACAAAAAAGTATTATAAAATTGATCAAAAGTTGCTAACATGAATACTAATTTACATGAATCAACATTTTATGTAAAAATGTTTAGGCTATTATATAACTTTATTAACCAACCTTCCTACTGATCTAAGTGAAAAATTAGAATGTTATAGCTTTAGGAGATTCGGTTCAAGCAATTCGTTAATTAGGTGTGTATTATAAAAGGACTAACAAAAAATAAACATATTATAAAATGAAATCATAGTAGACATAAAAAAATAATTTAATTGATAAAAATATACACTTTCACATTCAACTAATCATTGATTCAGTGACAGGTTTTGTTTTACAATCAAGCATATTTGGCCGATTGGTCAAGCTGCTCATCTTGGTTCTTTCGTATTCTCGTAGGTTATCTCTTTTTCTCCCGATAAGAATAAAATTAGATGTATAATTTGTCAAAAATAATGATTACATATATTTAATTATGAATTTTTATTTAAATATTATTTTTTCTAAAAAAACTCATTTGTATTTAATGAGTTTTACTCCATGGGTGTCAGAACAGATTCATGGAATGCCAACTAATGGGATTTGACTTTTCTCTCAATTTGTGTTAAAACCTTAGTTTCATTAATGTTGGTCTCACAAATTTTCTAAATATATTATTTCACATCACATAGTCTTGTTTTTATTATAAAATCCAATATACAAGAAAAATACACAAATTGACGTTATCCTACCAAATTCATCAAATACATACAATACATAAACATTAAAAATCAATTAGTTTAAAATTTGCATTATTAATTATTTTGTTTTTGAAGAAGAAAAAACTGAAGAAAGTGGGGGCATTCATGCTTGGTGGGGAGGAGAATTTGAGTTGGGAGTGCATGGTGCTTGGTGAGGGATTTAATTTTTATTACTGAAGTTTTGGAAGTTATAAAATAATTAAAAAATTATTATCTTGTTATAAATTGGTCACTAAATGTTATAAAATAGTACAATTCAATAAGTTGAAGAACCATTTTGTAATAGTTTCATAAAGTTCATTGATATTTTGTAACATTTCGTTAAGTTTAATAATTATTTTATAATTTTTAAATTTTCGGTGGTTAATTTTTTTTAATTCAGTGACCACTTATATACTTTACTCTTAAAACATTAAAATTTGTAATGTGAAACCCAAAGAATAATCTCATTAAAAAGAAAAATATTATTCTTTTTAAAAAAATTCAGATTTAAATAATTTTATCTGTAAAATATGTATGATTATCAAAGATTAAAAAACTATACAAGTATTTTTAAGAAACCATATTAAAAATACTAAAAAAAGTTGCTTTTGGGATGAGAGAAAGCGAAATCAATAGAGGAAAGTGTGGGAGACAGAGAAAGTATTGCAAATCTTTGACCCTCGTAAAAATCAACTATTTTATTTTTTTATTTAACATCTCGAGGAAAATTAGTGGGAGTTAAGTAGGAGGATATAATTAATAATTTGTTGAAAACATATATATATATATAGTAGATCTATAAAGAAGTCTATATATGGAAAGGAAAATATAGAAAACATTAGACCAAATCTGAATGTTTTGAATAATATTAATTGGATCACATTTTTAATTATCGGTATCTGAATAATTGGTCGACTAATTTGTATTGAGTTTAGCAGAGGTTCAATATGGGGCGACCCTCCCAACCTAGTTTCCTACATTTATAAGGTCAAAATTCAAACTCTAACATTGCTTAAAGGGCCTAACACCTAATCTTACTAGACTAACTAGTTATTAATTAATTGAATCACACTTTGGTTTTACAATAATACAAAAGTAAATACATATCATTAAAATAATTATGGGGCGGTGATTCTTATTAGGGGCGTTCAAAATCGGCCCAATGAGTATTCAAAGGTTCAATAAGTACAGTATTACTACTAAATTATTACTATGTTTCATCATTTTTTCCTCTTTTTTAACCTGCATTATGAGCTTATTGCTCCATTGGGTACCCATTGGGCTGGTTTTGAACACTCTTAATTCTTTTATATATGTGGGAAAACTACATATTTAGCACTCTAACTATGTCCGCGTTACTGTTTTAGTACCATAACTATTATTTTTGGCAAAATGGTACCTAACATTACGTTTTTGTTCTGTTTTGGTACCCGACCGTTAAAAACTAACGGAGATGATGACGTGGATTGGTATAATCACAGTTTTAGTTAAAAACATTTATAGATATTATCAATTTAGTCCAAAATCCATCAATTTAAAGCATCATCTTAATTTTGATTGAATTTTGTCTCATCCCTTTCCCACCTCCTCGTATTCTCGTCAGTATCCCGATTGTGAAGTTTGAGTCCTCCAATGGACCCCGCATTAGCCCCATTGATCCACAAATCCTAAAGTTTTGATTGTCCCTAGTGTGTTTTTTAAACTCCAAATCCCAAAAAATGTTCGTCTAGAAGGAGAAGAAAAAATAAGGAATTTACAATTTTAATCGAAAAATTAAAATAATATTTAAATTGATAGAATTTTAGACTAAATTTATAGATTGTATAAATTTTTGGACTAAAATTGTTATTAACCCAAGCCACATCACCATTTTCGTTAATTTTAAACGACGGAGGTACCAAAACAGAACTAAAACGTGACGTTAAGTACCATTTTACCAAAAATAATAGTAGAGTACATAAACAGTAACGCATGCATAGTTAGGGTATTAAATATATAGTTTTCATATATATTAATATTAGTAGAATCATAGTTTAACAGTAAAACACTTCAAATTGGGTGATGGACGGTCAATTCCGACTTTAATAAGTCGGTTTAAATTATACATAATTCTCTCTGCCTTAAATCGAAAGTAAATACACTTAAGCACACTCAACTTTACAACTTCTTTTAGAACATTTTATTTTACAATTTTTTGAATGTTACAATAATAACAACGACAGTTGAGCTAATCCTCAATAAACTTTTTGAAGTACGTTCATTTCAGATAATTTTAATAAACATTAATTTGCTACATTTCAAATTTCATTTATTAAACCTCCTCGTAAAAATGAAAATCTAACAGATGAGAGAGAGAGGTCAAACTCTTTTTTGGGTATAGGGAACCATTTATGTGGTCCTTAATATCATGTCGCCATGCATTATGGTCGTGGGAAAAGGAAGGAAATTGCTGCCATTTGACGGTCCGAAAATAAAATGTAGACATTTTATAAGTTCCATAAAGGTAAGAATGATCACTGCATCGTTAAGGCAGGATCTTGTTCCTTAACTTTTGAGTTAAAAACAAGTAATTACCATGATTAAAGAGACATTACCTGATGTTAATTGGCTGTCTGAAAAGATTCAAAACCAGAGGTTAATGTTAAACTATTGGATAATCACATGCAACACATTTTTTTGTTTTTATGTAGGGTTTAGAATGTATCATAGTCTCCTTCATTGGACACTTCAAAAGGTCTTTGGAATTTGTGTCATTTCACTTCTTCTATATTTGTTAAAGCTTAAAACGAGTAAATATCAAACAAGGGAGGTTGAAAAGAGGACCGAAGTGGATAATGACTATTTCGGGCGATTCACTCAGTTAATTTAGGATACATAGTCGTAGATAATTTGTGGTCGGAGCAAAGAGAAAGAAGAGAGAAAAGAGAAAAACTATCTTTCCTCTTTCTTTCTATCTTCTATAGTTGTCTGGGTATTTGTAACTCCTGGTACTACTGATGATAGGACGATGTCGGGCTTAGTGACATTCTATGGACTAGTTGACAAAGATAGATCAAAATTCGAAGTGCGAGGCTTTACAGTCCGGTCACGTGGGTGGATCTTTGTAGCATCTGACAATGTCTGTTATCAAAATCATTCAAGCTTCCGATAATGCTCGTCTCTGAAAGAACTGTTGTCATGGGTCACTTACGGAGTCTAGGCGCAGTGGTACTGGAGACCATCTTTGGAGTTCTTCGGATGCGGAAGTATCAAGTATAACAACATTCAAATTTATGTTCTAGTCCAACTTGTATCTATTAGGTCCATGACGATTCAATTATATCGAGTTTAAGGTGATTCGATCTCTCAAATCCGTACCGATACCTCTCAGGCTTTAGCAGTGGCTAAAAAGAAGTCAAAATTCATCTCCCTGTTCAAGTAATGATGGAGTTGGAGACCATTCAAGTACTTCTTTTTATAAATTTCGGTTGCTAGCCTTAGCTTTTGCAGAATTATTTGTGTGAAGTATTATTCCTTTTGCGTTTTATCTTCTTGAGAAATGACTGATCGACTCAAGTTGAAAAATAATGAGGCTTTTGAAAACATGCAAAAAGCATGCATATATGCATATAGGATGCCTCTCTTAAAGTTTTTTTTCCATCAAGGAAATGCTTTTCCAATACCTGTTGTTGTGTGGCATCTCAAACTTTTCTTTGTCCCTACATATATTATATTCATGCAATATTCTCCAATTTCAAACTATTCTAAGTATCTCTTATTAGGAGACACTACGAGTGTCTCCAATGGAAAGAAAGATGATGTTCATTCTTAGAGATCCGGGTTCGAGCACTTGTAAGTGCAAGGTGTGTGTCTTGTCGAAGAGTTATGAAAAACCATAAACAATATTATCATGTAATCACACTAGTTTATTAAAAATATGTCGATATTGGACATATTAAATGAGACGGAAGGAGTATCTCTCATAGCCAGAAATCAAGATTAAGGGGACAAAGTATAATTAACCACAAAAATGAAGTGGCAAAGTTCAAAAGAATTGAAAATTTGGGGTCTAAATATGTAAACTTCTCATTGTACTTTTTTAGTATAAAAAAATTGGGGTACAACCCCGAGATATAGGGTGGCTTCACCCATGTCTCTCAGATTTTATGATTTATGTTCGAGATCTGTTACAGCCCATCACAAAAATATTGTCTCCAAATTTTGAACTTAAATTCTCCGTAATTCACCATGCACATCTTACGCTATTACACAATTTAAGCTAGACCCATGGAGCCAACTCAATTCCAAAACATTTCCATTAACATAATCCTATCAGGAAGAAATTAAACTTCATGCATGGTAGTGCCAAATGACATGACCTCATGCTTTCATCATTTTTATACTTTTCCCTAGCTTATCTTTGTTTGAAATTTGTACAAAAATATTAACCCCTCTTACATACAGGCACCCTTGGCTTGCCGACAATGGTGAAAAACACATCATCATATACACGGGAGATGTAAATTTGATTAGATGGCATCGTATATGGCTACAATAATGTTGGTACTTGCGTTAGTACCAAGATCCGGACATGTCCTTATGATCCCCTAAAGGAACAGCTTTATGGGTAATATGATGAAGCCATGTTCTCTCCACTTCATGCAAAAAGCTCTAGTTTGATGGCTCACAACACCATTATGCCGAAAAAGTGAAATTCACCATCCTATTTTCCACTCTCCAAAACATAAAACTATCTAAACCCTCCGCTAACAGACAAAAATCTTGTCTTTTTAGGTGTCTCTTTCCATACCAACATTAAAAATTAAATTATAAACTTTAACCTTAAATTCTAAATCCTAAATTCTAAACCCTGCAAAATATACCTTACTCACCAATTCCTTAAACCCTAATTATAAACTTTATCTTTAAACTTATTTTTTAGAGTGAAAGACATGGAGAGGGGACAAACAATTTAGATTCCCACTAACACAAAGCTGAAATGTCATTTAACGTTTGGAAATGACTATTTTAATTAAAACACCCCTAAGATAATTTCAATTCAATTAGTCAAACACATAACTGAGATTAAACTTTGAGTAGATGAAATGTTAGTCTTCTTTATTGACCTTTGACAAAATTTAAAGTTGTAGTTCATTGTTGGTGAGGAGTTATAAACCCTCCCACACCTCATGTAACTCCGTCATCGCAACTATCTACTGATGTAGTGATAAACAATTTATATTGCTTAAATTTTTGTTAACATCAGGTCATAGATTTAAATTTGGATAATCCTTGACCCTGAATATATCTTATGATATTAGATGGTCAACAATGGAAAAATCCAACACCCTACATACACCAAAGTTGTTTAGTCCCATTCATGTGAAAAATGTTTGTCCCATAACTTTATCCTTTTGGTCTTGGGAGAGTATGTTCATGTTCTCCTTTGTTTCACTTTCATGGATAGTGATGTTTTACCCATTAGAACAATGAGGTCTTTAAAAACCTTCAATTGAAATATGGGTATTGTAATAATTGGGGGTTTGCTGGTAGAACAGGGTCTTCATCCACTTACTGTTCATCCACTCTTGTCGGACAAGTGACCCAAAAATTAAGGGACACCGTTCATGTCTCTGTAATTAGTCAATCCTCTAAAGCTACACATATGGTAGAAGAATCTAGGCATTAATAGTGTTGAATGAAGCACCAGTGACCAGCAAAAAAAGAGAGTTACCCCCAATCATTGTGTCACGCTGCCCTAAGCTCACATTTTGAGGACAAGGTGAGTTTAGGATTGTATTATGGTCAGTTTGAAACATATTTAAGGATAAATCAAACTTATAATCAATCAAACGTTCAACTTTTAAGGGTTTAAAAAGTTGATGCCGACGGGTTAGTCCAAGTAGTAAACAGTTTAGTATTTCTTAAGCAGTTTTGGAGTTTGAAACTTTCTGCATGCAAAAAAATTTCACATGACAAAGTTATGGAGAACCGAAAGAACAATAAAGAAAAATCAATAAAAAAAACTAAAAATTCACTTGCAATATATAGGACATAATTAAATAAATGATGAGAAAACTTTCATCCATCATGCAAATGAAAAACATTATCCATCAAGCATCGTTATAGAATCTTTTTCAGACAACTTGGATGTAAGAATTAAGTTTATAATAGCTAGGAAGAACAGTGATGATATTTTACTCACAGTAAGTAATGATTCTGTCTACTAAAGAACACAGTCCTGCTAATGTTCACTCAACAATATATATAATATTACAACTTTGTGAACTAATTTATATGTTAAAAAACTGACAAAGTTGGTCAAAGTGGTAAGCAATTTGGTATTGTTTAAGTAGGTTTTGAGTTCGAGGTCTTATGTATGCAGAAAATTTTCGTTGGAAGACTCACTCACTAAAATTAGGTGTGTGATGTAAGTTGGTCCGAATTAGACAGAACAAAACTTTGAGGAATCGGAAGGTAAAAATTATATGTTGAAAAAACAAATACAACAGTAGCAGAGTGAGATCTAGTTGACTACAAGTTCATGCAATATTGTTGGTTAATATTATTGTAGGGTATAATTAAAAAGCTGAAATGAAATCTTTGTTTTGAATGAAAAGTATACAGAATCTAACAGCAACTTGGTTGGATTGTAGGTGGACTCAGGTTTCAAGAGAGGTAGGCATCTGTGGTGTCAACTGGTGACATTGATTAAACATCTTGCTCAAAGGCTTTTAAGTGTTATGATTACTCTAAATAATCATGGTTTAATTCAAGGGTTATAGGATCATAATCATGTTTGTGGAGAATACTACAGAGAATGGAATAAATAAATGGATAGGTTTAAACATATAGGAATTGATTAGAATATACATGGAGTGCCAGCACCATATTGAATGTGTTGGTGGCCTACAAAGAGCTAAGACCTCTCTATAAGGAATACTTCCTTAGTAGGAAAAATTGTCATCAAATGGGGATTAAATTTTTTTACAAGGGTTTTAGTTTTAAAGTTTAAAGATTCAATTTAGGATTTTTGAGTATATGTTTAAGGATTTAGAATTCAGAGTTTAGGGTTAAAAGTTTAAGGTTTATAATTTAAAATTTAAATTTCTAAAATATTACTCTAAAATCTAAACTCTAACCTCTAAACCTTAAATTCTAACCACAACTCCTTAATTCTAAAGCCCTGAACTCATACTCCTAAATCTTAAGACTAATGCACTTGTAGAATTTTTTTGTTTTCATGTATTGAATATAAATTCATAATGGGGAAATTATGATTGGCTTGGTTTGATAAATTTATTTAATTATTTTTTAAAAGAAATAAAAGTCTTATTTGTTAAGCCAAAGAAAAGGAATGACTGAATTGGGGATGTGGCCATATAGAAAATAAGTTTGTCGCCTCACAGTTTAGGGCTAAGATTCAAAGACTTTTGGAGAAAGCATTTTGGTTATGGTCTAGCATGTAGCAGGTAGCATGACGATAGCATCAGACTTTCTCGAATATGTTTTTCAGAAATCTTGAACAAAAAAATAAAAATTTGAAAGACGTGAAAAGAAAATCCGAAAATTTTCTCTCAAGTATATCTTTTATCGTTCATAAAAATTCAATAATCAAATATCTGTGTTTATTTAATTATATGCTTAAGTAACGGTGTAAGATAATTGATCAATAAAATTAGTTTTTCATAATTTTGAAAATATTAACAAACTGTCACAAAAAGATAAATCTAACTATGTAAAATCGTCGATCTTTAATCAAATTACCACAAAGATAAACAAAAATCGTACTTTAGCAGACGAAAAACGTATCACACGGTATATCTTAAACAATCTTAAAGAGATGAATTTGCTTAGGTAAAAAAACCCTTTGAGCCCATCGTTTCTTGTCTCCGGTTAGGATAGGCAAATGGGGTCCCCTCATTGAGCGAACACCCGCTTCACCACAAGTACACGAAGACCAGACACCAGAAGATAAACACAAAAACAAAAAAAGGTATGATATCTGTCTTAAATGATGATTAGAATAAAGCCATTTGCAATGTAGACCATACTCAAAGCTTCATCACCCTATGCTTATTCCATTCTTTCCAATTGTTTTTGTTCTAAGGGCATTGGAGACCAGTTAAGGTGGGGAACATATTCATATGCAAAGTTGACAATCTATTTTATATTACATCTATATTAAGCACATAGGAGATAGGCTACATAACTGTGTTCCTCACTTAAATGGGATATCAACCGATTTTCTTTTGCATTATAATTTTGGGGTTTTCTTTTTTTATTATTATTATTTTGCCAATAGACATTGTTCTAAGAGGGGGTTTGTGGACCAAGCATATTTAGGAAGAAATGTTGGTTTGTCTAGATAGTGATTTAGGGAAATGAAGATCTAAGCATGTTGGGTGTTTATTTTCCATTAATTTTGGTCTTTTACGGGTTATCTATTGGAGAGAATCTAACGACTAATCTTTCGCATTCTGTTGGATCATATAAGAGTAGAAGTTGACCACAAGTTTTAAAGCTTCTTTATGCTCAATACGATTGGTTAAAGTAGGAAAGACTCTTATCATCTCACCTAAATTCATGGTTATTTTTTATTATTATTTTTGTTTAACCACCTGTATCGGACTCATTGACTGACTAATTCGGATCATGTTCTGTAGAGGTCTAATATGGGGGCGACCCTCCCAACCCAGTTTTCTCCTTTCACAACGTCAGGATTCGAACCCTTGACCTTGCTTAAGGGACCATATTGCAAATGCATCTAAAAAGGGAAGTTGTTTGCAATTGACCTCCATCAAGGGTTGGGGAAGGGAGTTGAATAATTATGTCTTTTGTTGAAGTATCATTTTTGGGGTTTTTGGCCCCCCACTTCCTCTATTCCCTCTTTCTCCCCTTTTGTTTTCTGATGCAAAGGAAAGGGAATGAGGTGGATGAACATATATCAAAGCATAGAACAGCTTTGAGTATGCCCCCACAATCCATCAAATCTTTAAACGAATGCTATTACCTGTTCTATGATGGCAAGTATGGGTTAGGGATACGTAGACACTACTACATTATGCATCAATTTTCCACAACTTCCATGCACGGATGTTGGCTGCTTTTTCTTACTTTTCTTTAACCTACAAAATTTTAGAAAAGAACTTGAAAGAATGAAATTGAGCTGTACAACACATCCTATGTTTATGGCCAAAATCAATTCCTATGTTCAATTTGGTTATAAATTTGACAAGAACTTAGTTGAACCAAGTCCCAAACCTTCTCATTTTTGTACCTATTGAGGGGAATTTCTAACTCTTTCGAGACAAGTCTTTTAAGTGTCATCAAATCCTACTATGAGTTTGATTTAATCCCTTTGACGCGAGAGCTCTAGGCAACTCCCAACACCTTTAACTGTGGTGAGGGAGGTAAAAGGTATTCCCAACATCCAGATACTTCGAGAACACAATATTAGACATTGAGAAGGTCGCCGAGTTTGTTTAGTAAACAACACTTCAAAGACTTCTCTCTAAGGAATAGAAGATTCCCCTCAACAATACCATAGGGCACAATATGATAGAGATGTTCCCTATACTTTGGTAACTTTCAAATCCACCTTCATTTTAGCTACCATATCTAAGTGTGAATTGTGATGGGAGGTTTTTGGCTTCCATAGGTGTAAGCCAAATGGCTTCCCATCCGGAGCTATTAGACAGTTTTGTTCTCATAAAACGTCTTATACCTTAATGACAAATGAGATAATGTTTAGTACATCTTTGTATTTTCAACTTTTTTTGGCTCTCACTCAAACACTGAAACATCTCCATTCCAACTACATGAAGCAATTACATTAGACAAGATGGGATGGAAAGCGACGTCTACACAAGCTTCCTCGTACGCCATGATTTTCTTGATAAGAACTGACGATCGGGAGTTATAGAAGTATATGGAACCATCTGAGGAACCAGAGACAAGCTTCTCCCCATCCAAGCTGAAATTGCACTTAATTGGAAATCCAGCCACTCCATGACTTTCATACCTTTTTTACTTGTCTAGCTTGAAGGGAGGATTTGAAGAGAAAATGGCAATATAATTTCCATTTGATTGGGCCACAAAATAGGAATCAAATGGGTGGTACCTAACACATGGGCAAGTGTAGGCTTCTGCATAAACCTGAAACAATTACCAAAGAAGATTAGGAGCTTATATCACTAATAAGTACCTAAAGTATACTAACCTTTTCATTTAGGTACCTAAACTATTTTTTGGGTAAGTAACTAAAGTACACTTTCTGTTAAAATAAGTACATAAAGTATACTTTTTGGTTAAATTAAGTACTTAAAGTATACTTTTTAGTCAAAATAGGTACCTAAAGTATATTTTTTTGTTAAAATAGGTACCTAATGTATTTTTTAATCAATATCACATGACAACTTTTAGAAACCTAGATGAAATACATATACTTTAAGTACCTATTTTGACCAAAAATATACTTTAGTATCTATTTTGACGAAAAAATACTTTAGGTACCTATTTTGACCAAAAAGTATACTTTAAGTACTTAATTTAACCAAAAAGTATACTTTAGGTACTTATTTTGACCAAAAAATACATTAGGTATTTAAATGAAAAAGTTGGTATACTTTAGGTACTTATTTGTAATATAAGCCAAGATTAGGCCATAAGAACTCTACTGTTACCATTTTCACTAAGACAAGACAATAGCACCTTAGGTGTCAAGAACATTTGTGTTAAAACTTGTCCAAATATCCTATCAAGCTTGTTTGGAAATGCAATATCCATATGAAAAGAGATGATTGGAACATACCCCTAGCAAACGGCTCAAGATAGACATTTAGTAGGGAAAAAGAAGTGACAAGAGTGATTGAAGTACATGACTTTAGTCCAATGGAACATCAATCTTACACAGGAGTCTAGTACTTTGAAATGGATGATTGATTATGCATCTTTTCTCTTCCATGCAAAAATAATTATTTGTTTGTAGAACCCAACAAGAGGTCCTAGTGGAAAAGCGAATCATGTTTATCCTGTGTTTCACCTAGGATGAACATCTCTATCATATTGTGCAATCGTAATGTCTGCAAGGTGTGTGCGCATTGTCAAAGGACTAAGAATATCTATGAACTGATACTACCTTATAATCACCTTTAGATTATTTACAAAAAAACACTAAGTTAAAGTTTGTGCATAGGTTTCCAGTGCAGATAACTATCGGAATTCTTTCTCTGTTTGATTTAGATGGTGTACCAAACGCCAAATTATAGCCAAGACTGATGAGGCTTTTGTGATTCCTGTCGATAAATTATTAACATGAAACGTTCAAATTAAAGCACGTATGACCTATGAAGCTACTTTACATATGGTATATACAAGGGTTATTATTTAGCCTCTCTTGAATGAGTCAGCAAGTGCATTTACTGTTCTTCTTGAAGCACTTATCAATAAACGAAACAATGTAGTTTGAGGCATGAAAGAAAGGAAATGGGATACATGTATTATATAATACAAATATATGCTCAAATGATAATTCCTAAAATAATATTGACCTAATAACATGACCACAGAGTAACAGATGAAAATGTAACTCTGCTTTTTTCTGGTAATACTTCAAAGTTTGTTGCTAATTTTGTACTTAGAGCTTATTCAGGTGACAAGGTCCAATACCATTAGTGCTTATATTACATATTGGTAAAAACTTATGTCATGACTCACTCGTGCTACATACAGTTTTGATTCGACAAAAGTAACAATCAATTGTGAGAAGAAACAAAGGTTTAATAAGAAGGAATTGTGTTTCATTTCCTTGCAATTAGAACTGATTAATCTATTTAACTATCTAGTACTTTTGGTTTGATATTTTTTAACCACCGTGATAGGAGGCTATGCTAATCTGCTACCGTTGAGCTAGAACAAAGAAAAAAGAGAACCATGAAACTAAATGATGTATAAAGGTGTTTCTAACCTGATTAGACAGTGGAACCTGTCTAGAAATGTCCCAAACGATAATAGAATTTTCACTGACGTTACCGCGAGAAACATCACTGGAAGATACAAATTGCTTCCCATTGGTGGAGAATTTAACATCAAGAATTAGACCAAGACCTCGAATGTATTCATGGACCGCCTTGCCAGTTCTAACATCCCACAATCTGAGTTTGCCCTTTGATCCCCTGGAAAGGAATAGGTTTGAGTTATATCTGGATGGAACTTTATAACTCCAGCAACCTGATCATCTCTAAACATCTGTGATTCAACTCCCTTTTCAACATCAATCAATCTTGATGAACAATCATATCCACAAGAAAGTACAAATAATCCCTGCTGTGACCATTTAACATCTTTCACAGCTGCATTATGAAAGCTAAGCACACGAGCTTTCTTCCTATCTCTGCTCCATACATTCCATATGCTGAACGTTTGATCCATCCCAGCAGAAGCAAGTAAATGAGCTGTAAACTAGGGAGTGAGCAGTTAAAATGGCATTCATAACTCAGAAGATTGGACTAATAAAGATAATGCACTAAAACAACATCCATACATGATACAGCTAAAGAGATAAAAGTACATATAAGCACACCATGAGTCGGTGACCAATGAACAGCATTAACAGCTTTCGCATGCCGTGCAGAGCCACATTAAGCTTTTCAGGAATTTGACTCAGCTGTGTATGGCCCTTTCATTTATGCCGCATTGATGAGAGAACATCATGTGGTAGATCCGATTCCGAAATGCTTCCTAGAATGGAGAACAAGAGTTTACCTAATCAGCTGGCAAAAAGAGGCAAATTTCTATGATTCTAGTAAAAGTTAATCTTGACACAAGTGAACAACTTATGAGTATGATAACTTAGTAGCATAACCCTCATAATTTTAAATGAATCCATCCTACAAAAAGTGCTCTTTAAGCTTCTGCTCAAAAGGACCATCACCAATTCAATACAAAATTCCTCTACTCAATTGAAAACACAACTTAAATTGAGCTTCTAATTCTAAACATTGATTGTTTCATCAAAAACAAGACTACCCATTTCCTCTTTTTACTTGGGTCTCAAATAAATAATCATCAAAACTGCAACTTTAAACCAAAAGAAAGAAAGAAAGAAAGAACCTGTTCGACTAAATGAAATATATATCGGGAATTTTTTTTTTAAAAAAAAAAAAAGCTAAAAGCGAGAAATACCTGATTGTGTGATGACAGGAGGATCCCGATGATTCGGGTTCGGTTCATCAGCCGGGGGAACCGTACCAGAAAGTGCTCGTTCCCTTTTCGAAATGTATCTGCCGGGAAGCGGAGCTTCATCTCGCTTTGGAAGCTCCAATGTGGGAAATGGGAATTCGGGTTTGAGCCGTTTCGAAGGGCGGAAAGGAAGGTGCTGGTGGTAGACGGGATTAGTTTCGGGTTCGGGTTCGGGTTCGGGTTCGGGTTCATCGTCTGAAGTGTTGGAGTAGGCTTTGCAAAGAAGATCCATGGCTAAACTAAAAGCTATTATTATTAAACTCCGGTCAAATTTTGTCATTAGTTATTGTATTAGGTACAAATTGTGAATTTAGTTCTCATTTTCTAATTTGCTCAGATTGAGTCTCATCTTTCGAATTTTAAAATTTCGATCTTAACATAAATAATACAGAAATAATATAATTAAGTTACAATAATTTAAAATGATTAAATTAAAAAAAAGAAATTAAATCTACAACTTAGGCATATTACGGGAGCTACTAGCAAAACTTAATTTCATAGATTTAGAAGCTACTTTTGGTTAAATCAAAATTTCAAAATCTAAAAATATCAAATTAGAATATATGAATTAAATCTACTACTTTTATATAACACAAAAGAGAAAGATGGATCCAAAAGTGCTTATTCCAAAGCCTACAACATTAATAAATGGGCCTATGGCCAGTTACCAAATAAATTGGACCAAAGGGTTCATGATTATAGCATTGCCAAATGAGCCTATAATTGTAGGTTTATGGGCCAATGTTGAATGTAAATGTATTGATGCTTAGCATTAGCAATAACCACTAAACATATTTTTGGCTATTATGTACATACACCTTGTAGTGTTACATTGTATGTGAACAGTTAAATTATTTTTTGATTTAGCGTATTTGGCCAGTTGGTCAAGCAGCTCATCTTTAAAAAAATTATGGGTTTTAGACCCACTAAAAATACTCCTTTATTTTTTAAAAAAAAATTCTTTCTCCTTCTCCTCTCCTCTCAGTAGAACTAGAATTATGATTGTCAAAAAACAGTTAAATCATTTTTGGTCTTTATATTTAAGTTGGGTCTTTATTATATGATAGTATATGTTTATTAATCTTAGTTCTTTGTTAAGTACATATATTATATAGATAAACTGCTCAAACTCGAGTCTCCTAGATATAACAATAGTCTTCTTTCGATTGAGACCACTCAATAAATTCATATCGAGTTTATGAAAAGAGTGTTTTCAAATTTTAAAATTGAATTTATGTAGTAACATTTAAAAAAATAAAAAACAGGTAAGTACTCTCCTAATAAAATATGTATCTGAACATAAAAAAAAGCAGGTGATGGGTCCTAAATAACAATGATTCTTATAAGAGAATAAGGGAATGTAGGTAGTAGGTCCATCTGATAACTCCTATTTATATTTTCATACTCAACCCTTCAAAATTATTTTTAAAAAAATTAACTACAAAATAAGTGCTCAAACAATACTTTTTTCAATAGGTATTTAATGTATTTTTTTTACTGAAATAGGTGTTTAAAATTTTATTTTTGACTGAAATAGGTGCCTAATGTTTCGTGTTTGCTTGTTTTAAAGTCAACTAAAATACCTACTTTAGCCCGAAAAAATAAACTTAAGCATCTTTTTCAGTCAAAAAAACTTTAGACACATATCTCAAAATATAAGTATAATTTAAGTACTTATTTTATAATTAATTCTTTTAAAAAAATAAAATTATTAGACATTACTGTTCTAGGACTATATATTATTCTCCTTACCAATTTTGCAGCAATGACTGCTAAATTATGGTACCTCATGGGATTTGTAATAAGATATCTCATTCATTGTCTTCCAATGAAAAAAAAAAAGTATCTCGTTATAAAAACAGATAATGTTCATCTTAGGATATACAGGTTCAAATCACTTTGTCTATAAGGAATATGCGCATTGTCAAATGATTAATAATATGTATGAACAGATATTACTCTATAATTACATTTAAACTATTCAAGAAAAGGTTATATATGGTGTTCGGAAAAAGAGATGGATATTTCATCCAAACTCATTGGGTAGGGTTTTTTGTAAAAAATGTGTATGGATTGGGATTTTATTATGGGTGAGGTCCGCCCGGTTTCAAATTTATGGTTAAAAATATTTGCTGCGACTCAGTACAAATAGTCTACTTTTTTATATATTTTATTAGAGATATTTGCAATAATACCACCTCTTTATATTTTTTTACAATTAGATCTTTAAATTGATTTTTTTATAATTAGGTCCTTAAATTGATTTTCTTACAATTAGGTCCTTAAATTTATTTTCTTATAATTAGATCCTAAAATTATTTTTTATAATTAAATCTTTAAAATTAAATATTTTAATATATTGGGTCTGATTTAGGTTGAGATATATAATTTTTCAGTCGAGAAATAAATAGAAAGAAATGAAAGGGTTAAAGGAATGTTTCATCAAATAGGGTCAAGATCCATGTCAACCCCACCGGGTGGGATGACTAATTAGGTGACAAGGACACATGCCCACTGGTACTCAATTTTGTTTATTTTCCCACATCATCTATCTTGGACCTTTGATTTTAAATATATATATATTTCATGGTGGAAATTCAAAGTACAATTTTCAAACCCCATGAGAGTTTCTAACAAAGTCAATGAAAAGAGAGATGGTCTTTTAAGGCACAACTCTCTTAAATCTTACATTTGTTTTTAAACTAGTCTTGTTTTTAATTTTAAGGTAAACTCTTAATATAGTCATTGATGCTTTCAGCTTTTGTTTGATTTTAGTTTCTTCCTTGAGTATGTTACTAATAAGAGCATAATCCTTGATATATTTAGTTCTTATTTATTAAATGGGAAAAAAAAAGAATATTGTTCTTTTAGGCACTACTGCAAAATAGGTTTTTAGCAGAATTTTTTTTAATCATATAGTGGCAATTTTTAGCGCCACCAAAAACCCTCGCGACGCTAAAAAAACGTCGCGAAAAGTGCCGCTGAAATCAGCATCGCAAAAGTTAGCGACATTTGTGTTCAAAAAACGCCGCGAAAGATCACGTTCTATAGCTGCATTTGATATTCCAAACACTACTAAAACCTTATCTTTACCGGCGTTTGTACATTATCTTTAGTGGCTTTTGAGATAAAAATGCTGCAAAATGTCGTGATTTTTAGTGACGTTTTTATACGAGAAACACCACAAAAGATTGTGTTCTATAGCGTCGTTTTCTTGCCAAAACGCTGCTAATACCTTCTCTTTAGGGGCGTTTGTATTACAAATGCCACAATATGTTGAGATTTTCAGTGGCGTTTTGTGGGTAAATGCCACTGTGTGATGTGATTTTTAGCGGCATTTTCACCGCAAATGCCGCTAAGCTTATGCCTTTGCTAAGCAACATTTTTAAATATGTACTACCCAAATTTAACCTGTAACATTATCCAATAACAACAAATTTGAAAAATAATTACAAAAATTAAGTAAGTAGAAATACTTAACAACAAAAATAAATCCAAGTCTAGAACATTAAATTGAAATATAGTTCAACGTTAAAGTGAAATGTAGTTCAACATTGTTCAGTAGAATTCACACAACATGAATGAACCTAAAATCAACTAAGATGGCGGATTCTGTGGTTGGTTCTGCTTTAACATTGCCATTATTTCTTGAAATTAATTTTGGAGATTCAGATATGTTGCTTCTCTCGCTTCTACTTTGGCTTTAAATTGAGTTAATTGTTGTTTTAAATGATTAACTTCTGCCTGAGAAGATTGACTCTGTGATGGCATGTACTGAGATGAGTTAGATCCAAAATATTTTGTTGGGGTAACGAATAATCCTTAACATAGAACCCGATCATATCTTTCAGGACCCAAAACTTTAGCAATAACTTGATTTTCGATCTCAGCCACATTAGCAGAACCATTAGTTGAAGCCGTAACTTCATACTCCGTCCTTTTATCCCTCAATTTCGCCTGATAATCATTTAAGAATTTATAACGAATTCAAACATTATTTAATATAAAAATGTTATACTCTTGATATAAATATAACATAATCCAGATTTTGTGTCCAATAAATATACCATAAGTTTTGCAACTTTATGAGTCATAGGAGAGCCATCTTTTTTTGTATATAGTGTTGAAGAGCTTTATTCGTCCAATGCTACTACCGGTTGTAACTTGCTACAATATATAATAGAAATTAACACTTACAAAAAAGTAATAGATTAAAAATAATAAATAAATTAAAAAATAATACCTCGTCATTAGCTATACGAGCAAAGCTCTTCGACCCGATTGTGTGAGTAAACTTCTATTACTGTCTACTAGCAACTCCAATGCACTCACATTCCTACAATTTAAAATTTGCATCATTTTAATACAAATGCCACTATATGTGACACCTTTTGCGGCGTTTATATGACAAATGCCACTATATGATAGACCTTTTGCGGCGTTTGAAGAAAAACGCCACTAAAGTACGACTACTTCTGGCATTTTAAATATAATGCCACTATATAGGAACCCTATAGCGGCGTTTGGTTTACAAATGCCACTCTATATCAGTTAATTGCGGCGTTTTCATTAAAAATGCCACTATAGGTACATTGATATTGCGGTGCTATCATATAAACACCGCGATAGGTTCAAAATTAGTGGCATTTGGATAAAAAAATGCCTCTAAAAGTACCGCTATGTACGAAGATTCGTGTAGTAAGGGGATTCGAGTTTGAGTAGCTTTATCTGTAAACTGTGTGTAAACTTATTAAGGGTTTGAACAACTTTGTATGTAAGATGTGTCTTGAATGTCCTCTTCTTCTATAATGTAGATAAGCAAGAGTTTAGATCTATTTCGAATTGTTGGAAAAATATGATAAATTGGTAATTTTGAGCCATATTTTCTATAGGTAAAGGTGGAGATTCGAATAATGAAATTATTGGTTCATATTCTACTCCATAAGACCTTTATAACGGTATCTCATATGCTCAAAACGGTTGAGTGATGAATGAGAAATTAATGTTCAAAGAAAGGTACTTGTGAATTGTGTAAGGAAAATAAAAAACCCTTATTCTACATTGGTGGGATAACAATCATGGAAGTGTTTAAATACACCAACCCACTTGATAGTCATTGAATGATTTGGATGGAAACTGTGCCTCGCGCGCAGGTGTAGGGGGTGCGAGTCGAAGCTCTTCGAACCCATTCGGGTTTGGGCACGACGTGGGCGACGCGAATGTTCGGATCGGTCGAGCCCTTCGTGGGCCTGTGAATATTTTACCCACTATAAATTAAATTTTTCCTTAAATATGGTATATCTTTTTTAATATTCAGAACTAAGAGGATAAATATATGGAAAGATATTGTATCTTTTAATTCGAATATTATTCTGATATTGCTTGTGATTCACAAAAATATATTCGATATATATGGTATTAATGGTTGCTTTTCAAATACAATATTAATGACCATTATATTTGGAATATATTATTTTCTAATTAGTTTCCTATGTGAACCTCCTATAAATGCCGTGTAAACCTACTAGGTTAAACACAACTTGAAAATTCTTTCCTTCTCCTCAAATTTTCGGTGATAGAAAAAGGCAAGGGTATAGTTCGTGATCTCTGCAATAGTGCAACAGTAGCTAATCATCTCGTTGTTGTATCTTGGGAGACAGACGATCAAAGATCTCAAGCACCTCGGAGTGGCCGAAAATCTGTCTTAAGGAAACTGCGTAGTTGCAGGCCTCTAACGATTCCAGTCTATTTCTGTCCAATTTCAAGTATTTATTTCTATACTATATTTCGTTTGTTCACTTAATAAAAGTTCTTTTTATTTTTCTTTCGTCTCGAATTGTTATACTTATAACACGAATTGCATATAAGTTTATGAAACTTGGAAAATACTTGAGTGAAGCAACAAAAACGGTAGATTGGGAGTAAGGGGAACATTATTTGTTGGGACTCATGCTAACTTCTCAAGATTCTAGTTTAGGTAGGTAGGTAGGTAGGTAGGTAGGTAGGTAGGTAGATAGATAGATAGATAGATAGATAGATAGATGGGTAGGTGGGTGGGTGGGTGGGTGGGTGGGTGGGTGGGTGGTGGGTGGGTGGGTGGGTGGGTAGGTAGGTGGGTGGGGCAGGTGGGTGGCAGGCAGGTAGGTAGGTAGGTAGGCAGGCAGCAGCAGCGGGCAGCAGCGGCAGCGAGCATGCATGCATGCATGCATGATGGATAGATAGATAGATAGATATTGGGTTTGTGATTTATTTGTTGACCTTTATACAATTTCCTTAGTGTGTTTAGTTTTTTGTTAACCTCTTGATTTTCAGTGCTTTTCCCTTACTAATTCGGACCTACTAACATCGCACACCTAATTTTAGTGGATGAGTCTCGTTTTCTTTGAACAAAGTCTTACAAATATAAGTGTGACACTAAATTACATAAATAAATCTTCGACTTTCATCTTTTATTTATTTTATTGTAATATTGTTACAAGTGCTTATTTCAATTGTCGTAAAGGTCTAACAGATCATAAATTACAAGTCACAATTGAGGACAAACATAAATTTTATATCACTATAACATTTGTAGTTTTTAGATAACACGTTCGTTCACCTTCCTCAATCCATCTCTGATCACAACGCTTATTGGCTTACTGCATTAGGTCATCAAAACAACTTATACAGCAAACTTTTCGACCAACGAGTTTCAAAATAATTAAATTTTGATTGTAAAATAAAATATTGTTTTTCTTGTATACATAAAAAAAAATTGAGTCTGTATAATATTTCATTACACATATTTATCGTGTACATTTTAATATTTGAAATGAAAGCCTAAGCTCTATCATAATCCATATAGTAGTAGTTTTCTACCCATATATTAAAATTGAAATTATTGTGCCTAAAAAGCTTAAATGATGAGATTATAGCTTTAGGGAGTTGGTAAGGATAATTAGAATTTGGACATGTCACAAAGATGGGATTCATTAATACAAATGGTTAATTAAACAATATGTATACTTCTTCTGACTTTATATTAAAATTTATCTTTATTATCAACGAGATTGGTCCAAGTGGTAAACAGTTTGGTATCGCTTAAGCAGATCTCGAGTTGAGGCATTGTGTATGCAAAAAATTCCCGCTAGGAGACTCATCTACCAAAATCAGGTGTGCGACGTGGTTCAGTTTGAATTAATCAGGGCACAACCCTAAAAACCAGGTGAGCAACAAAAAATATCTTGTATTATATTAGATTATGTTTCCATTAAATAAGATATTACTAGAATAAGAAATTAACTTGGGATCCATGTCCTTTATCTTCTCTACATTTTTTTCTGCAATAATTAAATAATAAAAGTGGTTGAATTATTTTCTAGTTATTATAAAATATTTCTATCCATAGCCTCTTGTTTTATTGGCGCAGTCCAGATGTTCATCAAAGTGGAAATATGAATCATGTTGAGTGGGTTGTAACGGCGATATTTTATTAATATTTCAAAAAAAAAAAACACCTTTGCAAACAAATTCGTAGAGATAATGAGTGTGATAATTACATTTGACTTAAGGTACATTACTGATTAAATGAAGGATGACGTCCTCCGAAAAAAAATATTTTTTAGTATAATTACAAAGTGATTTTGTTTGTTTTATGATCTGAGTATAATTTTATTCGAATCGATAATTAAATAACGTATTTAATAACGATGATTTTAAAATTTGAACGTCTAAAAAGTCCATCGTCAATCTTTCTAATCATTTATCATGAGGTAATTAACCTAAAATACATGCTTGATAAGATATATAGTGTCACTGTTTTTATATCTTATGGTGTCTTCTTTTCTTTTTGATATGAGATTAATATTCCTACCACTCTCAGACATGACATTATTTTTCAATCTCGTGACGCTTTCATTACATATTATATCACGGTTGTTCACTTTGTCTATTTCACTCACTAAGACACTCGGTGTAAAATAGGACCATTACACTATTTCTAAAAGATTTAGTCATTAACTAATGTACTCGTCGATCGATGATGTGATTTAATTTGAAGGAATTTATGCATATGCTAGTTAGAGTGATATTGAGAATTGAAAGAAATTTTAAAGTGGTTAACTGAAAAGCTAAGATTCTAAGCCATTAAATATGCTGATGCTGGTTTTCAACCCATAAGTCAATCACTAAAATTATATCAGTTGACTGATGTTAGTTGGTTTTGACTTTGCAAGCATATATATATATATATCATAGCATGAACCAATCACATTTAGCTTTGACATACTCCATTTTGTCAACCTTTAAATCCCTTTCAATTCTATGTAGATATGTTTTTCTAATAAAAATTTCATTGATAATTTGATATTAAAGATGGAAATAATAAAAGTTTTAGTATGTTGAAAATATAATACAAAAATATAATTTAAAAATAATATGATCACTAACTAGCGAGATTGGTTCAAGTGGTAAGCAGCTTGGTATCGCTTAAGCATGTCTCGACTTTGAGGTCTTGTGTATGCAGAAAATTTTCACTAAAAGACTCACCCACCAAAACCAGATATGAGACACGAATTGATCCGAATTAGTCAAGATAAATCCTTGAGAAATCGACAGGGTTGAGAAATCGACAGGGTAACAAAAAATAATATGATCACTTGACTTGTAAAAATAGAATATTTATAAAAATATAAACCCTAGATATACAAACCACATTGATTAATGTTTATCAGCCGCCGGATCCTAAATTATAATACTACTAGAAATCTAGAATAATAGCTTGAAAGAAAGAAGTAAACCTACCCATTATGATGAAAAGAGAGAAAAAAACCATGCTCAATTTCTTAAAATATTTTTAATACATCTAATTCATAAGTCAAAGGGATTGTTAGTCCTTTTGTAGATATTTTGTTTGTGAAACTCAACGATGGCAATAAACTTTATTTCATTGTTTAATTTAAAAATAAATAAATTATTTGCATGTATAATATAATGAAAATACTTTGATACACAAGCTTGTTAAAGTTTACACAAGCCTTTTAATTTTAGGGTTTAGAGGTTTAAGTTGCCGTGTAGAATTTAAGGTTTATAGTTAGAATTTAGATTTTAGGGTTTAAGGTTTAGGTTTTAGGGTGTTAGGGCTAGGAATTTAGATTTTAGAGCTTAAATCTTAAGGGTTGTGTAATTTTTTTTACACAACTTATGTATCAAAATATAATTCATGATATAAAATAATTAAAGCTAAATCAACATAAAAGTTTATACATATTAGTCAATGAGACATTTATTTAATGGGGAAGAAATCAAGGAGGATTCAAGTTCATGTCCCATAATATCTGTATTTAGCTCATATTTATTTTAGGGGACAAAATTAGGGGACGAGGACGGTTTTGCATCCCTCCGTCTTTAATATTTGCGGTTACGATTTTGGGGAACTTTCATTAAATGCTTCGAGGATTTTTTTCGTTCCTATACTCTTTTCGCGTAGATCCCTACAGTTTTCGGGGAATTTCCATGCCCAAAAAAATTATGCAAAATTACTATTTTACTGACCAAAATAAATGGCCAATTCAATTTAAAATATAAAACGTTTGGATACTTTGATTGGAAGCAGGTACAAGATGATGAAGATTGAAAGGGTGTTGTGTTGGGGAAGATTTAGACGAGAGTTTTAGCTTATATCTAAAAACTAAGATAGAAACATGTTGAGAAACTTTTTTTTGAGAAAGATGTTGAGAAACTTGGGTGTGGCTACTTTGAGAGAAAATTAAACTGATAATAATATATTTAGAGTTTTTTTATTAAGATATATATTAGGAATATATAGATAAATAAGTATATATTACGGTTCGGTTATCCCTACGGTTCGGATATAGCAATTCTCATCCTCATTTGAGCTTTGATGATAAAACTTCCTCCGTCCCCGTCCCCTAAGTGAAGATTTTGGTTATTCCCCATCCTCGTCAGTTCAGATCCCACGATTTTCGATATTCTCCACTCAATTCCCACCCTAATTTATTCTAGTTGATTTGTGCATCTAACTTAGTAATTTTTTAGTTGGAATTATAATCGACTTGTAGTGTCCAATTTGTTGAATTATTAAGGACAAGTAAATAGTTTATTAAGATTTCGGAGCTTAATATGGTTTGGTTATCGATTTTCGAGTTTGATTGAATAAACCAAATAATTGTATACATGCTTAATTTTTTTTTCTGTTCAATTTTCTTAGCTCTTTAATAACGCACACACATCGTGCACACATGGTGCTCATCTTGAATTACTTAGATAAAATACGTCATCCTTTACCACTAGGATCACTCAATGGGTTCTTAATTAATTTTATCTTCACGTGAAATTAAATACTAGAATATTAAATAATATAATTCAATTACTTAATAGATTTTGTTAATTCCATATATATGTTTAATTTAATAATAGTAATTTTTAAATTTTATAAATAAATATAAAAAGGAAAAAGAACATACCAATTCGAATTATTCGATTTAGTTAAAAAGAAATTCATTCGATTCATTTTGATTTTAGTAATAAAATCATCTGATTTATTCAATTTTGATGGCTTAATCAAATTATTCGATTTTAGAAAGGACTCCATTTGGTTTCTCAAAATATTTTCTATTTTATTTTTAAATATATATATATATATATATTATTTTTATATGGGTATTAAATCTTGTCAAATCATTAAGTTAAAAATCATTGTTTACAATTTTTTTCAATTAGAAAATGTTGTAAGTGTAAAAAACAGTAAAAATACCATTATTATTTTATAATTTCCACATATTTTTGTTTTCATTGTCTAAAAATAATTTTTGAATTTTTATTTATTTTTCTGATTTTGAGAAAACAAAAACAAAAACTACCTTCTATTTTTTAAACCAAACACTACCTAAATTTAATTCTAACTCATAATATTATAGTTTTTCATTAATAGAAAAAATTAAAAAAGGTAAGTGGTTACAATTATGAAAAATAAAAAAGGATTATTTGTTTGCGAGTTTAAATTTGATACGCAGGCTGTGTAAACACAAGTCTGCCTATTTCTACTATAAATTAAAATTAAACCTAAACCCTAAATTCTAAATACTAACATAAAATTTTAAACCCTACAACTTAAACCCCTAAACTCTAAACCCTAAACTAAACTCCTAACCCCTAAAACTAAAAAATCTGTGTAAATTAAAGTTTACACAACCTGTGTATCAAATTTAAACCCACAAACAAATAATCTTTTTTTTTATTTTTCATAATTGTACCCACTTTCCTTTTTTTTAATTTTTTGTATTAATGAAAAACTATAATATTATATTGAAGTTTTTCTCTTTGTTTAACTTTTCAAAAGAGATATTAGTTTGGAAGAATTAAAACGGAGAAAGATCTTAATATCTGTTGCTGAATAAAAGAAAATAGAATTGACGGGTACGTGAAATGTACACAAGACAAGTTGCGAAGGTGGGTGCAAATGATTAGGAAGAAGAAGGGAAGAATAAAAAGGGTCATTTTCGGGGCTCTGACTCTGAGAGAGAGAGAGTGGGGTCCAGGTGTCAGTGCACGCGCGCACGCCGCGTGGACCCCACTCGTTGACTCTTACTTCTGAGGTCATATGAAGTGAAACATGACGCACGCTTTGTCATTAAGATTATGTTTACGGGACTAAGTACTCTTTTCTTTACTCTTCTCTTTGTCTTTCCTTTCTTCCGGCCGCCTCTCAATTAAGGGCGTTCATTTTTGTATATTGGATTAGATTCAATTTTTTAGATTGAATATCTAAAATTTTCAGATCGATAAAATAGTACGTATCTGGTCTAAAAAAAATTTAATATATAAATATTTAAATATTCAATTATTCAAAAATATAATTTAATTTAAGTATTTTTTAGATTTGACAGTTGTATTTATGATAATTTTGAAATTTTAAATTTAATAAGCAATAATTTGCTAAATATAACATGATTTATATCTATAAAAATTTTGATTTTTCTAATTTTTGGATATAATAAGCATCAAATTGTTAAATATAACAAGATTAATATTCATAAAATTTTGAATTTCCAAATATTCGAAATTTTGAATAATCCGAAACTTGAAATATTACAATTCGTAACCGATCCAAAAAAATAAAAAAAATAGTTTGAATCAACGAATAGTCAGTTCGGATCGAATATTTTTACGCACGACTATTCTCAACCATCACTGGCTCAGTTTTCTTCTATTTACTTTTCCTTTTTCCTCTTAATAATATATTATTATTAATATTATATATTAAATATTGTTGACATAAGAATAGAGTTGCGGTGGTTTATGATGATTCACCATTTATGATTTGAATAAAGACGCCTAAACAGTAGTGGAGATGTAACAAAGAAAGAAAAGTAAGGAATAAAAGAGGAGGTAGAAATTGGAATCTGACTTGAGGTATAGGGATCTTTTATTGTGATTATATTCGTGATTTTTTTACGAGCTGTCGAGTTTAGGGCTTATAGGTTACGATAGTTTGATAGTATAGTTCTGGCTATTAGGTAATAGAGTTGGCTAGCAGTTCAACAATACTTGATAACCATCTTGTATGGCTAGCCCATTGGTAATGGTCAAAAGCAATTTAAGAAAATTAAGCTGTGAAGGTCACCCTCATAATGGTTTGGTAATATAGTTTCTAATTCATTAATTGACTAACCCAAATCAGGTATTATAGAATTTTATTATAAAAGTAAAATCGCAATTTAATTTTCTTTATTTATAACGTTATAATTCAAACTCCAGGCCTAATATCTCAAACTCGCTTATCAACTAGTACCTTATATTAAACATCAATATGAATCATTTTGAACTATAGGTTCTTTGGTGCAAAATATCCTCATTGACATGTACCGACAGAAGTCTTAATCGACGGATAATAAAGCAAACCACATGGCTAACACTGAATTTGTTTGTAGAACAAAACTTTGGGAATGACATAAAGATAATATGGCAATGAAATTTCAAAACTTTTTTCTTGACTATTAAAAAGAAGAAAATTAGAATTGGAATCAGCATTAGTTGATTGAAATTGGGATAAGCCATTCACTCACGACAGAAATGAAGAAATAATTGTAAATTAAAATAGAAAAGTTAAGGTATGGTAAGAATTTTAAGCATTTACTGCATTCCTAAACTGGAAATTGGTTCATTCACAATGACCAAAACTATCTAATTTTTTTGATAGATAAGAGTGGAAGAGTACTACCATGCGCCTCGTTAAAAAACCTCCATAACCTAAATAGAGGAAAAAGAATACCAATGGTAGTACTTACATGAAATCAACATTAGTGTCTAAGTTGCACAAACTTTTTAACAAACGCTGGAGGCGAATCAAAGAGAGCTTCGCCAATAGGTTTTCCACGACTCTAACCAGCAAGAGCATCGACAAGACCATTCTAATTGCGGCTAATAAGTCGACGGCACATCTCCCAATCGCACGCAAGCAAAGATGAGATAGCATCCACGATGGGATTACCCTGCAGAGCAATAGACTCTTCTTGAATTATTTTAAAAGCTTTATAGTTATCAGTTTCAAGTATCACTTTCTGGAAACCAAGATTCTTGGCATGTTTTAAGACGTCATGAATCCCTCAAATTTTAGCCATAAGGATTGAACATCGGCCAAGGCTCCTAGAGAATCCAATGCACCAATCACCATTCTCATCACATATGACACCGCCACAAGTCGCGGCCTCATCCTCTAGACCGACTACTCCATCGGCATTAGCCTTAATCTAATCAGCTTCCGGCTTCAACCACCACGATGGCCCCTCCTCATTTTCCCTCCCCATGGCCTGGGATTTTTCCAAATCCCTCTTTATTCGAAGACACTCGCTTAATATGGAGTCACGCACCACGAATTCCGCGTCAAAGAGTTTCTTATTTCGCCTAATCCATAGCAATCAGCAGAGGATTGCAAAACAAGTTTCCCAATCTGCATGGTTCTGTACAAAAGTGCAAGGTTTTTGCAAGTTAAGAAGTAGCCAATCTTTAATCGGCAACCTTAAGAAACCAACCAGCTTAGCATGGTGAATCAATTGCTGCCAAACCACTCTCGCTTCAGTACAACCCCGGAGCACATGCCCAATGTCTTTCACATCATTGTTGCAAATTGTGCAACGTGCATCGGACACAAGGTGACGTCTAACGCGTTCAGAATTCGTGAGCAATTTACCATATAAGTCAAGCCAAATAAACACACGGATCTGTTGTGGAACTCTCAACTTCCAAACGAAACTCCAGTCAATCTCGATATTCTCCCACATCAACCCACTAGCTGCACCATAAGCTGATCGAGTACTAAAACTGTAACGACCCAGATTTCAAAATTCGAGAGTCGAGTTAAACCGAGGCATGAACCTAATGGTTGGGCCAAGATATTTAGGCTTTTGGGCTAGCCTAGTGTTGTTGGGCTTGTCATGGTTGTTGTGGGCTATTTTTTATGGAAGATGGTGGGGTTATTTTGACAAATAAATAAAAGAGGGCAAAAGGGGCTACCATTTTTGGAAGAGGGTGGGAAAAAGTGTGGTGAATGAAGTCACTATTATCCCCTTATTTCCCCTCTCACTCATCCTCATCTCCCACCCAAATTTCTTCATGTTCAAGGTCAAATCTTTAGGGTTTTGCTACGGATTTCTTGTCTAGCTATTTGAGGAAAAGTTTTAAGCAAGAAAGGATCTTTGTTTTGTGATAAGATTTGCTTGGTTTGGTAAAGAATGAGGTTTAGTTGGGGCTTGAAGAGGAAAAACATGAATGGAACTTTGAAGGCCTCTTCACCAGCTTTAATTCGAGGTTAGTACACCACACTCCTATAAATTTCCTACAACTCATAAAAATAGGCTTTGTGCATGTTTTGAGTGTTTATGGTTTGATATGCCTTGGTTGTCCCTTTAATTGTAAAATGTGGATTTCATGTTGTTAGGCTTAAAATTGGTAGAAACCTACTTAATAGCCTTACAATAACTTGTAGGTTCAATTTGAGGCCTAACCATATAGGTTAAGTGGGATTTCTAGCTGAAATCCTAACTCAAACTTTGAAATTCTGGGCTCGCATACCGGTACTATTGTACGCATATCGGTACGCCTGTGTAATAAATATGGCTGCTTGTGAAAGTCATACCGGTACTGCTGGACGCGTATCGATACCCATTGCTTAATAAAAATTCTAGTAGCATTTTTGCGTACCGGTATGTTGGGGGTGTATCGGTACTACTGTTATATTGCCTGAGGAAGGCTTTCACATACCGGTAAGCAAAGGAAAGAGTTTCGATACGGGTAGAGATCAGTACGGGGTGGATCACGTATCGATATTGGGTACCGATACGGTGGTAAGCGTATTGGTACGACTTGTCGTACCATTTCTTTCGAACCTAATTTGAGTATCGGTACTTGAGGAGGAGTATCGGTACCTAGAAAGACATACAGATACCCATATAGGAGTATTGGTACTCGTTGGGCAATCTACCCAAGGAATTCTAGTTTACGTTCGGGGCCCCTATAATTTGAGGCAAAGGGCCCAAGAGGTCTCTTAAGGTATAAAATGAATATTAAAACTGAGAAACTAAGATTTAACCCGTATGTGAAATAAAAGGCTAATAATTCGATAAATATTGGATGAATTGTGTGAAGTGGTAACCCATAGAGATCCTCGGTGGATCGATTTATGTTGTGTGGTAATTAGAGCCCTTATTGTGTGCTGAAGGGGCACCTACATAGTTGGTTCGCCTTAAATAGTAAGATAAACTAATGAAAGTGGTTAATGTGCACCTTCATAACATATTAATAAATAGATAAGTTTAATGGGGTGGCATAATAATCGATAGAAACCTTAAGGTGGTGGTAAATGTGTTAGAGCTGTGTGCGGTATGATATTTGTATCGATGATGTGTGCTGCGTGGAGGTAAGGTCATTGTTGTGTGCTGATGAGACACCTACTTAGTTGAGTCATCCCTTGTTATTGGGATTTGAATACCCAGATATGTGTGTTGCAACACCTTGAAGACTCCCGAATAGAGGATCCCGATGCTTTGTGGACACATGCCTTATTTGAAGATGCTTGATAAGAGATTTCGAGCATGGATAGAGGATCCCGATACTTTGTGGATGTGGGCCTCATCCACACGAGTATAGGATCCCGATACTTTGTGGATGCGAGCCTTACTCGTAGTGTAGGATCCCGATACTTTGTGAACGTGGGCCTCATCCGCACGAGTATAGGATTCTGATACTTTGTGGACGCAGGCCTTACTCGTAGTGTAGGATCCTGATTATTTGTGGACGCGAGCCTAACTCAAATTGTAGGATTCCGATGCTGTGTGGACGTGGACCTCACTTAATATTGTTGGTATTATCTGTGTAAATGTTGTGTGGACTTATAATGAATACGATGTGTTGTGTGCGGGTTCATGCATTCATAATGCTATGTGTTTAGGCGGTTATGGTAGTACTATCATTATCTTACCATAATATCATTCATGTTGCATTACTTTATTTATGATTTGCATGAAACATGGTTGAGTGGCGGTGTATCCACTGAGCTTTGTTAGCTCAGTGTTCAAAATCATTGTTTTCGTTCGCAGGTTAGTAGGTTTGGCACGTTCTTCGGAATGTACCATTAGTGAAAGATTCCAGCGCCTCGTCTCATCAGAGTACAATACTTAGGTTATTGGGCTATGTATTCGTCGGAACATATTGTACTTTATAAATTGTATTTTGATTACAATCGAGTCAAAGGTTTATAATGTAATTTTAAAAGGAGCTCTATTGTATATATTTCAAATATTACTTATACTTTATTGGATTTAAATATAATGGGTTTTGAAATTGATTGTGTATTGGGCTAAACTAGGTTGAAAATTTAATCGCTAGGTTTCAGGCGTGAGGCCCAAATGTGACATTCGAGTCGAGGGTGTTACATTTAGTGGTATCAGAGCGTAGGTTTAGCCAGTTTTAAGAAATGCTCGGGTGGTCAGGAGTCGTAGATAGGTGTCTAGCGAATACGAGCCCTTGTGTCTAAGTTGTACTCTTTTAAGACTAGAATCTGGATGAGGTATCTTGTGTTCACATGTGTCACTGGTTGCGACATTAAGATAGATTCGATTGCAGTCATAAGGGCCATGACATTGGCTGATTGTTTTGAGGATAATTTTGAGATCGGAGTTACCTCAGACTATAAGCTTGGGTTCATAAAAGAATGAAAGAGTTGAAGGTGTGCCCTCCTCTCATCACACGAGTAGTAATCATGGTTATGTGCTGTAAGCTACCTTGAGTTTATAGTGAGAACCTTCAGTGACGAGATTTTACGCGTTGGTGGACGGCCATTATAGTACGGATAAGAGGACTTGCTTTAGATTGACCAGTGGTAGAGTGTCAATCAGGGGTCCCTTCATGCGTAGTAAATGACCTCTAATGGTGGAGTACAATGTGATGAAGATGTAGTATGCCTAGCAGGTATGCATTTCCGTTTAAAAGTGGAGAGGTACATGATGGTTGTGAGGTCCCAAGTACGCTCTTTGTAAGCTGGATGCTCTTAGATCTCGAGCAAGGTATGCTTGTTGTAATTGTTAATAGTAGTGCCGAAAGAACATCATGGGTATTGTGCGAGGCAATACTTGAGTAAGGCTTAAGAATACATGGTTGACATAAACGGTGGAGTTGTCATTTTAATGAATTGATATAATCTTGGCTATTGGTTGTTGTCCGCTCATGAGCTAGCTTGAGATGTCAAGCGTAGTGTTGGAAGCTTCAAGGTTTTGGGGGAACCAAATCCAAGGTAATGGGAAAGACGAACTACCATCTTTTGAATGCGGTTCAGACTAGTTTGGGTTGGGTGGCGTAGGAAATAACCAAGGAAGGTCTTGAAGAGAGCCATATTCCCTTAATAGGAGGAGCATTATTGTTACGAATCCAATGGTAGTAGAGGGATCAGGAAAGAATAACCCGACCAATCGGATTGATGGTTACGAGACACTCAGAGATATCTGAGATAGATATGTAGTAGTCTTAAGGGGGATCCTGAATTTATCATCTTTTTCTTAAAGGCAATGCATGCGAATGGTGAGAGACTATCGAGTTTAGACCACAACTTGTATTCTCAACATAGGATATTTTCTTGGATGAGTAAAAAAAAGGGTACGTCAGTGGAGCTTTTATGAAAGAGATGAGAGATCAGTTCTTGTAGCCGGTTCAAGGTGTCAGAACAATGTTGAGTATGAGTAAGATTTTCTACGGTTGAGCCGTTATGCCCAGAGTTTTTTCTATCAAAGAGTAAAGGTGGTTGAGGTTTAGACTTGGGTTCAAGGTTGACATATAGATGCACGGGACAACGGTTTCACTTGGGATATTCTCTGAGTTAGTCGTTAGTGCGGAAGCACTCGAATGACTTCAGAGCCAACATTGAGTCAGTTTGAGGATTCTATAGATCGTGTTGTGGGGAACCAGGACATCATAAGATTCTTCTCAGGCTTCGTTAAGAGGGTTATGCTTTGAGGGGACCAAATAAAGTTGTTTTAGATCAGCTGAGGGTTGGTTAGAAATTTAGATTGAGGGTTTGTAGGGGGCTTCTCGATTTTTGTTATAACGAGGAGTGTTGGTGATTCGGCCCCAGCGTCTTTCCCACCAATTCGTGAGCCTTGTGGTTGACATCACCTTAGGGTATGTTTCTTGCTTGGGGGATTTGTTATGAGTGCCAGACATCGGGTCACATGACAAATTTCGCGCACCAAGTTGAGAAGCTGGGATGCCATCGCCATTACTTTTCTTTTTACTCGTCTCATTCAACACCACCCCTGAGGAATTCACCCCCTCCATCACACGAACAACCCTATGGTTTCCAGACTGAATTCCACAGTCAGCGTTCTTCAAAGTCCCCAACGCTTGAATAGCTTGTCCATTGTTCGACTTGTCACAACTACACCCGATTCCCCGTGGTTGTTCCTTCTGTGATAGTTCAACCTGTTTACCCTTATCATTGGAGAATACAGAAGCATCCACCAAAGGGCGTTCAAAGCTCGAGTCCATGTTTGCACCAAAATTATCTGCTTAAATGCTCAATAACATAATAATTAGGACCATTTTACAATTTCAATTTTTTTAATAGTCTAAAGGTGATTACAAGATAGTATCGGTTAATATGTATTCTTAACCCTTTGACAATACACACATCTTACAGATAAAACGATTAAATTCAAGTCTATTAAGATGAATATTATCCGCTTTTTCATTGAGACTACTTGTTTGAGTTAAAATTTGATTTGGTTTAAACATTTAGCTCGCGAGTCCCAACGACATTTCCTTCCATTATTTTAGTCAGCCGCTTGATATTTTAAAAAGATTAAACTTAAATTACATCATTTTTAGAGGACTAAGCTATAGATTTATCATATCGTAACTTTATTATTTAGTATTTTAAAGGGACTTGAATTAAAATTTTACTATTTAGGGAGACCAAAAACCCCTGTTGGCCCCTACCTATTAAGATATCTACTTCATCAAATAAACTTATAATCTCTAGCCAATAGAATTATATTAAAATCTCAATTAAATGTTTTAAATCAAAATTTACAAGTCTACCCGAAATCCACTAGTTGCTCATATTACCTCATTTTGTATGGGTTTGAATTCCAACATAAGAATGTAATATCTTTCTCTTTAATCAAAAAAAATATAAGTCGACCTATTTAGGGAGCGTTGTTATAATAAGAGACCCATATTCGAACAACATTGTATGCATGATGTATGCGTTTTTAAAGGATTAAGAGTAAAGAACAAATATTACCACCTAATCACACAAAAATATTTAAAAAGTATTGAATCTAAATATCACAATTTAAAAAGTCAATACAACAATTTCATTTTATTAAGGACTGATAAGGAAGCTTGTTGCACTTGTTGAGATTTGATTCTACAATCTCAAAACATTGATCGATTTGGGTACATGATAACAACTAGAAGTCTGATTTTCATTTGTTTGAATCAGAAATAAGACAAATTCATTAAATATAAAAGTTCAACAATAATGGGTTTTGGACAATGATAGTGAAAATACATACTATATTTAGTGATTTGATTGGTGTGTTTGTGCACATGTTGTTGTAATGTAGCCAATATTTTAGTTTTGATTTGGGTTCTGAGAATTTGAATTTAATATTTTATTTTATTTTTGGTACAATGACCATTCGTTCGAATGGTAGCTATAAACACAATGATGCCAAGTTTGATGAGATTGAAATAAATATCAGGGCAACAAATTAGGTCTCAGCCCAATAGAAGTTAAATAGTTAGTTATTATAATTTCATCATTACTGCTTTATATATATATATATATATAATATGGTAATTTTTTATTATTAATGGGGAAGTAAACTTAGAGTCTCGTTAAAAAATCTCTCTAAACTTAAATAGAGAAAAAAGAGTGCTATTGGTTTACTTTACAATACAAGCGTGAAAACTTCGACTATAAAATATATGGTTATATTTTGATACACAAGTTATATGAAAAAAATTTATACAACCCTTCATTTTTAAGCTATAGAATTTAAAACCTAAATTCCTAGCCCTAACACCCTAAAACCTAAACCTTAAATCCTAAACTCTAAATTCTAACCTTAAACCTTAAATTCTACACCCTACAACCTAAACTCCTAAACCTTAAACCACAACCTAAATCTCTAAACCCTAAAGTAAAAGGTAAAGTTTACACAAGCTTGTGTATCAAAGTATTTTTCTATATATATAATTTTTGAATATTCATAAATCTTCTAAACATGTTTAAATAAATTTAAACATGATTTCAAATCAGAGGCGAAATCAATAAATTTTGAATTATTATTATTATTATTATTAAAACTAGATTGATTGTAAATTTTCTATAATTTATAATCTCATATATTAGTAATGTTATTTTTTGAAAAAAAAAATAATTATAAGTGTTCTTGAAAATAGAATCCTTGGCATGAATTATTTGGGCAAAGCATACCCTAACTATATTCCTTTTACCCCTGGCAATAGTTAAAAAAACTATAGGCTTAATGGCAAAAATACCTTGAGTTAATGCCAAATAATTAGTTTAATCATTTCGTGAAAAACACACTTAATTTGACTTTCGAACTCTAAAATTGTATCAATTTAGTCCTTTTATTAACCTTCATCATTAATATGCTGACGTGGCTCTTAAGATAATGATGTGATAATTCACATGTGAATGATGACATGTCAAAGAGAACATTTTGTTTTTTACGGAGTTTGAAGGTAAAATTAATTTTTAAGAAGTTCGAGGATTTAATTGATTTTATGTAATGTTTAAACAAAAATAATATTGTTGTACTTTACCAAGTTGTGTGCTTATGGACGTCTTATATTCTGTTTGTGTTGTGACTTGTCATAATGCACGTGCTCGATAAACCTTACGAATATAAAACACAACAGTATATCTTTTTGAATAATTTAAAGGTGATTACAAGATAGTATTTGTACATACGTATTCTTAACCCTTTAAAAATGCACACACACCTTGCAGACATAGTAATTGAACCCGAGTATTCTAGGATGAACATCATCCACTTTTCCACTATGACTACTTGGTGGGTTCAACAATATAATTATTTTCAAATATAACTTTTTTGAATTTTTAATTTTTTATAGTGTCAATTTCCAATATGACTTTAATAATATTTTTATAATTTGAAATTAAATTTTTTTTTTTAATAATTTATCATTTTATAGGTTTTAAAATTGTAGTAATTTATGAGATCCACTAGTTAGCCTAGTGGTTAATGATGTTCATATTGAACCATCTTGTATGTGTCCGAATCTTGGTATAGGAATGTAATACCTACATAAAAATTAGTTAAGTCCTCACACTTCCTAAAAATCACTTTTGCGAATGAGGTTCATCCTAAGAGATTTGGGTTCAATCATTTTATCTACAAGGTGTCTAGCCCTTTGAAAATACACATACACCATGCAGACATTATGATTGAATCCAGATCTCATGGGATGAACATTATCCACTGAGACCATTTACTGGGTTCAATTTCAACTTAAGCAGAAAGCTAAAAAGCATCTAAAATATTACATAAAAATTAGTTAATTAAGTCCTTACACTTTATAAAAGTCACTTTTGCGGATGAGTTTCATCCAAAGAGATTTGGGTTTAATCATTTTGTCTACAAGGTGTCATTTTTTTTGACAATGCATCATGCAGACATTATAATTGAACTCGAGTTTCTTAAGATGAACATCATCCACTTTTTTACTGAGATCATTTGCTGAGTTCAATTTCAACTTTAGCATAAAGCTAAAAAGCATCTAAAATATTAAAAATCCAAAAACATGAAAAAAATAAAAATTCAATTTCAAAATGACATTTCCCCTTGTCTTATCACCCCCAGAAATGTCAACCACATCCTTGTTAACTTTGTTTCTACACAGTACTGCCAATTAACCTGTTATAATCCTTTTGCTGATTCATATATATATAAGATGCAGCAAATCGTTTTCTATCAATTTATTCAACCATAAAACCTTCCCTCTCCACACCCAAAGAAAAATCTTAAAGTTATTCACATTCACAATAGCAACCATAAGGCAACAGAAGCTTAGCTTTTTCGCCATGGCAGATGAGTTTAACACAGCAACAAATTGGTGGGATTCATCCAGGACAGCTGGTTCATCTTCTTCGTCTTCTGGATTCAGCTTTGGTTGGGCGACTGAAATGGCTGATGTCAAAACAGAAAGGTCTCCAATGGATTCGGTTTCCGGTAGTTCGGTTGTCTTCCAGGAGAACCCGAAGCTTCAAGCTACGGATTTACAAATGATGGGTTTGGGGCTTTCTTCTCAAGCCTTGGATTGGAACCAAGCTTTGCTGTAAGTATACTCAAAACCATTGATTCTTTGGCAAAACTTGGAAATTGTTGGTTTAAAGCTTTATTCTTTGTTGAAACAGCCGTGGGGAGCCTGAGTTCAAGCAAATGAACAGAGGGTTTTCACTCGATCAATCTCAGTTCAGTCCCCATGCAAGTTCCGCTGATAGCACCGGAACTTATCAAGGTCTGCCGTCGAGTTTTCAGATGGAAAACTCGACAGCTTTATACGGGAATCCTTCAACGATTCTTCCAGTACAACAACAACAATCATCTTATGAGAACCGTTCGAATTCGATCAATTATCAATATGGAACAACAAAACAAGAACAACAACATCATCATCAGCTCCACGGCCAGTTACATTTCTCAAACAATGCTCCATTTTGGAACCCATCTGCAGCTTCCATGGCTGGTCATGTTAGGCCTGGGTTTTCCCCATCATTGCAACCCCAGTTTCAAACAGGAAATTTCAATGAGAAAACAAAGGTAAAAGAAGAATCTTTCACTACCAGATTTTTCTATATTAGGGTTTGGAATGTTTTTGAATTCAAAGATTTTTATTTTTTTCATATGTCAGCAGAATATATCCGAAGTTCGAGACTCAAGCACTGTGGTGAAGAAAAGTGGAAACGAACCCACTTCTAAAAGGCCCCGAAATGAAACCCCAGCAGCCATGCCAGCTTTTAAGGTACCATCAGTTTGACAGGATTTGATTTTCCTTGAAACCCTTGTTTTTTCCCGGAATTTGTTTTCAAATTCAATAACTTTGATGGAAAATCATAGGTGAGAAAAGAGAAGATGGGGGACAGAATCACTGCACTCCAACAACTGGTTTCACCTTTCGGAAAAGTGAGTTTTCTGGTCATCTTTTTTAATTTCTGCTTTACTTTCTTCAACAAACACTGTTCATCATATTTATATGCAGACTGATACAGCTTCAGTGCTCTCAGAAGCCATTGAATACATAAAATTCCTCCATGAACAAGTCTGTGTAAGTTCCCATTAACACCTACTGATTCCTGTTATAAAAAAAAACATAAAATATTAACTGTTTTCTGACAAGGGTTTTGTTTTGTATCAGGTTTTAAGTACCCCATACATGAAAAACAACGAAGATGCCATACAACACCAGCAGGTATACCAATACAACATCATATTTTTCCTGCTATATATATAGATATAGTCCATAGTTTCATAATCGATTAAGCATTTTTTACTGCATTAATGGCAGAATCCTGAGAAATCCAAGGACCCTGAAGGGCTAAAGCAAGATCTAAGAAGCCGAGGACTGTGCCTGGTGCCAGTCTCCAGCACGTTTCCATTGTCACACGACTCGCCTGTTGATTTCTGGACACCAACATTTGGAGGAACTTTCAGGTAGAAAGTGAAGAAATATATAGGAGTATATATATATGGAACAGATTCTCTGCAACTGTTGGTGTATATTCTTATCAGGAAATCAAAACCCTAGACAAGTTGTTTGTGGGGAAGAATAGAAGAAATTTACACGGGACTTTGAAGTATTTGATCTAAATTAGTTAACTAATGTGTTGGGATCTTATAGTTAAAAAAAAAGGTGAAGCCCCATAAGGAAAACAAAAGGACTCTTCAAAGAAGAGGGGGCCAACAACAGGCAAAATGATGGAAGGATTTGGGCACTGTTGGGGGACCATATAAGATATATTAATTTATTTGTGTAATAATTGAAGAATAATTATTATGAGATCAAAGGATGTTTTATTGGCTTATGAATATTGATTAATTCAGAATTAATAGGAAAATACTTTCAAGATTAATTTAGAAAAAAATATATATATTTTTGGGTGTTACCTACAACATTGTGAATAGAGGTGCCACTACTACCTTTAGTTTATTAAAAAAAAAAAGAAGGGATGAAATTAAAAAGAAAATAATTGAATTGTGGGGATATGTCATTTGATTGGAAATCTCACTGATTTTTTTATTTGCTTGGAATATGTTAGTGGGGGTCAGAAGCTGGCCCACTCCAGCTCCTACTTTCAGCCTTAATTTTATTTTATTTTTCATTCCTTTAATTTTATAATAAAATAATATAATAATAAATTATGAGATGTAGTGTTGTGATTGTTCATCCTTTGATTACGAGGTTATGAATTCAATCTCTACTCTTAAGAATGATATACATTTCATGATCAATTGTTTATCTTTTGATGAAAATACCAATAAAAAATTAGTCACTATTATTGCTAACGGTGAATAATTTTGTTTTTAAAAATAACATAATAATAATATATTTAGTTAGGATATTTTTACACCGTACAAATTATAAAGTTTTATATTGATTTTAAACTATTGGATGAATGTAAATTTATGGTTGAAATTCTCTATTTAAAAAAATCTCATTTTCAACCTTCAATCTCAATTATTAATTTACACACATTAAATGGTTTAAAATTAGTGTAAACTGAAAAGTTTTATATTATATAACTAAATTTTATCATATATATATATATATTAATTAGAGGAATGTATGTACAAATACTATCAGTCATGCTTTTGTGCTTTTTGAGTGGTCACATTGAAGAGCTTCTATTGGAAGGTAAAGAAAAGGGAATTTTATTTTATATTTTGAAATAATATATATATATTTTTTGTATCCATGAGTTTTTTCTAACGATAAAATTTTGATACACAAGCTGCGGGCCTATATATTTATACTATAAAATTTAAATTCTAAATTTCTAACCCTAACACTAAAAAACTAAATCATATATCCTAAATTTTAAACACCAACATTAAATTATAAACCCTACAACTTAAACCCCTAAACTTTAAACCCTAAATTAAAACTCTAAACCCTAAAACTAAAAAACACGTGTAAACTAAAGTTTATATGGCTTGTGTATCAAAGTTCTTTTTCGTTCTTTTAATACTTTCAATTGAGACCTTTGGGGGGAAAATATCCTAGATAATAACCAGAATGTATGGCCTTCCCTGGTCTTCTTCATTAAAAGTGCTTTTTTTTATATAAAAATTAAACTTAGTCGTTTGCATTTGTTATGGTGATTGTTTCAAGTCTTTAAAAATCTAAATAGTAAAAGTTAGAAAAAAAATTGAAAACCCTAAATTTTAATCTCAAAAGAATGAACTTTATGAGATTCTACAATCTAATAATCTTCTTTTGCACTCCTTTTCTTTTTCTCCAAAGTACATAATAAAATTCACCAAGAAAGTATAATAAAAATGTATATTTAATCTCAAAAACCAATTGAATTATATATAGTTTAGTTGAGTCTCCTCAAATTAATAGATATTGAAGTATATCAATGATTTTACAAGATTGAATTTATTTGAATTAATTTTATATTTTGTTCAATATTTTTTTGAATTTTTTTAATGTGTTTTCATAATAATATTTTTTCAATTTTAATACTTGAGAGACTATCAATCCCGATCAAATCAAATTTAGGTAAATAAAGTGTTTGTTTGTTAATATGAGATCCAAGTTCAATGCAAACTCAATCCAACCCGATCTATGAATACCTCTGTAATGAAAATGCGAAATATATAGTTCGACGCATATACCTAAATAGTAGATTCTAATCACATCAGTCATCAAGTTCAAACTTTGATAATTTTCCAGCAGAAAGAAAATGGTAGGTCGATGTAGGTTTCAAGCACGAAAATTGGTAGACATCTCTATCGATTTGGTCCAACAAAAGCTCCCCAGAAAATTAGATACGGTTCTCAGAAAAGGCAACCACTTCTGATGTACTAGAAAGTGGGGAATATAATAGAACATTGCAGTTTCCAATTGGAATGTCCGAAAACAAAACAAAGCCACGGTTCCGGACAGTTTAGGCATTTGAAAAATGGTAAAACTTTGATACACGGACTGTGTAAAATTAATTTTACACAACCTTGTGTACTTACAATATAAAAATTCAAATTCTAAATTCTTAACCCTAACCCCAAAAAACTAAATCCCGCACTCTAAACCCTAAACCCTAAATTCTAAACACTAACATTGAATTCAAAACCCTACAACCTAAACCCCTAAACTAAAATCTTAACCCATAAAACTAAAATGCACGTGTAAATTAAAGTTTACACGACATGTCTATCAAAGTTTTTTCCTTTAAAAAATCAGCAAACTTACCCTAAATTAAAGGCTTAATAGTCAAATAAGTGCATAAACTATACATTTTTTCAGTTAGGTGCCTAAACTGTATTTTAGATCAAATAAGTGTTGAAGTCCGAGTTGAAATCATAGAAATATCGTTGTAACAATCAAACAAGAAATCTATTATAGTTCGAAATTTAGCTTGCCAGCCCATAAACCGACACTTTGAGAACTATTTTCAGGACAAATGGGTGCAAATATATGACTCAAAAAGTGGGGGAGCTTGAAGATCAATGCCTGGACAAGGGGCCAAATAAACAACAAAACTATGAACCAATTACCTTACATCATTATTCATCTACAATAACACGGGATACGGGGCTATAAGGTTAATGCTGCCATAAACTAGGATACCAGAATAAAACTAAAATTATTGAACCAACTAGTATTAAACTAGCAGATTTAGTGTATCATAATAATTGCATAGTACAGAACTAATCACTCCTAAAAAGAACATGCTATGGGCTTACATGATACCTTGTTAGAAGGGAGAACTTTTAGTCATTGCAATGAATAAAAATTAAATGTCAGATGTAGCTTGGGAATGTTGCCAAGAAATTTAGCTTATGTCAAATTGTCAATACCTACGGTTGTCATTGCATTTCAATTTCCAGGAATCAGATGGGCACACAGTAAGTGTACAACTACAACGAAAGCATCCAGAGGTCTACAGAGTGCAAAAACCGATAACATGCCAAATGTAAGTCTAGCATGCGGAACTTACTAAAACATGACAAATAGTATAAGATTTTGTAGTTCAAAGCAATGATGAGGAATTTAATGTCCTTAGTCACCATTCAGATTGATTTAATTTCTAAGCTCTGGCCCCAAAGAAATAAATTCCTGGCTCCACTTGAATCCTGCTTAACCTTGTTCTTTGAGGACTCACACATATGGAGCTATAAGTCACAACAAATAAGTACAGAAAATGATAGCAGCAACTACATCATGTGATAGTGACTCAAATACACATATAGGGGATTGTTGTGATCTTAAACTAAAAAATTGTCAGCAAATAAAAGAAACAGACTCCTCTCCCTAAACCCGACAACCTGCCTCCATATTATTGTTCAACAAATTCAAGTACACAAATCACTCGATTATTCGGATAGCACAAAAATTTTAAAGCTAAACTCGAAAAAAAGAACATAGCCTTTTCTCAACCCAAATCTATATGCAACATGCAAAACTTCCAACAAACAATTAAATCATGGTTTAATAATATATGCAAAACAGATCCATTTAAGATTTCCTGGTTTTCTACACTCGGCTCATTCACTTTTCTACCATCTAATCAGTTTTCCCCATTTTACTAATTAATCGATCCAAGCAGACATAATCGAATTGAAAACTAAACTTTAATCTATGAATTTACCTTCTTGATCATGTCTCATAAAATAGCTTAATCCCAGTACATCTGAAACTACTGGCGTCCGTAACTTCTAAGGTTATTTCTAAACTAACTGACTACAAAAATCAATAGCCAGGAAAAAAAGAATTGATACTGCATCTCTCTGGTATCCAACTCGAAATTAATTTCGAACTTAAAACAATTAAAAGTCTCGTTTTCCAGCTCCAGATATTCTAATTATACGATAGGAAACTAATTTTTCACTCTAAATATTCTATTGTTAACTGAAATCCCAAACTTTCTGTTAAATTGTAAACACAGAAAAAAAAAACAGAGGTCAGCAGAGTCAGAACAAATCAGACGAACTAATTTCAAAAATTAAATCAAATAAATCTGAAAGAAGAAGGAAAAATAATCACAAATCTCAAACTCAGCCAAAGTAAACAAAAAACCAGTCAAGCATCACAATCAACAACATTTAACACCAAAAATAATTAAAAAAGAAGGGAAATGGAATTAATAATACATACACAATATACACTTTGGTTGCCATTGATGAATTACTCAGAAATCACAATCAAAATATTCTCTCTTTTTTTTAAATCGCTCTTTTTTAAATTATCCGAAAACAATGGTTGACGAGTGTGGACAAATGCGGAGCCCCGAAACCTGTATTTATAGTTGCACGATGGGTTTAATTTAATTACTCGCTAATTTTGTGATTAGCCAAAACGCTGCCGTACGATGGGGTTTTAAACACGGGGTTGGTGGATTTATTTAAAAATAATAAAGTGAAATTTAGTGATGAGGTGGTGTTGTCACGCTCATCATCATGTCGTCGTTAAACATAAAATTTATAATGAGTCCATGTGGTAAGTGATTTGGTATCGTTTAAACATATTTTGAGTTTGAAATTTTGTGAGATAAAAATTATTTGCCTTTTTCGGTGCCTCATTCTATGCTCTAATACAAAAAAAAACTAAATTCTAAGCTCTAATCCAAAATTATAAATCCTAAACCATAAACCCTAAATTCTAAAAGACACCCCTATTCATAATTTCATAAACCCTAAGCCTAAACCCTAACTTTAAACCTTAACCCTAAATCTTAAACCATTTTTAATATGGGGCATAAATAAGGACACCGAAAAGGAGCAGAAGATTTCTATTCAAGTTTGGGAAAAAATTTTGATACTTTTAGTTTTAGGTGCTAGGGTTTTAGTTTAGGATTTAAAGTTTATAGGTTTAGGTTGTACGGTTTAGAATTTAAGATTAGTATTTAAAATTTAGTGTATAGGGTTTAAGGTTTAAGATTTAGTTTTTTAGGGTTAGGGTTAGAAATTTAGGATTTGAATTTTATGGTGTAAATACACAGGCTTGTGTAAAATTAGTTTTACACAGCCTGTGTATCAAAGTTTCACCCTTCAAGTTTTGTGTATGCAGAAAATTCTAATTAAAAAATTTATCCACCAAAATTAAGTGTGCGTCACCGGCCGTTCCACATTAACCAGAGCAAAATCCTGAGAGTCGAAAGGTCAACAAAGAACAAATACCACACACTTTACTATTTATCTAGAAGGAAAATTCTACAACATGCGTGTCGCATACTGTTGAACACCATTAACGCTGCTGAACACTATTAAATTTTTTAATAAAGATTAAAAAATTTAAGGACTAGACTTATAATTAAAATTATTTCAAAAGAAATTTTAAATTTAATAAACTTTTATATTTTTATAACATTTTTAATTGATATATTATAATCAAATATCTCAAAAGAAATTTTAAATTTAATAAACTTTTATATTTTTATAACATTTTATATTTCAAAAGAATTTTGAGCAATTGTTTTTTCATTTGTTAAAAACCCAGATCAAAACACGTTAAAAATAATGGTTTTCAACATTCCTTTGAAATAAAGGTGGCCGGCGGCGTCGGCGGCGGTAGCAATAGAAGAAAAATAAAAGGGTTGAATTTAAGATTTTTGATATTAAAAATATTTTAGGATATTTAATTTTAATATATTTATTAAAAAATATATAAAAAATGTAAATGTTTATTATATTTAATTTTTAATTTTCTTTTAAAATAATTTTAATTATAAGTCTAGTCTTTAAGATTTTTAATTTTTATTAAAAAAATTAATAGTATTCAGCAGCATTCAACATTAGTGACGTTCAACGGTGTGCGGCGCTCGTTGTAGACTCATCATATCTAGAAACATATATTATGAACTCATAAATGGTTCTGTGAAATGTGAGCGTTGATATTTTAGGGTAAACTACATAAATGGTCATTCGACTATGATTTAATTTTTTGTTGAGTTTTCTGACTATGAGAAGTTACAAATAGGTCTCCGACTAATCGCAACTAATAAATCGGTCAATTTTCGTTAAAAATAAACGACTGATGATGTGGCAGTTAATAAAATTTGTATAATAACAAATTTAACCCTTAATATTAACATTTTATTTTAATTTGCTCCTAAATTTAAAATTTTAGCTCCCAATATTTAAATATTACAACATTTTAGTCCCTTAAATCTTAAACTTCATCTTCTTCCCTTCTAAAAACAAAAGGTATGCATCTCCTGCTATGGGTAGTTCATCGTAGATGGCTACCGTAAACATCAATAAAGGTTTTGATTCTCCAACGGTTTTCCACTACTCGTACAAATAGGGTTGCAGATGGCTACCGTTAACATCATTGGAGATTTGTTTTTTTAGAAGGGAAGAAGATGGAGTTTAGGATTTAAGGGACTAAAATATTGTAATATTTAAATATTGAGAGATGAAATTTTAAATTTAGGACCAAATTAAAATAAAATATAAAAGTTGAGGGTTAAATCTATTATTATTCATATTTTATTAACCGCCACATCATCATCATTTTATTTTTTTTTACATAATTGGACCGATTTGTTAGTCGCGATTAGTCAGGGGACCTATTTATAACTTCTCATAGTCAGGGGACTCAACAAAGAATTGGGTCATAGTTGGGGGACCATTTATGTAGTTTGCCCGTATTTTTAAGAGTTTTTTTTTACAATGACAACCGATTTTTTTTTAAAAAAAAAACCATGGAATATATCACTAATATAACGCATTCAGAAGGGAGAATAATGGGGACTAGTCCACCAAAATCTTGTACAAAAACTAAAAGCTCAAAGAAAAGTAAATACTTCTAGTGAGATTAGAATATCGTCAAAATCCACAAGCCTTCTTAAATTTCCTTGTCTCTATCCAAACAAGACGCATTACTGGGTGAAAAAGGAGTGGTGAGTGAGCCAAACTATCAGGCAAATTGCCCCGCTACACATGACTGATTACATCGGAAAACAATCATCAATCGAGTGAAGATCTACCTTTCTATGACCACCGATAGAATTATAATAAGAAACTAGCGTCGTAAAGATCTCTGTACGAGCACTAAACGACCACTAAGGTATGTTGAAATCATGCCAAAACGACAGATGAAACAAAATCACAAAAATAAAGAAAAATCATGCCACAAAGGCAGAGATTCCTATTAAAAATATAAAAAATAAAAAATAGCGAACCCGAAGGTCGACAACCAATACTAAGATTGGTTACCAACCACCGGCTAAGAAAACAAAAGAAAAAAAGAGGTTGTGGCGGCACTAGGAACAGGACAAAGAAAAATTAGGTTAAAATTTTTTAGGCTGCGACATAAAGGATCTAATTTTTAAGAGATGTAAGTTTAAATAGTTTGTTTACCTATCATATATGGATCTTTTAAAGGACTAAAATTATAGAAGAAATATTATAATACGATCACACTAGCGTATCATCACATTTTTATGTTGCCAAAATCAAACCAGTGTCTGCATGGCACATATGGTGGTGAAGTCTCTCATGCTATATGCTGATCCAAATAATGTGTGTCTCACTTGTAATGATAATTTTAAACACGAAAAAAATAATTAAAGTACGATATAAAATATTTTATAACATGAATAAGTAATATATAGTGTATAATACTAGAATCTATCAAGTGGTTCAAGTAAAAAAAATTGTTACTTTTACATTCAAGTTTGAGTAATTTGTGTCTACAGTGTATATATTGTTAAAACACAAAAATTAATAAACATATACTATTTTGTAATCACACCAAAATATTAAAAAATTAAAAAAATAAAATAGAAATCAAAATAAAAAAGTTGAACTAGTAAATTCTTTTAAAAAATTGTTTAGCTTGGCAATATTTTGTATGAATAAAGCTTAATTTTTTAACTAAAATATCTTCTTATTTCTATGAATTCATTAATGTGTCGTGTAAAAAAAGTATAATGCTAAAAAAATGTCTAAAACGTCTGACTGAATAGTCATTTTGTCTTTTATTCATTTTTTGAACTAATTTAACCCCAACGTTTTATTTTGGGTCAAAATGGCCCATCTACGGATGAAAACTGTTAGCCAACTGACAATAAATAGCTTGAAATGACATGACAAACCTACATGACAGTGCATGTCGCGATAGCAGTGTCATATAAACAAATATGCTGACTTTACATAATGACACATCAGCCAAAAAATATTTTTTCTTCTGACAAGTCATTTTGTTAGGTCAATTCAAGCTATTTATCGTCAGTTGACTAACAGTTTTTATCCGCAGAGAGGCCATTTTGCCCCAAAATGAAAAGTTGAGGGTTAAATTGGTTAAAAAAATAGAGGCCAAAATGACTATTCAATCAAACGTTAGAGACATTTTTTTGGCTTTATGTCGTAAAAAAAATTACACAAGCTTAGATATTTACTCTTTATAAAATTAAAATTTAAATCTATAATCCTAAAATCTTAATCATAAACCCTACACCATAAACTCTAAATTCTAAACCTTACAAACTAAATCCTTAAACCCTAAAATAGAAAGGTTATAGTCTAAAGACTATACAATATGTATATTGAATAATTTTTCTATAAGTATTAGGAAAAATATTCTATGTACCGGCAGTGAAAACAAAAAAATTCCACAAGTTCCTTAGTTACAAGGTCTGAAGATTCATTTTAGACTTTAGGATTTAGGGGTGTGATTAGGATTTAGGGGTTAGATATTAGGGTTTATGTTTTTGGTAATATATTAGAGGTTTATGTTTTAATCTATAAACCCAACATTCTAACTATAAACACTAAATTCTAACCACAACCCTTAAACTCTAAACCACTAGACCTAAATCCATAAATCCTAAACTCATAAACCCCAAACCTAAGCTCTAAATCCTAAATCTAAAAAGCTTGTGTGAACTTTAATTACACAAGCTTATGCATCAATTTTTTTTCTTTTCCTTAACAATATTCTTTTTAAGATTTACTTCTAAATTTTCTCCTTAAAAATATAAAGTATTTTACAACTACACCTATAATTTGTTGATAATAAAGCTTAGACTTATTTGAAAGGTTCAAAGAAATTTGCAAAAGTTCATGTTTGATTTAAAATATTATATAATTTTGGGATAATGGCACAAATATCCCATGTATTTTGTCATTTTGTCAATATGGGTCGATACTTTCTAAAAATTCAATGTGCCCTTTTACTTTACTTCCGTGTTCTATTGTGCCCCTGAGCCTAACGCTGTTAATTGGTGACGTGGGGGAGACATGTGGCACTCTCACATGTTGCCACGTGTCATTATTGTTTTTTAAACTTTAGATTTATTTCTGAAACCCTTTAGAAATTGAAGACCCAGGTTCCAATTTCACCATTTTTTATTATTTAAATAAAATTCCCCTCTTCCGTGAACTCTTTATTTTTCCAAAACTCTAACCCTTTTTTTTCTTTGCTCCGACGCCGTTTCCTTACTCCGACCAATTAAATTCGACCATTCTCACCCTCCAACAACCACCATGCTTCTCTCCCCCTTGCCCGCACGATCACCCTTGGCCATCAGCTCTCTCACCCGCACATGCCAGCGGTCTCACCTGCGGCTGCAACAAACTGCTATGTACTCACCCTCGTCCACTGCCCTTATTTCGTCTAACCACCCCGGTTGCAAACCCAAACGACGCGTTCTTTCGAATCTCATGCCACTAAACCCTCTCGGCTCCCTATCTTGAACCAAATCCTCAACCGGAGCACCTTGGCCCTCAATCAACAACTCCGACGCTTTTGATTCTGCACCATGTAGTCGTGTTAGGACCCAAAATTTCCCAACCACCAAAAGAATCTCGAGGTGGCACTTTCAATATCCCAGACAGAATATGATTGCTTGAAGCAGGAGATCAAACACGTGAAGATCTTGTTGGAGGACCCTCAGGTAAAATAGGTTGCTGCCAATAATTTAAAATTTCAAACTAAAAATATTGATTCTGTTAGGAAGATGAAATAATGTTACAGAGAGAGGAGAAACAATTGAAAAAAACCCAAGATTCACATATTGAGCTTGTTTTCATTATTCAGGAGTCGGGAAAAAATAATAGCAAAGCAGAAAATTAATAATCTTTTTGCTGCAAAATCTGAATATGAAAAATCGCTTGCAAATTTGACATGCTTTCTTGAAAGATGGTTGGAGGATTTCGGTTGAAGGTGGTCGTGATGAAGAGGAAGGGTTCAAGACGTCTAGGGTTTTACTAAGGAAAAATAAGAGAAAATGTTAATTTGCTTAGATGCCCTTTCATTTCCTTTTATTTTATTTCTTGTCATGAAAAAGAAAAGCTAAAATTATTTCAAAGCCCCCAAACTTTAAGTGATTTTTTTGCAAAAAATAATGACACATAGCAGCATGTGAGAGTGCCACGTGTCTCTGCCATATCACCAATTAACGGTGTTAGGCTCAGGGGCACAATAAAACACGGAAGTAAAGTACAAGGGGCACATTGAACATTTAGAAAGTATCAACCTTATATTGACAAAAGTGACAAAGTACAGGGACATATGTGCCATTATCCCTATAATTTTCACTAATGGTTAGCTTTTGACCTTGGCAGGATTTAAGGAATTCCACATCATGGATTGCACTACAGACCATTGAGAAGCCAATTCAGCGTCTTCTTTCTCAGTCAACAAAATCCAACACCCTCTCTGTCATCCATGATACAATTATATATTATCATATTTGCATGATCCAATGGTCCAACCACGTAATAATAATGAGGTAAACTACATCAGGAGTCACCGAACTATAGTTTCTTTTCTATTTTAGTCACCGAACTATATTTTTTTTTACAAAAAATATCACTAACGTTATGTTTCATTCCTATTTTGTTCACCAGCTGTTAAAAACTTAACGGTTTTGTTGATGTGGAATTTTATTTTTTTATTTTCCATGTCATTTATTTTCTCTTCTCGTAAGCAATATATGTTATTTTATAATATTTTTATTCAAACTAATAGGATGGTGACATGTGTCACTGTCTATTAGTGAAATAAAAGTAATGAAAAATCAAGCCCCTTATGCAGCCAGAGAAATTCGACTAATAGACAGTTACATGTGTCATCATCCTATTAGGCAGTTACACGTGTCACCATCTCTCTGGCTGCATAAAGGGCTTGATTTTTCATTCCTTTTATTCCACTAATAGGCAGTGACACGTGTCACCATCCTATTAGTTTGAATAAAAATATTATAAAATAACATATATTGCTTACGAAGAGAGAGAAGAAATGACATGAAAAAATTTAAAAATAAAATAAAATTCCACGTCAGCAAACTCGTTAAGTTTTTAACGGCCAGTGACCAAAATAGGAAGGAAACATGACGTTAGTGATGTTTTTGCTAAAAAAAAATAGTTCAGTGACCAAAATAGGAAGGAAACATAACGTTAGTGATGTTTTTGTCAAAAAAATAGTCTGGAAACCGAAATAGGAAAAAAACCATAGTTCGGTGACTATTGGTGTAGTTTACCCTAATAATAATAATCATTCACACCAGATACCAATTTATATCATTTTATGCGTCTTAAAAAAGTTGAGCTAGTTTTTACATGATTTTTTTGGGTCTTTTGGTGCTCTCTCACCTAACTATAAATTATAATTGAGGGCTCATAAAAACTTCCTCCGGTGATCAACGAGGTTGGTCCAAGTAATAAGTAGCTTGGTATCACTTAAGAATGTTTCGAGTTCAAAGTCTTGTGTATGCAGAAAATTCTCGTTAGAAGACTCACTTATCATGATTAAGTGTGTGACACGAGTCGGTCTGAATTAGTTAGGACACAGCTTTATGGAATCGTGAGGGCATCTAAAAAACTTCCTCCAGTAAAAAATTTGCATTTCATCGTGGTTTTGTGGAACCCTTTTGGGGGAAATTTTAACTAATAGTATTATAAATAAATGTTGGGTGTAATGGTAAAATATTAAACTTTTAAATAAAAATTTTGATTTGAACTTTGAAAATAAGGGAGAGCTCCATACCTGATCATGGACTAAAACAATAATATAAGATTAAAAAAATGAAGTAATACCACTAATCCTGTTTAAAAAAGAGCTTGAAACTTAGAATCAAACAGTTAATTGAACCCAAATATGTGGTTCAAGTGGCAGCATTTTGTTGAAGATACAAAAGTAAAAATCTAGAAAGTCAATATTTTATTACCATGATCTCATTATGATTTTAAGAGTTCAAACCCTATTGAAAAAGGGGAGATGGAGATGTTGTTTCTCCCAGAATCTACATGTTTTATTGGGAAAATCTTATTTGATTTGACCTTTTTGTTCATAACTTTTCAGTCTTTGTCAATTTTTTAACTGCATTTTGGACAAGTTATAGAAACAATAATTTAGTAACTACGAGATGCGATGTAGTGGTTATTCGGTTCATCTTTTAATTATAAGATCAGAGTTTAATTCTTATAGAAAGAATGTAGCACATTTCTTGATTATTTATTTACCTTTCTGTGCACTACATAATTGTAGTGGGTCACATGTCAATAATATATAAAAAAAATAAACCGCTAAGACTTAAATTCATCCTGCAATAATATACATTTCAATGTTCCCCTCAGGCTGCCATCACCCCTTCCATAATGTTTCAATCTTTTATTTTTTGCTTGTTTTCTATCAACTGCTAAACAGAGGCCTGTTGCTACATGTTCCTAATCATGTTGTTTTATACATCTGTGGCTTTGAAATAGGTACTGCTTTTTTCGATTCGAATTGATCATTTTGAATTTTTGTTGAAGAAAATTTCTCACCAGTAGGCATTTGCAGGAAAAAATAAGCATCAAGTTTCAAGTGTGACAGGAATTGTTACTGATAGTTTGGAGCATAACAGATTGAATGACCATACAACCTTTTCTTATCGAGCCTCTAAATAAGACATACTTATTTCGTTTCTCGAAGACGGTCCATTGTTGCGGCCGCCGCCGGATGAAGAATCTGCTTCAGAGGGTTTATTGTAAAACACGAAACCAGGTTGTTTAGGCGAAGGCAGTTCGTTACGACTTCCCAACATCACAACCACGGATGACATGTTTGGTCTCTCCTCAGGATGCTGTTGTACACATAACAGGCTGATGTGTATGCAACGTAACAACTCCGGTAGATCGCCGGTCTCGACTAAGAAATCACCAGCAAGAACCAAAGGCTGGTCTTCTTTCCATAACCTCCATGCCTGCATCCAAAATTTAAAACATTTTAGCATTTGTAGTTTAGGTGACAAAATGTAATGATAATTCAATCTAATGAGGTTTACATGTTCAATGAGGTTATTGCCTTGGTCTGCAAGATAAAACCCTCTATTCTTTCTTCCACTTATAATCTCCAACAACAAAATCCCGAAGCTAAAAACATCCGATTTTACCGAAAACTGCCCATCAATAGCATATTCTGGTGCCATATAACCACTGCAGAAATTTGTCAGCTAAAAAATGAAGGTTTTTTAATGGGGACTAATGGATCAAACAGTATGACAATGGCATAATAGTACACTTACTAAGTTCCAACTACTCTATTTGTATTGGCTTCTGTTTGGTCTCTTCCAAAAGCTCTTGCCAAGCCAAAATCCGAAATTTTCGGGTTCATCTCACTATCAAGTAGCACATTACTAGTTTTCAGATCTCTATGGATAATCCTCAACCTCGAGTCTTGATGAAGGTAGAGTAGTCCCCTCGCAATCCCGCAGATAATTTGGAAACGCTTGGACCAGGTTAATACTGCATGTTTCGTTTGATCTGCAAAGTACGCATTCATGCATTCGTAAACCAGACCAAAAATGATAATGTTGAGAGGTTTTGTAATGATTTATCAGACCAAAAATGAAAGAGTCAAGGCTTCTATTAGGCATGTATTCGTAAACCAGCATTCTCTCATCTCCTTGAATGCAGCAACCAAGAAGCCTCACAAGATTCCGATGCTGAAGTTTGGCAATCAACCTTACTTCATTCTTAAACTCGGTTGGTCCTTGTCCGGAACTCTTTGAAAGTCTCTTCACTGCTATTTCTTGTCCATTTGAAAGTGTCCCCTGGAAAATTTTACAGCATTTCAACGAGCTTTCGATAAAATCGTATACTTAGAGATCTCTATACAAAAACATAGTAAATTTTACCTTATAAACAGGACCAAAGCCTCCTTCACCTAACTTGTGACAAAATGAAAAACTATCAGTAGCTTGAGCTATTGTACCAAACTCGAATACTGCAAGCTCCATATCTTCATTCTCTTTATCACTTAGGTTCTTGTCTTCAACTTCACCTGAAAAAAAGTATAATTAGTGTAAAATGATTAAATTTATGAGAACCATAATTAGTGTTACCTTTTATCTTTCTCCTTCTTCTCCGAATGTAACAACTAACTAACAGAAACCCGAAAAAGGCACCAATTACAGTTGTAAGTATGATGGCACGCTTCACCTTAGAGTTTTTCTTTAGTTCTGCAATTATCAATATTGGTCAGGATGCACAAATATTAATTATTTATTACACAAAATCCTAATAAGAAAATGTTCTAGCTCTGTAAACTGATACCTGTTTCTGAAGCAGACACTCTGATGTAAAGATCTTGACCGTCTGATTGAAATTGTTTGATATCAATCAGATCACCAAACCACATCACGCAGCCGCTACCGCCTCTTGTAACATTATAATTAGTGTATGCCATGCAAGAACAGTTCCTCAAGCACTCATCCCTACATTCCTTGAGATTCATAGTTGTACTAACCCAAGAATTTGTGGTGTCTGGGGTTTTCACATTCTTAATTCTGATAAATCCATCTCCTTTCTGGCAGTCCAATGGCTTACTGTGTATACACCCTCCGGAGTAATCCGATGAACTCCATCTTTGGGGCCATTTCGGCACGAACCCTGTCAAACATTGACAATAAAGTGGGAGATTATTGTTATCACAGTTCCCATTTGGACCACAACGTTCATATCTGTCACAATAGTCAGTTGGGATGACTATAGTCTGCTGCCAGGTTTGAGTTTCTGGGTTCCATGTGTACCTTTCTCTTGCACTATCAGTTTGGTTCAGAACAACCCTGGACAGCACTGATTGGTTTTTGAGGAAATATATGTAGTAAACCTCATTTTCGTTCCATACAAACTCATAATCAAAGATCCGACTCGAACCTGAATTTGGTGCCCCACTAAATCCAGTGCCAATCCATAATCCACTCCGAGAGTACTTCTGTAAGCCTTTCCATTGCACCATTTCAGGGCTTCCTTCAAGTTCTACACCATAAGTTAGATCACCTGGAGATGGATCACCCCCGTTCTTCCAGGCAGAGTCTTCGATCGATGCCGGTTCTTAAATCAACACCAATTTTCATCCCTGGTAACATTGTATCTGTTGGATAATCAAAGCTTTGCCATAAGTAGTTCTCCGGATTACTATCGTTTGCATCTCTGACAACAAGGTTACCAGAATCCAGTAGCTGCAATACTGGATTCTTAACACTTGCTGTCATATTAGTCGACCAAACAGTTGTTGTGTTCTGAACTTGAAGCACAATTCTGCCACTACTTTCTATCTTCAACAAGCCAGAGGAATCGTTTATTGGGTTAATCCTGTTTGCCACCCAAACAACAGTTTGCATGGGGATGTTGTTGTACCAGATTCCCAGGTAGCGGTTCGTGGAAGTGCCTGGAGAGAAGAAACCTAACACAAAGGTTCCATCATTGGAGACCAAGGTCATGGCATCAGTGAGTGACTCTGCCAGAGAAATGGTGTCGATTGCGGTCGAAGCTTTCGAGAAGATGATGAGGAAACAACAAGCACTGTAGAAATAGAAACCCATTTCCATGGATGTCTAGTCTAATAGCACATTGCTTGCAGAATTAATTACACATTCCATTTTATTGAACATTTGAAATTCAAGCATTGACTATAAAGACAGAGACAACAAGTATTTTATATTCAACTGACTTTGAAGATGCTTATCTTTTTCCTTTAGTTCAGACTGTTGAGAAACATACCTTGATCATCTCCAGTATTTAAACTTATCTGAATAGAAACGTAATGTAATATAATAAAACCAAAAAGTCAAGTCTTTCATCAGGCTTCTTGCCAAACTTCTGCCGATTTGATCAGAAACATAGTTTATAGACTAAACTAAAACTACAAGGTATGTCTTTCGAATTTACAAGAAATTTCCAACACATATTGTCTGAAGGATCACATAAGATTTAGTCTTGTTTAATGCTAATATTAAATTTCGCCAACTTGCATCCCTTTCAATTTTTTTGTTCTGTTTCTTGAATAGCATATAAAGAACCATGTTGAATTAGCCTTTGCAATATCGCCTACAGGATCTGTTCGAAGTGTTGGTCAATGGATTGAAAGGCAAAGGGGAGCCTAAAACTGCTATATTTAAAGGTTATGACCGTATTATCCGGCTAAATTGCAGGAACTAATCTTCTAATGTATTAGCCCTGTGTCATATCAGGTATTGGTCAATGGAAGCTGAACAGTAAGTTCTTTCCGAAGCAAGGACTAGGTCGGAGTGATCCACTCTCCTCTAATCTATCTATATTAGGTCAGAATGTTTTATCCTTGGGGCTCCTAAAGGCTGAAGGTGACCAAAAGTTAAAGATGATCAGGCATAATAATCGGTGTTGTCCGATTTCTCATTTGTTGCTCGTAGATGACAGCTACATTTTCTTGGGGGTTAAGCAATCTTCGAAACTTGGTAAGTATTATATATTCATCTGACTTTGAATATGCTTACTTGTTTTCTTGAGTTCAGATTGTTGAGAAACATTCCTTGATTACCTCCAGGAACTGTTATTAACTTTGCAATAGTTTAACCTTAAAAATCAATATTGGGATGAAGTTAATATAAGTCTACTTCTAGACTACAAGAATTTAAAACTATGAGTTTGACCAAGTACCATTCACAGTGCAACTAAATAACATCATTTCTACGTTTGCTGATTGTATCAAAATTATAATTTATAGACTGTATAACTTAAACAACAAGGTATGTCTTCTGAAATTCCAAGAAACTGCAAACACATTGTTAATGATAGTTTGGAGCATAACTGATTGAATGAACCATAGAATCTCTTTTTTACCACGCCTATAATAATTATAAACTTATTTTGTTTCTTGAGAACAATCTGTCGATGTCAGGTGAAGAACCTGCTTCAAAGGGTGTATTGTAAAACAAGAAACCAGGTTGTTTAGGCGATGGCAATTCATTACGACTTCCTAGCATATGAACCACGGATGACATGCTTGGTCTCTCCTCAGGATGCTGCTGTACACATAAAAGGCTAATGTTGATGCATCGTAACAGCTCGGATTGATCGCCAGTGCCTACTACGAAATCATCAGCAACATCCAAAGGCTTGCCTTCTTTCCATAATATCCATGCCTGCAGCAAAAGTTAAACCGTTTTAGCATTTGTATTTAAAGTAACAAAACATAATGATAATAGTATCAGTTGATGTTTACATGTTCAATAAGGTTGCCGCTTTCATCTGCATGATAAAACCCTCTATTCCTTCTTCCACTTATAACCTCCAACAATAAAATCCCAAAGCTAAAAACGTCGGATTTTACCGAAAACAGTCCACCGGTAGCGTATTCTGGTGCCATATAACCACTGCAGAACCTTGTCGGATAAAGAATATGAATTTTTTATTGGGGTTTATGGATCATATTGTATGGAAAAGGTAAATAACTACAATAAAAACAAAATAAAACTCGGACAAAATTAGTGATCATAGTTGCCCCTCTTTGCTCATTCTTGTGAAACGAGAATAGAGCAAAGATAGAAAAGCACTAATTTTGTCTCTCTTCCTTGTCTGAGGTTCGAATCACCATGCATTGAAGGTCCTATTGATGGTTCGAAAGATTAACGGTCAAGCATTGAAGGCTTTGCTGACAACCCAAATCACCACTTACTGAAGGTCTTACTGATGACTTGTACTGACAGTCTCACTAACGGTCCGAATCGCCAAATAGTAAAGGTATTACTGAGGATCCGAAAGGTCAAAGATCGAGCACTAAAGGCTTAATGGATAACCCAAATCACCACGCACTGAAGGTCTTATTGATGGTTTGGAGAATTAAAGTCACGCACTGAAGGTCTTACTGACGGTCTAGATTATCATGCACTGAAGGTCTTACTGATGAACAGAAAAAAATAAAAGTCCAACACTGAAGGGTTTACGGACAACCTAGCTCACCCTGCATTGGAGGTCTTACTGATGGCTAGAAAATGAAGTCAAACACTAAAGGATTTACTGACGGTCTGAATTATCATGCACTGGATGTCTTACTAATTTTCAGAAACAATAAAAGTCCAACACTGAAGTATTTACGGAAAACCTAGTTCACCATGAATTGAATGTCTAACTGATGGCTAAACAATGAATTCAAACACTGAAGGATTTACTGACGGTCTAGCTCACCATGCACTGGAGGTCTTATTGATGGCTGGAAAATTAAAGGTCGAGCACTGAAGGCTATTGATAGATTAACATCTAACACTGAAGATTGATAGTTCAGAAATGAAACCATGCACTGACGGCTTTGGTAAAGATCTTGAAATAACATATTGAATCTTTGTTGGGCTAGTTCTTTTCGTTAGGAACCCTTGAACTTTACTGAACGAGTTATCCTTATTAAGAACTCGTGATTCTTTATTGTGGTCCACGTTTCACGAAGTCATGGACTGAAATCTTTGATTGGTTTTACAAGGGTGTAAATTGAGATCTTGCTGGAATCTACTTCTTCACCCGTGAAGTTACCGATTAGAAATTTTTTGAATATTTGAATGCATGTCAAAAAAGATAAAATGATTTGATGCATGTGTTAGCATGCCCCCTAACCTATGGATGTCTAACTATGTATGATGCATGAATGAATACCAATTGAGGACCACTTGAGCGAGTCTTCTTCTTCAAGGAAGTTCATTGAAAAGTCTCAGTCTTGTTTCTTCACTAGGGCTCCATTGCGGCTAGGATACCCCATCTCACACTCAGGTTCAACCTTCCAAAGTGTATCTTTAAAATTTACACTGTAAACTGTTCTTTTGCTCAATTTCTTAATTTTTGTCTTGGAAGTATCTTTGGTTATTAAATTGATTGGCCATCCTTATGCCCCAACAAAATTTGCCCCAGAAATTTTGTTGCTTAACCTTGCTCTCTCGTTGCTAGCAAACTTTTGACTTCTTTGTCAAATAACTGGTTCAAAAAGGTTTCTCCTATCCATTTTGAATCAGACTCTCAAGTGTAAAAGATCTTGTTATCTTGTAGACAAAGTGACCCCCTTTTCCTCAAGAGACACCTCATCACCTCATGTCACATCTTGCCACTTCATGTTTGGGCTTTATCAATTATTGTCCATCTAAGATGATCAATTGCATCAACAACCTTGCATTTTGAAATCTATTTTTGAATAAAAAAAATCTTTTAGTTCCTTCAAAAAGTCAGTTTGCTAACCGGTATTTTAATGAATGATGCATTTTTAAATTAATATATAGGACTTGGAAACCCAAAATTTGAAAAGAATATGATTCCTTGGATATTAAATGTGAGAGTGTCTTAGATTCAACCCCCTGTGATCAATGGCTTGCCTTTGAATGTTGTGGCGATATTTGAAGTTGCGAAAATTTTCCCAAATTGCTCGGTTCATCCTCGTGATTATGGTATTTGCTTGATCCGTTAAAAAAATACTCCTTCTAGTTCTCAACATTTTTCTCCTCTTATAAATATCATTTTGAGAATTCAGGGTGCAAACATAAATTAGAAGTAACTTGCAATTATGATGGTGTCAGTGTCTTCAAAGATTCATCTATGATGCTAGGGTATTGAATAGGTGGAGCATAGTTCCTTATTAGATTTGTTCTCCCCCCACGACTCCATCAAGATGCTCCGAGACTTATTCAATTATCCATTGATTTTAAAGATTCATCTCTGATGCTAGAGTATTGAATAGGTGGATCATAACTCTTTATTAGATTTATTCTTCCCCACAGCTCTATCAATTGTTCATTTCTTGAAAGTTTTTTTTAAAAGGATTCTCAAATTCAAGCAACTCTATCGGCATTTCCTAGGAGATTTTCTTATCATTGAACATTATCAAAGAATAGTAGTCTAGCTTTTCGCACTTTACCGACTAGAGCGGGCTGAGCAGGAGATTATACTTCATCGTGATCACAATGTTCAATTAATCTTTGCATCCGAATTAGTGTCACAATAGGTATGTGATATCCAAGGACCTTCGAAGGTAAAACAAGATATACATATATACTCATGTTTTAACAAAATGTATCTTTTCATTGAAATAAAGATTCGCAAACAAGATAATCGCCCTTTACAAAAGATCAATGCTACTTTCAGGCCAAAAATAGCAAAGTTGATTTAAAACATTAAAAAGGAAAACAGAAAATGCAAGGACATTTACGTAAATTGACATCTAAGAAAAGAAACAAAGACAAGATGCATCCAAGGCTTTCGGCAACTTGGGGACTGATCTTGACTCCTCGATCCTTCGATCTTTTGGAAGAACATAACCCCTTAGCGGCCACCGTGATTAGGCAAAAGATTGGTTGCCACATCCAGGTGTTGAATTATAGAACTCCGATATTGATCAAGTTCTGAATCACTCTCTTAAATGCTTTGCAATTGTTGATATAGTGTCCAGTGATTCTCGCATGATATTTGTACTTAGCCTTAGGGTCGTACCATGACAGATAAGGAGGTTGCATCGGAGTAAGATGATATGGACAAACCAAGTTGGCCTCAAAAAGCTTGGGTTATAGCTCACTATAAGTCACGGGTAGAGAAGTGAAAACTTTTTTCTTTTAGGGTTCTCTTCAATCGAGCCTTGTAAACTTGTCGTCATTGGGTTTGGTGCGATCAATACGTTACTCGAGCTATGAGTACTCATATTACTTACCTCGTTGTCTTTTTTTCGGGCACTTTTACATATTTTCCCTGGTCTTAAGCTTGCCACTCTTAAAGCAGTCTCAATGGATTCTGTCGTATTCACAAATTCGACAAATCCTAAGGATATATTGCTGATCATTTTCTTAGAGTGGAACTTATAGTGTGTCCACAAACATGCGGGTGATTTTACTCTTCATAACGGGTGGCTGAACTTGCGCTGAGATGTCTCTTCATCTTTGGGTGTATTGTCTAATATTCTCATTTTTCCCCTGAGTCAACCCTTGAAATAATGTCCTATTTGTGACAATGTCCTTCATGTGTTTGTATTTCTCAACGAAGATTCTTGATAGATTATTCTATGACTTCACATTTGTTCGGCTTAGCCGTGCGTACCAACGGGCAGTAGCCCCAGTCAAGCTATCTTGGAAACAATGAATAAGAAGCTTTTCATTCTTTAAGTGTGTCACCATCTTTCGGCAAGACATGGTCAAGTGAGCTGAAGGGCAAGTGGTCCTATCATACTTCTCGAAATCTGGCACTTTGAATTTAGGCGGGATGACCAAATCATATACTAAGCTTAATTCATAAGCATCAATTCTATAGTCATCGATTGCTTGTATCAAGCTGACTCTTTCTTCTATTTGGAGGCGTTGCTCCCCAAACTTCTTTTCGAACTCTCTCCTTAGTCTTATCTCTATTTCATTCATCAAATTCAAGTCTAAGATTTCCGTATTAATGTTATTCTCGAAACTATGCCCCCCATTGACTAAATTGTTAGTAGATGCCCCGGCTATGTGGATATTTTTCAGAACTAATTATTCTAGTTGAACCTCTGTGTGGGATGTGTTTCCACCTAGGTCCTCCATATAAGAATGTTTATCGACAACATGGGTTTTTCTAAGTTCCCTCTTTCCTAACAGAGCGATGACGCAGGATTATGATCTCTTCTTGATACTTCTCGATCCTTGACTCAATACCACTCAAGCATTCTTCGATATCCCTTTGCGACTTCTCAACACTAGCCAATCTATCTTCTATAATTCTGGTTTGAGAACATGTGCCGTAAGAGTATGAAATGATTGCATTTGAACTTACTGTCATAACATTTTCACCATTAATCTCATGGTTTAATTAATCATGCAAGATACATGCTATGAGATGTATGGAACAAAATGATAAAATAAAATGCAAGAATGTATGCAAATAAATGTGTTGATTCTATTGGTGATCACCCTTGAGCAACTCTCATCGGATTGGAAAAGATTCTTGATACAAAGGAGACAGAAGATCTTCCACATATAAGACTCGACCCTGACTTCTAATCCTTTGATGGATCTGAGTAACTAAGAGAATTTTGATGCCTTCCACATTTTCGAGGCAATGAAAAGATAAAGTGATTCGACTTCCGCGGTTAGAGTCTTCCCATATCGGGTTGCCTCTTGCATCTGAACCGTTAAAAATGTTTTGTACTAATCTTGATCTTGAATAAATTGGCTAGCATCACGAAGGTGCCTAAATAGTCTTGAACTGTAGCTTCAAGTCTAATACTGACTGGCTTTAAACTAGAGAAATCTAATATGGCTACGACATTCTTAGAAAGACCGATCTAGCTTTCTCGTACCTCTTTCAAATCCCGAAAGTCTTTCTGTTGTAGGTTCACCTAGGTATGCTCTGATACTTCATGGTCATTTGGAAAACTGTCATCTTAAATCCTTTGGTTGACTTCAAAGCAATGTCGACCTCCCGAGCTAATCTCCCTTTTTTTTGAGATATCTCTCATCCATAATGAAAGATCTCTAATTGGGCAAACCACTTGAATCAACACATTTATGTCATGCATTGTTGATGCAACAAAAACATGTGCAATGAAACATAAAAGAAATAGGTTATTGCCAGATAAAGAAATGAAATGAAGCATCAAACAAACCTATTTACACCATCTACAACACCTAGGTTATCGGTATGGCTCTAAAAGGGGTGGGATTACTATGTTCTCTATATGCAGTTTTGGTACTAAAAGGCTACTCAAATTGTCTTTGTTGTCCCCTTTTAAGGGTAGCAAGGCCCCCGATCATCACCCATTATAAAGCTCCTTTCAATCGAGTTTAATTCAAGGGGATCCATTCGCCATGTCCATACGTGGAAACAATATTCCCACGAAAACATAGGGTACTCTAGCAAACCGAAGGTACTTACTAGGCCCATACGAAGGAACGATATCCTCACGAAACCATTAGCGTTTTCCCCCACTTAAAGAAACGGGTTTAAATGCCAGATTTTAGATGCGTTAAAATAAACTCGCATTTATAAACAAATATTAATTTAATTGTCACTATAATTCACAAATATTAGTAAGTGGTGATATTTTCCAAAGGCTTGACTCTCTTTTGTTTTTTTAAAAGATAAAAACCAATCCCCAACGGAGTCGCCAACTGTAGCGACTAATTTAAAAAATTTTATTTTTTTTCTTTAAAAAACTTTGATTTTATAAAAAATATTGAATTTCGAATTTTGAAAAAAACATTTTTTTAAAAGGGAATATTTTGTTAAAAGGGGGAAATTAAATAAAATTTGGGGAAAGTTGGAGAATTTTGAAAATAAAACTTGGGAGTCGCCACTGATCATTTTAAAAGAGATAGACCAGATACCAAAAAATAAAACCAAAGATAAAAACAGGTCCACGAGTCGGTTACGGATGGGGAAGGATTAACACCCCTACTCCGCCCAAAATTGGTACCAAAAAATATTACGGCTTTTTAATATTGAATTTTCCGAATTAGAGTGACATTTAAATCAAAATTCAGTTATACATGCGAGTAAATTTTAAGAGCCCCGTTATTCGAGAATAAACGAAAAACCACCACCACAACGCTTGGTACTACCCGCGTTTACTCTCAAATAAAAGGGCACCGCAGTAACAGTTTATATCCCGGATGTAACATATAACCGAAGAGCATACGAATATGTGACAAAAACAAAGCATGAACAAAAAAACAATGCTAACATAAACAAAGATCAACAAAGCTAAGAAAACAATCACAAGACTAACAATATACACAAAAAAACTAAATATATTAAATATATAGGAAAAATATATACATATATATTACAAAATCTTATAATATATTACATTAAAACATTTAACCTTTAATAGATATATACATAGTTCTACGAAACTAAATAACATATACATTTATATTATTTATAAAACCTTAGTATGTATATTATGTGTAAAAAGGTTTACTCTTTTTTTTTTAAAAAAAGTACATAAACATAAAACTATAACTTGAGCTTTGGCAGTAGCCACGTATACATACCTCATAATAACTGTGTATGTCATATATTATACTATATATATTGACAAGGCAATAATATATCAAACACTAATAAAGATTCAGAACAAACATTCAAACCAACAAACAAAACGGGTAAACAAGCAAGTATGAATAAATACAAATAAGGACTGAAATATAAACAAATAAAAAAGAATCTGAAAATTTAAAATGCATGAATAGGAGGACCAAAATAAAATAGAAAACAAATTTAAAAGGGAGAAGGGAATTAAACCAATGATTTTGGGGACTAAATTAAAAATAAAAGCAGTGTAACGACCCAGATTTTTGGATCCAAGAGTCGAGTTAACCCGAGGCGTGGGCTTCGCCTTTGGGCCGAGTGTTGAGCTTTCGGGAGCCTTTTTAGGCTTGCCATTGTTGTTGGGCTTGCTTAGTTGGAATTGGGCTTGGTTTAGGATGGAAATTGTGAGGGGTAATATGGTGATTTCATAAATGGATGACAAAGAGTCTGGTGGTGTTTAATCTTCTCTGCAGAAAAATGAACCTTATGAGATCATCTTAGTCCTCTTGTCCCCCTTCCTCTTTCTACTCTCATTTCCTTACCAAGAACCCAAAGTTCAAGGTCAAACTTTTGAGAGTTTGAGTAAGAATCTCGTTTGGGGCAAGAAGGGAAGTTTGTTCAGCATCTCAAGATCTTTTATCCAAGGAAAGATTCATTTGGAATGGTGGGGGTAGATGTTTTGCTGGGTTGAAGAGGAAGAACGGGAATGGGTTCTTGAAGGCCTCTTTATCAGCTTTAATCCAAGGTTAGTACACTACTAACTCCTATAGTTTCCTGGAAATCATGAAAATAGACATTGTTGCATGTTTATGGTGTTTTGGTTGAGATGAAGCCTTGGTTGCTCTTTAATGGTAATTTCAAGATTTGATGTTAATAAGGCTTAAAATTGGTAGAAACCGACCCTAAACACCTTCCATAAATTGTAGGTTGAGTTTGGAGGTTTACTAGTTTGAATTGGGGGTTAAAGATGAGATTTTTAAACTTTAGACCCAGAGTTCTGGGTTCGAGTACCGGTACGGGGGTAAGCGTATCGGTACTACTCCGTAGGAAATGATCGATTTTTATACAGGGCGTACCGGTATGGCTTCTCGTGTATCGATACCCATGCTGCGTTTGAAATTCTAGTAGCTAGTTGGCGTACCGGTACACAAGGGGGTGTATCGGTACCACTGTTCCATTGAGGTTTGGGATCGGTACGAGGGTAAGCGTACCGGTACTAGGGTACCGATACGCGGGGGAGCATATCGGTACGGACTATTCAGTTTTTCTTTCGAATATAATTTGAGTATCGGTACTCGTGGAGGAATATCGGTACCCATAGGGGAGTACCGATACCCACATAGGAGTACCGATACTCGCTAGGCAATCTGCCCAAGAAAGTCAAGTTTGCATTCAGTGGGTTCCATAATTCGAGACAAAGGGACCTGAGGGTCTTTTAAGGTATAAAATGAATATTAAAACTGAGGAACGGAGTTTTAAACCCGCATGTAAAATAAAGGGCTAATAACTTGGTAAATAATTAAGGAGTTACCTTGGGTAATAAAACAGCGTGGGCTAACGAGTCAAATAAGGGATTAATTGAATACTGCTCCATAATGTACTAGCAACTCAATAATGTAAAATAGTGATGTGCTGTCGCTTAGCAACATTAGGGAATCCTTGGGATCGCGTTGCTTGTATGCATGGTAGGCATTGGTTGGTTTATATGTTGATGTGTCGAGTCATATGGGCACTTGATTGATGGGATCCGGATACTCAATGAAGAGTGTTGCAACACCACGGTTTGAGATACCGAATGGAGATTACCGATGCTATGTGACCTGGGCCTCATTCGAAGATACTCGAGGGAGCATTCCGAGTATGGGTGTACGTTCTGATGCTATGTGACCTTGCCTCACCCAGGGTGTATGATCCGATGCTATGTGACCCGGCCTCACCCAGGGTGTATGATCCGATGCTACGTGACCCGGCCTCACCCGGAGTGTATGTACCAATGCTTTGTGACCCGGCCTCACTTTAGAGCTGTGTTGTTGTTGTTGATGTTATTTTTGCCTTGGTGATCTGTTGAGATCTCGGGCTTGGTTGGGCTTTGTGTGCCATGAATGATGATTGTTATGAGGTTTGCATGTGTTTAGGCGGCTAGTGGTAGCGCCATTGTTATCTTGCCATGATATCATATCTGTAGCATTGTTCTTATTTATGATTTGCATGAAGCATGGTTGAGTGGCGGTGTATCCACTGAGCTTTGTTAGTTCAACGCTCGAAATCATTGTTTCCGTTCGCAGGTTTGTAGGTTTGGCTTGTCTGCTTGGAGGAGCACCATCAGTGACAGATTCCAACGCCTCCCCTCCACAGAGTACAATACTTAGGTCTTTGGGCTATGTATTCATAGGAACCTATTGTATATTGTAAATTGTATTTGAATTTTCAAATGATCGAGTCAAATGTTTATAATGTAGTTTTAAAAGGAGCTCCATTGTATATGTTTTTGAATATTTATTATGTTTTATAGTAAATTGTAATTAAATGGATTTGTGGTTTGGGCTAAACTAGGTCAAAATCTTAATGGTTAGGTTTCAGGCGTGAGGCCCAAATGTGACATTCGGGTTGAGGGTGTTACAAGCAGAATATTAGGGGACTAAAAACAACATTTACCCATTAGAAAACCACATTTAGGACTTGTAAGACTGATGAAAGAAACAAGGACTAAGGATTGAATTTAGAAAGACGAAGTGACTTAGAATGATATTTGAAAAACACAGAAGGTTTTAAAAGGTAAAAAGACCATTTTTAATTAAGTGCTCGGTATATATTTCAAATTTTGCTTTTTTACTTCATTTTTTTTGCAAAATCATATTTTAAAACTCAAAAAAACTTTTCTTCTCCGTCGGGGTTCATCCCCAAGTCCAGAAACCTAAGAACGCTGTCGTACCGACCGTCGTTGGTCATTGTCGGCCGTTACTTGCCGGCGCGGGCGAATCTAAACGTTTTACACAAATAACCCCTTTTTGCTTTTAAAACCAAATCCGCCCTCCGATTTTTCAAAAGACACCCCGATATATTTAGATCCGAGGAAAACTGTAATTAAAAGCTCCTCTTTTTTGAATTTTTTTTAAGGAAACATTTGTTTCCTCACCGGCTCACCACTCATGGCCTCGGGAAGACCGATAGGCTTATCATCGAAAAAGGAACCGTCCCTGACCGTTGCATGCAATGGCAGCTCAAAACTTAGAGGTAAAACTTTAATCCCATTTCTTTTTTCTTTTTCTTGAATTTGAAAATAAAAAAGATGGATACCTCTAAATGCTTTTCTCTTTGTATCGATTCTTTGTGGAAATCTAGAATGGGTTTACAATGATTTTAGGGTTTTACTTTATACCCCTAATTACATGAATTTAAGAAAATTGAAAAGAAACTATGTAACTTTCTATTGGTCGTCCTTTTGATTTTGTTTGTATTCATGTCCTAATCTATCATTGTTGGCTCTTTCTGCATGCATTTTTGATTATTCTGCTTGTTTGTTCCCTTGCATGTGGCTGCTGGTGAGAATGGGGGACCAACAAAGGACGGTCGACGTGGTGGTGGAGGACAACAATGGCAGCCAAGGAGTCAAGCACGTGGCGTGTGAAGGAGGTGGAGAGACAAACGTGAACTCCACGTTGTAGCTGAAAGTTAGAGCGCGTGACCTCCACGCGTGAATGATGGACTGTTGGACTCCTATTTGATTCCCTCTGGACCGTTAGATCAAAAATTGATCTGACGGTAGAGGCTGGTCTGCGCAAAGGGCAAAAGACAGATTAGGGCAGAATCAAACTTAGGGTTTTTTGTTATTTAGGTTTAGGGTTTTGGGCCTTAACGGGCTAGATATGTGTAATTAATGTTTTTGGGTTTTAGAATATTGTAAATGAACTTATTTCAATTAAAAAGGCTTTTGTTTATTTACTTATCTATTAATCTAGTTTTTTAGTTTGTTTTTTGTTAATTCAATAATAATAATAATAATAAATATAATAGAGGCAATACTAATGACAATAATAATAGTACTAATTATCATAGCAAATGAATAAAATAAGATAAATAACTACAATAAAAATAAAATAAAACCCGAACAAAATTATTGATCACAGTTGATTTCCTTTCAATTCATCTTCCAGAAATGTAGTGTCACGTGTCCATAATATATCAGAAAATAAACCGCTAAGACTTAAATTCATCCTGCAATAATACACTTCAATGATCCCCTCAGGTTGCCATCACCCCTTCCATAATGTTTTAATCTTTTATTTTTTGCTTATTTTCTATCATCTGCTAAACAGAGGTCTGTTGCGCTATGTTCATAATCATGTTGTTTTATACATCTGTGGTTTTGAAATCGGTACTATTTTATTCGTTTCGAATCGATCACTTTGAATTTTTGTTGAAGAAAATTTCTCACCAGTAGCCATTTGCAGGAGAAAATAAGCATCAAGTTTCAAGTGTGACAGAAATTGTTACTGATAGTTTGGAGCATAACAGATTGACTGACCATACAAACCTTTTCTTATCGAGCCTCTAATACTGATACATTTATTTCGTTTCTCGATGACGGTCCATCGTTTCTGGGTGAAGAATTTGCTTCAAAGGGTTCATTGTAAAACACGAAACCAGGTTGTTTAGGCGAAGGCAGTTCGTTACGACTTACCAACATCACAACTGTTGCGCGTAATAAGTTCTACGCAAATGTGCAAGTATACATGTCGCAAGTTATAGTATAAAAGATATCGTCTCCACAGGGATTGGTGCTACTTCAAGAATCTAGTCTCTTGCACTGTAAAAAATAAAAACACAAATAAAAGATTATAGAAGTTTAACTAATCTAGAAAGCAAATAAAGTAAAAGAAAAGATGAATTCAAATGAGAGAGATAGGCCAGGTTATCGTGAGTTGAGGTGTGATAGCCGATTGGATCGTCTTGGTAAAAGAGTGCACGGGCAACTCAGTTGCCGTGGCAACTTGCACAACGGGGTTGCCTTGGCAACTAATCGATGGTTGCCTAAACGACTAGTTGGGCAACTACTTGGGCTTCTGGGCAGCAACCTTCAAGGTTCGGCAGAGCGTTCTTCAATGGTTTCTTCTTATCCCTAAGTCGAAACTCTAGCTACTTGTGCATGCCTTGATAATACATCCCTGCGTGAATCAAGGGTGAACAACAACCAATCTTGCGCTCCTCTTAGCCGTTGAAATCCTTAACTTATTCCTAAGCCGGATTAATCTTCACCATCAATAGATTGAATAAAGATCATATTCATTCGTTTCTTGAATCTAACTCTCCCGATATTAGATAAATAGATGAAATCACGAGATCCTCTCCCAATTCACTCGCAAACAAGAATAAGAACCAAGAATGAATAAACCTTGAAATAGAAAAGTGCAAACTCTTATTACCTAAACAAAAACCAATAGTTTCTCACAACCACAAAACACAATAACCATAGCCAAGTAAATTTAGTTCATGGTTAGGTTCCAAAGAAACACAAGATAAACAATCCCTAGCATGAACCCAACCGAACAAGAAAGAAAAGGATGAAGCTTGTCGAAAATTCCCCTTGCTTCCTCTCTTGGTCTTGTCGAAATTTGCCCTAATGCTCTCCCTATAGTTGTCGAAATCTCCTTGCTATTTATAGGGCTAGGCCAAAGTCCTTCTTTGAGGAGGAGTTTGAGTTGGAATTAAATTATCTTTAAAGAATATAATTCTTTATTATAATTTTATTCCTATTAGAACTTCTCCTGTCTTCTTGGAATTTAATTCTTCTTTAATCTCTGCATGGCAATCAAATTCCTTTGGGCTTGGGCCTTGCTCCATGTCATCTTGGGCTTGTAAAGTCATTAATTTCGACATCCCTATTGCATTTTCTCTTTGTCGACAATTGCCATGGCAACTGGCTCGGCGTCTCCTTCATGCATTGCCTTGGCAACTAGCTCGGCATATCCTTCATGCATTGCCCTGGCAACTAGCTCGGCATTGCTTTGGCAAGTGATCCTGCACATACACACACAAAGCACACCAAAGCAGCATCTTTTCCACAAAAACTACCAAGTTATGTAATCAAGCTCAACGATGGAAGGAAACATGGATTAATGCATGAATGGCTAACTATGCAACTAATATAAGCCTAAGTCTAACAATAATATGAGTAAAAAGGGTAAAAAAATAGTACTTTTGAACACTTATCACACCCCCAAACTCGAACTATTGCTTGTCCTCAAGCAATGCAAACTCATAATTACCTGCCAAGACTTCAATTTTCACAAACTCAGCTTTGAACTTGATTTCAATTCTCTGAACCGGAGCACAAAGTATGATTGGCTTTTTATTTTTCAGAAAACTGAAGAATTACTCGGAATCAAACTATAATGCTTGTGAGTGTGTGCGGAGTTGTGTGCAAGTTGATTTTTCGGATTCTATGCAAACAATAGGTTTTCAAATTACTTCATTGGGTTCTTTTTAACATGTTTTAACTAGAGCCAATTTCGGGCACCTCTAGTGTTTTGTTTTTAGTTTTCTTAAGTTAATTTAATCGACTAGAGCCGGTTTCGGGCACCTCTAGTTAAATTTTTTTTAACACATCCTAGAGCCAGTTTCGGGCACCTCTAGTGATCAATTTTTTTTAGCACATGCTAAAGCCAATTTCGGGCACCTCTAGCATTCATCCAATTTTTATTCTAATCCCCCAATTTGTTAATTATCAACCTAAGTTTACTAGAATTCCTTAAATCAATCCAACCACAACAGTGTTTCATCAAATTTAGCATCATAGTAAAATTCTAAGTTTTTCCATGGTTATCCTAGAATAAAAATTCTATCAATTAAGTGCATTGGCAAAGTCATCATCGAATATTCATAAAATCTAAGCAATTCTTGTTCCAATTAAAGGCATGGCAAGCAATTTATGTATCCTAAATGTAATACTTAAGTGAATGTAACTAGACATGGTAACTACTAATAACAATCCCCCCCAAACTCGAGTTAGGCATTGTCCTCAATGCATGCATAAAATAACGAAAAAATAAAAATAAAAATGCATACGAGGACTTACTCCGAGAGTTCGTCATCGTAGATGATTAGTTTCCTTCGAGTCGGTGTCTTGATTCTCTTGCTTGAACGCGATGGTTGTTTTCTTGTTGCCGGTGGTGGAATCGATCCTCGTACGGGGTTGTCCTCCTCGTCCTCTTCATCAATGTCAATGGCTTTTCGCTTGGAGGATTCAATTGGTCCGGTCTTTATTGGTTCAATGGAGGACTCGTCCGAATCTGAAAAATCAGAAAATGATTCCGTAGAAGTTGATTCAGGCATAGGTGCTTTACCTTTGGCTTTTGCAGTGGTTGCCGGGATGTCTTTAGCTTTGGTTGCCGTGGCATCTTCAGGGTTGGTTGCCGTGGCGTCAGCTTCCTTGGTTGCCGGGGCAAGGATCTCGGCGGGAACGATTGGGAATGGCACGCGATTGTCCGGGTACTTTTCTAGGATGACTTGGGTGATGGCATTGTTGTGCTCCTTCATGTACCGCATGAACATTAGTTTTCGATCTTCAATTTGCCTTAGGCGGCTCGCCAATGGGTGCAAAAGTGCTTCAAAGTGTCCCGGGATTAATGGCCGAGTTGCCCTGGCGTTAGGTGCTTGGGCATTAGGGATTGCCGCGGCGGCAGGAGTTGCCGTGGCAATTGGAGGCCTTGAAGAATCTCCCGGTGCCTCTCCCATTAGCTTTTGGATTAGTGCTTGATTCCAACCAGACTTGGGCAGAGCCTTTTCATCGGTGGACTCACTCGGGACATGCATCTCCTTGCAAAGATTAGAAATTAAGCAAGGGAAGAAAAGATAACCCTTATCTTTTGAGCTGCATACAAAAATCTCATCACAAATAATTTTCCAATGTTAATGATGCGATTATGTAAAATAGAATGTATGAGCAAAAGACGTGGTATATCAACGGTAGTATTGTGTGTGGAGGGCATTAAAGAAGTTTTAACAAACTTATTCCATAGTTTTGCCTCGGGTTTAAGCCGAAGGCGATTTACCGTGCCCTTGTATTTACTGTCGTTCCAATGAGTTCCCGGTTGAGTGAGTTCTTGAAGCACCTTGTCGAGTTGCTTGGGATTGATTTGGTCAACGAAGGCTTGATGCTCGTCCTTCTCAATGTAAAGTCAATAAAAGGTGTTGATGCTTTCGGGACTTATAAGTATGGCCTTGTCACGAACAAAAACATAAGGATTATCCGGGTTAGGTGAGTGAGCATAGAATTCTCTTACCCATGAGATATTACCCGTTACGGTTGATGGCAAAAGATTTGCCACTTTTGATGTGCAATCCTCTTGAAGATGAATGGTTCAAGGCCGAAATCTTGATGAGAGTTGGAGTATTCAAAGCCTTGTTCTTCATGAATCTTCCGGCTTTCAAACTTGGATTGAAATCTTTCTTGAACCGCCGGTGTAGCAAACTTCTTGTATCTTGGTTCTTTAGAGGAACTTGGATGAACTAAAAGTTTAATCTTGGATGCCATGTATGATCTTGGTTGTGAGTAAAAACAAAGAAAAGAAAAGAAAAGAAAAGAAAAGAAACTAAAAAGTTGCAAGATATAAAGTAGGAATAGGTTAAGGGTGATGGGTTTTATAGAAAAGATATGTGGGTGGGATTGAAAAAAAAACGAAAAAGGGGTTAGGGTTTTGTAGGAGTTGTCGACAAGGGGGTTTTGGTTAGGATGAATTGGAGGCTTTATATAAGCTTTAGATTCAGCCCCTTAGTTTCCTTGTTGAAGATGTTTTCCTACTTGGTTTAGAATTCCTTCTTTATCTTGAACTTCTTTTCCTACAATTCAAAGACAAATCAAATAAGGATTAAAATTAAATATAAATTAATAGAGAAAATAAATAAAGATGTGTAATAGGATTCTTAAACTTGAATAAAAAAATCTATCCTAAAACTACTAATAATCGGAAAAAATAATAAAATTAAAAAAAATCAGAAAAAAAATAAAATAATGAAATAGTCGAAAAAAATAAAAATAAAAAAATAAAAAAAAAATAAAAAAAAAATATAAATATAAAAAGGGAGAGCATGTTCATGCATCTCCTAAATTGACCACTTCCTTGTTACGTTCCACATGGGCACCATTGTAGTGCTTCAATCTTTGTCCATTAACTTTGAATTCATGGTTGTCAGAGATAGACTTGATTATCACAGCACCATGGGAGAATAGTTTGACGACTTCAAATGGTCCCGACCATCTTGATTTCAGCTTTCCCGGGAAAAGTTTTAGCCGAGAATTGAATAGGAGAACTAGTTGCCCTGGCGTGAATTGCCGTGGCAATAGTTTCTTGTCGTGCCATCGCTTTGTTTTCTCCTTGTAGATTCGTGCATTGTTATAGGCGAATGCACAAAATTCTTCTATCTCATTGAGATCCATCAAACGCTTTTGTCCGGCACTTTTCCAATCCATATTCACGGTCTTGATTGCCCAGTACGCCTTGTGCTCGATTTCCACCGGTAGATGACATGTTTTACCAAAGACAAGTCAGAAGGGGGACATACCTAAGGGTGTTTTGAATGCAGTGCGATATGCCCAAAGTGCATCATCTAGTCTTAATGACCAATCCTTCCTTGAGGGATTTACAACTTTCTCGAGTATTCCCTTCAACTCCCATTTGGAAATTTCTGCTTGCCCGTTGGTTTGTGGGTGATATGCCGTGGCGATCTTGTGTGATATGCCGAAGCGTTGCAACATCTTGGCAATTGGTCTGTTGTCAAAATGCTTGCCCCCGTCACTGATAATTGCTCTCGGCATCCCAAACCGTGTAAATATATTTTTTTGCAAGAATCGTTGCACGATCTTGGAATCGTTGTTGGGAACTGCAGCTGCCTCCACCCATTTAGACACATAGTCGACGACAAGTAAGATGTAGAGGTTGCCGAATGAAGATGGGAAAGGTCCCATAAATTCGATTCCCCATACATCGAACAGTTCCACCTCGTTGATGTTCTGGAGTGGCATCTCATGTCGTCTAGAGATATTGCCCGTCCTCAGGCAACAATCACATTGCTTGTAAAAGTCTTGGGCATCTTTGTACAATGTTGGCCAATACAAACCAGATTGCAAGACTTTGGCTGCGGTACGAGTTCCTCCAAAATGTCCTCCATAGGGTGAAGAATGACATTGCCGGAGTACATTCGGTTGCTCTTCTTCAGGGACACATCGGCGTATAACCTGATCTGCACATTGTTTAAACAAAAAGGCTCGTCCCAAAAGTAATGCTTAGCATCATGGCGGAACCGCTTCTTTCCTTGGTGAGTAATGCCATAAGGAAAAATACCACAAACAAGGAAATTAACTAAATCTGCGTACCAGGGTATTGCCGAGGCATGTGCCGCCGTGGCGACTGCTGCGGCGTTGAGAGTTGTCGAAGCGTGTGCATCCATGGTTGCCGAGGCGTCTAGGGTTGCCGAGGCAACTAAAATTTGTTCATCCAGGAATGCATCACATATCTCAAGATTCGCGTCCTCCTCCTTATTGCGTTCCAAACGTGATAAGTGATCGGCCACTTGATTTTCTGTTCCTTTCCTGTCCTTAATTTCAATATCAAATTCTTGTAAAAGTAATATCCAACGAATCAAACCAGTATGTCTTCGATTTTTCCCTCTGGATGCACATAGGATCTGTCGGCTAGCTGCAACATGACTGTTGTAGGTCTTGCCTTCCCGATTCCTAGTTTTTGGAAAACCGATTTAGGCATCAAGTTTATGCTAGCCCCAAGGTCGCATAATGCTTTCCCGACATAGTGATTTCCAATGGAACAGTGTATTGTGAAACTTCCGGGATCCTTCAACTTAGGTGGCATGTGATTGTGCAACATTGCCATGCATCCCTCTGTCGCGGCAACTGTTTCAAACTCTCCTAGCCTTGTTCTTTTGGACACAATGTCTTTAAGAAACTTGGCATAGTTCGGCATTTGTTCAATTGCTTCCACCAATGGCAAGTTGATGTGGACTTGCTTTAGGATATCAAGAAACTTCTTGAATTGGTATTCTTGCTTTTGTCGCTTCAACCTTTGTGGGGATGGTGGTGGAAGTCGGATATCTTCGATCCTTTCATTGGTTTGAAACCTGATTGACGGCATTGCCGGGACATCTGGAGTTGTCGAGGCATTATCAACTGGGGTTGCCGAGCCATGCTTATCGCAAGTTGTCGAGGCGTCTTTATCGTCGGTTACCGAGGCATGCTTATTGCCGGTTGCCGCGGCAATTCCTGGTTCAGCATCTGAGGCTTTGCCGCTAGGTTCGTCTTGATCTTTTTGTGGAGTTTTGTTTGATGAGTGGGTTTGAGCCTCTCTAAGTTGTTGGCCACTTCTAGTGGTGATCGCCTTACATTGCTCATGGCCAGTTCCTCTTGCGACTTCAGTATCGCTAGGTAAACCTCTTTGTGGTCTAGTATTCAGATTTTGAGCAAACTGTCCGACTTGATTTTCCAATGATTTGATTGCCGCCTCTTGGTTTTGCAATCTCATCTCGGTCCTGTTAATAAAAGCATCAGTTCTTTTTATGAAATTACTATTCTCAGCCATATAAGATTCAGTTTTCATCATAAAAGCATTTAGAGAATTTTCCAAAGAACTAGATGTTGTCATTTGTTGTCATGCATCTGCTGTCGTGGCATATTCTCTTTGAATCCCGATGCTTGTGCATTCTGATTGTTCCAGTTTAGAGCATTGTTGGGATTACTCCATGAAAAATTCGGTGCTTCTTCCAAGCTGGATTGTATGTATTGGACATCATGTTGTTGTCTCGATTGTAATTCCCACATAGAAGCCGGATTCCTGATTCTCGCATACATTCGTAAGAATTATGGTTATCACCACATAACTCACAAAAAGAATCCATTACCTTGACTTCATGTGTGTTGTTTGGTTTTTGCATGTTCGACCATCTTAGTTAAAGCGGCCAATTGTGCCGAAATTGAATCTGATGATCCTAGTTCATGTATTGTGGCTTGGTGTCTAACTCCTCCTCTTCTAGTAGATGGGAATTGATAATCATTCTTGGCCAGCCTGTTTAAAATTTGCATTGCTTCTTCCGGCGACTTATCTAGGAGTATGCCGTTTGCCGAGGCATCTAGCATCATCCTTGTTGGTGTATTCACGGCATTGTAAAACATTGTTACTTGAGTCCACACCGAATCCGTGTAAAGGGCATTTGTGTAGAAGTTCTCTATATCGCTCCCAAGCCTCGTACATGGATTCATCATCCGCCTTGCGAAAAAAGAAGTAATGTCGTTACGGCTTATCACCAAATTTGTAGGATTAAATCTAGCAAGGAAATCACGACAAAGATCAGTCCAAGATGCTATGGATCCGGCAGAATGCTATTCAACCATGCTTTCGCCCTATCCTCGGTGAATAGGGAATAATCTTAATCGTAGGACATCGGGGTGACTCGTGTATCTTGAACGAGTTGCAAATCTCGAGGAAAGATTTCAGATGTTGTCGTGCATCTTCAGCTCTGAGCCGCCAAATTGACCTATTGTGTTGATCATATTAAACATTACCGGTTTCAACTCAAAGTGGTCAGCTTCAATTTCAGTGCGACAACTCCTCGGGTTAAGTCCATCAAGATCTTCTTCAAGATAATCTCGAATAGTTCTGTTTCGCAAGAATCACTCCTCCTCCTGCTTTCGAACATCTTGATTCATATTGCCGTCTTGATTTGCCATTGCTTCTTTTATCCTTCGCCTAAGTCTTTGTAAGGTTCGCTTCGATTTCGGATCAAAGGAATATTCTGGTGAAGTCGGTCTCGCCTACGTCATATACCAATGCAAAACCAAAGTTTGTTAGCCCTTTGAATTTTAAACAAGAAAAGTAAAAAGAAAGTGCAAGAAAGTAAAAACAAAGTCGCTATTGCCAATCCCGCAACGGCGCCAAAAAACTGTTGCGTGTAATAAGTGTTACGCAAATGTGCAAGTATACACGCCGCAAGTTATAGTATAAAAGATATCGTCTCCACACGGATTGGTGCTACTTCAAGAATCTAGTCTCTTGCAATCGTAAAAATAAAAACACAAATAAAATATTATAGAAGTTTAACTAATCTAGAAAGCAAATAAAGTAAAAGAAAAGATGAATTCAAATGAGAGAGATAGGCCAAAGTTATCGTGAGTTGAGGTGTGATAGCCGATTGGATCGTCTTGGTAAAAGAGTGCACGGGCAACTCGGTTGCCGTGGCAACTTGCACAAACGGGGTTGCCTTGGCAACTAATCGATGGTTGCCTGGGCGACTAGTTGGGCAAACTACTTGGGCTTCGGGCAGCAACCTTCAAGGTTCGGCAGAGCGTTCTTCAATGGTTTCTTCTTATCCCTAAGTTGAAACTCTAGCTACTTGTGCATGCCTTGATAATACATCCCTGCGTGAATCAAGGCTGAACAACAACCAATCTTGCGCTCCTCTTAGCCGTTGAAATCCTTAACTTATTCCTAAGCCGGATTAATCTTCACCATCAATAGATTGAATAAAGATCATATTCATTCGTTTCTTGAATCTAACTCTCCCGATATTAGATAAATAGATGAAATCACGAGATCCTCTCCCAATTCACTCGCAAACAAGAATAAGAACCAAGAATGAATAAACCTTGAAATAGAAAAGTGCAAACTCTTATTACCTAAACAAAAACCAATAGTTTCTCACAACCACAAAACACAATAACCATAGCCAAGTAAATTTAGTTCATGGCTAGGTTCCAAAGAAACACAAGATAAATAATCCCTAGCATGAACCCAACCGAACAAGAAAGAAAAGGATGAAGCTTGTCGAAAATTCCCCTTGCTTCCTCTCTTGGTCTTGTCGAAATTTGCCCTAATGCTCTCCTTATAGTTGTCGAAATCTCCTTGCTATTTATAGGGCTAGGCCAAAGTCCTTCTTTGAGGAGGAGTTTGAGTTGGAATTAAATTATCTTTAAAGAATATAATTCTTTATTATAATTTTATTCCTATTAGAACTTCTCCTATCTTCTTGGAATTTAATTCTTCTTTAATCTCTCATGGGCAATCAAATTCCTTTGGGCTTGGGCCTTGCTCCATGTCATCTTGGGCTTGTAAAGTCATTAATTTCGACATCCCTATTGCATTTTCTCTTTGTCGACAATTGCCATGGCAACTGGCTCGGCGTCTCCTTCATGCATTGCCCTGGCAACTAGCTCGGCATATCCTTCATGCATTGCCCTGGCAACTAGCTCGGCATTGCTTTGGCAAGTGATCCTGCACATACACACACAAAGCACACCAAAGCAGCATTTTTTCCACAAAAACTACCAAGTTATGTAATCAAGCTCAACGATGGAAGGAAACATGGATTAATGCATGAATGGCTAACTATGCAACTAATATGAGCCTAAGTCTAACAATAATATGAGTAAAAAGGGTAAGAAAAATAGTACTTTTGAACACTTATCAACAACCACGGATGACATGCTAGGTCTTTCCTCAGGATGCTTTTGTACACATAACAGGCAGATGTGTATGCAACGTAACAACTCCGGCAGATCGCCGGTCTCGACTAAGAAATCACCAGCAAGAACCAAAGGCTGGTCTTCTCTCCATAACCTCCATGCCTGCATCCATTTAGCATTTGTAGTTTAGGTGACAAAATGTAATGCTAATACAATCTGATGAGGTTTACATGTTCAATGAGGTTGCTGCTTTGGTTTGCAAGATAAAACCCTCTATTCTTTCTTCCACTTATAATCTCCAACAATAAAATCCCGAAGCTAAAAACATCCGATTTTACCAAAAACTGCCCATCAATAGCATATTCTGGTGCCATATAACCACTGCAGAAATTTGGCAGATAAAAAATAAAGTTATTTTTAATGGGGATTAATGGATCAAACAGTATGACAATGGCATAATAGTACACTTACTAAGTTCCAACTACTCTATTCGTATTGGCTTCTGTTTGGTCTCTTCCAAAAACTCTTGCCAAGCCAAAATCCGAAATTTTCGGGTTCATCTCACTATCAAGTAGCACATTACTAGTTTTCAGATCTATATGGATAATCCTCAACCTCGAGTCTTGATGAAGGTAGAGTAGTCCCCTCGCTAGGACCAGGTTAATGCTGCACGTTTCGTCTGATCTGGAAAGTACGCATTCATGTTAGTCCTACGTCTTATTCGATCATCGAAGAAGAAAAAGTGATAATATTGAGAGGTTTTTCTAATGATTTATCAGACCAAAAATGAAAGAGTCGAGGCTTCTATTAGGCATGTATTTGTAAACCAGCATTCTCTCGTCTCCTTGAATGCAGCAACCAAGAAGCCTCACAAGATTGCGATGCTGAAGTTTGGCAATCAACCTTACTTCATTCTTAAACTCGGTCGGTCCTTGTCCAGAACTCTTTGAAAGTCTCTTCACTGCTATTTCTTGTCCATTTGGTAGTGTCCCCTGGAAAATCTTACAGTATTTCATTATGAGCTTTCGACAAAATCGTATACTTAGAGATCACTATAATAAAATATAGTAAAATTTACCTTGTAAACAGGACCAAAGCCTCCTTCACCTAATTTGTAATGAAATGAAAAACTATCAGTAGCTTGAGCTATTGTACCAAACTCGAATACTGCAAGCTCCATATCTTCATTCTCTTTATCACTTAGGTTCTTGTCTTCAACTTCATCTGAAAAAAATATAATTAGTGTAAAATGAATACATTTATGAGAACCATAATTAGTGTTACCTTTTCTCTTTCTCCTGCTTTTTCGAATGTAAGAAACAACTAACAGAAACCCGAAAAAGGCACCAATTACAGTTGTAAGTATGATGGCAAGCTTCACCTTAGAGTTTTTCTTCAGTTCTGCAATTATCAATATTGGTCAGGATGCACAAATATTAATTATTTATTACACAAATCCAAAAAACATTACCACAAGATGTAATAAGAACATGTTCTAGCTATGTAAACTAGTACCTGTTTCTGAAGCAGACACTCTGATGTAAAGATCCTGACCGTCTGATTGCAATTGTTTGATATCAATCAGATCACCATACCACATGACGCAGCCGCTACCGCCTCTTGTAACATTATAATTAGTGTATGCCATGCAAGAACACTTCCTCAAGCACTCATCCCTACATTCCTTGAGATTCATAGTTGTACTAACCCAAGAATTTGTGGTGTCTGGGGTTTTCACATTCCTAATTCTGATAAATCCATCTCCTTTCTGGCAGTCCAATGGCTTACTGTGAATACACCCTCCGGAGTAATCCGATGAGCTCCATCTTTGGGGCAATTTTGGCACGAACCCTGTCAAACATTGACAATAAGTCGGGACATTATTGCTATCACAGATCCCATTTGGACCACAACGTCCATCTGTCACAATAGTCAGTTGGGATGACTATAGTCTGCTGCCAGGTTTGAGTTTCTGGGTTCCATGTGTACCTTTCTCTTGCACTATCAGTTTGGTTCAAAACAACCCTGGACAGCACTGATTGGTTTTTGAGGAAATATATGTAGTAAACCTCATTTTCGTTCCACACAAACTCATAATCAAAGATCCGACTCGAACCTGAATTTGGTGCCCCACTAAATCCAGTGCCAATCCATAATCCACTCCGAGAGTACTTCTGTAAGCCTTTCCATAGCACCATTTCAGGGCTTCCTTCAAGTTCTACACCATAAGTTAGATCACCTGGAGATGGATCACCCCCGTTCTTCCAGGCAGAGAGTCTTCGATCGATGCCGGTTCTTAAATCAACACCAATTTTCATCCCTGGTAACATTGTATCTGTTGGATAATCAAAGCTTTGCCTTAAGTAGTTCTCTGGATTACTATCGTTTTCATCTCTGACAACAAGGTTACCAGAATCCAGTAGCTGAAATACTGGATTCCGAGCACTTGCTGTCGTATTACTCGACCAAACAGCTGTTGTGTTCCGAACTTGTAGCACAATTCTGCCACTACTTTCTATCTGCAACAAGCCAGTTGAATCGTTTATCGGGTTTATCCTGTTTGCAACCCAAACAACAGTCTGCACAGGGATGTCGTTGTACCAGATTCCCAGGTACCGGTTCTCGGAAGTGCCTGGAGAGAAGAAGCCTAACACAAAGTTTCCACCATTGGAGACCAATGTCATGCCATCGGTGAGCGACTCTGCCGGAGAAATGGTGTCGATTGCGGTCGAAACATTCGAGAATATGATGAGGAAACACAAGCACTGTAGAAATAGAAACCCATTTCCATGGATGTCCAGTCTATAGCACAATGCTTGGAGAATTAAGTACACATGCCATTTTATTGAACACTTTAAATGCAAGCATTGACTATAAAGACAGAGACTACAAGTATTTTATATTCAACTGACTTTGAAGATGCTTATTTTTTTCCTTTTAAAAAAAGGAAGTTTGCAATTGGTTTTGCAAGAATAAATACTGTATTCAATTTAGAATGCAAGGACAATGAGTCTGACCAAGGACCATTCAGATTACAATTAAAAAACATGCATTTCTACTTGCAAATTTTCAAATCAATAATTATTAAGTGAAGATGGTTAACCAAAAGTCAAGTCTTTCATCAGACTTTTTACCAAACTTCTGCTGATTTGATAAAATTACAAGGTATGTCTGAATTTACAAGAAATTTCCAACACATATGTCTGAAGGGTCACATAAGATTTGGTCTTGTTTAAATGTGTTATACTGGAGATATACTGGCAGCGAACGATAACGGTAAAACAACAAAGTTGGTGATCACAAAGGAAACTTGCATAGAAAATATTCTATTCAACATAGGTTTCCTACTCTTCGTTGAACAAGGGAGAATTTTAGTTCTGCTTGGATTTAAACTCCGTAATGTGGATAATATGTATATATATCTCGAGAGAGAGAGAGAGAGCAAAGAACTTTAGTCTAAAGAGAACTTCAGTCTACACGGATACCAACCCGGAAAACACCAATTAGCGGAGAACATTATGTCTCCCGGAATAAATTTGGGCCACAACACTAACAAAATGGCTAGTATTAAATTTCACCAACTTGCACCCTTTTCAATTTTTTTGTTCTGTTTTTTGAATAGCATATAAAGAACCACCAGTTGAATTAGCCTTTGCAATATCACCAACATGATCTGTTTGAATTATGACTTTATTATCTGGCTATTTACATTGGAAATTTTAGATGTTATGGGGTTTAGCGCTAAATTGCAGCAACTAATCTTTTAATGTACTAGCCCTGTATAATATCAGATATTGGTCAATGGAAGCCGAACGGTAAGTTCTTTCCGAAGCAAGGACTACGCCGGAGTGATCCACTCTCCTCTTATCTGTCTATATTATGTCAGAATATTTTATCCTCGGTGCTCCTAAAGGCTGAAGGTGACCAGAAGTTATAGAAGATCAAGCTTAATAATCCTCGGTGCTACATTTTCTTCAATGCTACAGTACACTCATGCCGAATGTCTAAATCTGAACCTTTTCTCAGCCCTAGTGGCAAACCCGCACGTAAACTATGGTTTGTAGGTTCTTGGGGGTTAAGCAATCTTCGAAATTTGGTAATTATTTTATATTCAACTGACTTTGAATATGCCTACTTGTTTTCTTGAGTTCAGATTGTTGAGAAACATTCCTTGATCAACTCCAGGAACAGGAACTGATATTAACTTTGCAATAGTTTAACCTTAAAAATCAATATTGGGATGAAGTTAATATAAGTCTACTTCTAAACTACAAGAATTTAAAACTATGAGTTTGACCAAGTACCATTCAGAGTGCAACTAAATAGCATGCATTTCTGCTTCTAAACTTATCTGGAAAACAAAAGGAAATTAAAAAAAGGACATATGGTCGATCGATATTTTAGTATCAGTAGTTCTTAACTAAGTGGACATCGTTACCAAATGTCAAAGTCTTTCATCGGATATATCTGTCAAACTTTTGCTGATTGTATCAAAATTATATTATAGGCTGTATAACTTAAACAACAGGTTGTTAATGATAGTTTGGAGCATAACAGATTGAATGAACCATGTAATCTCTTTTTTACCGAGCGTCTAATAACGATAAACTTATTTCGTTTATTGAGAACGATCTGTCGATGTCAGGTGAAGAAAACCAGGCTGTTTAGGCGAAGGCAATTCATTACGAGTCTATGACTTCCAAACATATGAACCACAGATGACATGCTCTGTCTCTCCTCAGGATGCTGCTGTACACATAAAAGGCTAATACGGATGCACCGTAACAGCTCGGCTTGATCACCAGTGTCTACTAAGAAATCATCAGCAACATCCAAAGGCTTGCCTTCTTTTCATAATATCCATGCCTGCAGCAAAATTCAAACCTTTTTAGCATTTGTAGTTGAAGTAGCGAAACATAATGATAATAGTAGCAGTTGATGTTTACATGTTCAATAAGGTTGCCGCTTTGATTTGCATGATAAAGCATCTGATTTTACTGAAAATAGCCCGTCGGTAGCGTATTCTGGTGCCATATAACCACTGAAGAATATTGTCAGATAAAGAAAATTAAGTTTTTATGGGTCAAATTGTATGGAAAAGGAATAAAAGTCAATAAGTTCCAATTACTCTATTCGTATTGGCTTCTGTTTGGTCTCTTCCGGAAGCTCTTGCCATGCCAAAATCCGAAATTTTTGGGTTCATCTCGCTGTCAAGTAGAACATTACTAGCTTTTAAATCTCTATGAATAATACATAATCTGGAGTTGATTAAGGTAAAGTAGTCCCCTAGAAATCCCGCCGATAATTTGGAAACTTTTATTAAGGGTTGTTGCATCATCGATAATATCTTCCTTGGGTGCGACTGTGAACTCATCCATATCATATCAGGTATTAGTCAACGGAAGCCCAACGGGGCTCCTGGGGGTTAAGCAATCTTCCAACCTATCGTTTACAGATCGTGTATGGAATTTTATTGGTGAACTTCAAGATCTCAGAAAGTATGTCTCCGAGGAGTAGAGAATACTCTCGCTCGTGAGCCATTGATTTGATAAGAGAAACAAGAACAATAAGAGATATAATGTTTGGGATATTTTTCATAGGAGTAACAAAGTTGATGAAAAGTTATTGCAGGATGAAAACCTGCTCCTCTAGGACATCACACATAGTAGCAGAGGATTCATTATCCGTTTGCTCCATAGCCTCTTCCATTTGCAAAACAACGAAGCTAACTACTTCCATAAGATGTTTTAATCTCAGTTCCGAATAATGTGACCCGGGGGGAAAAGAAGAGTCACCTCCTGGACAAGTAAATGGATTGATCCTAGTGCCCACCGTGAGTGCTAGACAGTAATGACTTCAAATGCTTCCGCAGCAGGGGAAGTGACCCTACGCATCTTCTGCCTTAAGGCCTTCATAGGCTCGTCGAGACCTAAAGAGATGCTATCTCGAACGACAGTTGCAAAAATATAATTCTGTCAAACTTCTGCTCATTGTAACAAAAATATAATTTATTGGCTGTATACAAGAAGGTATGCCTTCTGAATTTCCAAAAAACTGCAAACAAATTGTTAATGATAATTTGGAGCATAACACATTGAATGAACCACGGATTCTCTTCCTTCCTTTTACCGAGACTCCAATAATGATAAACTTGTTTCATTTCTCGAGGACGATCCGTCCATGTCTGGTGAAGAACCTGCTTCAAAGGGTGTATTGTAAAACAAGAAACCAGGTTGTTTAGGCGATGGCAATGCATTACGACTTCCTAGCATATGAACCACGGATGACATGCTTGGTCTCTCCTCAGGATGCTGCTGTACACATAAAAGGCTAATGTTGATGCATCGTAACAGCTCGGATTGATCGCCAGTGCCTACTACGAAATCATCAGCAACATCCAAAGGCTTGCCTTCTTTCCATAATATCCATGCCTGCAGCAAAAGTTAAACCGTTTTAGCATTTGTATTTAAAGTAACAAAACATAATGGTAATAGTATCAGTTGATGTTTACATGTTCAATAAGGTTGCCGCTTTCATCTGCATGATAAAACCCTCTATTCCTTCTTCCACTTATAACCTCCAACAATAAAATCCCAAAGCTAAAAACATCAGATTTTACGGAAAACAGCCCATCGGCAGCGTATTCTGGTGCCATATAACCACTGCAGAACGTTGTCAGATAAAGAAAATGAATTTTTATTGGGGGTTTATGGATCAAATTTTATGGAAAAGGCATAAAAGTTCACTTACTAAGTCCCAACTACTCTATTCGTATTGGCTTCTGTTTGGTCTCCTCCGATAGCTCTTGCCATGCCAAAATCCGAAATTTTCGGGTTCATCTCGCTGTCAAGGAGAACATTACTAGCTTTTAAATCTCTATGAATAATCCTTAGTCTCGAGTCTTGATGAAGGTAGAGTAGTCCCCTAGCAATCCCTCCGATAATTTGGAAACGCTTGGACCAGTTTAATACTTCGCGATTCTTTTGATCTGGAAAGTACACATTCATGTTAGTCGTATGTCGTATATGATCATTGAGGAAGCAAAAATGATAATGTTGAGAGGTTTTCGAATGGTTTATCAGACCAAAAATGAAAGAGTCAAGGCTTCTATTAGGCATGTATTCATAAACCAGCATTCTCTCGTCTCCATGAATGCAGCAACCAAAAAGCCTCACAAGATTTCGATGCTGAAGTTTGGCAATCAACCTTACTTCATTCTTAAACTCGGTCAGTCCTTGTCCTGAACTCTTTGAAAGTCTCTTCACTGCTATTTCTTGCCCATTTGCAAGTTTCCCCTGGAAAATTTTGCAATATTTTAACGAGCTTTCGATAAAATCGTATAATTAGAGATCACTATACTAAAATACAGTAAATTTTACCTTATAAACAGGGCCAAAACCTCCTTCACCTAGCTTGTAACGAAATGAAAAACTATCAGTAGCTTGAGCTATTGTACCAAACTCAAATACTGCAAGCTCCATATCTCCATTCTCGTATTTATTCTCTGTATCACTTAGATTCTTGTCTTCAACTCCATCTGAAAAAAAGTATAAAACATAGAGCTGGAATTCACATCGAAATAAAAAATCCCGAAGCACTGTAATATGGCACTCTGTGTTTCTAATATCATATCAAAATGTCAAAACCATCCATTATCAGTTACTTTTGACTTTTCGTTTTTCTTAAAGTATCCATGTCCGACATATTCTCAAACATACTTATATCTAGCACACACTTGAGTTTGAGTAATATAGATGAGCAAACTGGTTTTGGTATTTGTAGCATAGAACAAAGTGATTACATTTATGAGAACCATAATTAGTGTTACCTCTTAACTTTCTCCTGCGTCTGCGAATGTAACAAACAACTAACAGAAACCCGAAAAAGGCACCAATTACTGTTGTAAGTATGATGGCAAGCCTCACGTTAGGCTTTTTCTTCAGTTCTGCAATTATCAGTATTGGTCAAGATGCACAAGTACTAATTATTTATTACACAATAACCAAAAACATTACTCCAAGACGAAATAAGAACATGTTCTAGCTATGTAAACCAGTACTTGATTCTGAAGCAGACACTCTGATATACAGATCCTGGCCGGCTATTTGCAATTGTTTGATATTAACCAGATCACCAATCCACATGGCGCAGCCGCTGCCTCCTCTCGTAACGTCTAGATTAGTGTATGACATGCAAGAACAGTTCCTCAAGCACTCATCCCTACATTCCTGGAGGTTCATAGTTTTACTAACCCAAGAATTTGTGGTGTCTGGGGTTTTCACATTCCTAATTCTGATAAATCCATCTCCTTTCTGGCAGTTCAATGGCATACTATGTTCACACCCTCCGGAATAATCCGATGCGCTCCATCTTTGGGGCCATTTCGGCCTGAACCCTGGCAAACATTGACATGAGGGAAGCTTATTGCTATCACAGTTTGCATTTGGACCACAAAGTCCATATCTGTCACAATAGTCGATCGGCAAGGCTACAAACTGCTGCCAGGTTTGAGTTTCTTGGTTCCATGTGTAACTTTGTGACTGACTTTGGCTTTCGTTCAAAACATTCCTCAACTTTGCTGATTGGTTTTTGAGGAAAAATATGTAGTAAATCTCATTTTCGTTCCACACAAAGTCATAATCGAAGATCGGATTCGACCTGTAATATGGTGCCCCACTAAATCCATTACCATTCCATAATCCACTCAGAGAGTACTTTTCTGAGCCTTTCCTTAGTACCATTTCCGGGCTTCCTTCCAGTTCTACACCATAAGTAAGGTCACCTGGAGATGTATCATCCCCGCTCTTCCATGCCGAGAGTCTTCGCTGGAAGCCGGTACGTAAGTCAACACCAATTTTCATCCCTGGTAACATTGTATCTGATGGATAATCAAAGCTTTGCCATAAGTAGTTGTCCGGATTACTATTGGTTCGATCCCGGACAACAAGATTACCAGAATCCAGGAGCTGCAATACTGGATTCTGCACACTTGTTGTCGTATTAATCGACCAAACAGCTGTTGTGTTCTGAACTTGAAGCACAATTCTGCCACCATTTTCTATCTGCAACAAGGCAGTGGAGTCGTTTATCGGGTTTATCCTGTTTGCCACCCAAACAACAGTTTGCACTGGGATGTTGTTGAACCAGATTCCCAGGTACCGGTTCTCGGAAGTGCCTGGAGAGAAGAAGCCTAACACAAAGGTTCCACCATTGGAGACCAAGGTCATGCCATCGGTAAGCGACTCTGGGGGAGAAATGGTATCGATTGCGGTTGCAGCTTTCCAGAAGATGACTAGTAAACAACAAGCACTGCAGAAATAGAAACCAGTTTCCATGGATGTCTGGTCTGATTGTTCATTGCTTTCAGACTTAATTACACATTCCATTTTATTGAACATTTTAAATTAAGACAGAAACTACAATTGTTTTATATTAAACTGAATTTGTGGATAGTTAACCAAAAGTCAAGTCTTTCATCAGGAACAAAAAAGAACAATTCTTTGATCAGACTTTTTCCCAAACTGTTGCTGATTATATCAGAAACATAATTCATAGACTAAACTAAACGCTAGTGTTATTAAATTTACCCAACTTGCACCCCCATTCAATTTTTTTTTTTTTAATTTTTGAATAGCATATAAAAAACCAACAGACGTCCCTTTAGCCGCCTACATGATCTGTTCGAAAACTTGGTCAATACATTGACAGATATAATGCTGGCGACCGTAACCTCATCCTTATCGTTCAGCGGAAACGTCGTGGGAAAGGTACGCCGGGGGCGTTCAAAAACTGATACTTTAAGGTTATGACCGTATTAGTTGGCAGTTTACTTTGGAAATTTTAGATGCTTTGTAGCAGTTCCTCCCAAAACTTTTGGTATAATAACATTTTAGGCCCTTTTAGTTCAAATATTAGTTAAATAAAATATTTGTCCGATACAGGTTTTAAATTTAAAGACTTACTCTTATTCCTCCCAATGTTTAATTCCAGCTTCTTTCCGATTAAATTGTTTAACGCTAACTTGCAACGACTAATCGTCCACTGTATTATCTATGTCCGGTATTTGGTTTAAAGTAAGAATCTTACTTTTAGTAGATATTGTTTACTTTATATTAATTAAATGTAGAAAATTTAGTTTGAGTAGAATTTGCTTTTATGCAAGTTTTTTTTTGTAAACAAGCAATCTATCCGTCTAAATAGATACTAAGGATTAAGGTTTTAGACACAACACAAGATACAATATTAGATCAAAGATTCTACAAAGCGATAAGCCGCAAACATATTGTAATCTTTTATTCTTCGTCATTGTAAAAATTCTCATCGTTTGCTTTTGGTTTTTCACGTAAAATTTAATGTTCTTTATTTTCTTTTTTTGTTTTCCATCACTATTTTCGTTTGTTTCGTGATTATTGTTCGTCACCGGCATATACCGATATTAACAAGCCCAATAAAGTTTATGGGGGTTAAGTAATCTTTGAAACATGGTAAGTAGTAAGTATTCAATGTGAACATTTAAATTAATAAGGGAGTCTTCTTCCAATTTATGATCACCAAAAAGACTGTTGGTTGGAAATCTCGATACCTTTGTCAAGGGGGAAGGCATACTCTTATTCATTCTTCCTTGGTTTCTTTACCTAGTTAAAAGAGATTCTGTTGAGATTATTTGATTGTTAAGTGTACGTCATATAGTTGGTATTATTAATATGATGAAAGTCTTATAAAATAATATTTTTAACGGTCGAGTAACATGTCATATAAATAGATATTCGTATGTAGTCTTGAATTAAGAGGTTGAGAAGAAATGGAATCCTGAGGGGAGTTTTGTGTGGGAAGAATTTGAAACACTCTTCGTACAAAAGTTACACGTTGCAACGATAACTTTTAACATAGTCTTTCTCAGAAATAGAACTTTTAACTTAAACTACAATTCTTTATCACATTCGACTTCTCCTTTAGTGGCAATGGGAGGTATTATTCGGACATGTACACCGCGAAAGTTATGTACAATATGAAAAATCGACGTTTGTAACTCTTTTTGAATTAAGTTCTTTTGTGTTGTTCACTGAGTTTGGAACCATATGACAGTTCTTTTAGATTTCGTTATAGTTGTTAATGATCAGATTTTTTTTGTGAACTTAGACTAACTTCGAAGTCTTGTAGTAGGTGAAAGTTGGTGTACTTTTTGAATTATATCTGATCTCTTAATAAAAAAATCAGAGTATGCATTTGCTTCCAGCCAAGTTTCTTCATTTTCTCTCGTTTTTTCGGTTTTTGCTTCTGGTTTTTGTATTGCTTCTGATCTTTTATTCTTTGGTTCAGACTGTTGAGAAACATTCCTTGCTCTCCTCCAGGAACTGAAATTAAGTTTTCAATAGTTCAACCTTAAAATCTATATTGGAATGAGTTTTACATAAAACCCGAATTGAAAACCGAATAATTCTGTCGAACTTCAGCTGATTGTACCAAAAATAAAATTTACTGGCTGTATAACTTAAACTACAAGATATGTCTTCTGAATTTCCAAGATACTGCAAACAAATTGTTAATGATAGTTTGGAGCACAACAGATTGAATGAACTACAGAATCTCTTTTTTTTACCGAGCCTGTATTAATGATATACTTATTTCGTTTCTAGAGGACGATGCGTCCATGTCGGTTGATGAATCTGGTTCAACGTGTTTCTTGTTAAACAAGAAACCAGGTTGCTTAGGCGAAGGCAATTCATTATGACTTCCCAACATATGAACCACGGAAGACATGCTCGGTCTCTCCTCGGGATGCTGCTGTACACATAAAAGGCTAATGCGGATGCATCGTAATAACTCGGACAGATCACCAGTGTTTACTAAGAAATCATCTGCAACATCCAAAGGCTTGTCTTCTTTCCATAATATCCATGCCTGCAGCAAAATTAAAACCTTTTTAGCTTTTGTAGTTGAAGCAACGAAACATAAGGATAATAGTATGGGTTGATGCTTACATGTTCAATAAGGTTGCCGCTTTGATTTGCATGATAAAACCCTCGACTCTTTCTCCCACTTATAACCTCCAACAACAGAATCCCAAAGCTAAAAACATCGGATTTTACTGAAAACAGCCCATCGGTGGCGTATTCTGGTGCCATATAACCACTGCAGAACATTTACAGATAAAAACAGTAAAGTTTTTATTGGGATTTATGGATCAAATTGTATGGAAAAGGCATAAAAGCCCACTTACTAAGTTCCAACTACTCTGTTTGTATTGGCTTCTGTTTGGTCTCCTCCGAAAGCTCTTGCCATGCCAAAATCCGAAATTTTTGGGTTCATCTCGCTGTCAAGTAGAACATTACTAGCTTTTAAATCTCTATGAATAATCCTTAGTCTCGAGTCCTGATGAAGGTAGAGTAGTCCCCTTGCAATCCCGCAGATAATTTGAAAACGCTTGGACCAGGTTAATATTTCGCGATTCTCTTGATCTGGAAAGAACACATTCGTGTTAGTCCTACGTCTTATTCGATCATTGAGGAAGCAAAAATGATAATGTTGAAAGGTTTTCTAATGATTTATCAGACCAAAAATGAAAGAGTCAAGGCTTCTATTAGGCATGTATTCGTAAACCAGCATTCTCTCATCTCCATGAATGCAGCAACCGAGAAGCCTCACGAGATTCCGATGCTGAAGTTTGGCAATCAACTTTACTTCGTTCTTAAACTCGGTTAGTCCTTGTCCAGAATTCTTTGAAAGTCTCTTCACTGCTATTTCTTGTCCATTTGCAAGTGTCCCCTGGAAAATTTTGCAGTATTTTAATGAGCTTTCAATAAAATCGTATACTTCGAGATCACTATACTAAAATACAGTAGCTTTTTACCTTGTAAACAGGCCCAAAACCTCCTTCACCTAACTTGTTATCAACCGAAAAATTAGCAGTAGCACGAGTTATTGTACCGAAGTCGAATACTGCAAGCTCCATATCTCCATCCTCCTCTTTATTCTCTTCATCATTTACATTCTTGTCTCCAAATTCATCTGAAAAGAGTATAAAACATAGAATTAGAATTCCCACCGCCTCTTTTTCTATACCATCGAATTATATTCAAGTTTCTGTACAAACACATAAAAATCCCTAAGCACCTGGTTTATGCACTATGGGACTCTATTTCATAAAGTATCCGGTGTTCGACGTATTCTCAAACATGCTTATATCTAGCAAACACTCAAGTTTGAGTAACATAGATGAACACAATGGTTTTGGTATTTGTAGGAAAGAACAGAATGATTACATTTATGAGAACCATAATTAGTGTTACCTCTTAACTTTCGCCTGCGTCTGCGAATGTAACAAAAAACTAGCAGAAGAACCAAAAAGGCACCAATTACTGTTGTAAGTATGATAGCAAGCCTCACGTTAGGCTTTTTCTTCTGTTCTGCAATTATCGGTATTCGTCCGGATGAACAAAGATTAATTATTTACACAAAAACCAAAAAAAAAAAAAAACCCAAGATGAAATAAGAACATGTTCTAGCTATGTAAACCAGTACCTGCTTGTGAAGCAGACACTCTGATATGAAGATCCTGGCCCGATGTCTGCAATTGTTTGATATTAATCAGATCATCAAACCACATGACGCAGCCGCTACCGCCTCCTGTAATGTCTAAATTACTGAATCCCATGCAAGAACAGTTCCTCAAGCAAAGCGCCCTACATTCCCTGAGATTCATAGTTTTATTAAACCAAGAATTTGTGGTGTCTGGTGTTTTTACATTCGCAATTCTGATAAAACCGTCGTCTCCGCCCGAGCAGTTCAATGGCTTACTGTGTTCACACCCTCCGGAATAATCCGATGAGCTCCATCTTTGAGGCGATTTCGGCCTGAACCCTGGCAAACATTGACATGACGGAAGCTTATTGCTGTCACAGTTGGCATTAGGACCACAAAGTCCATATCTGTCACAATAGTCGATCGGCAAGGCTAGAAAAACCGGCCAGGTTTGAGATTCTGGGTTCCATGTGTACATTTGTAACTGACTTACACTTTGGTTCAAAGCATTCCTCAACTTTATTGATTGGTTCCTGAGGAAAAATGCGTAGTAAACCTCGTTTTCGTTCCACACGAAGGTATACTGGAAGATCGGATTCGACGAATAAGTTGGTGCACCACTGAATCCAGCGCCAACCCATAAACCACTCAGAGAATACTTCTCTGAGCCTTTCCTCAGCACCATTTCTGGAGTTCCTTCAAGATCAACACCATAAGTAAGATCTCCTGGAGATGGATCATCCCAGTTCTTCCATGCCGAGAGTCTTCGATTGATGCCGGTTCTTAAGTCAACACCAACTTTCATCCCTGGTAAAATTGTATCCGTCGGATGATCAAAGCTTTGCCATAAGTAGTTCTCCGGATTATTATCGTTTCCATCTCGGACAACAAGATTACCAGAATCCAGGAGCTGCAACACTGGATTCCGATCACTTGCTGTCGTATTACTCGACCAAACAGCTGTTGTGTTCCGAACTTGTAACACAATTCTGCCACTACTTTCTATCTGCAACAAGCCAGTTGAATCGTTTATCGGGTTTATCCTGTTTGCAACCCAAACAACAGTCTGCACAGGGATGTCGTTGTACCAGATTCCCAGGTACCGGTTCTCGGAAGTGCCTGGAGAGAAGAAGCCTAACACAAAGGTTCCACCATTGGAGACCAAGGTCCTGCCATCGGTGAGCGACTCTGCCGGAGAAATGGTGTCGATTGCGGTCGAAACATTCGAGAATATGATGAGGAAACAACAAGCACTGTAGAAATAGAAACCCATTTCCATGGATGTCTGGTCTGATTGTTCATTGCTTGCAGAATTAATTACACATTCCATTTTATTGAACATTTCAAATTCAATCATTGAATGTAAAGACAGAGACAACAAGTATCTTTTATTAAGTGGATTTGAAAAATGGTTACCCAAAAGTCAAGTCTTTCATTAGAAATCCACCAAAATGGTAAAGGTCTTTCATAGACTTTTAGCCAAAGTTTTTTTTTTAGAAACATAATTTATAAACTAAATTAAAACTGCAAGGTATACATTGTATTAAGAGTTGGTCTTTTTCTAAATGCTAATATTATATTCGCCCAACTTGCACGCCAGTCAATATTTTTTGGAGCAAATTTTTTTTAAAATTTTAAAAGTCTAAACTAAAATTCTTAAAAATTTTAAAGGATTTAGTTTATTTTTTTTTAAATGGCGTTTAACTATTTTTTTTAAAGAATATGAGACTTAATGAGAACTTTCAAAAGATTTAAGAGGGGACTTAATTAAAAATTTAAAAACATAATATGATTTTTTTTAATTTTTCAAGGGGCTAAATTAAAATTCTAAAAATTTTAAAGGACTAAGTGTTGATTTTTCCAAAATCATGGGGAGCCAAGGCTCCCACCATGGTCCCCCCTGCTTGTCGTCTGCATGATCTGTTCTGTTCCGTTCGTATTGGTGTTAGATAATGACAAAATTCTAATCGATAATGAGATTGGATTTAATTGTAATTTTAGTATGCGAAAGTTATTTAGTAATTATGCGTACTTAATAAGTAAATATTTATATTAGATAAAAAGTCATATCAAATAATTTTTTTTAATGAGATTTACTAATTAGCCTAGTGACTAAGGATGTTCATCTTATCATATTTTATTTGAGTTCGAATATAAATATAAAAATATAATATCTCTGTTTAATTAAAATTTTATCATGAGAAACAAATGAATAGAATCAACCGGAATCGAGAAAAAAATTGGAAGAAAAAAAAACAAGAAAAGTCCGCCTAAAATTCAGCATGCTTAAAGTTTTTTTAGTCAAATTAAATATTTAACGTTTCATATCGTTCCATTTTAAAGTGAGCTATTTTGATAGGTACAAAGTGACTTGCTTTGTGTCACATCCATACCTCCGTTCACTCGGTAAGTATGTCGTGCGGTACTCGGAAGGGACACTTTCGGACCAAGTCAACCCACATTCTCTATATATCCGTTTAAGATAAAGCACGCAACGCGTCAATTCTAAAGCCACATGATGATCCCTCAAGCCACAAGATGATCCTTCAGGCCACAGGCTGATATAGTAGGGCATAGCGGATGGCCATAGTCGACCCTCACCTTCTCCGAAGGAAAAAGTGGTTTTATTAAATAGAAGAAATGTTTAGGTTACAAATGAAGACTCAACCACACCATCGACTCGGGTGGTAGAGGCCGCCTCGATTGTGTGTAGGAAGCATGCCTTGACCCGTGGACAGCCCAATCTCGGTCGACTGTCCACCCCTACATAAATGCGAAAAAAACATAGTAGGAATGACCCGAGTAGACATTAACTTGCTTGAACTGAAGACACTTTTTCCTAACCCAAAGAAATGCTTTAAAATGATGACTCTTTTCCTAAAACATAACAATGTTTGAAATGAAGACACTTATTCTTTACCAAGCCATGAGGCCCCACATGGTTGGTCCCGACGCAACTACTCGGTTGTGGCCGATGACAAAAGATGACCACAACACTTTGCAGGATCAAGAACGATATAATAAATTAATAATATATGAATTATATTTTAATACATTAGTTGTATAAAAAAAATTTACACTATCCTTCATATTTAAGCTATAAAATCTAAATCTCTAGCTCTAACACCCTAAAACTAAATCTTAAACCCTAAACCATAAAATCTAAATTTTAACCACAAACCTTAAATTTTACACTCTACAACCTAAACCCCTAAACCTTAAACTACAACTCAAATATCTAAACCCTAAAATTAAAAAGCACGTGTAAATTAAAATTTGCGCAATCTTGTATATCAAAGCATTTTCTATAGTATATACTTATAATATATAAGTGTGTGAAGATGCTGATCCTCGGCATTCACATAGGGACAAGTAAGTCATTTCAGAGACCACATTTAAATGGTGCCTGTTAAAATAGTTTTATCCGTTAAGAAAATCAACATTCAATCATTGCTTAACAAACGTCTTAATTTTTAGTTCTTTTTTCTTTTTTTATGTTAAAGGGCTGTTTTGTAAAGACGTGGAAAGAGTACTAACAAATACACCGAATATTAGGATATATACACACATATTAAGTTATGACATATATAGAAAAGTATGCATTTATATGTATTATTGAGAAGCATCGTAATTGTCAAATAAATTATCATTAATCTCAGATAAAATAGATAAACAATGTAGTAATAGAGATTAAAGGTCGATCCACAGGGACTAAGGAGCTTCTGCTGTTGAGAGGTTTTGATTCTGACTTTGCTGAGAAAATAAAGCAAATGGGGGTTTGATTAAGAGAATAAGTAGAAAATATAAATAAAGTGAATTGAAAACTGAACTTATAAATATAACGGAGGTGAATTTTTAAGATGAAAAATCAATAAAATAGAATAGCCTCAGGCTTCGCTTTGCCTTAATTCCAACCGATCATCGAAGAAGATTTTACTCCAGATTTATGCCGGTTACAGTCTACAAGGCTCAACCCTTGTAACTTACTTTTCTCTTCGGTAAACCAACAAATTAAAGCCATTCTTTGATATTCGTCCTTATTTGGACTAACCACGACTATCGTCGCTAGCACCAATACAATTTTAGTTTTAGAAAAGCCCGACTCGAGTTATGTTGTCTCAATGAGAATCAAACTCGATCTCAATTTCCCTTAGCGAATCTGTCGCTAAGTGTGTTCATAGGAAGTCGAATATGCTACAAGCCGATCCTTCCTCCCAACAGTAAATCAAAACAACATTCGAGTCAACGTGCACTTTTTGAAATGAAAGTGTAAAGATTTTTAAAGGAAAGGCCGATTGTCAATCTAAGTTTGCAGAAAATTGAGAAAGATATATGAAGAAATTAGGTGTTTTTCAATTCTCACAATCGGAATTGAGACTACGCTTTAAGCCTTTGGCTAATTGGAAAATTAGCTAAGCATGATAGAAATCATACTTAGCATATTTTTAAGAAAGTAAATAAGAACTTAAATAAAAAAAGTAGAAAAAGAAACTTTTATAAAAAAAAAACCCAAGAACAAATGAAAATTAAGTACAAGAGATGTTTTTAAGCTTCACCCTAGTGGGGTATTTATAGCTTGAGATAACCCTAGAAATAAAGAGAATATTTAAAATAAAATACCTAAAGACAATCCTAAAAACATTCAAATAAAATAGAAAAATCAAATCCTAAATGAAAAAGTGATAATTCTCAAATATTTAAATTCAAATTTAATCTTAAAATCCTAAGTGAATCTCGTTCGTCCGTCCTTTTAGATGATGCTAACCGGATCGCCTTCTGGAAGCTGCTGCTGACTGGACTGCCAAAATCTTCCACGTCGGTCATCGTCATGCCCCAAGTCATACCCATGTGTCCAGCCTTGATTTCAAAAAATAAAAACTACAGAACATGCTCTTTTAATGTTGTTTTCTAGAAATTGGAGTCATACACAAAAACGAATAGAAATAACTCAAATCAGCAATATCAAAGAATCAACAGGGTGTAATTAACGATAAAATAATAACAAAATAAAACACTCATCAAATTCCCCCTCACTTATTCGATGTTTGTCCTCAAGCATGCCTTGATCAAATATGTCAAAATCTTAAGTTACAATCCTTCATCTTACCTCATATCCAAGAACACCAAGTAAGCCAAGATCACATCAATTATCGGAATCAAGAATAACGATCAAGTGAAATGCATAAATAAGAATAAGTTAAGCAAAAGCATGACATCCCATTAATCCATCAATTTCAATGTAACAAGACTCAATACCTCACAAGGATTCACTCATTTTCGCTCAAAGTGTTTCGGCTAAAAGAAAACGCTTTAAGCTAGAACCAAACATGACATTACCATAAGCCTGTAAGAAAATCAAGTCTCCTCCACTAAAATGAACAAGATGCATTAATCAAGGGGTCTTTAAAAAGGTTGTAACGGGGCTTAGGTTAAGGTAAGGAAAAAGGCCAAAAATATGGGTTAATCATCAAGACAATAGATGCACAATTTATAAGTTCAAGCCATGAAATAAACAAAGTAAACAAATGCAAAGAACTGAAACAAAAATCAAACAACCAAAATGGTTTTGCTTTTCTTTTTTTTCTTATTTTTTCGAATCTTTTTCTTCTACCTTTTTGTTCTGTTCGAGCATAATTCGAACCATATTTTTTTCAAAACATTTATTCTTTGCTGTTTTTTCGTTCGTGGAACATATCAATCTTTGTCTTGACAAGGGTAACAAAAGAGGGTAAAAATAAAAGGTTTCAGGTTTTATAATGTGGTAAAGCAAAGAAAAAGGTAAAGGAACAAAAATGGTTCACTAATGGATATAAAAAGGGTAGGCAATTTTAGGTAGAGAGGTGTGTTAATCCTAAGTGTCCTTATCATATTAAAGCATCAAGTTCAACATGTAGTCTCGATATGTATTTACTCACAAGTTCTAGAATATCGATATTAGTTCGGCACACTCAATCAAACAAATGAGCAAAAAATGGAAATATGCTCTTTTAAGCTCAAATCTCACAGGAAAGTGTATTATGTATCGAGTCAAGAAACATGTCAATCAACAAACGCATGGGATATCAATCAAAAGATTTAAAGAAAAACACTAATCATGCCATTTTAACTATCATGCATCCTAATCCAAATAAAAGTGTGATCGAAAACTCAAATAGCATTGAAGGAAACAAGGTAAAAATTATAATCGACAACAAAAATTGCAACATATCAACCAAGGCATACTCAATTCCAATCATATAAACAAGCAAGAGAAAATTTGATTCAACTGTTCTCGACGCCCCCTCACTTAAAGCATATTGTCCTAATATGAAAATTAAAGTACAAGAGAAGGAATAGAGAGACTCATCATGTTTAATGACGGCCACGGTTAACCGGTCAGTAATTAGTCATCCGTGCCTTGGTTTCTTTTGTGAACCATGGCTTCGACCGGACTGGTGATGTAAAAAGATAAGAAAAGATGATTTGCAGCTAAGGGGGTTTGAACCCGTGACCTTGGCTGCGTAAGCTTAAAAGGTAACCAATTAAGCTAAGGCTCATTTTTTCATATGTTTTACCCTGGGTAAATATTAACCCTTTTCAGTTTGGTTCTATTGAAAACAATAAAACCAAATTCGACCCTTGACCTTCCATATTCGAACCAAAATTACCCAAATCCCCAAATATCAATCCTCTAACCTACCCCATTCGGCCACCGTCCGTCTATTGTCCACCGCCCGTTCGTGCCGTGTTCCACCACCGTCGGTGTGCTCGTAGCCGTTCACCGACTCTAACCCTGGTCACCACGCGCAGTTTAGTCGTTCAGTCTGCCGTTGAGAAGCTTTTAAAGCTTCAACGAAGCCCTTCTTCACTGTCGAAGCTTCTCCGTTCAGATCCCGGCCGTAATCGACACCTGTGGCTCGCGGTATCACTAGCATCGGCTTTTTCGCCTCGTGGCGAACCTGACCTAGCCGTCCGATCGTCCAACTGGCCACGATCGGGCCTTCATCAGCGTTTGACCGATCTGGTAAATGGGTAAGTTTTCGGCCCCTTTTTTGGTAAATCCTTGCTTGATTTTAAGTTAGGGTGTGTTTTGGGGTTGAAATCCGGTCAAATTTGAGCCTATTGGGCCTTTTTCTAGCTATTTTGGCCGCGCGTGGAGTACACGCGCCATCTAGGTGATTTCTAGCTGCCTAAGATTGTGGTCTGGTCGAACTGGCCTTAAACCGGTTCTGAATCGACCTGACTCGAATCGTCTGACCCAACCCGAACTAACCGACCCGACCTGAATTGGTTTACCCAACCCGTCTGACCTGACCATTGACCGAGTCAACTCAATGAGTCAACTCGCCCGAGTTAAAACTGTTGACCGCTGACATTAGCGTTGACGGCTAACGTCAGTGTTGACCATTGACTGATGATGTCAGCGTTGACTTTGACTGTTGACGCCAGCGTTGACTTTGACCCAAAAAGTCAAAATTTCCAAAACCCCCTATTTTATGTTTTTCGATGTCATGAGTTCATTTTGAAGTCTATTTTATGAAATTCAAATCCGAAAGCCTCCGAATCTGACCTTGAACCCGAGAATGCATGTGCCTAGTTTTTTAAGTTTAAGAGTTGTGATAACGCTAAGGATTGATTATGGATTATGTTTAATTGAAGGTATTCACATATCTTCGTATTCGAGAGGTTGAGGACGTCGAATCCGGGTTCGTGAGTTGAATTTCATTTTCAAGGGGTCGACCGATATAGCAAGGATTTAAGGTAATACTTTACTACCTCTGGCATGCTTTACGAAACTAGTTGGTATTGGTTAATGCATGAATAAATTTGTCTAATGCCTGAATATTTTAAAGTTATATGGATTTCGATAGAAAGATAATAATTTGGTTAAGACCCGAATGACTCGAATAAGGAATTGATGATCGGTAAGAAATCCAAGTTCAATGAATAATCGATAATAGTTCACCTCGAAATTTTCCATTTCAGATCATTTCTTGGTAAAGAACCTAATGCTCATAATGCTTGGTTGAGAAATGACAAAAATGCCCTTTAGGTATATGAAGGACTAAAATGCCCTTAACAATGAAATCGATCAAGAAATCTACACTAGATTTGGTGAAACAGTTGATTCATTTGAAAATCTTGAATTACTTGGAAAGTTATGGTATCAAAGCTTAAACCTTCAAAATTATAATGTACTTGGATTTTCTTGAATTCTAAATAATTCTCTAAAGACAAGTTTACGAAAAACTATTCGTATGTCTGGATTAATCAAGTGGTGTAAATGATTAAATTGATTGAATGACTAAAAAAATTGAAATTACTAATAAGGTTGAACTGATCGGAATGACCGCAATGACCAAAGAGACTAAAATATCCTCAAGCACTAATTTTACAATTAACTAAAATGATGAATATACCTCCGAGAATTGAAATGAAAAAATGTTTGAAAATACAAAAAGTGTCGGAATGACTGAAATATTTCAAGCATCGGAATTTGATAAATTTTCTAAAATGACAGATATGCCTTTGAGTTTTAGAAATGAATAAAATATTTAAAAGGTTCGAAGATAAGCCAGAATGTTTGTAATAACCAAAATATATTTGTGCACCAAAACTTTCAACGACTTAGCCATCCATGATCCCTGGAATAATTAAATTACCCTCATATTGTGGCATAAGTGTATCCCCTAGGATAAGACTTAATTCAGATAAAGTGTGATAACTGTATTGATCCTAGAGGATGAGGAACCAAATCTAGGAATGTTGGCCACCTCTTTTACTACTGTAAGGTTGGTTTATCAAATATAAAGACATGTTCAACCACGCGGTGGAAAGTTAGTAATGGATATGAAGGTGTTTGGTTCAGCTTATGATGTTGTTAGCATTAAGGAAAGAATGCTCGTGATTCGTATTTATCGAAACTCTGGGAACCATATTAATATGGGTTATGGTTATAGTGAATGATTGCGAAAGTCAGATTAGCTACTTAAAATCACATGCAACGCGAGTTCAATTTTACCTCTCTTGGGTTGAACTACCAAATTACCCTTGGGAGTCAAAGTGGCCTTGAACAAATTGTCTGATACTCTCTGAGTATGTTTAAATCATGAATAAATATGTTATTCTCGAAATCTCGCATAATCATAAAATACCAAATTTTTTGAATGACCATGAGGTACAAAACCCTGAGCACTTGAATGAAAACGATGATTATCAGACTCTTCGAATAAATTCCTTAATTCTGAAATCAGTATAGCATGGACTAAAGTTCAGTATATTCCATATGTAATTATCAAGGTTCTCTGAGTGATAAATTGAACCATCTGGTGTGTTCCTTACACTTGTATATTCTCTGTATTGAAACTAAGACACACTCTTTCTCTTTCTGATCCAAACCATGAATTATGCCTGTCTAAAATATACCACTATGTTTGATATAAAAAATATATGCTCTCTGATTTTCGATACTTTGGAAATATATGTATGATTACTATTTTTCTTATTCCGACTATCTTCTAAACTATCTGATTTGGGGTATTTCTGGGATATGATTGAAGATCTGTAGGCTCAGCGCTGATAAGTCATTCTGGACCTAAGGTATTCCCTTAGGTAAGTTCTTAGGCTCAATGGGCCTAGGGTAAGTCTTTCTGTAAGCTCCTACGCCTAATGGGCCTAGGGTAAGTCTTTCTGGATATTGTTCTGGAATACTATATATATATATATATATCAGTGTATGGTTAGAGGGTAGTCAGGTAATTAAAATAAAACTTTCCTCTTATTTTTATAATTCTACCCTACAGAGTTAATTTACTAAAGTCTGAAACTCTCTGTATGCCCCAATCTGCGATTAATGAAACACACTAATTATTCACAGTTTAACTTTTATAATCTGCATTTCATCAGATTTTTGGACTATAGTCATGTTGTCTGGTACTCAGGTGATCAGATAAAGAACAATTCTATTACCTAAGTATATCGATGTTACGAATATCAATATCTTGAATGAAACTTGTTGTTGCTTGGATCTTTATGTTGGTATTGCTTTGTCATTTACATGTTTGTGCCTAAAACATCAGTTGGTAGTTCTGTATTACTGAGCTTTCCCAAGCTCACGTTGTTTTTACCATCGCAGGATACATGAAATCTATCATAGTATAATGACCGCCATAAGTGTTTGGAGTTCTCTCGGTGTTACTTTTGGAGTACGATACTGGTACAATTGGTGGGCATGTATGTCGTGTATTGTTTTATGTTACTGTCTGTAATAAATTTTCTGAACTATTGTTATTTGATTAGATGATTTTTGAAATGGTATTTTGAACAGAAGTTTGTATAATAGTTTTTAATGTATTTAAAGAAAAATGTTTTTTTATCTGTATTTTTATTGTGGGTCGCTCTTGTGACCATAATGTGACATTCTAGAATCAGGTGTAACGCATAGCAGGGTCTAGGGGGTTACATGAAGGTTACGCGAGGGAGGGCTGTTGGTGGTTACAACCGTGGGATATGAACGGTGGTGAGAGTTGGGGGGGAGGCGGCTTGGGAAAAGATAGGGTTTCGGATGGTGGCTGCTTGGTTTGAAGGGTTTCTTGGTTTTGCAGATTTAGAAAAAATAATGAAGATCAGTGGGGGAAAGTTTAAAATTGCAGATAAGGGGAAAATGAAAATTGAATTGGGTTTTGGTGAAATGGCGCACATGGTGAAATAGGTGTGGGGTCCACGAAGTTTAAAATTTTAAAGAAAAGAGGGTTTTGTAATAAAGATATGGATAAGGAAATCAGCAGGTAGCATAGTGGCATAAGATTTGGGTTCGGTTAACATGCGTTGAAAGTTGGTGAGAGCTTTGCTAACGTGCACCATTTTGATAAATGGTTTCTCCACTGCAAATCCAAGCGTAAAATATTTCCATGAATTGGAAATTGCGTCATGTTTGATTCAAAATATTTGGGTACCTAAAAATTTAAATAAAAAAATCTGAGACCAAAATAAATAAAATAAAATAAAATTAAATATAAAAGAAATTAAGCAAACGAAAAATAAAACAAAATGGGTTGCCTCCCATTAAAGCGCTTTGTTTAACGTCGTTTAGCTCGACGACCTAATTCAGATTACAGGTTCTTCGAGAAATTCTTCCTGGTCATAAATCAAAACAAACTTTAATCAGTAACTTTGCCGAAGTCCTCGGCAACGACGCCAATTTGACAAGCGTCGTAATTGTCAAATAAATTATCCTTAATCTTAGATAAAATAGATAAATAATGTAGTAATAGAGAAGAAGGGTCGATCCACAGGGACTAAGGAGCTTCTGATGTTGAGAGGTTATGATTCTACCTCTGCTGAGAAAATAAAGCAAATGAGGGGATTTGATTAAGAGAATTAAGTAGAAAATATAAATAAAGTGAATTGAAAAAGAACTTAGAAAAATAACGAAGGTGAATTTTTAAGAAGAAAAATCAATAAAATAGAATAGCCTCAGGCTTCGCTTTGCCTTAATTCCAACTGATCATCGAAGAAGATTTTACTCTAGATATATGCCGGTTACAGTCTACAAGGTCCAACCCTTGTAACTTACTTTTCTCTTCGGTAAACCAACAAATCAAAGCCAATCTTTGATATTTAGTCCTTATTTGGACTAACCACGACTATCGTCGCTAGCACCAATACAGTTTTAGTTTTAGAAAAGCCTGAATCGAGTTATGTTGTCTCAATGAAAATCGAACCCGATCTCAATTTACCTTAGCGAATCCGTCGCTAAGTGTGTTCATAGGAAGTCGAATATGCTACAAGCCGATCTTTCCTCCCAACAGTAAATCAAAACAACATTCGAGTCAATGTGCACTTTTTGAAATGAAAGTGTAAAGATTTTTAAAGGAAAGGCCGATTGTCAATCCAAGTTTGCAGAAAATTGAGAAAGATATCTGAAGAAATTAGGTGCTTTTCAATTCTAACAATCGGAATTGAGACTTCGTTTTAAGCCTTCGGCTAATTGGAAAATTAGCTAATCATGATAGAAATTATACTTAGCATATTTTTAAGAAAGTAAATAAAAATTTAAATAAAAACAAAGTAGAAAAAGAAACTTTTATGAAAACCCCAAGAACAAATGAAAATTAAGTACAAGAGATGTTTTTAAGCTTCACCCTAGTGAGGTATTTATAGCTTGAGATAACCCTAGAAATAAAGAGAATATTTAAAATAAAATACCTAAAGATAATCCTAAAAACATTTAAATAAAATAGAAAAATCAAATCCTAAAGGATAAAGTGATAATTCCCAAATATTTAAATTCAAACTTAATCTTAAAATCCTAAGTGAATCTCGTTCGTCCGTCCTTCTAGATGATGCTGACTGGATCGCCTTCTAGAAGCTGCTGCTGACTGGACTGCTAGAATCTATCACGTCAGTCATCGTCATCCCCCAAGTCATGCTCATGTGTCCAGCCTTGATTTCAGAAAATAAAAACTACAGAACATGCTCTTTTAATGTTGTTTTCTGAAAATTGGAGTCATGCACAAAATCGAATAAAAGTAACCCAAATCAGCAATATCAAAGAATTAACAAGGTGTAATTAACGATAAAATAATAACAAAATAAAACACTCATCAGATATTTACGTATATAATAAATTATTTATTTCTCTCATTCATAGGAATAGATAAAATTGAACCAATTAAATCTAATTTTTTACATGTGTGTTGTTTTATGTTAATCTGGCGTTGTTTATTTTCTATTTTTTCTTAAACATTATTAGTCAACAGATTGAAAGATATAGTGCCGGAGATCGTAAAAACCCCATTTAAAAAAGCTTTTATTTGTTGTTGGGTGTGAACTTGCCCACATCATTCAGCTGAAATGTGGTGGGAAAGCCACGCTCGTGGTGTTTAAAACTGATAATATTTAAAGGTTAATGATCTTATTAGTTTGGAATGCACTTTGGAAAATTCCTCTAATTTGCTAACATAAATTTTCTGCCTCTTTTAGTATTCTTTTCAATGCTTTGAATTAAAAAATTGTTTTATTTTTAAATTTTAAATTTTAAACTCTAAACTTTACACCATAATCTCCGTTTTCTAAATCTTAATCTTAGCTTTAAATTGAATTTTTTTAATACGAAATATAGAAAAAGAACCGGAAAAAACAACCCATTTTTATTCCTAAATTGCAGCAATTAACATTCCAATGCATTAGCACTACTGGTCAACGCAAGCCCAACAGTAAGTTTTTTCCGAAGTGAGGACTTCGTCGGAGGGATATGCTCTCCCTATCTATATTACGTTAGATTATATATTTTTAAGCAATTTAACATTCAATATTTTATTTTAGGTCAAAACAGTCTCTTTATAAATAAAAATTATTAGTCAACTAATAGTAAATTGTTTGAAATAATTTGACAGAATGATACGCCATCAGAAAAATAAATTTATAAAATTATTTTTGAGTAATGTGACATTCTTTCAAGTCAATATTTTTGTCTATATGAAATTGTCATGTTAGCGTGCACTACCATGTATGTTTGTCACGTCATTTACAATTAATTAACTAATAGTTTTCATTCGTAAAGGAGACACTTTGTAAAAAATGTTAAGGGTTAAATTATTTAATAAAAAAATAAATGTCAAAATAATTATTCAGTTAAACATTAAATATATTTTTAACATTATACCTACTATTTACTTGATTATTAAGTTTACTCGATTTGTTAGGTGTTATTAATAGGGAAAAAATCTTATAAAATAATATTTCTTAATGATCAGAAAATATGTCCTATAATTAAATAATATGATTTAACCTATATAATTAACATGTTGGAGATGTAAACCCAAGAAATTTTTTGTGAGGGAGTTGGTGACTTTCTCCGCGTAAAAAGCTACACATTATTGCATGGATGATTTTCAAATTATAAATATAAAGGCTTAATTATAAAACAAGTGCTAAAATTATGTTTCTTTTTTGTAATAAGTGTTTAGAATATTTTTCGGTTGAAATAGGTACTTAAAGTTTTATTTTTAGTTGAAATAGGTATTTAAAGTATTTTTTAGCTAAAATAGGTGCTTAAAATTTTATTTTTAGTTTATTTTAAAGTTAACTAAGGCACCTACTTTGACACCTCTTTCAATCAGAAATAAAATTTTAGGCCACTTATTTTAGCTAAAAAAATAAAACTTTAAACACATATTTAAACCAAAAAATACTTTTAAATACCTATTGTAAAAAAAAATATATAATTTAAATATTTATTTTATAGTTAAGCCAAATATAAAAGTTACAATTTTTCTTTGTAAGGATGTTTATAATTTATCCATACAAAAGTTACACATTTGATTGAATAATATTTTATTCTTTTGCTATTCAAAAATATTTTATTCTTTTGATATAGTGGAAGTATGGCAAAAAAGTCAAATCGCGTTAAAAGTGTATTTTTTTTCTCTTTGACAAATCTTATAAGTATAAAGGATAATGTTTTATTTACTTACGGTGGAACATTTATTTATTTTTATAAGTGCTTACTTTTTCGAGTTTAGAAATTATGATTAAGGGTTAGGTTATTAATGTTTGTAGTTAAGTTTTAAGGTTTAAAAAATAAATTCTACAATTTAAAATTTAGAGTTTAAGTTTAGAGCATCGGGGTTAAAGTTTAAGTTTTTTTCCCAAGCGAAGACTACGTCGGAGGGGACAAGTTAAGCTACGGTATTTTTAGAGTGCGATTAAAATATGGTCTAGATAATAATTTAGGTAGAACCGACAATTCAAGAATGTTATTCGTTCTGTGGAAATATAGTTAATTGTATAAAGGGTGTTGTTAGTATAAAACTACAAAACAAGTGTATAGACAGGTCTAATGCTCTAGCTTTGTGAGGTTTGAGAAATTTTTTATTTTTTTTAGAATTTCCTAATAAGTTTATGTACTTTGTAGCAGTATATAGCTGATTTTTGAATATAATACAAATATTTTATTCAAAAAAGATATTAATAAACTTTAGTTTAATATAGATTATATTATTGAACTAATATATACTATTTTAGCATTGAACTTTAAGTTAAGCTGTAATTATACCAATGGACCACTAAAATCAATGACGTTGATAGATCTTAATGGTCCACGTGCAATGATGTGGAATTTAATAGTCCGATAGTATAATTGAAGCTTAAACTAAAATTTAATGTTAAAACAATATCAATTTTAAATTCAATAGTAGTGATATGTGGTGTAATTTACCCTTATATTAATTAGGGGTGTTCATTTTTGGATGTCGGATTCGATCCGATCTGAAAAATTGGATATCCTAAATTTCGGATTGGTAAAATAGCGATCTATATCTGATCCGAAAAAATCAAATATCCGATTATTCGAATATATAATTTAATTTCAATATTTTTTTCAAATTTGACGGTCGTATCTATAAAAAAAATTATTTTCGAATACAAAATACCAATAAATTGTCAAATATAAAAAGATTAGCATTTATGAAAATTTTGATTTTTCGAATTTCCGAATATAAAAACCTTAAATTACTAAATATAGCAAGATTTATATATATGAAAATTTGAATTTTCAGATATTTTGGATAATCTAAAACTTGAAATATTGTGATCCGTATCCTATCCGAAAAATAAAAAATGAATCATAAATAAAAATCATATTAAATATTTAAATTTTTTGATTGAATCAATGAATAAATAGATCGAATTGACCGGATTGGATATTTTCAAATACCCCAGTATTAATAGTAGATCAAGCTTAATGGTCAATGTACGCCGATTTCTCATTTATTGTTTCTAGATGACAGCTACAGTTTCTTTGATGCTACAGTTCACTCATTCTAGAGAGGACAGCTGGTCAAAGACAGAATTTTTTGACTCGAAGTATGATATTTGTCCATCTAATTCTGGACTTGGTATCCAATTAATTATTCAAATAAAGTATTATATATAATCATGTACCTGTATAACATTTTGTTTGTTTAAAAGAGGTATATTTTGGACACTTATTTTTATTTTAAGCTTTTGTGGAAACAAAATTTTTTTACCGCCATAAAATATTGTCCTCAATCAATTAATACAATCTATTATCATTTAATATGACCCGTTATCAGTTATTCGCTAATCGCCAAATAAGATCATAGACTAATTTTTTTTTCAAGAGCTCCAATTTGCCCAATTTCAACCCTGATCAGAGCTAAGAGGTATTTAAAGAATTTTCATTACATTTTTGGCATCATTAGATTATCCATGATGTGATTGCTTTGAGCCTTTGACTAAAACAAGGAAAGCTTTGGGCTTGGAATTAGTAAAACACATGCCTTGTTAAATTCAGGATTATGATAATTTAAAATATTTTTAAATTTTTTTTATATACTTTCTATTAAAAATTTATTTTTATCTCTTAAAATTTTAATAAATTTGCCTCTTAAAATTTTATAGGTTCACCTCGACATAAAATCCCGCGTTTATAATCTCTGTTGGAACGCGTTTTTACATAATTCTAATCCAGTATTTTAACCAAGAATATAAAACTATGAGCTTGACCAAGAACCATTTAGAGTGTAATTAAATAACTGCATTTCTACTCCCATACGCATCCTGAAAACAAGGAAATGGGAGGAAAACGACATATGGTAGAAATTTTCATATCACTAATTATTAATTAAGTGAACATTGTTACCAAATGCTCAAGTCCTTTTCATCAGACTTTTCTGTCAAACTTTTGCTGATTGAATAAAAAATATAATTTATAGGCCGTATGACTTAAACTACAAGGCATGTTTGTTAATGATAGTTTGGAGCATAACAGATTGAACCATGGAATCTTTTTTTCACCGGGGTTCTGAAAATGATAAACTTATTTCGATTCTTGAGGACAATCGATGTCGGGTGAAGAATCTGGTTCGAAGGGTCTCTTGTTGAACAAGAAACCGGGTTGTTTAGGGGAAGGTAATTCATTACGACTTCCCAGCATATGAACCACGGATGACATGCTCAGTCTCTCCTCAGGATGCTGCTGTACACATAAAAGGCTAATGCGGATGCACCGTAACAGCTCGGTTTGATCGCCAGTGTTTACTAAGAAATCACCAGCAACATCCAAAGGCTTGCCTTCTTTCCATAATATCCATGCCTGCAGCAAAATTCAAACGTTTTTAGGATTTATAGTTGAAGTAACGAAACATAACGATAATAGTATTGGTCAATGTTTACATGTTCAATAAGGTTGCTGCTTTTATTTGCATGATAAAACCCTCGATCTCTTCTTCCACTTATAACCTCCAACAATAGAATCCCAAAGCTAAAAGCATCGGATTTTATCAAAAACAGCCCGTCAGTAGCATATTCTGGTGCCATATAACCACTGCAGAATGTTGTCAGATGAAGAAAATGAAGTTTTTATGAGTCAAATTGTATGGAAAAGGCATAAAAGTCACATACTAAGTTCCAACTCCTTATTCGTACTGGCTTCGGTTTGGTCTCCTCCGAAAGCTCTTGCCATGCCAAAATCTAAAATTTTGGGGTTCATCTTGCTGTCAAGTAGAACATTACTAGCTTTTAAATCTCTATGAATAATCCTTAGTCTCGAGTCCTGATGAAGGTAGAGTAGTCCCCTAGCAACCCCGCCGATAATTTGGAAACGCTTGGACCAGGTTAATACTTCGCGATTCTCTTGATCTGGAGAGAACGCATTCGTGTTAGTCCTACATCTTATATGATCAATGAGGAAGCAAAAGTGATAATGTTGAGAGGTTTTCTAATGATTTATCAGACCAAAAATGAAAAAGTCAAGGCTTCTATTAGGCACGTATTCGTAAATCAGCATTCTCTCATCTCTTCGAATGCAGCAACCGAAAAGCCTCACGAGATTCCGATGCTGAAGTTTGGCAATCAACTTCACTTCATTCTTAAACTCGGTCAGTCCTTGTCCCGAACTCTTTGAAAGTCTCTTCACTGCTATTTCTTGTCCATTTGCAAGTGTCCCCTGGAAAATTTTGCAGTATTTTAATGAGCTTTCAATAAAATCGTATACTTTGAGATCACTTTACTAAAATACAGTAGCTTTTACCTTGTAAACAGGCCCAAAACCTCCTTCACCTAACTTGTTATCAACTGAAAAAGTATCTGTAGCATGAGCTATTGTACCAAACTCGAAGACTGCAAGCTCTATATCTCCATTCTCATCTTCGTTCTCTTTATCATTTACATTCTTGTCTTCAAATTCATCTGAAAAGAGCATAACACATAGAATTGGATTTCCCACTGCCTCTTTTTCTATATTGATTGATTTATATACATGTTTCTGGACAAACACAGAAATAAAAATCCCCAAGCACCTGGTTTATGCACTATGGGACTCTGTTTCTTAGATCAAATAAAAACCTAAGAGGATTAAGATACTGTTTAATTTCTTAAAGTATCCGTGTTAGACATATTCTCAAACAAACTTGTATCTAGCACACACTTGAGTTTGAGTAACATATATGAACAAAATGGTTACATTTATGAGGACCATAATTAGTGTTACCTGTTAACTTTCTCCTGCTTCTGTGAATGTAACAAACAACCAACAGAAACCCCAAAGAAGCACCAATTACAGTTGAAAGTATGATGGCAAGCTTCACCCTGGGCTTTTTCTTCTGTTCTGCCATTATCGGCATTGGTACTTATGCACAAATATTAGTTATTTTCACAAAAACCAAAAAAACATTACCCAAGATGAAATAAGAACATATTCTAGCTATGTAAACCAGCACCTGCTTGTGAAGCAGACACTCTGATATAAAGATCCCGACCCTGTGTTTGCAATTGTTTGATATTAATCAGATCACCGAACCACATAGCGCAGCCGCTACCTCCTCCTGTAATGTCTAAATTAGTGTATCCCATGCAAGAACAGTTCCTCAAGCACCTGGCCTTACATTCCTTGAGATTCATAGTTTGATTAACCCAAGAATTTGTGGTGTCTGGGGTTTTTGCATTCCCAATTCTGATAAAACCATCTCCTTTCTGGCAGTTCAATGGCTTACTGAGTATACACCCTCCAGAATAATCCGATTCGCTCCACCTTTGAGGCGATTTCTGCCTGAACCCTGGCAAACATTGACATGCCGGAAGCTTATTGCTATCACAGTTGGCATTTGGACCACAAAATCCATATCTGTCACAATAGTCTATCGGCAAGGCTAGAAACTGCTGCCAGGTTTGAGTGTCTGGGTTCCATGAGTAACTTTGTGACTGACTTTGGCTTTGGTTCAAAACATTCCTCAACTTAACTGATTGGTTTTTGAGGAAAAATATGTAGTAAACTTCATTTTCATTCCATACAAAGTCGTAATCAAAGATCGGATTCGACCCGTAAGTTGGTGCCCCACTAAATCCATTGCCAATCTATAAACCACTCAGAGAGTACTTTTCTGAGCCTTTCCACAGCACCATTTCAGGGCTTCCTTCAAGATCTACACCATAAGTAAGATCACCTGGAGATGGATCATCCCAGTTCTTCCAGGCTGAGAGTCTTCTATCAAAGCCAGTTCTTAAGTCAACACCAATTTTCATCCCTGGTAACATTGTATCTGTTGGATGATCAAAGCTTTGCCATAAGTAGTTCTCTGGATTATTATCGTTTCTATCCCGGACAACAAGATTACCAGAATCCAGGAGCTGCAATACAGGATTCCGACTCCGAGCACTTGCTGTCGTATTAGTCGACCAGACAGCCGTTGTGTTCCGAACTTGAAGCACAATTCTGCCACTACTTTCTATCTGCAACAAGCCAGTGGAACCATTTAGTGGATTTATCCTGTTTGCCACCCAAACAACAGTCTGCACAGGGATGTCGTTGTACCAGATTCCCAGGTACCGGTTCCTGGAAGTACCTAGAGAGAAGAAACCTAACACAAAGTTTCCACCATTGGAGACCAATGTCATGTCATCAGTGAGTGACTCCGCCGGAGAAATGGTGTCGATTGCGGTTGAAGCTTTTGAGAAGATGATGAGGAAACAACAAGCACTGCAGAAATAGAAACCCATTTCCATGGATGTCTGGTCTGATTGCTCATTGCTGGCAGACTTAATTACACATTCCATTTTAAATTCAATCATTGACTCTAAAGACAGAGATTACAAGTATTTTATATTCAACCGAATTTGAGGGTGGTTAACCAAAAGTCAAGTCTTTCATCAGGTTTACAAAACGAAAGTCTTTCCTCAGACTTTAGCCGGTTTGATCAAAAAATTAATTTATAGACAAAACTGAATGCACCCCCATTAGCCGCCTACAAGATATGTTCCAAGACTTGGTCTATATTGGCGGCCACTGTGAACTCATCCATATCATGTGAACTCATCCATATCATGTGAACTCATAAAAGTATGCTTGGGAGAGTTTAAAAATTAAAACTGATATATTTAAAGGTTATGACCGTATTAGCTGGTAGTATACTTTGGAAATTCTAGATGTGATGGGGCCTAGCGCTAAATTGCAGCAACTAATCATCCAATGTATTAGCCCTGTATCATATTAGGTATTGGTCAACAGAAGCCCAACATGCAACTTTATTTTTCAGAAGCGAGGACCACGTCGGATTGATCCTCTCTCTTATATATTTATATTATGTCAGGATATTTTATCCTTTTCATCCCACTTTTCTTTCAAACTTTGCTGATTGCATCAAAAATATAATTTATAGGCTGTATAGGTTAAACTACAAGGTATGATTGTTAATGATAGTTTGGAGCATAACAGATTGAATGAACCATGGAATCTTTTTTTTACCGAGCTTCTTATAATGACAAGCTTATTTCGTTTCTTCAGGACGATCCGTCCATGTCGGGTGAAGAATCTGCTTCAGTTGTTTAGGCAAAGGCAATTCATTATGATTTCCCTACATATGAACCACGGATGACATGCTCGGTCTCTCCTCAGGATGTTGCTGTACACATAAAAAGCTAATGTTGATGCATCGTAACAGCTCGGATAGGTCGCCAGTGTCTACTAAGAAATCATCAGCGACATCCAAAGCCTTGCCTTCTTTCCATAATATCCGTGTCCGCAGCAAAATTAAAACCTTTTAGCATTTGTAGTTTAAGTAACGAAACATAATGATAATAGTATCAGTTGATGTTTACATGTTCAAAAAGATGCCGCTTTGATGTGCATGATATAACCCCAGCCCATCGGTAGCCTATTCTGGTGCCATATAACCACAGTGCAGAACGTTGTCAGATAAACAAAATGAAGTTTCTTATTGGGATTTATGGAGGCATAAAAGTACACTCAGTAAGTTCCAACTACTCTATTTGTATGGGCTTCTGTTTGGTCTCCACCGAAAGGTCTTGCCATACCAAAATTCGATATTTTTGGGTTCATCTCGCTGTCCAGTAGAAGATTACTAGATTTTAAATTTCTATGAATAATTGTAACACCCCGACCCGGTTGTCACATTTTAACCTGGTTTAGCCCAAACCACCATCAAAATTCAAAATTCATTTGATTTCCATCCGATAAAATATAAATAATAATTGAAACATGTACAATGGAGCTCCTTTAAAATTTCATAAATAAAATATTTGACTCGATTATTTTAAAATCCAAATATGAGTTACAAAATACAATAGGATTCTACGAATACATAGCCCAAGGACCTAAGTACTGTACTCTGTGGAGACGAGGCGGTGGAATCTGTCACTGATGGTACTCTTCCAAGCAGACAAGCCAAACCTACAAACCTACGAACGAAACATCGACTCCGAACGCTGAGCTAACAAAGCTCATCGGATACACCGCCACTCAACCATGATTCATGCAAATCATAAATAAGAACAATGAAACATGTAGTAATGTCATGGCAAGATAACGATGGCGCTACCATATCCGCCTAAACACATAGCATTATGAATGTATGATCACGCACACAGCTCATACAAGTACCTCATACGTTTACATAGCATCACACAGATAACACCAACACATTAAGTGAGTTCCGCGTCCACAAAGCATCGGAATCCTACACTTGAGTGAGGCCCACGTCCATAAAGCATCGGGATCCTACACTATGAGTAAGGCCCGATTCCACAAAGCATCAGGATCCTATACTCTGAGCAAGGCCTGCGTCCACAAAACATCAGGATCCTATACTCAAAAGGATGAGGCTCGCGTCCATAATGCATCGGGATCCTACATCCATGCTCGGAATCTCTCATCAAGCATATTCGAATGACGCCCGCGTCCATAAAGCATTGGGATCCTACATCCCGGAGTCTTCAAGGTATTGCAACATAGTTTTAGGGTATAAAAATCCCAACAAGGGATGACTCGACTATCTAGGTGTCTCATCAGCACACAGCAAGGACCCTAGCCACCACACAGCCCCCACCTCGATACAAGGGTCTTACCGCACACAGCTCTAACATACTTACCATCACGCTATGGTTTCTATCAATTATTATACCACCCTATTGAGCTTATCTACTTATTAGTATGTTATGAAGGTACACATTAGCCGTGCTCACTAAATTATCTTATTATTCAATAAGACTTAACCTTATAGGCGCCCCTTCCGCACATAGTAAGGGCCCAAATTACCACACAGCACCAAACGGTCCCTCTAGGATCCCTATGGGTTACCACCTCACACAGCTTACCCAATATATAACGAGTCATTAGACATTTATTCATACACGAGGTTTAAATCTCCATTTCTCAGTTTTAATATTCATTTTACACCTTAACAGACCTCAGGGCCCTTTGCCTCAAATTATGAAACCTCCAAACTAAATCTCGAATTTCTTAGGTAGATTGTCCAGTGAGTACTAGTACTCCTATATGGGTATCGGTACTCCCTTAATGGTACCGGTACTCCACCTTGGGTACCGATACTCGATTTAGGTTCGAACAAATTAAATCCCCAAGCCGTACCGATACGCTTGCCTCCGTATCGATACCAGTAACGGTAAACCACCCGTACCGATCCTCATCCGTACTGGTACCCTTACCTACCTGTACCGGTACGCGAAAGCCTCATACATGCAATGGAACAATGGCATCGATACGCCCCATAGAGTACCGGTACGCGAACACGCTATTGTAATTCCTAACAAGCAAGGGGTACCGATACTCTAGTTGCTGTATCGGTACTCGAGCCCAAATTTCAAACTCTGGGTGTGGATTTCACCTAGAAACCCTACTTAAATTATATGGTTAAGCCCCAAATCGATCCTACAAGTTATGGTGAAGGTATTAAGTGAGTTTCTACCAATTTTAAGCCATAGCAACAACAAATCCACATTTTACCATTAAAGGGGTCAACCAAGCATATCAAACCATAAACACCCAAATCATGCACAAAGTCTATTTTTATGAGTTGCAGGAATTCAAAGGAGTTAATGGTGTACTAACATTGGATTAAAGCCGATGAAGAGGCCTTCAGAACCTATTCCCGTTCTTCTTCTTCAACCCAGCAAAACATCTTCCCTCACCATTCCAAATGAATCTTACCTTGGATAAAAGATCTTGAGATGCTGAACAAACTTCCCTTCTTGCCCCAAACGAGATTCTTACTCAAACTCTCAAAGATTTGACCTTGAACATGATGGAGCTTATGTGGTAGATGGAAATGGATGAGAGGGGGAACAAGGAGGACCAAGATGACATCACTCACTCTATTTTCTGCAGAAAATAAAGTCCTCCCACCAGCTCTCTTTGTCTTCAATTATACTTTTACCTATTTGCCCTTCTTACTTTCACCTTAGCCCAACAACAAACCAACAACCCAAGCCCAAGGTTTTAATACATGCCCAAAAAGACTCCCAATGGCCTAACATCATGGCCTAAAGGTGAGGCCCACGCCTCAGGTTAACCCGACTCTCAGAATTCAAAATTTGGGTCGTTACAACTCTTCCCTCCTTAAAAAAATTTCGTCCTCAAAATTTAATCGAGGGAAGGAGATGCAACTGCTGATGATCTAACCATTCTCTCGACCACACTTGCCACATGGCCCTAAGTTTTCTCCACAATACTTTCATATCCAACACTTTTAACATAAATTATCAACTCTACACAAGACTCTTCAACGATTCATTCCCAACATCCAGAGCTAAACTCATAACGAACCTAAGAGCAAAACAACAACGGATAACCACAACAGCACTATCAGACATCGCTCTACCGAACTCACTACGAAAGGTATCGCATCATAAATATCAACCTCTCTACTCTTTCTCGCACTTTCAACTCTCAAACTCAACCCTCTTTCGTGTTTGAAATGCGACACTTCTTCGAAGGTACATTATCGGCACTTCTTCAACTATTAACAACAGCATGATTCACGTGTTCAAGAATTGGAGAACTCTATCAATCAAGTTCCACCGCCAAACTATCTTGAAATCAACATATTCTCCCTCGACTTGGTCAACTAAGACGGAGCTTAACACCTCATTTACTTGAACCCACTACCACAAAAACATATACGAATCCATGATCAAACGATACCACCAACCAAGTCGCTTTGGTTCCAAAAGGAAACTGCTGCCACAAACAATCCCTACCAGGGATTGAACCCACCAAACTATCATCAAAGGTTCGAACATCTTCTTCCAAGCCAACCACCTAAATCTTACTAACGATTGTGCCAAAACTTTAACAAGCCCTCAAGAATTTTCATCGAGGTTCTTTCGATAAAATCCATTATAATACGAGGATCCAATTCCACTCCACCATAGCCAAAAGCTCATCTTTCAACTAAGCTACTCAGAGGAACTTCTCATTGATTACTATGCAAGAAAAAATCCACTTTATACCCGATAAAGCAACCCTTAAAACATCAAACTTGAGTTTATAACAGCACCTACGTGAGCCCAACTATTGTATTAAACCCAATCCTTATCACAATTCCCTAAAACTTTTGATTTACAAGGCCCAACCTCCGAAAGACCTTATAGAATCTCAGAACTTTTCAAGATTAACAAGATTATCAACCTTGGAGAATAGGCAATGGTCCCCAATCATTATACATCGGCCCACTGTAGACTCTCTAGGTGAAGTGCTGGCAAAAGAGGCATAATATATGTATTGGAAAAGTATAAAACTGTGCCAAGATGAGCCTTTTGCGTGCAAGTATACACGGTCTGCAAGTAATACATTAGTTAAGCTGAGGATCGATCCCACAGAGATTAACTTGGAATTCAATTGCTTTGATTGTTACTTGCCTTGAGAAAAAGTTGTTTTGTTTTGAAGTTGGTTTTAGAAATATTTGAATGGAAAAGAAATAAAAGTAAAGTAAAGTCGTTGGCAAGGAAGGTGTTTTAATGAATGATGAGCGTTGGCAGGGAATGCCTGGTTTTCACGCTATTCATGTTGTGCCAGCCTTTAATAACAACCTGTCTTGGCATTGTTTGCCGAGCAGATTCAAAATTAGCAAAGCCACTCTCGATGGTCATTGCCCTAAATTGATCATGTAAAACCCTTATATCTCTATAGTGCTTGCTTTTAAATAAACCAATTTGATTAAGATCCAATCTATACTCCTAATGGGTAGATTTCACTCCCGAAGTAAGTTTATCTACTTGAATGACTTTTCTCGAAGCTTCTCTCCTCAGTATTCAACAACTTAATCGTTGCCACCCCAAGTCTGTTAAGATATTGAGGCGCAATAGGCCAACAGTGCCAGCTCTCGTTTGGCATAGTATTTAGAAAACATTAAAGTATGCCGAATAGATAAAAGATTGCCAAGACATATTTATTATTAAAAACTAAACGTGAAAACAGCGTTTCAACGCAAACATCCCCCACCAACTATTGAATTAGTTCATGGTGAGGGATTTAATCGAAAAACCATAAACTTTTTTAAAATACATCATCATTAAAAAATAAAAATAACTAAACAAAGAGAATGGGCAAGAATGGGGCCTCTCGATGCAGCCCTTCAATGGCTCCAAGCCTTTGGTCTAGCTGGTCGAACCACGCAGCCTTACTCTTTCGATCACACCCTCCAAGTTCGTCCCCCAAATGCTTGCTTGATTGTTCCTTAAATAGGCATGCGAAGAAGCCCTAGGATAAGCCTTCACGTTTGAAATTTGAATGCGCCAAGGGATAAAGAATGTGATCATCTTATCCATATTTGAAGTAATAAGATGATAAGGTGATAAGCTAATAAGGTTTTCACTAGGGCTAACGTCATATGTCGTCGATCTTTTGGCAGCTGAGCTTGGCATCGTTTGGTCCATCTGTGCCAGACAAACTTATCATACTATTTTTTTGCCATCATATTTTTTTGGAGTTTGATTAAATGCTATTTTTTCGCAGCTTGATCTGGTCATGTTTTTTCGGGCTAGTGTTGCCAAGGGTTCTTGGCATAACTCTTCTGGTATCCTATTGCCAATGGTGCTTCGCATTTCTCTTATGCTCATTCGCTGCCAACAACAACTTGGCATTCTCTCTGGCATTCTTTCACGTGTTTCATTTTTGGGTCAAATAATATGCCAAACCTACAAAATTGCCAACAAAATAGCCATTCACACTGGCATAGGCATAATTCTAAACTCCTTATGCAAATGCATGATTTTAACAACCTTATGCAACTAAATGTACCTAAAAACAAACAAAAGCATTGTAAGATTGGCATTAAAAATAGTACTTTTGGAGAGATAACACCCAGAACAACCAACGCCTCTACGTCTTGTCATACCAACACACGTACATCCCAAGGTGAATCCCTTGACGACATCGCCCGCAAAAACTCTCATCTAAGGAGTCATTACGCAAGAAGTTATATTGATGTTAAACTATAAGGTGATGGATACAATTATCGGACTCGATGTATCTCCAATCATGGGTTCTAATTCTTGACCAAGAGGATAGCCCACTCATCTATAAAGGGCATACCAAAATTCTCTTACACATCCACCATTCAAAAACTGCAGACTCTCAACCTTGCATTAACTACACGGACCAAGAATGTTTTACAGTCCACGAGGCTTACCTTGAACTATCATCATAGAAACACGGCACACAAGCTAGAGAGATAAAGATTCTTCATACACATCACCAACAACTGATTCATTCCAACCCCAACATCGAGACTCTTACTTGAAAACCAAGCCACACATCGTACTGACACTACCAACCTATACCAAGGGTGAGTCCAACGAGTCCACAATAACTGTTATTATCGATCCGTACTCACTACCCATGGTGAAACTCTTACCTACCAACACTTACCAATCCACAATTTACTAATCTAACATCAACTTTGAGGAACTTATCATAAGATTCCCTCAACAAAAAGTATCGCCACGGTAGAACAAGAACTCAAACTGCTATAAACGAACCAAGAATCAAAACAAGACATCCTCATCCGGTACATCCTCGGTAGCAAGGTTATCATTTATGGCCCGAACGATAAACTATCTAACAAAAGCTCGCACGATAACTCTAATGGTGGGCTTCACGTGACTCCCACCCTGATACTCTGACAATAGTCTAGTATTGCCCCTCAAGGAACCCAAACTACGCCAAGAAAGAGTTGATCTCAGAGACTGAACGGACACACACTCATTCTTTACTGGGCAATCCTTTATCATGCAACCCGATGTCTGGCACTCATAATAACTTTCTCAAGCAGCAGTATACCCTAAGGCAATATCAGCCATAATGCTTATGAACCGGTAGAAGAGACGCTCCGATCGAACAATCAACACTCCCCGTTTAAACAAAAATTGAAAGCCCTCTACAAACCTTCAATCTAGATTTCTGACCAACCCTCGACAGCTGATCTGTAACAACTCTCTTTAATCTCTACTCGGCACGAAACCTTTCAACATAACCTAAAAAGAATCTCATGATGTCCTGGGTCCCCACAACGCGGCCTATGAAATCCTCAACCTGACTCAACGTTGACCCTGGAGTTATTTGAGTGCCTTCCCACAATCATCTAACCCTAAAAATATCCCAAGTGAACTCGATGTTACACATATCTATAGGTGGCTCTCTAATCTAAGTCTAAACCTCATATACCTTTACTCTTTGGTAGCAACTAACTTTAGGGTATAACGGCTCAATCGTAGAGAATCTTGTTTATACTCAAACATTGTCTTAACACTCTGAACCAAATACCATAACTGTTCTCTTATCTCACCCAAGTGAACCTCACTGACGTACTTCTCTTTGGACTCAACCCAGAATATATAACTTGTTAGGAATGCGAGCTGAACTCCCAATTCAACAATCTTTCGCCACTCGTACACATTGCCTTTAGGAAGGGAACATTACAATCAAGATCTCTTCCAAGGCTACCTCAGAATCCTCCGAGCGTCTTTTAACCACTTATTTGCTTATTCAGGTCATACTTCACTATACCATTCAATATTCTTTGATTCATAACATTACATCTCCCATTTGAGAAACATAACTCTCTTTGTGATTTTCCTGGTTGTGTCTCGCGCCACTCAACCAGCTAGCCTGAACTGCATTATGAAGGTGGTAGTTCATCATTCTCAACCAAGGGTTCGGTTCTCTACGAACCTCAAGTTTCCAACACGACGCTTGACATCTCAAGCTAGCTCGTCTGAACAAATCACCAATGACCAAGATCATAACAACACTCTAAAAAGATAACTTCATAGAGTCTATTGAAGACTCATCCTCGAGCCCTACTTGAGTATTGCCTTGCACAATTTCAACGATGTCCTTCTCACTATTATTGTAATCAATTTGTAGCAGCATATGTCTCTCAAATCCCCAAGCCTCCGGCTTACTAAGAGTGTACTTGGAACCTCATAACCATCAAGTACCTCTCTACATTAAACAGAAACACATGTCTATCAACTATATCGCATCCCCACCACATGGTACCTTATTATCAAGGACCCTTTTTCCATGGATGAAGGGACCCTCGGTTGACATTCCACCACTGGTCGATCAAAAGTAAGTCCTCTTAATTCCGTCTCATAAGGGTCGTCCACCAACACATAGAATCTCGCCACTGGAAGTTTTCACTATGAACTCAAGGCTCCAAGGTAGCTTACGACATATAGCCATGATTATTACTCGATGATGAAAGGATGTCACATTCTCAACCCTTACATCCCTTATGCAATCCAAAGCTCAACGTTTGAGACCACCCCGGTCTCAGAATCATCTTCTAAGAGATTAGCCATTAACACGATCCTCACTACCATGATTAAAACTATCTCAACGTCACACACAGCGACACACAAGAACATAGAGCACACCATCCAGATTCCAGTCTTGAAAGAGTACAACTTAAACACAAGGGCTCGTATTCGCTAGACACATATCCACGACTCTTAACCACCCCGTGGTTTTCCTAGAACCGGCTAAACCTAGGCTCTGATCCCACTAAATGTAACACACCAACCCGGATGTCACATTTGGGCCTTAAGCTCAAACCATTACCATAAAATTTTAACCTGGTTTAGCCCAAACCACCATCAAAATCTAAAATCCATTTGATTTCAATCTGATAAAATATAAATAATAATTGAAACATGTATAATGAAGCTCCTTTAAAATTTCATAAATAAAATATTTGACTCGATTATTTTAAAATCCAAATACGAGTTAAAAAAATACAATAGGATCCTACGAATACATAGCCCAATGACCTAAGTATTGTACTCTGAGGAGACGAGGCGCTGGAATCTGTCATTGATGGTACTCTTCCAAGCAGACAAACCAAACCTACAAACCTGCGAACGAAAACAACGATTCCAAACGCTAAGCTAACAAATCTCAATGGATACACCGCCACTCAACCATGATTCATGCAAATCATAAATAAGAACAATGCAACATGTAGTAATGTCATGGCAAGATAACGATGGCGCTACCATATCCGCCTAAACACATAGCATTATGAATGCATGATCACACACACAACTCATACAAGTGCCTCATATGTTTACATGACATCACACAGATAACACCAATACATTAAGTGAGGTTCGCGTCCACAAAGCATCGGAATCCTACACTTGAGTGAGGCCCGCGTCCATAAAGCATCAGAATCCTGCACTATGAGTAAGGCCTGCGTCCACAAAGCATCGGGATCCTATACTCTGAGCAAGGCCTGCGTCCACAAAACATCAGGATCCTATACTCAAAAGGATGAGGCTCGCGTCCACAAAGCATCGAGATCGTACATCCATGCTCAGAATCTCTCATCAAGCATCTTCGAATGAGGCCCGCGTCCACAAAGCATCAGGATCCTACATTCGGGAGTCTTCAAGGTGTTGCAACACACTTTTGGGGTATACAAATCCCAACAAGGGATGACTCGACTATCTAGGTGTCCCATCAGCACACAGCAAGGACCCTAGCCACCACACAGCCCCAACCTCGACACAAGGGTCTTACCGCACACAGCTCTAACACACTTACCATCGCGCTATGGTTTCTATTAATTATTATACCACCCTATTGAGCTTATCTACTTATTAGTATGTTATGAAGGTACACATTAGCCGTTCTCATTAAATTATCTTATTATTCAATAAGACTTAACCTTATAGGTGCCCCTTCCGCACACAGCAAGGGCCCAGATTACCACACAGCACCAAACGATCCCTCTAGGATCCCTATAGGTTACCACCTCACACAGCTTACCCAATATGTAACAAGTCATTAGCCATTTATTCATACACAGGGTTCAAATCTCTATTTCTCAGTTTTAATATTCATTTTACACCTTATAGACCCCCACGGCCCTTTGCCTCGAATTATGGAACCCCCGAACTAAACCTCAAATTTTTTAGGCAGATTATCCAGTGAGTACTGGTACTCCTATATGGGTATCGATACTCCCTTAATGGTATCGGTACTCCACCTTAGGTACCGATACTCGATTTAGGTTCGAACAAATTAAATCCCCAAGTCGTACCGATACACTTGCCTCTGAATCGGTACCCAATAACGGTACTTAAACCACCCATACCGATCCTCATCCGTACCAGTACCTTTACGTACTTGTACCGGTAAACGAAAGCCTCATACAGGCAATGGAACAGTGGTACCTATACGTCCCATAGAGTATCGGTACGCAAACACGCTACTGGAATTTCTAACAAGCAAGGGGTACCGATACGCGACCAGATATACCGGTACTCCCCTCACAACCTGCCTCCCTTTAATACTAAGGAGTACCGATACTCTGGTTGCCCTACCAGTACTCGAGCCTGAATTTCAAACTCTGGGTACGGATTTCACCTAGAAACCCTACTTAACTTATATGGTTAAGCTCCAAATCGATCCTACAAGTTATGGCGAAGGTATTAAGTGAGTTTCTACCAATTTTAAGCCATAGCAACAACAAATCCACATTTTACCATTAAAATGGTCAACTAAGCATATCAAACCATAAACACCCAAATCATGCACAAAGCCTATTTTTATGAGTTGCATGAATTCAAAGGAGTTAGTGGTGTACTAACCTTGGATTAAAGCTGATGAAGATGCCTTCAAGAACCCATTCCCGTTCTTCTTCTTCAACCCAGCAAAACATCTTCCCTCACCATTCCAAATGAATTTTACCTTGGATAAAAGATCTTGAGATGCTGAACAAACTTCTCTTCTTGCCCCAAACTAGATTCTTACTAAAACTCTCAGATTTGACCTTGAACATGAGGGAGCTTGTGTGGAAGATGGAAATGGGTGAGAGAGGGAACAAGAGGGACAAAGATGACCCCACTCACTCTATTTTCTGCAGAAAATAAAGTCCTCCCACCAGCTCTCTTTGTCTTCAATTATGCTTTTACCCATTTGCCCTTCTTACTTTCACCTTAGCCCAACAACAAACCAACAACCCAAGCCTAAGGTTTTAAGACATGCCCAAAAATACTCCCAAGGGCCCAACGTCACGGCCCAAAGGCGAGGCCCACGCCTCGGGTTAACCCGACTCCCGGACTCCGAAATCCGGGTCGTTACAATAATCCTTAATTTTGAGTCTTAATGAAGTATCCATGAACAATGTATTCTAAGACATAAGTATGGAATATGACCCTCCATCTGCCTCCAAATACATAGAGAACTCAAAAATACTCGTGTTGGGCACATGCTCGTATCCAACACATACTTGAGTTTGAATAACATATACGAGCAAAATGATTACGGTATTTGTAGAACAGAACTAAGTCACTACATTTATGGGTCCATAATTAGTGTTTCCTTTTAAATTTCTTTTTTTTGCCAGCGATTGTAACAAACGAAAGAAACCCAAAGGGGCAGCAATTACAGTTGCAGGTATGATGGCTAGCTTCACTTTAGCCTTTTTCTTAAGTTCTTTCATCATGCCAAGTTGCACAAATATTAATTACTTATCACACAAAACCAAAAAAACATCACCACAAGATGTAATAAGATCATGTTCTAGCTCTATAAACCATAACTTGTTTCTGAAGCAGACACTATGATGTAAAGATCCTGACCCTCTGATTTCAATTGTTTGTTATCAATCAGATCACTAAACCACATGGCGCAGCCACTACCGCCTCTTGTAACGTCTACATTAGCGTATGCAATGCAAGAACAGTTCCTCAAGCACTTCCCCCTGCATTCCTTGAGATTCATAGTTTTATTAACCCAAGAATTTATGGTGTCTGGGGATGTCACATTCCCAATTCTGATAAACCCATCTCCTTTCTGGCAGGTCAATGGCTTGCTGTGTATACACCCTCCGGAATAATCCGATGCGCTCCATCTGTCGGGCCATTTCGGCCCGAACCCTGTCAAACATTGACATGCCAGAAGCTTATTGCTATCACAGTTCGCATGGACCACAACGTCCATAACTGTCACAATAGTCACTTGGCATCACTGATTTGTTTTTTTATGAAAAATATGTAGTAAACCTCATTTTCGTTCCACACAAAGTCATAATCAAAGATTGGATTCGACCTTACATTTGGTGCCCCACTAAATTCATTGCCAATCCATAAACCATTCAGAGAGTACTTTTCTAAGCATTTCCTTGGCACCATTTCTGGGCATCCTTCAAGTTGTACAGCATAAGTAAAGATCACCTGGAGATGGATCATCCCAGTTCTTCCAGGCTGAGAGTCTTCTATCGAAGCCAGTTCTTAATTCAACACCATAAGTAGTTCCGGATTACTATTGTTTCCATCTCTGACAACAAGATTACTTACCAGAATCTAGGAGCTGCAATACTGGACTCCAAGCACTTGCTGTCGTATTAGTTAACCAAACAGCTGTTGTGTTCTGAACTTGAAGCACAATTCTGCAAGGGGAGGGTAAGGAATGGTAATCAGACAGATATTTTTGTCTTCTAGAAGTAGCACCAAAAGCTTCTATCGTGTCTACATCCTCATTTTTCATTCCATTAGGGAGTTCCAAATCAAAATGGTACGGTAGTCTTGCAACAGCCATACCACAGGACATATCCCTCTTCCGGCATCAAAGGGAATAAACTCAAAGTTAGTCCCTTTATAATCAACTAAATGGTCAATGAATCTCTAGGCTTCATTCCAGCAGTTAGAGTCTCCTCCTATTACCCCATGGCTCATGCATTAACATTCACTCTGGTCTGGTCTTGCCTCGGCTTGTGCTTTTTCCAGGATTCTAGGATTTTTCGTCATTATGTCTCAGTTCCAGCCACGGGCATGTCCTGAAAGTGAAAAGTAGTTTCACTTGGTTAAATTCAAACATTTATATTAAAATTTAAAATATCTAAAGAAAACTAGATCGTGTCCTCTTGCTTTGGTGTAGTGGTTATCACGTCACTCTTACACACTTAAGGTCCCCAGTTTGATCCTGGGCAGCAATACAATTCAAGCAAGATTTTTTTTGAATATATGGTGTGATTATAAGGTAGTATCTGTTTAATTTTTTTAGCCCATTAATAATGCACACACACTATGTACACAAGGTAGTGTCCGTTCAATTCAAGCAACACTTAATTCTTGCATTATCTGTTTCGCGTAATTGTATGGATGCTTTTGATAAACTAAACCTCAAGAGACCAGCACATGACAAAATCGATTTTTCCTTTTTTAATGGCTATATTACAGGAACGATTAGCATCAATGGAGTAAAATAACCATGGAGGATTCTTTGTTTGATAAATTATCTTTTCACATCCCTTCATCAATATAACTTGGTTTAAATATTTAGAGAAGAGATCTATAATCATATGCATAATCTCTTCCACTCTGGATACATGAGTGGTGGTCACAGCCCACAAAAATATTAAAACTCAGAAAAATATTATAGTAAAATTATTGTTTGACCCTTCAAAAAATGTAAACTTCATTGTTGTTCCCTTCAATTAATAATATTAAGATTCGCTACATATGAACTCTTTATGTAAGGAAACTACCCAAAAGACCGTTAGACTCTGAATTTCGAGTACAAGCAGGGGCGGAGCCATTGTGGAGCCTGTGGGGGCCATAGCCCCCTAAAATGGGAGTAGAAATTTCTCAACCTCTATAATGAAATAAAAACTTATTTTGGAGTAAAGATTTTCAACGTGAGATATTGAACATGAAATTCCATCTTAAATTTTCTACAAGACTTGTGCATGGTTTATGCAAGAAACACAAGTGTTAAATATTATATTCCAATGGGGCTAATTAGTAATTACAAGGTTGGAATCATCAGTGGGAATGTGGAATTGCAACGAGCTTTCAGATTTGATCGAGGCATATCTGGGTCAAGTTGTCTTTTTATCGGTTATAGATAATTTTATGACAGTTTTAAATTTATAATGGCATTTTTATATTTTATTGTCGGTAATAATATTTGTTCGTATATGTTATTTTTTCAAGTTGATTGGTTGAGTATTTAAACTTTTCTTTATATGATTATATTTTATTATTCAACGGTTAATTTATGCACAATGAACAATGAATGTGATTAGTTTACTATAAATTTTGTAAATTATTCTTACAAATTTATTGTAATTTAATCTTTTATTCAAAAAAACTAACTACAATTTTTAATTAAAAAAAACAAAAGCTAACATGAATTAATCCAAAGACTGTTTAAAATAGCAGACCAGCAGAAGAACCAAATCAAGAGTTGCAACAATGAATCAATCTTTTATTGTCTTTTTAACGTTTAATTAAATAGTTATTTTGGTCTTTATTTTTTGAAGCATTTTAACTTTAAATTTTTATTTTTGTAACGACCCGAATTTCAGAATCTAAGGGACGGGTTACCTCGAAGCGTGGGCTTCGCGTTTGGGTTGAGATGTTTGGGCCTTGAGGGCTTGTGTTTAGTTGTTAGGTTTGGGCCTTGGTTAGGTGGATGAGTTTGGATGATGAGAGAGTGTATTTTGGTAACTTGCCTACTTTTGAAGGTTGGGGAAGATACTTTTAATTTTTCCTCTGCAGAAAAGGGGATGATGATATCACCATTGTTCTCCCTTGTTTTCTTCCCTCAGCCATCCTCCATTTCTCAACTCCCACACTCAAACAAAGGTTGAAACTTTGTAGTTTTGAGTTAAATTTCGGAGTGCAAGTGAAGAAAAGTGTTATCTACATCAAACGATAATATTTTGGTGGAGTTTGAAAAAAATGAGAGTTTGGTGGGGGTTGTAGAGGATGAACGAGAATGGGGGATTTGGCTCCATTTTCTGTTGTATAGTTTTCTCTTTTATGTTTCTTAAGCTTCTAGTAATGTTGTAAACCATCTTGCAACATCTCTTTGTAGTGAAAGGGGTTGGGGTCTTTCAAGGAGCTTGGGAAGAATAAGGCTTGAATAGCTCGGTGGGAGCTTCGTCTTCAGCTTTTAATCAAGGTTAGTACACTACTAACTCCCTTGTGTTCCTAGAAATCATCAATTCGATTGCATTATTGCTTGGGTGATATTTTGGTTGTATGAGTGCTTGAGACCTCTTAAATGGCTAATCCTAAGATTGATGTTAAAATAACTTAAAATGGTAGGAAACCACTTAAATCCCTTCCCATCACTTGTAGGTTCGTTTTGGGGTCTTAACTTTGGGTTTTGGGGGGGGGGATGAGAGGCAATTTACGAACTTCATAAAATGAGTTCTGGGTTTGAGTACTGATACGAGTTGAATGCGTATCGGTACCCTGTGTTAAAACTGATGAAATCAAGCTATTCTTGAAGGGTGTATCGGCATGCCTAAGGGGGCATTGTTACCCCCTATTCCATCAAATTCTAGTAGTAAAAATAGGTATCGATACGCTTAGGGGCGTATAGGTACCGATAGGGTATCGATACACGTCCCCCGTGTATCGGTATAGGGTTGCTAGTTAAACCCTTGTGTATGTAAAGCTTGGTATCGATACGTATTGATGGGTTTCGGTACCTTGAAGGGTGTGTCGATACACGTATGAGGGTATCGATATCCTCTAGGCAATCTGCCCAAAAAATACGTTTTGAGTTTGAGGGACCTATAATTCGAGGACTAAAGCCCAATGGGATTCTAAAGGGGTAAAATGAATAGTAAAACTGAGAAACCGAGAATTTAACCTCATAAATAAGCATATTGAGTAATAACTTATTAAAACCTTGGGTGACTTGTCGTGTTGTTTAAATGAGGATCCTTGGTGGATCGAATGATAGTTGCATGCCATGTAAGGGCATTAGTATGGTTGTGTCACATTGTTTGATGGGATTCCGGATACCCAATGTGAGTAGAGTGTGTTGCTACACCATGCTTAAAGATTTTTGAATGTATGAACCGAGCCTTAGCGGGACTGAGACTCATTCGAAGATGCTCGATGAGAGATTCCGAGCATGAGTGTATGAACCCGATGCTTAGTAGAACCGAGCCTCACCAGAGTGTGTACCCGATGCTTAGTGAAACCAGACCTCACTCTAGGTTTGTTGGTATTATACGTATGATTGCTATGTGAGACTCTTATGTTCTTATTGATTGATATATGTGTTTAGGCGGCTAAAGGTAGTTCCATATTAATATATTGTCGTTTTCATGATGTCATCTTTAGCTACATGCTTTTATTTATGATTTGCATGAAGGATGGTTGAGTGGAAGTGTATCCACTGAGCTTCATTAGCTCAACGTTCAGAATTGTTGTTTTCGTTCGCAGGTTAGTAGGTTGACGTACATCGTTGGAGCACCATCGGAGTAAGACTTCAACATCGACTTGTTGTCTGAGTACAATACTTAGATTTTTTGGAGCTATGTATTCACAGGACCTTATGTTTGTATCGTAACTCTTATATTTGGATTTTAACTTGTGAGTCGAATACTTTTAATTATGTATTTAAATGGAGCTCCCATGTAAAGTTTTAATTCGATTTATCTACTTTAAAATATTTAAACATAATGGGTTTTATGAAATGGATGTGGTTTGGACTAAACTAGGCTGGAAAATTCATGGTTATGGGTTGGGCTTGAGGCCCAAATGTGACATTTGGGTCAAGGGTGTTACATTTAATGGTATCAAAGCCTAGATTTAGTCGGCTCTAGGAAGCCCTAGGGTTGTCCAAAGAGTGTTGTGTAGGTGCCTAGCGAATACGTTGCCCATAAGTCGAAGTCGTACTTGTTTAAGCTAAATATTCGATGGTTTAACCTTATTTGTTTGCTTGTGCAGATTGTAATCATGCTAAGGATGACACGTGATCACGAGGAAAGTTGGGGCTCCCGAAAAGGGAGCTATGATGAGGATTACGTTCCTAGTTTAGAGGAGATGTCGGAGGATGATAGAGGTCGAGGGCCAATTATTTCTTTCATCTGCATCAGGCCTTTCACCGGATTGTGAGGGTCATAGGCCTTCGGCTACCCCTCGCTAGGCAACAATTGAGAGGGTGCGTCGCCATGGTGCTACGGACTTTCTTAGATCGGGGCAAGACAACACGATTAAGGCGGATCAATGGTTGAGGGATATTTGTTGGATCATGCAACAGATGAGGTTGGAACCCTGTAGTCACCTAATTTTATCCGACTCCTATTTTTGCGTGTATATTATTATTATTATTATTATTAAACCCAATAAGTAAAAAAATATAAAAAAGAGTTCATTAATTTTTCTTTTAAATTTTAAATAGACCCCATCGACCTTGGTTTATAAGATTCGCCCCGAGTACAAGACACTTATCTTTGAATGAAATGAGAGTAGAAATTTCTCAACCTCTATAATGAAATAAAAACTTATTTTGGAGTAAAGATTTTCAACGTGAGATATTGAACATGAAATTCCATCTTAAATTTTCTACAAGACTTGTGCATGGTTTATGCAAGTAACACAAGTGTTGAATATTATATTCTAATGGGGCCAATTAGTAACTACAAGGTTGGAATTGTCGGTAGGAATGTGGAATTGCAACGAGCTTTCAGTTTTGATCGAGCCATATTTGGGCTGTTGTCTTTTTATCGCTTCTAGATAGTTTTAAATTTATAATGGTTTTTTATATTTTATTATCGATAATAATATTTGTTTTTATCTGTTATTTTTTCGAGTTAATTGGTTGAGTATTTAAGCTTTTCTTTATATAGTTATATTTTATTATTCTAATTTATGCACAATGAACAATTGACGTGATTAATTTATTATAATTTTTGTAAACTATTCTTATAATTTTATTGTATTTTACACCTTTATTCAATTAACTATCATTTTTAATTAGAAAAACAAAAAAACAATATGAATTAATCCAAAGACTGTTTAAAACATGACCAGCAGAAGAACCAAACCAAGAGTTGCAACATGTGTTTAGTCTCAAAATGGCCCTTCTTCGAATAAAAACTGTTAGTCAACTAACGATAAATGACTTGAAATAACGTGACAAACCTAAATGACAATATCATATAGACAAAGGTGTTGACTTAAAAGAATATCACACCAATAAAAAAAAGCTACTATTTGGGTAAAAACTGTTAGTCAACTAACGCTGAATGACTTAAAATAATATGATAAACGTACATGACAATATCATATATACAAAGATGTTGACTTTAAGGAAGATCACATTAGTCAAAAAATAATTTTATAAAATTATAAAAATTATAAAAAAAAAATTATTATTGATGTGTCATTTTATCAAGTCATTTCAAACTGTTTACAGTTAATTGATTAACAATTTTTAATCAGAGAAATATTATTTTAACCTAAAATAAAACATTAATAATTAAATTACTTCAAATATTAGAAATATTTTTTTGAAATTCTAAACAAATATTTTTATGGCAACTATATCGCGTTCTAAGAAGGTGAAGTTATTGACCGTCAGTGAAGTTTCTATTCTCCCATGAAAACGAGTGATCATCTCTTTTCTTTTTCCAATTAACTCCTTTCTTATCTAACTAATTTCTTGTTTCTTTAATCACAAGTTTCAATTTACAATTTGGTCTTCGCTTGACCATATATATATATATAGGGAAATTATAAATTTATTGGCTGACGAAATTTTAATTTATTGGGAGATTAAAACTTTGATTTCAAGTTCAAGTTTTAATACGACTTCTATTATTACAAGTCTGCTATAACTCCACCATCTATACATATTGAATTATTTTTTATAAATATATTTTTTACATAAAATATTTCATTTTATTCACATTGTGAGTGTAACAAATCTAATATCATATTAATCATATATAAATTTATTATACTATTTTTTTGTATTTATAATGTATGGTGCTATATGTCAATCATTTCGAATTATGTTTCTATGATTAACTATAATAAAACTATTTTTAATAGTTATAATGAGGTTTTGATTTAATGATATAAAATTATTTATTTAATTCAAATTTATTATCGTGAATTAATTATTTGGTTTAATGTAACTTCAATATGTACATAAATCATTGATATTTGTAATTTCAAAACTATTTTCAAGGAAAAATTATTATATGGACCAACTCATCACGTCATTCATGGTCTCATCTGCTAAAAATTAGTCATCTCATCTTTTTTTTCTTCTCCACGTTACTTTTTTAAAGATGAATATTCACTTTTTTTGCTATGTAAATAGGGAGTTGATGATTATTTGAAAGTTAATTATGAGTTGATTAATGACATGGAGGAAAAAAGAATTAGTTAGCTGATTTTTAGTTGATGGGCAATATATGATATGATGAATTGGGTCCATACTGTTAGAATTAAACCATAACTAAATATGAAATCTAAACCCAAGATCTATCATGTCAAATCATCAAGAATAATAAACTGAATGAACTGAATTGCGGAAGCGTACCTGAATTAATCGATAGACTGAAAACCTTAAATCTTGATGTTGAAATCCAAATCTTTGGTATTGATCTTCCAAGAAGATAGGTTTTCTCTTGATGTAAAACTCTCTGACGGGGAAGGAGAGAAAAACAAGTTAACCTATTTCTTGGGGACCACTACCTTTTTATATAGTTGATTATTAAATCAACTATTAAGTATTTATAACTCTGCCCCTCATCGAATTATAAATACATCTTATGGTATCTACATTTTTATTTCCATGACATTTTAATACCCATGACACGCCTAACATAATTGGTCACTTAATTTTGTGTCATACTTTAAAATAGCAATATACATTATACATATGTGCCTACTATTACGATTTTAATCCAACAATCTCCCACTTGGGCAACATATGTTTCGACAAATGTATAACCTTATGAGCTCAAAAATTTGCTATTATATAATAGGTATTCTCAGAATAATCTCGTCCATAAACTATATCCATATAGGATCAAAGCAGCCTTTGTCGTATCAATCATGACAAGACCCATCAATGGTCACGTATACAAATATAGTCAAATGACATAGATCAATCATGGATGCGTAGCATGGAAAATTACATGAAATGTGAACCAAACATGTCTATTTCAACTGGTCCTCCTAAACCTTAGCGAGATCAAACTTTATCAATTCAGAGTGTGCATAAACCAAAAGAACTTTATTTCTCGCAGAAAATAATCTTAAAATATCCTTAAACCAAGTAACCAAAATTGTGTCTAAAAAACGAATAAGCATTTTTCAAAATTACAAACTCCCACTAAAACTGAATATCTTTATATAACATTACACCCACATGAGTAGTGTGCTCATGAAAGACCTAGGGTGATAGTTTCTTAATAAGCGCGCAAATATGGAGTTTGTACCAACATGCTCTATAGACACACAATCACTCTGAATTTTCTTTAACAACTAGGAACTTAATATTTATGTGCTTCAAATTTAAAGTGTTCCTATTGTTTATAGAATAAATGAATGCATATTTATTGTCACAAAATAACCGAAGTGATCTTTCTATTCAATCTATAATTAGCAGCCCATGTGACAAAATTCTTTTGCATCAATATTCTAATAGAATCAAGTCTCAGAAACTTAATGATCTCTAATTTACCAGAACTCCGATATGTGAGCATGTAATTTTTTTTGTTCTCTAAACATATCTCATAACCCTATTGGTTGCTATCTAATGGTTCAAACTAGAATTGCTTAAATATCTGTCTAACATTCTAACAATGTACGCAATATCCAAACGCATACATACTTGAGCATAAATTAAATTCTCAATAGATTATGAACTTGGAATCTTTTGTATTTTTTTTTAATTTCAAGGTTGCTTTTAGGGCATTGAGTAAGACTAAATTTGTCGTCTTTAGTAATATGAGTATCACTTGGTTTACTCCCACCGAATCTTGTAGTATATAGAATTGTGAACCAAATTTATCTCAAAACCAAATGAGATAAACAATATGAAATTTATAATTTCGTTAATGAGAGTCCAACTTAAGCTCATAGATGAATTTCTTTAATTTACATATCATTGATTTTTGTATCATTAGACACAAATCTATGATTGTACCATATAATTTGTTTCTTCAATGTCACCATTGAAAAACACAAGCGTAACATCCATCTTATGTAGCTCAAGATTAAAATAAGCAATAAAGCGTCATGATTATCTTAAAAGATTCTTTCAATAAAACTCGAGAGAAAGTCTCCACAAAATCAATGTCTTCTTTTAGAGTATATCATTTAGATACAAGACATGCCTTATACTTGTCCACATTATCATTTGCATCCCTCTTGGTTTTAAATATCCATTTACAACCAATTGGTTTGCACCTTCACATAATGAGACAAGTTCCTAAACTTTATTGTCTTGCATAAAATTATACTATTCTTAAATGACATCAATCCACTTTTGAGAGTTAGAACTTTTATGATTTGATAAAAAAATGATTGAATCATTTTCTATCATTCCATTATTATCCTTATTTTCTTGAATAAATACAAAGTAATAATCTAGAATAGTATTTCTCCTTCCTCTCGTGGATATCTTTAATGACACTTATTTTTTAAGGTTGTTGAGTTTGTTCTTCTGAAACAATTACCTTATCTTGAATGAGAGTTGTTCAACATTGTTTTGCTGAGGTACTTGATCCACTTCTTGATTAATGATAGGTGTAAAAACCTAAACATCATTAAAAGTGATAGTATGAATTAAATTATAATTCAACTTCCCCTCAATAGCAATGTATCTAACCTTATTTCTCCCTCCAAACTCAACATCCTAAAAATGTTAAACCTCCCCTAAAATAATCCTTATTGTGGGATCATAAAATTTACAGCCCATGGATCACTCAAAATAACCAAGTAGTTGCTCACTTTTGAAGTTTAATTTCTTCACATGTGTCCTAACTTATACAAAAGAATCAATACTTTGTAACTTATTGTTGTTTCTTTTGATTAGGACCTTTAGCAACTTTATTCTAATATATTTTTTTATTGCCCTTATTCTTAGAGACACTAACTAAATGAGCACTAACCGAATGAGTACTTTTACACTTATAATGCTTCAACTTTTCTTCCTCTTTAACACAATTAGAAATAAGCTCATTTAAAGTCTATTTCTCCTTTTGACATTGTAACTAATTTTGAATTGGTTAAATCAGATAGGAAGCGATACAAAAATCATAAGAACAAACAATTGTTAGAAAGTTTGATCTTATGTGCCTTAAATTTTGAAGCAATATTAAACATTTTTCATAATGTACTTCCTCACATTTCCTTGACCCTTATACTTCATAGACATCAAAGAAGGCATAAGTGATGTTATCTTAACCTTAATGTTTTGGGTAAATCATTTCTTAATTTCACAAGGAAACCCTTAATATGAGTAATCTCTTTAGATTTGTGCTCCTAAAGACTTATAGAATGTTGTTCTTTATGATCATTAGACTCGCATAATTTGAACAATTTCTCCTCTCAAAATCCCTTTTATGGGTGCTTACCATGTGAAAGGTGAAAGTTATTCTCCCCTAGTGCAAAGTCTGTGTTCATACAACCAAATACTATATGTAAGTGTCTTTTCTATTCCTTGAAACTAGTTTTACTAAACATGAGTGTAGAATGTATTTAATGAGATATTGTGACAAAGAAAGATAAATTACCTAAATATAGAACAAAAATAAATAAATAAAATAAAAACAAGCTCACATAAATATTCATAAGTAAACAAATAAATTCAAAATAATGGCTAGTTCCCCTCAAGATACCAAGCACAACATTAATATCAAGTCTTTGGACAAGAATATTAATCAGAAGCGATTACTTTGTTATAGCAATCAAACATTGACAATAAACTATGTCAAACAATAGATTAATCTTTGGACTAACATATTGTTCACATAAAATACCTTATAATTGTCACACATTTATCACCACAGCTTGTCGTTGTAATTCGCCAAATATTAACTTTCCTTTGGGCCAATTAATAAACGCATGAATTACAAAAACCCATAATTATCTTAATATTTTAAATAAACTAATCTACACAAAAGTGGTCACTTTGGTGACATTATGTTTCAATTAATCCATTAAAATATTAGACATTCAAGCCAAAATATGAATTTAATTGTTTCAAAATATTTTTCTTAATTTTATCTTTCAATCAAATTAAAAGATAACCAAAATAATAATAAATTTGAATAAAGGTAAACCTCATATCAAGATACCGACATTCCATTAATATTTCATCTTTGGACAAAACATTAACTTGCAAGTGATATCTTGGTACAAGAATCAAACATTGATAATAAGCACATGTCAAAATGTAAATCTTCCTTTGGGCGATTTATTGCTCACATATAAAATCAATAATTATCACATGTTTATTACCACAATTGCACATGTAATAACGTTAATTATTAACCTTCCTTTGGGCGATTAATATTAACATAATCCGACTTACATGCATAAAACCTTTTATATTTTAAAATAAATAATTTCACAAAGAGATCACTTTGGTGACTTAATGTTTCAATTAATTTATCTTAAAATATATAACATAAAGTACCGATATCCAAATTTAAAATTATGTAATAAAAAAATCAAAATTTCGATAACACTTTAGTTTCCAAAATAACCCAACATAAGATTGTCCGAATAGGGCTATCGTAAATCGAAAAACCAAAATCTTTGACTGTTACTCAAAAAATTCCTTAAACATGCATTTACCAAAATTAAAGTCGGATTCAAAATAATCAATCTTTAACTAAAAGTCAAAAAACAGAAATATTATGTAAATGAATAATTCCTATATTGATCGCATGAAACTTTAATGTGCATAATAATCTAGCGATCAAAAGAAATGAATTATTGATCAAATCAATCGAATATGAATTCCATAAGATTAATGACATGCTTTCCATAACCAAAACTAAATGTATATTCCGTAGATAACATTAATGGCATAATTAAGCATAGTGTGAAATAAATTTAAGCCAAAGGTTCTGTTCAAAACTAAACAAGATCTAATAAATTCAACCGTAATTTATTAGACTAATCAATATAAAGCTTTGAGAGCTAACATGATTATAAAGTTTCCAAGTCACGGTAAATTTACCACGACAAAGCCCAAGTCAAACTTTTTTTTTTAATAACTAACGATCAAAACTAAAATTTTGATCAAACCGAATTAATATATATTTTAAATCAAATACATATTTCACGACTTGAGTTATCATATACAATTACGAAAAGTAAAAGCAATATCATAATTAAAGGCATATTTATATTCTGGAAATAGTATATCAGAATGAATTTCCTAATAAATTATGATACGATACATGAGTATACATAAGTATTAAAACTTTAAATTCAATAGAAATCGGACAATGTATAGGATTGGTTCTAAAGCTTCCAATCCACAATTGCCGATTACTAATACAACACAAGATTTTCACATATAACAAAACCAAATGGGAAAATTAATATATTAACAATCGCGATTCCAAAACATATTAAAAATAAACAAACCCTAATCATGCGAGAAAAGAAAAAAATATAACTTTATAATCTCCATCGTACATAATAGAAATATCAAACATAATATATTTTATCGTTAAACTTAGGGTTTTGTTTTAAAGAGATCTAAAACGAATCATACAAAATAAATATACATTAGATTCTTAATGATTCAACATGACGAGGCGCTGATGCCACTTGTTAGAATTAAACCATAACTAAATATGAAATCTAAACCCAAGATCTATCATGTCAAATCATCAAGAATAATAAATCAATAAACTCAATTGCGGAAGCGTACACAATTAATCGATAGATCAAAACCTTAAATCTTGATGTTGAAATCCAAATCTTTGGTATTGATCTTCCAAGAAGATAGGTTTTCTCTTGATGTAAAACTCTCTGACGGGGAAGGAGAGAAAAACAAGTTAACCTATTTCTTGGGGACCACTACCTCTTTATATAGTTGATTATTAAATCAACTATTAAGTATTTATAACTCTGCCCCTCATCGAATTATAAATACATCTTATGGTATCTACATTTTTATTTCCATGACATTTTAATACCCATGACACGCCTAACATAATTGGTCACTTAATTTTGTGTCATACTTTAAAATAGCAATATACATTATACATATGTGCCAACTATTACGGATTTTAATCCAACACATACAACAATTTTTCAGTTTTAACTTTTCCACATATTCGAGTGAGAGTGCCTGCTTAAGACTATTCATGCCTCTTTATTTCCTATCAACAAATAATTTTAGACTTTAGAGACAAATTATCAACTACCAGTTGAACTAGTGAGATGAGACACAAGATCTCTTAATCAAGGTTAGAGGTTCAAATTCTAACAATGTGAATGGAACAATTAGGTTGGAAGGTAGTCTCTAGGGCTATAAATGAGACGAGATAGATAGCAAGTTACTCAAGCTCTAAGCTCGACTCGATTGGGCTCGACTCGAGCTCAAACTCGGCTCGAGTTTTTAACGAGTCGAGCCGAGCAACTCGAAAACATAATATACTAAATTTTTTATTTTTTATAATTCAAATCTGAATTCCTAAACTTAAACCCCTAAAATATAAACCCTAAACATTAGTCTTAAACCCTAAATATCTAAATCCTAAATTCTAAACCCAACAACCTAAACCTCTAAACCCTAAAATTAACAAGCTTGAGTTTAAACAACTTGTGTATTAAAATTTTTTCTTGATAGAGCTTTAAATGAGACGTGGCAGATGGAGAGCTACTTAAGTCCGACACGGTCAAAGATCGATCAACACTTGACTCGATTAGGTTCGAATCAAGCTCGAACTCGACTCGAATTCTTAACGAGCAGAGTCGAACTTATATTTCTCAAGCTCGTTAAAAATTACTCGAGCTCAAACTCGACTCGAAATCTTAACGAGGCGAGTAGAGCTTAGCACTACTCGAGCTCGACTCGGCTCGTTTACACCCCTAGTCGTCTCATAATTATCCTCTGTATTTTTCCTCTTTTTTTTCCAAACCCCAGGCTCAGTTTGACTCTGTTATTGATACAGGAAATATTCATATCTTTGAAGAAATCTTTCAACGTCTGAAAATACTAGAAGTGTGAATACCAGACCTATGACTAATCTCTATAGTTTCACGTAATCCCTGTAACTACATATACCATTCTTTAAAAAAAAGTTCAATAATTTTTGGGATAAAATTTTAGGTTCGAACATTATCGTAAAGAAAATTCCAGTTTAAAAATCTCAAAGATAGAACTCGGGTTTGATTATTGGAAGGACAACTTAAAACCTCGAAAGGTTAGTTTTCGACTTTTCGGGAATCGTAAAACAATGATAGAAGATATGTTCGTTGTACAAAAAAATACAGTCAGACCGGCATTACACGGTGAGGGTAAGGTTGATAATGATATATAATAATTTTGAAGTAACATGGACTAGTTCTCGAGTTGAATTTATTTATTTTTGTCAAAGCTAACAGTTGTAGCAACAAGTTTCTACAAAAATTTCCTATTATTAAATGATAAGTTCAAAGGACAGCTGTAGTTGAGATTCTCGGATAGAAAATAAGGGTAAATTATGTTAATCATCACTGAACTTTACTCTTAAATCTAGTTGGTTACTGAAGTTTTAAAATATTCAATTTACTCACTGAAATTTAGATATTAAACATTTTTTGTCACTAAAGTTTAGACATTAAACGTTTTTTTGGCATTCTTAAACCCCAAACGGTCGTAGATGGTGGTCGTTCGGTCCGAATTTCAGCACTCATTTCGTCTTTGCCCCATAAGTCTAAATTCGACCTCTATTTTATCGAAAAGTGCTTTGAACTTCAAAGTTCATTAATCAGCCAAAAATCTTCTGATTTCTCTTTCGTCGATATCTCTCCTCCTTTGTCGGATGGAACCCGTTTCTCAGTATGTTGCTTCTTTCGTGACCAAAATAGGTTTAAGAATAAAGTTCAGTGATGATTTATGAAATTTATCCCAAAAACAATTGCCGACGCTGCATGCATTATTATTTTAGATTATAGTTCTTGATTACTTAGTATTTGTGGCACCGGTCAGAGAAAGGCTCCTTAGAGCTGAGGTTTTCAAGTTTGACATTTTATGGAGTTTTCTTATGGGAAAATGTGATTATAAGTAATGTGATCTTCAAAAGTCTTCAAAGTTTTCTAATCTCATCAATGGCGGACTTTATCTTGCTTCTCTTTTGCACCCTTCTGTGGTGGCCTCACGTTACACTATCGGTCACGATGGAAAGCTTAAATGCGACTGATTCGATCAGAGATGGAGATACCTTGGTTTCGGAGGGTGGAATCTTCGAACTCGGGTTCTTTAGCCCTGGTTCCAGCACCAGAAGGTACTTGGGGATATGGTATGTGAATTCGAACACAACGGTTCCGTGGGTGGCTAACCGGGAGACGCCTCTCAATGACAGCTCGGGTGTTTTACATGTTACCGCCCAGGGAGTTCTTATCCTTGTAGATGGTAATGGCAACAGTTTTTGGACTTCCAATGCTTTGGATTTGCCTTTGAGACCCGTCAGTAGTCCAGTCGTGCGGCTCTTGGACTCGGGAAATCTCGTTGTTACCGATGGAAGTGGTGTCACGGGTTCGGGGAACTTCATTTGGCAAAGTTTTGATTATCCATGTGATACATTCATTGCAGGCATGAAGATTGGGAAGGACTTCAATACTGGCCTGGAACGATACTTGTCATCGTGGAATAGTCCTGATGATCCTTCACCGGGTATGTACACGTACCAGTTCGAGCTATCCGGTTATCCAGAGGTTTCAGTAAGAGACAATTCCACCATAATATTCCGGTCCGGACCTTACAATGGCCTGCGGTTAAGTGGGTTGCTTGAAACAAAAGAAAACCCTGTTTATCCGTATGATTTCGTTTTCGCTGGACAAGAGTTATCTCTAACTTTCCATTCACCCAACAATTCAACTCTTTTAAGGGGAGTGCTAGGTGGTGACAATGGATCCATAGTTCCCTTCACGTGGAACGATTCGAATCGAGGTTGGATCCCACATCTTCCGTTTTTCATTGAAAATTGCGACCGATATGCATTGTGTGGTGCAAATGCCATATGCGACAACAACAAATCCCCTGCTTGTAGTTGCTTGTCAGGGTTTTCACCAAACAACCCCCACGAATGGGATGCAGTACCAGGGTCAGGTGGTTGCGTCAGAAACACTCAACTAAACTGTTCCGGTGACGTATATATAACGGTGTCCGACGTAAAAGTGCCGGAAACCAAACATTCATGGTATAATACAAGTATGAACTTACAGGAGTGCAAGGACCTGTGTTCATCTAACTGTTGGTGCACAGCATATACTAGTTTGGACATTACAAATGGAGGAAGTGGGTGCCTGCTCTGGTTTACTGACCTTATCGACATGAGATATATAACCAATAGCGGTCAAGATATATATGTGAAGGTCGCCGCATCCGGGGGAGGTACGGAAATATCCTCAATCCTTCTGTTCCATACAGATTTAAACTATTGCTAATGTTAGACGGTAAAATATCGGATTTCCTTATTCTTGTTTCATTGATTTTATGCTATTTGGTTTCCATACAGCTCAAAACGGGAGCACGATAAACGGGAGAACTAGGCACAAAGCAAATAACAGAACAACGATCATCGCGACGATGTCTGCACTGTCTGCAGGAGTGCTGATTGCGGTCCTAACCATAGTCCTGTTTTTGCGAAGGAAGAAAAACCTGAAGGGTAAAGCAATCGTTTCGTGTTCCGAATCATTAACAAATGTTATAGGAAGTTGTTCTTTGTTACAGCTACAATAGGTTGCACATAATATTTACTCAACTTTGCTATTTCACAGTATTGCTGACACACCACCACTCAGATAGCTTTTCTGATTATCAAAGTAGCAAAGAAGATCTAGAGTTACCATTATTCGATTTAAGAGCTATTATTGCTGCAACCGATAACTTCTCGTTTAGGAATATACTCGGAGAAGGAGGTTTCGGATGTGTCTACAAGGTAACTATATGATAAAATACCATAAAAAGTTACTATACGATAAAACGACCTCGATTAATGATTATATGCTTTCTGTAGGGTGTTTTGAAAGACGGACAAGAGATCGCCGTGAAGAGGTTGTCGTCGAGTTCTAAACAAGGAAACAATGAGTTCACGAATGAAGTTAAACATATCGCCAAAGTTCAGCACCGGAATTTAGTGAAGCTCCTCGGATGTTGTATCGAAGCAGACGAAAAGATGTTAGTCTATGAATACTTGCCCAACAAAAGCCTGGACTTCTTTATTTTTGGTATGTCTTTTACCTGATCCATGATGTTAATCTCCTGTTAACTATATTCAAAGACCTAACAAGCAATAAAAATGGCTTTTGAGAAGATAAAACTCAAAGCATGTCACTGGATTGGCCAACACGCTACCAAATTATCAACGGGATCGCTCGAGGGCTCCTTTATCTTCACCAAGATTCGAGACAAAGAATAATACATAGAGATTTGAAAGCTGCTAATGTGTTATTGGACTATGAAATGAATCCGAAAATTTCAGACTTCGGCTTGGCTAGGAGTTTCGGAGAAAAGGAATCAACAGCAAACACAAAGAAAGTGGTGGGAACATAGTAAGTAATGAAATCCAAAATCGAAATAACATAGTTTAAACTCGTAAACTTCGAAGCTTGTTTTCTTATATTTCAAGTTTTTCTTCCAGTGGTTACATGTCTCCGGAGTATGCAATCGATGGACTTTACTCGATCAAATCCGATGTTTTCGCCTTCGGTGTTTTAGTTTTAGAAATAGTGAGTGGGAAAAGAAATAGAGGTTTCTTTCATCCAGACCACCAACATAACCTTCTCGGACATGTAAGTGTCGAACTATAGAACTCCTTTTATCAAAGATGTCAAGTTCTGTAAATGTTAAAACAGCTTTATTTGTATAGGCATGGAAATTGTTCTGTGATGGGAATTCGATCGAATTGGTTGCTGATACAATTCAAAGGACCTGCAATCACTCGGAAATTCAAAGATCGATTCAGGTCGGCTTACTATGCGTGCAACGCAGTCTTGAAGATAGACCAACTATGTCAAATGTTGTTCTGATGTTAAGTAGTGAAGTTCCATTGGATCAGCCTAAACAACCAGGGTTTTTCAACGAGAGAGATCTGATTAAAGATACTTCTACTTCATCAGATGTTCAGAAACATGCTTGTTCGAATGATTTCGCAATCACCGTAGTTGAGGCAAGATAATGCAGATCTTATGTAACTGTTGTGTGTTCTTTTCTTATATTCTTTTCGATATAATGGTTATCATCGTAATTATATATAGGACTTTGACATTGAAATATGGATGGTATACTAAGACAATTTCATTGATTTTCATAAATAGAATATAACATTTTGTAGTTTTTCTGAGTCCTGCAATTTTTTTGGTGGATGAATATTGGAAAAACAATGTAATTTTATCATATTCTGTAAGTAAATGTAGTTCAACACATAAGAGATTCTATCGAGGCTCTAATGTGGTAATGGTGGATTCGTCTAATGATTCTTGCTTGCCTTTGGATGAGCCAATGACCTCTCGCCGCACAACATCAGCACCACCAATGACATGTTTGGTCTATCTTCGGGTCGTTGTTGAACACATAAGAGAGCAACATTGATGCATCTCAGCGCTTCAGCTACGTTGTAAGAGCCCTCTAACGCATTATCGATCAGCTCTAACGGCCTGTCTGCAATCCACAAACTCCATGCCTGAAAAAATTGGAACTAAAGGTTATATATTAGTCCAAGAATGTGAATTAAACTATTATGTCTTCTCTCTTACATGTCCAAGTAGATTGTGGTCGTGATTCGAATCCTAAAATCCCCTGTTTCGCTTCCCTGTTACTATCTCCAGAACCAGTACTCCGAAACTGAAGACATCAGATTTCATTGAAAAATGTCCACGAAAAGCATACTCTGGAGACATAACCACTGGGAAATAATGCTGAAAATGAGAACTTTAGAAGCAACATGGAGAAGAATTTATCAAGTACTAACAACATCTAGGAATACATATACGTACTATGTTCCGACCACTCTTTTAGTCCTGGCCTCAGTCTGATCTCCACCGAACTTCCTACCCAAACCAAAGTCTGAAATCTTCGGATTCATACTATTATCTAGGAGGATATTACTTGCTTTGAGATCTCTATGTAAAATCCTCAATCTCGAGTCATGGTGAATATAAAGAAGCCCTCAAGCAATTCCGTCGATGATGTTCATTCGCCTATGCCAGTTGAGTTCTTTGTTCCTTGTTCTATCTGCAATGTTTTAATTATACATAATATGCCTTACTTCCTCGGTCAGTTGAATCATCGGATTCGAAAAGCATTTCAGATATTGTGAGTGCTAACCAAAAATAAAGCAGTCCAAACTTTTGTTGGGCATGTATTCATAGATTAACATCCTTTCATCTCCCTTGATGCAACAACCTAAGAGCTTCACAAGATTCCGATGCTGAAGTTTCACGATCAATGTAACTTCGTTTTTGAACTCTTCAAGGCCTTGGCCGGAATTCTTCGAAAGTCTCTTTACTGCTACTTGTTGTCCCCCTTCTAATATACCCTTGAATTCATAATGTACGAAAAACGTTAAGAAGCATCATGTCTAGTTAAAGAAGAGTAACAAACTTCACACCAGATTGCTTTACTACCTTATATACAGCCCCGAAGCCACCACGTCCGAGCAGGTTGTTCGTTGAGAAGTTATTTGTTGCATTAGCTACGGCTTTAAAAACCATCATCGGCAATTCCATCTCTTCCTTCTCTTCATCTGCCCATTTCTTTCGCACGTACAACACGAATACCAGTATCAGCAATCTGGTAGCAACTACAGAGGAGATTGATATAATTGCTACTTTTCGTTTTTCTTTGAATCCAATCTGACATATACCAACAATAATCAGAGAACAAGGTTCGATAAGTTTGGATGAACACATATATCATAAACCATTAAGATAACAAAAATTCAAACATTCGATACAAAGGTCCTCTTACCTAGCTCGGAAGCAGCCAGCCGAACATAGAGGTCTTGTCCACCCTCGTCGAATTCTGCCATGTCAATCAGATCATTAAACCAGATCAAGCATCCTGTTCCTTTCAAAATATCTGAAGTTGCATATGCTGTGCAGGAACAATTTGTCAAACATAGCTCCTCACATTCACTGAGGCTCGTGCTATTGTTAGCCCAAGCATGCGATGTATCGGGCAATTTTAACCGGGTGTGCTTAAAGAACCTATCTTTACCATCACAACTCAAGGGTGTCATCCTAACACATCCACCAGACGAATCTACAGAACCCGAATCTCCGGAAGTATTCGATCTCGCCACATAGCCTTCAAGGCATGCACGAGGAGGAAGCTTATTGGCTTTGCAGGTAGCATATGGTCCGCAAAAGGCATAGGTTTCACATTGATCAGAAGGATCCGTCGAGAAAATCTCCCAATCCTGTTTCCTATTGTTCCATATCGAATGCTGCATAGAACCAAGTGGATTCAGCTGAAGCCTTGAAACAAACGAACTGTCCCGGTTCTTGTATTCGCAATAGACCTCCTTGCTATTTATTCAAGACAAAGTCATACGAAAACACCGGATTCCGTTCGAGACGAGGGTTCACCATGAAATAAAGACCATTCCAGGATCCTCCTCTAAACACCACTTCCGATCCTTTCTTAAGAACGAATTGCGAATATCCACGAGGATCGATTCTTATAGAATATTCACCGGGAGCAGGGTCTTCTGTGCTCTTCCAGGACGATATATACCTCTCGAAACCGGTGATAAAGTTCCTCCCGATCTTCATTTCTGGTAGAAAGTTATCACCAGGATAGTCAAAACTTTCCCACAAAGTTTTCTCCAAGTTGTTATCATTCTTTTCTTTCACTACAAGGTTTCCCGACTCCAGGAGCTGCACGACCGGACTCCGCACAGCTTTCGACATATTCGAAGACCAAACAAGACTTTGTTTGCCATCCAGAAGAGTAAGGATTCCTTGACCGGTAACACTTAGAACTCCCGACTTGTCGGAAACCGGAGTCTTCCTGTTGGCAACCCAAACAACGGTACCGGAGGATACATTCTTGTACCATATTCCTACATATCTGTTCCTGGAACTTTCCGGACTAAAAAATCCCAGTTCAAAACTTCCACCGGCCGATATAAGAGTTTCACCATCTTTTATGGACTTCCCTGGGAAAATAATGTCTTGTGTGGTGGATGTTCCGGTAATGGAAAAGAAGAAAGTAAACAAGCACAAGAGAAGCTCCATTTTGAGCCGGCCATTGATTTTCTGAAGTATAAAAGTGAAACACTTGGTACTTGGGTAGTCTTATCATTGTAATGTCAACTTTCATCTTTTATAATCAAAATATAACCCTTTTATCGTACGAAAATTATTAAACCTTTTCTATTTTAGGATTAGAAATCTCGTTTAAGATCTAGAGCACAGTAATTTAGTTTGTGATTTAGAATTTAAGGTTTAGAGTTAGATATTTAAATTTTATTTATATATATTTATGTAATTTTTTATATAACATGTGTATAAAAAATTACTTTTTACTCTAAAACAAATATTATTTTAGTAAAGAGGAGTAAGGAAAAAAATAAATTTTAATATTTAAAAAATATATTTATAATTTTGGGGTTAAATTTTAGAATTTAGATCGCACCATTTAAATAAAAAGGGTTGTTGGAAAAAAGTTATTCGTATAAAAACATAACTCAAAATAAATAAACTTTAATAATTAAATATTTAAAAAGAATGTTTTAGTGCATCAACTTTGTAGCGATGTCCCTCTCGCTAAACAAACGTATTTTTATTTTGTTTTGTTTTGAAAATAATGTCTCCCGTGGGGTTTTGTAAAAACCGTATTTTATTTTAAAAATGGAGTCGCCACTGACCACTTAGGTAGGCCGGACACCATAAAACCAGAGATTTAAAAACTGTTGGGTTCGGGAGTCGGTTACGGATGGGGAAGGATTATCACCCCCACACCGCCCAAAATTGGTACTTTAATAATTACCGCTTTATTAATATTAAACTTTCCGGATTAAAGTGACGATTAAGTTAAAATTTGGTTATAAGTGCGAGTAAATTTTAAAAGCCCCATTATCCGAGAGTAAACGCCCAACCACCATCACTACGCCTGATACTGGCCCCGTTTACGCTCGGATAAAAGGGAACCGCATTAACAATTTATATATCTCGATATGCAATCTTAGTGGGCAAAATATAAAATATGGCAAATAATTTAAATACAATAAAAAATACAAATAAATATTAACATAATAAAATATTAATTTAACATAAATAAAATACTAATCTAAAACATACATACATACATAAATATTAATCTAACTCATAAATAAAAATAAATCTAACATAAATAAAATATTAATATAAAACATAAATTTAAAATATAATAAATACTAATCTAAAACATAAATAAACATACAAACTAAAAACACAATTTTAAATTAACTATTACTTTATTAAATTATAAAAATTACAACACAAATAAAAAGGAAAGAAAATATACCTAACTAGGAGCTTGAATGATGAACCCCGACAGAACCCCACCGAGATCTACTATGACCTCTCCAAAAATTAACTAGATCGAACCCGAAATAGGACCTCGATCGAACTGGTTAGAACCGAAGGCACTACCCCGGTCCTTGGCTACCTGTGAGCTATGCTCTCTTATTTGGGCTGCCACTCTGCCGATTCATTGTCTTTGCCCCCTGCCTCATATTTATAGGCAAATGGGTTGTTGTGGGGTTGACGTGGAGCCCTACATCCATGCATTAATTCTTTTTTGTTTTTTAATTTAATTTTTTTTACTTTTTTATATTAATATTTTTATTTTTATGATTATTTTTTATTATTTTTATTAATTTTATATTAATAATATTACTATTAAAATAATACTAATAATATTAAAATTTGGTCAAAAATGAGTGATTACAAACTTTAAGGACAAAAATCTTCAATTCTTTTCGGTAATCCAACCGTAAAATATACTATAAAGTTAAATTCTAAGTTCTAATCCTAAATTCTAAATTGTACACTAAAAAAAAATACAACATACCCTAAATTCTCTAAAGTCTAACATTAAACCCTATACCTAATTTTTAGTGTGGAGGCATAAATTGAGCACAAAAAAGGTAAAGGATTTCTATTCCAATTTTAAACCTTGTCGACTTCACGCTTGCCTATCGGAAAAGAATAAAAATATTCTACTTTTTTGGTGTACTTATTTATGAATCTACGTTAAAAAAATTAGTTTAATGTTTATGATTAGAGTTTTAAGAAATTAGTGATTTTCTATAAGTTGTAGGGTTTAGAATTTAAAATTTATAGTTAAAGTTAAAATTTAATTTTTTAATATTGAGATATAAGAAAAGACAAAAAAAAATTACATAACATTTTTTTTCTTATGAAAAATAGATAGATTATATACATAAAGTTGGAAAACAAGGCTATCCTAAAGTTTCAGTTGTCAACATTGTGTGACCAAAGATTCGTCTTCTTCTGCTTGGTCTAATTCGTCGACTTCCCGGTGAATCATCATTCTCATAAGAAATTTCAATTGTTTGGTGACAATTTTCAATGCCAAACTTCTCTTGAATTATGATTTCTGAGTAATATAGAAACGTGGTTCCAGACAGGCCAGTTTCTAAAATTTTGGTGGTCTACGTGTGAACTTAAAATTTTAGTCTCTAATAATAAATATTAAAAAATAAATTTTAAAAATAAGTTATTAATAACAAATATTAGAAAAAAAATCAGGACTCTAATAACAAGTAATAGAAAAAATTAAATTTTAATAATATGTACCAATTAACAATATTGGAAAAAATTGGACCATAATAGTAAATATTGGAAAAAATTAGACACCTAATAACAAATATTAAAAAATATATTTTAATAGTAGACCCCTAATAACAAGTATTAGAAAAAAATGGACTCAATTAATAAGTATTGTAAAAAATTGGACCTATAATAACAAATATTGAAAAATATAAATTTTAAGAGTATACCTAATAACAAATATTGAAAAAAAAATTAGGTCTCTAATAACAAGTATTTAAAGAAATGGACTCCCAATAACAAGTATTGGAAAAAATTACTAGTAGACCCCCAATAACAAGTATTAAAAAAATAGATCACAACATTAAATACTGAAGAAAAAAAATTAAACACTTATAATTATAAACGGTGGGCCTTGGATAAGGGTAGGCCATGTGCGGTCGCCCTTATGGCCACGGACGGCCCTGGTGCAGACATTTTGGACTAAAGTTTCATTTCATTGCTTGAATGAAACAAGGCCTAATTGATCTATCCAAACATATCATAAAGGTATCTATGAAGCATCTATCGTGGCACTAATGAAGTAATAGTACACTCATATATTGACAATGTTTCATTTTTTACTGATATAGCGTCCGCCGTAGGAAGATTTCTTTCGATGAAAAACCCCGGCTGCTTCGGTTGGGGCAGTATACTCTCACCGGACAGCATTAGCAGAACTAATGACATGTTTGGTCTGTCTACGGGGCGTTGTTGCACGCATAAGAGAGCTACGTTGATGCATCTTAACACTTTGGTTTCATCGTAGGAGTCTTGTAATCCGGTGTCGAGTAGTTCTAATGGCCTCTTTTCCATCCACAATATCCATGCCTGAAAAGTTGAAACCACAAATGATGTATTAATGTTTGAAACAGAGAAATCCACAAACTGTCATTGTTCCGTCTTGATGTCTTACGTGTCCGAGAAGATTATGGTCGTGTCCCGGGTGGGAAAATCCCCTGTTTTTCTTTCCTGCGAGTATCTCCATAACCAAAACTCAGAAGCTGAAGACATCGGATTTCATCGAGAAAAGTCCGTCTAAGACATACTCAGGTGACATATAATCGCTGCAAGAGAAAATGTTCGATTTGAAGTTTAAAAGAAACATGGAATAATGTACCAGACAGGTCATGTTTATATACATACTAAGTTCCAACCACTCTTTTAGTATTGGCATGAGTCTGATCTACTCCAAACTTCCTAGCCAAACCGAAATCCGAAATCTTCGGATTCATGTTACCATCAAGTAAAATATTGCTTGCTTTGAGATCTCTATGGATGATCCTCAACCTAGAGTCATGATGAATATAAAGAATCCCTCGAGCAATTCCGTCGACGATATGCATTTGGCTATGCCAGTCCAGAAGTTTGCTTCTTGTTTTATCTGCAACCAACAAAAAGAAGCAACAACATCAATTCACAAGACCCGGCGCGGTATGGGGGAGGACTAAAACAAGTGCTGAGAAGGTTCGAACCGAAAATAAAGTAGTCCAAACTTTTGTTAGGCATAGACTCATAAATTAACATCCTTTCATCTTTCTTGATGCAGCAACCAAAGAGCTTTACAAGATTGCGATGCTGAAGTTTCGCAATCAAGGTTCCTTCATTTTTAAACTCTTCGAGTCCTTGTCCCGAATTCTTCGAAAGCCTCTTGACTGCTATTTCTTGCCCCGCAATCAATGTACCCTTAAATTTATAATGCTCAAAATGTTTAAATAGTGAGTGGAATATAATTTAGAAAATAGAGCTTATTTACCTTGAAAACAGGACCGAATCCGCCTTGTCCCAGCTTGTTGTTGCTCGAGAAATTATTCGTTGCAATAGCTACGGCTGCAAACTCCAATACAGGCAACTCTAAATCTTCCTTTCCATGTTCACCTGTTTTCCTACGCTTCATCTTCCAAACATACAGCGCCAATGCTAGTATCATTATTCCACTGGCTATCATGACAGAGGCGTCTATGATTCCGGCCTTTTGTTTTTCTGTTAGCTTTCCTTTGTTCTGATTATGATCCGAAAGAATCGACGAATAATCAGTCAAAAAAATGTTTTGGAGTTTGAAGTTTGAACACATCTCCCAAATGTTTATGTCCAATTTCTTTGATCAGTCTAAATGGAAAACAAAGAGAGAACATTACTTAGATCAGAAGCGGCTAGCCTGACATAAAGGTCTTGTCCACCCTCATTGAATTCTGAGATGTCAATTAGTTCTCCGAACCACAGCAAGCAGCCATGGCCTCCCTCACGGATATCTAAATTAGCATAGGCAGTGCAAGAGCAATTCTTCAAACATAATTCTCACAGTCCTTAAGATCAATGCTAATATCTGCCCAAGAATTGGAAGTGTCGGTATTTTTAGTCCAATTTGCTTAAGAAAGCCATCCCCACCATCACATGCCAAAGGCGTCCTTTGAGTACATCCATATGACCAATCGACCGAACTTAAATCCGCAGAAGATGCTGATCTGCGCTTGAACCCTTCCAAGCATTTACATGGATGAGTTTCGATTGTGTTGCAGGTAGCATATGATCCACAATAGGCATAGATGGAACACTGGTCTGCTTGTGCTGCAGAGAAAACCTCCCTGTCATTTTTTCTCTCGTTCCATATGGAGCAGTGTGCTAGACCTGATGGATTCATTAAGTACCTTGAAAAGATAGAACTGTTTCGAGTCTCGTATTTGAAAGAGACCTCATTCTTGTTCGAGACGAACTGGTAAGAATATACAGGATTAGCTTTAGTCACCGATCTTCCCGAAAAATAAACACCATTCCATGATGCTGCTCTAAACAGTATTTCAGGTCCCTTCTTAAGAACAAACTGCGGCAACCCACGAGGATCAATCCTAATAGTATATAGTCCTGGAGCAGGATCTTCCTCACTTTTCCAGGATGATAGAGGCCTGTCGAAACCGGTGACAAAGTTTCTTCCAATCTTCATTCCTGGATAATCAAAACTCTGCCAAAGAAAGTTTTCAGGATCACTATCATTCCGGTCTTTCACGACGAAATTTCCCGAATCCAGGAGTTCTGCAACCGGCTCCCCTGCTGCAGTTCTTGATGTATTGGAAGACCAAACCATGCCATTGGTGCCATTCATAATTAAAAGAACTCCTCTGTCATTGATACTTAGAACTGCTGAGGCATCAGAAACTGAAGCTTCCTTATTGGCTACCCATACGACTGTCCCGGCTGATATTTTCTTGTACCAAATTCCCAGATATCGACTCTTCGAATTTCTGGGACTGAAAAATCCCAGCTCAAAGGTTCCACTAGCGGACACAAGAGTTTCACCATCTTTGATGGACTGCCCCGGAGTAATACTGTTTAGTGCCAAAGTTGTAGTAAAGAAGTGAAACAAACACAGAACAAGCACCATTAAGAAGGCTTCCGTTTATTTGCTAACAACTGAAATTTCGTTTTAGAGATAATTGATGCAAGGAGTTGGAGTAAGACATGTCAAACTATCATGTTTTTCATATTTTTCTTGAATGAACAATAGACAAGTTTCATTTGAATTACTCAACCGAAAATACCCAAGTCCATGAACAGATAAATGTTTGAAAACAGAAATAAAAGTAGAAAAGTTGCTTCTTTGACCATTACCATTTACAAACTTATCCAAAAAATGGAACAAGCTTAATTGATTTATCCAAACATTTCATCAAAGGTAGGTCCGAAGTTTCTTCGAACACAATTTCTCGCATTCCTTATGATCAATGCTAATGTCAGCCCAAGATTTCGATGTGTCTGGTATTTCTAGTCCAGTTTTCTCGAGAAATCTATCTCCACCATCACACACCAGCATTGTCCTGCGAATAAACCCGTATGACGATACCGGAATCAAATCCCCGGGAAATGCAGGTCTTTGCACAAACCCTTCCAAGCAATTACATGATGACCATAATGAAAATTAGACCAATACATCATGAATAAGGACTTCCTACGCATCAAGGACTAAATTAAACAATATTTTCAAGAGTAAAATTTTTTTTAGTAATTAGTTTTGAAAAACTATATAATTTTAATCTCATTATTGCCAAGAAAATTCCATATCTTCAATTCATCATATGGTAAGTTTAGTGATTGTGAAAATACAAATCTGTTTGCTTGCTTGCGCGATAAGTAATACAGAAAGCACAATAGGTCTTTATACAGACTAGGTGAATAAGTATACCATAGAGTTTGGAGGCTATTTCGTGTTCTCTATCGTGCCTCTAACTCCGAAATGGTAACTCCATTTTCAGAAACTAATTCATGGTGGGTTGATGAGTAAGACTCCGATTCAGGCAGATTCCTTTCGGTGAAAAAACCGGGAAGTTTCGGTTTTGGTAATGGATTCTCGCTGCCTAACATCAGAACCACGGATGACATGTTCGGTCTATCCTCCAGTCGTTTTTGAACACATAAAAGACCCACATGAATGCATCTTAGAACTTCGGATACCACGAAACAATCTCCCAAGTTACAGTCAACGAATTGCAATGGCTTCAGTTCCATCCACAGTTTCCATGCCTGGAAACATTAGAACCAACATGTCAAATGTCTACTAATCAACATCTAACATAGTAATTAATAATGTTCTGTTCTTCCTTCTTACATGTCCAACAAGATTATGGCTATGGTCGTGTTCTTCTTCCCGCTTATGATCTCGAGTACTAACACTCCAAAGCTAAACACATCGGATTTTATCGAAAATAGTCCATCTACAGCATACTCAGGAGGCATATAACCACTGGAAAATGCATTGAGAAACAAAGTTATAACATGGTAAGTCATTGGTTAAAGGCTTAAAGAACAAGTAAGAGTATGTTTGTACAACTTACTAAGTTCCGACAACTTTGTTCGTGTTTGCCTCAGTTTGATCACCCCAAATTGTTCTTGCCAAGCCAAAATCTGATATCTTGGGGCAGATATCATTGTCTAGTAAGACATTGCTGGCTTTGAGATCTCTGTGAATAATCCTTAGTCTAGAGTCTTGATGAAGATAAAGAAGCCCTCGAGCAATCCCGTCGATGATATGCATTCGCCTTCTCCAATCTAGTAATTTGCCTTTTGCTTGATCTGATTAATTACTCACCAACATAAACATTAGTGCATTGACTGCTTAAATCTTCAGAGAGTTATTGTTTTTTTTCTTCAAAATGTGGTTCGAGGATCAAACCGAAAATAAAGTATTCCAAGCTTTTGTTCGGCATGTACTCATATATCAACATCTTTTCATCTCCTTGAACGTTACAACCGAGCAGCCTAACAAGGTTGCGATGCTGTAGCTTTGCGATCAATACGACTTCGTTTTTAAACTCTTCTGATCCTTGTCCTGAACTTTTAGAAAGTCGCTTTACTGGTATTTCTTGCCCTTCAGGCAATCTACCCTGGAAATCATCATTTGAAAGACTTAACATTCATATTGTTTTTCTTCTTGGAAAAAATGGATCACTAATCCGGATACCGTTTTCTGAAATTTACCTTGTAAACAGGTCCAAACCCACCTTGTCCTAGCTTATTATTGTCTGAGAAGTTATCAGTGGCTTTCACAATAATGTCTAGATCAAATACTGGTAACTCCATGTCATCCTTTCTACCTTCAACTTTAAGCATTAAGAAACACGAAATAAAAATAATGAATCTGTACCAAAAATGAGTAGAGCTTCATATTTAGTAATCGAAAAACATTAGTCCGTAAAGATACTACCTCGCTTTGCGAGTTTCTTCCGTCTCAAGTAGAAGACAATTCCTCCCCAAACCAGTCTTATTAATACTACTGGGATGACAATAATTGCCACTTCCTTGATTTTACTCAAGTTTTTTCTTACAACAAGGTGACCTGAAACATCGAAAGTGTAAGTAAACAATTAGCTTCTAAAAAATTTCCGATAAAAAAACAATTATCGGTTTTAAATTTGAGATGATACCTAAAGTTGAATTGGCCATCCGTACGTAGAGGTCTTGCCCACCATCGATGTATATTCTCATATCGACAAGGTCACCGAACCAAAGCAAGCATCCACTCCCTCCATTTCTGATATCTGAATTTGCATAGGCCATGCAAGAGCAGTTCTTTGAGCACTCTGCTTGGCATTCTTTAAGGCTCATGTTTGTGTAGAAAGAAGATTTCGATGTGTCAGGCAATTCAACCCATTATACTTTGTAAAGACAGAATCTCGGCAAGCCAATGTAGTCATTCGAGTGCATCCCCCGGACCATTTCAAACGATCCCACTCCGTAGGGTACTTTGGTTCAAATCCATTCGTACAGGTACAAAATCGAGGAGAGTTATTGGTGTTGCAGCTAGCATATGCACCACATACGGCATAATAGTCACATTCACCGCGAGGAGCAAAATAGATCTCGAGCCAAGATTCCGATTGTTTCGTTCTCACAAAGCGCTCCAAAAAGCCAGATTGATTCACAGATAACCTTGAAATCAATGCAGGATAGGGCTCACCTTTGTAGTACACCTCATTCCTATTCAACTCAAATTCAAACTTGAATAAATTAGCTGATTCAATCTGTTTTAGATCGAGAGTCCCCGTAAAACGTTCCCCATTCCATGACCCTCCTCTGTAAAATATTTCACTTCCATTCCTCACAATTAGCTGCGAAAACCCCTCGGGGTCTATCAACGCTGTAAACCGGCCTGGAGCAGGATCATCGGGGCTCTTCCAAGATGATAGTGACCAGTTCTTTCCAGTAATGAAATTCTTCCCAAGCTTCATCATTGACAGTAAGGTATCACAAGGATAATCAAAACTCTGCCATAAGAAGTTTGCTGAGCCACTTTCGTTTCCGTCTTTTACAACAAGATTTCCAGAGTCCAAGAGCTGCATAACTGGGTTTCAGCTGTTCTTATTCTACTTGAATTTGATGACCAAATAATTTCAGTTTTCTTATGCAGGAGAATGATAGTACCTTCCTTGGTGACATTTAAAACTCCAAAACGATCGAGAAGAGGAGCCTCTGGGTTGGCCACCCAGACGACAGTCTCCGGAGAAACTTTGTACCATATTCCTAGGTAACGTTTTGTTGAACTGCCAGGACTGAAGAATCCCAACTCAAAAGTTCCATCACTCGAAACTAGAGTCTCCCCATCGATGACAGATCGGCTCGGAGTAATATTATCTGTTGCAGCAGACGCAGCCAAGACAAATACCAGCATACAAGCTAACAAAAAAGACATTCCAAAATATGCAGTTGATTTTCTCTCCATAATTCAATCTGAATCTACAATGCCTTAAAACAAAGCATAAGCTGCATATGTCCACCCGAACTAGCCGAACACATCACGAACTTTAAAGCTTGAATCAGACCTGGAGTGACAATTGTGGGTTGAAAAGTTCAACAATGGAAACTATAATGGAATTTATGTTCACTGTGAAAAGTACCAACTTGAAAGAGTTGAATAAGAAGGCATTAGTTAAAACATCAATCCAAATGTACAAATCGACATTAATTATCGTACAGACTCCCAACGCAGACTTTATCTACTTTTCCATGCATTTAATGAACATTTTTAGATGATGCTGATGCAAAACATGCTCACAAGAAAGAAAAAAAAACACTTTTTAAAAAAAATGTCAAAGCCTTACCAACAAACTGTAAACTTAATTTAATGAACCTCTATTTTCCAATAGGACAAGCATTTATTTGATTTAAAACCATTTCAAAAGGTAGATAAAATAGTTGTTTACTTTTCAAAAGCCATTAATGCAGCAATGGCTGCTCTTCTGGTGCATGAAAATGATACCTCCAACTTGTGGGATATGACCCTAAATTCATAATAAGACAATCAAATAGATGAAAGTCGAATTCGCAATGACACGGTTGGGCATTGGTTCAAGGCTTAACAAGGCAAGTGGAGGTCAAAATTTTATGTACAAGTTAGAGTAATTTTACACTGCTTGCTAAGTTCCAACAGCTTTTTTTGTGTTTGCCTCAGTTTGACCACCCCAAATTATTCTTTCCGTAAACATTAACAAATGAATATGTACCAAACATCTGCAGAGATTCATTTCTTGTAATCGAAAAACGTTAGTACATAATGGTAGTTTACCTTGCTCTGTGAGTTCCTTCCGTCTCAAGTAGAAGATCAATCCGCCCAAAATCAGTCCAATTAATATTATTTGTATGACAATAATTGCCACTTCCTAGTTTTTATGCGAGTTTTAGCTTACGACAAGGTGACCTGAAACATCAAACGTGTAAGCAATCAATTAGCTTCTTGTAAATTTCGGATGAAAAACTTATCGGTATAAACTCGCAGAGATGGTACCTGATGTTGAATTGGACATCCGTATGTAAAGATCTTGCCTGTCACTAGTTCATATTTTCATATCGATGTGTCAGGCAATTTCAACCCATTAAACTTTGTAAGGACAGAATTTTGACAAGCCAATTTAGTCTTTCCAATGCATCCATCAGACCATTTACCAATGATCCACTCCATGGGATAGTTATTGGTGTTGCAGCCAGTATATGCCTTTCATTATCGATATACTCGTTACATTTTTCAACCCAAAGGCTTAAGATCAAAGCATAAAAGAAAAAGAAAAAAATCTAAATAACATCTCATTGGGTTTTGAAACAGTTCTTATCTCAGATAGAATTAATTCAAGAATATTGTAGTTCAACTGTAAATCTGCTTTGTATTACCGAGCAACCATGACCGAAAATGTTACATCATTTACAGAGCAAATTTCGGACCTACTCGGTTGTACCAAGTTGTCTTTTGTCATACTCGTTGTATTTAAGAAAGCTGGTTGTTTAGCAGAAGGTAAGACCAAGCTTTCATTGGAAAGAATCTGAGACAACATCGGACATGGTCGGCCTATTGTCTGCCATATCCTGGGTACCTATGACCCGACTTGTGGATACCCGGTCTTCACGGGTCGGGACACGGACATACTTTAATACTGCTCGAAAACTCGAGTACCTAATTATGAACACCCCTAACAGCAGCAACACAAAACAAGAGTTGGTGCCTCGCAGCAAACACTTGAAGAAAACAGCAGCAAGCAACAAACTTAATCATCATACAACATATTCTAATGCATAAATTTGCAGATATTATAGATAACCGGTCAGATTAGTTATCTGATTTTACCTAAAACTATGAACTGTAACTGAATTGAAATATTCTTTAAAAAAAATAATTGAACCTGATTTCAATTCGATTAACCGGATTTTTGAATCATGTTTCCCGGATTTTTTGCATAGCGCTAACTTGGATTAACATGTTTGGAAAACAAGCAACATTGGTATTAACAAGCTTAGTTTGTCAAAACATGATATGCTATTATGCTTAACTTTTCAATAATGTATAAGATCCCCAAGTAAATCAGGAATTTCTATCTTCCTCCAAGCGTTGTTATAGTAACTGCATTTACTGTAGGTAACTCTGCATTGTTCAATGCTGCTATATCTGAATCCGAACTCTTTTCGGTGAAGAAACCCGGCTCTTTCGGACGAGGCAAAGTCGAGTCTCCATTTGCCAACATAAAATTTACAGATGACATTGTTGGCCTATCTGCAGGGAAGCTCTGAACACATAATAAGCCCACCTGTATGCTTCTTAGAACTTGAGATTCAACGATCGAATCCTTCAAACATGTATCGATCAACTCCAAGGCCTTGCCTTCGTTCCAAAGCAACCATGTCTGTAATAGTTTAATAGACACATTCAAATTTTCAAATAGCAGAAAAGGAGAAAATAATGGGATTGCAGATTACTTTATAAACTTACATGTCCCAAGAGATTATAGTAGTGATCAGGATGATGGAATTACTGTTCTTTTTTCCACTTATTATCTCTAATAAAAGCACACCAAAGCTGAAAACATCAGATTTCACTGAAAATATACCCTTTACTGCATACTCTGGAGACATGTAACCACTGCATGACAACATCAATAACAAGTTATTTCGGGTTGTTTTAATGGCTGTCATCACAGTTTATTGTACTTACAATGTTCCGACTACTCTCTTAGTTTCCGAGACTTTGTCATCGCTTTCGAAGATTCTTGCCAAGCCAAAGTCAGAAATTTTAGGGTTCAAGTCATTGTCTAGCAAAATATTACTAGCTTTGAGATCTCTATGAACAATATGAAGCTTAGAATCTTGGTGGAGATAGACAAGTCCTCTCACTATCTGTATAAGAATGTCGAACCGCTTCTGCCATGCCAATAACACTCTTCTGTTGCTATCTGCACATTATTTCCACAACTTAATTAATCTCAAAAACAATGGTGCAAACCACAAAAGGATGAAAGGGTCAAGAGGGCTAAACCAAATATGAAATAATCCAAGCTTTTGTTCGGCATATATTCGTAGATCAAAAGCCTCTCTTCTCCTTTAATACAGCTTCCACAAAGGCCAACAAGATTTCTGTGTTGAAGTTTTGCAATCAGAATTACTTCATTCATGAACTCTTCAACGCCCTGTCCCGAACTGCTGTTGGATAGCCTCTTCACTGCTATTTCTTGTCCGGTCGGAAGGATGCCCTGCATGGTTGTTATACGACACACATATATATGTGTGTTAGATTGCTTCTTTGTTTCGAAATGCATAAACTCACCAGAAAGTTTATGTTAATTGTATGGGGAAAATGTCACTTTTTTTTACCTTGTAAACGAAGCCAAAGCCGCCGGATCCAAGTAGATTTTCTTGAGAAAAGTTATTTGTTGCAGTAAAGATGGTAGCCAAATCAAACAAATGTAATTCTGCATTCTCTTCACTTCTTTGTTGGCCTGTAATATAGGTGACTCGATCGTGATGCCTTAACTTTTCAATCTCATGTACAGCTTTCTAGTTGCAAAATAAAAGAATCTAATGATAAAAATAATGGTAAGTAAAACCATAAAGTTCATACCTTTTCTCCATTTCTTCTTTATGGACCAGAACAGTAGAACCATAGTCAAGATAAACACAAACAATAGCAACAAAATTGTCTTATAGAGAAGACCATTCAAAGGACATCGAATACCCTTATATTCCATACAGAGTGCTGATACTTACCTGGCTCTGAAGATGGCACTCTTATAAACATATCTGATCCCTTGCTTTCTCCGGACACCTTGTTGACATCGATTAGGTCCCCGAACCACATGAGGCAGCCACCATTGGGTTTACTAAAGTTCGCACCGGCATAACCTACACAAGAACAATTCTTCAAGCAGTTTACTTCACATTCCTTAAGATTCTTACTTTCATTCAGGCTGAAGTCTATCAAGTCAGGTAACTTTATCCAGTCGAGTTTTAAAAACTCCTCTCCATTATGGCAATCTGATAACCCTTTTCTAACACACCTTTCAGACCCACTGTGACTTCCTATATGTTTTTCTTCCGGTGATTCAGATATGAATCTGTTCAAACACTCACAAGTTGCTTTGTTGCTAAGGCTAAGGCTGCAAATGCCATTGACTCCGCATTTACCGTAATTTTCACATTCGTTTGGCGGTGCTTCATATTCAATAGTCCATTCACTACTCCTCTCAGCCCATACAAACCGCTGGATAGAACCTGAGGGGTTCATAGTTAATCGTGTAATGATCGGATAGTTGAAAGACTGATAAGTAAAATAGATCTCATCCTGATTATGCACAAGAATTGTTTCAAATATGAAGTTTGGTACTCTATGAGAAGCACCGAAGTAACCTCCGCTCCAAGGTCCGGATCGGAACCTTTTAGCCAACCCACTGTTAATAACTAAATAAGGTAAGCCACGAATGTCAAGTCTGAAAGTAAAGTTTCCCGAGGATGGATCATTCGAGCTTTTTCCATGACGATAAAGACCATTCTAATCCAGTCTTTAAGTTCTTCCCTATCTTCATGCCTGGCAATAATGTGTCTGATGGATATTCAAAGCTCTGTCAAAGATATGTTCCGGATTTCTGGCTTAAATTCTGTTTAAGAACAAAGTTTCCCGAATCTACGAGTTGTGCAACTGGAGCTTCTGCTTTTCTAGGGACCACCGAAGACCAAATGGTGCTGTTTTTTCCATCAAGAAGTACAAGATTTCCATCAACATCTATGGTTAAACGTCCACTTGTATCAGTAATCGGCTTATTTCTGTTTGCAATCCACACAACCGGCCCTGGGATTTTTTTGTACCATATCCCCAGGAGCCGGTTCGTTGAGCTGCGTGGAAAAAAGAAGCCAAGTTCAAAGCTGTGAGACGAGGAAACTAGTGTCTCTCCATCGACAATGGATCGTGCCGGAGTTATCGTATCAGCTTCAAACATGAACTTTATGTTTAATAATAGAATCAAAGTGTAAGCCACAGTGCTTACCGCATGACTCGCCACTGACACAAGATGGAACTGTTGCAGATAGTTTACAATGCAGCCGCGTGAAGATGAGGTTTCAAGGTTGAATAACTTGTTTGTGAGGACCAGAAATGATGAATAAAGTTTTGCAGATCAGAAATTCTGAAAAAACGGTTGAAATTAACGAATTGAACTCTACTCTACATTGACTTCGTCCGTTTGTGACTTCAATTTCAAGATGCGTGCTAAACACGGCTAAGCCTGAAAAGTGAAAAGTATAGAACAAATTTCATGGGAAACTGCTAAATGGCCTAAGAAAATGGAGGAAAACAGAAAGCAAGATATGCACGGATTACTATCTCCCTCCCACTATTGTTATAGACACTGCATTTATGGGATGTTGGTCTCCCTTTCTTGTTGTACTTCTATTCGAACTTGTTTCGGTGAAGAATCCAGGGACTTTAGGGCGGGGCAAACTCGGTTATTCATTTGCCAACATAAAATTTACAGATGACATTGTTGGTCTGTCTTTGGACAGATTTTGAACACATGATAATTCCACTTGAATACATCTAACAACTTGGGATTCAACAATAGACTCCTTCAAACATGCATCTACCAGCTCCATAGCCCCTACCTTCATTCAATAGCAACCATGCCTAGAACAACAGTCATTAGACAAGAGGCAATCGAAGGAAACAAAAGCTAAAAAATTATTATGTTTACTTTTATGGCCCAGCAGGCTATGGTGGTGATCAGGGTGACTGAAACTGGAAATCTTCAGGTCACTTATTATATCGACACCGAAGCTGAACACATCGGACTTTGCTGAAAAATTATCATCAACTGCATATTCCGGAGACATATATCCTCAGCATGAAAATATCATGAATAAGTCCCTTTGGAAAGCTAAAAGGCTTGTGAATTACAGATGATTGAAATTACAATGTTCCAATAACACTTTACACACTTTGTAGACCAATTGTAGTTTTCTGCATCCCAACCTTGTGATTCGGATCCGAATCCTCTCGGACACTTGCATATCAGTGTCTTGTTGATGCAGCAAATAGCATTTGCACCACATTGACCATAATGTCACACTTTTCTTGTGGTTCAGAATAAGTTGTGTCCCATTTAGTGCTGATCTCATTCCATATAAGGACCATGGTTTACTTCGGAACACTTTTGCTGATCCCGAATAAGTAACCAAAGAAGCCAGGCCTTGAATGCTTAGTCTGCAAGTATAGTTTCCCCCGAGATGGATCGTCGACACTTCACAAAGAATCTGTTTTTTGAATTCCCGGGAGAGAAGAATCCAAGTTCGAATCTTGGGATGAAGAAACCAATGTCTCACCATCACTAATGGATTGTCCAGCAGCTAAAATATCAGCTGCAAATGTCAACTTCATCATGGTTGATAAAAATATCAAAAGGTTAAAAAAATAAAAGAATTCTCCATCACACACTATTAACATTAAACAGCTTCCCTACTGGCCGGCTCATCACACAACTTTTAGACCAACCATATTATCTTGTTTCATGTCCTGATTCAGGTCTGAACCACACTTTCAGGCACTCATAAATCGGTGATGCAAATACCATTTGCACCACATTGGTACCTACACTGTGAGGGGAGAAGCCAGGGATTAAAAGTTAAGAGAGCTAAAAAAATATATAAAACAAATATTTTTTGAAGAAATATTTTTTTTGAATATGTTGGTGCAGTGCGTTGTGTCACAATGTCTCCTCTTGAATTTTCAAAAAAAAATATTTTATATAAAAAATTGTTTAAAATTTCTAAAAATTCTAAAAAACGTATAAAATATAAAATAAATATTTTTTTGAAGAAATTTGTCAATGCAACATGATAGAACTGTAGTGTATCATGTTTTCTAATAATATCTAAAGAAAAAATTGGCAAGATTTAATGGTCAAAATTAGTCAAATAGCTTAATTAATTCAATTTCTTGGTTCAAGAGTTTAATTGAGTGCAAAAAAAAGTTCAAGGGCTTAATTATTTTTTTTCAAAAATTCAAGGGTTTCTTACACCTAAATCTAAAAATAATAAAATACTGAAAAACGTCATCGATAGGATTTGATTCACTAACTTTAAGTAAAATAAACTTAATTTTTTGTACACACTTTATCACTAAGACAATACCACTCTATAATATTAAAATAAATAAAATTTAAAATTTTACAACGGCCAAATTAAAAAAATAAACCGTAAAGGTGAACTACAAGGCCTGCCCTATCAGCCCAACGCGGCTTTCGCCCATGTATAATGTATCCTGTATAACATGCTCGAAGAAACACTGGTTCAAAGGTAACCCTGAATTTTTTTTTTTTAAGTTTCTTCTGCATTTAACTTTATTCATTTAGATTAAGTTTTTTATACTTTCTGATGATACATCCGGACATCTTTCTGACAAATCTTCCTCCCACTATTGTTAATAGTCACTTCATTTATGGTATACTTCATTTATGGTATATCAGTCGGGTTTGTTTGTTTTTCTTTTTAATCCGAGATCGAGGTGGATCGGGGTAAGTTTTTTGCTAATTTTTTTTATGTGTGGAGTTTAGATGAAATATATCTCACCTGGTATATTTATGACGTGTTATGTTTTTATTATGTCGGATCGAATTAAATTTTATTAAAATTATGATCGAGTTGATATTTTTATTTTTTCGAGTTGAGATCAAGACGGTCAAACACTCTTATCGTCCCGTTATCTTCTTTATTAAGGTTAAACTAGTTTAAAAAATTATAAATGAAAATAATTATTCAGTTTAATGTTAAAGAGTGAAATTTGACATTATGTCTAAAAATATTGAAAATGCAACATTGATGATTATTTTTCTAATCTTTGAATTTATTAAATATCTACTTAGTAATGAATTTAAAATTCTTGATTTATTTTTAGATTTGATGAATCTAAATTTGTATACTTTCCAGCTATATATTATATTAAATCCTAACTATTTGTTTTTAAATTTTATTTTTATTATTTGTACAGATAATATCCAAATTTAAATTCTAAAATCCAATTTTCCAAACAAAATATTATAAAATCAAATGGTATGGTTACCAGGGCGAGTCTACGGTACATCAATCTAATTTAAAACTAAATATTGGCACAACCGAAATGTTAGAGAACATTAAACCTAAAATGTTACCACACGACCGAAATGTTATCAAAAAGTATAATATTTTAGGTTGGTTATTTTTCGACAAGTTTCGAAACTTAGCTTTTAATTTCATGACAAGTTTTAAAATTTATCATGAAAATACATAACTTAAAATATTATCAAAAAATATATATAACATTTCGGTTGTGTGATAATATTTTAAGTTTTAATTTTTTAACAATTCAATTATATTAAGTGTCGCACCCTATGGTCACCCACGATTATCATCCTTTGACGAAAATAATAGCTGCAAAACTTGCGTAAAACTAACCATTCAAATTCCAAAGACGCATACGCACAGCAAGGCAACCCTTCGATAGCTTTTTTCTTTCCTTCTTTTGAATAGACCCTTCCATAGCTCCTTTCACAAATGAGGCAGAGTTTTGCATCAATATGACATATCCTCCCTCGTCAAATCAAATTTTCACTTCTCCAAGATATAACGTGTTGGAGAGGTCAATTTTTACCCATCTCTTTGACCAATGACGATAATTTTATGAATAAATTATATCAGATACTATTTGGTTTTAAATTTAATATCAATTATACTATTGAAATAAAAAATGATATTATTTTAGTACTTTAGTAGTCGGTATTATTTTACAATTAAACTTTAGTTTAAACTTCAATTATACCATTAAGCCAATAAAATTGATGACGTGAATGAATCTTAACGGTCTGCTTGCGATGGTGTGGAGAGATTTTAACGGTCCAATAGTATAATTGAAGCCTAAATTAAAGTTTATTTCTAAAACTGTATCATTTTTAAATTTATTGGTATAATCCATACACACCCAGACAGGGAAGGAGAGGTTATTGTAATTGTTATATGTAAATCTCGTTTTGACTAATAAAGATTATAAAGAGAGGTTCATTTAATTTATCGGGAATATTTTTTGACAAATCTTAATCCTAATCCTACTAGAAGGAGATATTTTAGGGGAAGAAATGGGTGATCCTAGTAAATCTAAAACTCATAATCTAAAGGGATGTGAGGAAATAAAGATAAGCAGTTTGAACAACTAGTCAAATGTACTTGCTAATTTTTCGGGAATACTTGATCACTATACTTACGATATCTAAACGATATTTTTATCAACATCTGTCTCTTACATGCTTAACACGTGGATAATACTATAAATTATATTAGACTTACGTAGGGATTTCATAACAAACAACAAGTTCTCCAATTACATCCAAGTGCACATGATAGCTCTTGGCGCCTCAATAGATTGTGTTCATCGTTTGCTACATCGCTTCCAAGTGTGTTCGGGTCTGAAGATAAATTTCAGTAAATCTTCATTGTTTGCCTTTGGCGTTGATAGTGATATATTTGACTCAGTCGCTACGATCATAGGTTGTCGGAAGGGTGAGTTGCCGCTCATGCATTTAGGGATGCCATTGGGTGTTAATCTGAGGAGCAAGGCGATGTGGGAGCCGGTTATGGCAAATTGTCGTAGGAAGTTGGCTGAGTGGAAGAGGACATCATTATCGTTTGCTGCTCGCGTCACGTTGGTGAATTCAATTCTCTCGTCACTACCGGTGTATTATATGGGGATATTTTTAGTCCTTAAGGGAGTTATCGCGGCCATTGGCAAGATACGACGAGCGTTTCTTTGGGGTGGTGTTGGTCTTCAACGCAAGATGAGTCGCGTTAGTTGGAAGCTTGTGTGACGGCCACGTAATCTTGGGGGCATTGGGGTGGGGGATTTATATGTTCAAAATTTAGCATTGTTGTCCAAATGGTCTTGGAGGTATGCCACATATAAAAATTCGTTATGACGCGCTCTTATTGTGGCCAAGTACGGGGAGGATGTTCAGTGGTAGTGATTTAATACTTCTAACCGGGGTGCCATGTTGAAAGTTTGGAAACGGATTGTATCTTCGTCATGTAGCGAGATGGTGGTTGCTCATATGGATGCATCGGATTTTCTTTGGAAAATTGGCGATGGTGGGAGCGTGTTGTTTTGGTTTGATCCTTGGTGTATTGGCCAGCCGTACGTTGAGGGATGTTTTTTGTTCTCACTTGCGGATAATAAATTGGCATTGGTATGTGATTATTCCATTGATGGCAGCTTTGATCACTCACAGTGGCGCACATTTTTCGCTGTGATCTTCGAAGGTTTGAGACTCGTCAGGTTCTGGAATTGCGATCCTTGGTGTCACCGGTGATAGTTCACGTTGGTTGTAGGGATTCTTTAATTTGGAAGCCCGATTCTCATGGGCAGTTTTCGGTCCGTGCACTATTTGATCTACTTATGTTGGACAGGGTCGGTGATAGCAATTTAGGGAGTTGTTTTGCATGGAAGATACTGGTTCCTCCGAAGGTTCATGCATTCTTGTGGTTCGTATGGTTACACAGGCTACCTACTTTTGATTTTTTAAGGTCGAGAGGTATACCTATAGGAGAGGATCGTGGTTTGTGTGTATAGTATGCGGTGACCGAAGAGGATATTGGCCATCTTTTGTTTTCCGGCCCGTTTATTCAGCAGATTTAGGATTGGTTCTGTTCGTGGTGGGGGTGTGCTTGCCATTGCCAGGTTCTTGTAATCACTCATTTTTATCTGTAAATACATATTAGTGTTGCATGTATACATATTATATTATATTATATGTTTATTATGTGCATGAGTGTTATTAGTTTATGTGTGCATGTATATTATAAACTATGTATGTATACGTATTAAATACGGTGTATGTGTGTCGCGTATGCATCTATATTTAGTACGAGCGTATTTGTTTTTATGGTTAATTGTGTGTATAATTATATATGTATGTATACTGGTATGTTATAATTAATGTTTGCATAGGTATATACGTATGTATTGTTGTATGTGTATTGCTGTTATAATTATACTATTGAGCTAATATAAAATGAAAATCCAAAAAAAAATATTAAAACCAAATAAATAAATTGCAGTCTAAGTCCAATTACAAATCAAGTATTATTACAAGGCCCGGCTGGCCCAAACCCAAACCTATTTAATTCTAATTATTTTTGGTGCATGTGACTATGGGCCGTTAGATCAAGATCTGATCCAACGGCCACGATCCAAGCAAGGAGCAAAAATATATGCCAGCCGCGTGCACTACACGATCCAAGCAGGTGACTCTTTGATATCCCACGCGTGCGTGAGCCCCACGCGCCCTGACCCCTCGACTGCTGAGCCCCACGTGGCACGATCTGGAGCCGTTTCACCAATCGAGGCTTCATCTGGGCCGTTCATCCTTCAAGCCATCCTGACCGTTAGATCAGATCTGATCTAACGGCCGAGAACGCCTTTGGCCGAAGACAGAGCCCACACCGCCACCATGCTGCACCATGCCGATCTTCAACCACCACGCTCAAACATGTTAAAACACAACAAGAAAGAAATATGTCAGTTAGCAGTCCAGATCTGAAAAAAAATATTATACTACTTGTACCAAAAAACAAAGACAGACATATATATGTACGAAACAAATATTTTGTAAGAACGACAAGTTGGAATCGAACAAGCAAAGTTGTAATCGAAAGAAAAGAAATACAAAAAGTCAGTCCAGTGGTAAATACTCGTCTCTTTTTTATTTTTTTGCATGCATACACAAAAGATAGAAAACAAAAAAAAAGAGGGTTAGAAATCTTACCATCGCCGTCGGTGGGTCTCCCCTCACCAGTGATAAGCCTTTTCGGCATTTCCAAGCCGGATACGGTGATCTGAAAGGAGTGGGAGACCCCTTTTTGTTTTCGTTTTGGGTTGAAAAAAAATGGGTTTTTATGTTTCGTATTTCCTAGATCTAGGGCAAATGGAGGCTTTTCCTCTGAATCCAACCTCGGATTCGTGTCTAGGGTAAGATGGGGGTTATTTTGGTGTGTTTTTTTAGGGTCGCCGGCCCCGATTAGCGGCGGCCGGCGGCGGAGAATACGGCGGGCGGCCGCCGGCGGCGGAGAATACGGCGGGCGGCCGCCGGATTCTGGGTTTCGGGGATGAATTGAGAGAAAATGAAGAAGGGAGCTTGGTTATAAAACTGAAAAATGAAACAAATAGGGGAAAAATTAGTTCCGGCCTAAAAAAAGGGTTTTATAGGGGTTATTATTTTGTGAAATGGGTAAATTACGTAATAAATCCCCCCGCGCTTTCAATATTTTCACTTCTATCTCGCCGCATGGTATATTTACAACTCTGGTCCTCCTTGTATTTCAAAATCTTGCAATCCAGTCCCTAAATTACACCGAATCAATTTTTAAATGGTAAAATTACCCCTTTAATCATCCCGCATTTTTGAACTTTTCATTTCGGGTCTGCCCCTTGGTCCAATTACAGTTTTGATCCTTTTAGGTTTTGTCTATTTCGCATTTTCGTCCTTAAATTACATATTATTGTCCTTTAATTTCTGCCACTGGCTTTTATTTTTTTTATTTCAGTCCTGTTTCCATGTAAATATTCATGTTCGTATTATAATTGTATATGTTAATGTAGTCTTTTGTCTTATTTTATATCCCTCGTATATGCCATGTATTTTTATGTTTACATGTATATGTGTATTAAGTTTATGATAGTTATGTATCTTTTTTATCCGGTTATTCGTATTAAGCATGTTATGTTCTAGTTGGTTCGTATACGGCATGTTTTGTATTTTTGTATGTATTGTATGTTCTCTTGACCTTTAGGTTACGTGTTAGTGTGTCTTCTTTTTATGTATAATATATTGTTCCATATATGTTGAAATATATTTTATTTCTAATATGCATGTCTTCTTGAAATATGTGTTTTTGTCTATACATGTATTTATTCCTACCTTGTTATTGTGGCATGTTAAGTTTGCTTTTATCTAATATTAAGCTTGGTATGTATATGTGTATTTTAATTACGTATTTTATTTATGTTAGATTAGTATTCTGTTATGTGAATATTTACTGTTTTTAAATTATCTGCTATGTCTTATATTTTTGTCACTAAGATTGCATATGGTATATAAATTGTTAATGTGGTGCCCTTTTATCCGAGCGTAAACGGGGCCAGTACCAGGCGTAGTGATAGTGGTTGGGCGTTTACTCTCGGATAACGGGGCCCTTAAAATTTATTCGCAATTATGACCGAATTTTAAAATAATCGTCACTTTAACCTGAAAAATCCAATATTAATAAAGCGGTAATTATTAAAGTACCAATTTTGGGCGGTGTGGGGGTGCTAATCCTTCCCCATCCGTAACCGACTCCCGAACCCAATAATTTTAAATCTCTGGTTTTATGGTGTCCAGCCTACCTAAGGGGCCGGTGGCGACTCCAATTTTTAAAAATGCGGTTTTTTTAAACCCCACGGAATAAACGTTTTATATCCGAAAAATTACAAACACCTTCGAAAAACCACGCTTTTTAGCGATAAGGAAAAGGCATCGCTACAGATGGCGACTCCGCTGGGGAAAATTTTTTGTTTTTCAAAAACAAATGAGAGTCAAGCTTTTAAAATAATTACCGCTTTATTAATATTAGAAATTCTGGGTTAAAGTGACTATTAAATTAACATTCAATTATAATTGCGCGTTTATTTTAACGCATTTAAAATATGGCATATAAACCTTTTTTTAAGTGGGGGGAAAACGCTAATGCTTTCGTGGAGATATCGTTCTCCCGTATGGGCCTAGCAAGTACCTTCGGGGCTCGAGTACCTTATGCTTTCGTAAGGATATCGTTCCTTCGTACGGGCATAAGCGAATGGGTCCCCCTGAATTGAACCCGGTTGAAAGGAGCCTATAATGGGTGATGATCGGGGGCCTTGCTACTCTTAGTAGAGGACAACAAGGACAATTCGGGTACCTCCTAGAACCAACACTGCATGTAGAGAACATAGAAACCTACCCTGTTAGAGCCATGCAGATAACCTTAGGTGTTTTAGACGGGATAAATAGGGTTGTTTTGTGTGTTTATTCTGTTTAATTTTGTCCTTTTATTTTTATATTTATTAATTTTATCTGGTACTGACTTGTTTTCTTTTCACTTTTGCTTTTTTCATACATCATACATTTGCATTACATAAAGGTACTGGATCAAGTGGTTTGCCTGATCAGAAAGTCTTTCACCATGGAAAAAAGGTGTCTTAGGAAAGAAGAGCTTAATTTGTCAGTCAGACATTGGTCAGAGGTCAACCAGAAAATCCAAAGGGACAGTTTGCCGAACAAACGTGTAATAGCAGGGTACACCTATGTGAGTCTCCAACAGAACGACCTATGGGATCTTCAAAGCATTTGGGAAAGATGGGACCGAAGACTACAAGACTTGTTCTGCGATAGTTATGGCGACATTGCACAGCTATTATATGTTCGGATTAACCAGCCCCTACTCGAGCTATAATCCAGCCTCGAATCCGACTTTTGCTCGCTTCACCTTCAATGGGCGGGACATGATGCCTACAGTAGAAGAATACACTGCTTTACTTAACCAAAAACATTCAGAAGATTGGATCTACGCGAAGCCTCCGAGGAATCGAGAATTACACTGCGAAACTCAAAACCTTTGCGGGAATGAGTGACGATTGGGTTAATGGCCTCCTTCAGATCCGAGGAGACAATACGATCTTTGCATGGGAAAGTATTCGGGACATCATACCGACACATCCGCATTTGAGGCAAAGAAAATGGACTTGTTCGCCTTAGGAATATATGGCTTGGTGATCTTTCCAAGAGTACTGGGAACATTGACATAGCCATTCGGACTTATTTGAGCGGGTAAAACGGAAAGCAAACCCGAACCAGCAATCTTGGTCGAGACTTTCATTTCCTTAAATGCTAGCCGGAAACATGAAGAATGACGTTTTCGAGGATGCATAAGCTGTTACAAGTATGGATTCGAGTCACATGTGGAAGACACCGACGAGGGTCCTCCGGGATATCTTTCCAAGGTTTTTCGCTTTTTACGGAGTACTTAGCAAAGGAATGGCGAGAGGATTTGAAAACAAAAATGTGGACTAGTTTCTTCAGAACATTCAAGATGAAGACATAGCATGGAGGGTCCCATGGCTCGGTAAAGTTAATTATTTTCTATACTGATTGTGGTGATTTCAACCGGCTGATGATGTTGGGATTGCATGGAGGAGGATCGCTGTGGTGCTCGGTTTTAGTGTCTCGACAGTTCGGATCACGACAGTTCATTCCCAATACCGCCAGATTAAGCCAAACTGAATTTCTTTTCAAAAGGGAGTTCAAAGGAAAAATTCAGACCATCATGAGGGCCTGGGACCATTGTTACTTGATCAGGGTGGAAAGAGATACCGAGCACATGACTACCCTGGACTACAATCTTTGGAGACGTTTGAGGGTTAATAATGTGATTCCCAAATCTGATCAAGGACCAGCAGTGTCACCCGAAGAGCTTACAAGGGTGGTACCCGTCTGCAAAGTCGACATCTTAAGGAATGAACTCGAAGAAGTTAAAAGGAAAATGGACATCCAACAGACCCAACATACGAGCGAGCTCTATAAGGCAAGCTTAGAGGTTGACGAGCGGGACAGGATCATTAGGCAGTTGAAGAAATTAAATGCATATTTGAACGACAAGAATGCTCTTTATCAAAAAGATGCCCTTCTACTACAAGCAAAAATACAAAAGGCCAGCCGGAGTCAATTCATAGCCGTGGAAAGAGAAATTATGAATGGTATTCGTTTGGTGGAAGAAGAACGAGAAATCAGCAAGAGAGCAATTGAGAAAGAGATAGAAAGTTGTCGGTTGGCTATGGAAGAAGAAAAACGGTCCTCCAAGAAGGCCATTGATCAGGAAAAGGAAAGATTCAGGCAAGAAATCAGCAAGGGAAAACAAGCTGTCCATCATGAGAAAGAAAGCGTCACTGTATGGAAAAGAAAGTCCATGAGTAGCCGAAATAGACTGTTAGAGATGCAAAATTGTACGATGACACTATTCAAAGTCCGGAGCAAAGCCAAAGTCGAATGGCGAATTAAAAGGAAAGGTGGCGGAAGTTGAAAACTCACTTCAATGTACCGCCACGTAAATGGTTTCACCGAGCTTCAAGAAAGAGAGCGCGCGAAGTAAGCATGTTACGAGCACGAATTGAGTCCTCAAGCAACATCAGCTGAGGATTACAAGGAAAGAATTAGTGTGTTCGAGGAGGCTGCAGCCGGAGGGGGGACACCTATTGGCAAAAGAGATCTGCGTGACGCTGCCCCGGATGGTACAGGATAGGGACCAATATTACGCAAACCTAATGGTGGACATACAAATGAGTCGACATGCATGTGAATGATTTAGCTGTCGAGGCTGAAACTCTCCGACCTTTCATAGTCCCGAAAATGGAAGAAGCTCCCGTGTTCCTCAAGCCGCTCAGGGCAATTGGAAAATTAGGAGATAGAGCTAGGGCTTATCTATAGGACTCGTGTTGCAATTAGATCTTTTGTATTAGGGATCTTTATTTTGAAATACGAACTCTGTTGTAATCTAGACCCTTTAATTCCCGGAAGTAGTTCAAAAGGGTGATTACCAAATGAATCGACCTTATCTCAGATACATTCTTGCATTTGCATCATGACATTCGCATCATTATACATGCATTTATTCCTGCAACCATATTAACATTATGAATGTTGTGGCATTGTGTGTAGTTAACCCGCAATCATTCACCACCCATACTTTACCCGGTTACAAAGCAAACTCATGGAAGATAGGATAATCAGTCTAGAAAAAGGGTAAAAAGAGCTCGAGACAAGACTTGAAGAGGCCCAAAGAAGCCTCAGTGATCAGATTGCGCAGTCGCGAGCATCTATAGTATCCGACATAACCGCATTGTTGGCTAAGAGTCTTGGAAAAAGAGTGGAAGGAGAAAATGTTCAAGAGCCAGAGGGTACCCCAGCTCACTACAAGGTTCAACCAACTGCACCGAATCCGGCTAGAAAGGTGTATATCGACCTGCGCAGAATGTCATCTAGTTTTCAAATAGGGGCACCTGAAACTCAACCCCTCGACGCTGAAGCACTCTATGAAGAAGAAGTGCCGGACCTGAACATGGTTGAAAGGATCAGGACCGAGGTAGAGAAAGTGGGAGGAAAGGTTTCGCCTCATGGAGGAAAAATTTAAAACGTTACAATCTAATGAAGAATCAGGAAATGGCGCTAGCGACTTAAGTCTCGTGTCTGATCTTGTCCTACCGCCAAAATTTAAAATGCCAGAGTTCGACAAATACGATGGAACCACATGTCCTTCCGCACACATAACAATGTACTGTCGAAAGATGGTGGCCTACCATAAGGACGAAAAGCTACTGATCAATTGTTTCCAGGACAGCCTAACTGGAGCGGCGTTACGGTGGTACACCCAGTTGAGCAAAGCAAATGTTAAGACATGGAAAGATCTGTCATGAGCATTTACTGAGCAATATAAGCATGTAACAGACATGACCCCCAGTAGAATTATGTTGGAAAATATGGGACAGAATTCCAACGAAAGCCTGCGGCAATATGCCCAAAGGTGGCGGGAAGTGGTCGCCCAAATTCAGCCACCCATCCCGGAACATGAAATTACGTCGTTATTTGTTAATACTCTGAAAGGGGCACTCTTTGATCGCCTCATTAATAACACAACACAGTGCTTTGCTGACTTAATCAGGACTGGGAGTCTCTTGAATTGGCAATTAAGAGCGGTAGAATTGATGGCGGGGAAGGGTCTCGAAAGTATAGCAAGAGAAATGAAGTAAACACCACCAGCACTTATACCGCCCCGAAGAACTTCACAGTCTCACAGCCACAAGCACCTGTGGGAAAAACACAACACTCGAATCAAAGAGATGAGAGAATCCCCAGAAAAGAGAAAGAGAGAAGAACTTTCACTCCCCTGCCTGTTTCGTACTCAGAACTTTATTCCTAGTTGTATGAAGCAGACCTGGTCCGTCCATACATCGTTACTCCTGTCAATCCGCCCTTCCCTTCTTGGTATAATCCGAACGCGCATTGCGATTATCACGGCGGTACCCCTGGACATCCCACCGAGAACTGCCTTGCTTTCAAAAAACTTGTGCAGAATTTAATCGATTCTGGGATATTGAAGTTTGAAGAACCGAATGTAGCCAATAATCCGCTGCCTAATCATGGGTGCAGAGGGGTAAATGTTATTGAAGAATACTTTACCAGGAGGATTAAGGATGATGTGTCAGAAATCAAGTCTCCTTTACGGTGGGTATTTCAACAGTTATGCATGGCCCGTATGATCGACAAAGGCATGATAACAAGGCAGAAGGGATGTGGAGTGTATTGCGAATTTCACCAGACTGAAGGGCATGATATCCAAGAGTGCGATGAGTTCAAGAGATTGGTACAGCAATTAATGAATGAAAAACAAATAGAATTCTTCGAGGAGCCCATAGGGAAGAAGGGGTCGGACGTACATATGATGGATAGCCCCAAATCTAAATACGGGAAGGATAGACCTTTTATCATCTCTCTCAGGCCAGGGAATACAGGTGTCTCCCAAGGAGAAACCAACAAGATGAGTCCCAGGATCATCATTTCAGCACCATCCCCATTCTCATTCAAAGATATGCGGCAAACCCCCTGGAATTATGCTGTAAATGTGACTACACCAGAAAAACTAGAACATAGTCAGGTAAAAGAGCCTACGCTGAAAGACCAACAAAGCCAGGACGATGTGAACGTTGGTGAGGCCGGCCATTTCACAAGGAGCGGCAGATGTTATTCCTCCGAGGCTTTGAAAGCAGCTGAAAAAGATAAGGGGAAGAATACAGCAGTTAGCCCTATGCAGATATTTGGAGAAGAACCTCCCCCAAAGATAAATGAGCCGGTAACTGAGGCCCAGGCCAAAGAATTTATGAAGTTCTTAAGACATAGCGAGTACAACGTGGTGGAACAACTACGAAAGCAACCGGCCAGGATCACAGTACTGGAATTACTCTTGAGTTCAGAAAAGCATCGGGAGACGCTACTAAAAGTACTGAATCAAACTTTTGTGCCCCAGGACATTTCTGTGACAAATATGGACATGATAGTGGGGCATATCACTGCCTATAATCATATAACGTTCAGTGATGATGAGATCCCTGAGGGAGGAATAGGGTCCACCAAAGCCCTTAACATCACTACCCACTGCAAAGGGTATGTAGTACCAGGCGTACTGATCGACAACGGGTCAGCATTGAACGTCTTGCCTATGGTGACCCTGCAAAAACTGCCAATAGATGGTTCTTACCTAAAGCCCTGCCACAATTCGGTAAGAGCCTTTGATGGTACGCAAATAGGAACAATGGGGAAAATTGAGGTGCCCATATTGATCGGACCAACTGAATATGTGATCGATTTTGTGGTGATGGACATAAAACCATCTTACAGCTGCTTGTTGGGAAGACCATGGATCCACTCCGCAGGAGTTGTCCCCTCGTCATTGCATCAGAAATTAAAATTTGTAGTCGAAGGCAAATTGGTCACAGTAGAGGCAGAGCAGGAAATTGTTGCTTCAGTGACATCAGACGCCCCCTACATTCAAAATGATGAAGATGCTGCAGAATGCTCGTTCCGAGCATTGGAACTAGTGAATGCCACTTTCGTTTCGGAAGGAAGTCGGATCCCCTACCCCAGGTTATCTAATTGTACCAAGATGACCTTCGTAGAAACTTTAGGCCGAGGAGCCAAAATAGGAAAGGGGCTGGGGAAGAAATTACAAGGAAACCTAAGACCCAAGAATATGATAACCAAGAAGGATCGTTTCGGGCTGGGTTACCAACCAAGTGTCCAACAGAAGAAAGAGGAGTATAAGAGAAAGAAGGAGCAAAGAAAAGCCAGATCTAAAGGAGAAGACATTCCGTGGAGACCGACGTCCTTTCCTAGTTTGAAAACCACTGTTGTCTCCGGAGGGTTCTACCAGCCAGGTCAAGAGGTTGGAGAGACAATGAAGGAAAATGAAGTACTCAACCAGGAGGAAATACTCAGTGAATCATTTGAAAGGATGTACATCAACATGATAGCTGAAAAGGACCGAGGTAGCAAAATGTTGACCAACATCCGCCCTTGCCGTCCCGGGGAAACACTCGATAACTGGAGCTGCTTTGATCTACCTGTAGTTTTTAGGAATAGATCAGAGTAATGCTCCGAATCAACCTTTTTTTTGCCTGTAAACAATGGGGATCTCTTGTACGGGGCACCTATGTTAACTTTTTGATTGAAATGAAAATATCCCCACTTTCCTAAAATGACCAAAGTTTCATTTATTTCATTCATGCATTCTTCATGTTCATTCCCTTCATATAAAGCCGTCTCTTTCCCAATACAATTCATTCTCATTTAATGCAGATCGCTCATGATTGACGATATGAATGATACCGGATCCAATCCTAGAGTGAATTTCGAATGCCCTGAGGTCTCAGAGGGAATTGAGGAAGGATATGATGAGATAGAAAGTGAAGTCCCGGAAGAGTTAAAGAGAATGGTGGCCAACGAAGAAAGGCAGATCATGCCCCACCAAGAAGAAACAGAAGTTGTAAACTTGGGGACTGAAGAAGAGAGAAAAGAAATAAAAGTAGGAACGACGATTTCCTCAAAAACCAAGCATGAACTGATAACCCTACTTCAGGAATTCAAGGATGTCTTCGCCTGGACTTATCAAGATATGCCAGGGTTGAATACCGACATAGTGGTGCACAAATTGCCAACAAAATCGGAGTGCAAACCAATACAAAGAAAAAAAACTTGAGAGAATGAGACCAGATATGTTGTTAAAGATCCGAGAGGAAGTGAAAAAGTAGTTTGATCTTTGGATTCTTGAGGTAGCCAAATACCCCGAATGGGTTGCAAACATTGTACCAGTACCAAAGAAGGACGGAAAAGTTCGTATGTGTGTAGATTATAGGGATCTGAACTGAGCCAGCCCTAAAGACAATTTCCCCTTACCACATATTGACACGCTGGTTGACAACACTGCAGGACATTCATGGTTTTCCTTCATGGACGGCTTCTCAGGGTACAACCAGATAAAGATGGACCCTAACGACATGGAGAAGACCACGTTCATAACCATGTGGGGCACTTTTTGTTATCGAGTGATGCCGTTTGGGCTAAAGAACGCATGGGCAACATACCAAAGAGCAATGGTGACTCTTTTCCATGACATGATGCACAAAGAAATAGAAGTATATGTGGATGACATGATTGCCAAATCCCGAACAGAGGAAGAGCACCTACAGAATTTGAGAAAACTATTCCAAAGACTATGGAAGTACCAACTGAGGCTCAATCCTGCCAAGTGTACCTTCGCCGTTACTTCTGGAAAACTCCTAGGGTTCGTGGTAAGCATAAGATGGATTGAGATTGATCCAGATAAAGTGAAAGCCATCCAGGATCTCTCACCACCCCGCACTCAGAAGGAAGTTTGTGGTTTCCTGGGGAGGCTGAATTATATCTCTCGTTTCATTTCCCAATTAACCGACCAATGTGACCCGGTCTTCAGACTTCTTAGAAAGAATAATCCTGGTGTGTGGGATGAGGAATGTCAAAGAGCCCTAGAAAAGATCAAAAAGTACTTGACAAATGCTCCAATTTTAGTCGCACCAGTACTAGGTCGACCATTAATTCTCTACCTGACAGTTTTTGAGAATTCAATGGGATGCGTATTGGGGCAACACGATGAGTCAAGAAAAAGGGAGCAAGCCATCTATTACCTAAGCAGGAAATTCAATGATTGCGAAACGCGATACCCGCTGGTGCAGAAGCTGTGCTGTGCTCTAGTTTGGGCTACCAAGCGGCTTAGACAGTACATGCTGTACCATACTACTTGGTTGATATCCAAGCTAGACCCATTGAAGTTCTTAATGGAAGCGCCAACACTAACAGGAAGGATGGCCCGATGGCAGATGCTCTTAACCGAATTCGATATCGTATACGTTAACCAGAAAGCCGTAAAGGGGAGTGCCGTAGCAGATTTCCTTGCTAGTCGTGCTTCGGATGACTATGAGGCATTGAACTTTAATTTCCCAGACGAAGACTTGATGTGCATTACAACCGAAGAAGAGGTTTCAGATGATAAACCATGGAAGCTTTACTTCGATGGAGCCTCTAACGCCCTCGGACATGGGATAGGAGCAGTGCTAATTTCTCCTGAAGACGTCTATTATCCTTTCACCAGCAGATTGGAATTCTTCTGCACAAACAATATAGCTGAATACGAAGCTTGCGTTATGGGAATGAACTCAGCTATTGAGAGAAAGATTAAGGAACTTCGAGTATTCGGAGATTCATCCTTAGTAATTTACCAATTGCGCGGGGAATGGGAAACCAGAGACCCAAAGTTGGTCAAATATTATGAATTGATTCAAGAGCTCACCAAAGAGTTCGAAAGGGTCAGCTTCAATTACCTGCCCCGAGAAGAAAATCAGATGGCAGACGCATTGGCAACCTTGGCATCCATGTTTAAAACAAACATCGGGGCAGAAATGAAGCCCATTGAGATGCAGACGTTTGAAAGGCCTGCTCATTGTTGTAATGTACAAGAAGAGATTGATGGAAACCCATGGTACTATGACATCTTGCAATATGTCAAGCTTCGAAAGTATCCAGAAGGGGCAAACGACAATGACAGAAAAACGCTCAGAAAAATGGCAACAAGATATGTCCTAGATGGGGAGATCCTATATAGGAGAAGTCATGATCAGACATTGCTGAGATGTGTGGATGCCTGGGAGGCGAATGAGATCTTAGCCGAAGTACATGACGGGCTTTGTGGAACGCACGCTAACGGGCTGTCTATAGCCCGGAAAATTATGAGATATGGTTATTTCTGGTTGACCATGGAGGGAGATTGCATCAATTACGCCAGAAAATGCCACAAATGCCAAATCTACGCTGGCAAAATTCACGCACCCCCATCGCCTTTACACACCATGAATTCTCCGTGGCCTTTCGCGGCGTGGAGCATGGACGTCATCGGGCAGATCCATTCAAAAGCTTCCAATGGACACCGTTTCATTTTGGTCGCCATAGACTACTTCACTAAATGGGTAGAGGCAGTGTCTTACGCCAACATCACAAGGACTACAGTATGTAAGTTCTTAAAGAAGGAGATTATTTGTCGATACGGATTGCCAGAAAGGGTCATCACCGACAACGCTTCCAATCTGAATAACAAAATAACGACGGACGTATGCACTTAATTTAAGATAACATACCATAATTCCACAGTCTACCACCCTAAAATGAATGGAGCAGTGGAAGCAGCAAACAAGAACATAAAGAAGATCATAGCGAAGATTACGGATACCTACAGGGATTGGCATGAGAAGTTGTCATTTGCCCTTTTCGCCTATAAGACGTCCATTCGTACGTCAACGGGGGCAACACCCTACTCATTGGTGTATGGTACCGAAACAGTACTCCCAATCGAGGTAGAGATCCCGTCTCTCCGGGTCTTAAACGAAGTAAAATTGGAAGAAGCCGAATGGGTGTAGGCCAGATACGACCAGCTAAATCTCATTGATGAAAAGAGACTAAAGGCCATTTGTCATGGTCAGATGTACCAAAAGCGGATGGTGCAGGCATACAACAAAAAAGTGCGCCCAAGAGAATTCAAAGAAGGGGATCTGGTGCTCAAGAAAATCCTCTCTATCCAGAAAGATTCTCGAGGAAAGTGGATGCCCAACTGGGAAGGACCGTACGTCGTAAAAAAGGCCTTCTCAGGAGGAGCCCTGATCCTAACAGAAATGGATAGAGACGAGCTGAAAAATCCCGTAAATTCTGATGCCGTTAAGAAATACTATCTTTGAAAAAAGAAAAAAGAAAAAAAAGAAAAAAGAGAAAATAATAAAAAAGAGAACAAAAATGGAGAGCTCAGGGTGAAAACCCGAAACCGGGCGCCCAAGAGAATTCAAAGAAGGGGATCTGGTGCTCAAAAAAATCCTCTATATCCAGAAAGATTCTCGAGGAAAGTGGATGCCCAACTGGGAATGACCGTACGTCGTAAAAAAAGCCTTCTCAGGAGGAGCCCTGATCCTAACAGAAATGGATGGAGACGAGCTGAAAAATCCCGTAAATTCTGATGCCGTTAAGAAATACTATCTTTGAAAAAAGAAAAAAGAAAAAAAAAGAAAAAAGAAAAAGAGAAAATAATAAAAAAGAAAACAAAAATGGAGAGCTCAGGGTGAAAACCCGAAACCGGGCGTCTTGAAGCAAAGGGAGGACCCGAGTAGAAAACCCGTAAAGGGCGGCTCGGGTAAATTGAAAAGTTGAATATCCGAAGATAAGGGTATCCCCGTGAACATCATGAAGAGGAGGCTTCAAGCAAAAAATTCTACACCGGTTGACAGGATCATGTATCATTCATATCGAAGATAATGAGGGATCTTGTATTTCATACTTAACTTTACTTCTTTCTCATGTGTGTCATGCCTTTTTTAAGATATCCCAAGCCCTTAATCGTAATAAAATCGTGTTTTTGAGCATCTATTCCATGCTTTCTTGTTAATTTCAGTCAAATAAGTTAACAAAGGCTTATAGTGAAACAAGAGATTTCGGAGCATTACTGTGATTTAACCTTAAAAATGCAGGTGATCAAAGAAAACGATGTTAACTCCGCCTTCTAGTTCCCTACATAATGGCTGTTGATAGGGAAGGCGGAAAGCTTCAAACAACCGGATAGGATGACCAATGGCGTACGTCCTATCTATTCAAGGAAAGCATGCGAGATAACAAGAGAGATCTCTTGGGTGAAAACCCAGAAGGGCACCCCTAAAAAAACTCTTTCTAAAGTGAAAACCCGAAAGGGCACTTTAGAATTCCAAGTCGTAAATGGAGAAAAGGAAAGGAATGGTTGAACCTGACAGTGAAGTGGGGTATCGACGCCCGTGAGAAAGGAGAAAGTGAACATCAAGATCGAATAAGGGCCAAAACAAACCCACCAAGATATTGACACTCATGCATCATGAATAGTCAGACATCACTAGGATTAGGAGCATGTCAATTCATTTGTCATAGCATTTTTTTTTATCTCAGACAGGTATCTGCAGATTCAAAGAGACATCGATGGCCATCGTGGTGTGAATCCCAAATGAGAAGACAGTGTTTTCACATACAAAAGGCATATGTTTCCAAGCTCCAGAGAAAGGTTCTATATAGGAAGAATCCTCCGCTCCGAGGCTTCAGAAGCTGAAAGTTCTATATAGGAATGACTGACAGCTCCAGGGTGAAGACTGGAAGTTCTATATAGGAAGGACTCCCAGTCGAAGGAATTCACCCATGACACACAAGATTATATAGGAAATCCTGATGTGTCGAAAGTGAAGAGTTCTATATAGGAAGGTCTCCGAGCTTCACTGTCTTAGAGTGAAAGGTTCTATATAGGAAGAACCTGCAGCTCTGAGATTTCAGACGCCAAAATTTCTATATAGGAAGGACTGACGGCTCCAGGGTTTGAAGACTAGCAGTTCTATATAGGAGGAACTCCCAGTCGGAAGAATCCATCAGCGGCGCAAAAGGTTTTATATAGGAGAAACCAGCGTTGAAGGCGAAGAGTTCTATATAGGAAGGACTCCAAGCTTTACTGTCTTAAAGTGAAAAGTTCTATATAGGAGGGACTCATAACTCGAGGCTTCAGAGCGAAGGGTTCTATATAGGAAGAGCCTGTAGCTCCAAGATCGGAAGGTGACGAAGCTCTATATAGGAAGAACTTACGAGCCTGAAGATTCAGCTAAGGAAGAGCGGAGATGTCCAAAAGAACACGTGTTTCCAAAGCTACAAACAGGGAAGTCTGATAAAAATGAGTGCTTATGAATCTTTGCTTTGTTTCCCATTCCATGAGAACAAGCAAAGAGGGGCAACTGTAATCACTCATTTTTATCTGTAAATACATATTAGTGTTGCATGTATACATATTATATTATATGTTTATTATGTGCATGAGTGTTATTAGTTTATGTGTGCATGTATATTATAAACTATGTATGTATACGTATTAAATACGGTGTATGTGTGTCGCGTATGCATCTATATTTAGTATGAGCGTATTTGTTTTTATGGTTAATTATGTGTATAATTATATATGTATGTATACTGGTATGTTATAATTAATGTTTGCATAGGTATATACGTATGTATTGTTGTATGTGTATTGCTGTTATAATTATACTATTGGGCTAATATAAAATGAAAATCCAAAAAATATATATATTAAAACCAAATAAATAAATTCCAGTCCAAGTCCAATTACAAATCAAGTATTATTACAAGGCCCGGTTGGCCCAAACACAAACCTATTTAATTCTAATTATTTTTGGTGCAGGTGACTATGGGTCGTTGGATCAAGATCTGATCCAACGGCCACGATCCAAGCAAGGAGCAAAAATATTTGCCAGTCGCGTGCACTACACGTCTGGACCGTTCGAGTGCCACGCGCGCGTGCGGTCCACGCGCGGACTCTTTGATATCCCACGTGTGCGTGAACCCCACGCGCTCTGACCCCTCGACTGCTGAGCCCCACGTGGCACGATCTGGAGCCGTTTCACCAATCGAGGCTTCATCTGGGCCGTTCATCCTTCAAGCCATCCCGACCGTTAGATCTGATCTGATCTAACAGCCGAGAACGCCTCTGGCCGAAGACAGAGCCCACACCGCCACCATGCTGCACCATGCCGATCTTCAACCACCGCGCTCAGACATGTCAAAACACAGCAAGAAAGAAATATGTCAATTAGCAGTTAAGATCTGGAAAAAAAATATTATACTACTTGTACCAAAAACCAAAGACAGACATATATATGTACGAAACAAATATTTTGTAAGAACGACAAGTTGGAATCGAAGAAGCAAAGTTGTAATCGAAAGAAAAGAAATACAAAAAGTCAGTCAAGTGGTAAATACTCGTCTTTTTTTTTATTTTTTTGCATGCATACACAAAAGATAGAAAACAAAAAAAAGGGTTAGAAATCTTACCATCGCCGTCGGTGGGTCTCCCCTCACCAGTGATAAGCCTTTTCGGCTTTCCCAAGTCGGATACGGTGATATGAAAGGAGTGGGAGACCCCTTTTTGTTTTCGTTTTGGGTTGAAAAAAAATGGGTTTTTATGTTTCGTATTTCCTAGATCTAGGGCAAATGAAGGCTTTTCCTCTGAATCCAACCTCGGATTCGTGTCTAGGGTAAGATGGGGGTTATTTTGGTGTGTGTTTTTAGGGTCGCCGGCGCCGGTTAGCGGCGGCCGGAATCGGGAAATACGGCGGCCGGCCGCCGGATTCTAGGTTTCAGGGATGAATTGAGAGAAAATGAAGAAGGGAGCTTGGTTATAAAACTGAAAAATGAAACAAATAGGGGAAAAATTGGTTCCGGCCTAAAAAAGGGGTTTTATAGGGGTTATTATTTTGTGAAATGGGTAAATTACGTAATAAATCCCCCCGCGCTTTCAATATTTTCACTTCTGTCTCGCCGCATGGTATATTTACAACTCTGGTCCTCCTTGTATTTCAAAATCTTGCAATCCAGTCCCTAAATTACACCGAAACAGTTTTTAAATGGTAAAATTACCCCTTTAATCATCCCGCATTTTTGAACTTTTCATTTCGGGTCTGCCCCTTGGTCCAATTACAGTTTTGATCCTTTTAGGTTCTGTCTATTTCGCATTTTCGTCCTTAAATTACATATTATTGTCCTTTAATTTCTGCCACTGACTTTTATTTTTTTTTATTTCAGTCATATTTCCATGTAAATATTCATGTTCGTATTATAATTGTATATGTTAATGTAGTCTTTTGTCTTATTTTATATCCCTCGTATATGCCATGTATTTTTATGTTTACATGTATATGTGTATTAAGTTTATGATAGTTATGTATCTTTTTTATCCGGTTATTCGTATTAAGCATGTTATGTTCTAGTTGGTTCGTATACGGCATGTTTTGTATTTTTGTATGTATTGTATGTTCTCTTGACCTTTAGGTTACCTTTAGGTTACGTGTTAGTGTGTCTTCTTTTTATGTATAATATATTGTTCCATATATGTTGAAATATATTTTATTTCTAATATGCATGTCTTCTTGAAATATGTGTTTTTGTCTATACATGTATTTATTCCTACCTTGTTATTGTGGCATGTTAAGTTTGCTTTTATCTAATATTAAGCTTGGTATGTATATGTGTATTTTAATTACGTATTTTATTTATGTTAGATTAGTATTCTGTTATGCGAATATTTACTGTTTTTAAATTATCTGCTATGTCTTATATTTTTGTCACTAAGATTGCATATGGTATATAAATTGTTAATGCGGTGCCCTTTTATCCGAGCGTAAACGGGGCCAGTATCAGGCGTAGTGATAGTGGTTGGGCGTTTACTCTCGGATAACGGGGCCCTTAAAATTTATTCGCAATTATGACCGAATTTTAAAATAATCGTCACTTTAACCCGAAAAATCCAATATTAATAAAGCGGTAATTATTAAAGTACCAATTTTGGGCGGTGTGGGGGTGCTAATCCTTCCCCATCCGTAACCGACTCCCGAACCCAATAATTTTAAATCTCTGGTTTTATGGTGTCCGGCCTACCTAAGTGGCCGGTGGCGACTCCAATTTTTAAAAATGCCAGTTTTTTTAAACCCCACGGAATAAACGTTTTATATCCAAAAAATTACAAACACCTTCGAAAAACCACGCTTTTTAGCGATAAGGAAAATACATCGCTACAGTTCTTTTTCAGATTTTTTCTTTCATGGTTTTCATTGCTCTTTTTTTAGTGAGATGCATGGTGAGTGTCGAGTGTAGCGGCTTTACTTTGGTCAGTGTAGTTAGCACGGAATGAGATTGTTTTTAACGATAAACGCTTGTCGTTATCTGAGTTATATTTCTTGATAAAGCTTCGTTCTTTTTACTGGGTGAAGGTGTCAAGGGAAGTCATTAATATTAGTAAGGCGACGTGGTGGAGCTGTCCGAGTTCGTGCAATGGGAGCCTCCTTTAAATGGGATGCTATGGGTTTGCAATGGGCAAACCGGGTCCGGTTGGATTTGGAGGGGTTCTACGTAATGACCAAGGTCGGATCTTAGCTTTATTCTCTAGGCCTCTTGGTTGTCTTGAGTCGAATAAGGCGGAGTTGCGCGCTATCGAAATTGTGTTTTCTATGTTTGTGGGTTCTCAATGGTCGGAAAAAATGTTTAGTGGTGAAATCCGATTTGAGTGTGGCGATTAGTTGGATAATGCAAGTTCGAACTCGATCATGAAAATTGTGGGAGTTGTTTGGGGCGATTGATCGATCATGTCGGAATTTTAAGCAATGTTTGTTTTCACCATGTGTTCCATGAGGCGAATGGTTTTGTCTACGCATTGGCCAAAGAAGGGGTGACCCTAGGGCTTCTGTTCCAGGCGAGCTTGTGACATGATTTGCACATGGATGGGTTTTGTTCCTCATTGTGTGGGGGCTGTTTCGGTGCTCGGATTGATGCATTTGCTTGCCTATATCTGTTCATTGCTGGGGATGTTGGTAGTTTTGGTTTGCTGGGTTGTTTGTTCATGTTTTCCTCTATGGTATTAATGTGTCAGACTCTTTTCCTCCTACTTAGGATTAGGGAGATTTTTAACGAGGCACGCATTAGTACGGTTGTATGATTTGCATAATTAAAAAAAATCATACGATGTTGAGCAAAAAATTGATAAAAAAATAAATATAGAAGATTAAATTTATTGAATTGTTTCGAATTAGGACCAACTTGATAGAATGTATAAGTTTTGACACCAACTTGGGAGAAATTGTTTAGTTCAGGTACTAGCTTTGGAGAAAGTGTCTAGTTTAAATACCAGCTTGAGAGCAAAAAACTGTAGGTACCGATTTGAGAGAATATACTTAATTCAGGTACCAACATCAGAGTACAAATTCTTTAAGTGTCAATTTAAAAAAAGAAAGTATATAGTTCAGATATTGAATGTATATTTTAGTCTTTGTATTAAAATCATTCAAAGGGGCTTAATTGAAGGAAAGATTGTTTCAAGGAAGTTTCAAGGAAATTGCATTGAAACTTCCTTTTGTCTTAAAAAAAGCAAAGTAATCTCAGATGTGTTATCATTTTCCTTTCTATTGCAACAATCTCATCATTTTACGACTTTAATTTTATTCTATTAAAAAATTCAAATATTATTTTTCAACATTTATTTGTCCTAAAAAGAGGAAACATTTCGATAAAAAAAAAAGAGGAAAATTAGATTCGAGAGGTCAAAGTCTTTGATTTTGTCCTCTCGAAAAGAAGATCAGACCGAACAAAAGACCCAACCAACATCAAATGTACAAGTGCCAACCCATTGATAATGCCAATTCCAAATATTAATACTAAAATGTTTATAGCCACATGCTGAATTCTATTTAATAACCCAACTTATAAAAAAGAAGAACTAGATTCAAAAAGCAATTGTGCTTGCCAATTACAAGCGCGGGCCAAGAATTTAAATTTAGTAATTCATCGATCAATAATAAATATAATCACATATAAATTGAGATTAAATTAAATTAATTATTAAAATTATATTTAAAAAATCATAAAAATTTAAATTACAAATTATTAAGATATAATAAAGACTACAAATAAACTTAATTAGTGATATAATAATAATAATAAAACAATAGTAATAAAAAATAATATATATAATAATAAAAATAATGAAAGTGATAATAATAATAATAATAAATCATAATAATTTTTTTTCTCAGCAACACATGATTTTATGGAGAGAAAATCATACACGTACCGTCGTGTGTCTTATTAAAAAATTTACATAACTTAAATAGAAGAAAATAGTACAAATACGTACCGTGAGGCAAGTAGTTTGATCGGCGTTTTAGCTACAGGTGGAGTGGATAGATCTTCTTGGTTTTAGGTGATGGAATAGATTGTTCGGGGTATTGAGTCTATACGTGGTCTTTATTTAGTTACTCGAGAATGGCGAGTTTTGATGTACGTGGTTTGGCAAATGTTGGTTTATCGGTGATTGTTGATCTTGATGTTCCCATCTTTGCAATGTTTCGAGTACTCTTTTCCTTCGTTAGATTTTAGAGAAATTTTTAACGAGGTTTGGAACATTGTTGGCTTGTATGATTTCCTCAATAATATCATTCTTTTGCTGATAATATATATAATGTAATAAAATAATAAATAAATAAATAATAAAAATTAAATTAAACACATTGAAGTATCAAAATGAAAGAAAAATAAAATTTGGAAGGGTTAAAATAACATGTAATTATATGAAATTATATCTTACAAACAAAAATAGAAGGACCAATATGAAAATTATCACAAAAAAATAAATGAATTTTTTTATTTTTAATGGTGGGTCACGTGACCTACCAGATAATCATATAAATACGCCCCGGCAAATTAGGCATGGACTTTAATTGATCTTAAGGTTTAGGATGATGATTTTGATATTTAAAATTTTGGTTTTATCTTATGTGTCGATTCATTTTAGTTTTGTTTTATTTAAGTTTCGTTATGTATAAATTATATCTAAATTTTACTTCTTATTATAAGTTCATATATTTTCGTATGTCAAAATTAAAGTTAGGAGGGCTGACAACTATCATGGCCCTCCTAAAATGATAAAATTATACATAGCCTCTCTAAAAAATATAAGGTTTTAAGTTAATACATGGTAAATTTTCTTTTTCAGTGTCTTATAAAAAATTATAACTCAAGCTTGGTCCTCTAGGAAAAAAAATTGGCTTCTCCACTGATAAGTATATTATTTATAATTTTTAAGGGTTTAAATTGGATGTCTATTTCTACTATAAATCAAAATTAAACTCAAACCCTAAAAACTAAACACAAACCCTAAGCTCTAAACCTAAAATTCTAAACACTAACCTTAAATTCTAAACCCTACACCCAAACCCTTAAACTTTAAACCCTAAACTAAACATCTAACCCCTAAAACTAAAAGGTATGTGCAAACTAAAGTTTGGACAGACTGTGTATTGAAGTTTTTCTTTTTTTTAATAGTCTAAATGTGATTACAATGTAGTATTTATTCATACATATTTTTAATCATTTGACAATGTTTTACACCTTGTAGACAAAGTGATTTGAACACGTGTCTCCTAAGATGAACATCATCCACTTTTCTATTGGGACACTTGTTGGATTCTATTATCAGTTCAATTAGGCATTATACTAATTGATTTGGTAATAGTTATTTGAACATATTATTTATAATCATACATATAATTGTACTTGTAACTTAAAAAATATATTTTAGAAGCTCAAATTCTTAGAGTTTTGAATAGATTCCTCTAAACTTGAAATTAAATCAAACAAAAATCCTTTTACCTCTTTAAAATCTAAAAAATAAAATGTTTAAATACAAATTTAATGGACATATTATGTAAAATAAAGGGTTTACTTTTTTTTAAATAATCAACCTTAACATATACAAAATTCTTTTTATTAAAATCCAAACTAATCCATACATAACTTTAAAACAAACTAAAAGGAGGTCTATTTAATTGCTTAATTTGTTGCTATACTATGTATCATTTTATTGCAATAATTGGGGTAAAGCATATAAGCTATAATATGTATGGTTTTGTTGTAATTATTGGGGTAAAGCATATAAGCTATAATATGTATGCGTTGGTTGCAATTATTGGGGTAAATTATTTGATAGGGTCCAACTCCAATCTAAAATCCACACCAAAACCATGTGAATGTTGTCACATTGGAGACATGAAGCCGAAAGGACATCAAAGGGTACGAAATTGCCTTACCCCTATATACACACACCGGCGGATGCACATGGTCATAAATGGGAACATTTGCACTCGTATTTTGAAGGAAAAAATTTTAATCTAGTGTTAAGTTGTTACTACAAAAAAATAATTTAATAAGTTTACTGACAAAGAATGAAAATTTATATATTCATTTAAAAAAATATTTTAGACCCTATTTTTGGATTTCTGGATCCTCCACTATTTATACGTACATATATTATCATACAATTTTCCCTATTTTGGGGTCAATAATTTTTTAATACGAAGAAAAATTGATCGTTATGTCTTTTTCTAATTTTTTTCAAGAGTGTTACTTTTGGCTATGGTTTTAATAATGTTTGATTTTTTTTCTTTCTTTTATTTTTATTTGTTTGTAATCTTAAATAAGAATCTTTTTCGTTTTGAATTTTTTCTTTTTTATATCTTTTTGTGTTTGTTTGTTTGTTTTTATGACCCGATTTTTCTATGTCTTGTGACACAGTTTTTATCTGTCTTTATAGTAGTTTAGCGTTCGTGTAACGGTCTAATCAAGAAAGGTAGATGGTCAAATATGGTTAGATTCTCTTTTGTTATAATTTGTCTCTATGACACGATTTTTCTATATCTTGTGACACAATTTTTGTTTGTCTTTATAGTAGTTTAGCGTTCTTGTAGCGGTCAGCACAACGCACATTCTAATCAAGAAAGGTAGATGGTCAAATATGGTTAGATCCCCTTTTGTTGTAGTTTGTTCATGCAATCAGAACTGTTAGCAGAACAATATATAAGATTGATTTTCTCAATCTCCACTCATACATCAATATAACGTCTAGTTGAAAGAGACCGAGAGAATTTCATGATGCTGTTGAGTTTTCTATAAAAGATGAACGACATATTCAAAGAAAAATTTAATCTTTTTCCTTCATGTCTTTTTTTCTTTCTTTAAGAATTTCTTGGTAAACTTGGTCTCCAATATTTTCCTTGTATGATTTGGGTGCGTTACATTTATTGTATATTTCCTTATTTTTAATGAAATTACATTCCTTATTCTTGTTTTAAAATCCCTAATTTGTCCTTCAAAACTAAACTAAAACAAGCACTTCCCCTTGTTTCCAACACAATAAAAATTCAAAGAATAAAATGAAACTCGTAAACAATAGCTTAAATTCACAATAATGTGTCATTCTTGATAGCTGCTGGTTTATACGAATAAAATGTATAACATATATTTTATTATATATCATATTACATTATAATATTTGACTCTTTATCTCCACTAAAATGTTACAATTATTTTTTTATGTTAAATTTTTTAATTTTAATTATAATTATTTTAAGTAGTTAGATTTATATATTAATATAATTATCGATATATAATCTATGGTCAATTAATTTAGATTAAATAACTTAGAGACTCATTATAATATATTTTATCATTTCAAAAAATTATAATATATTTTATATTTTTTTATTGTTTGGTAGGCTTTCATTAAGTTGGCATGGCTACAATCTACAAGAGACTATAAAATTTTAAGGGCCAGCTTTTCTATTTTGGTGATCAAACTATTATTTTAAAAAAAATCATCACCAACGTTATATATTTTTTTTGATCATCTGTCGTTAAAAAACTCATGAAAAAAATAGTTTGGTGACAAAACATAAAAGAAGCAATAGATTGGTGGCCAAAAAAGAAAAAAAATAGCATTAGTGACCAAAATAGGAAAACGTAACGTTAGTGATGGTTTTGCCAAAAATAATACTTTAGTGACCAAAACAAAAAAGTGAGAATAATTTAGTGACCGATGGTATTGTTTACCCAAATTTTAAATTTTAAATTAAATTCATAAGAACATGTCACATCATACTTTAACTTTTAAGGTAACATCACCAACTTGTTTTGTCCTAATTATTGCAAGATTCCTAGGAGTAAAAGAATTAGAAAGTGTTAAAATTCCTAAATACGAATGAGAAATGAATAATTGGGAAAAAGTAAAAGGAAAAAGGGTATATCATAGGAAACACGACGTGCAATAATGTTTAAATAAAATTTAGTTTAAATTTTGTAAATAAAAAAATATAATTTTGAGATATTTTATCATCTTTTAAAATATGTTTGGACTGGAATCAGATTTAATCAATAATTTAAGACCAAATAATACAATAACTATTGGATACGAGTTTTTCAGACAAAAAAATAATTAATTACAAATTGGTTTTTTTAACCATTGATATTAAATTTATTGGTTGACTAATCCAGATTAAGTACTGTAGAGACATGTTATTAGGACGACCCTTTCACCCCAATTTGCTCAATTCTAACAACTTCATAATTCGAACCCTTTATTTTATTTTAAAAAAATAGTGTCTCATCTTACAACACCGACTGATTATTGGTGCAAATTGATTTTAACATAAAAATTGTAATTCTATTTGAAAAATGGAGAAATTCTGTTAAAAATGTATGTCGTCTTATTAATTTCATGAATAAGAAATCTGCTATTGCCTCTGTTCCACAAATTATGTCTTTTGTTGATTTTTCACGTAATTTAAAAAAAAATTGTGTAAGAGATGTGTTGTAAAATAATTAAAATGACTATTTCATCTTTAAAAAGTTACAGTGTATTTTGTTGAAAAAATAAAAAGATGGTAGAAAAAAAAATGTGTCTAATAAAAATGATTGAGTTTTTCAATGAGACAATTTAAATATAATAATCTTAAAATACAAAATAAACAAATTTTATGGGACGAAGGGAATATAAATTAATGAAAGAAAATCCACGTTAATTATTGAGATATGTATACAGAAACACACATGAAAACATGTTTAAAAAGTAGATAATTTGAATAAGTGGAAGTAGCCCGTTAACTGCCAAATTTAACATTATGCTACAAAAGAAACACAAACACAAAACAGAAATATATTATACCAAAGAGTAACTATTTAATGCATCGTTAGTATTTTTTTTATAAATGGGCTTTTAAAATTGTATCGTATTTTTTTGGTGTTTTAAACCCTAAACTCTAACATTTACACTATAAAATATATTCTCAAACCTTAAAATTTAACCACAAATAGTAAAACCTTAAATCATAAACTTATGAAGCACAGGTATTTCAGTCTAAAGTCTTACTATTTACCTTATACCCTCCCGTTTTGGGACATATTGTGTACGACTTGAGTACCTGTAAATATTTCCCCCCTATTTTTTCTTCTTATATTCTTTCACTCTTTTTTATCTTTTTCTTCTTTCTTTTCGACTTTTTCATGCTCACATAATTCAACTATAACTATATAAGTTTGCATGATGTCATGCACACATATTTTTTATGACTTATTTATTTTTTATTTTTTTAGAATTTAAAATTTATTTTATATTTTTTGTATTTATAATTTTGAAATTTATCGTTTCCTACCTCCGTTTCTATAATCGTACCTATATTCGTACTTGTATCAGTGTAATATAGCCCTAAACCCTAATCTACAAATTCAAAATTTAGATTTTGTGGAAAATAAGTTTCTCACCGGGAGTGGATAGAATATTTTATTTATTTTATATTATATATGTCATGCAACTTCGAGGAAGTAGGGTATTCACATGAATACTAATGAAAAGCTACTACTACCCAATGAAAGGTGCAAGATGCTCACCATGCCACCGTAAAAATCTATTTTTTATCTGTACATTTAATTGTCTTCAATGGCCACCCACTCTTTCCACGAAAAGCCTGAATTCTCTTCCCCTCCCTTTATATACTCCCCTCCTTTCTTCTTCCTCCCTCCACCTCCCCTATTCACTTACCCTAAAACCAAGTTTGCCTTAATGGAGCTCGACATCACCCTTGATTTTGAGGACTACTTCCCCTCGATGATGGAGCGGCTTGGCTCCGAAGGCTTCATCAGCGAGCTCTGCAACGGGTTCCGGCTGCTGATGGACGGCGACCGCGGGTTGATAACGTTCGAGAGCTTGAAGAAGAACAGCTTTATTCTGGGGTTGCATGACATGGGGGACGATGAGATCGTTTGCATGTTGAGTGAAGGGGATTTGGATGGAGATGGGGCATTGAACCAGGTTGAATTCTGTATTCTCATGTTCAGGTTAAGCCCTGGATTAATGGTGGATAATAACAATAATGGATCAAAGCAATGGGTGGAAGAATATATGTGATTATGGTATACATATATATAAGGGTTAGGATCCACTCACACATAATATAAAAGTCAGAGTTTTGTACGTTTTTTTTTATCGTTTGATAGGTAAAATTGATGGTTGTGATTAACTTCTTACTTTTTTTAAGCAATAATCTTCACACATCTACTGTTAATCTCAACGATCTATTTCACATATCCAACGATAAAAAAAACGTGTAAAATTGAAAAACTCTCACAACTTGTGAACGGGTTCTATCTCTATATATATGAAACTATATATGTATGATAATATTTGTAAAACTAGGTTCTCTAGATCACTTCCTCTTATTTCTTGTTTATTTTATTTTATTTAGTTGTTGGGTAAGCTTGAAATATTAATTTCAAGCTTAGAGAATTAAAGCATGTATTGGAGAAGAAGTAAATAAGAAATGAATAATTAACATCTTTAATTCCACTATTTTTTTCCTTCAAATTCCAGCTTTATTTCACCTCACATTACTCAAAATTGATTCTTCTCTAACACACTCTCTCTTTTTGTTATAATTTTCTATTTTTATTTGGTTTTGTATTTTTATTTCTTGTTAGAAATTTGGAATTTAAAACTTTATATCTGCTGTCATTATTATAATTATTATACATTGTGAGTACATTTTTTATTATTAATTACTACCATTTTTTAAGGACCAACTTAATAATTAAAACGCCATTTTAGTATAAATAACATGATCAAAGACATATGTTTTAGTTCATAATATTTTAATTTTTTTCTTGAATCAATAATTTTAAACAAATGAGTACATCTTCTATTGTAATTAAACCCTTCAAAAGAAAGGGAACTTTTACTCAAATATAGCTTTAGGGTTTCTCTCTTCAAAATATGGTACTTCCCATTTTAATTCCCGAAATATTGCATTTGCTACAGTACCCTAGAAGTCGGATTCAACAGAATCCGACTGTGAACAGTGTTTTCCCAAAAAAACTCCCAAAATTGTCTAAAGTCGGATCCTCCTGAACCAGTCTTTAGGGCTTTTTTTGAAATTTACTGTTCAAAGTTGAAATCTGTTAAATCCAACTTCTAAGCTACTCTAAAAAATGTAATATTTCAGAAATTAAAATAGAAATGATCATATTTAAAAGAAAACTTAAAACAATATTTATGGAATCCATCCGAAAAGAAAGGGGAAGAAAATACAAGTAAAAAATATTCACATCAAAATATGAAAAGTACTGTACATTCTTAGATTACTGCAACTAGGTCCAGTAATGCATGCACCAAAAGACAAATTTACTGACATATGCATATACATTATAGCAGGGGATGCATGAAGCCCCAATGGTAACATTGTATCCCCATTTTTTTTTTAAAGTTTAATTTAGTGTTTTTAAAAAATAATTTAATTTGTAAAGAGAAAAAAAGTGCAAACCCTGTTTTGAATTCCTATTCTAAAATTTTAGATCCACTGTATTATAATATGTTCTTTTTAATATATAAAATATAATATAATATGTTTATGGTTTTGAGAGTATTTTTTAATACCCATAAAGTTGTAAATTGCTATGCTAGATGTTCATATCACCTAGCATAATTAGCGTTAAAAGCTTTCACTCTTCTTGAATTTTTGGATGTATGTCTTACATTTTATGTTTAGGGTGTGCAAGATTATCTCTCTTAAAAATATTATTTTCAAGGTTTGAATTCACGTCCTCTCCTTGAGAGTGTAATATGTCTTACCAATGCACTCAATATTTGTTGGTTCAAACTAATAAACTTTACCAACACTATCAAAGCCTCAGTTCGAAAATGTGTGAATTATTAACTATCATGGTAGTAAAAAAAATTAAAAAAACGATCAAATGATATGCAAGAATAAGTTTTTACTAGTTTTTTTTGTAATTATTCCATATACAAGTGGTGGAAATAAAAAGTTTCAACAAACGATTTAGTTTTAGGGTTTAGGGTTAGATTTTATGGTTTATAGGTTAAGGGTTTATGTTTATTGGTTTAGAATTGATGGGTTGTGGTTAGAATGTAGGGTTTGGGATTAGAATTTAGGGTTTATAGATTAAAACCTAAATCCCTACCCATATTACTTGAAACTCTAAACCATAACCTCTAAACACTAAATTATAACACTAAACCCTAAATTTTAACCACAATACCTAAATTTTAAACCCCTAAACATAAACCCTAAAATCTAACCCTATACCCTAAAACTAAGGCACGTGTGAAATTTTTTTTTCACCGCCTATGTATTGAATATTAATTTTTTAATTAGATAATTTTTAAGAATAATAATTACAATTCAAAAAAAGAATAATAATTTGAAATCAAAATCCCCTTTGTATCCTTTATGAAATAATTCACGTGAGAAATTTATTTAACCTCAAACGACAAAAAAATATTTTTTTTCCAGCTTCCAAGCATGTGACTTGCGTGATATTATTGATAAAAATCCAATATCTCTCTTTCTTTCCTTTTCCATTTCAAAATTATTTTTTGAACGCAACTGTACTATTTTCGCCCAGTGTAATTTCTTGTACTTTGTGGCTATTAAAATGAATTGCTTGCGAAAATGATAACACAATTATTTGTTGTCCCCTTTTTTTCTTGTTTGATTTACCTTTTGTGTCATCCAATCAAAATTATCAAATCAAGTAATATGTAATCTCAAATTTTTTTCTTCAAATTTTAATCCTAATCGTAGCTAGAGGGAAGGAAAATAGGACTCTAGAGGAAGGAGAAGAGAAAGGGTGCTCCTACTGGATCTAGAACTCATGACTTAGGGGAATGTGGGAGAGCAAAGATGAGCAACTTTATCAACCACGCGTCTTGGAAAAAAAGGAAAATGCTTCATTACTAAATTGGTCCATGTACTTGACACTTTCTTCCAATATGACTCTTTTTTCTTGTCTTAGATTGATATTTGAACTTTAATTCTGTCAAAAATTCTAGTAATTCTTGGTAACACCGTTAAAGATGATGTGAAATCATTCGATATTTTTAAATTGAATAAAAGAGTTTTCTATTAATTTTGAACGTTGACACGTTATTTTTTAGTAGTGTTACAGAGAAGTACCAGAATAATGGGCGGAATTAAATTTTGGAGACCAATGTGGGACAAAACGTGTAAAAGTGTCAACTTAGGAAAAAGTGTCCGGTACATGAATCAAATTAGTAATTAAGTCTTTTTTTCTCAAGTTAGTGTTTAACTGTAGAAATTACTTAAATTAAAGTAGAGGGACCGATTTACTAAATACTAATTGTATAAGGACTAATTTACTCAATTTTTCAATAGAGGGGCCAACATGCAATCCACCATCTTGTACATGGAGTTCTGTGGTACTTTTTTACCATATAAAAGGCGAAAATATTGGGCAAGCTTGAACTTTTTTAGGTGAAAGATGAGAGTATGCCTCCGTGTGCTTCATTAAAAAACTCCTAAATTTAGTAGGAAAAAAAGAGTACACACGACAACAAATACAAAAATAAACTACAAGCTCGTCACAACAAAGGAGCTAAAACAGAACCAAAACAAAACCAAGACAACCATCACCTATTGCCTCGGTCCAAACATGAGAACCGGCACATCAGGCACTTCTACGCCATCTCGTGACCCATCACTGCATCAAACTGCAAGATACTCAGCAGCCCAGCAGGCGGATGTCCGCGACCCTATTCCCATTCCTCGGCACCAACTGCACTCGGACATCCCAGATCCGATGCATCAAAGAGACATCATGAAGCAATCACGTTGGGGCTGCAATGCCATCAACACCCTGGCGCACTAACCTGGCCACATCCGAGCTATCGACTTCAACCACAACCCGAAGATATCCAAGCATCTAACACAAGACCAAGCCAAGATAAACACCCCACAGCTCCGACTCAAGTACCGAGCATGCTCCAATAAACTTAGCAAATCCCAGAAGCCACTCGCCATCGTGATTTTTTGTTGGGCAAATTTGAATTTAATGTTCATTGATTATTTCATCTCAAGTTTAGAGTATTAAAGAATGTGTTTGGAGCCAACTGAGTTTAGTTCAGTTTGCATGTTGCTGGTATACAATCTACAAAAATACATGGTTCGAGCATACTTAAGTTTTCAATATCCTTTAATTTATGAGTAGGGAGAGATCTTATAGCCATTGTATATAAACATTATATTAGATTGTATGTTCAAAAAATGTCCTCAAAAAACACATAAATAAGTAACATCTTCGTTAATAAAAACCTAAATAAATTGAAATCAAGATCCTCCTTGGATCCTGCTTCCATGCATGCATACATGTGGGGAGAAAATTAAATCGAACAATTAATACTTCGCATGAAATAAACATCCAAAATCTCATAGCAATCGTCCTTTAAATAAATTATTATGTTGTCTGCAGGTTGTAACTGAAATTTTTACTAACCGGATAACATTTTAAGTTAGATTCTAACTCATGTAACATTTTAAGTTAGAACTTAAATTCTTACCAACTATATAACATTTTAGGTTAGATTTAACTTTATTCTAAGCTGCCGCATCCTAGAACTACCCGAATCTCATAGCAATCCTTTGAACAAATTATTTTGCTATTTAATATTACTTGTCCCTTATAGCTGGTGTTGTCCCTTTTTTTTCCATGCCAACTGTCCAACTCTTTGTTATCTTGCTTTTATCAACCAAGTGAGTTGATTTTGTCTCTCTCTTCAATTCTCTTTCTTTTCATTTTTCATTTCATAATTGCTTTGTGATTGCCGAGCGTACTGTTGTCGCCCCCATGCCATTTCCTGTACTTTGTACGGCTATCAGCAGGAATTACTGTTGAAGATGATAACCGTTGAAATTTGCAGAAATATCAGATGGGCTTTGTTTCATTTATTTGCCATGCGACATACATAGGACATATACTTGCATGGACAGCTCGTTTTTAATTTGATTAGAACCGACGTGAGAAAAAGCTCGAGGAAACCAGCTTTAATCATGTCCACTGTGGAATGGCAATCGACTTCTATGTGTTTTGTACGTTCAAGGAAAATCGGGTTAGAAGTAATGTGAATTGTTGCTTCATTGTCACAGAAAAGAGAAGTCGTATCAGCATTAACTCTGAAAGAGATTTTAACGATGCTGCAATCCAAAGTTAATTAAGTGTAGGGCGTAAACGTATAGAACGTTCGGTGAACTATTTGTGATACGTTCGTATAATGTCGTTTATTAAGTTAAATAAACGAGTATGAATAAAATTTTTATGTTAGCTTAATAAACGAACGAACACGAACATATGTGTGTTCGGTTCGTTTATGTTCACGAACAATCTCGTTTGAAAGCTCGTTTATCTAGTTCCCTTTTCCTTTTATTTTTTTACATTTTAAATATTAGTGAAGGTAGATACTAAATTGAACACATCATGAACTTTGAAGCTCAAACTGTGAAACTGTGAAGCCAAAAGAACTTAAGGATTAGTGATGAAATTTCTCCATATTCAAGAACGTTAAACGAACCGGACACGAACTCCTTCAAAAATAAACAAACGAACAGTGCCACTAAGATGGACATCAACGGTGAGATTAGGTCAAGCAATACAAAACACCACATAGGATTAGAGACGGACACAAAACTTTATGTTAGAGGGACAAACCTATAAAATTCTAGGGAGAAATTTTATAATTTTAGGGGATGAAAATAGATTTTCAATAGAAAATGCATAAAAAATTTCTTAAAAATTTCTAGATCATATCCAAATTTTAAATTCTCATGAGGACGACTGCCCCTCTAGCCCACTCGGTCCATCCCTTGGATTAAGAGTTTCAAACAAGTCTACAGAGGAACAGACATGCTTGGCAGCACTGGGTGAGCAAAACACGGCTCGACTCGAAAAAACCAAAATTTTTTACTCGACTCGTTCCGACTCTACTCGAAATTACATAAACTCGACTCGAAAAAATTTTCAAATAAAGTTTGAGTTGTGAAATGGAAATTCGAATAACTTAAAATTTTTAGTAATTAATGGATTGGTTTTAAGTTCGAATCAAGTTCCTCAATTTTTCCAGATATATATATATATACCAATATAAAAAATATGAAGAAATATATACTACATATGAAAAATATGATGAAATATATATATGCATATTTTATACGATTAGAGAAAGTCGTTTAAATTAGAATCAAAGTGTACTATAACATGATAAATAATTATAGTTAAATTTGTATAACATGATAAATAATTAAAGTCGTTTAAATGAGCAAGTTGTCAACCTTGCATATCTTCAGTTCTTCAGGCAAGACAATTCTTTAGCGTCTTGGTTGCTGTCAACAGTGAGTGCAACCATTTTACCTCAACTTGTTGGCTCAAAAACCACTGCTGCGGTTTTGGCTACTATTACCAAACTTTATTCTAATCTTTCCACAATAAAGATCATGAATTTACACTGTCGTTTAAGGTCCATGAAAAAGGGAACCCAAACCATGAGGGAGTTTACAATGGCGATTAAAGAAACTTGTGATCTTTTGGCTACTTTTGGTAGTCCAATTTCAGATGTTGAACACATAGCCACGATTCTTAATGAGTTGCCTATTGAATATGAACCCTCGCAGCTATTACAGCAAGTAGGGAACCTTTTACAGTTGAAAATGTAGTATCAATTTTTGTTGATACTGAGTCTCGTATGGAAGATTCCTCTCGATTTTCTATTGGCATCAACTAGACAAGGTACAATGCCAGACAATCATTGCATGTTGTGGATGAAGATCAAGAAAATGCTCAACAGATTGCCTCACAAGATGATTCTAGGGGATAACGACAACAATGGGAACAAGTATAAGGGTAGGCCTCATTATCAATGCCAACTCTGTAGGAAGTTGGGGCATCTTGTGGACAGATGTTGGCACAGATTCGGTAAGACCTTTAAGGGAATCTCAGCCCAGTCAATCAAGCTTTCTGCCAAGGCTCAGGTGCACACGTGTTCTTGTTGCCATTCTTCTAAAGTTATATATGATCCCTTTGTCAATTTTGGAGCAGCAGTCAGTAACCCTAGTCATGTAGAGTCTAAAAAAAATATTCAAGTCAATGCACTCATGATGGAAGGACCAGCAAGCTACACTAAGTGGTTTCCAGACTCAGGAGCCACACATCATGTGACTGATGAATCATCCAATCTGCAACACAAAGCTATGTACAATGGCAAGGGTAAGGTACAGTTAGGATACTGTTCAGCTCTTGAAATTACTAAAACTGGTAAATCTTGTGTGCGTACAGGTTCTAGAAATCTTCTTTTAGAACAAGTCTTGTATGTGCCTCAGATTACAAAGAACCTTATGTATGTTACTAAATTTGCAAAAGAAAAACATTTTATTTTGAATTTCATGATAATTTTTGTTGTGTTAAGGATGCAAACACTAAAGCTGTGCTGTTGAAAAGAGCTATTGATGAAGGTCTTTACAGCTTTGAATGCTCTTCAACAAAGGAAGATATCTCTCTATTTCATTCAAGTATCAGGATAATTCAGAATTGGCTATGCCACCAAAGATTGGGGTATCTAACTGTTGAGATTGTTAGCAGAGTGTTAAACAAGTCTGTAGTGGTAGATAACTCTTCCGTGTGTAAGGCCTGTCAAATGGGCAAGGGCCATGATTTGCCTTTTGCATCTTCGAAAGTTGTATATACTCAGCCATTTAAACTTGTTGAAATAGATGTATGGGTCACTGCACCTATACTTTCCAATGGTTTTAGGTACTTTGTAGTTTTTGTAGACATGTACAGCAGGAACACTTGGATGTATCTTTTGAAGAATAAAAGTAATGTCTCTGTGGTGTTTGAAGCTTTCATGGCACTTGTTAAGAATCAGTTTGACTCATCAATTAAAGCAATGCAAACTGATGGTGGTGGAGAGTTTTGTTTTCTGGAAAGTATTGCTCTCAAAAACGGCATTCAGCTTTTAGAGACATGTCCACACACATCTTAGCAAAATGGAGTGGTGGAAAGAAAACATAGGCATATTGTGAAAACAGCCTAAACTCTCTTGGCTCAAGCCTCCATGCCCCTAAAATTTTGGTCATATACAGTTCTCAGCTCAGTATACCTTATCAATCAAATGCCAACAAAAACCTTGGATGGTATGTCTCCTTTTCAATTGTTGTTTGGTGCATTGCCCAACTATAAATTTTTGAAAGTATTTGGCTGTCTATGCTTCCCTCATACTCGACCTTTCAACAGACATAAGTTGGACTATCGTTCTAAAGCATGTACTTTTCAAGGGTATTCCCCTACACATTATGGTTACCTTTGTTTAGATAAGGATGGGAGGATATTTGTATCCAGGAGTGTGGTGTTTGATGAAAAACATTTTCAATTGCTAAAATGACTTCTGCTTGTCCTGAAACCTCAAGGGAAGCAGTTCAGTCCAGAATGGTGCCCATAATACCATCTTCGACAACAAGTAATTCACCACCAGTCAATGATCCTGTCTGTAATCCCATAGATGGGTATGATAATATACACAGATCTCGTTCAGTGCTAAACACACCAGGAATGTCTGAAGCTCTTGTGCCAGCTTATGAGACAATGCAAGATTGTCAACCAACACAATCAGTCTCAGCCGGTCCTTTCCCAACAGGTCATGATGACTCTCCACAACTCAATTCAACACGTGCTGATCAAAGAGTGATGGATTCCCTATCCAGTGAAGAGGTTGTAGAAGATCGTAATCTAGGAGACACACATGCAATGGCAAGTGCAGGCCATACAGAAGCAACTGTAATTGATCACTCTCAAACAACTGGAGTGGTGCCTTCACAATCAGAGAATAATGCTACATGTGATAATAACCATGCAGAATTAGTTGGGCTTGTTCCAAGGGTGACCATGGGGAATACACATCCAATGGTGACCAGGAGGAAGAATGGAATAATCAAGCCAAAAATCTTTTCAGTTTAAATGAAAAGAACACTTGATACTATACAGAATGCTCTTGAAGATGAGGATTAGAGAATGGTTGTAATGGCCGAGTATAAAGCTCTCATGAGTAATAATACATGGGATATTATTAAATTACCAGTTGGTAGAAAGCCCGTAGGCTGTAAATGGCTTTTCAGAGTCCAACTAAAGGCTAATGGGCCAGTAGATAGGCTCGAGGCAAGGTTAGTTGCCAAAAGATATGCACATACTCTAGGGTTCGATTTTATAGACACGTTCAGCCCAGTGGTTAGGTTTGCAATAGTTAACATTTTAATCTTTTTGGTTGTGACTCAACAGTGGCCAATAAGACAAGTTGACATCAACAATGTCTTCTTGAAAAGAGAATTGGGGGAGGATGTTTACATGCAACAAGTCCCTGGCTTTGAGGTCATGTCAGCAGATGGAAAGCAACTTGTATGCAAATTAAAGAAAGTCTTGTATGGGCTTCGACAGGCACCAAGAAACTGGTTCCTTAAGCTTCAAGAATTTTTGTGTCAACTTGGATTTGAAAATTTAAAGCTGACCCTTCTTTGTTAATACACAATTTAGGAGGAACTATCATGTATCTAGTTGTGTATGTCGATGACATTCTCATAACAGGAAGTTCTCAACAAGAGGTGGATCAGGTCATATGTCAGCTTCATTAGAAGTTCCCCTTGAAGGATCTAGGTATCTTAGAGTTTTTCCTTGGCTTGGAGGTTCAAAGGTCAGATCATGGATTATTGTTGAATCAAAGAAAGTTTATTATGGAGTTTCTTCACAAAAATCCACTAACTGAATCAAATGTTGCTTCCACCCCTATGCCCCCTCAACTAAAATCTGCAGATATGATGGTGAACCTCTAAAGGATGTCCAACTATACAGAATTGCAGTTGGAGCCTTGCAATATATCACTCATACTCGATCAGACATCTCATATGCTGTAAACAAAATAACTCAATTTCTTCAATCTCCCGCTGAAACTCGCTGGTTAACAGTGAAACGCATCCTAAGGTATTTGAAAGGTACTATGAATTATAGGATGTGGTTCCCAACTCAAATATAACGAGGAGCATCCCTCGGTGTGTTTTCGGACGCTGACTGGGGGGACGTTGATGACAGAAGGTCGGGCTTAGGGCATTGTATTTACAATGGGGGACATTTGCTTACGTGAAGCTCAAAGAAGCGAAGGGCGATGTCAAGGTCTACTACTGAGGCAGAGTACCGTAGTCTGGCTGATGCTACTGCCGAGGTTACGTAGGTAAAACCAGTGCTGGCTAAAATGCACATTCACATTGATGAAGGTCCAAAAATCTGGTGTGATAACACCAGCACAGTTGCGATGGCAGCTAACCCCATTTTACATGCCAAGACCAAACACCTCGAATTAGATTTACATTTTGTTCCCGAGAAGGTTCAAGCTCAAGAAGTTTAAGTGAATCATGTTCTTGCTGATGTTCTAACTAAACCGCTGGCCATTTGTAAATTTAAAAAAATCAGAAGGAAGCTACCTGTGGTTGAAGAAGATAAAGTCTTTCCAAGGTTAAGAAAGTAGGGTGAATATTAAGTAATATCATGAACTGCTTGTTAAGCTGCTATGAAACTTAATTAAGATGGCAGTCGAGTTGTTAGTTTGTTGTAACTAGGTTAATAGTCTCAAATCAATCAGATTAGGCTATTACCTTCAAGCTTAAATATAGAGCTTTGACTCTTGTAAATTCACCCTTTGATGAATGAAACTGAGTTCTATTTCAAAGATAAGCTTCTTCTATAGTTGACAGAGCTGGGATGCAGAAGATACATTGTCAATAGCGGCATTTGGAGGTAAAAACGTCAATAAAGACATAGTCAATTGCAACGTTGGAGGAAATAACGCCACTAAAGACATAATCAATAGCGGCGCTTGGAGGAAAAAAACAACACTATAAAACTCGATCTTTTACGGTATTTTTTGTTCACAAACGTCACTAACTATTGTTGCGTTTGATCTAGCGGCACTTCTTGCGACATTTTTCTAGCGCCAGCGGCGCTTAAAAACACAGCTATTAGACTAAAAAACGCCGCTAAATATCTGTTTTGTTGTAGTGCTGCAGAAGACTCTACTTCGTTTATTAATTGCAGGCAACACATATTTTAGGTTAACTAATTAATATTTGAATAACAAATATTAAAATCATTTGAAAAATATATTGGCATGCCAAAAAAGCACCAATTAGTCAAGTATTATCTTTTTTAGTTTAATATTAATAATAATCATATTAGTTAGTTAGGTTAATCCTTATCTAAACGCGTGCATGTCGTATATTTGGTGTAATCTAAACATTGTTTATTATTGTTTTAAATTAGTTTTTTTTTTCTGAGAGTGTGTCAAGTAATATAATTGTTATATGATTTGACTTCTTTATTTGTATTCTTTTATGATAAATTTGAAAACATTTTATTGTTTAATTTGGTAAAAAAAATAAAGTTAGAAATACTAATCTGATCGAATGAATAATATTACTTAAATTATACAAAATATAAACACATGATGTTATCAAATATTATTAGGTTAAAATTAAATTAATCGATCAAGTCGAAATTTATTTCGGTTAATTAGGTGTTTGATGAGTTTTGTTTAAAGAATTTTTTAAAACTCAATTATCTGTTATTTCGGTTTAAAATTAATTGAATTAATCAAAAATATTAAATATTTAGTGATATATATATTAAATATATATATATATTTTTAAGTCTAGGTCTATTAAGATGTCAAAAGACTCAACTAATTTTTAACCCTAGACCCATCAAAATTGGAAGACCCAAACAAATTTTAACTCAAATTAATCTAATATAACTAAATAAAAACACAACTCTAAAACTTATAACAAAGTTCAGTTAATTCCAGAATCGAACGAATTAACTGAATTTTATTTGTTCGGTTCGATTAATAATTTTCAAACAAAATTCAGTTCAGATAACAGTTAAAGAAAAAATCAATTAATTCGATTTTGCTTAATTTGATTCGATCACAGACCGAATTAATCGAATAAACATCCCTACAAATAATACCAAATTAAGTATAATAGCTGAATCCTCATAGAGTATAGTGTATGTATGAAATTTGACCCAAGTCTTATAATAAAGTTGTAAATTATTGGGTAATGATTACCTTTTATAATAGAGATATCAAACAAGTTTTGAACACATGATTATAGGTATTAGTCATAAATTATATAAAGTGATGTTATTATAGGAAACTCTTCTACTAATTAAGATTCATTAACTACTAATTTAAGCATCATTGAAAAGAACTTCCTTTAAAAAGTTCATATCCCATTCCCTAATCAGTTTCAATAAAAGAACATATCATCAAGATATTTATTAAAACGTTGAGTTAATTGAGTTACATATTCTTGAACTATGACTCTCATCGGTCCCTAAGCTTTTGAATGTCTTAATTTCATCCTTGAACTGTAGTTTTTCATTCTAAATTTTTACTCCTAGCTTTTAAATATTCTAGTTTCATCCCCAAATTATAATCCTCAGACTAATTGGTCTCCAAAATTTTGAATATTTCAATTTTATCCACAAATATTATTTATGCCACATCATATTATTACATAATACACATTAGTGTTTTTATGACAGTTACCAATTTTTTTATAATTGTTCTATTAACATGGGACATGATTAACATTATACATAATTCATGTATAAAATTAGAACATTCAAAATTTTGGGGACCAAATTAGAATGAGGGTCATAGTTTGGTGATGAAACTGTAATGTTCAAAACTTTGGTACCTATTTAGAATGAGAGTCATAATTTGAGGATTAATTAGAACGTTTAGAATTTTGAAGACCAGTTTAGAATGAAAATCATTGTTTGGGAACATGCGGTGAATTAACTCTATAACATATGAAAATTACAAAACTCAATAAATCAAAATACAATACGAAAGAACCCAAGGAGTGATTCAGGTTGTAAAGGGTGGCGTGTTCTACCCATGTAACCTGGATTCAAACAGTTTAATCTCTAAGTATATATATATATATATATATTTATCCATATTTGAAAACAAACAAAGATACTACCATATATTCAATTAAAATTATAAAAATACAATACAAAATTAATTATTGAAAACCTAACATAATTAAGATTTTGACTAAAGATAGGCTACGGAGAGAGATGTTAGGATAAGCTATTAAAGCAAAGAATAAACAAGTGACAATCGTAGAAAATTGTTGTGGGGGCTCCCACCACATCACTATTTGCTTTTTAAATGGGCAAATTGTTGTTTCCTACAAGGGAGTCTATATGCAGAGTACCCCTCTTATCTCCATTCTCCTCCACACATTCCCCTTCCCTATCTTCCCATCAGGGTAAAATTTATTTAGTTTTACATTAATTTATAATTATTAGATCAGTATAATAGATAGATAAGATTAAGTACTCTTATTTTTTTTCTCTTTAAAAATTTCCTTATTTTCAACTTTTCATTTCATTCATCCATTTCACTCATCCAATGGTCATAAGTTAATATAAAACAATATATATATTGATATTGATATATAAACTGTGTAAAAATAGTATACAACCCTTCTTTAAAATCTAAATTCTAAATTACCAAGCCTAAAATTCTAAAATTTAAATCCGAAACTTTAATCTGAAACTCTAAGCTCTAACTCTAAATCTTAAATTCTAAATCCTACCGCATAAACTCATGAACTCTAAACCTTAAATCTGACAAACTTTTACACATGTTATGTATCAAAGTTTATATATATATATAATTTGGTGTATTAGTGAGAGTGTTTTATTCTGCAAGCCGGATTAAACTATCGGGCGTGTATATTATTTATTTAAATTTTAGTTTTTAAAAGATCATTTAAGATACATGATAACTTATTTTTAAAACAAATACGTGATATTTTTCTAATTTTACCTATAAAATGGAAAAATTGCACCACAAATACATCTAACATTTATTGAATATAAATATAATCATCAACTATTGGTATTGACTTTAAATTCCTCAAAACACTCCCTCAATTGTGTGCCACGTAGATATCTTCACGTGAAGTTTGCCTCATCATCAAGTTCCACCTTGTTAGCAATTTTAAATCAATTTAACAAACACTTGGTGAAGATCGCTCCACTCCCCGTCCGGTATAAAATTAATTTTACATAATTATGGTATTTTATACTAGAAAATTTTAAATCTTAAATCTTTAACTCTAAAAAATTAAACTCTAAATTATAAACCATATACACTAAATTCTAAATACTAATCGTAAATTCTAAATCATTCATCATAAACCTTAAATTTTAAGCCTTAAACTAAGACCCTAACCCCTAAAACTAAAAAGCATTTGTAAATTAAAATTTACACGACCTGTGTATCAAAGTTTTTTCCTTTCAAAGGTTTATAACATACTCCCGTTATTATTATTAATAGGACAATGCAAAATATATTTTAGGCCGACCAATTTTCATTATTTCAATAATATTAGTATAAAATTTTGTTTATTGGAATAAAAATAGGGGCGTGCATATTAAACAGTAATCTTTAATTAATATAATTGTTATACTTTATAGGTTAATTAGTTGAATCGTTATAGCTAAACAGTTTTAGTTAATCGAACTGTTAAAAATGATAATCAAATATATATTTTGTTTTCAAGATTTACTATGTCAGTCTCAATGTCTTATTAATATAATATTTATCAGAGATATAATTTTATTATTCTCAAAAGAAACAGTGAACATGTGAAAAAAATTGTAATATGTTACATGTTAACCTATAATCGAACCGTTAAAAAATTAACTGTTTCTTAATAGTTAGGTTACGATTCAATAACCGTGTTTAACCGACTGTTTAGGCTAAACGATACGGTTAACCTACCATGAACACCCCTAATTAAAAATACATGCATTTCAAATGAATTATCAATTGATCTAGCAGATGAGACGCTAAATCTCTTAAGGTTAGACGTCTGAATCTTGACGTCGTGAATAAAGTAAATTGAGTTAGATGAGTCACTCTATAATAAACATCTACAATACTCAATCTAAATCAATTGATCAACAAATCAGATAACGTGGAGTACGAAAATATGTCCTAAAACTGTTTAATTACTTGTGTTATATTTATCAATCTTGATCAACATTCAAATTACATTCAGATGACAATTTTTTAATTTAGAATAATTAGAGATCAAATATAATTAATTGAAAAATAAATATTCTTTAAATGTCACACACATAATTTCATCAACAAAAAATGTTTTTAACTAAAATTTCAGGTCTAAATTATTTTTCCTTTTAAAATAGGCATAAAGTCAAAAATAGTCTCTTACGTTTGACTTTTTGGTCACTTTAGCACCTATTATTTTTTTGATGTGTCGATGCCACATGTATGAAGATGCTGACGTGACACTTTGCTAGCGTGGCATCAACAATTTTTTTATAAAAAAAATAATTATTTTTTGGGTAAACTACATCAATAGTCACCGAACTATGGTTTCTTTCCTATTTTGGTCACCGAACTATTTTTTGGCAAAAACATCAATAACGTTATGTTTCCTTCCTATTTTGGTCACCGGCTGTTAAAAACTTAACGGTTTTGCTGAAGTAGAACTTTATTTTATTTTTTTAATTTTTCACGTCATTTATTCTCTCTCCTCGTAAGCAATATATGTTATTTTATAATATTTTTATTCAAACTAACAGGATGGTGACACATGTCACTGCCTATTAGTGGAATAAAAAGAATGAAAAATCAAGCCCCTTATGCAGCCAGAGAGATTCGACTAATAGACAGTTTACACGCTTAACGGTTTTGCTGAAGTAGAATTTTATTTTATTTTTTTAATTTTTCACGTCATTTATTTTCTCTCCTCGTAAGCAATATATGTTATTTTATAATATTTTATTCAAACTAACAGGATGATGACACGTGTCACTGCCTATTAGTGGAATAAAAAGAATGAAAAATCAAGCCCCTTATGCAGCCGGAGAGATTCGACTAATAGGCAGTTTACACGTGTCACCATCCTATTAGGCAGTTACACGTGTCACCATCCTATTAGGCAGTTACACGTGTCACCATCTCTCTGGCTGCATAAGGGGCTTGATTTTTCATTCATTTTATTTCACTAATAGGCAGTGATACGTGTCACCATCCTGTTAGTTTGAATAAAAATATTATAAAATAACATATATTGCTTACGAGGAGAGAGAAGAAATGACATGAAAAATTAAAAAAATAAAATAAAATTCAACGTCAGTAAAACCGTTAAGTTTTTAACGGCTAGTGACCAAAATAGGAATGAAACATAACGTTATAGATATTTTTGCCAAAAAATAGTTCGGTGACCAAAATAAGAAAAAAATCATAGTTCGGTGACCACTGGTGTAGTTTACCCTTATTTTTTTAACCAACATTCAAAGTCAAACGAAAAAATAGAAAGAAGTAAAACTATTGAGAATCGAGCCCAAGCCTGATTGTTAAAAGGCATAACGACTAACCACCAGACTAAGTTACTAAATTGTTAATGTTTTATCATATAGTTATTTTTTACATCTAAACAAAACAAATCTAATCCCTTTTCGTTTTAATTAACACTTTTAGAATCTGTAATCTCCTCCTCATCTTAGACCTTGCATTTCTGCAAATCCGATGGGATTTCAGTGTTTCCGCAGCCAACATCTGTAATGGCCCCTCTTCTTTCGATTCCGCGTTTTTTATATCCTTTCTCAGAAACAATTGTTTGTCGACGTAAGGAAAATATGAGAGAAATCATTTCGTCGAACACCTTACCTTCATAATTGGATTCCTACCAAAATCTTTCGAATTATTGATATCATTCAACCGTGGATAAAAAAGAAGAAGAAAAAACTTACAAAAACATTCCATATTCTTCTGGTGTTTTTCGATTTTGGATGTTTCGCAAAATGTGTCATTTTCCATTGATGTGTTTTTCCTTCTTATGCCATGGACTTATATACATGGGAAACTGCCGAATTCAAATTGGGTACTAAATCCACTCAATTATTGAACTACTTCCTATGCCCGGAAACAAATCTAATCCCTTTTCATTTCAGTTAATACTTTTAAAACATGTAATCTCCTCCTCGTGTTAGACCTTGTATATTTGCAAATCCAGTCATATTTGTTTTGTTTAAATGTGATAAATAAAATATTTGGTAAAATAGTAACAAGTTAATAATTTATCCTGGTGGTTTGGTGTTATGCCTTTCAACCACTAGGCATGGGTTTGATTCCTAACTATTCTAAATTTTATTTTTTTCATTTCTTTCCTTTGATTTTAAACCAACCAGATGATGACACGTGGCATCACTTGGTTGGTTAAAATTAATAAAAAATAATTAAAAATTTATTGATGCCACGTCAATAAAATGTCACGTCAACATCTTCTTACATGTGGTATTGAAACGTCAACATTTCCATACATGCGGTCATGCCATGTTAGCATCTCTATACATGTCATACCACATCACCGAAGAAAATTGATCGTGAATTGACTGATGATTTTTATCCAACAAAAATAAAAATTATAAAAAATAAAATATTAGATAATTATTTATATTAAAAAATAAATATTAAAGTGATCAAAAGATGAAATATTACGAACTATTTCTAATTTTATGCCTTTAAAATAAATAAACAATGTTATACTCAAATTGTATAAGAGGAGGAGATAGATAGGGTGATGAAAATGCATGGATAAATGTGAAGGCGGGTCCCACCCCCATTGTGCCACATCATCAAATCAGTCAAGTAGGTCATTCTCTCCACGTCATTTATGGGACCAACCAATAAAAACCATCAACCTCATTATTTTTTTCATGTTATATTTTTACCAAGTGAATATTCACTCATATTTATTGTAAATCAATTTTAAAAATAGTTTTTACCAAGTGAAGTTTCACTTGGTAAAAATATGACATGGAAAAAATGATGAGATAAGTAATTTTTATTGGTTGGTCTCATGGATGACGTGACGAGAATGACCCATAATATAATTTCTCACTCAAGTGTGGTTCACGTGGCTCCACGCCACGACCATTGTGTTAATTCGTCCACGTAGGAATGATTTGCAGAATCTGCCATGTCATCAACCCAATATTCAATCTTCAACCTTATAAAAAACTATATCATGGGTTCGGCTTATCACATTAACAATGGTCTCATATAATAAAAGCTACCTATTTCACCATTATTTTCTATGTCATTAATCCAATAATATAATAATTAAAAAACTATTTTTAAATGACATTAAAAAAACATGAGTGAAGATTTTTTGGTTAGAAAAAATAATGGAAAAAATAATGATGAAATGTGTGGTTTTCATTGGATGATACCATAGCTGATGTGGTAAGCCAGACCCATAATATAAGCGTTTTCAATCTTCTAGTTTCTAGAAAAATATATATTTCACGAAAAATTATATCATGAGCCTGACTTACAACATCAACTATGGCCTCATCCAATAAAAATCACCCACTTCATCATTATTTTTTCTCAACTAATGAATCTTTACTAAGATTTTTTTATGTCATTTAAAAAATAATTTTTTTTAGAAATTATTATATTATTAGATTAATAACATAAAAAATAATGATGAAGTGATATAATTTCTCTTATTTCACTCACGATGGTCTTCCACGTCGCGCCCAAACCAACGTCCACGTTCTCCTCTTCTGTACACACCACCACAGTCAAAATCAAAATTTTAACTTTACATAATATTTTTTAAAAAAAGTGTGCATGTTTTTACAGTTTTTTTTTTTTGAATGGATGGATGTATTTACAGTTTTTATTCAGTTATAATTGTTTTGTAAATAATATAATTTCAATTTTTTTTAATATAGAACGTTTATCGTAAACTTTGCATGATAATTATATTTATAAATGGTCATAATAGGAATTTGGTAAATTACAAGATGATCACTTAGCTATGGGTTGGTGTCAATTTGATCACTATACTTTTAATTTTGAAAATATACCACTTAATATTTAAGTGGTTTCAATGTAGCCACCAATCGTTAAAACATAACGAAGAGGCCGACATGGCTGTTAAACAAAATTGATATAATTATATATTTGGTCCTCATTATTTACACATTATATCAATTTGGTCCTAAATTGAATTTAATTTAATAAATTTATCCTTCAATCATATAGTATGAGTCGCCATCAAATTGGAAAGGAAAATTATAAACCCAATCTTAGGTTCAATTCCCATTAAACCTGAATTGATGATATGACTGAAGTTGAGTGAACATAACCACTGAGCTAAGGGTTATTATCTGTTATAGTTTTACAACTTTTATTTAAGGGGTAACGGTGATAAGCAAATGCTCCCTTTGATATCCACACTTGACGAAAAGTCCAACCTATTCATGGCTTCCAACCTTATTCATGGCTTCATTGCCATCGCCGGGATCACATGTACTGGTGGATGCTTTCTGTCATCCAAGGGGATTGTCGGAGTATGTCCTTGAGAGATAGCTATATGACTAAACAACTTATCTTTCCTTGAAAACATCGTGCCGCATGAGCAAAGCCATTTATCTTTACCGCAATGCTTCTCGTGATTCTTGGGATCGACCATGAGCGAGAATTTCTTGGTGTTGCATTTGCTGCAAGTGAAGCTCTTGTCACATTGAGTTCTTGTGCAATGATTCTTTGTGTAACAGCCACGCCAGTCTCTCTGTTATGTTTTAACCGTTGGTGGCTACATTGGAACCACTTAAATACTTATGTGATATATTTACCAAAATTAAAAGTATAGTAGTCAAATTGATATTAATTCTATAATTAGGTGGTCATCTGTGTAGTTTACCCTAAAAAAAATTTTGGGTTAATGCTGTAGATATTTTTTTACAACTTCTAAAGTCGGTTCGAAGAAGAAACGATTTACACAAACATTGTTCCAACATCTTTATTCCATGAAGTAAAAAAAATCAATCGCTCCATTTCATACAATAAAAAAAAATTCCTTAATTATGAGGTTAGAATTGGATTCTTACCCATGAAAATATAATATATTTTATGCCTAATTATTTATTTCTTAGTGAGAGCGCCCACAACGGCAAGATCAACCACTGCTATCGCCAATAGATACTTGGGATCAAAAAAAAATAATTAAGAAAAATAACTTGTAAAACAAGCTTTACAAGTATAATTATAATCAATATAACGTGAAAAATTATAATAAAAGTTAATCATTACCGTATAGAATCAAACTAATAATCAAAATATATTTAAACATAAAAATAAAATAGACAAATTTACGCGTGACAAGATTTAAACTAAAATAAAGTTAAAAGATAATTCAAATATAATAAAATAGAATGAGACATAAACCTAGGAACATATGATCTTAAATTCTTAAGTACTTTAATTTAACATTTTTATACAAAATTTAAAGATTAATTTTTTTTAATAATTTGCAGGAGATTACAAGGTAATATATATTTTTAATTCTTTGACAAAGCATATACACATTGCAAACAAAACGACTGAACCTAGACAAGAGCGGAACCTCCATGGGATTAGAGGGGGCCATGACCTCCTAAAATATTGAAAAAAATTTGAATTTTGCCCTTAAATTTTTTAAAAATTTTAATTCGTTTAAAAAATTATTTTAACCCCTTAAACTCTCACTCTAAATTTTATCGCTAAACTCGTAATTCTTAAAATAAATATTATTTATTTTTCTAGTGTGACCTAATTTTAAATATTGTGAATAAAAAGCTAGACGAACTTCTTTCGTGTAGGTCGGGATCTAATCCAACTTATTTCGGAATAATTAGTAAAAGAAAATTTTATCATATCATATTACACTTTAATTACAAAACTATCCTTGACGCGTTTTAAAAGTAGTGAAAAGGTCGAGAGCGTGGCGGGTTTGGGCTCATACTTTGATTTCATAAACTTTTGAGAGAACAGAGAAATGAGGAAGTGTGAACTATGCGGAGGTTTAGCTCGAACACACTGCGAATCGGACCAAGCCAACCTCTGTTGGGACTGCGACTTCAAGGTTCACGGTGCCAATTTCCTCGTAGCTAAGCACACCCGAACCCTCCTCTGCCACGTCTGTCAAAACCATACTCCCTGGCTCGCCTCCGGTCAACACCTCTGCCCCGCCGTATCCGTTTGCGAGTCTTGCGTCGCCAACCAGGATAATAGTCGCGATGTTACGACGGAGCCGGAGGAGTCATCGGAGGCCGTGTACGACGACGAAGAAGAGGAAGATTATGACGACGACAACGACGGAGATGAAGAGGAAGAAGAAGATGCTGAGAATCAGGTGGTTCCGTGGTCAGGAGATTCTTCTTCTTTCTCGATGACGAAGCCGACGGCTAGCTCGGATTCTTTGAGTAGTACTGAAGGCGGTGGCGGCGGTTTGGATATGAAGAGGATGAGAAGAAGTCTTAGTTTTGGCTCAGATGTATGTTGATTTGTTTCCTTTGCTCTGTTTTTTTTACCTTTTTATTATATTCATCGTTAAAATATATATATATATATATATATATATATATATATATATATATATATATATACCTTTTCAAGCTTGAGCTTTGAATCTGAAAATGTTAAAAAAAAAAAATTGCTTGAATTTTTCGCCATGCATTTTCTTACTAACCAAACAGGGTTTTTTGTTAACATGGTGAAATTGCCTTACTCTTTTTTTTCTTTTTACGGAATGCAGGATGAGATTGCGTGCTCCTCATCTCATGTAGGCTCGGGAGGATCATCTAAAGGAGAAGCATCATCAATGAGCTCATCAAGACCATTGAAGCAACCCAAATTAGCTGAAGTTAATCATTCAGCTATTAATCAAGATCACGGTGAAACGGGTCCAGATCAACATTTATCATCAGCTCTTTGAAAAGACTTCAAAAGCACATTATCATCGATGATAATGATGCATTGGCTACGATCATCGGGATCTGCAGGTTGAGCAGAGATCAGAGCCGTTAGATTTTACCACCCCTAATTCTCTTATTATATCCTAACCTACACAATACAATTCTTCTTTTTTTCCTTTTCAGGAAATGTTTCAATTTTTTTTTTTACATAAAAGTCATGTTGCATTTTTATTTTTATTTTTAATTTATTTTTCCTTCTTTTGTGACCTTTATGACTTTAGCTTCAATTATGGTAAAAATAAGAGCTTAAACGAATAAGATTATGTTCATGTTTGTTTATTTTTAAGTTAATCTTTACTCGTGGTCCCTTTTGTTTGGGATTTGTTTTATTTTGGTCACCTAAATTCAAAAAAGATCATTTTTGTCACTTACATTTTGAATCGTGTTTGTTTTGGTCTCTGAACCGTTAACCTCCGTTAATAAAAAATAATTTCTAATTTAACCACCAAACTTTCAAAACTTTATTTTTCACCATCTTCCTAAAAAAAATACTATCAAGATTTGCAGCCGGTGGCACCCCAATTTGATTCAGTGGCATAAAACCCTCACACGGGAATTAAAGGGACGCATATTTTTAATATGGCAACTAATACACAGCAAAGAAGGTACAATTTCAAGCACAAAAATACAGGCCTTAGGTAGCTCTCCTGATCCTAGATGTAGATTGCTACGGTGGTTGCTACTCCAGATGAGATGCTCCCTCGAATATGCAACTGAACCGAAGTAAACATCTTCCCCAGGGGAGAAAAAATCCACATTATTTGTTTCATATTCATTACAGATTTGCAGTGTATCAACATTCTATAACTACGCAACATTTAGATCAGATAATTCAGTGTTGATCAACTCAAGCAAGTGTTGCTTCCGTGGAAGAAAACATTTAAGGAAAAAGCTAAGGCCATGCAGTTGAGAAGCCAGACAATAACAGCCAGAATCTCCAACTTGTCTTCTTTAGTCAACCGAATCCCAATGTAGAACATATGTAAGACAAACAATTAACTAGCAAACTCGTCAAGTCTATATTTGAATGAAAACTGCTTTCTTTAGTCAACTATCAAGAATCCCACAGCTGAATCATAAGAAAGTACAATTGCTTGCCAATATGCATTACACACTAACAGAAAGCACTAAGCTTAACCAACTCCATACATAAAATCGATATTTAAATATTCTCATTTCATTTACATACCGTCCAATATATATAATGTGTGCCAAAACGGCAACCAAATCTTGGAACCTCAGACTAGATTGAACATCTAAGTATCTGTGCGCCTATACCTTTTGATATGAACGAGAGTCTGTCGCGATCGTGGTCGTTGAAAATGGGATTGGATGACGGTTTAGCTTTTGTGGATGAAGATCGGGTATAATCGGATCGGTATCCGTAATTCTTACCGGAAGAAGGGCTCCGAGGAGGTGCCATAGGGGCAGATTTACTTTGGGGTTTGATCCCAAAATCTTTCGCAAATAAATCTGGAAAATCATCCATATTAAAATCGGATTCTTGAATCAGACCGGCTGTTTATTTCCAATTTCGTCGTCGATTTGCCGAACCGGTTTCGCGGCTCCTAAAGTTCCTGAGAAAGATTAGATCTGAGAAGACATAAAAGAAGAAAAAAAAGTAACAAACAAGTGGGGTTAAGGAGTCAAATCTCAAATTAATTTGCGCAAAAAAATTACAGAGAAATATAATAATTTATCATCTGGGATTTTTTTTGGGTGTCACCGGCTGCAAATCTTGATAGTATTTTTGGACAATATGGTAAAAAATAGAGTTTTGAAAGTTTGGGGGTTAAATTAGAAATTAATTTTTTTATTAACGGAGGTTAACAGTCCAAGGACTAAAACAGACACGATTCAAAACGTAAGTGGCAAGAATGATATTTTTTTAATTCGGGTGACTAAAATAGAACAAATTCCAAACAAAAGGGACACGAGTGAAGATTACCCTTATTTTTAAAGGTGTTTATGTTTAGTTCGTGCTCGTTTAAATTTCTAATATTGTGTTTGTGTTTGTTTATTTATTTTTGAAGGTCTCCGTGTTCGTTTGTTTAGTGTTCACGAAGGAGTTCGTTTAAGTGTTCGCAGATTTCGCACCGTACCCTCCTCAGTTGGAGCAGGGATGGGTATGAGTTTAGTGGGTAGTAAGCGGGTATGGATGTGAAAAGTCATACCCGCCGTGGGTAGTGGGTTGGTGATGGATTTGAGACCTTACCCGTCCCGCATTCGCCCGCCCCACATTCGTCCGCCATATGAACTTTGGACCATTTATGTTCGTAGACTATCATTATGCCTGTTATTATGGTATTTTATGTACTTAGATCTTGGTTTGTTTTAAAATCTACGTTAATCCTTAAGTTTGTAGGCTTTGAACTCAATTAATTTAGTTTGAAAAAAATGATGTTTATGATCGAGCTTGAATTAATTAGGTTATAAAATATAATTTATGCCGGTGTAAATGTGCTTTATATAAATTAGCTATAGTTAGTTAGTTAGTTGTAGTTAAATTTATATCGGTGTAAATGTGTTATATATATGCACTTATCAATCAACAAAGTACGTGAAGTTTTACTTTTCTTTACAAAATTTTATGGTTTGTTTTTACATAATTCGATATTAGTGGCTTCTTGTCAGGCAGGTACAGGTGGGTGTGGGTGTGGGGATGGATTTGATAATATATCCACGTGGGCATATGTGGATTTAAAAATTGTACCCGCCGTAGGTGGTGGATATGAAAATTTTAGGTGGGTATGAGTATGAGAGATGAGGTATCTGCACCCGCCCCACCCATTTGCCATTCCTACAAGACATGAAACGGACAATAGAATCCCTATAAACAATTCAAACAACCCTAACTCTACATGACAAGCACCGGGATCGACAAAACTTAGTAGATGGTTCGTTGAAAGTCTGAATTAGTAGATGATTCGTCGAACGGGAAATTCTTGATGATCAAGATGTCTGACAGGTGTTTCAAGAAGTCGGGCTGACGAGATCGACAAAATTGAGGCCATTTGAAACGTAAAATGTACCCCTTTTTGATAGTACTGTCACCGAAGTAACATGCAGTCACCGAAAAAAAGTTTTAAAGAAAACAAAATCAGTGACATCCACCACCAGTCTTCTAAAGAGGAGAAAGGCGAAACTCAAAGAGGCAAGCATGAAGAGAATCAGATCCTGTGAACATACAGAGCAAGCAAAACGAAACATAAAAAAGAAGAATTAGAGAAAGAGAAAATGGTGGTCACCGAGAACCCACCACTCGATCCTTGTCAAATAAGCTCGGGCCTGAACTATGGTCAAAGGAAAAAAGATGCACTCAACAATCAGAACAGAGGGAGAAACGGAACAAAAAATGAGTGAGGGAAAGATAGGCAAAACACGACATGCAAGGGAAAAGGAAGGAATGCAAAGGGTGGAGGCCAACCGTGGATGGCCAAGAGAGCAGATAACCCCAAACGATGATAAAAAAAAGTTTTAGATCTTGTTTGACGATTAACGGATAGCATATTACATTAGCTGATGGTATTTGCACTCGCCCCACCCATTTGCCATCCCTACAAGACATGAAACAGACAATACAATCCCTAGAAACAATCCAAACAACCCTAACTCTACAAGACAAGCGCCTAGATCGACAAAACTTAGTAGATGATTCGTCAAACTGGAAGTTCTTGACGATCAAGATGTCTGACAGGTGTTTCAAGAAGTCAGGCTAATGAGATCGACAAAACTTAGGCCATCTAAAACGTAAAATGTACCCCTTCTCGACAGTACTGTCACTGAAATAGCATGCAGTCATCGAGAAAAAAGTTTTAGAGAAAACAAAATCAATGACATCCACCACCAGCCTTCTAAAATGGAGAAAGGCAGAACTCAAAGAGGCAAGCATGAAGAGAATTAGATCCTGTGAACATACCGAGCAAGCAAAACGAAACATAAAAAGAAGAAGAAATAGGGAAAGGGAAATCGGTGGTCACCGAGAGCCCACCACTTGATCCTTGTCAAACAAGCTCGGGCCTGAACCATGGTCGAAGAAAAAAAATGCTCTCAACAATCAGACCAAAGGGAGAAATGGAACAAAAAATGAGTGAGGGAAAGATAGGCAAAACACAACATACAAGGGAAAATGAAGGAATGCAAGGGGTGGAGGGCAGCCGTGGATGGCCAAGAGAGCAGCTAACCCCAAACAACGATCGAAAAATTTTAAGTCTTGTTTGACAATTAGCGGATAGCTGATAGCTGATAGCGGATAGCAGATTACATTAGCTAATAACATTAACTGATTTGACTAGCGGATTACATTAGTTGATTGTATAAAAGTGTGGTAAAATTAACTGATAGTTGATAGCTGTTTGATTATTTGAACAAGCAAAATGACATATAAAGACGTGATTATATTCAATCTTTGTTTGAATAATTTATTAGTTAAATATTTTGTATATATTAATATTAATTAGATTATGACAATTTTTTAATATTATTACTAAGCATATATGAAAAATGTATATACTAATTTTTTTTAATTGTGAAATTATCTTTCTAATATAATTTTAATAATTATTAAATTTAGATGTATATATTAATTTCTTATTTATGGAATTATCTTTTAATTTTATTAATAATTCAATTTTATGTTATTTCGGGAATTGTTTTTTGTAATTATCAAGGACAAAAGAGTCTTTACAATTATTTTATCCAAACCTTTAACTCAAAAAGCTCATTTTAGGAGTTTTTCAAATTAAGAGATTTCACCACAATCCGCTATTACAACCTTTTATTTACCAAACATCTCAATTAGCGAATTTGACTGGTTAAACTTCTAAAAATAGTTCAAACCTCTAATTTTGGCTTAAAAAGTTGTTTACCAAAGAGGGTTTAGATTTTTAGGAAGAGATGATAGAGCGTTTTTGGTCTTCTTGGGTTTTTTAGTAAGTGGTTTAGTGTTCTTTGCCGAGTATCATCATCTAACTAAGAAAAGCTTGGGAATAAATTTTTGCTTAATTTTTTTAAAGGAAATGTAGTAAATTGAAGGGTTCTTGCTACCCATGGCTTTGGTTACCCTATAATGGGCCTATGCAAAATTCAATCTGATTAGTCGGTCGGTAGGTCGAAAACTAGTGGTTAAACAAAAAATTTACTGCTTTTTTTTGGTTCCCCTGTCTATAAAATTTTAAGTCATAACCCTAAATTCTAAACTCTAAACACTAAAAAATAAATTATACTCATAATTCTCTAAACTGTAATCCTAAACTTAATATTTTGTGTGAGAACATAAATAGGAGAACTAAAAAGATAAAGGATTTCTATTCCTAAACAAAGGATTATGAAATTTTATATTTTGAGGTTTTGAACGTAAATGTTTAATGTCATAATATACTATTATAAAATTGTTTTATTTTAATATTTATATATTTTTTTAATTAAATTTAAATGACTTTATTTTAATAAAACAAATCTTTACCTAAACTCAACTTTGTCCCATCAAAAAACAATCATGAACTACCGCAGGAACATCATAATAGGAAATCAACTTATAATCTATAAAATTCGTTGACATTGCCCTATTATCGACCACCATATTAGCTTCACGATGAATTTATTTAACTTTCGTTATCAAATTTTGCGCTCGCAGCTCGGAAATTACTCGAACTAGCAATAAAGGATTATAAGCAGCATCAGGATTACAAGTTTGAACTCTTTGAAATTGTCGGGATCTAAATAGCCTAAAAGCTCAAATGACAATATCAGCAACAATAGAGTCAAAATACTTTATTAATATTAGTCTAGTTAGTATTATTGTTGCTACAACATCTCAAGGTTGTAGGTACAAAATGAGATTCAACACACATATTAGACCTTTCATGTATGTTTTTATTATCCATTTTTAAGATTCGTAACTTCTAACGCTACTTCTAACAATATTATCTTCAAAGTTCGAACATGAATTATAAACATCTACACTAGTATGTAAGTCCTAAGTGTGAAAAGATGATGCTTTTATTCAAATTTTGGATGTATCATAATATTAAAAAAGTAATATAGCAGGTCAATGAAAATGGCAGGTCAAGATTTGCATATACCTTAATATTCAAAGTTTAAAGATCGAAGGTGACAAGAATTTGGTTTTGCCATCAAATAGAGAAGGACAAGATATTTTATGTTGGGCTGTTTGTTTAAACAAGTATTGAGGGGAGGAGAAGAAAAGGGCTCAAAATTAAAGGATTTGAAGACCCAAATTACACAAAAGAAAAGAAATTATTAGTGAGTTGGTTTACAGGTATTCACTTGGGTCCCTTGTAAAGGACCATCCATAGGGGAACATTGAAGCCCAACTAAATTTAGACCATAAAAGCCATTAAAATCTTCTCAAACCAAGAATTCCTATACTTTTAAGACAAACCCTACTTTAAGGGTAAATTTGACATTACATTTAAAAAATACAATAATAAAGTGTTTTTAAAAAATAATTTTAATTATTTAATCTAAATATAAGTATTTGGTATTGTTATCAAAAAATGCTTTTTAAATAATTAAAATATCTATTTTAGATATTTTTTAAATATAAAAGAATTAGTGATATAAACAAAAATATATGAATAGTTTTACTCAAAAATGCTTTTGAAAAAGCTAAAATTTAAAATTTTCAACTTGTAAAAAATATTTTTCTAACCAAACTGAAAAGTACTTTAAGCCTGAAAAGCTACATATTCTGTCTTGCTTTTAGTCTCAGAAGTGATTTTGGCTACAAAAGGTTGTTTGAAAAGCAATGAAGAACAGACCCTAAGAGTACATTAATAGTTTATTGGTTTAACCAACTTTGCACCTGTTATGAGTTTAGCAGCATGAGCTGCAATAGGCAGTTACAAAGTTGAAAGGAAAGACTCTGAAATCATTTTGCTGTTAACTTGGAATGACAGGGTTTTGTCTTTATCATATTCAAAGCACGTACAAACAGCTCATTAAAACTAAAACCAAATGTTGACACAAGGTTTATCTCATAGTATATATCAAAGTACAGTAAAAATAACATCCTTGAGTTCAGTGCCATAAAAATCAGATCAAGAACCTCATTAACAATACAACAACATCGTTAAAGGGTTGAACAAAGACCGGAAACCCCCAGGATCGATCGATTTTAACCATCAACTGACACACTTTAACCACTTCTCTTCATGCCAGCTAATTCCTAGCCTCGCTATAACTTGAGATTGAAGATATTTCCAGCACCAAGATACAAAGCTGCTACTGATACGATAAAGCTGAAATTGCCACTAAGCATCTGCCATGAAAGAAGCATCAAACACTAATGTCAATTTAGCAGGTTGCAGTAAGTTCAAAATTCAGCAACTCACACAAATTACATACATGGAACCAAAAGTTATTAAAGAAACTAAGGAAGCTTTGCTAGTTAAACATGCTATGGATTTCATGACAGGCAATCTCATGTTTATTACAGGATTCCAACAGGAAACCAAAGAGTACAGACAGATCTTTTTCTTTGCATGTCTACTTATTTCTTTGTATGTATACATACATGCATTTCCTCATTTTAGCATCTAATAGTTAACATCCAGACACAATTAACTTTCCAAACCATATTAATCCAGCCATTTAGACTACTTTCCAACAGCAATATATGAAGCATCCAGAAAGGTATATCACAAAGTAATATTTATGAAAACAGAAAGTTTGTTCTAGCAAATACTTAATTGCCATATCCTCATTTTTAAAGTCCCTGAATATCAGGGGGGGAAAGCATGCTTTAATAAAACTGTCCAGAGCACAAAGCACACCAAATCAATTTATCTCCCCATGTAAATATAATTTTAAATTGCCCAAAAAAATAATAATTAAAAAATGCTTTTCTTTTAAGCTACAATCATTCATCCGGTCCTCAAGCACTACATAAAAAATGACTACTCAAAACATCTTTCTAATACAATCTGATCATTTCCCAAGATAAAAAATGATCGTGCAATAAAACCTCTTTGACCAAGATAGCTTGCCAGTTCATGTATAAGACTTCATACTTGCATTGGCACAGATTTAACAGGAAAAGAAATAGTAGCAATTGCTACCTACGGGTGTCTATCACATTTAAGCAATTATCATTCTAGCAGCAACCGTTATTATCAGATCCAACATCAAGCACACGGCACTGCCTTATGCCATCCTGCTCATTAAATCATCAGTTGCATTGTAGACCACTGGTCCCCATTTCAATTAATTCCTGAAATTTAATAATCTAACATCCGGAACGGACCTCAAAGAAAGGGAAGAAAAACTATCCCTCTCAAGGGTTTAAACATATTTAGTTACATTGTAACAATTGCTATTAAATATCTTTATCACATTTATGAATTATGCACTCCTAACTCATTAGCAGCGACATGTATGATCAGATGATCACCGAGGAAAATAATCCTATCCACACAATAATATATAAGCTACAAGGACGGTAAGAAATTAATACATTTTAACAAGCTGGATTAGCTATATAGAGCAAGAAGAAAAATGCTAAAATCATCCGCCTTAAACATCTATAGACACTGCCAAGAACACATATTTCATCTATCACAACCAAAAACAATCCATGTATGTAGGATCTGCTGTAGAGATAATTTGATAATACTATAAAAAAAACACACACAAAAGCAATTAAAAAGAGGGCAAATGCAAATCATCCAAATTAAGAATTGAAACAAGTACAAATATCTCAAATTTCCAATCAAACTGAAACAACAACAAAATAGAAAACCCGGAAAAGGATTAACCTTTGCCACCTTCCTCCTCCACCTCGGCCTCCTTAACCGTCACAACGGGGTTGCTATTTCCGTCATCTTTATCTTCAGGATACCTAACAACAACAACAGGGCAAACACAGTGATGCACACAATAATCACTCACACTTCCCAACTTCCCATCACTCCCTCTTTTCTCAGCTCCAAAACCTCTACTCCCCATTATAACAGCACTCAACCCTAACCTCTCGACCTCAAGGCACAACCTTTCCCTCATATCATGATCTTTCACTATATGGATCTTAAAAGGAATCCCAGCTTCCTTCAAGGGTTTGGCCAAATCCGCCACCTTCGATGCCGTGAAGGCGTCGAAATCGTCTTCCAGTTGCTTCTGGGAATGCGGCGTCCCCGGGCTTTGCGGAGTGTGGGGGAGTGGGCCCCAGTCGGCCCCAAAAAATACAGAGGTGGGGGACACATGGAGGAGGACGACGGCATCATCGGCTCGGATGTAGTCCTGAACGGCCCAGAGGACGGCAAAAGCAGACTCTTCGGAGAGGTCGACGGCTACGCCGATTTTACGGCGGGCGCCGGCGGTGGGGGTAACGGTGGAGGAGGGGTGGTGAGGGGACGAAGGGTGGTGGATCTTGATGGTTGGGAGCTGAGGGTGGTCACTGTAATCTGAGGGATCCATTGTTTGGGGGAATTTCAGTTTGTTGAGGGTTCTAGAGATTGCTTAGATCGATGATTGAAAGAGGTTCTGAAGCAGTTAAAAAGTTTGGACTTTGTAGAGTAACGCTTCATTGACTTATCTACGTGGGAAAACATATATTCATCTTAAGACATCAGCTCAATTGCTCTTTCGATAAGGTATTTGTAAAAAAAGTTTTAAGATTACAGTTTCAGGTTTATAATTTAAAATTTAAAGTTATAGCTTAAGGTTTAATTTTTTAATAATGAAGCATACATGAAAACATTAAAAGGTGACATAAAATTTTTGTTCGAAACCGTCATATATTTATAATAAGATCTAAATAAATTAAATATTTGGGTAAAGTATACAAATGATGACTAAATTATTGCAAAAAATATAAAATGATCACCAAATTTTCAAAAATTATATTACGAGCATTAAACTTTAATTTTTGTTATAAAATGGTCATTGAACCGCTGACTGTTGTTAAATAGGTGACATGACAGTTACGGAAGTTTATATAACAACACATTTAATCCTCAATATTTACACATTCAATCAGTTTAGATATTAAGAATAAGGGTTAAATTAGGACTAAATTGATTGAATGTGTAAATATGGAGGATTAAATGAACTGTCACGTCATTCAATGAACAACAGTTAACGGTTCAGTGATTATTTTGTAACAAAAATTAAAATTTACTACCTATTATATAACTTTTAAAAGTTTTATAATCATTTTATATTTTTTAAAATAGTTTAGTGACCATTTATATACTTTACCCTAATATTTTTACAGAACTCATCATGTAACTCAACGAGTTTTTTTGAAAAAAGTATATAAAAGAAACTCGTCCGGGGAGATTCCTTTTCTAAAAATCTTTTTTCTTAAAAAAATCTTAGTCTACTTGTTTATTTTTTTACAGCTAGCCTCTCATCTTTTTTTCATTCTTTTTTGGGTTTTCTTTTTTTCTTTTTTCTCTTGGCTTTTTTTTGGCTTTGTTTATTTTTGGTGCTCCGATGTATTCGTTGACCAGCTTGTTGAGAGTTTTTCTCTGATTTTTACGGTCTATTTCAGGCCCTTCACGGCGAGATAGAAGCTTTGGAGTGGGTGCTTTGAAGGGTTTCGCCTCTCTCCCATTCTATTTTTTTCTTTTTTTGTGGTTTCGACTTAGGTTTTCAGCTATGTAGGCCTGTGTTTTTCATCTACGACAGTCGAGGTTTGTTGTTTCTGCCACGACGAACTGCTTGCTTGGATTTTTGGCTCTACTTTTTCTGTCCACAAGGATAGACCGAGGGGGACTGGAGGGGGCGGTCGCCCCCCTAAAAATTTGAAATTCCTATACGATTTAGATTTTTTTTAGAATTTTTCTATGTATTTTCTATTGAAAATCTATTTTCGCCCCCTTAATTTTTATAAGTTTGCTCCCCTAAAAGTTTATAGGTTCGCCCTCTAACCTAAAGTCTTGCGTCCGTCCCTATCTGTTAAGACCATCAGGCATCAGCTATTCTTAATCCAAACGCGATGACCGGTTGATGGTGTCTTGTTGCATCCCTCCACACGAGTTATCCTTGGTGCCCCCGAGCAGGCATGCAGTCGAGATGTTGATGTTGGCTCTATTTTTTTCTACGTTTTCTGTTGTGTTTGGAAGCTTTCTTTCCTTGTTTTGTTTTCTTTTGTTTTCTTATGGTGTTTGTGTTGTGTTCTTCTTTGGTGTTTGATATTTTGTGCTCTCATTTGTTTTGCTTCGATTTGAAGATTTGTGCTTGCACTTTCCTTGGGTGCTCTTGTTTTCTAAGAATGGGTTCACCCCTCTACCTTTTTTTGTGTCGTTCTTTTTTTGTTTTGAATGAAGCTGATTTATTTATAAAAAAAAAACTTGCATTAGTACTCAATACTATATAATGATTTATTTTTCTTTAAAAGCGAGTTTAAAAGATTTTTTATACCTATTGTCTAATTTTTTTTAGGATATATCAATTTTAAGTTTAAATTTTAAAATGTGTAAACTTTTAGATTTTTAATAAACCCTAAATAAAATATTTTAACATTAAAATTGATAGGTTTGTATAAATTTTAGTTTATACAATTTGTATATCGAAATATTTTTCATAATCCAAAATATTAAAAAAATATTCATTTATGTATTAGATGGTATTTTTTTGTGCTCAGTAAGTATGCTTTTATTGCCGGGAATCATACACAAACAATCGTCACGTGCCTCATTAAAAAACCCCATAATCCTAATCGGAGGAAAAGAGTACACAATAAGACAACAAAACAAGGGCAAACACCCGAAGCAAAACCAAGAAGTAACATACCACAACATAGCTCATACCAAACACACATAACACACTCGTAACTCACAACAGAGTTTGGAACAAACGACACCCGAACAACATCAAACCCGCACAAAACACCAACCCATGCTGAAATAAAAGAAAACATAACCGCATCTCATACTCAAACCAACACAGCACCACTCAACAGCACAACAAAGCTTAAAGCAGCCTACAACGCCATGCACCTCCGCGCACGCACAAAGGCGCACCCAACGAAGCAACCAAGCTGCCAACCACATCGCACCCTTCACCAACCACATCGCACCTTACACCCGATCGAAGCCACATACACCCATCCTCGAAACACCCAGACCCAAAAATCCATACTCACAAGAAACACGCTCGATCGCGGCATACCCTCATCAGCTAAAACATCAACGAGAGAGCCGTCAAGGCCTACGCCAAGAATGTAACACCCACCCAAAGGCGATATTCGAGTCCCAAATATTTCATAATACTATACGCATGATCGAAGCTTCGCCCCACTCTCTGAGATAACACGGCAAAGATCGCGAGCAATGTCCTATTTTCTCTCAATCGTCTGAACCCCAATCAACTTACTCAACTGAAGCGTAGACGCCTCTTGATCCTCACCCACCGATTCACCACTCGATTCTTCCCCTAGATTTTTCTCAGATTTTCATTTGCTAACGCTCGTTTTGCTGCTTTTAATTTCACGCTCAACAGGCACCACCGAGTCCAGCAATTTCATAGAACTTACGTTAGGTTGAACTTCCTCAATTATAGGCTCAACATGTACCATATATCTCACGTTTAATGACCCAATTTCCCCAGCCTGTATCAGCAACGAATCAGACTCCACCGAACAATCCACCAACGTCATACTATCCAAACCAATCCATCTATTTCCAACCTGAGATGGTTGCTCTTCCCTCGATACTATTCCCACTTCTTCATCTGATATCCAACCTCCTGAACAAGATGGAATTTCAGCAACTCTCTTATTCGACAAGCTGGCTCATTCCATAATGCATTTAACTGTCACACATGGGACTTCTGCACCACAACATGCTTTGCAATATCCCTGTTACGCTGCTCATCCTCCCTAGAGCTAGCCGGCCCGCCCCAATTGATCCCTCTGAAATTCATCCGACCCTACATTGTCATCATCCTCGCTACCAGCCTCGGAATCGTACGCCAGCTCGCAATTGGAACATAATTGAGATTCCAACAGCGGTTCAAACTCTACCACCAGCACCCGAAACATCTCACCCTTCATATCCAACTGTATGATCTCATCAATACGTTCTAGGCGCTCAGTTTCAATCAAGATCTGCCCCCTTTCAAAAGAGTTGGTTCCAACATTGTATCACTGCATCGAATCAATACTCTCCATCTTGACGTGATATTATCAAAAGTACCACGCGACCACGAGTGCATTGGCAAACCGCTGATCGACAGCCATGCACGACGAACACCTCTATCACATGAAGGATCCCATTTCACCACCTTTGCAAACCATTTACGCAACGCCTCATTCTCTAAGACTCTCCGACACGTATCCATAGTAGAGAACATCAACAACATCCGTGATCCGACAATTCTCATTAACGAAAACCCCACAAGATCTGCCTCTTTTAATTCCCTAGCCAATGTAACCATCGTAAATGGGACTCGGCACCATGCCATGTCGCAGCATTGTAGGATCCCTATCTTGCCTTCATACTTTACACCTAGAACCATCCCATTCGACCTTTGATCCACTCTGTCCCTCCTTCCTATACTGCAACCTCTCTCATTTTCAATCGATCCCTTTCGTTTCCAATACACATCTTGCCACACCCCCTTTCAATAGATTTGATCCGAAAGGTTATCCACAAAGATCGTCCAACACCTGCACCGGCTGCTCTCTTTCATACAAGACAAATGTTGTTTCCTGCGCCGGCAGTTTGCGTCTCTTCCATACAAGACAAATGTATTAGATGGTATTAGTAATAGTTTATTAAATTACTATTAATGTTGAAATAGATTGCATTTCAAAGTTTCAACCAACATCGACGATCTTTAACATTTATGTCGAATTTGAATACATCAAAAAATGTTAAGTTAATTTTGATTTAAACAAAGTGTTCGTGGAGGATTTATAACATTTTTCATATTGAGATTTTAGATATAGGTGTAAGATTTTTGGTATTGGAATCTGTCAAACTACCAATTCTCCTTCAATGACTTAAAAATTAATTTTAATCGATTGAATTAATTTTTAATTTTTTATCTTTACATTTTATTTTTTTTACTAATTCATAACATTTATTTTTATTAAATTTAAATTGAAAAGAAAATTCATATATATTTTGGATTGTTTTAACTGAAATAGTATCCGAGAGAACAAACCATGTGAAGTAACCTTTATTCTCAAAAAAAAAACACATTACTTAAGATATACTAAAATTAACATAGAAAACATTTACGAATCTCGTGGACGTGCCGGAGTGGTTATCGGGCATGACTAGAAATCATGTGGGCTCTGCCCGCGCAGGTTTGAATCCTGTCGTTCACGTTTCTGAGGAATTAAGAAACACAGCACCGAGCAACCAATCAAAATGTTGGCTGTGGGGCATAAGTCCAAGTATTTAACATTGTTTTCTTAAGTTAAAGCTTATTTGTGTGTTCCAAGTTCATGAACGGAAATCATCTTCCCCTTTTACTGTCCCTATCTATACTCCAACACTAAAAAATAGAATTTAGAGTTGAAGTTTAAGGTTAGAATTTAGGGTTTAGGGATTAAGGATTAGTAAGGATAGATATAACTTGAGATTGATGATATTTACAGCACCAAGTTACAAACCAGGATGCAGTAAGTTCAAAATTCAGCAAAACTCAAATTTCATGTAGGTTAACTTGGAATGATAGGGTGTTGTCTTTATCATATTCAAAGCAAGTACAAACAGCTCATTAAAAAGAAAAAAAATGTTGACACAAGGTTTAACTCATAGTATATACCAAAGGACAGTAAAAATAACATCCTTGAGTTCAGTGCCATAAAAATCAAATCAAGAACCTCATTAACAATACAACAACATCGTTAAAGGGTTGAACAAAGACAGGAAAACCCATCAACTGACAGACACTTTAACCACTTCTCTTCATGCCAGCTAATTCCTAGCCTCGCTATAGCTCGAGCAAAGCAAGACAGAAAAAATAAGAATGACAGATATAACTTGAGATTGAAGATATTTCCAGCACCAAGATACAAGCCTGCTACTGATACGATAAAAGCTGAAATCACCCTATGCATCTGCCACGAAAGAAGCATCAAACACTAATGTCAATCTACCAGGTTGCAGTAAGTTCAAAATTCAGCAACTCGCACACATTTCATACATGAAAGTTGAAACCAAAAGTTATAAAAGAAACTAAGGAAGCCTGGCTAGTTAAACATGCCATGGATTTCATTGGACTTCATAACATGCAATACAAGTTTCCACCAGGAAACGATGTACAGATATCTTTTTCTTTGCATGTCTACTTATTTCTTTGTATGTATAATATCCAGCAACAATTAACACTTCCAAAAACATATTAATCCAAAAAGACAACTTTCCAACAGTAATGTATGACGCATTGAGAAAGGTATGTTGCAAAGTAATATTTACGAAAACAGAAAGTATGTTCTAGCAAACACTTAATTGCCGCATTCTGTTTCTTAAAATCCCTGAATATGGGGGGGGGGGGGAGGAAGCATGCTTTAACAAAAATGTCCAGTGTACAAAGCACACCAAATCAATTTATCTCCTCATACTTTCCAAGTTAAAGTAACTATGATTTTAAATTGCCCATAAAAAAAAGCTTTCCTTTGAAGCTCCAATCAATCATCCGGTCCTCAAGCCTTAGAAATACTCCAGAGCCTTCAAGCATAAACGTGCTTCATCTTAACTTGACAAATAACTACTCAAAGCATCTTTCTAATACAATCCGATCATTTCCCACAATAAAAAGATCGGACATTCAAACCTCTTTGAGCAGCATAACTTGTAATTTCATGAATTATACTTCATACTTGCAATGGCATAGATTAAACAGGTAAAGAAATAGTAGCAATTGCGATTCACGGGTCTTTATCACATTTAGGCAGTTACCATTCTAGCAGCAACTTCGGAACCAACACCAAGCACACAGCACTACCTTATGCCATCCTGCTCATTAAATCATCAGTTGCATTGTAGACCACTGGTCCCCATTTCAATTAGTTTAACCTAACCTTCAGAACGTACCTCTAAGCAAAAAAAGATAAACTATACCTATCAAGGGTTTACACATATTTGGTTACATTGTAACAATTGCTATCACAAATCTTTATCACATTTATGAATTATGTTATGCACTCGTAACTCATTAGCAGCAACATCTATGATCAGATGATCACCAAGGAAAATAATCCTATCCACACAACAATATATAAGCTACAATACATGGAGAGCAAGAAACTAATACATTTCTAACACGCTGGATTAGCTATATAGATCAAGAAAAATGCTAAAATCATTCAACTTAAAAATTTAAAGACACTGCAAAGAATCCATGTTTCATTTGGTCACAACAAAAAACAATCTAGGTATGTAGCATCAGCTGTATAGATCATTTGATAATCCTATAAAAACACACAAGCAGCTAAAAAGAGGGGAAATGCAAATCATCCAAATTAAGCATTGAAACGAGTACAAATATCTCAAATTTCCAAACAAACTGAAACAACAACAAAATAGAAAACCCCGAAAAGGATTAACCTTTGCCACCTTTCTCCTCCACCTCGGCCTCCTTAACCGTCACAACGGGCTTGCTATTTCCGTCATCTTTATCTTCAGGATACCTAACAACAACAAGAGGGCAAGCACAGTGATGCACACAATAATCACTCACACTTCCCAACTTCCTATCACTCCCTCTTTTCTCAGCTCCAAAACCTCTACTCCCCATTATAACAGCACTCAACCCTAACCTCTCCACCTCAAGGCACAACCTTCCCCTCATATCATGATCCTTCAGTATATGGATCTTAAAAGGTATTCCAGCTTCCTTCAAGGGTTTGGCCAAATCCGCCACCTTCGATGCCGTGAAGGCATCGAAATCGTCTTCCAGTTGCTTCTGGGACTGCGGCGTCTCCGGGCTTTGTGGGGTGTGGGGAAGAGGGCCCCAGTCGGCTCCAAAGAGTACGGAGGTGGGGGACACATGGAGAAGGACGACGGCATCATCGGCACGGATGTAGTCCTGAACGGCCCAGCGGACGGCAAAAGCAGACTCTTCGGAGAGGTCGACGGCTACGCCGATTTTGCGCCGGCGGTGGGGGTAACGGTGGAGGAGGGGTGGTGAGGGGACGAAGGGTGGTGGATCTTGATGGTTGGGAGCTGAGGGTGGTCACTGTAATCTGAGGGATTCATTGTTTGGGGGATTTCAGTTTGTTGAGGGTTCTAGAGATTGCTTAGATTGAAAGAGGTTTTGAAGCAGTTAAAAAGTTTGTACTTTGTAGAGTAACGCTTCATTGACTTATCCGTTTATTTTTTTTTAAATTTTAAACCTAAGAATTGGTATTAAGAATGGAAAATATTTTTTTATTTTTTTTTTGGGCTTTGCTCTTACTAATCCAAACTGATCTGCATCACATACTTAATTTTAGTAGGTGAATCTCACATTGAAGATTTTTTGTATGCATAAGGCCTCAAACTCGGAAGACATGTTTAAACAATATCAAGCTGCTTACCACTTGGGACAACCCATTAGTTAATAATGGAAAATAATTTGATATATAAGTTTGTTTACGTAAGTTTGTTAATTTGAGGGACTAAAGTTTAGGTTTTAGATTTTATAGATCAAATAGGAAGTACGATTTAAATTTTTGAACAACTTGTGTTTCAAAATATAACTCATTAATAATATGTGGGGTAAATTTTTAATACAAAGATATTTATACTATAAGACCAAAATCTTAAATTCCTAGTCCTAATTCTAAAAAACTGAATTCTAAACTCTAAAATCTAAATTCCTAAATATTAAATCCTAAACTAAATCTCAAACTCCTAAAATTAAAAATTTTATATGAAATAAATTTTACGCAATTTATGTAACAATTTTTTTTCTTAATATGAGTTACATTTTAATTGTGAAGATGTGTAACAAAAATTTATGCAACTTGTGTGAATTGTATCAAAAAAAAAAAGGTTAAAATATCGGTTACGTTATCAAATCTCCTGGACGTGTCGGAGTGTTTATCGGGCATTACTAGAAATCATTTGGGCTCTGCCCACGCAGGTTCCAATCCTGCTGTTCACGTTTTTTTTTTTTTTTTTTGCCTTTCTGGTGGCAATGCATACAATTTTCTTTAACAGTTCACCTTCATATTTTCCTGCTCAATTCTCAGGAAAATGAGAAAACACTGCAAAAGTATGCTAAACCATGGATAACTTAATAGTTAAGAGGATTAATTTTCTTTATAACGGCTAACCAAAATAAAGCCAAAAGGAAAAGCTGGGGGATTAAGAAACACATCACCGAGCAACCAATCAAAAAGTTGGCAGGTCTCAAACCCAAAAAATCCAAAAGAAAGCATTTTTTCCACCGCAATTTCGAAAACAATGCTAAAATGTTTAGTTCAGTTTCTAACATGGTTTTCTTAAGTTAAAGCTTATTTGTGTGTTCTAACTTAATTTATACTGAAACTTTCCACCTGCACTCATCAGTCATCAGTTCCAGTAGTAGCCAGCAGCAGCCAGTTTCCGACCATCTCCAGAGTCGTTAGTACTAGTATTATATATATGTCTCTGTGCTTTCTGCTTCAATTTTCCTGGAAACAGTGATAGTCTATCTATATGCTTTGCTTACACGTTTTTCAAAAGCAACCCCTAAAAGGGTTTACTTAATTAGCTCACTCCCATTAACAGAAAGCTAGACATACCCTCCTTGTGTCTCACCACTTTGAAATCAAAGTAAAAGTAAAATCCTAAAAGAGAGACAGAAACAATTGCTAGGGTTTTGTGCCCATTCTTTCCATCCTATATATGTACACGAATAGAAATCCTCTGTCCCTCCCTATGTATGTTTTAACATTAAAAACATTAGGTTTAGTTGTTAGAATTTAGGGTATAGGGCTTAGGACTTATGATTTAGGGTCAGAGTGTAGAGTTTAAATTTTTAGGGTTGGGCATACATAGGGGCACTAAAAGGGGAAGATGATTTTGGTTCTATCTATACCAAGATTCATTAACTTTCTTTTTCTTAATCTTCCCTAGTGTATATATACATAATCTCCAAAACCCGAACCTAGGATCGAATCTTAGAGACAACATTGTTGGGAGGATGATGACTGAATGCAAACTTCTCAGAACTCAGCATTTGGATGGCTTACTTATGCCAAATGAAACCATTTATTTGCAGTCTCTACATGCAACAATACAATACCAGTGTCTACAATGTATGAACATTTTCTTCTATATATGGCAATGGGAGCCATCTTTTTAGCAAGTTTCTTCTACATATAGTTTCCAGGCCAAGCTTTTAAAGCTTGGAACATATGTACAAATATTTTGAAGCTGACAAAATGGATTGCAGAAAGCAGAAAGATCAATTGCAGTAATTTAATATATCAGATATAATCAAGTTTTTAAAGCTGTATTTGGAATTTGGGTTTTTGTCCAAAAGGGCATTAATTACACATACACCACCAGATCAATGTAACAGTAAAACTCAAACGAAACCCAAAAAACAGAATTTCCATGTATATATATATGTTTCTAATAAGAAAGCTTGAGTGACAAATCAACAGAACCTGAAGCATTAGCTTGAGAAGCTTCACCTCCCATAGACAAAGAACCTTCTTGAGGGGATTCCCATTCCTTGGAAGCTGTGTTTCTGCCATTTTTCCCTGGGAAAAAATCATACTCCATCACATAACTTCCAGTGCCAAATGAGTTTCCCTTCTTGTGAATAGCCAACACATTCACAGTCTGCCTCCCAACAAAAAACCCAGAAAAAAGAAAAAATTACATCAAAAAAGTTGTAGAAGAAGACATGTGTTTGGTTTGGTTGAAAACACAGTTTCTTTTTACCTCATTGATGTTGTTCATTTGGCCTCCTGTTGTTGCTGCTGCATAGGCATAAGCACTCCTTGAAGCTCTTGCATTGAATCCATTCATCTCTTCATTGGTGTAATTTTGATTGTTTTCAAGGTTCCATCCATGAAAATCAGCTTCGTTTCTGGGGAAAATTTGTCCAAATTGGTTGAACATCCCTCCATTGAACTTCCCAGTCTCTCCATTGTAATGCTTCTTCTGCAACAAGTATAAAAAGTGATCAGTTAGATAGGTTTTTCTATATTTTTCTAGCAAACCAAACAGGACTCAAAAACCTCCCCCCCCCCCCCATGTTTTCTCAGGAATCAAACAGAAAAAACAAAAGAAACCCAGAAACAAAATAAAACCCAGAGCTCAAAAAACTTTGCAGATTAAGAAAAGCTAGACCTTAAAGCAAGCATCAAAACGATCAGGCATACAATGCTGAAACTTTGGCATTGAAGACAGCTCTTTACAAGCCTCCATAACACTAAAACCGACTTGCAAATTACCAGGATTTTCATTTCCCACAAAAACCTGACCATTAAACCCATTAAATCTTCCATTTCCAACAACCCTTTGCATCATCAAGCCACCTGTTTCACTTCCACTTCCACCATTGATCACCATGGGAACACCATAGCGAACAACACCGTGAAGCACAGGAACATTCCCAGCTGCTGCTCCTACAGTTTCACTCATCTTCCTTAAATGTTCGAGTTGAGCAACTCCCATGCCTCTTTGTGGCTGTTTCTTTGTGTGTGGGGATTTCCCATTAGGTTTCCTCCCTTTGTTGCTCTTCACAAACTCCATAGCTGGTTTAGCTTCGTCTCCCATGGGTTTTGTTGTTGGATTATCAGTGTTTGGAGTCGAGAGTGTAAGTGAAGTGGCCATTAAAATAACGGGGTTTGATGGTTTTTGGCTTAAATAAAAGAGAGAGAGAAAGAATTGGGTTCTGCTTGATGATAAAAAAATTTTGGTTTTTATAGACGGAAGGTTGTGAAAGATTTGGATTTTCTTAAGACGTCAATTACGCTGTTAAAAACAAAGTTTTGTGAGAACTATTATATAAAAAAAAACAGATAAATCTACCTCTGTCAAATGTTAAAACACATGTTTTTTTTTTTGTATTTTCTCTCTTTTTAGAATTTGTTGTTTTTTAATCAATTCTAAAAACTTCATTTTTACTCATCAAAAATACAATTTTGTCATGCTTGTAGTTCTAGCCAACTTATTATATAATTAAGGGTAACTATTTCATGCACAAACGCTTGTAAAAACTTTGTTTACACAAGCGCTTTAGTTTTAGGGATTAAAAGTTTAAGTGTAGTAGTTTTGAATTTAAGGGTTGTTGATAAAATTTTAGGTTTAAGGCTAAAAGTTAGGGTTTGTAGGTGAAAACCTAAATTCATAACCATATTGCCCTAAAATCTAAATTTTAAACCCTAAAATCTAACCATGAACCTTAAATTATAAATCTCTATACTAAAAATCCTAAACTCTAAACCTTAAATTAAAACCCTAAAATTAAAACGCTTGTTAAAATAAACAATTTTTGCCACTTATATATAAGATAATAATCTTATAATTAATCTTTATTTACTTAGAGCGCGAAATGGATATGTCTGAAAACATATGGTTCTTTAAAAAATATATATACATATATTTACCAAACGAGATAACCTCGACGCCAATATACAAAAAAACAAAACTAAATACAATAACTACAATTAAATCCAAACAAGGTCAACGTCAACCACCAGGATCATCCTGCAAGTTAAAAAACTTGAGAATGAAATCACCATTGTTATCTAGGCCAGCCAGCTCCTCTCCAATGCATCGCAAGCGCTCCTCCTCAACCAAACCAGCCACACTCGATATGGGAGACAAAAATTGATCACCCGCCCTAGAACTCCATCGACCCAAGGCAGCTAAGCCATCTGCAACACCATTTCGTTTCCTACTGTAGCGATCCTTTTTTCACTAAAAAAAATAAGGAGTTAAGGTGTTTAGAGTCTTTTGGGTATTTAAAAAATGTGTTCCATTTGGGTTTTAGAAAAAAATTGTATTATTTAAAAAATGGAGTCGCCACCGGCCACTAAGTAGGGATGACAACGGAACGGGGCGGGGCGGGTTTTTGGCCGCCCCGATATATTAATCTCAAAACCCGACCCCGCCCCGTCCCGGAAATAAAATAATATTTTACCCGCCCCGCCCCGATTTATAAACTCTAAACCCGACCCTGACCCGACCCGAAAATGTAAAAAATATATTAAATTTCGTCGACGATAAATGTTAGATTCGATCGAACGACCATTATATTTACAAAATATAAATTTCATAGACTTTAAACTATATAAAAAATAAAATAAAACCAATTAAATTACTCATATGAAGAAAAAAAATACATATTTAAAAAAGTAAACTCGAACCATTGACTTTTAGAATCAGATATATTAAAATTCGAACAATATCTAACAAAAATTTACGATAAACACGAACTAAAAAATAGCTTGAAACCCCTAAAAGTATTTATATATAGTGGTATTTTTATAAATATAATAAAAATAATAAAAAAATATCGGGGCGGGGCGGGGCGGGGAATTTTCATATTATACCCAAACCCGCCCCGACTTTACATTTTTAAATACCCGCCTCGACCCCTGAAAATCATAAGAAAAACTCGATCGGGTCGGGGTACACCGGGTCGGGTCGGGGACGGGTAATTTTGCCATCCCTACCACTAAGGTAGGTCGGGCACCATAAAAACCAGGTATTTTAAAACTGTTGGGTTCATGAGTCGGTTACGGATGGGGAAGGATTAGCACCCCCACACCGCTCAAAATTGGTACTTTAATAATTACCGCTTTATTAATATTAAACTTTCTGGATTAAAGTGACAATTAAATTAAAATTTGGTTATAAACGCGAGTAGATTTTAAAGGCCCTATTATTCGAGAGTAAACCGAAAGACCACCATCACTACGCTTGATACTGGCCACGTTTACGCTCGAATAAAAGGGCACCGCATTGACAATAATATAAACATAAATAAATACAATGCGATAAAAATATAAATAAATACTAACATAATAAAATATTATACATATTTTTACAAATAAGCGTAAAAACTTATATATATAAGTATATTATAAAAATATAGAACATAAAAAAAGGGTTATACATAAAATATGGGCGGTAGAAAAACTTATATATACATATAATAAAAATATAATATTAATATATATATATAATATTTAAAAATAGATTATTTTGTATAAATAATAATAATAATATGTATGCATGGATTATACTAGAATGCATGAAACAATCTAAAATTAAATTCAAGGATTAGAATGCATAAATATTAAAATGACATGGCAGAGAAACATAAAAAGGACTAACATGAAACAAATGCAAAATACAAAAGCATAAATGTAAACTAACAAAAATAAGAGTATTAAAATTAAATAATAATAGGTGACTAAAATGAAATGAAGCAGAAATAGAAAGCCAAAATAAACGCGCATGAAAAGTATAAAGACTGAACATAGAATTAAACCATGGAGAGGAGTGAAGACGGAAAAGAACTTGAGGACCCTAAGCATAATTTGACCATTTTTGAAAAGCACAGACACCAAACGGTGTCGTTTTGGATACTGACTTAAAATATTTAGATAGGTTTCTTACTCGAACAGATTTGAAATAAAACCTAAAACCTAAAAATAACCCTCAACCCTCATTCTCTCTACAGGCAAACTCTGACGGCGTCTCCCCATTCGATTTCATGCCGTTCACCGGCCATATAGCCTGGCGGCGGCGGCTAGGCAGCCCTGGTGAAGGAGCCGAGCTTTGACGGTGAAGGTAAATTTCGAAACCTCCTTATTTTGTTTTCGAAATGAGATTAAAAACAAAAAAAAGGTTTTAGATTTTTTTAAAAAACCGTTTTGATATTCGATTCGAAGAAAGAAAAGAAAGAGATAGAAATTTGGATCTGAAATTTTTGATTTCGAACTTGTTAAAACCTTACATTTTTTGTCTGAAATCCCTCACAAAATTCCTCCTTTTTTTCGATTTCCCAGCCCCCTTTTTCTCTAATTTTTTCAAATTCAAAAGCCCTCTTACAATTCTGATTTCATGGGTTTATAACTCCCATTTTTCAATCTAATAATAACTCCCTATTTTTTAAATCTGATGCAGATCTGGATGATGGATAAAATCCAGATTTTGGGGAATTATGGCAGATTGGAGTGGTTGAAAGTATGGGTTGGGACATGGGTGATGTCGGGTAGATTTGGTTTTAGTGTTATTTGGGTTATTTTTATATTTTTAGGGTTTCTGGGTTGTATTTGTGGTTTGGGTAATTTGGGGGTTAGGGATTCTGGTGGGAATAAGGTTTGAGGGTTGGTTGCCGGTGAGGAAAGCAACGGCGGCGGTCGTGGATGACAGCGGCGGCGACAGTGTTCAATTTAGGGTTAGGGTTCTTTGTTTCCGGGTTGGGTCGGGTTATGGTTTAGTTTGGGTGACCCGGATGAAATGGGTTATTACACCTACAGACATGTTTGAATATTAGTCAATTTAAGTTTTGTCCTCTTGAATATTTTAGCTTAAATACTTTTTAAGTTATTAGATTATTTAATCCCTCAACATTAAATTCTAATTACATCCTACAACTATGTTTATTCGTATTTATAAACAGGGATGGAGTCACGTAGAGAGTGAAAGGGACTTTGGTTTCTCCCAATTTTTTTGTCTAATAACACTTTAAGTACATGCTAGTTTAAACTTAATTTAAATTAAGTCTATGTCCCTTCTGATTTTTTAGATCAATACTTAATAAGTTGTGGTTGTTAAAATTGTGTAACAATTGATCCCTTTCATTATTTGATTATAGTTCCGTCTCTGATTATAAAACTCACATCGATGCTATCCCATGCTTGCTCTAACTCCCTTTGAAGTTAGTGTTATTAATCTTGTTTTGGCTCAAGCCGTTTTCCATATTTGACGGAAAAAAATAATGTCTTTTTTTTCGTATCCCTTTCTATGCCAACATTAAAAAATTAAATAATAACCTTAATTTTAAATTTTAAATTTTAAATTCTAAATCAGAAACCCCTACACCTTGAAAAGATATACCATACCGTTAATTTCCTAAATCCTAGTTTTAACCCTTAATCTTAAACCTTAATTTCAAACCTTAAATTTAGTTTTTTTAATGAGATATAATAGGAGCACCGAAAAAAGACAGATTTTTATTCATAGTTGTCACGATACAACCCTTCTTACTTCCTCATGTAGAGCTTCTTAACCATGCTAAACTGCAAGAATTAACATGACAAAGTCCAAAAATAAATTCAAAGGTTAAAACTTAAAATTTTGAGGGACATATTATAATTATTTTATATTAAAAAACTATTATATTAATTAAAGATAAGATTTATTTTGGGGCTTAACTACAAAATTAGTGTATAAATTATACTTCTTTCTTACTTAAGTCTAAAATATTTTTGGTCAAAATATGTGCTTAAAATTTATTCGGTGACAATTTTTTGGTAAAGGCCGTTAAAGAAGAGCAAAAATTATAAAATAAGTGGATAGACTATATCATTCACTGAGAACCGCTGGTTATACCGGGAGACACAGAGGATATTACAACTCCGTTTTAAGTAGTTGGGAGTGTCAGTTTTAGACAAATGGAGCAAACAAACATAACGGCTTTTCATTGTCATGCATATATATATATATATATATATATATATATATATATATATATATATATATATATGGTAAAAGTTTGATACACATAAGATATAAAATTAATTTTACATAAGTATGTGAATTTATACCATAAAAATTTGAATCTTAAACTTTTAATCTTAACCCTAAAATTTAAACTCTAAACTTTAAACCTATATACTAAATTCTAAATCATACAACTTAAACCCCTAAAATAAAACCTTAACCCCTAAAACTAAAAGGCACGTGTAAACTAATGTTTACACGACCCGTGTATCAAAGTTTTCTCACACATATATATAACAATGTAAAAGTTAAGTTTACACGTTTTTTGCATAGTTGGATAAGAGAAATAGATGATTGAGATTAACAGTAGAATATGTGAAGATTATCACTTGAAAAAAATGAGTTAATCTTAGTCATCTATTTCACCCATCTAACGATTCAGATAACATATAAAACTATGAGTTTTTACACCGTGTGTAAGTGGATCCTAACCCTATATATATATATATATATATATATGTATGTATATATTAGTCCCCGTTTTCAATTTTGTGGCAATTCTTTTACATAATTTATGTAATTTTTTAGATAGTAGATTATATGGATACTAAATGCTATACAAAAAATTCTTTTTTAAAAAATGATCTAAAATGAAATGATATTTTGATAAAAAAATTGAAATATCGTTTGAATGCAATTCACTAATCTTTCGAAGTCCGGAGTCACTAGAGATGTGAGACTGAAGAACTGTGCACGGTTTCAAATCTTTAGGCATATGAAATGCTCTTAATATCGTGCAACAAGAAACGTTGGGTGTAATGACAAAATACATTATTCTTTTAAGAAGAGAATTTAAATTTGAATTTTAACGAAATTATTAAGAGAAAAATCACAAATTTTAAACATAAACCATAATCTCTCGACGTGATCTTTGAAAAAGAAAATTTGAAGTGGCATCCATGATTTATATCAATTTTCATATTTTGCAATAATAATAAAGTTTATAAAATAATAATAATAATAACATAAAAATTGATTTATACAATGGAATTTTATGTCATAGTTATGTTATAATTTAATATTTTTCGATATATATAATTGTATTATAAGTAAAGAGTGAGATTTGGTCATGATACTGTGAATCTGCCTAGCTATGTTGTAGGGTTGCAATGGTGCCCTAATACTTGAATGTTTTTGGAAACACCTTAAAATAAATACTTAAATAAAGCTGATTCCATGTGGATGTGTTGGTTTACTAGTTTATGGACTGCCCAGCTTGTTTTGAACAAAATAAGTAATTAATTTGTATTGAAAATTTATCCAATATGTACATATTATAATTCTTTCTGTTTGAGGGTTAATAATCTAGTTTGTAGGGTTTAAAACATAGGGTTTATTGTTATAATTTATAGTTAAAAATTTATAGTTTATGTTTAGTTGTTAAGATTGTACGATTTATGGTGGTTTAAAGATTTATGGGGCTCTGTTCTATTTACAAAAATGACTCTTAATTAAAAAAATATTTGTTTACTTGTATGCGTGGTAGATTGACTTTTAATCAAAAAAATATAATGTATCTCAAAATCTATAAAGTACAATAATATCTTTTTCTCATGTGTTTTACTATTAGTCCATAACTAATCTTTTATTTTTTTTTTTGTAAACATTTAAATTAATACATGTTGGAGCCCTCATATTCCGAGATCCTGTGTTGTCGCACCTATTGCACATGTGTAGAACCACACATAATAAGACTAAAGATTTAGATTTTAATTATCAAAGAGTAAATACGAAGGACTTACAACTTTTCTTTACCCAATATATGTAAAAAAAAATAATCACTGCATAGTTGTAAATCATATATATATATGAGAAATTATATCATAGGCCCGGCTCGCCATGTCATTTATGGTCCTAACCATTAAAAAGAATCTATTTTATTAATTTTTTTCATGTCATTTTTTACCAAGTGAATCTTCACTCAGATTTACTGTAATTAAATTAAAAATTACTTTTTACCAATTGTAGATTTACTTGGTAAAAAGATGACATAGAAAAATTTAATAAAATAGATATTTTTTATTGGTTGGGACTATAAATGACGTGGCGAACCGGACCTATGATATAATCTCTATATAGAGAGAGAGGTTACTTGTATTTAATGATGTTGTCTTCATTTAATTACATTCAATGTCCAAATATGTAGCTAACTTGACAACCTTTTCTTTCTTGTTGAATGCAAAAAATCATGTTTTAACATTGAAGAAATGTCAAGGACTGTGTGTTCACTTCATAACTATTCAATTAAGACGAAACATTTATCCCATATTTGTTTTTTATTACAATTTATAATTATCCCATCACAATAAAAAAATCAATACAAATATTCACCTGGTTTTGGCGGGTGAGTCTTCAAGTGGAAATTTTTTACATACATAAGGCATCGAACTCAAAATCTGCTTAAGCAGTACCAAGCCGCTTATCACTTAGACCAATCATGTTGGTTCAAGCATTCTCTTTGGTTTCGCATGTGTTGTATTCAACTCTTCAAACTACTCTCCAAAATTTATAACACAATCGATTGTCACACCACACACATATGCATGAAGTTGTTACAAGTCCATAATAATAATCAAAACTAAAATTTCTAAATATCCGATCACATGAAACATCTTCGTACTAACTAGGTTGATACTACAATGTCCCTATCATGGCAAAGTATCCCTTAACCATTTTTTAGTTTTAGGGGTTAGAGTTTTAATTTAGGGTTTAAAGTTAAGGGTCCAGGTCGTAGGGTTTAAAATTTAGAGTATGTAATTTAAGATTTAGGGTTTGACATTTTAGGGTTAGGGTTAGGAATTTAAAATTTGTGATTTATAATGAAAATATGTATGCTTTTGTAAAACTTGTGTATCCAAATTTTACCCTATAAATATAAATATAAATATAAATATAAATATAAAGCCCTTCTACCATAAAACCATTTTCGTGGCACCAAATTCGTGTGTTACAAAAGCTTAAAACGAGTGGAGAAAAAAAAAAAAAGAACCGCGTGACTAACCAAAGATGTAATTTTCAGATATGATTCTGTTTGAAGATCTTTACAATCATCCCATGCATCCCCATCCCTTTCACACAAACAATTGCATGCAAGCTGAACCAATAATCACCTGCCACGTAAGTAAAACTGCTTAATCTTTTGTAAGCCTTGATCTAGTACTCTAGATCCTAGGCATGCATATGTATGGTGTGATGAAGTTTTATTTTTATTTTTCACGTATAAAGAAGGAAGAATCTTCTAAATTGGACATTGGTGGTGGTGGGGTTGGTCCCATCAACGGCCACCTTGGGTGTTGGGATATAGGCGGCTATAAAATTGTGCAATTTGGCACGTGTGGAAGCTGGTTTAGGGCCCTCGCCACTTGTGTGAGATCAAAGGGTTTAGGGTTTTCTTTCTTTGTTTTGATTGTGTGTTTTGGGGTTTAGACATAGGGAAAAGGGTTTGCTGGGTTTGGGCAGACATGGAAGGATTCTTGGGGTTTGGGAAGCAGATTGTGCCGTGCATTGAGGGGGGATTTTAGTTTTAGGGCAAAGGGTGTCCTACCACTTGGCAGCTTTTGATAGAGATCATACATAATAGGGCTATGACCCTAACTATGGAAATGGAGCCTCCTTTCTTGCATGACAATGGGGGACCAAGTTTCTATTACCTAAAAGACCAGGAAAGTGACATCAAACTAACTCAATTTCTACCCTATAGTTAATTTGCATTAGTGTCTTAATAATCTTTCATAACTTAAACACTACTTACATCCATGTATAACCTTAACTTTTTTTAAAATATGATAAAAAAGGGTATAACCATTTCAAACAATCAAATAATAATCTAACTCTTTCGAACATACTCAAACAAGAGTCTAACGTTTTCATCATCGCTTTTCCTTTATTATTTGAGCAAATTCAATTCCAGTAGGTAACCATTTGGTTTGAACTCCAAAGGGTATCTTAAAGGTTTGTTGTAGGAAACCAAAGGTTAGAGTAACTGTTGGTTGTAGCTTTATGCAACTTGTGAAACGGCTTACTCTTTAAGGTTGAAAAAAGAAACAAAGATGCCCTTGGCAAATTTCAAAAGATCCCTTTTTTTCCCCTCTCATTTCACTCCCCTTTCCATAAATAAATAAAAGGCTCATAAATTATATGGACCACAGTCATATACGTGTATATATATGCATATAAAAACAATAATAATTACTCAGATCTCAGCAATCTGAACTGAGATTTTGTTTCTCTTTGCTCTTATCTTTCTCCCTACATGACTCCTTTTCCAAGTTTTTATTGCCTGCTTGCCCAACATAGTTAAAGAAAAAAACATCTTGTCTTTGGTACTTTGAGGTTTTTATGGAGGAACAGGATCTCTCAACAGAGTGGTTTCAGAGTGTTGTGTTGGTTTAATCTGAGCCATCCAAAACAGGGACCCCTGAAAATATGTATAACAGGACTGTGAAACATAAAATTTTCTTTTGTTTAGGTATTTCAGTGTTCTATGCCTTTTTCTTTTGGTTGGAGTCTTCAAAAATTATATATTCAACTCACTAAAAATAAATATATTTGCCAAATAAATGAATAATGTATTTATTATACAAAATTTGATATGAAATTCTCAGTTTCACAAATCAATCTATTTACACATTTAAACTACATTCTGCAAAAGCTACACTCTTGGGAAGGATAAAAGATGCACACAACATGTATTTCCCGGGTGCAACAAGGCGCACCCTACGCATATCCACATTAACCGCAACTTCTTGCAAGGCGATTCGTATCCGCTGCATTACCAAGGAACATGAAAATCAATATGAAATGAAGAGACAGGAAAAGAATGGCAACTAAACTAGCACTGGTCAAATGGACACGCGAATATAATGGGATTTTGGCACCAGACCTCGTGAAAATCAAACTCAGGGTCTCGAGCTTTAGAAAATCCATAAACATGAATCATCGGGAAGTTGAATTCCTTATCTCTAGGTTGATCTCTGTATACTCCCCTGAAAGCATCTGCTTGTCAAGGCCAAAACATAGAAAGCAATTAAACTTCAGCCATCGTGAATTCAGACGGCTTTCTGAAGACACTTTAACAGAAACTTTTAGTCAAACATCCCGGAGAACATTGTTTGTCAGCTAAGAAACATCATCTAATACTGTTTTAAACTATAGTAGAACATGTGAGAACCTGAATCCTAGTTCGTGATATAAGTCTACGGTGGTTTCATTCACATAACTGACGCAATCTTATCTGTAATTCCTTGAATAACAAGTATCAACTGGTTGATCTTTAACATGCAACCCAAAGAATGTTACAACAGCTTAAGACAAACAACTAGAAATAACTAAATAATGTAAGCAGTTCACATGCTATAAAGTACACTAAAGATAGTCGTAATCACCCGAGAACAGCAAATACACCGACTTACCTAGAAATTCTGCAGCATCTTTCGGCAAATTCATAACTACATGTGTGATGGAATAAGCTTTCTCACTAGAAAACATAGCATTGATGAACCTTCTTCCATCCATGTTAAAGATCTAGAGAGCAACATAAACATCCTTAGTATGAGGAATAAGATTCCATTAACTCGCAAAATGGTGTATATATATTACTAGGCTCAAGGTCACATCAGCAATAACCACTATTTTCAGTTCCGTTTATTATTTTATATTTTGTTCAGACATGGCCTCTAAACCTATCTGCTAGAAGATTAGTCGTTTCTAGGCAACCTGTGAAGTGCTGAACATAAAGCAAGAGTTCAATGAATTAAATGTAGAATATTGATATTCCTTCAGTTAACTAAATCCGCTAGCACAACATTACCTTAATCTTCCTCTCAAGTTTGTTGAGGACACTATTTCTTTCAAGATATTCAACCGCAAAAGGATTCAAATCATTAGCATAAACACGTTTTACCATCTTAGCGGCAGAAAGAGCAATCGGACCTACCCCAGAGAATACATCACCTGTAAATTATAAAAAAAAATGAAGAGTTGAGACATGTAAGCATCTTGCTATGAATATTTATATAATTTATAACCAGTACAAAATTTGTGGACATTGAAGACTCTTATGGTGATTATAACAACGATTATTTGTAATAGATAATGCCAAACAACGTAAAGTTGAAAGCATACATATGACATCATTGCGATTGAAGCCACTCAGAAGCCTCTGCCTCTCAGTTCCAAGCCTTGAGTTCCAATACCTGCATAAAAGGGGAAAAGAGGAACATGAATACCTTGTCACCTAAGTTAACTATCTTATTGTTTTGAAGAAAGCAGCGCATACACTTTTGCTAAATCAACACGAAATCGCAGTCCATTCTCAACTACTGTAGTCACCAAGGAGTGATTCCCGGCTAACACCTCAAGCTGCATTGTTCGGTAGTCATTTTGAATGACGTGAATCTTATTTACAACTGTTTGTATTTTTGGCTTGTTTTTGTCCAGAACCACCTGATAAAGTGGAAAACAACCATATCCTGTCAGAAGACAGATAATGAGTTCACCTTCAAAGTTGAAGACTTGTATCTTCAGAAATATACTAATTTCTATAATAGGCACCTTTGCTATAACGTTCTTGTATGGTAGATGTTCATCTTTCAGGTTCAAGTGTGCAATATGACCGACCGTCTCAAAGGCTGAAGGGGTAATCATGCCCTCTGGTAGCAGGGCCTCCAAGATCTGCAAGGAATGCATTGATGTTGCAAACAATGATATCCGACTCTAATTAGTTGTTATAGTTAGAGGTGGGATCAAAAGAAAAAACTACAACCTACTCTCAATGTTTCCACCTTAATTTGCTTTCCTCTTTGCTGGGTAGTTCTCATTGGAAAGTGAAGGAGGGTACAGTTTTGCAGCCCTTGTGTAATAGAATAGCATATGCAGCATTTTCATGACATAATTTAAAATTGATAATAATTACACGATGTCTATGTATTTGATTCCAAAATCTTGCTTTCTCCATTCATTTGCAAATTAAAAGTTCTTCCATATCCGCCTATCATGCTGCGGGTCTAGCTTCTAACCTTATTAAAGACAATGGCATTAGAAGTAGAGCGAAGTAGATTCCTATAAATTTGTGTTCCAATCTTTCAAAGCATTAGTATAAAATGACGGATAGAAGGGAAAAAAAAGATGAGGTGGGAATGATGAAACAGAAACGAGGAACATTTTCTCCGGGCAAGACACCCTAACTTCAATAATTACTTAAATGAATCTTAGACGCCTAGGACGGCTTTCTTAAAGCCATAACATAAGTTTGAAATCAATGTTTGTTGTCATAAACAATACTAGTAAGTATAGGCTCAATCGTGGAGACAAGAAAAGGAAACATAACCAAAGCTAAAAAGTGGACTTCACTTTATAAATTTGCCCCCAAAACAAACACAATTATGATGCTTTCGTGCGATGTACCTCATTCATCTGCCAATAATCATAGAACAAAGTCAGCTTACATCTCACAAGCTCTATAGTCAAGGAACTATTCTCTCTAGTTTCTTCAACCAACACAGCCTGAAAAAGGAGATGGCATTTCAGATGTACACAAACATGAACAATCTGTCATAATAGAAATCATACCATAGATACAGCATCAATTTTTCAAAAATCATATACCATAGAAAAGAGGGAAACTAAAGCATCCAAATTAAAAGTACTGACAGTCCACGCATACATCAAATAAAGCAAAAATTCTCCAATTTAACTCACTACAGCATCAAAGCATTTTAGGACTAAAGCTTAAGCTAAATTTCACCTCCCCAATCTTTTACAACACATTCAAAACATATTATATACACAACACTATAACAATTCAAACTATCAATTTAACTCACTAGATCATCAAAGCATTTTAGGACTAATTCTTAAGCTAAATTCCACCTCTCTAGTCTTTTATAACACATTTAAAACTATTATATACACACCATTATAACATTCAAAAGGAAAAACAGCATCCAAAGTACTACCTTAATTGCTTGAGGCAGCTCTTCAAATCCTTTATCCCCATACCTTTCATCCAAAAGCAACAATCTTGTTGAACCCTTCCATTTCCTCCCTCCTTCAAAGTCATCTCCTAACAACCCTTTCATTTCCTCCTTTCCCTCCTTTTCCTCCAAAACTTCCACCACACAAAACTCTTTCCTCCCATTTCCATTCCTTTCCCCATCTCCTTTACTTTCCTTCTTTTTCCTCTTCCCCGGCCGGGAAATCTTAGCCAAATTCTTAAACTTTACAAACCCCCTGTAATTGAACTCCTTCACCAACTTCTCCCTATACAAAACCAGAGACTCAAATTCCCCATCTTCCTCTTCACCTCTCTCTTCACCATCTCTCCTTTTGTCAAAAAGGGTCATCATTTCTTCATCAATTTCATCCCCGGGGACTCTGGCAATGTTCTTAACCCTCGGCCAATTCAAGAGGTGACCCCTGAGACGGTTCTCGAGGGCGAAACAATCATTTGCAGGGACACGGAGGGCAGCAAGATGGAAAACTCTAGTGAATTTCTGCTCATCGAAAATGGGGTTATTGCCTTCTTCCACTTCCGGTTGATGAGTTGTTTGATTCTGGGTTCGGGAAGGGGTTTCGAGTGGGATTTTGCCTTTGTGAAGAAAAGGGCCATAAGAGAAAATCTGGGTTTTGATCTGGGTCTGGGTGGAATATAAGATAGAAAGAATTGAGGGCTTTGGAAGAGAGGAAAAGGATTGTTTGAAAGTGAAGTTTGTGAAAGGAAGAAGAGAGTTTGGATTGAGATGCAGAAGCTTTATTGCCACCATTTTTGGTGGACTGAGCTTTTCAGGTTTGAGGGAGGAGTTTAGGGGATAAGAGGTTTAACGAGGGCTTCTATTTTCTATATTCTTTCTGGTTTTTAATTGGTTATACATCACTATTGGTCACTAAATTATTCTCTCTTTAATGTTTTGGTCACCAAACTATTATTTTTGTGCAAAATCCTCACTAATATTACGCTTTTTTCCTATTTTGGTCACTAATGTTACTTTTTTTCCTATTTTAATCATCAATCTATTGCTTCTTTCCTATTTTGAACACTAAATTATTCCCATTTTCTGTTTTTTTATTGAATTTTTTAACAGCGGATGACCTAAATAAAAAAAATGTAACATTAGTGACTATTTTATAAAAATAATAGTTTATTGGCCAAAATTTAAAAATAGAAATAGTTTAGTGACCAGTAATGATGTTTACCCCTTTTAATTCGAAGGGATTTTTCATTTATTTTGGTCATAACTCATGATAACAAATAAACTGTGTTTTTTTATTGGAATTTAGAAGAGTATTCGATTAAAAAAACAATTTAGATTAAGGCTTCGTTAAAGATTGATTTTAGAATGAAACTTTAGGGGTAAACGGCGAGAATGATGGTTTGAAGAAAAATTGAAATTATCAGCGTTTTCAAAAACTAGGTTTGGAGACAACTCAGGTGCAGAAGCTGGTTGAAAACGTGTGATTTTTGGTCGTTCGGCGTAGCTTTTTCGGTAGCGCTCTAAAAGCCCGTTTTAACTTCATTCCTGAACGAGCCTTGAGTTGATAGAACTGTTCATAGATCGGCGATGCAAGATGAATTTGGTTCATTTGAGTATGAATTTTATGTTCAGATCAATTCGGCTTGATTTTGTGATTAAATTGAAAGAATTTTTGGCTATTGAGTTTAGGAGTTTTGCTTCCCAAAATTTTACTATTGGTTGCTTTTTGCCATATTAAATATCAAACTTCTTAAATGATGTTTGGTGTTAGAAGTTTAATATTATATTTAAAGCAAATTAAGTTAAAAGGATCTTCTCATAATAAATATCTACAATAGTCAAATTATTAATCAGCCATTGAATAGTTATGGAATGATTATAAAATAATTAAATTTACATACTGCCTAAACAAAATTACACGTTGTTCCTTTATTTCCCTTGGGTCATGGGTTCTAGACTCACCAATAGCACCCCTTCCTTCCTCTAGAGTCTCCCATTCCCCTCCCCTCTAGTTAGGATTAGGATTAAAATTACACTTTGTCAAAAAAATTACACATTGTAATTGTTAACACAACTTGAAACAGATGGTTAAAGACTCATGTTGACATTCAATCATTTCCCTTAAGTCCTGAATTCTAATCCTAGTAGGAGCAATCCTCCCTCCCCTAGGTAGAATTTGTTCAAAAAAAATTACACATTGTAATTAGTATATTCATATAAAAAAATTAAGGTTTGGGGCTAAAATTTAGGGTTTAGGTTTAGGGTAGTATGATTAGAGATTTATATTTTAACCTATAAATCTTAAATTTTAACCCTAAACTCAAAATTCTATCAACAACCTCTAAATTCATAATTACTACACTTAGACCCCTAAATCTTAAACCCTAAAACTAAGATGTTTGTTTAAGCAAAACTTCCACAAACAATTATGCGTGAAATAACTACCCTTCGTATAATTACATATAAAATCATCATTACAGAAATAAGGCTTACACACAACGTCAATCTTTACAAGTCATAAACGGACCGATAATTAAATTATATTAAGACCTAGACCAAAATAAATGTATCCTCCATGTAATTATTTCGAGTATGGTTCCGTTCTAGCAATCCTTAGTATACATTTCAAGGATGGTTCCGTTCTAGCAATCCTTCCATGATAATCTTCTTCCTGTAAAGTTTCGAATCAATCTCGAGTACATGACGATCGACCGCAACGTTTTCCGACGAACCTCGTTTAACCAATTTGATCCACCGGTTCAGTATTACGAGCACGGCCGAAGTGCAGAAAATTGCACAAACTTTACCCCAAATGACCAAAACCAATAGGCTCGCAAGGAGCAAACAACAAGAAACAATGTTGGAACCATGGAGACTCTTTCCATTTCCCTTCTCAAGCATTTGATTGTTTCCCACAGTTTTGGACAACGCTGGCCTTGAATTACAAGAAAGCGACGATGAAGTTGAACGGCCAGATGTTGTCGTTGACGATGATGAAGATGAATTTTTCGATAAACAAGATGTGATCTTAGAAGAATTGCCGCTCGTCGAGTGATCGATGCCCTCACATGGTGGTGCATCGTTGGTAGTCGGATTGGAAACCTTCTTCGGTTTCGATTCGGATTTGAATTCGGATTTGAACCTCTCGCCATTGTAAATCCGGTGCAGCTTCTGTCCCAGTTTCTTTTTTCTCATTTTCTTCATCTATGAAATTGAAAAAAAAAATCTAATTCTTTTCTATTCCAAATTATAACTCTAGAGTTTGAATCTAAATATATAATCAGAATCAAAAGAACAGTAAAATTTTTTACTATAATTTTTGAATCGGTGAAGCACATGGAGATTGAATTTCCAAGAACAGTAAGTGTCCCTATCAAGAGTATACAATTGAATTGATTTGGTCAAATTATTACAAATTTGTTCGGAAAAAATACTTAACATATAAAAGATATGATAATTTAAATAAATTCAAATGCATGGTTTCAAGTAAATTTCTATTTTTAGTTTCAAATACAAAAAAAGAACCCAGGAATATGAAATTATTATATACTATGATTAAACAACAATGACATGAAACGGCAAAAAGAAAAGAGAGAAAAAATAACTGACCAGGGAAGTATCAAAGAGGACGGCATTGACAAAACGAGAGAGACTCCGGAGACAAAGTTTATTTTTCCGACCAAAACAATTACCAGAATGCTTCGTGTTCTTCGCCGGCGATAGGGCCGGTTTAACTTCCAACGACGTTGGCTTCGATCGTTTTCCTATCATCAAACCGTTATCTGAAACAACCGGAAGGTAACACATGCAAAAACTACTACTGATTTTTTTTCATTTTTACGCAAAAAAAAGGTTGTTTAAACGGATTTTAAATGAATTTTGTTGGTTTTGTGGATATGGCGAAGATTTAGGGGGAGAAAGTGATTGTTTGGAGAGATGGAATCGGAAGGAAACTGAGAAAACGAGGGAAAATGTTGGTAGTAGTTTTTCTTTGTAATGGGAGGAGTGACGATTTTGCTTCTTTGTTCCGTTATAGTAGAAGTTTTTATAGTGGAAGTTTTCGTTTTTTTAATTTAATTATATATTATATATAAATTATTGTCTAACATTAAAATACAAATTTATCTTTATTTAATTTTTTATTTTGACCATGTTTGATAAATAATATTTTGAATTTAAAATTTGAAGTTGGTCAGTTAAATGTATTATTTTATATGTTTAGGGAATAGAAGATTGTAATAGACGATTGAGGTGAAACCTCTTGAATTAGAAAAATTGCTAATACGAGCCTTTTAAAATTAGAAGTTTTGATAGCAAGCACATTTGGCCATTTAGTCAAACTACTCATCTTTGTTCCCTTATATTTCCGTAGGTCATGAGTTCGAGAACCATTAAATTACAAATAATCTCTAAATAACCTAAATTTAGCATTTTCTATTTTTATTTAAACTTAATAATTAATCATATTGTATTAAAACTAATTATATAAATAACTAATTAATATATAAATTCTTCCAATATGCTCAGTAATATTATATTAAAAAATTAATTTAATAATCCACTTGATATTAATATATACAAAATATTGATAACTAATAAATTATTCAAACAAGTATTGAATATAATCATGTCCTTATATGTCACTTTGCTTGTTCAAATAATCAAACGACTATAAGTTATTTTACCAAATACTTTTATACAATCAGCTAGTCCAACCAGTTAATGCGACCCATATCAGTTAATGTAATTCGCTATCAACTATCAGCTATCCGCTAATTGCTAAACAAGACATTTAACTTATTTTTCTTGTTTTTGTCTTATTTTGAGCAATTACTACTTAGGGGAGAGGAGAAATTTGCTTATAATGGGTATTGAACCCACAACTTAAAAAAGAGGGAATAATGTCAACTAAAAACTTTTAATCATCTGCTCTAGAGATTACTTTTAAAAAATAATTTAGTTTATTGATGTTGAGATCTTATAAAAAGAATTCAATGGACCTCTAATTTATTTTGAGATTATTACATTGTTGATGTAATAGTTAACTATGGATGGTGATGTGGCAGATGAGTTTAATTAAGTTTTTAGAAAGTTCGAGATTTTATTTACTCTTTAAAAATTAAGAAAATGTTTAAAATTTTAAATACATTAAAATATATGTAAATAATTAAAAATAAGAACATGATGAAAATTTCAAAAATTAAAAAATAAAAAACTATAAATTATAAATTAGGACCCAACTAGTGGTCTCAGTAGAGAAGATGATATCTGCAAGATGTGTGTTATTAAATGGTTAAAAAAATATAAACATATACTACCTTATAATCACTTTAAGAATATTAAAAAATAAATTATAAATTACTAAAAAGTTAAAAAAATTAAAAATATTTATAAAATATTAAAAATTAATTTTTCATCAAAAACGTGTAATTGTCTCTCGTCAATATAAATCTATTATAATTATTTAAATATATTAGTAACGGAATCAATCTACAATTAGAATAACAATATAAAAAATGATATGTTTTTTCTAGACGGTCTGGGTTCAATTAACGTAATATGAAAAATATGTATGGATTTATTTAAATTTAAAATTATAATAAAATATTATTGAGAGATGAGAGAGGTCCATGCCCCGCCTCTAATTTTGTTGCCTTTATTATATATGAAATTTAAAAAAATGAATATTTATAAATTTACCATCTTTTAAAATAGGTATGTTTGTTCCCACCCTTTTACTTTGGGATTTTGAGGGGATCTGTTTCCTTTGTGAAACAGCAGTCCGGTGCAAGGTCTTGTTGATTCTGCTCACCGATCGGCACCTCCACCGTTTTCGGTGTTTTTGATATTTTTGTTGTTTTGTAGAGCTATGTTTCGCCTTCCCCTTCCTGTTTTCTTTCTGTCCTTGTGTTTGCATGTGAGGTCGTGAGGAAGTCTCTGCCTCCTTCGTCGGCCTGGACAATTATGGTCCCCGGCTTTGCCTCTCTTTACCTTTCAGCCTTCGTCGAATTCTACATTTTGGACGCGAAGTGCTGAGCGCTGCTCTGCATCACCATTCACCGTTCTCATCCTCTGGTGACCACCAGATGGACATGCAAATGATTGCTTTGGATCTGGCATTTTAGCTTCGGCTTCGCTTGTTTCTCTTCCTTGCTGTTCTCGGTGTTTCTTCCGTTCGTTTTCCCTTTTTTTGTTTTTTTTTTTGTTTGGGTGTTTGTGTTGTTCTGTCCGATTTGTATGGATTTGTTATTTTGTTGTTTTCTCTGTGACTCCCCCTTGTTTTTCCCGGTCGGAGTGTGATCGGTTTATCTACGGTGTTGTTTGTCATTTATTCTCCGGCGAGTTGCGATCGGCTCTATTATGTTTCGTTCTCTTTTTCTTTGTTTCAATGACAGGTTTCATTTGTTAAAAAAAAGAATAGAATCAAGGGTAAACTATACTAATGGTCATCAAACTTTTAGGATATTTGTATTTTTTTAGATAAGTTGCGATTTGTATTACCCAAAAAGAACAGCAAAACGCTGTTACAAGAATACAAATTTATCTATACCCCTATACAAGTATACCCCAATTTGCACATAACTGAATGTTAGTGCTATCCTCTATATCTATACATTTTTTGTGCAGTTTTATACTAACAACCTCTTTCACCATGCCAACAATATCCTCAGGGGTTCGAGATATACCCCTATAGAACCTGTGATTCCTCTCTTCTCAAATGCCATATATAAAAGCATTCCAAGCCAACTTCAAAATATGGACAACCAGGAACTTACCCTTTAGACGAGTAATGGCCCAGCTCATCATCCCAATGCAGAACATTCGACAAACCTTACAATTCGCTAAGATAATACTCCAGACAGTAGCAGCGTAGGGGCACTCAAAGAAAACATGGTTTCTGCTCTCCATACCTTGCTCACAGAGGAGGCAGGAAGTGTCACCAGTTATCCCCAGATGAGATAGCCTATCACGCGTAGGTAATCTATTCAAAATGGCCATCCAACTCACCAGAGAGTGCTTAGGGATATGCATAGGGTACCACACCAATTTTTACCATGCAACCTTCGCTATTTCATCTCTAGTCCGTTCCTAGATTCAAGTTGCGCTCACATCTGTCAAGTTCACCGAGGCACTAAAGATCCTCCATGCTTCATTTCTGAGCTTCATCAGCTTCTTCACAACCCAGCTAAAGTAACCTTTGCTTTCCACTTCCCAAAAACTCTCTCCTTTAAAGACATATACATTAAGCCAGGCCACCTAGAGAGATCCTTCTCCGACAATAATGTTTTTAATCAAATAGAGGAGACAAGCCTTGTTCCAGCAACTCAAATTCCTTAGGCCTAAGCCTCCCTCAGAGCGCAAGTGGCATATCTGCTCCCAACTTACCCGTGCCCCGTGAGCAGGAGAATCAGTTCCCTTCCAGAAAAATCTCATGCACAGTTGGTTGATCTTAGAAATGACAACTTTAGGCAGGACTAGTTGTCTGCACCAATAATTAGAAACACTAAAGAGAACTGCCTGAATGAGTTGAAGCCTTCCCCCATAGCTAAGCTTCATGTTTGCCCACAAGTTCAATTTGTCCTTAATCTTTGTCAAGGGAGCCTGGCAGTCTTTCTCACTGAGTTTCCTTGGGACCAGAGGAACCCCTATGTATCGTACTGGTAACTTTTCCACCTTGAAACCAGTTACTCGTTGAATATCCATCAAGTTTGTCTCGCTTACACCACTAGCATAGTACCCAGTCTTTGCCACATTCAACTTTAAGCTAGACATGTTGTAGAACTGCTCAAGTACAGTTTTTACTCCTACCACTGAGCCGATATCTCCATTGCAAAAAATTAGTAAATCATCAGCAAAGCTCAAATGAGTCAATGGAGTCCTCTTACACTTAGGATGATACGTGAAGATCTTGTTGGCATCAACTAGGTTCAGCATAGTGGATATGACATTCATGGTCAGGACAAAAAGATAGGGGGAGAGTGGGTCACCCTGTCTCACGCCCCTCCTCCCTTGGAAAAATCCCACCAGACTTCCATTGAAGCACACTGAGAACCAAGGCGTGGTGACACAGGCTTTAATACAGTCAATGAACAGCAATGGTAGCCTCATAGCCTCCAACACACTTAGCATGAAGTTCCAATTCACAGAGTCAAATGCTTTCTGTAGATCAATCTTCAGAGCACACCTAGGAGATAAGGATTTCCTACCATATCCCTTAACTATCTCTTGCGCGAGTAGAGTGTTATCCACAATATTCCTCCCTTTAATGAAGGCAGACTGATTTGGCAAGATCATGTCAGGTTGATATACAGCAAGTCTGGTTACCTGAATCTTAGTTATGGTTTTATAAAATACGTTGCAGCAGGATATTGTCCTGAAATCTTTTGCTCTACAGGAGTTTGGCAATTTATGGATCAAAGTGATGATTGTGGCATTAAAAGCATGCAGCATGCTTGATGTTTGAAAAAAAAAAGTCTCACAGTAGCAATAAAATCATATTTTACAATGTCCCAAGAATTCTTGAAGAACCAAGTTGTATACCCATCAGGTCCCGGGCTCTTTTCATTCCCTTGCCCAAAGAGAGCCTCCTGGATCTCCTGCTCAGTGACAGGTTTGCACAGCTCGGCGTCAGCCCCTGCAGGTATGGAAATATGCAGTAACTCCTTAAGCATGGACATTGAGCACCCTTTCACACCCTCATCAATCTCACCTATGAGGCTTTTGAAGAAATTTGCCATTTCGTTAGACATGGACTCAAAGCTATCCAGTCTATTACCATCTTCATCAATGAGCAATCTGATTGTATTTTTCTTTTTCTGTGCCGCCACTGTAGAGTAAAAAAACGAGTGCCAACATCTCCCTCCATAAGCCATTGGACCTTTGCTTTTTGCTTATAGAAATTGGTCTCAGCTTGCTCAAGTTCAGCCAGTTCTAACAGAAGAGCTCTTTCCCTAGGAATGTCTCTCTGACTAGGCAACTCCAGATTCCTCAATTGCTTCTCCTCAAGCTGAGCCCTCTTTTCTAAAACTCTTCGAGAGATATTATCAAAATGGTTCCTGTTGAGTTCCTTAAGCTTTGGCTTTAATCTTTTAAGCTTATTGAACAGTCTATTCATTGGGTCCCCTACTACTTCTTCATGCCAAGATTGCTGGACAATGTCTCTGTAAGAAGGCTGTTGAGTCCAGAAGTTGAAGAACTTGAATGGCTTGGGGTGATTGGTTGGGTTATCTTTAGTAAGTCAAATAATTCCTGGACAGTGGTCAAACTCCCCTTTAGCAAGAAATTCTACATAAGAGTCCGGCAGGATTTGAAGCCAAACTTGATTTATTAAGAAAACTTTCGTTTTAATCACTATTTGTTAAGAAAACTTTCATTTTAGTCGTTCAACGTCTAGCAACATCTGAGCTAGCACACTACCTCATGCACACGTGTCGCGTCTTATTGGCCACAAAAATAAACAAAATAATCTACCTAATAATTTATTATATGTTTGTCAATAAATACTTTTTAGGTTAAATCGAAATTGAAATTACTTATATTTATTTTATAAAATATATTATTTATATATATTATAAAATGTAAAAAACATATTTACAAAAGAATCCATTAAAGTTGTTTCTAGAAATGTAAAATGAGAAAGACGGTGGAACCTCAATGTAAGTTTCACCCAAAATAATTTATTCTCAATAATTTATTAAATATTTGACAAATCTAATGATATATTATTGGATGTGAGTTTGAGCAAATATATTTGACCAATTGACTAAGCTGCTCATTTTTATTTTCTTATATTCTTTTAGGTCATGGGTTTTAGACTCATTCAGAGGACTCTTTCCTTCCCCTAAACTCTCTTTCCCTCTCTTCTAAGTAAGATTAAAATTATAATTAGAATTTGTCAAAAAAAATATTGAATATGGGTTTTGTATGTACCGATGTATTCTCATATATAAGATTAATTACAAAACTATTTAAATAATTTTTTTTGGAAAGCTATTTAAATGATTTTTAAAACAAAAGGTGAGTCATATTAGTTCCAAAGACATGTACATTTTTCATAACCATACACGATACTTTTCCATATGATGAATATCTAAGATAAATAAATTAACCATTAAAATTTAAATACATAAAGGTTAATGAAGTTAAAATATGGTTAGTAAGTATCCTTTGGAAAAAAATTACTTAAGTGCAATGACGGAATTTGGTGTAAAAAAAATTATGGGTCCATTTAAAACTTTAAAGATAATTTGGAAGTTTAAATTAAAATTTTTAAAATATTTTAAAGGGTTCAATTTATATTCTATTTAAAAATATTGGGTCTAATCATTTTTTAAAAGTTTGAGAGGCTTAATGAGAATTTTTAAAAATTATAATTGAGATTTAATTAAATTAATTTCTAAAAAATGTTGGGGCAAATTAATTTTTTTTTAAAAATGTTAAGGACTAAATTTTAATTTCCTAAATTTTGGGACCATAACCCCACAAGTCCCGCCTGTGTTTCGCCATTGCTTAAGTGCTTTTTGGTGATATGAGAAAATAATATGTTAACACAAGATAAACACATACATGAAGTTCACAATAATCGTAGAAGCAACAATAGTTTATTCAAGAAAATAAAACATATCATCGTCTTATTGGTAGACAGTGGCGCAGCAAAAATTTTTATATAATGAGGTTAGAGTAGAGTATAAAATACGAGGATTCTCATACTACTACAATATAAATATTGTTGACCCCATACTCCAACAAATTAAGTGGGGGTCATTCTAATATTTCTTATAAAAATTTTATAATAGTTCTTTAAAAATCTCATTTAACTCTTCGAAAATCTCATACCCTAATAAATTAAGTAATGACAATTGACTCCCTAATTTATATGTGGTTCCGCCACCGTTAGTAGACATTAATTTATTCAATAGAATGACATGTAAACGAGAGATGACATACTAACTTAAAAATCGTTATGTGTTTAAAAGGCTAAGTAATCGAAATAAAATTTTCATTAATGAAAGAGTGAGAAAAAAATTATTTTTGGGTGACAAAATACTATAACATTAAAACTTGAGCGATAGTAATTGATTTTATCATGTTGGTTAAGCATGTAATGGATTGTTCTCTAAGTTTGATGTTTTTAATTAAGTTTCATGTAATGGACAAGGTATCTACCGTCGATAGACGTGACTAATCCCCCGCCTCGTGTGCTCTCACTAAGAGGTAAACGACTGGCCATGAAATGTACTCTATTCCTATAGGTAGGAATCGAACTCCTAACCTCATAATCAAGGGATGAGGTGAGCAACCACCACACCACATCTCATGGTTATAAGTCTTAGTCTTTTAATAACTTATATACATCATGCAGACAAACTGCTCAAATCTGAATCATCTAAGAATAACAATATTTTCTTTTTCACTAAAACCCGAGTTCTATTTTATACATATTTTTTCATTAAAATTTTCGCTATTGTCATGTATGGTGTGTTTGTGTTTGTTGCTATTGCAAGAAGTTACTTATTAGTGAAAACATGATAATTCCGTTTGAGAAATCTAAGTAATGGATAATGAGAATTTTAATTCTATTCCAATCAAAGTTGGGCAATTGGGTAATTCGGGCCGACTCAAATGGGATAAATAAACTTTCGGCCCATAAATGATTCTAATTCTAATCTATGCAACTTATTTTTTTCTCTTTTTTTCAACATGTACAACTTATTTTTTCCACTCACTTGTACTTTAATTTCGTTCATACTAAAAATATACATATACATGTATATACACTAATATCAAACCAATTCATACTAAGCAATATTTTTATAAAATTATTAGAGTGTACAAATTAATTACTCGAGAAAAATATGACAATACAAAAAAAGTTAAAATTCAACCAAACAATTTAAGAAAAATGATAATATATTATCAAAAAAAGAAAGAAAGATGACAACATACAAACAAATATCACCGTCAACGGTGAAAGATAAACACTGTAAACGTTAACATAAAAATGCATATAACAATAATGATAAGTTGAAAAATTAGTTTTATCACAACTCAATTGTAACTATCATTGGTGATAATGCGACTCAACTGTGACTTATCTTTGATGATAACGTCGAATTCAACTTGAAAAAGAGATAAAAAAAGTGCTACAATAACAAATAAAATGTACTTTAAGAACAGAGAAAACGTGTTACAAGAGTATAAAAAATATAATTTTTATTAAAAATGAGAAGATTTATTAAAACAAAATATCACTAAACCTCATATATGCAAAAAATATATAAAAAAAAAGTTAAAATGAAAAGAAAATAGAGAAATAAATTAATAAGGATTATGATAAAATAGGAAACTGTTAAGTTAAAGGTCAACAATATTAGGGTCCGTTTGATTTTAAAAAATATTTTTATTTTTGTTTTTTTTAGAAAATGGTTTTTATTTTCAGTTTTCCAAAAACTAGAAAACGTGTTTGGTTAATAAAAATAAAAATTTGTTTTTAAAAATGAAAGGCATCTAGTTTTTCAAAATAAAAAGGCTTAAAGATCAAACTAGCCCTCAACGAAAAATTAAAAAACCAATTAAGTCCTTATGAATTTTTTATACCCAATTTAACCCTCATAATTCAAATTGCAATCAATCAGGCCCTCAAAATTTAAATTGCGATCAATTTAATCATCATGTAATGTTGATTGTTAACTCACAAACAATCATTAAGATAGTGACACGTGGCACACTTGGAAGTGTCACGTCATAAAATCATAAAAAATAAAAAAATTTAAAAGCATATTTAAAATTAACCCCTCCACAACTACCCACCTTAAAATAGTTTACTAATTAGTTCTCCTCCACAACCACCGTCTTCACTTGGATCCATTGAAACACAGTAGAATTTGCATGGATTAGAGTTAAATCTGACATCTCCAGGTTTTAACATCCATTGAAAACTTGATTTGTATGGATTGGATGAAGACCGAAGACTGTGAGATAGGGGATCTACTGTAGCTATGGTAGTTCTCACGGTGGCGATAACAATTAGGTTTGAGATTTTAATTAAAAATAATAATGAAAGATTAAATTGAAGAAAAAATCAAAACTATGATTGTTTTGAAATAAAAAATCAGTAAACTAGTTAGTAAATCTGAAATGATTAATATTTAGTAAACAAACAATGTGATATAACGGGAACCAAAATGAACAGTATAAATGTGAAAAATTGCTGTTAGATTCATACCATGATGCCTGCAAAAAGTAGCTCTATTATGTTCACGTTATGTGGATTCAAAATTGTTCATGTTCGTGCATGGTTTAGGTCCCCCACATATCATTTTATCGTTAGTAATTAATGAGCTGTAATTTCGGGAATTCTTATTCAAAGCCACTTTGGTTTGGCCGTCGTTTCATAGGAAGATCAGTCACAATTCTTCACGTGCCCCCATCACACGACTCTTTGCCTTGGGAGTAGAGGTTATAATGGGGTCGTTCAAATCGGGCTCAAGTCGAGTCATTTCAGGTCGAGTTAATTTAAATTACGATCAGTTTAGTCCTTCTGTAACGTTAATTGTTATAGTTGAATGTTAACTCACAAACAATCATTAAGATAATGACACGTGGTACACTTGGAAGTGCCATGTCATAAAATCATAAAAAATATAAAAAATCTAAAAAACATATTTAAAATTAACCCTTCACAACTACCCACCTTAATAGTTTGCTAATTACTTCTCCTTCACGGCTATCGTCTTCACTTGGATCTATTGAAACACTGTAGAGTTTGCATGGATTGAAATTAAATCTGATATCTAAAGTTTTAACATCCATTTTCTTTTTAAACACATGGTTTGTTTGTTAAGGACTGCTTATTTTCTGGGAAATTAGTAAAATATCAGTGAAAAACTTGATTTACATGGATTGGAGAAAGACCAAAGACTGTGGGATAGGGGATCTACCGTAGCTATGGTAGGTCTCAAGGTGACGATAACAATGGGGTTTGAGATTTGAATAAAAATATCAATAAAAGACCAAATTGAAAAAAAAAATAAAACTATAATTGTTTTGAAATAAAAAACAGTAAAGGACTAAATTGAGTGTGTTTCGGCTAACGGGGGTTAAATTGGGTGCAAAAAATCTATAATGGCTTAATTGATTTTTTGATTTTTCGTTGAGGACTAATTTGATCTTTAAGCCAAATAAAAATAAACAAATAGTTGCTTAATAAATAATTAAATTAAAATATTAATATTAAATTTTTTTATTATAATAAAAATAAAATATGATTAAATAAATCAAAGTTCTAAAATTGATATTAGAATGATTCGAACCTGGGTTACATAGAGTTAAAATTTAAAACCCTTATTTTCATTTTTTCCACTTTCCTAAAACATTTTCAATAAAAATGGTGAAAACATCTTTTTTATGTTTTCAAAATTTTCACTCATTTTTATTTTTTAAAAATCATTTTCAAATTTTGCAACCAAACATGTTTTCTTCAACATTTTCTATTTTCTAAAAAAATGAAAACGATTGTATTCTCTAGAACCAAACACGCTCTTACTTTCTTAAATAAAGAAATAGGAAGTAAGGGTGTTCAAACGGTTAATTTGGCCGGTGGCTAAACCAAATTAATCGAAAATTTTGACCGTTAATCGAACCAAACTTTTTAGAAAAAATAACTGAACCGAACAAATTTCGATTAATTCGGTCGGTTTTCGAATTAACCAAAATTTATCATTAGTTTTCCTAATCAAAATTATCACACAATAAAAATCCTTGGAAATACTTTTTAGCTCACAAATATAATTTTTATTTAATTTAAACAATATATAAACATAGGTAAAAACATTAAAATTTTAGATTAAACATTAGATTTTTTCATTTGGGTTAGAAGTGGGTTTTAGAATTTTAATGGGTATGAGCTTAATGTATAATATATTTAATTTTTATTATATTTTGGGTAATTCAGTTAATTAATAGATTTCGAATCAAATTAACATATAATTAAACTTTGAAAATTTCTTTAACCGTTCACCGACCGAAAAAGTTCGGTGGCCGATCGTTTAACTGAACTAGTTCGGTTTGGTCGGTTAATTCGATTTAACTGACCATTTGAACACCCCTGATAGGAAGAGCAAAGAAATAAAAACTCTAACCAACTATCAGTTGGTCTAGCTGGATTAAGCATTAGATCCTTAAGCAAGGTCAGAGGTTCGGATCATAGCATTGTGAATAGAAAAATTAGGTTAGAAGGGTCGTCCTCATATTAAACTTATACAAAACTCGATCTGAATTACTCGATCAATGAATCAGATACTAATAGTTAAAAAAAAAAACTCTCCAAGAGGAAGAAAATATCAAATTAGTTTTTTTCTTTAAAAGAAAAAAGGAACAGTGAAGAATTATATTGAAGTTACGTTCACGGCTGAACTATTGTATCAACGCTTTGACTGGTTTCACGAAAACCCGACCGTGGTTTTTTTAATAATGAAATAAAATTTGGAAGAAAAAAAAATTGTTGATAATTTGATAACTTCAATATCTTAAAAAGAAATTAAAAGTTTAGAGTATCAATTATGAACTCAACGAGTAGTTTTAGTAGAAAAGCAGATGATGTTCATCTTAAAAAATACGAGTTCAAATTGTTGTGTTTGTAAAATGTGTGTGCATTGTTAAAGAGCAAAAAAATTAAATTTATGGGGAGAGATATTAATCCAAATGTAGAGACGTAATATCCCGTTGTTTTTTAGATAATAAAATACAATTAAAAGAAAATTTATGTCGATTATTTGGTAGTAGAATTATAAAATGTTTCTATAAACTAAAATAGTTTTCAGATATTTTTCAAATATTCACTTATAAATAAAAAATTATATTTATAAAGAAAATAAATGAAGTGAAATTTATTAGATAAATAATAAATAAAATTTTATTTTGAGAAGGAAAAAAAAACCTAAACACTCTACTTTCCAAGCCTTAATAATTTGATCATTGTGGAAACAAATAACTTTGGGGTAATCCGATTATTGAAAGGTATTGATAGACACAGGGTCTGTCCTGAGATTTCAGAAGTCCGGAGTAAATTAAAAAGTAGGCCTCTAATAATAAGGGTTAAAAAAATTGAATTTTAAAAGTATGTCTTTAATAATAAATATTAAAAAATAATAAATTTTAATAGTATGTCCATAATAACAAATATTTAAAAAAAAAATTAAATTTTAAGAATAAGCCTCGAATAATAAATATTGGGAAAAATTGAGCCTCTAATAATAATTATTGAAAAAATTTAGCCCCCAATAAAAAATATTAAAAGTGAATTTTAAGAGTAGGCCCTTAATAACCGTTATTAAAAAAATAATTTTTAGAGTATGCCCCTAATAAAAAATATTTAAAACAAAAAATTAGCCTCTAATGACAAGTATTGAAAATTTTGAACCTTAAATAACAAGTATAAAAAAATTAGACCACAAATAACAAGTATTGAACAATTTAGACCCTTAATAACAAATATTAAAAAAATAAATTTTAAGAGCAGTCCTCTAGTAACAAATATTGAAAAAATTGATAACAAGTATTGAACAATTTAGACCCTTAATAACAAATATTAAAAAAATAAATTTTAAGAGCAGTCCTCTAGTAACAAATATTGAAAAAATTGAATTTTAAGAGTAGGTCCTAATAACAAATATCAGAAAAAAAAATGAGCATCTAATAACAAGTATTTTAAAAAAAGTGGCCCCAAATAACAAGTATTAAAAAAAATTGGACCATAATAACAAATATTAAAAAATAAATTTTAAGAGTAGTTCCTAATAACAAATATTGAGAAAACAACTGAGTCTCTAATAACGATTATTGAAAAAATGAGCTGCAAACAACAAGTATTAAAAAAACGAACCCCTAATATTAGAAAAAAAAATTAAATTACCATTAAAATCTCAACTATGAAACTAAAACTAATGTTTAGACTAAATAAATTTTTTTAATTAGAGATATTAGACTCCATTAATAAATATTTAAATTTTAAAAAAACTATATATATAATTAAAAAATATAAAAAAATTAATTAGGCATTTATTATTTTTTAAAATTTTATATTTGGTCATAATTTGCAATACTTTGGAGTCCAATGAAATGATGCATACCTAACAGCAAATAATATTGCTGCCGTAGCCAACTGGTCATAAATCTTTGCTTTTAAAAATATAATATATAATTATTTGGCAAATGTCAATTTCAACAGCATAACTTCAACTTTAACCCCTTGAGAAATTTGTACCAATAAAACAAGAATTTAAGTAATGCAATAATTCAACAAAAACTTCTAAGCAAAAAACAATATTTAAAGATTTCGCATAGATGTTACAGAATACAAATGCCCATAATAATTTGAAAAATAAACACTTTTAATCTAACTTTCGTGTTTTTTTTCAAAAACATTACATACACCCATTGACATTTAATCCATTACGAACATCGAACATCATCATGTTGCCGCAGTAACTGTCTCTTTCGATGTCTTCGGTAATGCTGCTGGTGGTACCGTTGTTGTTCACATACGTGTTCGACGACGAATTCAACGGCGTCGAGCTTGAAGACGGTGTCGATAAAAGCGATCCCAAGGGATTCAGGGACAGAACGTTGTCGGTTAAACACGCCGGGTTTTGATCGGCTGAAGAGGTGATGATTGACTGATTCGAATAGTAGTAGTAGCCATAGTTTTGCATGGGAAGAAAACCCTTTGAATAGTTATTGACATTATCGTCTAATTGCCACAGATTTGGTAGGGTATTTGCGGTGGAATTTGCAGGAAAATTAGAGCAAATTTGAACTGGATTCTGGAATTGGTTTCCCTGGTAAGATTCGACCTGGTTTTGGCACTGGAAACTGCCTATCTGGTTTTGTACTTGTATATTTTCAGGGTTACTATTCTCCATGTTTTTGTTCGGGGCTGACATGAAAGCAGTGGCTAAGCTGAGGAGATTAGGGTTGAACATTGGTCCGATATTCCCGACCAAACCAGTTGGATTTAGGACAGAATTGTACAGAGATAAACCGAGAAGCGATGAGAGTTCGAGAAGATCGAGTCGAGGAGTATGGGTCACGGGATCGATCCCCCTTCTCAATAGTTTTTTCTTGATGTGAGTGTTCCAATAGTTTTTAATTTCGTTATCCGTTCTTCCAGGCAACCGAGCAGCAATGGCAGACCACCTAAATTTAAAACAAAAAAAAAACAGTAAATCAAACATTAAGGACGGAATTAAAATCAAATAATGAGAAGGACAAAAATTTATTAAACTTTTAAATTTAAAAATTTAACGGGACAAAAGGCTTATTTAACTAATATTTAGACTAAAAAAACTTAAAATTCTATTATGTCAAAATTTTTGAAAGGAATAAACACAATTCTATAAAACAAACATCAAGTTTCGTTGACTTTGCTCATGTTTATAATAAGTCCATAAGTAGTAGTTAAATCATTCCTAATATAATAAAAAAATTATAGAGCATCAAACTCCTTATTATTCGATTTAAGACAATATATTATTAGTAATAAACACTTACTTGTTTCCTAAAACACTGTGTAATTGTATTATAATTTCGTCTTCCTCGAGTGAGAACTTCCCCCTCTTGATATCAGGCCGTAAGTAATTAGTCCATCGAAGCCTGCAACTCTTTCCGCACCTCTTTAACCCTACAAAAAAAAAAACCCGAAACTCGATTTTAATCGCGCTAACGTAACGGAAAAGAAACACGAATTCGAACACTCGATTCGATGGTGCTAAGTATGTTTCGGATGTACCTGCATTTTTGGGGAGGGTGCGCCATCTGCCATGGCCATGTTTCTGAATATAATCGACCAGGTTTTGATCTTCTTCAGCAGTCCATGGACCTTTCTTCAACCCATTCTTGTCGGAGCCGGGAGATTTACCCATTTCTAAATATATCTTTGAAGATAGCCTTAAAAGTTTCCCTTTTTGTTTCAGAAAAAGAAAAACTTTGTAAGAAAGAAATGTGAAAAGCTTGGAAACCGAAGTAAGATAATGCATGGAGAAAGGAGATATAAATAGAGGGGAAGACAAGGGAAAAATACAATGGGGGAAGTCAATAGGATTTGGTACCGCCCAATTGAAACGTGTCTTCTTACGAGGAAAAAGAACACATGGCACGTAAAGACATATTCAAACAGTACTCGTCTTTATAGTCCCTTTATTACCTTTGTACTACGTAAGAACAAACCTATGGGGTTTGGACTTTAAATTTCCACACGAATTTGATGTGAAATATATTTGATATATTAGAAAAAAATAATGTCATTAAAATTTAAGAGAGGTATATTTCATTTTTTTAATTTGTTAGATATAAATTATTCTTGCGATAGATATAAAAGTATTTAAAATTTGATTCATATGTTTTAAATTATTTTATGTTATATTTAAATTAACAATTAACACTCAAACTGACTGTTAAATTTGACAAAATGACCTACTTGATAAGATATAAATACTCTTAAAACTAAATTAGAACATTTTGAAATATGAGGATCAATTTGAAATCTAAACTACAATTTAATAACGCCTACTTGAATTAAACCTTAGAAATAAAAAATTGTATCATGATTCATAAAATAAATAAATTTTATCACGCTTAGGATGCGGGTAAACAAAAACATTTTATGCAAAAAAAAAAATATTTTTTAGAATTATTTAATAAATAATCAAAGGTAGAATGGTAAAAATTAGAGGCGGATCGTTATGGGAGTCAGGTTAGCCCTTACTCCACCAGAATTTTAAAATTTTAAAGTTTAATCTTTTAAAAATTTAAAAATATTAATCTAGCCCCTAAAAATTTAATTTTTTATTATATTTAAAATTTTATAAATACTTTTAATTAAATCTCCTTCTAAAATTTAAAAATTCTAACCGGTACCCACATCTTGATATAGAAGTGTAAATTTGTAACAAAGTAGGAATTGGTCGGAAATACGGTTTTCTGAAGCCGAAAGAATAAAAATAAAATCAAGATTTAGTTAAAATAATTAATAAATTGTAGATATTAGATTTTTGTCTCTTCTAAATTTGGTCAAGGGCGCTTGTTTCTGTCTCCAATCCTAGAACAGGTAGACAGATGTTAAGATAATAAATAAATAAATAAATAAATAAATTTTCCTCCAAATTGATTATTTATTTATTAATTTACTCTTAGTCAAGTATTATAGCTGTATCCAACATTTTCTTGGCACGTGCTATTACAGGAGATGGATGAAGCGGAGAGACTCTCGTCACTCGTTGCATGGCTCAGTTGAGAGGCTCATTTACTCCAGCCGGCTCAGCTCATCCTAATTTCATCTCACTATTCTTATTTCTTAATAACATATATAACAGCTTGATTAATTCGTGTGTTCGAACATATTTAAACGAATATAAATCTTCAATTTAAGATTTAAAAAGAGATTATAAATAGTTTAAACATTGTAAATATATACACGCACTATATTTGATATCTCCTAATCTTGTTTCGTAGACAGGGACGAAGTTATATGATGCCTTAGGGAATTGGGGTATCCCACAATTTTTTATTAAAAATTATAAAGGGGTTTATTATCTATTTGAACTTTAATTTTTAATTCATTTGAACTTTGTCCCTTTCATTTTTATAGTTAATTACAGTTTCCCTCCTAATCTTGATTTTATAGTTAATTACAAACCTTTACTCTAATAGAGATCCTCATGAGTTTAACATTACGTAGATACAGAGGAAATCAATATCATTGGCTGGATGGTGCATGTATCCTAACTTTTAAAAATTATTTTTATAAATAATTTAAAAACTGTTAATTTTATGCGAAGAATTTAATTAAATCGACGAGACATTTATTTAAAATTTAATGTGATAGTTTAATTGAAATGGCATGTTACTTGACTGATTGAAAAAAGTTACATTTATTTTGATTCAATATTATATTCTATTCATCGGTTAAATACGACGGTTTAAGTTCTTAAATTACAACAAATCAAGTGATTATGTAACTTATTTAATTAACAAGTCAAGTGATTATGTAACAAATCAATTGATTATGTATCCAAACTTTTCCCTAATCTTTTCCCTAGCCGCTCGATAATTCTTTCCCCTAGCGCCTCAAGTTTTGTTTTGTAGCCGACGGCAACACCGATTTTTATTTTTATTTTTTTAATAAAATAATTTTGTCTTTGTTACACGATTTTTTTGCATTTATGGCACGTTTATCTCTGTCTATTGGCATGTTTAACTCTGTCTATTGGCATGTTTATCTCTGTCTTTTGGCATGTTTTGTTCTACTCCTTCGGCCGTTTTGGTCGTTCGTTATTTTATGTTTTTACCGGGGCTGGATTTGACGACGCCACGACTGATCAAGACGGCGCTTATTTGTAATCCTGCTGATCTTCCCTGCTCTGGACCTTCGGTTTAAATTTGGATACGCGGTTTGCGCTTGTAAAGAGTTTCTCACGATGCTCGGCTTTGATTTGCGTTTTCTCGATGGTCTATCAATAGCTTCATCCCCTTTTGTGGTTCGTTTTGCCGATGCAGTCATATTTTATATCTATTTTTCGATCAAGAATTTGAATGGGTTCATAACTTTTTTATGTATAGTTCATGTCTGATTTAAAGTGGCTAATTTTAAGAGAATATTTAAATTATGTATTCTTATAACTGTTATAGATTTATGAGTGGGATCTGAGAACGATTCCAATGGTAAAAAAATCAATCATATTGAAGTGGAAAGTGACTGCCGCATGCGGCGATATTAAAGAGTCAAAGATTTTATGTAGACTAAAAATGGCGACGTGGTTGTCATTTGCTATTGTCACAGACCGCAAACCCGCGACCGAGACAAGTGCAACCATGGCAGCCCAAGCCTATCTCTACAGCATTTTTGGCTTGCCAAATGGCCCAGGGAAGCTGGCCTTTTACCATGGTGAAATGAGCAAGCTGAGAATTTACCATGGTGAAAATCGATAAGGCATCTTACTTATCATTTTTGTGCTTATTTGTAAAGATAATTCTCACTTTATCTCTTATTTGAAATTCAAATGTTGTAGATAGGATAGGCTCTCATCTGGACCATTGATCCATTGTAATCTTGATCGTTGATTGTACTGAGCTCTCACTATAAAAGGAGGCTCAACCCATGTCATTTCATCATTCATTCATTCATCACTTACTTCAGTTTGTAAGCTTTTACCCAGAGTAATACAACTCAGTATTCACTCACTTTCTCTTTTTCTTTTGCCATCGTATTTCTTTTGTTTCGCAGCGATTTCTAAGTATTCCTACTTAGGAGTTTTTCAGGTGACTTAGCCCAGTTTTCAACCGAGAAAGCAACTAAGACCGCACGGTTGTCTAGCAGAAGACTAGCCCCGTGTCAAGTGGTATCAAAGCGAGGTTTTTCTGAGAAGCTGTTGATTCGAGATGGCACGTGATGGAGAGAACACTGTAGTGAAGAAGGGTGCAGAAGCCACAACTGACAAATCCAATAGGGGTTCGTCGGAGGACATGATCACATCGATCCAGGGAAGGGTTACCAAGCTTGAAGAATCCATGGCAGAGGCCAAGGCGACGTTGGAATCGTTGGAGTCGATGGACGTTGAGAAGTTGAGTTCGTTGGATTTCAAAAAGCTCGAGTCCTTAGAGGGAATTCGGGATGATGTTCAGGAGGCTCTTAATGACAGCTGTCCGTTTCGTTAAAAAACAAGGTTTTCGAAGTGTTTGTGATTGTCTTTCGGGTATTAAAATATTCATTCCGTGGGGTTTTAAAAACCGCATTTTATTTAGAAATTGGAGTCGCCACCGGCCACTTAGGTAGGTCGGACACCATAAAACCAGAGATTCAAAAACTGTTGAGTTCGGGAGTCGGTTACGGATGGGGAAGGATTAGCACCCCCACACCGCCCAAAATTGGTACTTTAATAATTACCGCTTTATTAATGTTAGATTTTCCAAATTAAAGTGACGATTAAGTTAAGATTCGGTTATAAGTGCGAGTGGATTTTAAAGGCCCCGTTATCCGAGAGTAAACGCCCAACCACTATCACTACGCCTGATACTGGCCCCGTTTACGCTCGGATAAAAAGGCACCGCATTGACATTATATATTCCATTATGCAAACTTAGTGAGCAAAATTTAAAATATGGCAAATAATTTAAATACAATACAAATAAATATTAACATAATAGAATACTAATCTAACATAAATAAAATACTAGTCTAAAATATACATACATAAATATTAATCTAACTCATAAATAAAAACAAATTTAACATAAATAAAATGCTAACATTCATAAATATTAATCTAAAACACAAATAAAAACGAATCTAACATAAATAAAATATTAATCTAAAACATAAATTTAAAACATAAATGAATACTAATCTAACACATAAATAAAAACGAATCTAACATAAATGAATATTAATTTAAAACATAAATTAATTTTTATTATTATCTTTTTATTATTTTTTGATTTTTTTATTAATTTTATATTAATAATATTACTATTAAAATAACACTAATAACACTAAAACCCGGTCAAAAATGAGTGATTATAGTTGCCCCTCTTTGCTTGTTCTTATGAAACGAGGACAAAGCAAAGATCAAAAGCACTCATTTTTGACCTACTTCCTCGTCTTTGGCTTCAGAATCATGTGTTCTTCTGGAACTCGTCGCTCTTCCTTAGCTGAATCTTCAGGCTCGTAAGTCTTTCCTATATAGAACTTTTTCACCTTCCGATCTTGGAGCTACGGGCTCTTCCTATATAGAACATTTCGCTTTCTCAGGTGGATCCTTCGGACTAAAAGTTCTTCCTATATAGAACTTTTTTTACCTTGAAATCATGGAGTTAGGGCTCTTCCTATATAGAACCTTTCACTCTGAGACGGTAAAGCTTGGAGTCCTTCCTATATAGAACTCTTCGCCTTCAACGCTGGTTTCTCCTATATAAAACCTTCTGCGTCACAGATGAATTCTTTCGACTTAGAGTTCTTCCTATATAGAACTGTTAGTCTTCAAACCCTGGAGCCGCAAGTCCTTCCTATATAGAACTCTTAGCTTCTAAAATCTCAGAGTTACACGTTCTTCCTATATAGAACCTTTCACTATAAGACAGTAAAGCTCGGAGCCCTTCCCATATAGAACTCTTTGCCTTCAACACAGCGGGTTTTCCCTGCATAAAACCTTTTGTGTCATGGGTGAATTCCTTCAGCTGGGAGTTCTTCCTTTATAGAACTGCTAGTCTTCACCCTAGAGCCGCAAGCTCTTCCTATATAAAACTTTCAGCTCCTGAAGCCTCGGAGTGGCAGATTCTTCCTACATAGAACCTCTCGCTACGGGAGTTTGAAAATATAAGCCCTTCCTATATAGAACCTTTCTCTTCGAATTTTTCTTTTCTCTTTTTCCTTTTTTATTTTTTTTTCTTTTTTCCTCTTTTTCTGCTCTTTTTCTTTTTCTCTCTTTTTATTTTTTCTCTTATCTTTTTTTCTATCTCTTTTTCATTCTCTTTTTCTTTTTTTTACAAGGCTGTTGATATCTTTGGACGTACGCTACTAAGGCTGCCGCATCATGCCCAAAGGACTTACTAATAGCCCGAATGACTTATCACCATGCTCGAAAGACTTACTGGTGGCCCGAAGGACTTAACACCGTACCCGAAGGACTTACCGATGACCCGAAGGATTTAACATCTAGGCCTCACGCTGCTATGGCTGCCGATTTTTCTGGACTCACGCTACTAAGAATGCCGCATCATGCCCGAAGGACTTACTGATGGCCCGAAGGACTTATCACCATGCTCGAAAGACTTACTGGTGGCCCGAAGGACTTAACACCGTGCCCGGAGGACTTACCGATGACCCGAATGATTTAACATCTGGGTCTCACCCTGCTATGGCTACCGATCTTTCTGGACTCACGCTACTAAGGCTGCCACATCATGCCCGAAGGACTTATTGATGGCCCAAAGGACTTATCACCATGCTAGAAAGACTTACTGGTGGCCCGAAGGACTTAACACCGTGCCCGAAGGACTTACCGATGACCCGAAGGATTTAACATCTGGCCTCACGCCGCTGTGGCTGTCGTCATCTTTCCTTTCTTTAGTAAATTCTTTGACAATTCTTTAAATACCTGTCTAGAAACAAGCAAAAATTGACATGCCTCTATCTATATGATGCATGCAATGTCGTGCATTTTTTCTTCTTCTCTTTTTCTTCTTTCTTTTCTTTATTTTTTTTAATTTCTTCTTATTTTCTTTTTCACTTTTTCTCTTCTTTTTTTCTCTCTTTTTTCCTTCAATTTCTTCTTATTTTTTTCTTTTCTTTTTTCTTCTTACTCTCTTTCTTTCTCTTTTTTTCTTTTTCTTTTTTTCTCTTTTTTTCTTTCAGACCTTTTTTGTTCTAAAGTCTTAACCCTGCAAGGTCGTTCCTCAGATTTCTTCATCTCTTTACTTCTTCACTGTATGCTCTTAAATTTTCGTTTGATCAATCACTTCGAATCTAGATTAACATACTTTCAAACCTTTTGTGCGGAAGGCTTTTTTGTCTTTGGGGTTATCACCCGTTTTTATAAATGATCTTCTGGTTCTTATATTATTCTTCTAGGAACCTTTGTCATCTTCTTTGCTTGCCGTTGCACCATTCAACCACGGGCTCCACTGCTTTGAATTTTCTAACCCATCATACAGAGCCTTGATCTATTTCTAGTCACCAGGGTGAGCCAAAATGCTTTCATCCTTTTAGCTCATCCTTGATCTTCTCATAGCATTTCGACGGGAACTAACTCTCGGTCCCTATGCTTTAAATCTCATCATCATTCATTTTTAAAGTAATGCAAAAGGCAATTTACTTGTGCATATTTCAAAAAAAATAATGTTTGTTTGAAAAGATAACAGTCATTTTGAAAATCACAACTTGGAGGGGATACCAAACATCTTGAAAACATTGTTTGGAACAAATGGTAAACATATTTTTTCTTTTCCTTTTTTTAAGGACCAAACATTTTTTTTTAAAATTAATGTTTGGAGAATGGTAAACAAAATTCGAAGTATATTTCCAAACATTTAAAAAACTAATGTTTGGGGGAAATGGTAAACATGTTTGCCCCCGAAATATCAAACACCATAGCGCATCTACTTCAAGTTGCCAGAGATCAACTCTAATGAAGCACATATTTAGAAGATCTTGACCATTGTGGAGATATATTCCAATGTATAGTTTCTTCTGGTCTAATATGCTTTTGAGAGGAATAACCCTACCTAGTTTCTACCCCGTTTAAGGTGGCTCTCTTAATCTCACTATCTCATCATGCCCCATCCTTCCCTCATTTGGGTGTCGATCAAGCACTTCGAAGTTTGACGTTCCTTGAAGCAAAGTTAACCCTTATAGGCGGAATGAAATCTGAAGACATTCTCATTCAACTTGGATATATATGGATGACCAGAATGGTCTTTGGGGGCTTGTAATGTAGGCCTTTGGTTTATGGTTAAGTGAAACAGTATTTCTGTACTTGTGTAACTTGGATATGCCCATTATTCCTTCCCTTTTTTTGGATCACTTTATACTGCCCGTTTTCAGGTTTTCACCCTAGAGTTCATTTCCTTTCTTTTTACCGGAGGCTGCCTTACATTCTGGCTATATACTAATGTTCGTTTTCTGTTCAAGAATGTTTGATCCTCCAAAACTCCTCGAAACTGAGATTTCTTGAATAAAGGCCTACGAATACATTTCTGGGAATTCTTGTGATTGGCATGCCCGGATGAAATATTATTCTTTCTTTCTTCTTTTCTCTTTTTTTTCTTTTCTTCTTTTTCACTTTTTTCTCTTGGATCGCTCTAAACTGCTCATTTTTAGGTTTTCACCCTAGAGGTCACTTCCTTCAGTGTATTTTGGTTGGACATTGATGCCAACAGGCTCAGGCAGACTACTCTTTTTCTTCATTTTCAGGATCACTCTAGACTGCCCATTTTTGGGTTTTCACCCTAGAGGTCATTTCTTTTTTCGAAATTGGCAATCTTCGGGCCGACTTGTCTTGACTTGGCTTCAATTCGAGCTTCTATACTAATTTTCAAAACTGATATTTACTTGAAATGTGGATTCCTTGTGTCTCTTGCTCATAGTTGAAGTCTCGTTCTTGTATTGTTTGATCTGTGTGTGAAGCATATATAGTATTCTTTATTTCTCTGTTTCTTTTTTCCTTTTTCTTTTTTTCTTCCTTTTTTCTCTCTCTCTTTTTCTTTTTATTCTTTTATTTATTTTTTTCTTTTTTTCTTTTTTTGTTTTTTGTTTTAGACTGCCCATTTTGGGTTTTTAGCCTTGAATATCTTTCTTCTTATTCGAGTCTATGAATGTATCCTCGAATCAACACGTATATATACTGGGTATTGATGCTATCTTCCACTCGAAGTTAATTGCCTCTCTGCAGCTCTTCTGATATTTACTCGATCTGGATTGCTTCGGCCTTCTGATTGCCATTTCTCTTCTTTTCTTTGGTTTTTCGTTTGGACATATCCTTGTTTTCAACCACTTTCTTCTGATGATTTTCTGATCTTTGTATCCAATCTGTCTGGTATCATCTTTGTCTTCTGGTAAAGTAAAAGAATAACATTCGTCGTCACATTCGCAGATGTCCTGAGAAAGCCTTCAAGGGGTAGAGGTTTAGGGTCAACTCTCGTTTCAAAGATCTTAAACGACAAGTGCCTAAGAAGATAAATTCCTAAAATGGGAACTGCCCATTGTCTAGACACTCGCTTTGTTCCTCTGTTCGCCTAAGTAAACTAGCAGATACTCACATTTACAGTATCCCCACAATATTCAATCTCTTCTAAATATATGCAACTTAGAGTTGATATTTGGATCTAAAGCAAATGTACTGTTGCATTCAAAATTTGAGGACCTGGTATAGAAATGATATATACATATATCCATTCAAAAATGTGTGTATATGCATATGGGAGAACAAAAACTACCCCATAAAAACAAAATGTTTAAAGAATCAAGAATGTAAAAATGCTTTCTAAATGAAAATGTGATTTTTAATTAAAAAAATGTCTGTTTGAGAGTGTTTTCAAAGCATTGAGAATTTCTTTGCGAACTGATGGGAAAACCATAGGGACCTCCGGACTACCTCCCGAGTACTAACTCATTCCGGTTCTTTGTAGTGTAGGCTTGCCTCTTCTCTTATTTTTCCACTGCTGGATCAACTCTCTCATCATGACTCCCTCGTCAACCAGCTTCTTGATTTTTTTCTATTAACGACCCCAAATTTCTTAGTGTCATGCCCCGACACCTCAATGTAGAACTCACATATACTGTATGGATCAAAATTGTGAGCAGATGAGCTGGGCGTAATCTTTATCAGCCTTTAGGTAAGGTACTAACCCTTGACCAGATGAGGTCATATGTCTGAGATGGAATACTCCGAATATCTCTAAATATGTACTTGTTCGAGGAATTTTTCTCGGTGATTCGGAGGAATCTGCCTGTCTTATTCTCTTACGGTTACGAGAACCTTCGAAAGTGGTACCCATTTATCTCTTTCTTTCCTTCTGCTCCTAGGCATGTCTGGTCTGTTAAACTTAGGTCCCGGAGTGCATGTTCGATTCTCTCTCCGACTGTCATGAAGTCCTCAAAGCTGGTATTCATTTTCCCGAGCACCTTATCAAAGAAGAAATAAAAAAGGTGGAATAGAAGTCACTTTCCACTTCATCTACGGGAGGCTGCACCTGGGTCGCTAAACACATATACCTCAAAGCACATTCCTTGAAGCTTTCATCATGTTTCATCTTCGTACCCTGGAGATGCTGATGACTTGGTGCTAGGTCCAAAGCATATCATATCACGGTAGGTCCTACTAGATTGTCGGAGAAGTAGTGGATCAGCAATTTTTCAACGCAGCCCTCCATCTTTTTGCAGAATATGGTCGAGTGAATCTTGGGGCATCTTGTTCCGTTATCATGCGCAAATCTGGGAATCTGGAGGAACGACCAAATCAGGGTTCAAACAGAGCTTTCTTGCATTTAAAGGCATCAAACTTCTTTTTTTCTCTCTTTTCTCTCGAGTCCATCTTCTAACTGCTCGAATCTTGATTTTTGAGTGTGTTCAATTCTTTTATTCACGATAAAATTCTAATTATTCTTTGGATTACCCCCAAAAATTTTATGTAAGGTAATGATAATGATATGTAAAATATGTCACGACTGTACAATGTAATGCAATGCAATGCAATCCTAAAATATAAACATGAATGCAGTAAGGTATTGATTCCAAAAGTGATCCCCTTAGAACGACGTTCATTGAGGCCAAAAGGTTTCATTATATCAGATATTAGATATTTACAGTTACTGATAAGCTTCAGTGCCTACTTTCTTAACTTCATCCAGTAGTCCGGTCAGCTTGCCTTCAGGCTCCAACACTTGGTCCATATTCTGACTAAGCCTGCCACCTTGTTGAGCCGCCTTACCTACTCGGGTAATATCGATCTTCGGGTCTTCATCTATCCCATGCTTAGTCTTTCGCAGCTTGGAAGTTGTCATTTCCTACTGAAGAGTGTTGGATTGTCATTGCTCTGTCGTAAACTTGTTTCCAAAACTCTTGTTAATAGCTAAGTTATTCTGTAGCTCATCTTTGGAGACTGTCGTACCTATTCCGAATTTCCTCAAACTTACTTGATAACAACCTTACTTGATTCTTGATTGACTAGTTTCTTTTCTTCCAATATTATGAGTCGTCCTTCAACTGAACAACACCGTTCATTTACTCTTTAAAGGTGACCCAATCTGATATTCTTAAACACTCAGTAGAGCTTCTGGTGATCATTCTAAAAATTCAATTTTATCAAAGTTATCTCTCTTATCTGAGCTGGCTGAACTCGAAAGAATATCCCTCTCATGGGATGCCCCTATCTCTGATCTTCAAATTTAACTCGCTTGAGTGACCCACTTCGGCATTACTTGAACTTTGTCATGGATATCGATTCTTCATCGACTTTGCCCCTCGGGTGATTATTAGCTTACTATAGAATTGGGGAACTCCGTCTTTGAAACCCAAAATTCTCATCGTGATAAGATATTGAACTTGTTTCTCAGGGCCCCACAATCCTCAATACTGTGACCCAAACTTCCTAAACGGTGTCGTAATCTTTCGGATAAGACTGTCTCTTTGCTAGAGACTTCATCGAGGTAATAAGGCTCTTCACGATGAACATTAGTAGTAGTTTGGTGTACCTTACAGGAATCAAGATGTACTTTTCATTACTTGCTTCTCGGGTTTCTTCTGGACCGAGCTCTACTTTTTTGAAAGCCTAACTCAGACATACATTCCGCCTATTTACTGATGCGGATCACAAAAGGGTTCAATTTGTCGTATTTAGCTGGCTTAGAGGTAGAATTCTGAATATCACACTTTCTATTCTGATCCTTAATCGGTTCTTCTTTCGATTCGATGGATCGCTTACTTTTCGTCAAAGTATTCATCTGATTCATCACGTCTTCCTTCTGCTTCTTTCAACTCTTGCACTTTACTTTGCTCATTACCAGTACCGTGTCTCCTTACCGTGTCTGACCTGAAGTCTTCAGATGGTTCCTCTTCTATTGTCTCCGATCTTGTTTTGGGACAAAACCCTGGATCCGTGCCCTCTAATATCTGACCAGACGACCCTTTGCCAATTATGAACGATTTCTAAGGGTTGAGGAACCACTTCGGGAATCAATACCCTATAAATGCGAGAATGCATGCAAATGCGATGTTGATTCTCGAACAGTCTTTAAAAAACTTTCAATAGAGAAAATATCTGTTTGTCATAACTTAATAATAAATTACAGGTAACACTTGGATTTATTCTGGAGACCTTGACTTCGGAAAGTAAAACCTGTGCTCCACGTCTCGACTTTATCTTCAGGATGATGGATGACTTCGTCTTCTCCTTTTATTCTATTTCCATGGACTCGTGACATCCTGATCTTTATTTTTGTGGCTTCTGAAAAGGACATCAACAAGTGCAGGCATAATGCAGACAAGATCTTTTCTTTTGTAGATCTGGGTGCAAACGAATAATATGTCTAAACAGGGATGGATTCTATCGGTCCTAGGGGAGTACTTTTAAATTTTTAGGGTTTAAATTAAAATTCTCAAAGATCATTTGGTTTAAAAATTTCCCTCTTTTTTTATTATCAAAAAGTTTTAACTTACTTAAAAATGAAACTTTTAGGTTTCTTTTTGTTATTATTATTATTCTGAAAGTTTTATGAGGGAAAAAGATTCAAAGCAAAATAATAATATTTTCAATTTTTTTTTAAATGAGTTAAATTAAAATCTGAGATTTTTACAAAATGGTCCAATGTGAAGATTTAAAATTGGGGTTCTGTGGCCCTGACTAAATCTTCTGCGTCGCACGTGCCTTACTATCGTATTGTCTTTTTTCTCGATTGATCTTTGCTCGGCCTAACTTGATACTGTAATATTATCGTTTCTGGCAAAGCAGACTTTTTTCTATTTTTAAAGTCTTTTAATGAACTTTTCTTGAATCAACACCATGTCATGATATGCAACATGAATGCAAATAAAGACGTTGATTCCGCTGGTAATCACCATTTCGAACGACTTTCATGGGAATTAAAGGGTCCAGGTTACAAAAATGGTCCATATTACAAAAGGAGTCACTATTACAAAAAGAGTCCCTATTACAAAAAGTCTTAATTACACAACAAAGTTCTACACGTAAGCCCTAGCTCTACCTCCTAGCTCCTCGATAGCTATGAGCAACTTGATAAACCTTGGTGCTTCTTCCATGTTCGGGGTTACGAAAGGTCGGAGAGTCACGGCTTCGGTAGCTAAGTCATTCACACACCTTGTAGCTCGTTGTATGTCCACTATCAGGGTCTCGTGTGTATACTTTGGCACTATACGCATCCTTGGCAAATTATTAGCTCGGATCTGTTGATTAATCTCTGACCAATGTCGCACGACTGGATCGATGTCGTCCTTCTTAAGACACATTTTTTCCATGATGAAAGATTTTCTAATTGGGCAAACCACTTGAATCAACGCCTCTATATAATGTGGATGCAATGATAATGCAACAAAAGTATGTGTAAAATAAAAACAAAAATAAAACACGAAAAGAAATGAGTTAGTACCGGATACATAAATAAAGGGCAAATTAAATAAGGTAAACAAACAAAACAACCCTATTTATCCAGTCTAAAACACCTAAGGTTATCCGTATGGCTCTAACATGGTGGGTTTCTATGTTCTCTACATGCAGTGTTGGTGCTAGGAGGTACCCGAATTGTCCTTGTTGTCCCCTACTAAGGGTAGCAAGGCCCTCGATCATCACCCATTATAGGCTTCTTTCAACTGGGTTCAATTTAGGGTGACCCATTCGCTTATGCCTGCACGAAGGAACGATATCCTTACGAAAGCATAAGGTACTCGACCCCCGAAGGTACTTGCTAGGCCTACACAGGAGAACGATATCTCCACGAAAGCATTAGCGTTTTCCCCAACTTAAAAAAACGGGTTTATATGCCATATTTTAAATGCGTTAAAATAAACGCGCACTTATAACCAAATTTTAATTTAATCGTCATTTTAATCCGGAAAGTTTAATATTATTAAAGCGGTAATTATTTGAAAAAGCTTGATTCTCTTTTTTTAAAAAAAACAAAAAAATATCCCCAGCGGAGTCGCCATCTGTAGCGATGTCCGTTTCGCTAAAAATACCGAGTTTTCAAGGTGTTTATTGTCTTTCGGATAAAAATATTTATTCCGTGGGGTTTTTTAAAAATACCGTATTTTATTTAAGAAATTAGAGTCGCCACTGGCCACTTAGGTAGGTCGGACACCATAAAACCAGAGATTCAAAAACTTTGGGTTCGAGAGTCGGTTACGGATGGGGAAGGATTGGCACCCCCACACCGCCCAAAATTGGTACTTTAGTAATTACTGCTTTATTAATATTAGATTTTCCAGATTAAAGTGACGATTAAATTAAAATTTGGTTATAAGTGCGAGTAAAATTTAAAGGCCCTATTATCCGAGAGTAAACGCCCAACCACCATCACTACGCCTGATACTAGCCTCGTTTACGCTCGGATAAAAGGACACCGCATTGACAATTAATAGATTTTGACATGCAATCTTAAAAAAACATGGCAAATATAAATAAATATATTATGATAAAAATATAAATAAATACTAACATAATAAAATACTAATATGACATAAGAAAAAAATACTAATCTAAAACATACATACATAAATATTAATCTAACTCATAAATAAAAATATATCTAACATGAATAAAATGCTAACATTCATAAATATTAACCTAACACATAAATAAGAACAAATTTAACATAAATAAAATATTAATATAAAACATAAATTCAAAACATAATAAATACTAATCTAAAACATAAATAAACATACAAACTAAAAACACAATTTTAAATTAACTACTACTTCATTAAATCATAAAAATTACAACATAAATAAAAAGGAAAGAAAATATACCTAACTAGGAGCTCGAATGACGAACCCCACCGAGATCTACCACGACCTCTTCGAAAATATTAACTAGATCGGACCTAAAATAGGACCCCGATCGAGCCGGTTAGGACCGAGGGCACTGCAGTTTCTTTATGTTCTTGTTTGCTGCTCCATGCAGTTTCTTTCTTCTTTTTACTTTTTAATTTTTTTAATTAATAATAATATATTTTTTCTATTATTATTTTTTATTTTTCATTAATTTTATATTAATAATAATAATATTAAAATAATACTAATAACACTAAAACCCGGTCAAAAATGAGTGATTACAGATGGATGTGAAGATGTCTAAGCGTGGCGATGCCTTAGAGGCCATGGTGGTTGCTCTAAGGGGTGAGGTTGAGGAGCTCAAGGCAAAGAGTTCTAAGTCCGAGAAAGATGAACTGAAGAAGGAAGTGGAGCTGCTCAAAACCGAGTTGCTTGTGCTGAAAGCTGCGATTGCGAATAGTGTGACTGTTACAGCGCCTAGAACCTCGAGAGATATCCCCAAACCAGAAAAGTTCAAGGGGACGAGGTCCGCCCAGGAAATGGAGAATTTCTTTTGGGGAATGGAGCAATACTTCAAAGCCGTGGGCATCGAGAAAGATGCTAGGAAGGTAAGCATTGCAAGTATTTACTTAATTAATCTTGCACAAACGTGGTGGCGACGTAGGTGCGAAGATGTGAAGCGTGGGAACACTGCCATCGAGACTTGGAAGGAGTTCCAAGAAGAGTTCAAGGAACAGTTCTATCCTCTTTATGCTGAAGATGAGGCACGGTCAAAGCTGAGACGACTCAGGCAAGAAGATGCCAAGTCTTTGAGGGACCATGTTCGAAAGTTCGTGGAGTTGAGTTTGCAGGTCCCGAGTTTGAGTGAAGAGGATGGGTTTTTCACCTTCATGGATGGGTTGCAACCATGTGCGAAGATGGAGTTACAGCGACGGAGAGTGACCAAGCTCTCTGCTGCCTTGACTACTGCCGAGTCCATTATTGAGGTTGGGCGTAGGAAACCCGACTCCTCCAAACCAAAGCTGAAGCACAAAGGTCATGATAGAGACAATGAGAAGTCAAGTCGATCCGACAAAGATTCGAGTGGTAGGAGTAAGCCTTCGAATGTGAAACATGCAGATTCGAGGGACAAGTAGCATGGCAAGTGCTTCCATTGCCACAAAGAATGGCATATTGCCAGGGATTGTCCCTAAAAGAGCAGAATCGTTGCCGTCAAGAAGACAACTGATGGTGAGACTAGCGAGGCTCTGAAGCTTGGCTCAATCATTAGTACAATAGAGGTCAAGAAGGGTTGAAAGAAGAAGGGGTTGATGTTCGTCGACATCATTATTGCTGGCCAGAAGTTGAGTGCACTAGTCGACACCGGTGCCTCTGAACTGATCATGTTCGAGCAAACTGCTGAGAAACTTGGCCTTATTGTCGAGAAGTCTAGTGGATCCATCAAGACAGTGAATGCCAAGGAAGTACCGATTGCAGGAGTCGCAAAGGGAGTTCAAATTGACATTGGAGGTTGGACCGGTAAGGAAGCCATCAAGGTAATCCCACTCGATGACTTTGATTTTGTGCTTGGGTTAAGTTTTCTAGACCGGATCAACGCTTTCCATGTTCCTTTTGCGGATTGTCTGTGTATTGTAGATCTGAAGCATCAATAAATTATTCCAGTGAGCCGAGGGTCGGGAGTAGGTGCAAAAGTTCTATCCGTAATCCAGTTTTCAAAGGCGGTGCGCAAGGAGGAGCCGACTTCCCTGGCAGCCTTAGTGTGCGATGAGCCTATCGCAACCGATGGAGTCCCTGATAAGGTAGGATGAGTCTTGGTAGAATTTGAAGATATGATGCCTACTGAGTTGCCAAAGAAGTTTCCTCCAAAGAGGGATATTGATCACAAGATTGAGCTTGTGCCAGGTGCGAAGCCCCCCGCTCGAGCCCCTTACCGGCTAGCCCCGCCTGAGTTAGAGGAGATGCGCAGACAGTTGAACGATCTCCTAGATGTCGGTTATATTCGCCCATCCAAGGCACCTTACGGTGTGTCGGTGCTGTTTCAGAAGAAGCACGATGGGTCCCAATGGACGTGCATCGACTACAAAGCTTTGAATAAGCTCACAGTGAAGAACAAGTATATGATTCCTCTCATTGCAGGCTTGTTCGACCAGCTTGGTGGTGCAAGGTGGTTCACCAAGTTGGACTTGCGATCGGGCTACTACCAAGTCAGAATAGCCGAGGGTGATGAGCCGAAGACAACTTGCGTGATGAGGTATGGTTCATTTGAGTATCTTGTGATGCCTTTCAGCCTCACGAATGCTCCAGCTACTTTCTGTACCCTGATGAACAAGGTGCTACAACCGTTCCTGGATAAGTTTGTTGTAGTCGACCTCGATGACATCATCATCTACAGTAAGATATTGGAGGAACATGTCGAACACTTGCGGGAGGTGTTCAAAGTCTTACGGGAAAATGAGTTGTATGTCAAGAAGGATAAGTGCTCATTTGCCCAGCAAGAGGTTCCTTTCCTTGGCCACATTGTTGGAGGAGGCATGATCCGAATGGACAAGGAGAAGGTTCAAGCCATTGAAGAATGAGAGGTGCCAACTAAGGTAACTAGGCTGAGATCTTTCCTGGGGTTGGCGAATTACTATCGGAGGTTTGTCAAAAGCTACTCCAAAATTGTTACACCATTGACCGGCTTGCTGAAGAATGACAAGGCGTGGGATTGGGGATCGGAGTGCCATAAAGCTTTTGATGAGATCAAGCTCGCCATGGTGAGGGAGCCTGTCTTGGGGTTGCCAGATTACACCAAACCTTTAGAAGTTTACACTGATGTATTTGACATTGCCATTGGTAGGGTCCTAATGCAAGATAGACATCCGGTTGCATATGAAAGCCGGAAGCTCAATGAGACTAAGCGGAGATACACGGTCCATGAGAAGGAGATGACGGCAGTGGTGCATTGTCTACGCACATGGAGACACTATGTGCTTGGGTCCAAGTTCGTGGTGTATACAGACAATGTCGCCAATAGTTACTTCTTGACTCAGAAGAAGTTGTCCTCGAAGCAAGCTCATTGGCAGGAGTTTTATGCCGAGTTTGATGTTATTTTGGAGCACAAACTAGGAAAGGTGAATTCTGTAGTCGATGCCCTAAGTCGAAGGTATACCCTGGAGTTTGTGAGTTTGCCAGAGGGACCGATGCTGGAGCGCATCAAGGAGGGATTGACACATGACCCAACGGCCAAGTCATTGATCGAACTTGCCAAGGAGGGCAAAACCCAGAGGTTTTGGCTAGAGGGAGACTTGTTGTTTGTTCGTGGACGTCGTCTCTTTGTGCCTCAGTTTGATGGAATTCGAAAGGAGCTCGTGAAGGAATGCCATAATTCCAAGTGGGCAGGACATCCGGGGATGCACTGGACATTGGCCTTGATGGCGGAGCACTATTATTGGACACACATAGGCAATGATGTTGAAGCCTATATGAAGACTTGCCTTGTGTGCCAGCAAGACAATAACGAGCAAAAGAGTCCAGCGCCTTTGCCAATTCCGGAGAAACTATGGGTAAGTGTTTCCATGGATTTTATAGTCGGTTTGCCAGTTGTTGACGGAAAGTCTAGTATTATGGTGGTCGTAGACATATTTTCCAAGTATGCGACATTTATCCCAGCATCCAAGGTGTATCCAGCTGAGGAGGCAGCTAGGCTTTTTCTCAAGCACGTGGTGAAGTACTGGGGTGTTCCACAATTAATTATCAATGATCGGGACACGAGGTTCACGGGGAGGTTCTGGACGGAGTTGTTCAAGTTGTTGGGCTCAAACTTAAACTTCTCGACGAGTGTCCACTCGCAGACCGATGGGCAAACCGAGAGAGTGAATGCACTTGTTGAGATCTACTTGAGGCACTATGTGAGTGCTAATCAGCGTGACTGGCCGAAGCTGTTAGATGTGGCCCAGTTTTCTTACAACTTGTAACGGAGCGAGGCGACAAACCAGAGTCCGTTCAAAATTGTAACCGGGCAGCAGCCGCTTACATCGAACGTAGTTGTGACCGGGTACTGGGGGCCGAGTCCAGCAGCCTATCATTTTGCCAAGGAGTGGCATGAGCTTTATGACTTAGCCCGTGCATGCTTGCGCAATGCGGGAAAGCGGACCAAGAAGTGGGCAGATCAAAAGCGTCGTGATGTGTACTATGAGGTTGGTGATCTAGTCCTTGCCAAACTGAATTCGATCTTGCGCAACCCAAATCATAAGGGGCTTGTGCGACGATATGAGGGGCCGTTCAAAGTTGTGAAGTGGGTAGGCACCATGGCCTATCGACTAGAGTTGCCGCCGACCATCCGAGCTCATCTGGTGTTTCATGTGAGTTTGTTGAAGGCATATCACCACGATAAGGATGATCCAGATCGGGGCAAATCACACCGAGCGCCAGTCGGAGTAAAGGTCTCATACGAGAAAGAGGTAGAAGTAATCCATTCAAAGAGAGCCATTCGTCAAGTGGGAAATCGACCAAGGCATGAGTACCTTGTTCAATGGAAGGGTCTTCCCGAGTGCGAGATGAGTTGGGAACTCGCCGATGCCTTATGGCAATTCCAGGAGCAAATCGACCAGTACCATTCTAGCTGCGCGACGAGGGCGTCGCTAGAACTATTGGGGGAGAATGTCACGGACCGTAAGCCCGCGACCGAGACAAGTGCAACCATGGCAGCCCAAGCCTATCTCTACAACATTTTGGGCTTGCCAAATAGCCCAGGGAAGCTGGCATTTTACCATGGTGAAATGAGCAAGCAGAGTATTTACTATGGTGAAATCCGATAAGGCATTTTACTTATCATTTTTGTGCTTATTTGTAAAGATAATTCCCACTTTATCTCTTATTTGAAATTCAAATGTTGTAGATAGGATAGGCTCCCATCTGGACCATTGATCCATTGTAATCTTGACCGTTGATTGTACTGAGCTCTCACTATAAAAGGAGGCTCAACCCAGGTCATTTCATCATTCATTCATTCATTCATCACTTACTTCAGTTTGTAAGCTTTTACCCAGAGTAATACAACTCAGTATTCACTCACTTTCTCTTGTTCTATTGCCATCTTCTTTCTTTTGTTTCGCAGCGGTTTCTAAGTATTCCTACTTAGGAGTTTTCCAGGTGACTTAGCCCAGTTTTTAACCAAGAAAGCAGCTAAGGTCGCATGGTTGTCTAGCAGAAGACTAGCCCCGTGTCACTATCATGATGTGAAATGAAAATAAATGAGTTAGGTAAATTTAGAAAATAAAATAATTTTACAAATCAAAATTAATCTATTTTATCAACTATCAGTTAGTATAGTAGAATAAAATATAAAATCTCTTAAATAAAGTTAAAAATTTAAAATTTAAAAATTTATGAACGGAGCAAATTGATTTTCATAATAAATATTTATAGTACATGATTCAAATTAATCTACTAGTATATTAAACATTACTTTATATATATATATATATAATTTCATGAACAATAGTTTTAAAATAGTAGCATTCATGAAAAATAAAACTCTTTATTAAGAACCGTTTCGTTTGATGGGACCATTGATTTTTTTTATTAAAATAGTACATTGTCCCTTCACCTGCTTCTAAATTTTGTAACAATTTGGAACAAAGTGCATGAACTCTCACCAAAAAAGGCTATTTGTTGATTAATTTAGAAATGATTAACATATAATTTGAAAAATAATAAGGGTAAACTCAGTCACTGAGTTTTACGGTACTTTCGCTTTGTTACTGGAATCGAAAAACTTTCATTACAATCACTAATCTTTTAATTCATTTTCATTATGATAATTGTCGTTAAAAATGACCATGTGGCATGTTAAAGTTTTATTTCAAAAAAGAACCTAAATTTTATAAATTTACAGTCACCACATTGACCGAAATTCCAATGAACAAAACGACCGTCATTCAATCCCAACGGTATAAAAATCCATATTGTTATAAGATTATCATAGTTTATGTCAAAGTTGATCTAACGGTTAACAATGATGAATCTGAACTAAAGATCTCAATTGAAACAATTAAAACTTTTCGATATGTCATTGTTAACCGTCAAATCAACTTGAAATCAAACTATATAATTAATATTTTGGTCAAACGAATCCTTCACACCATTGGAATTGGCCAATGACGGCTCCATTCATTGAAATTCTACCCTTGGTGGCGATTATCAATTTACAAAATTAGGGTTTTTTAAAAGAATACTTCACGTTAGTATTTTTTAACGACAATGTTTGTAACGAAAACGAATTAAAATTTTAGTGACCGAAATAAAAGTCTTTTAATTTTGATGATAAAAAAAGCATCCTAAAAGTTTAATAACGATCAGTGTATTTTACCCAAGAAATACAAAAAATTCAGTTGAAATAGCATCCGAATCAATTACTACAAACAATTAAATTCAAACTGAAAAACTAAACATGAGATCCAAGTATCAAACCTTAAAATATCAAGGCTTATCCTTATCATCAAATTAAAATCTCATCTATTAAGATGAAATAATATGAGTATGTAGTATATGTTCATACACACCTTGCAAATAAAGCGATTGAACCCAAGCCTCTTAGGATGAACAACATCTGTTTTTCACTGAGATTATTTATTGGGTTCAGACACTAAACTAATTAGTAGATCTCAAATGATTAATATTTAATAAACAAACAATGTGATATAACGGGAACCAAAATGAACAGTATAAATGTGAAAATTTGCTGTTAGATTCATACCATGATGCCCGCAAAAAGTAGCTCTATTATGTCCACGTTATGTGGATTCAAAATTGTTCATGTTCATGCATGGTTTAGGTCGCCCCACATATCATTTTATCGTTAGTAATTAATGAGCTGTGTTGAATTTTTCTACTGTTGGAGGCATTTAATTTTGGGAATTCTTATTCAAAGCCACTTTGGTTTGGTTGTCGTTTTATAGGAAGATTAGTCACAATTCTTGACGTGCCCAAATGTCCCATCACACGACTCTTTGCCTTGGGAGTAGAGGTGGCAATAAGGTCGTTCGAATTGGGTTCGGGTCAAGTCGAGTCATTTCGGGTTGGGTTAATTTTGGTTCAGTTTATTTTCGGTTTAGGTTTGATTCGGGTCGAATCGAGTCTAATTCGAATTTAGTTCGGGTTTATGTTATTTCGGATCAGACCAGATATCGAGTCGGGTTAATATCAGATCGATTGATTTTTGGGTTGGGTCAATATCAGATTGGTTGACTTTTTGGGTCGGGTCTATATCAGATCGGTTGACTTTTTGGGTTGAGTCAATATCGGATCGATTACATTTTGGGTCGGGTCAATATCGGACTGGTCGACTTTCAATTTGAGTCGATATATGAAGATGATCTTCTAAAGGAGAAAAAATGATATTAAACCATTAAACAATTACTAAAGGTTGTTGTTAATTAGTAATATAATACAAAACGAGAATAAAACATACATATTTGAGGAAATTAAATTCGAGTTGCTTTCGGTAAGAGTTAATTTTCGGTTTGGGTTGTTTTCAGTTCGGTTGATTTTCGGTTCGAGTTTCTTTCAGTTCGGGTTCATTTTTTGTTCGGGTTGCTTTCAGCTCGGGTTGTTTTCGGTTTCGGTTATTTCCAGTTTCGGTTAATTTTGATTCGGTTGATTTTCAATTTTGGTTTAGGTCAGTTTTGGTTCGGATTCGGGTTTATATCGGGTCTCGGGTAAGGTAAATCGATTCGGGTCTCGAGTCAAGTTTTCCAGGTCTATTTGGGAGCCTCTTGTTCAAATCGATTCGGGTCTCGGGTCAAGTTTAAACCATGTGTATTTTTTTTCTATCGACTAGGTTTAGGGGCGTTTTTAATGAGGCACATGATGATACTTCTCCCTATATTAAAAAAATAGAGTTAATTGCATCACACGTTCCCAAACTATAACTCTTATTTTAAATTGATTTTTAAACTTTTAAATGTTCAATTTCATCCTCAAACTATATTTGTCATTCTAAATTAGTCCCTAAACTTTTGAATATTCCAATTTCAACCCCAAATTATGACTCTTATTCTAACTTGATCACCTAAACTTTTAAATATTCTAATTTCATCCTCAAATTATCTGTATATGTTAATCGTATCTCATGTCAATAAAATAATTATAAAATTTGTTAATTTCCATGTAAACACTATTGTGCATTTGTAATCTTGTAATGTGGAACAAATGATAATTTAGGGATGCAATTGGAATGTTCAAAAGTTTGGGGATTAATTTAGAATGAGGATTATAATTTAGGGATGGAATTGAAAAGTTTAAAAGTTCGAAGATCATTTTTTTGAAATAAAAGGGTTTGAAGATCAATTTAAAATGAGGTTCATAGTTTTGGATGAAATTAGAACATTTACAAGTTTAAGGATCAATTTAGAATAAGAATTATAATTTGAGAATATGTGGTGCAATTAACTCTAAAAAAATGTTTAAATTATTCCCTCATATGATAATATCAAAACACATGATTTTAATTCATTGGAGAAGGTATATTTCTGTTCGTCGTGCACTTAAGGTTGATCTTAGGAAGGCATTTGATTCTCTAGATTAGGGTTTTATTATGCAAGTTTTCAAGGTGCTGGGATTTCCTGAGAAGTTTAGGGACTAGGTCAAGGCATGTATAACTAATCCTCAATTTTCTATTGGTTTGAACGGAGGGTTTGTTGGCTATTTTGCGGGGCTAAAGGTGTTCAACAAGAGGATCCTTTTTCCCCTTATATTTTTATTATGGTGATGAATGTCGTGTCTGGTTTATTAAATTGGGCAGAGAAATATGACATTCTAGCATTTCACCCAAAGTGTAAGAGAATTGGCTTAACCCGCCTATATTTTACAGATGATCTCTTGGTGTTCACAAAGGGAAATATTGAGTCGATAAGGGCTGTCCAAAAATTATAGAAGTGTTTTTACAGTATGTCTGGATTACAAATGAATAATTCGAAGAGTGAACTGTTTTGTGCTGGTATTACTGCTGCTGACATGGAGAGACTAACTAGCCAATCTGGTTTTTGGCTTGGAAGGTTACCAGTAAGGTATTTAGGTGTGCCTCTTTTATTCTGATTGTCATGGATTAGTTGAGAAGATTGATAGAAAGATTCAAAGTTGGCCTTCTCGATGTCTTTCTTTTGCAGGAAGGTTACAATTTATCCTGGCTGTCATTTTTAGTATTCAAAATTTTTAGTGTCGAATGTTTTTGCTGTTTTCAATTTTTTTTTTGCAGAAATGGACCCGAACCGAATAGACCCGAATCAAAGACAACCCTAAAATATTAAAAAGAAATTAATAGAAATAAATAAAGATAGGATATGAACAACCAAACAACTCACCAAAAAGTTAAATATATTGACTCTATAAATCTATATATAGGGTGTAAAAAAATGACCGGCCTAAAAACTTGATTAAAATTGACCGGTCTCCCATTGACCCTAACTGAAAATAACCGAACTAAAAATAATCGAACCGAAAATCAACGACCCGACCCGAATATTTGATATGTTAACGGTGTATAGTTTTTTTTTTTAATATTAACTGTGTATAATTTTATGTTTTGTTAATAAATTAAATTTTCAAAAATTTCAATGTACATGGATATTTTAGAATTTAATGTTGGTTTTTTTATATTTTTTAAATAGTCTTAAGATGATTACAAGATAGTAAATATTTATTATTATATTTTAATAATAATTATAACAATTAATTGAAATAACTTTGGTTTAAAATTGACTGAAATATTTGAAAATTTAACTTGCATTTTCAAGGTTTCAAACAAATGGTGTTTCCAAGTCAAAAATGAAGTGATAGAAGTGAAATTAAGAAAAGGATGTGCTAAGGCAATTTCCCAATCCTTTTTCTTCTTCTCGAAATTAGATGGTTTAAGAGGTGACAAATGTCAAATAATTAAATGAAATCATATCATTTATTTGAAACAGAAGGGTAAAGGCGTGTCCTCTTTTCAATGGCCAATTTATCAACTCATCATTGGGGAGGGCTAAGGAAAAAAACGAACCTTTGGGGGGAGTTTTATGTTCCATTATTGAACATTGGTTCCAATTTTGGTCAACCCTTTACATCAAATCAAACATGTAGTAGCACTAGGTACATGAACTGAAGATATTTCTTAATTTAGTCCTTAGAATTTTCTTTTAGTCCATATTAGTCTCAAAATTTGATAACTTTTCCGACTTCGACCGTGAATTTGAAATTTTAGCTTTTTTGATGTTGTGATATTTCCTAACAGTTTCTACTTAGGGGGAGGAGAAGGAAAAATATACTCCAAATGGGTATTGAACCCACAACCTAAAGGAGAGAGAAGAGTGTCAACTGATAGCTTTTAACCACTTATTCTAGAGATTGTTGACTGATGGTGTGACATTTTAAGATTATTTTACATCATTATTTGAATGTTTTTAAAAATGAACCCAAAGAATGTTTCCAAAAGGAAAGAAAATGTTATTCTCTTCAAAAAAAATCTTGATCGAACAACTATGTCTGTAATGTGCAAATTTTTATTGAAAAAAATAATTTAAGTACCACATCTCATAAATTTTGTTAGGCATTTAGGAGAAAATAATACTCCATTCAGGGGTCAATATTACAATTAAGCCTCTAATACTTTCCCCTTATTTTTGTTTTTTGATAAAATTTTTATATTAAAAGAAAAAGGTCGTGGCGGCTTGAGCAAGTATTTGGCTAATGTCTCGGCTTTTCTTGGCTTTGGTAACTACGTAATCGTATTCACACAGCATTCGTAATAAATAAATAAATAAATAAAGTGGAACATTTTGTCAACAAAATAGAAATTAGGCAAAATTTCTCATTGGCTTTGTGTGGTCCAAATTTAATTTAAATCATATCATGAAAATGCAATTTATTTAATCAGATAATATTTTCTAAACAGATAGTCCTACCAACATTAAAATATAAAAAACAAAAGTACCAAAACGGTCCCCACAAATATAAAACGACAATATTTTGGTCAAATAATCATTCAATGCCCATAACTAAGATTCGCATCTTCTTCTTCTTTTCATTATTATTTTTATTTTTTTAATTTTCAAATGGAAATTCCAACATTTTTTTAATAAAGGAGAAACCACTACCTTCTTTTGCCTAATTTTCCTGTGATAATCCTCAAGTTTTGGGTAGAAAAATATTATTTAATTAAGATTCAACCTAATGACTGTATTTATTATTTGAAATGTTGGATTGGGGTTGAAAAGTGTTTTTGAAGTTAAAAAAATATACATCAAAAGTGATTTTTAAATCAGCTTTTCGATCTGAACGTAAATCTTATCTTGTTAGATTAATTGATAATTAGTGTTAAAATAATTATTTTAATAACAAATAAAACATATGTATGTATTCTTAGATAAGGGAAGGGCAAAATTGACATTTCAAGTATCTATTTTTTGAATGACTCGTAAAGTTTCAAAAAAGTGGCTTTGAGAATAAAATAATATTGTAAAACGATGGTACCACATACATACACAACCTCATTTGCTTGCCAAACCTTCTCACCCCATTACTAAAATATTACCTTGATTTCGTGTTCTATTGGCCCATATAGGGGACAAACGCTGACTATAAGTTTTAAAGCTGTTCCAAGCTTAGACTGAAGATCAAACCCTCGACTATTGGTTAAGATAGGAGAGACTCGTACCATCTCATCTAAGTCTCGTGGTTAATCTATTATTTTTTGCTTTAGTATTTGTTTTTATAAATTTTTACACTTAACCTCAATTAATTTGTTGTCCTAATAAGTAAATATTAGTAATATAGTCATATCCAATGTTATTTGATTGGATAACATTTTCAATCCTTGATAACAATATCTCCTTCATACCCTTCAACTAAAGTAGATATAGCTAGATATAAAAATAATATATAATAATATTTAAAAATTTGATAAATGTAATTATTTTATGATGTATTCGAAAAAGACAACACACAAATTGCAGTATTTAATTGTATGAAAATACCATGCAATTCAGGGTTTGTTGCTTGCACCAAGTTTTCCCGACAAAACATCCGTGGGTGTATGGAGTTGACTGAAATAATATCGAATTAAGTAGACTACCTAAAAGGATTAAGATTATATGAAATTTTACAATAGTTAGTATATGGTTTTTATAAAGTAATAATTAACAATAAATAAGCAACAAACCTAAATTATATGTAGTGACAGGGACGGAGCTATTAAAGTGTGGGGCGATGAAGAAAATTTTTTCACTTTTGTTCCCCTATATAATTTTTTTAAAAAATTGGTTTATTTATGAATTTGTCCCCCCACTTTCTAACATTTATGTTTTGTCCCTCCAACCCCAAATCCTAGCTTTGTCCCTGGTGACAGATGATAGCGGGATTGTTTGGGGTCTAATTAAATTTTCAGTTCTTTTGGAAATCTAATTAAAATTTTTGAAAAAAGTTGAAGGACTTAATGAGAATTTTTTTTAAAAAACTCCAAAGGGTCTAATGAAATTTTCAAAAAATCCAATAGGCTTAATGAAACTTATTAATAATTTTAAGGGGCTTAATTAAAAATATTAAAATGATCTAAGACTTCACAAGAATTTTAACAATTTTGAGGTTTAATTAGACTTTCTAAAATTTTCAAGGGTGTAATGCAAATTTCTCAAAATTTTGGGCAGAGGCATATGTTGGTGGGAGCCAGCCAGAGAGAGGCATAGACCCCCAAAATTTTTTGGACAATTTATATTTGGCCCTCTCAAAAATTTTAAAATTCTCATTAAATTTTAATTTTCTTTAAATTTTTTAATTAAGTCTCTTTTAAATTCTATAAAATTTCTCATTAAGTCTCAAAATTTTTAAAAGTTTAAATTTAACCTTCTAATATTTTCAAACTTTTTATGAAGATACCCTAATTTGTTTTGCCAATATCCGTCCCTATATTGGGTGCCAAGGCTCCTCGACTCTTGTTACGGTCTGTCTCTGATTTTCTATATAATTATTTATAGATTTTGCTCTCGTAATATACGTGCATGGTTCACATCTTTTAGGGTTCATAAAACATGCAATTACGGACGCCAGATTTGGACTAGCTGTGGTCCTTGGCACAAGCTTGTGGATTGTGACGATCCATATAAATTATTAATCTGTTTCTCCTTTTCTGGATAAATTAATTTATTTATAACATATGCTCTACGTAACGGTAGGATAAGATTTCATTAAACTTTCCTTTTTTACAATAATTGAGTGTATATTCATGAGATATTATTAATAATTCGAACCATCAAGAAAAAAAAATGATTGCAAACCATCAAATCAAACACAACTCTACAATCAAATCCGGGAAATTTTTATTATTAATTCGTAGCATATTTTAGAAGAAAATCTCCCGGAAAAACGGGAGGTTCTGCCATGAGGCGGTAAATTTAAGGACCGGTTTTATAAGTAATAGATTTTTACATAAATTCTTATGCGGCGGTTATATAAATGTTTATCGTAACAGTAATGAAAACGGTATATACACAAAGTTTACAACGTAAGAAAATGGTATATACATAAATGCTTACCCGATAACATTAACACTTACAAAACTTATAAGCATCAACGTAGCTACATAAATTATTACAAAAAATACATAATTTGTTACGGACAATGTAAAGAAAAGTGTAAGTACACAAATTATTACTCGAGATCACCCAATCCAAAACGAGCTCGACTTATGATAAGCATTTGTGTAGCCACATATGGTAAGCATTTGTGTAGCCACACAAAGAGCTACAAGATAACTTTTTTTCTTACAAAAATAATAATAATTTGCGTAGCTACATAAGACGTTACATGATATACATAATATGTTACAGGAAATGTATGGAAAAGTGTAACTACACTTTTCCTTAAATCACCCAATCCAAAACTACCTTAACTTATTGTAAGCATTTGTGTAGCCACACAATTGGTTACAAGATAACCTTTTTTCTTACTAAAATAATGAGAATTCGCGTAGCTACATAAAATATTACAGGATATGCATAATTTGTTACAGAAAATGTAAAAAAAAGTGTAAGTACACAATTTCTTATCCTATTTTTAAGGCTACTGGTTAATCGGTTTAGCTTTTACCCTTTTTTATTTCGTTATATACACAAATGCTTACCGATTTTTGTAAGAATTTATATAGATACACAAATCCTTACCAGTCGCTATACAAATTCTTACTACTTTTTGCAAGCATTTGTATATTAACTCATTTTAACCTTATTTTAGCGTGCCTCACGTTAGAATTGCCCCGGAAATACACTTGGCTTAATGACTTTGCTTTTGAGCTGCAATATTTCTTGAAGTTTCTCGAGAAAATAATGGATTATTATTTCTGATGATTATGGCATCAGAGTTTTTGTATATATCTTTATGTTGTGAAATCATGGAGATCAGCAAATGAAGGCCAGCTTTGGACGCTACTATTAATTGTGCAGAAATTAATCAGATAATTTTATCATATATATATATTAGGGGTGTTCAAATCCTAGTACCGAGTTTTCAGGTACTCGGGTCTTCGAGTAGTACCTCGGCTAGCCCATGTCCTGGTCCTAGTTGTTCGGGTACTTGCTAATTGGGTGTCCGCAAAATTGGATAATTGAGTACCCAAATATAAAATTATGTATTTTTTTAAATTAAAAATATATTACTAATTTAATATAAAATATAAAAATATGTATTTATTAGTTTAATATAAAATATGTATTTACCAAATATAAAAATATAATAAAATTTTAAGTTGTTTTATTATTTAAATATAAAAATATTTATTTATTTAATATAAAAAATGTAATTTCAAATACATTCGGGTAGTCGGAAATTTAAATTTTGTGACCTGGGAAATAGCGGGTCGGGTACCCGACCTGGGAGTTAATTTTTTTTATAAAATTACCCGAATTTTTTATTTGAGTCAGCGGGTCAACGAGCCGGATCATCCAAATCGGGTATTTTTGAACACCTATAATATATATCAGCAGAAGTCTAATATTTGCTGCAGAAATTTTCTGCTGGTGAAATCTACCTAGAATGGTGAAGACTTTTGATAACCAAATTAAATGTAATTGCATGTAAATATCTGAAAATTTACATATATTTTCTGACACAATTTGGCAATATTATATATATATATATATAGGAGTTAGCTTTAGTTTGTCAAAAATATATTTTCATTTAGATATCCTTTTAAGATATATAATTTGAATTATCTATCTTACGAAATAGTTGTAAAAGGGGGAAAGAAAGAAAATCACGAAATAAGTATGCAAACAGTCTTGTAATTATTTGTCAATAAACACTTGACTTAACTCGTACGAGATTATTTCGATAATATAATAACATTAAATATTTGATGGGAAAACTGTCACTTTTTTATTTTTACACGACTCGACGGAATTAATCTATTTACTTAGACCATTAAAACAAATAAGTGGAGTAATTATTTTTTAACAATAAAAAAGAATGACTTAAATTTTACTCCTTTAACCAGCGTCTATAAATCACCAATTAATCCAATGCTTAATATTCTTATCGGTTGACCTAATAAATTAATCAAATACCAATTTAATTTAGAAAAAGTGAAAATATTATTTTTAGAAAAATAAACGAGTATTGGCAAGAAACTCTTGGACTGGTGGCAATTTTTTTTTTTGTAGAACTTGTGGTTAATATTATCTTTTATATTGGAGCAATAGAACAAAAATAATTAGTAACCGAGTTCGCTTCGGCAGATATTTTGAGAAACAAAATAAATCATATATATATATATATATAATAATAATAATAACCGGTAGCGGAGTCACTTTTGAATTAGGTGTGTCAGTTGACATTCTAAGCTTTTTAAATAAATATATATGAATTAGGTGTGTTTCAGTGGAAAAACGGATGATATTTATTCTAGGAGACTCGAGTTCAATCACAAAATCTGCAAGGTGTGTGCATTGTCAAAGTGTTAAGAATATCTATGAACAAACATTGCCTTATAATCACCTTTAAACTATTAAAAAGATATTGACATCATTTCAAAGATAATTGACACCAACAATTTGCATGTACCCACATAAAAATTCTATTTATAAATTTTAACAACGTAATTTAAATTTTCCGACTCCGTCCTATAATTCTTGTATCTTTTGATATTTTATATAATATTTATGTAAAAAATAAATAATTATATAACATATAAAGTCGTAAATGAAAATAAAAATACAATAAAACAACCAATAATTTTTTACGCTGACTAAATGAATGTCGTAAATCTAGGGCTTGGTTTGTGACCTTTAACTGCCTTATTAATTATATCAAATGTCTATTCAAATTAGACATGCTGAGACTCTCAATTAATAATTAATTTAAATTTAAAAAAATTCCTAATTCAACATTTAATGGCCAATTATTGTCAATTCATATTTAAAGAGTGGGTTCAGTTTCATTACCCAACAACATCGGATGTTAATAGATTTTGCAAACTAATATATGTTTTTTTTTTCTTTTCCTAGCAATTTGCTATTGGTTGCACTAGGTTCTTTTTCAAGGATGATGTCCCCTCTCTTTAATGCACGAAAAATAATTATATTAATTATGAATTACTACACTTAAAATAAAAATTTTCACAAATTTTAATTCTAATCCTAATCTTAATTCTAATCCTGTCTAGAGGAGAGGGAAAGTGAGACTCTAAGGGAAGGAAGATGGTGCTCCTAAGATAATATAAAGGAATAAAGACGAGCAACTTAGCCAACCGGCCAAATGTGCTTGCTCCACTTAATACAATTAAATATTATAATTGGTAAGCATAGGCGAAGTCACATGGAGGGTTTGCAGGGGTCAGCCCCCGTAGTATATCTTTACGGTCTATTCTTTTTTCAATTTGGCCTGTGTAGAATTTTAATTATAATTTATTTTATATGTTTTAATATTATATAGTGGTGTTGTCTTAGTGGTAAAGTATGTACAGAAAATTAAGTTTGTTTTACTTGAAGTTAGTGAATCGAACCCTATTGATGATGTTTTTCAGTCTCTTATTCTTTTTAGGCTTAGTTGTAAAAAGCTCTTGAACTTTAGAAAAAAACCAATTAAGCCACTGAACTTTTTTTGCACTCAGTTAAGCGCTTGAACCAAGAAATTGAATTAATTAAGCACTTTGACCAATTTTGACCATTAAATCTTAACAACTTTTTTCGTTAGATATTACGGGCACACGATACACTACAGTTCTATCATATTGTATTTACAAATTTATTTAATTTTTTAAATATGTTATACATTTTTTTAGAAATTTTAAATATATTTTTTAAAAAATCAAGTAGAGACACTGTGCCACAACGCACTGCACCAACAGATAAAAAAACTATCAAGCTTTAATGGTCAAAATTAGTTCAAGGGCTTAATTGATTCAATTTCTTGGTTCAAATGCTTAATTGGGTGCAAAAAAAATTGGGCTTAATTGATTTTTTTTTTCAAAAGTTCAAGAGCTTTTTATATGGTTAAGTTTTTTTTAAAATTTTCAGTCCCCTTAACTTTTAATTCATGGCTTCGCCCTTGTTGGTGTTGATAAGTATATTTCAATTCCCACAGTACAAGCGCTATTGAAATTTTTTTGAACAGTCTTAAGGTGATTTTAAGGTAGTTTATGTTCATACATTTACTTAGCCCTTTGATAAGGCACACACTTTAGAGACAAAGCTGCTCGAACCTGCGTCTCCTAAAATGAACATCATCCTTTTTATTGAGATCACCCGTTGTGTTCAAGTGCGATTGAAATTCTTGTAAAGTTATACATTTGTGAATAGTTCACTTATTATTTTTTAAACTTCGATCTTTTCTTTACATGAATCATACAATCAAAAGAAAACATGAATTAAAATAAAAGAGTTTGACCCAATAATGCAGGGATGGATCGAGGGGTTGGAGGGGACAGTCGCCCTTTGAAAATTCGAAATTAGTATATGATTTTGGAAATTTTCTATTGAAAATTTATTTTCGCCCCCTAAAATTTTATAAGTTCATCCCCCTAGAATTTTATAAATTCCCCCTAACATAAAATCTTGCGTACATCCCTGCAGTCATGTGTAAACATTTCATAGTAAACTCATTAGATCAAACATCTTTCTTGGTATATCCATATAACCAGGGACGGACCCAGGTTTTTATGTAAGGGGGTGCAAACTATCAGAAATCTATATTAAAAATGTAGGGGTGCAAAATTACAAGATTTTAAGGGTGTATAATTAGATTATCAATAAAACAATATAAAAGAAATACTCCCTTCGTCCCATTTAAAACGTTCATTGTTGACTTTTCACGTAGTTTTAAGAGAAAAAAGTTTGTGTAAAAAAGACGATGTAAAATAATTGAAACGATAATTTTATCCTTGAAAAGTTAAATTTTGTTTTGTTGGGAAACTAAAAAAGGGGCATAAAGGGAAATATGTCTTTTAAAAGTTGTTGATTTTTTCAATTAGACATTTTAAGTGGGTCAATTTTAAAACACAAAATGAACTATTGAGTGGGACGGAGGGAATTTGAAATTTTTAGGAGGTGCGGCTGCCCCCTACACCCCCTAAGTCTGTCCCTGCATATAACAAAATAGAAGCACAAGTTATAACATTTTAAAGCTACAAAGATAATTATTAAATCGTTAGCACCATGTAAAGTATTCCTTCAAAAAATTTGTTGTTAATATGAATAACATTTGATATTACGGATTAATTGAGCACTAACTCAATTAATAAAAGATCAAATTATTAAAATTAAATATAAAAACGTCGATTTATATATAAATTTTTTGCTTATTATATGAAAAAACAATGTCAAAAATCAAATTATTAAAGCCTAGCTGTTTCCTTCAAGACCAAGCAAGATACTTAAGCTTTGTCAATTGAGGCTTTGGGATAATATCAAATCAGCAAATCAACCTTACTGCATGGCATTATCTAAACAATTTATTAATTTTTTAAATGAAAAACTTGGCTTTATGTCTCTATTTTTGGCACATAAACATTAATTATTGGTTAGAGAAAAAAGGGAATTTATTCCTATTAATTATTTGTATTATTATATTCATTAGGTAAAGCTTTGTCCAATGCTTGGAACTTGCTTCCTTATCATTCCTATTTGTAAACAAAGACTTGCTGATGCACATTGGCTGAATTATTCAAAAAGGAAAAAATAATTAATTATTTTCCAATATATATGCATTTTCAAATTGTGATTGTGGGGTTTTAATATTATTATAATAATTCAACTGAGATTTATAAATTTACTAAAAAGTTAGGGGTTTGGATAAAAGTGATGAGAAATCAATTGGTCATTAAAAAGTGAGTATTAATTACTAAAATGTATATTAATAAATGGATAAAGCAATATTTACTCCCTGAGTTTGACAAAAATTTCTAATTTGATCATTGTATTATTACTATAATGTATATTAATAAATGGATAAAATTTAGGAATAAATGTTGCTTTTATTATTTGAGTGATGAGAAATGCAAGGTTGTAAAAATTGAAATTGAAATTGAAATTATTTGGTTCACTAATGATGTAAAAAAATTGACAAGAAATCTGGCCTCAATAGAAATCCCCTAATATTCAGGTTTGAAGGATATTTTGAATTCGAATAGCGGAAGGGAAAAAGAGTACATGTGCTTATTATTCACGATAAAAAAAACGATTAAAAGTAAGTGGCTTAATACTTAAAATGTCACTCTCGATTCGTTGATGCTTGGTCGTGGCCGGAAATCATTAAAGGACCAAAATGATAACGGATTGAAAGTTTATGGGTTAAACTAACCAAATAATTATAAAATGACAAAAGTAAAATTTTTACTAAAATAGAGGAACTAAAGTAGATATTAAGTCAAAACAAAATAAATGACCTATGTTAGTATTTTGTTTGAATACTTTGGTGCGATTACGTATAGTATATGTTATTTACTTTTAGCTTCTTGAAAACGCACACTTCAAGTCAAAATTTCGAGGATGCTTATGCTATTAAATTCGATTCAATCACCAAAAAGAATTGGATGCAATGTCAAGACATATTGCTCTTCCGAGGAGAGAACCCGGATTCGAACTTTGTAGATGATATTGTTGGAAGGGAGAGATACGATCCCGAACTACACCATAAAATCAACATGTACTTTATAAAAAAAAGGCTTAAATGAAAAATATGTGCCAAAGTATGTCTTTTTCGAACTTTAGGTGTTTAAAGTTTCAAAAGTTATAATTTTAAGTGCCTAGTTGTTAATGGGTATTAAATTTTTTTTAAGCAATCAATGCTTGACACGTGGCATATTTGGGGTACCTAAAATTTTAACTTTTGAAACTTTGAGCACCTATTTTTACAAAAAAAAAAATACTTTAGGCATCTAAAATTATAACTTTTGAAACTTTGAACACTTGTTTTTATAAAAAAAATACTTTAGATACCTAAAATTTAAAAAGGTATACTTTGAACACTTATTTTTCATTTAATCGTATAAAAAAACGATTCAATCTATGAACCTTTTATCACATTTTACAGATCAAGCGTGATTAGATCTTGCTCAACATAATGAAAAGAAAATGGATTGTTTAACAGAATTTGGGCCTATACTTGGCCCAAATTGAAGGAACTTGAAGGCTGAAAGTGACATTAACCCCGCCACGTCATTTTCATATTTAAGATTTTTCAGCTAAAATAAACTCAAAATTCACTACGCCAACTAATTATCTCCCAAACTAAGCCAACTAATCACCTTTCCCACTTCCCCTCCTTTAGCTGACGTGTCACTCTCATGTTCTCTCTTCCTTTCATCAAACAATAAGCCCGGCCGCACCAAATCAGTAAGGAATTAGTTCGTTGTCGCCGTCTCCCCTCCCCGCTCTTTCCACTTTTTTGGCAGATGGCATGGTAAACTGTCTAAAAACGACGACGGCAGCCGTTGGAAACGAAAGGGAAAACCGAAGCTTCATCTCCTTTCATTGTACTTTAAATTTTAGTTATTTTTTTGCCTTTTGATTCACACTCTACAGCCGATCCGCGTTTCGGATATTTGCGATTAAAAAAATATTCGAAGACGATGAAGAATTGTTGATTTGGTTTTGAATCTTTTTGGAGCTTTGATTGATTCTAAAGGCTATTTTCCTTATCTTCCTCTGCAGTGCGCTACAGTTTCTTCATCAAGTAAAGCATCACTGCTCTTTTCTTAATTTTCTTTAGATTTATTTTTATAAAGAACGTAGATATATCGTGCGTTGATTCTGTTTGGTTTATTTGAAACGAAAAGTTAGAGGAAGAAGACGTGAATGAGATATTTTCCTCTTTTTTTGTGTTTTTATGATCATTGTTGAAGAGATAAAAAAGTGAGGGAAAAACAGAGAAGCGCACATTTGAGAATTTTGAGCTGATTGTAGTATCTGTTTAATAAAAAGAGAGAGAAAATCGAAGCGATAGCAAGAATTTTGAATTTTTAGATAAATTTTTTTTATAAAATCGTTTTCTTAAAGAGGAAAGAAAAAACGTGCGAAAAAACGAAGAAAATGCCTTTTCAGCCTCTCTTTTACCCTTCCGTTTTTTGAATTGTTTTCTCATGAAAAAGTGGAGGAAAATGAAGCAAACAAGTGCATTTTGAAGATTTTCAGCTCATTTATATGTTACGTTTAGATTATATCAGCTGGTTCAGTATATATGATGAGAGAAAACTGAGGATCAAAGACGCAAAACTAATCCTTAATTCTGTGATTTATGCTTAACTTGTGTTGCATATTTTAGCTTCCCTTTTAGGATCTATTTTATGTTTGAGAAGAATGGCATTGATTAACAAAATGTCATGTTTCCCGGGAAAAGGCTTGGTTGAATTGTCCTTGGGATCACAACTCGTTGCTAGTGATATTCGTAGTTTTCTTTCTAGAAGGTTCAATTGTTGTTTGTTACTAATTATCATGCGTATAGTTTACTTTAATTCAATTAAGTTAAAGAATTGTTTAGATTGTGTTCGTTCCATTATTAGATCAGTGCATATTGGTATCTTCCACCTGTTTGATTAAATTCCCAAAATTAGTTGATTATGACATTATCTTTGGTGCAATGCGATATGATAGCTATCTCTGTTTTCTGGTTTTATGCATTGATCTTTCTGAGTATTGACATAATAGTGTCTAAGCTAAAAGAGTAAAGGATTTTCATGGAAGTGGTCCTCAAAGAGTGGCACAAGTATTTTTGAGCTATCGAGATATATATTTTTCAAGTTTATGTTCATTTATGCAAATGTTTATGTTGAATAGCTTTTGTTACTGATGCACAAGGTTGATAATTGATATATCAGCATGATTTCTATGCACTTGTAATAACATTCTGATTTTTTTAATCTTTCCTCGCGTATATAACATACAGTTGGGAGGCCATGCTTTGCGATAGTAAGCTGGACCATATTTTGTGTGAATACTACATCCCAAATTATATACTTGTTCCTGGATCAGAAGCAAGGAAACCACCGTGGGTTCCTTCGTGTCCAGTCTTTGTGTTTATCAACTCCAAAAGTGGTGGACAGCATGGAGGGAATCTTCTTTCTACATATCGTTCTGTTCTTAACACCAACCAGGTTTTTGATTTGGGAGAGACGAAACCTGATAAGGTGCTACACCAAATTTATGCCACTTTGGGATCACTTAAGCAGCAGGGGGATGTTTTGGCTTCAGCTATTGAGAATAGCTTGAGAATAATTGTGAGTTTATATGTTAAGTAAATGTTTATGTTTATTGACAGGTTGTTTGTCTGTCTGTAGTAATTTACATGGACATCACATTCCTACATAAATACATACATGTGTATATGTGTGTGTGTCGTTTTTATACATGACATAGTTGATATCTGAAATTGCTTAGACTGTTTTCTAGGTTGCAGGTGGCGATGGCACAGCTGGCTGGCTTCTTGGTGTAATATCTGATCTTAAACTGCCTCATCCACCTCCAGTGGCTACAGTGCCTCTGGGAACTGGAAACAACCTTCCTTTTTCTTTTGGATGGGTAGGATGACGCTCACTTGACTCATCTAGTTTATTTTATTAATTTCACATTGGTCTTGCAGATTTGTTTTCTTTATCTTCGTTGCCTTTCATTTCAACAATGTCATCTGACATGTAAATCACAAACTGTTCCTAGTTGTTGGAACATCTCTTTTATATGGACAAGAATGATGGTTTTCTTTTCCGCTTTTTTCCCTGTGTTGTCAATCTTTCATCAATTGGTGTTGTTGTACTGGCATAAAAACCAACAAAATTTACAATGCATAATATTTCCAAGCTGAAAATTTTACACTTATGCTGCTAATTTTGTCCACTTAATTGTTGTCAGTGATGCCAAACCGTCTTACAATCCCCTAAAAAGATGGGTGATAATAAGTAGTTGCTATAGGTTTTAGTGATCGTTACTAGTATGCATTGTTTCTGAAATGTTTGCTCCAAAATTGACATACATTACTGGAAGAATTTGGTTCAACTGAGTTAGATTTTCATACCTTATATTCGGTTAATTTTCAGGGAAAGAAAAATCCTGGTACAGACAGACAATCTGTAGTCTCATTCTTGGAACAAGTAAGGAATGCAAATGAAATGAAAATCGATAGGTAATGAACTATTCAACAACTGTCCCTTTGGTTTTTATAGCTAACTATAAACATAGACACACGCTTCTATTTACATGTTACATATCTTCTACTTCCTGATAAGCAAGCAAATTATAGTGTTTTTCCTTAAGCTTCAGGAAGGTCTGAAACTTTGAAATCTCCTATTAAATGCATGAGGTAGTTTTTTCTGGCATTGGTATGCATGTAGTTCACAGAACTTGATTACTGGAGATTGTTGTTCTGTTGCTAGAGTAGTTAGTTATTACGAGCTTTATTCTTGTTTTTGTGCAATCTCCCTAAACCATGTTTAGTTGACCACTTATTTATTCCGCCAAACCATCTTCCTATTGGTTTTTGATTACCATTTTTTAGACTTCTCTCATTGTCCTCTTTAGCCTTAAATACTACTAAATGATTTTGTGAGCGATATTTTGAGCTTAACATGACAAAAGTTGGTGTCTGCCAGAACTTTTCGATAATTTAGATGAAGATAGAAAGGATTTATTTCTTGTCGAACCGAGTTCAAATGATGATGTCATATTTATACTAGCATTTCTTCTTTTCCTTGCCTTTTGTTCTGGTTCAGTTTATCAATGTCAAAATAGAAAATAAATTTAGTTTCTTATGTGTTGAAAGCTTTAATTTTGCTTTAGATTATAAATTCAACAATTCATTCCATGAAATTTCAGCTGGCATATTTTCATGCGAATGAGGGCCCCTAAGGAAGGTTCTTGTGATCCAATTGGACCTCTTGAACTACCCCATTCTTTGCATGCATTTCATCGCATCTCTCAAACAGACAAACTGGGTATGGTATGTTTCATTTTCTATTATTTTTTGCTGTTTTCTTTTTCTATCAAACTACTACTCTTTTCTTCTCCCATTTTTATATGTTCTGACTGCGGTAATCTGTGTGGAGTTTTTACATAGGGTCAGTTGTATGGCAATACTGCTTCCGTATCTTATGATTTTCATCATCTTCAAACTATTCTTGATTTCTTTGATATTTGTTGGATAATGAAATTCTAAAATGAGCAGTCCTGAAACACATGTTTAGTTGCTTAATAGCCGCATCATATACCCCGATCCTCTAGTTGTCAGCTTATATGATTTTTATTTCAAAACAATTGGTGTAATATTAACCTCTAGTTCTCGTTTTACATTGTATATATAAGAGAATATGAAAAAAATGGTGCAATATTAACCTCTGACATGTGGGGTTCAAATAATCATTTACATGTTTTGGTTTCACTTCAGTGTTACTTGCTTCATATGAATTTGGGTTGCTTTTTATGCGTACTGGAAAAACTTTGTTGGATGTTCTCTCTTCTCAGGACGGTTATCACACATTTCGTGGAGGATTTTGGAACTACTTCAGCATGGGTAAGAAATATAATTACATGCAAGAATTTCACAATTCACAACATTCTTTTTTTTAAAAAAAAAGAACGATTTTCTGTTTGTTTAAGGCATGTAGATACAAAGATAAATATCTCTGTATTACTCATTCAAGCATCTCACTAGTGGAAACCGTGGTGCTTCGGATTAGGCTTGGTGATAGTAGTAGTTAGTGATTACATATCTGTTCGTATCTTCAACGTAGCTCTTATGAGTCCAAACATAGCAGTTTTCCAAGTTAACCTAATATAGATCCACCATATATCTTTGTCCCTGACACGATATTGAAACGGTTTCACCCACCATATATACGGTGCAGTTGATCATTTGAGGCTCTTTTTGCAGTTAAGGTGCTAATGGGAGATAGTGTTAATGCAAAATCATGCTCACCTAATTGAACCAACTATAGTTTTGCCGTCTTCTTATTTAGATTCTTAATGCTGATTTTTCCATGGAACTGGAAGTAATCCAAGTAGCTGTTTTGCTTTTACACATGATTGTTAGTAGTTTGTTATCTCAATGTCTAGATCTTGGTCAAGTAACCTTTTATTCTGAATGCAATATTGAGACCACGGTGCAGCAACTTTTCAATTCACCTATAAGATTTGTTCTGGTCAGGACTGGATGCTCAAATATCATATGCATTTCACTCTGAGAGGAAATTGCACCCAGAAAAATTCAGAAACCAGTTAATTAATCAGGTAAATTTATCTGTTCTGCTGTGTTAAAGGTTGTTTAAATCTGAAATAATCTTCAATTGTGCAGAATTCTAGTGTTTCAACAATAAGTAGTCCTAGGCTATAGTTTGAAAAAAATGCACTTGTCTTCTAACAATATATTGTATTACAGGATCTTTAGTTTAAGTTGTGTCTTGGGTTCTTTTCCGTTGTATGATGATCCTTAAGATTTTTTTCTGCAACTTACAAGTATTTCTTTATTTATGGTGAAGCAGGGTACTTACGTAAAGCTTGGATGTACTCAAGGATGGCTTTTTGGTTCTCTTTTTCGTCCTTCTCCCACGTGAGTCTTCTCATAGATGTTCAGTGCATTAATTCCGCGGTTACTAAGCATTTAACTTTGATGCCTATGTTCCTGAGCTATGTCTCTATGTCAATACAGGAACATTGCTCAACTAACAAAGGTTAAGATTATGAAGAAACAAGGCCAATGGGTAGACCTCAAAATACCTCAAAGGTCGAAATCATACCTTGATACATATTTAAAGATTATATAACCAACACTTTGATTTCTCATCGTAAGTGCACTTGCTTTCTAATGCAGCATCGGATCTGTTGTCTGCCTCAACTTGCCTAGCTTCTCTGGTGGATTCAATCCTTGGGGAACACCATATAGGAAGAAATTTCTCAATGTTCGTTCTATTTATCTCTTCAATTTTTACCTTCCCTAACAAACTGATTTCTAACGAAAAGGTTTCAATTGTGAATTTCGGTTTACAGAGAGGCTTGACTCCTCCTTTTGTTGATGATGGCCAAATAGAGATAGTCGGATTCAGAAATGTCCTGCATGGGCTAGTTTTGCTTGCTCCAAATGGACACGGGTATCGTTTAGCACAGGTAGAAGCTTCACAACTTTAAGACAAAGAACTGTTAAAACCATTTTAGCTGTCTCTTGTCATATTCTGCTAGTATTCCCCGGTTAGGTCCTGATGGATCGACGTTTCCGACTGCAATTTTAGGCCAATGCGGTCCGCTTTGAGTTTAAAAAGGGTGCAGCCAATCACACATTTATGAGGATGGATGGAGAACCATGGAAACCTCTCCCGGCAGATGATGACACAGTTGTTGTGGAAATATCTCACTTTGGTCAAGTAAGCATGCTCGCTACCCCATCATGCCGCTCCCGAAGCATGTCTGATCCCTCTTCACCTACCAATTGCTATGACGAGGATAGCAATAGTACCGACGAAGGAGAAATTGCCGATGATTTCGAAGAAAAACGGAAGTTCGACGCAGCCGACAGTTTCAAATTCCCAGATGAACTTGATATTGCTCACCTCAGTTAAGCTCCTTCCTATATGTCTATTTCTTTCCCTTCTCTTCTCAGTTAAGGCCCATCCAACATCATCATGCTAACAACAATATCATCATCAGATCCATTATTTTCTCAAGCTTATAAAATTCATATTCCAATTTGTGAAGCATTTTAATAAATATTATTACGGAGTTCAATGGATCAATAAAAAAAAGTTACAAGATGACTGACGAGTAATTTAAATGTTCAATGACATTTTTAGTTCATAAACTTTTTTTAAAACATATTTGTCTTTAATTATTTGTCTTTTTTTTCGAACAAATTTTTTTGTCATTTTTAATCCTCGAGTTTCTAGTTTTTTCAAATTAAATTATTTGGCAAAAAATAATATATATGTTAAACTAATGCCAGTTATTAGTCATTTATATAAAGAATAAAATTTTTCAAAGAATGCATATAAAATTATAATTAAATATTTAAAAATTATAAAATATTTTAAAAATGTAAAAACATATAAATTATTAAGAATTATAAAATTCAGAAAAATAAAAAATATATAAATTGTTAAAAATTTGTTACTCTTTCTGTGAATTGATTCCAAAAAAAAAAGAAAGAAACATAAAACTTCGAAGGTCAACAAATAAAAATACATTTAAAATTATTTTCTTAAAAGTTTAGAGACCAAGAAAATATTACTATACCTTTTTTTAACGAAGTGGCCAGCTAACCTTTATTAATGAAAAAAAGGGAAAAACAACAAAAGTAGAGTACAGTAAAAGCCATCATCTCATAGGCAGTTTACACGTGTAAATGCATTAACGGATTTAACCAATTGAATCGTCATGCGAAAGTTAAAACCCCTTTCAAGCTACTATTTCAAGCTACTATTAATTCTTGAGGGAAAAAAAAGTTGGATATATGTAAAGTTTAGTTTACACGTGCTTGTCAAATTTAGGGGCCGGAGATTTAGTTTAGAGTTTAGTAGTTAGATTGTAGGGTTTAAAATTTAAGATCTAAAGTTAGAGATTAGAATTTAGAGTTTAGGATTTAGAATTTAAGGTGTTAAAGATTATAATTTTAAATATTAAAGTGAAATTGTTTAAATTTATTTTACACGAGATGTATATTAAAATATAACCGTTAATTTTTATTTTATCCTCATGATTTGAGAAACTTGTTTAAACCCTAAATGCCTAAACTCATTTTTGGGCCTGTCTTGGACTTTGGCCTTTTGGCTAAACGGTAAACATTCATTTTTTGTCCCCTTAAAAAATAATTTCATTTAGTATAATTCTATTTTTATTTTAAATCCAGTATTTTTTTAATTATATCTCAATCTTTTAATTAAAAAAACATCTTCACTTCATCAATGGATATTACCTACATAAACTAATAAATATTTCAGTTGATGATCTATTAATTGACCAAGTGACCAAGGGTATTTATGTTGTCTTATCTTGTATGGGTTTGAATCCTGACATTTACCTTAAAAATGTAGTATCTCTATTTAATAAAAAAATCAAATTATACTACTAATTAACTGAGTCAACTTTGTCATTGAAAAATAAAATTGATTCAACTTTGAATACAAAGTCCAATTGAGAATTTGTGTGTTTTTAAATAATTAAGATTTGATTCTCCGTGAATTTTGTTGAGACTAAAAAAAGAATGAACTGAGAGAAAATATTTAATGAGAATTGAATTCAATAATTTTATCTATTTGTATTGTTTTGGATTTATTTTTTTACGGGCCTTGTTTGACAATTAGCCGATTACATTAGCTGATAGCGGATAGCTGATTGCATTAGTTGATTTAACTAGCAGATTGTATTAGCTGATTGTATAAAAGTGTTTGGTAAAATTAACTAATAGTTGATATTTGTTTGATTATTTAAACAAGCAAAATGACATATAAGGATATGATTATATTCGATGCTTGTTTGAATAGTTTATTAGTTATCAATATTTTGTATCTATTTGTTGATGGTCAAAGTTAATAAGGATCGAAGACGACGGTTCGACGGTGATTCGGATGATGGTTCTTAGTGAGAGGATGTCTGTTGACCTCCTCTAGTGATTGATAGTGTATCTTGTGTCTTGGCCCCCTTGTTTATCTTGTTGCATGTCTCCTTTATACTGCGGGGATAGGTGTCACGACCAGGTAGTCGTGGCGCGTTGATTGGATTGGCTATTATGTAACGTCGTAGGTTCATATTGTTATGCCCAACGATCTCGTACATCGTTACATGATCGTTAGGTTAGTGTTGTTTGCGAACTTACCCGTTCGCCATGTGTCATAAAAAGTGCTAGCCAGATCATGGATGACCACGTGCGATCGTTGGTCATCTTCCGTGTGAGTCCGTTCGCAACTTTGTTCGTCCATCGTGGGTTGTGTGGCTTTTACACGTAGCAGTAGGTATTTGTATGTACTAACACTATTAATATTAATTAGATTATAAAAAATATTTTTTTAATATAACAATACTAAACATATTTGAAGGATCTATATATCAATTTATTATTTATATAATTATTTTTAATATAATATAATTAATTATTAAAGTTAAATAATAATATAAATGTGCGAGAATAAAAAGAAAATAAACAAAAAGTATTACTTTACAAATATCAGAATATAAATAAGTGAGGATAAAAAATTAAAATTAAAATATTAAATTTAGGTTATTTGGAGATTTTTAATAATTGTTAAGAGTAAAAAGGTATTTATAACTCTTATGTCAAAACAACTAATTTCAAAAAGCTCCTATTAGCAGCTTTTTCAAAATTAGAAGTTTCACATCAATTCGCTATTCACCAAACATCCAAGTTAGCAGATTTGACCGATCAAACCTCTAATGTTAGCTCAAACCTCTAATTTTGGTTCAAACCGTTATTTATCAAACAAAGTCATAATCAAACTTTAGATATTACACTTGTACAAAATTTCAAGTGTAACTAATTTTTTTAATTATTATCGTATATTATAATGCATAGTATTACTAGTTGCTAATATTGATTTGGTACACCGTCAAGTGCAAAATAATTCGGCAAACACCGTCGAGACGAAGACAATTATATTTTTTTGTTTATTTCTTAAACTTTTAAATGTATTTTTTAGGACACATGCCATCATTTTGATGATATTAACGGCATTATCTTTAATGGTAGTGTACGAGATAAAAATTTTAATATTAATGTTTATTAGATCGTATGATAAAAAGTTTGATGAACATTAAGTAAGATTTTAGTATTCGAATTTTATAAATAAAAAAAAGCTACATAAAACCATTTTATTCTCCGAGTGTGATCGACTTTAAATATAATCAAACTGTCGGTCTTAAAAAAATAAATATTCTCTCTGTCTCATTCAATATGTCTAGTATTGACATTTTTTTTAAACTTTGACCACAATTATTTTAAATATTTTAATTAATTAAATTTCATAATATATATATATATATACATTTTTAAACTATTTGATTGAAGGTTTCTAAAGCATAAATTTTTACATTTTTATCAATAATAAAATTAAAGTAATAATAAGATCAAGGTTTTTTGAATTTTTTGGGTCGGACCGGAGTCGAGATAAAAAGTTGGTATATTAGGGCATGGTGGTACGGGACAAGTAAATTAATATGAGCAGGGGGTCAAATTTAAAAGTTTATAGATCAGAAAGGTCAAAAATTCACTCCGCGTTGTTGTCATCCCTACCTACACTATGACTTTAAAAGAAAAAAACGAGCGGGCGTGGAATAGCTTTCCTTCTCAGTCGACCTAACCTCACTCCTAATACTTTCAATCTCTATAGTTTCATCCCTATACCGATTTCTAATAGTTGTCATTTCACCTATGAGTGAATTTCTAATTGCTGCCATTTCAATCTCTTCTCTCCGACTTATACGAGGATTTCTTTCAAAACGACCAGTGGCTTCAACATAAGGTTCAACATGAGGTCTTTCAATGTTTCTATTGCCTCTGTACTTCAAATAGTTAAAATTTGCTAATGCCATAGAACACAAGACGATAAACATACACAACCTGGGTTTTAATCCATGTTTTTCGTAGAATACCAAAGATAAATAAAATTGTACGAAAGGAAGGGGTCCGAGAATCGACATGTGTTCGATTCATATAAATGGCTATTATCACAAGACAATAAGACATCAAACCAGGTATATGTCCTTAACCTTCAAATATGAAATACAAGAAACCCCCAACACACCTTCAAACATCTCGATGCCAATTGTGAACAAAATCTGAGATGGCCTAAAGCTTGGGTAATATTAGTAGGGCAACATAGTTGTGCAAGTAACAAGAAAGATAATAAAAATAAACACGCTGCTATAATAATATATAACGGAACTACATTTTGCACCAACTTCTCACCAAGTTTAGATTGAACGAAACATGCTATAAAATCAAACCTTGCAAGGTATCCTATTGTCGTCCACACAAGCCAAACACAGGGTCTCAAGTTCTGAAAAACCAATCTATCATCTTCTCTCGCGAGACATTATTAAAGAAAATCATTTAAAAATGCTAGCTAGTATGGTGAAGGGAGGCTCTTGGTTTCTTTGGTCAGACAGTAGACGAAAAAAAATGGCTAAAAGGGTAAGAGGAAGCTTCATTTCTCTCTTTGTTTATTTTGGTAAGAAAAAGACTGGAAAAGAATCCTAGAGGAGGGTAGAATGAAGAAGAAACATATTTCTATGCTGCATAATTTTTGTGCACAATGACTGTGATATTTACGGGCTACTGGGCTTAATTCCCCACAATTTCATTATGTTTTATTTTTAACAAAAAAAAATCCATGTGATGTTGTGATGTTGATGGTGGTGGAGTCGTTGGTTGTCAAGCATGTGTGCCTTGGGTGGCTGCAGAGCAAAATAATATATTTTGTGTTATTATGGGTGAGCAAAACTCAAGTTGATTAGATTTTCTTTTGTTTTGAGTTATTTGAGTCGAGTTATTTAAGTCAACTAGAATAACTTTAAAAAAAATCTAAATTCGAGTTTGAGTCGAGATAAATTTTGAAAACTCGAAAAACCGAATAACTTGAGATTAAGTTTGAGAAAAAATAATATATTTACACTAGTGTAATTAAGTTTGAAAAAAAATTATTTATATTGGTGTAATTAAATTTGAATTATGGAGTATATAAATTATATACATAATATATTTAATGTTTAATATTTTTGGTTAGTTCGGTTAATTTAGTTAATTAATTGATTTTGAACCAAATTAATTGATAACTGAAATTTAAAAAACTCTTAATTGTTAACTGGACCCTAAAATTATCTGACTGATTAACCAAAATTTTTTGGTTTGTCTGGTTAGTTTTGTTTAGCCGAAAAATGAACACTCCTAATCTAGGGATGACAAAATTACCTAATCCCGACCCGGCTCGGTGTGCCCCATCCCAACTCGATCGGGTTTTTCTTCTTGAATTTTGGGGATCGGGACGAGACATGGTGAGTTTGGGAAAGCATCGAGTCAGGGACGGGTTTGGGTATATGCTAAAAATTTCACGCCCCGTTATATTTTTAATTAGATATATATTATTAAAATTTTGAAAATATCAGTATATATAAAATATTTATAGTTTTTAAGCTATTTATTTTGGGTTTATGCTTATCCTAAATTTTGCTTAGATGTTGTTCAAGTTTTAACATATTTGATTCTAATGGTTCAAGCTTATTCTTTTAAACATGTAATTTTTCTTGTGGGTAATTTAAAATTGGTTTTATTTTTTATATAGATTTAAAGTCCCTTAAAACCATATTTTGTGACTGTGATGGTGGATTGACCGGATCTAACATTTATCGTCGGTAAAGATTAAAATTTTTAAAATTTTTCATGTCAGGTCGAAATCGAGTTTAAAAGTTAGTATACCAGAGCGGACGAATAAATTAATATTTTAATAGGAGACGAGATAGAGTCGGATTTAAAAGTTTACATATCAGGGCGGGTTCAAGACGTCCAAAAACCTGCCTCGCCCATTACCATCTATGAGGCTGCACGTCAATGGAAAGTTCATGACTAACAAGTTTGATCTCCATATCTGGTTTGTAAAATAGAAATTTTCAAAGTACCATTTTATACAAGGATGGCAAAATTACCCGACTCGATTTGATTTAGTGTACCTCGACGCAATTAGATTTTTCTTCATAAATTTCAGGGATAGGGACTGGGCAGTGTGGGTATTGAAAAGCATTGAGTCGGGGCAGGACGAGTTCGGGTATAAGATAGAAATTCACTGCCCCGCCCTAGTATATTTTTAATTTTATTTATTTTTATTATATTTGTGAAAATACGACTATATATAAATACTTTTAGGGGTTTTAACTATTTTTTAGTTTGCGTTTATCGTAAATTTTTGTTAGATATTGTTCAAGTTTTAACATATTTGATTCTGACGGTCAATGATTCGAGTTTATTCTTTTAAATATGTATTTTTCATGTGAGTAATTTAATTAGTTTTATTTTATTTTTATATAGTTTTAAAGTCCTTAAAATATATTTTGTGACTGTGATGGTGGCTCGATCGGATCTAACATTTACCGTAGACGAAAATTAATATTTTTTAAAATTTTTTGGTTAGGTCGGACTTATGAATTGATATATCAGGGTGGGTAAATTAATATTTATAGTCGGGGCAGGGTCGAGTTTAGAAATTTAGAGGTCGGGGCGGGTTCGGGACGGCCAAAAACCCGCCTTGTCCCGTTGTCATCCCTAATTTTGTATCGGGATTTCCCCTTTTTGAATTCTTTTATTCTATTAAAGTTTACTTCCTTTACCTTAGGTTTTTTTATGGAAATGAAGAAATGGGGAGGATAATGTGAGGAAGAAGATGAATAGTGTTGCTTTAATATGTCACGTCAGTTATTTTTAACTATAGTTAACGACGGTGACCGATTGGTAACGAATTAAAATATCAGTGATCGTATTACAAGTTTTAAAAGTTTGGTGACCAAAATAAAAATATCCAAAAAGTTTGGTGGCTATTTATGTAGTTTACGCTAATAATAATTAGTAATCATAAAATAAATGAAACACCTTTTCTTTATTTCTTTCCCTTGATTGATATAAAATTGGAAATGAAATTTACAATTTAATTTAAGTGGAAAAAAATCATCAATCATAGAGTGGACATATTTCCATATAAATATACTAAATTCAACAAAAATAAATGGAGAAAAAGATAATAGTGCAAGTTGATATGACCAAAGACAAAATTATTCCCCCTTTTAACGTCAACTTAGGGAATATAGTAATTCATATTTGTCTCTTTCAAAACCTTATTAGGATAAACTACATTAGATACCACTAAACTTTAAGTATAAGCTTCAATTATACCATTGAGCCGTTAAATCCCTCTATGTCATTAATTTTAATGGCACAATGGTATAATTGAAGTCTAAACTAAAGTTCAGTGTTAAAATAATATCGATTTTTAATTTAGTGATATAATTAATATTAAATTTAAAGTTTAGTGATATCTGTTATAGTTTACCATTTTATAATCCCCACCACAATAATAAGGATAAAGTACTTTTTATTCACTCAATTTTCGAAAATAGTTCCATTAGTTACTTTGTCGTTAATTATTTAATACCATTAAGATAAGATATATTTCCTTTTTAAAATTTATGAAAAAAATTAGAAATTTTCTATAATTTTGAGGGTGGGTGGGGGAATCCTGAAATCTTCCTCCTAAAGTTTCAAACTTAGATTTTTTTGGATTTTTTTTATTTCGTTGACGCTGGGGCATCTTCTTCATAATCCCAACAATAGAGAGGTAGAGGAGGCAAATAACATATTTTGATTTTACATTGATCGGACGATGGAGAACGTAGATCGGAGTCATTTTTTTATTTTATGTTGATTTTTTTTTGTATTTTAAAGAGATTTTGAGAAAAATAGGGACAATGAGGCGAGTTCAACGTAATTATAATGGTTGGAGAAGACGTTGAAGAACGACGGGTTCAACAATGTATAAAAGTGGTTGAAAAAGATATCAAAAAATGAGGGTTAAGAGGAAATTATGACATAGGAGAGAAGAGTCCTAAATTTTTTTTGAGAAAAAGTGATAGAATGAAATATAAAAAATAAAAAAATTTAGGTGGACAATACGTGGCTTCCACATCAACGAAAAACAATCCACTGTAGCAACAAATATTTCGCATCACCCTAACATTTTTTACTTAACGTCTGGGTGACGAATTTTTTTTCAAAAGTTAAGTGATGAAATTAAAAAAAATCAAAGTTATGTGACCATTTCGTCAAACTCAAAAGAGTCAATGCATATTTTAGCCTTGAAGTTGGTTTTAGATACCTAATTATCATTTTTTATTAAGTAGTGTTACAATAACATTCTCAAGGCAAATGTCGATATTCGAACCCACACAAAGATGAAGCTGATGAACAATCATGACCACTAGGCCAATTAGTAGATTTTATATACCTAATTAATATTTGAATGTAGTTTTAGGTACCTAATTGATCTCTAAACTATTTTATAACTCTTTTGACCCCTAAATTTGACTTCAATTACCTATTTGATATATTTACTTATAAATTACTCACATATATTAATTTAAAAACCCAACTCTAAAAAAAAAACTATAGGACTTCTTTACCAATTACCATAACATTTATATTTTTTGTCTACAATAATTTAATTTTCTTGGTCATATAATTTTCAAGTTCTTTTGACATGACCAAAGAATAATTGTAGGTAGACCATTGGACCAAACATAAAAAACAAAACTCTTAATTCCAGACATTAGATTTATGTTTTACATTAATATAGCCCCTAAGTCTGTTGGAATTTTAACCATTGATATGGATTTGTTCCTTTAATTCATCAATACTGGCCAGTGACCACCTCTTCGAGTATTAGATTATTCGTTTAAAGAGATCCACTAATTGGCCTAGTGCTAAAGATGCTCATGTTGTTGTCACATTTTGTATGAGTTCGAATCCTGGTATAAGAATGTAATATCTATCTATTTAATCAAAAAAATATTTCGTTAAAACTCGAATTTTTGTTTCAAACTAAGAGGATTTGGACAGAAACTAGAAGCGTTTAAAATATGAGCCATGCCTTAATTCAAACATTCAAAGTTTAAACCTAATTTGATCTGGCTTTTTTTTTAAGTTTGGAGTGTTTTGTGTTATTTTATATAATATGTAATTTATGCTACATAAATTTAAATATATAATAATATATACTACTATAATATAAACTTTAAAAAATATGTCAATTTGTCTCTTGAGTTGATTCTCTCGTAATGATAGATATTTACAGTCATCGTAATATGTTGGGATAAAAGTAAGTAATTAACGTGTGTAATATTATTATGGTTAGTGTTGATATTGCTTATCTATCACTATTAACAGTAGGATTAGTTGTACATTTGTTTTTTCAGAGTTGTTTGCTTAAGTTTATTTAAACTTTTTCTTTGTATGGTTATATATTTATGGTATGAACAAATTAATTTCCAATATATATTAACATTATATAACTATTTTTTACATATTTTTTAGTAAGACCTATAATTCGAGTCTAACTAAATTTAAAAAAACATAACAAGGGATGGCAAAATAACCCAAATTTGGCGGATCCCGACCCGATAGGGTTGAGTTTTTTCTTAAAAAATCGGGTTGGGTTATTGAAAAAATCGGATTCGGGTCGGGTTGGGTTATTGAAAAAATCGGGTTCGGGTTTAGGTTAAAAATTTCCTGACCCGATATGATATATTTATATATATATTATTTTTATATATTATATTTAATGTTTTTATTAATTTTTCTCAGGTCAAGTCGGGTTTAGTCAGATTTTTATTAAAACATCAGAGTCGGGTCAGTGTCGAGTTATATTTTTTATTATGTCGAGCCGAGTTGGGGATAGAATAAATTAGAATCGGATCAGGTGGCCAAAACCCGCCCGATCTGCCCCGTTGCTATCCCTAAACATAACATGTATTAATATGGCTCAAACCCAACCCATAAATACTCTTAAAGTTAACCAGTAAATTGTTAAATAAAGATAGTGAGGCATCAAATTGTTGGGATTCAACAAACTTTTTAAACATTTTCGAAACATCTAAATCTACAAGGGAAAAAGGAAAAAAAAAAAAAAACAGCTTCAATTAGGTGTCTACGTGGAAGAGTAAAAATACAGCATGCGAAATTGAGAATGCTGGTCATGCAATGATAATGCATGAATCTTTTACTCATCATATTTTTTTAATCAGAAAATAAAATTCTCGAATTACATTTTGAGTATAAAGTAATCGTCCATTCATCAACTATCAGTTGGTCTAACTGAATTACACGTTAGGTTTTACAAACAAAGTCAGATGTTCGATTCTTGTCATTGTAAATGGTACAAACAGAGTTGGAAGAATCGTTCCATAATAGACATCCATAATACTCATCCGAAATAGTCGATCAAAAAACCGGTTGATTAAAACATAAATATTTATCAAATATGACAAAAAATAAATTTCTAAACTATACACCTAAACGCAAAAATAAAAGCACATTGATCGATATAATTCATTTTTAAAACAAAACAATTTAATACGATGTTTATATTATCCAAACTCTTTCCTACTCATAAATCGAATAACACTAAACGTTTAAGTATGTTAGATATCACATTATTTTATATATTATATTAAAATATACCAAAAAATTAAACTCAATTATCCCTTACAAATACAGACAAGGACCCTATGTTTGGTGGCCAATTTGTTAGGCAACACAAATCCCATTGCCAGGCAGTCTCAACTCTCAAACAAATACACCTATCCAATCTAATTCTATTTCTCTAGAATGTCAAGATTAAATTATTCCCCCAAATTTTAGTATTTTAAATTTAATTAAAAACGTTTCGTTTAGAATTTTAGTTTTCTTAAGAATTTAATTAAAATTGATTTTTAATTAATATGAATATAAATATTTATATTTTACTATTTTATATTTATATGCATTACTAAGGCGCGTACTTTTAGAAATATTAAAATGTTTTTAAATTCAATTTTATAACGTTTAAATTTGTAATACTAATTGAATCTATTGAATGGTCCTAGTGATAAAAGATAATATTATTTTTTTACATGACTCAAGTTCGAGCAGTGTAGTTAGTAAGTGTGCGTGAATTTATCTAATTTAAAACTAGTCTAAAATATTGCATTTTAATTGAATTAGAATGTTAAAAAAAGTCTTTATTTCCATTTAATTACTTTTGTAAATTTATTAAGATAACGTTGAATTTGAAACCCGTAATATAAATAAAATCCAAATCGAAATTTTAAAATGAAAATTTTTTAGATAAAATTTAATCATATTTTATAATTAATAATATACATTAAAAAGTCAGCTATTTAACTAATCCCTAAAAATATTAAAACACTTTCTTGTTTCATTGACTTTGTGTAAATAAGTACAAAACTGCGTTATGAAAAATAATTAAAAAACCATAATAATAATATTATACTAATTTTTCTTAAAGAACTTTAAACAAAACACGATTAACATCTATGGTTCATTCTATATTTTATATTTTCATATATAAATATATATTTAAAATCAATTAATTAATTAATTTAATTCACCTAATTAATTCCTAACGTCCCAACTAACCCTCCAACAAACAAGCCGACCTTTGTAAATGCACCTCTTCTCTTCTCTCTTATTAATTTCACCGAATTTAATTAATCCATAATTAATGACCTTCGAAAAAGGAAATTGCATTGACTATAGTATCGCTTGAAAGGTTTGTACTTTGAGCTCAAGATTATCCTTGAAACCTTACCTTAATTACGTGAATGCCCCCAAGGTACAGTCACGTCAGCGGCGGAGTCCAAACTGCAATTAATTACAATTAGATAAATATATCAAATCCGACCAGCGTTTAAATTCGCAGAGAATGTAGCCATTTTGCATGCTTAAAATCCACAGACAAATATGTACTTTTATATATATATATAAAATCCATTTCGTCGGTATATATTTTAATCTTTTTTTAGCGACGGTAAAAGAGGGAGAATTTTACCGCCACAGTCGACGGCTGACTTTGCGACGGCACATGGAGATCGATGACCGGAAGCAGCGGAGGTCCGAGAGGAAGGTGTTTGGTTTCTGTCCCTTCTGGCAAACCTCGTCGAAGACGAACAACTCTTCGTCTTCTTCTTCGACTAGAAATCTCAACCACAATGGAAGCCGCCATTCGGAGACGGTGCCCGTCAAGCGCTCCAAATCCGTCTCTTCCATTGCCAGATCGCTTCTTCCTCCTCGGCGCCGTCTTCGCCTCGATCCTTCTAATAACCTCTACTTCCCTTGTACTAATCCCCGCTTTGCTTAGCCTTTGACTTCGTAGAGCTAAATTTCTATATCCTTTTTGATTTTGTCAATTTTTGTTTTCTAACTGTAGATGAGCCTGGAACTCAGGCGAGAAGTGCGATCAGGTTGAAGAACACAAGTAAATCTCACGTAGCTTTCAAGGTAAAATTGAGTTACTAAGTTTTTACTTCTCTTGTCTTTTACGCCAAATTTTACTGTAATTTATGCGATTCTTTTCATCTCAAGTCATGATTTGTCAATGAATTGATGCTAATTTTGGTTAAATTCCACTGACCATTAAGATGAGACTTCTTGCCACGGTTATAACTTATAACGGTTAATTTCTGAACTTACTAATTTTTACCGTTAATATCATAACATTTGGCGATTTCGTTGAATCTTGCTGTTTATTTGTTTAATTAACTTTTTTTATTATTATCTTGTAGTTTCAAACTACTGCGCCGAAGAGTTGTTTTATGCGTCCACCCGGTGGAATTTTGGCGCCAGGGGAAAGCATTGTCGCGACTGGTAATAAAATTTGGCAGCTCTATTTGAGATATTATTATAACAATTTTGTTTGATTTGGTTTGCTTGAATTTTTTTTGACAGTGTTTAAATTTATAGAGCGTCCGGAGAATAATGAGGTGCAGGTGGATTTAAAGAGTAAAGTTAAATTTAAGATAATGAGCTTGAAGGTAACAGCTGGGGTGGATTACTTGCCCGAGCTTGTAAGTTCATTAATGTTCATGCTTCTTCTAAATTTGAAAATGTTGAAGTGAAAATGCTTGTTTAGTTGATGCTGTAGTTGGTTGTTCTTATTTGGGTAAAATGAAATCTGCTTAAAGGGTTTTTTAAGTTCGGTAAAGTTTCTCTGTTTTCATTTGGCTGTCATGCGTGTGGAATTGTGGATAGAAAACACTGCTTTAGAGAATAGTCTGATTATATTGCCCTTTTCTTCTTACCATTGCTGGACCAGAGCCTAGTTTTAAAGAATAGTTTTGTTTAGCATGTTGTATAGTTTTTAATGAGGGCATTATCATATGAGTTTAGTCAAATTGCTGCAGAATAATGTCATTTTTAGTAGCAATTAATTGGACAGGTAGTTATAAGAAAGAGTTCATGTTAATTACCACACAAATTTTATTGATCTGATAAATACTATATGATCATCAGTGGAATGCCATGTCAGCTGTTGTAAACATGTAAAATTGATCCTTTAAGATGTTCCATAGACTTTTTAAAGTTTCCAAATATTTATTTGTATTTAATGCCTAATGTGCTTGTTGGTTGTGTTATTTTTATTATAATTTGATTATTTACCTTTATTGGATGTTAACTCCTGCTAAACTTGAGAAGCCAATGCTAAAAAAGAATTTTTTTATTATGCCTTATGTTGTATAGTTTGATGAACAAAGGGAACAAGTGACTGTAGAAAGAATTTTGCGGGTTGTATTTCTCGATGTGGGGAGGCCTAGCCCTGTAAGTAGCAAATTGTATTAGCATTGTTCTGCTTTCTACACATTAGGGTTCCTTGGTTTAGCTTTTCAATGGTTTGATTTTCTTCTTGTTCGTTAAGGCATTGGACAAACTTAAGCGCCAGTTAGCTGAGGCTGAGGCTGCTCTCGAAACACGCAAGAAACCCGCCCCTGACACAGGTCCCCGGGTTGTCGGGGAAGGTCTTGTAATCGATGAATGGGTAATTAACTGTCTATATATCTGAAACAATGCTCCTTTTCCCTTCTCTCCCTTCTTATTTTTACATATATTTGTTGATTTCAGAAAGAGCGAAGGGAAAAATACCTGGCACGTCAGCAAGTTGAAGCTGTAGATTCAACATGAAGTGTTGTTTGATTTGGCTGTAAGTTCTTTTTTCTTTGGTTGAATCCCTCAATTTGTGACTCCTTAGAGGAGGGAAGGTGAAGAGATGAGTTGGCGGACCAGTTTATGTAGAGGAGAACCGTGTGTTCTCATGCCATTATTCAGCATTATGAACATTGTGAGGGTCAAGGTGCCTGACTCTGGGCTAATGCTATCTTGTAGATAATGGGTGTTTTTTTGGTCATGGAAATAAATGCAAGGCACAATATCATATTCGGTCCACTTTTTGAGGTTGGAGTTGGAGTGCTTATATATAAGTTACATGTGTTTAGCCTCGTTTTTCTGTTGAAATATTTGATTATAGCCATTGAATTCACTAGGATTGCACTGTGCACTCCTATTTTAGATGAACAAGCATGAATTTTGCTCTGGGTTGAAGTGATTTATGTATCTTATTCTGTTTCTTTCTTTTTTTTAAACGATCACATTAGTAATTTCTGGCAGCGTAGGGCTTTCGAACAGCAGCTGACATCCTTTTTTCCAAACTTCTGTGCCATAGATTCATAGAGCAATTGCTCAGGTTATCTCGATTATGTTCATTCATGACATGATCTTTTGCAACTTGTCGTGAAGATGCAGGGCTGGTTCATGTTCATTCATGTCCATTTTGGGCTGAATTTTAGATTTTGTCGATGATTGATCGATTCCTTCTTGTAGTTCTCTTCTTTTCCTTTTCCCCCCTTGGATATGAAGAAATGAATTTACTTTGCCATAGTATAGAATGTAATTAACTGTAGGAATTATCTTAGACTGTGATTCATCTCATATCGAAACTATCTTGTCCGGTAAACCCGAACTTGAGAAAGAAAGAAAAGAAAATCTGGAAACCATCCACATTTTCCCTCTTCAAGTTACTGTCGGAGAGGCATTTGAATACGACACGAACAGTTTGTTAGTTATCATTGTTGAAAAATCCGAACCGGACCAGTCAGCCGGTAAGAAGTCTGTTGTGGTTACAATTAGTTAACATGTAAGAGTACATTGTAATAAATCGATAGCTCGTCTGGTCTCGTATAATGTACGAAATCGATAAAAAAAAAAGTTTGTTCAACCAGTAAAATTTTGGATAAAATCAGTCAATTGCAGTCCACAGAATTGGTCCCTTGCTTACCATGCCCTGATTGCATATTGGAAAGGGACTGCCATTATAGCCTCTTAACCTTCTTTTAAGGCTCTACCCATCTACCCTTCATTCTTATCTTCTTTTGTATTGAAGAAGAAGAAAAATTGATGTGGTGACTAATATGAAAAATGATAAAATCATGTTTTAGTCCTTTAATTGTGTCCATGTTCATAGTTCAAGTATGCTGCAATTAATCCTTTATGAAATGATCCATAGTTTGCCAGATTTGGAGAAATGGGGGAAATGATTATATCATCGAAAGGGAAATGAGTGAATACTGATAAGTGACAGGGACCAGTTCCTAGGACAATGCTAAAGCAAAATTAGCTAAATAAACAAAGGGGGGCAAAAAAGTAGGATGTTGACACGACAATAGACAGAATGGATTGAGTCCATGTTCACTGCAATGTTAAAATTCCTTCACTTGGCCTTGATATTTCATGTCAACTTATCATTGTATCCTAAAAAATCAAAACCAGTTCTTCTACGTTTGAATCTTGTGAACAATTTTATCATTTAGAGATTCAGTTGGATTCAACTCTAAATTTAGTTAAAATCTAATGTGATTATCGAATATCTGAAATTTAAGTCTAGACTATATGTGTGAATACTCTACAATCAGAAATTCCTTCTTTTTGCAATTTCTTTCTATTCATGTTAAGGATAAGGCTGAATTTTCTTACATTGGAAAGATGTGTGCATAGGTAAATGTCGGTTGGTATATATCATTACAAAGATTTAGAGATGAGCACGGGTCGGGTTTTTGGTCCATTCGAACCCGACCCAAAAATAAATATCCACACCCAACCCGACCCGACCCGAACTTATTCTCTAAAAAATCCAACCCGACCCGAAAATAAATATACTAAACTTGACCCTGACCCGACCTATATAAAAAAATTAATTTTAGGGATCTAATTGTAAAAAAATAATTTTAGGAGACTTAATTGTAAAAATTATAATTTGAAGGACTAAATTGTAAATAAAAATTTAATTTTAGGGACCTAATTATAAAAACATATAAATGGGGTATTATTATAAATATTCCTAAAAAATTTAGGAGAAATTACATAATTAGTCCCGGGTCGGATATTTTCCACCCTAAACCCGCACCGACCCGAATTTCTTGCATATTCCACCCGAACCAAACCCGATTTTTTTAAAATCCGACCCTATCGGATCGGTTCGGGTAGGAACCCATCAGATTCGGGTTTCGTGCCCATCCCTACAAAGATTTGATTTATATAAACCTAATTCTTTAAGGATTTATATATGATATACTGGCGGTAGAAACTTTTAGTTTCTACAAACGCTTTAGTTGTAGGGTTTGGGGGTTTAGTTTAGGGTGTAGGGTTTGGGGGTTTATGTGTAGGGGTTTAGAATTTAGGGGTAATGGTTAGAATTTAGGGGTTAGGGTTTAGATGTTAGAGTTTAGATTTTAGGGTAATATGTTGTATACTTAAGTTTTAACCTATAAACCTTAAATTCTAACCCTAAATTCTATTCACAGACACTAAACTCTAAACTACTAAACCCCTAAAAACTTAAATCATATATCTTAAATTATATCCCTAAACTCTAAAACTAAAGTGCTCAGCGTATCAAATAATTATCCATTGTTTAATGGGGAATGATAAGTGGTTGAATTATTCCAGTTTTTGGTAATTGGTATTTCATTGAAAATGTGTATTTTCCCACTTACATATCTATGTTACTCTAATTGGCTACTATATTACCAATTCGCACTGCAAAACGCAATTCCTGCAGATTCCTCCTGAAAGTAAATTAAAGATTTTACTTTGAAAGTAAAAAAAGCTACATATCCAAACTGGTCTTGCCACCTTACCCTTATGAATAAAGTGGGTCAGGGACGAGGTCAATATTAGAGGTTAAAGACAAATATAAATATTTAAAAAGCGAAGGGGCCAATATATAATTAATTTATTTTTAAAAAAAAATTATGTTACAAAGGTTAAAAAAATGGGGATTGGGGGGCAATCTCCACCATCACTTGTGTACTTAATCCACAAATTACAGTAAAAAGAGGCTGAACTATTGCTTCACTCTATCAACTCAAAAAGCTTCTATCAGCGGCAACCATGTTGAAAGGCTAGGCGGTGATCATGGATACTGATATGCTTCAAGCCATGCAGATGGTTGCTCTCGATCTAGCCGCTAAAGCCCTCGATTTCTTCGACATCACTACTGAGATCACACGCTTCATAAAGAAGGTAAAACACGAATCCGGTCGAGTGGACATGGTTTTCGATGTTCAATGATGTAAGTCTACAATGTTCTGTCATGGTTTATTGATTGCATTTTGATGCAGGGATTTGATGGACCATATTGGAGAGTGGGTGGCAAATTTGAAAATGAAAGATTTTAGGTTCGGAATCCGAGACAAAGGATTGTCAATGTCACTTAATCACGAGAATGAATATAAGTTTTTAGAAAAGATTAATCACAAATTTACAATGAACTTTAATTCGAAAGGATTGCCAATTCCACTTGAAAGATGCAACAAAGATTGATACATACATGTATGTAGTTGTAGATACAACATTATAAAACAAAACAAAACTGCAGGCAGAATTAAAGTGAACAATACTCTCGTACCGAGCAAGCTCCTCACAAATGGTACCAAAACAAACGCGAACTCGAAATACCGGACCTTCGAACTCCATGAAGCCTCCTTTTGAACCTTTTTTTCAAAAATCAAAACTATCTTGATTTGGCTTTGATGAAGTCAACATAGCTGTATAAAGCCTCAGCCTATCCTCCCCTAACAAATTACGGTCTCCGAGGCCGAATGAATGACAACGACGTTAGGGTTAACCGGTGCTTATACCGCCTCCAAGCCAACTGAATCGCGACAGCCCCCCATGTCCGCCACCCGGGAGAATAATATTGTGCACTCCTCTGGACCTTTTCGTTAACAAATGTGTAGCGAAAATGTTGAGTGACATATTTGATGTCTTCGGCTTCAAGGCCGAATGCCTCGGTTGTTTCGAGAGTTACGAGTGTGGAAGACGATGGCGGTAGCCTCTCGATGAACGGTCTTCGAAGACACCACGATAAGAGCTCGTCACCGCTAAAATTTCCGGGGCCTAGCATGCAGCAACTTTTCACACCATCTCTTAGAACTTGGCTGCTTTGGAGATGTCCCCTTACTACAAATAACATTCTTTGCACTGGGTCACCTTCTCTAGTTATCTACATTATCCAAGCCAACCGAATCTTTATTTTTCTTAAAATATTCATATTCGATAAATATGTAATAGATCGAAATCGATACTTACAGTTTCTCCTTTGGTGAAAATTAAAGATTTGACACGATCACAAATATTTTCCAGGACCAAATCATCCACGTGTTGAAACAATGGCACCTGATAGAGAGGCATATGTTGAGATATGTAAGATTTAGTGTTTATTTCTCATTATAATGTAATTAAATTACCTGTCTAACTAAATCCAAGCAAAGGTGGTACTTGATATCTCTCCGAAGCCCCTCGGGTAAGTTTTTGGTCATCTCGCATTCATCGACACCGCGTATCGCCGCCCACCGCTGCCGCTCGTAATTTCGAACCCTTTGCCGGAACCCGGAAGGCAAGCGCCTCTTCCTCATCCACCACTCTATATTCCTCATCTTCAGTTGCACCGCTTGTTTCTTGGACGTAGTTGCATGCAAAAACACCTTCATAAAACAATAAAACGTACCCACCAACAATATTATAATATATATGGATAATTATTACATGCAAAAGCGCTTGTTTTCGCAATTACCTTAGTTTCAAGATTAAGGATTTTGTCTAGGGTCTAGTATTTAAAGGTTGAAGTGTACTACTTTTAAATTTAGGGACTGTGGTTAGAATTTAGTTTTTAGGGTTAAAATTTAGGGTTTATAAATTAAAACCTAAATCGTTAACCATATTACCCTAAACCTAAACTCTGATCTCTAAACTCTAAATTCTAGCCCTAAACTCTAAATTCAAAACTCGTACACTTAAATTCCTAAACCCTAAAATTAAGGCGTTTGTAAAAACTTTTTGTTTCTATCTCCGGTGCACGAGATATTTTGGTATGTGCTTTGTGGTCAAAACCAACATTTTTCTCTAGGCATTTGTGTTGCATCCACTTCAACTGCACTATAAATCATGTTAATGTTACTTTATTATTATTATTATTATAAGATATTTTTATATTTATATTTATATTTAGATTAATTTTAATATTCGATATACTAACAATAAATAAATTTATGTATCGTCAATAAATTATATCATAACTTATAAATACCTTAATGTTTCCGATCAACATTGTGACAAGAAGAAGTCCGCTGGTAAGAACAATGATGTTGAAGACAACTTCTAGCCATTCTGTTGTGCTCTCCAAGTTCCCAAATGTGCTGATAGTTTACACACAAAAAATATTCATGGGCAATCCGAGCTCGTTTTACTGTTTCAGAACGAATAATTCGATTCGAATTAATTGAAAAGAGAGAAAATAAAACCTGAGAGTCATGAGACCCCAGAAGATAGGGAAAAATATTTTCTCGAGACGACTGTCGTTTGTGATGAGCTGAACGGTCCATTTATAAGCTCCGTAATTATAGTTATCAGGACTTTCAATGCATGTGCTTCTTGCTTGCTTGTTTTCTGCCCAAAGCAGCCTTGCTCTATCCCTCATCGTGCTTCTTGTTCCATAGTAAATCGGGTCTTTGCAAGCCAATAATCTCAGGTCACAATTCTCGATTCCTCTGCATTGCTCTTTCAGGCACTTGGCCGATCTCTGAATCCCGAGGAAGTACCAGCACGCCCCTGCCGCCTACTCCGACACCCGAGGCCATTCGAGAAAAAAACATGAAAAAAGTAAAAAAATAAATGAAAATAAAAGATTGAACACTTATGTTGCAATTGTTGAAATAATTGAGGATGTAAATGAAATTAATGGCTAACCTATGAGTTTCTTTTGAGAATCCTTTTTCACAATCACATCAAAAATTATTATTTACCTTTTTCTTTTTCCTACATTTTACAGGCAATATCGGTTTAATATTCACTTTTTGGGAATTATTCGGAAAAATACCCCTAATTAAAATCATTTAAAAAAATATACTCTTTCAGCCTACGTAGATTAAACTCGCGTTTAGCTAAATGCGAGTTTTAAACTCGCGTTTAGTCAAACGCAAGTTTTGTACAATAAAAACTTGGTAAATTAATTTTTTCTTTTCTTATCCATCCACTCAATACGGAACTCGCGTTTGACCAAACGCGAGTTTGACCTACGTGGGCGGAAAAAAAATATTTTCCAATGATTTCAATTAAGGGGTATTTTCTAAATAATTAGAAAAAGGGAATATTAAAACAAATATGCCCATTTTCCAAGTAGCAATGATTATTGAGAGTACTATAACCAAATATTATTTTTTTTCCCATTTGTTCAATTAGAGAAGTGGATTTTTAACCAGACATATTTTTGTTTTATGAAAAAGAAAACTTACATGTGAAGCGACGAAATAAGCGATCAAATTGAGAGCAATCCCCCACCAGACGGTTCCGAAGATGTAGCCGGAAAGGTTTTGCAGACGGCGGAGTAGGCAAACGGAGTGGTAAATCTTGGGAAGGTATTGGAAGAGGAAGATGACCAACAACACCGTCATTACCAGGGTCACCGATCCTTTCTCCAATAAAGATGGAATTGCCACCCACACTACAATCTTCATTGCATTGCAAATCCATGCCACTCCATTACCATTAGCATTCAATACTATTGTACTATGCATAATTTATAGTATGTGTTGTCTGATGACCAGTTGTTCATAAAGATTCGAATCGATATATTGTATCAAAAAACTGAAAATCGAATTAACTAGTAGGTAATTAGTCAGAGAAAATTTGACTAAAACGCTATTATAACCCTATCGATAAAATTAGAGGTTAAACAGAACGATAAAATTTTTAGTGAAACAATAACTTAAACAAAAATTCAAAAATAATCGAAGTAACATTTACCATATTTCTTTTAGGCTTAACTATAAAATAAATGTTCAAACTATGTTTTTTTTTTTGCAATAGCTGCCTAAAGTTTTTTTTGTTGAAATAGGTGCTTCAAATTTTCTTTTTTGGTCAAAGTATGTGCCTCAGTTGACTTTAAAACAGCCAAAAATAAAACTTTAGGCATCTGTTTCAGCAAAAAATGAAAATTTAGGCATATATTTCAGTCAAAAAATACTTTAGTCACCTATTGCAATAAAGAATTAAAGATGCACAATTTGAGCACTTATTTTATAGTTAAATCTTTCTTTTATTAGTACTTATGTTTATGTTGTGCCTAATATTAAAAATATTGAAGACTTTAATTGAATTTCTTTGCAATGATATTTTTAAGCTTTTAAAATATGTAATAATGAATATGTATATTATTTATAATATTAGATGTAAAACGTTTAGTGGTTAATTGAATATGTATATTATTTATAATATTAGATGTAAAACGGTTAGTGGTTAACTGAATAAATCAATTAACCACTTATGTACTAATTGATTTAAACTGGATGAAAATAATTCATTAAAACATCAAACTGAGACTTATGATAATTATATCGACAAATCGTTCTAATACGATTTACTGTCTGTCCCTACCCATGGAGACATTATTACATAGTCTCGGCTCACCACGCCATTCGTGGTCTCATCCAATGAGATTCATTCATTTAATGACATGTAAGAAAAAGGTAAAAATTTATTTTTAAAAAATGAGATGGAAAATTATTATTGAATGTGACAATGAATGACGTGGTGAGCCAGACTCATCTAATAATTTTTCCTACTCATGAACATGTTTTCGTCTGTTTATACCGAACTTGATATATTTGTGTATTTATATTTATATACAAAGGGTAAAATCTTAATCTCTCTCTCGTAGTAATTAATGTGATATTAGTTGGTAATTAATATTAGTTAATGATACTGATTAATGTACCTGAGGTAGAGGTAGAATTACTAAGAGATCGAAGTAGAATCCCTTCTTTGCTTTCAAGTATTTGAAGGCCACATGGCTTGCATTTCTTCCTCCTCCTCCGTCTCTTTTCTCTTCACTCTCACTTCCGCTTCTTTTATCGTGGCGGCGCTGAGCGTACGACGACCTCTCGCTCATTTTGAACTGCAAGTACATGTTCCACACGTGCAACGCGTCGGTCATGCATCGGACCGCGGTCACGGTGACGGCGAACCACCCGTCGACGAAGAGGCACATGCACGTGTCGCTGACCGATATGGCGTAGAAGAACAACGGGTCCACGAAGAGACCCGTCGCGCATACGAGGAGGAAAAACCTATTCCATTCCTCAACCCATTTGGCTCTCGGGTCCAGAACTTGCTCCAGAGACCAAGTTTTACGGCAGCGGCCGCCTCCGCACATGAAAAACAAGCTCCGGCTATCCCTCGAACTCTTTCCTTCTTCTTCATCAGCTTCACCTTCCAACAATTCTTCTTCTTCTTCTTCTTCTTTTATATATCCAAACTCTTCTTCTCCGTCGTCGTCATCGTCATTACGATATTGCATGTGAGTTGCACGTGAAAAAGAAATTTCGCGTTCGTTCTCCATCGAGAATCGAGAATTCAAAAAGAAGAAAGGTTTCTGGAACTAGTGAGAGATGTTCATCTGTTAAGAGGCAAAGATGGCGCAGAAAAGACATAATAATTGAAGAAGAAAATAGAGGAGAGGAGAGGAGAGGAGACAATGATATATCTCCTGACAAATTATTGAATATGCACCCTTCACTCATGATGATGCCTTTTCAGTCTGCTAAAACTGTTAATTTAAATACAAGGAGATTACGAAACCCAACAAGTGATCCCAATAAAAAAAATAGAAGATGATATGTTTATTTTAGTAGACCCTAATTCAATCGCTTTGTCTGTAAAGTGAGTGTACATTGTCAAAGGGTTAAGAATATATATGAACAAAAATTATCTTGTTATCTTTAGACTATTAAAAAAATAGAGGAAGATGACAAATTTAGGAAAATAATGCATAAAGAAAAAAAACAGGGCGGGTTACGGATTATTAAGAGAATTACGATAGTTTCTACAATGAATGACGAATTTACCATGTTCTCGACGAGTTCTAATTGAAAGTTTTTATATGAAACTTATTGCGTGTTCAGGACGAGTCTCGAATGAAAAACAATGAAACTCGACTGGAGCACACGACGAGTTCGCTTTGCACTGTAGCGATTGTCGTAGTTTCTTAAATAATCATCGACATGCCATATTTCCCTAATGTTTTTAGGTATATTATTTCCCTAAATTTGCAACAACAAAAAAACAATGGAAAACCATTAAATACCCTCAAAATTTAACTATTTCCCCCAGAAAATGATTTATATTAAAGTTGAAATCTGAATAAAATCTTTATTAATTTGAACTTTAAAATAAATAAATTTAGTGTTTTAATCATAATAACTGCAATTATCCGGTTATTTGTTGTTTGTGGAGCTGCATCAATGCTCCTAGTCCCTTTACAATTTCTGCACTTGTTTGGATCCATGCGCAGTTCATCCAACTTGCATATACGAGAATATGTGAAGAGGAATAGTTTGGACAGATTTCTACTTTTTTTAAAAAAAATATTTAATATGCTTTTAATGAAAATTTTAAAATTTAAAATGATAATACATAGCTTTCTGGTATAATAAATATTAAAAAAGAATGTGATAATATCTAAAATTTACTCGTGGAATTAACTTTTTTACTTGCAATATATTAAATTATATTTTTTGAAATGACCATAGGTTCAATTAATGACATGCATGCAGTGTGTTTCAAATGATTGTGGTTTTTGCTTCCTTTTTTCTTTTCTTTTCCTCAATGATTTTGCATGGGACAGTCTAAAATTCAATGGAGACGTCCATTGTCCTGCTAATTTCCTTTTTCTTGTATATAATTGTTACACTCAAATTTGTCGTCTACGCACAATTTCAAAAATAATTTTTAACTCCTCTATATTTGATGAGCACCGGAGATAATTCACGATGATTGTTTTTATAAAGAAAGGTCTCTCCGAAGACTAATGATTTCGGAGGCTTTAGCCTAGCAACTCTGTACGGTGTCACATGCTCAATATGCAAAGTCTAAGTACTCGAAAGTGGGATTTGCCTCTGCCAACTCATCCATAAACCATCACTAAATCTGATACCATATAATCACCAATAGTCTCGAGACTATAAGTACTCGGGCTAGCACATAGAGAAGAAAAATTGGACCAGAAGGGAAATATCCCTCTCCTTCATCATTTTTTCATTTACTTGATGCCTTAAATTGTCATATTGATTGTGACTCTTTTTACATGGGTAATCGTCCGAACCCGCCACAACCACTTTGGTCTATCGGCTCCACCTTTGTTATTCAATACCTCTTTATTACAATGTCAATAATACTATTTCTATTACAACATTCAAGAGATTGCGAGTTTCATTCGACTTAAATTCGAGATCATAAAGATTATTGATAATTAAAATATTATGATCTATATTTTCAAAAGGGAAGTGCATCAATTTTGTTTTGGTTATTCTGTAATATTCGGCTCAAGAGATAATGTTGACAATACACCCCACCATAAAATAAAAATAATAATTAATATGTTATACGATACAAATCTAGAAATACATAAAACTTATATAATATAAATTATTGTATCAAAGTTTATATAAATATTTATATTTTCTATTAAAAATATAAATATTTATATTTTAAGCATATTCAAAATACATGAAAATATATAAATTTAAAATTTGAGATTTAATACAATATTTTAATTTGATATAATTTAATTTTTTATTTTTCTAATATTATTAATTAATCTAAATTGTTAATATTGTTAACTATTCTCGTAAAAATGCAAACATGAAATTTTCTTAAATTATTATAAGCAATATGATTGCTTAAAGTTTTTTTTAAATCCAACCAACAATTTAATCCAATTAAAGTTTTAAATATAAAGTGAATTCTTAAAATATGCTTTTAAAAGATTTTCAGAAAAAAAGAAGTTAAAAGTGTTAGTAATTTGGCTAACAAATAACATCATAAACGTAGAAGGGCCAAATCAAATCAAAGCACAGTGACTAAATTATAATATTTAGCATAGTAAAATAATCAAACCATAATTTAACCTTTATTTCAATTTGGAAAATTCCATATTTTTCCCACTTCTACACATCTACTATAAGTTTAGTTTTTTTTTTTTTTGGTATGTGATACATATAAACCATCCATAATTCTACGAGGCTTTTAAATCAGAGCTAATTGTATCTGAGTGCATTTGAACCCTCAACTTTTAAAAATTATCGATCGAATTAAAATTTAATTTATCCGAGTTTAAATTTTAGCTACTTGTAAGGATAATTTAGGGGGAAAAGTTAATTAAAAGAAAAAAAGACGTAAGGGGTAATTTTGTCCTATGATAATTTTAAATTAATAATGTTGTCTCTCTTTATAATTAGATCAATTTAATTCTTATAATCTTCCTAAATCAATAATGTTGTCTCTACTTTTTAGTTTTATCAATTTAATCTCCAAATTCCTGAATTGCACCAACCTCACCATTTGATTGTCGATAACTAACAAAACTATTATCATCACTGTCCTTTGCTATACCAGACACTCTGTCGTTAAATAATTAACGTCTGAGTTAGCATGTTTGTATTTCATTTTCTTCAATAAACTAATGTCCACCAATAAAATGATGACAGGTCAATTTTGATGGTGTGACAGTACAATTGACGTAGTTTTTTTAATAAAATATAATTTAAAAATAATTAATTAATTTATTATAAAACTATTTATTTTTGTAGTCACATCATTAAAATGGACTCGCCATCATCGACATGATAAAACAATTGGTGATAACGACTGATGTAGAAGTAGATAGCGTCCACGTGCATATAATTTGACGGATCTGTCAGTCAACGAACGTCAAAAGGGGAAATTATATAATTCAAAAATTCGATAGCTAATTAATTAAATTAAAAAAATAACATTGTTGATTTTAAAAGGCTACGAGAATTAAATTGGTGCAATTTAGAAAGGATAAACAATATTATTGATTTGGAATTATTACACGAATAAAATTACCCCTTTTAAGCCAAGAAAACACACACAAGAGACAAAGAACAAGAACGTTCGATATATTATTTACAAATAATTCCAAAAATCACAGTTTCCATGCAGCTTCGTATTTTTTGTTTGTTTCTACGTTAAATTATATATATATATATATATATATATATATAAATCCTTTTGATATTCAAAAAGCTGTTTTCTCTCCAAAAGGGCAGTTTTCTATCCAAACACTTGATTTTCATACCTTTCCTTCAATGATCTTTGGAAAAGAAACAACAACATTAATAATAAAAACCCTAAATATATTTTTCTTATATATATATTAATTAGTTTAACCAATGGTTTCCGACTTATTGGCCGACTAATTCAGATCGGATTTTGCATAGGACGACGCTCCCAACCCAGTTTTCTCTATTAACAATATCAAGATTTAAACCTATGACCAACTGGTTGTTGGTAATTATATATATAGTTTTCTTATCATATATATATTGTTGAAAACTACGTATGTGAGATTATTGGATTATACTATATAGACTTCAGTGTTCATAACAAAAAAAAAACAAATTATTTAAATTAAGCAAGAAAAATTACATCTATACTATTATTAAGTCTTTAATTAAGTTAGTATCATCGATTAATCGAGTATTAATAAGTTGTGAAATTATTAAAATACATTTTCCTTTATAATATAATTAGAGGCAAGTTTTCATTTCATACTCCATCAATACTGTGACAATATCTAATTATATAACACATTTTAAGTTTTCACCCTTTTATATAATTTTTAAATAGAATATTTAAAATTCATTCGCCTAAAAAATCAAATTCAGAGATTCATTAATTGACCTAGTGACTAAGAATGTTCATCTTATATAAATTCGAATCACGATATAAAAATATAATATCTCTATATTTAATAAAAAAATAAATTCACGTTTAATATTTTAAATATATATATTTGGATAGACATATATATATATATTTACTTTCATCCACAACTTTACTCGATGTTTATACATGTTATTCAGAGCAGCAAACTATACATACGAATAAGAGCCGATATTTATTAAAAATAGAATATTTTCTCAAAGAAAATGATTCTTAACATTGTTCAAGAAAAATACAATTATGGTGTAATGAATTTAATATGTGGAATGTTTGTTATGAATTTCCCCATAATTCTTTAATTCTTGGTGTCTAAAATCTCAAAAATAAATAATAAGAGAATTGAAATTTTAATCTAGGCATAATGCCAAAAAAATCATCCTAACGTTTGATTGGATAGTCACTTTGTTCTATATTCTTTTGTTTGAAGCACTTTAACTCTCAACGTTCTACTTTAGGTTAAAATGACACATCTGTAGATAAAAACTGCTAGTCAACTAACTATAAATGACTTCAAATGGCGTGATAAATTTACATGACAATGCACATTGACATAGCAGTGTTATATAGACAAAAATGGTGACTTAACAATATGACACATCAGTCAAAAATTAATTTTATAAAATTATTTTTTTCTGCTGACGTATCATTCTATCAAATCATTTTCAAGTTGTTTATCATTAGTTAACTAACAATTTTTGTCGGCTATTTTGACCCAAATAAAATTGTGATGGTTAAAATGTTTCTAAAATAAATAGGGGTCATAATGACTTTCCAGTCAAACGTTACGAATATTTTTTGACATCATGTCTTTAATCTAAGTTAAAAACCTTTTTTTTTAAAAAAGTGTCAATGTATTACGGTCTCTGGTGCCATATCATTACACCTTAATTGAATTCAAATTTAGGGTCAGATTGAAAAAATAATCAAAATAAGAGATTAATGTAGAAAAATAGAGGCGTTAAAAAATACTAAATTTAAAGATCAAATATTATTTTATCCCTTTTATCTAAGCTTGTTTTATTTAAGTCTTCTCAAACATTAATTTAAGTTTTTTAATACAATAATTTAACTACTCAGACAAATTCATAACATTATATATATTTGTAAAACAACAATATCAATCGAATTATTACGATATTTCAAACCGGACTTTGTAAAAATAAGTACCGTGAGGGTATAAGAAACATTATTATTTGTACAAGTTTTGGCCCTATGCCTGACCAGGGTCACAAGCCATTATTAATCCTTCCATGTGAAATCCTTCACGTTCCACCTGCATGATTCAGACAAAGATTCTCATTCTTATCTCTTTCAAATATACACTCAATTATTACAAATTTACAGGTGGGTTACTGAATTTTAAAGAATTATAGATGAGTCACTTAATTGATTGATTGTAACAAAGAAGCCACTCAAACGTTAAAAACGAAATAAATGTTAATTTTTAGTTGCAATTGAGTGACTTGATTGTTACAAACGACAAATATAATGACTTCATTGTTTTTATTTTCGTTGTATATCCGAATGTATTGTACTTTTTCCCCATTTAGGTTTAGGGAGGTTTTTAACGAGGCACACAATTCGGATTAGAGCTTTATGATTAATCAATAATAAAACATATTGCTGAGCCAAAAAAATGATTTCATTGTTACAAATGATAAATGCAGTGACATAAGTGTAATTAAAAAAATTAGCATTCGGTTTATTTTTAACAATAGAATAACATGTTTATTACAATAGATTAATTACGTTTTTATAAGATGAACGTGAGTTTGAAAGGTGTTAGAACTTATATTTTGAGGTGCTTAAATCAATATACTCTAAGACCTTATAAAAAACGAGTAAAATTCACTATTGATCAAATGGTTAAGAATATTCATCTCATATAAATTTAAATTTTAGCATTTACCTTAAAAAATAGGGTAAATTACACCAGTAGTCACCGAACTATAGTTTCTTTCCTATTTTGATCACTAAACTATTTTTTTTTGGCAAAAACATCACCTTCCTATCTTGTTAGTATGAATAAAAATATTATAAAATAACATATATTGATTATGAGGAGAGAGAAGAAATGACATGGAAAATTAAAAAAAATAAAATTCTACATCGGCAAAACCGTTAAGTTTTTAACAGCCGGTGACCAAAATAGGATGGAAACATAGCGTTAGTGATGTTTTTGCCAAAAAAATAGTTCAGTGACCAAAATAGAAAAAAAAACATAACGTTAGTAATATTTTTGCCAAAAAAATAGTTCAATAACCAAAATAAAAAAGAAACTATAGTGTGGTGCCTACTGATGTAGTTTACCCAAAAAATAATATCGGAGAAAGACAAAATTTATTATGGAATATTATGGTAAAAAAAAAGATTTAAGATATTAATACTGACAAGCGTTTGCAATGATCAAATTGGTTCTATGGTGTAGTGGTTAGCACTCTGGACTTTGAATCCAGCGACCTGGGTTCGACTCCCGTAGGACCTATTTTTTTAAATTTAAATTTTGAAACTTTCCAATTTTGAGCTTAAATAAGTGGATCAAGATCCAAACCCATTTTAATCGGAATGGGCCAAACTTAACTAGATAATACATACCCGATCCGATTCAACTAGTTGGATTGCTCGGATCGGGTCTTTGTCTCCTCCCAAACTTTGGTCTCTTGCTTCGTCTCCTTTTCTCTTTGAATTCCGCGCCGTTTCTTCCACTTCCTCAACTGCACCAGACACCGGAAAATTTGTACACTTCATTTCACAGTTTTGGTAGCTTATCTCTATTTTTTTCGATTTTTATTTGATTCACTTGCTTTTGGATATGAAAATAGATTGCTTCAGGTTTATATATTGAGAAAAATATTAAATGATTTTACATTTTCTTGACATTTTTTAAATCTGTTTTTCAGGTTTTAAATCGATTGCTATGACCGATTCAAGAAGGTAAAATTTCTCATCCATCTTCTCTTTGTTTAAAAAAAAAACGGTTTGGATATGATGTAATGAAGAAAAGAAATTTTCAAAGAGGATTTTAGCAATACGCTTCGAGTACTCGTAGCGACGGATTGTCATTTAGGTTATATGGAGAAAGATGAAATACGACGACATGATTCTTTTCAAGCATTTGATGAAATCTGTTCTATAGCAGAGGAAAAACAGGTGATTATTTTTTCTCTCTTTTTTTTTTTTGAAGTTTCCTCATTGTTATATTCCATGGAATTTTTTATATTCGATATGATTTTTTTCCTGAAAAGGAAAATGGAATCTCTGTCTTGATTTCTAGTAAATTTCACCTTTTTTAGTTTTAGTATGCGCTGATTTATTTTTGGTGTTTAGGTGGATTTTTTACTCCTTGGTGGAGATCTCTTCCATGAAAATAAGCCTTCGAGGACGACTTTAGTTAAGGCCATTGAAATTCTTAGTCGGCATTGCCTTAATGATCAACCGGTCCAGTTCCAAGTTGTTAGCGACCAGACTGTGAATTTTCAAAATACTAATGGCTCTCACTCTTTTCTCAGTGTTATTAGTTGCTGATTTAATGTCTTGACCAATGTAGTTAATGTAATTAAAGTTTATAACTTGTTTCCTGGATGTGTATGTGCTTTGATAGCAGTTAATATGATATGAGATTATTCTCTTTCCATTGGTTACTCGACAATTGTTTTGAAGAATATTATCACATTTAGCTTGTAACAGGCATTTATATCTTTACAGATTTGGGCATGTGAATTATGAAGATCCCCACTTCAATGTCGGCTTACCAGTGTTTAGTATTCATGGAAACCATGATGATCCTGCTGGAGTGGTAAGGAGCTTATGGAAACATTGCTCTCCCCACCCCCTTTTTTTCATTTTAGAGATAAATCTTGGTTGCGCAGTATTCTTTGTTCCAATTTTGGTGTCCCATCCTATGTTTGTGTCATGAATCTCCAATGTCATGCCTATCTGTATATATGGGAGTGAATAGCAGATAAAACTTTCCAGCCGTATACTCCCTTTCTTGATTTGTTAGATAATCATGTTTATGTGGAGTGCATAAGTCTACAATTCTTAATATTTCTATGAGCATTCTATTCATATCTGTTTATTGGTGACAGGACAACCTTTCTGCTGTTGATATTCTTTCAGCGTGTAACCTTGTCAACTATTTTGGGAAAATGGTTCTTGGGGGTTCGGGTGTTGGTCAGATTACTCTCTACCCTATTCTTATGAGGAAGGTCTGCCAGTCACTTTGTTGACATGAGTTAGAAGGGTAATTGTACATTCATAGGAAAACTTATGCCTCTTTTTGAATTGCAGGGTTCCACTGCTGTAGCTCTTTATGGTCTTGGGAATATTAGAGATGAGCGGCTCAATAGAATGTTTCAGGTACCTTTATGAGTTTAAATTGAACAATTTTTACAGCTCATTAGTTTCTGACATCCTGGATATTCAGCTAAAATACTTGTTTGTGGTTTATATTTGGTTTCTCAGACACCCCAAGCTGTCCAATGGATGCGACCTGAACCTCAAGAAGGGTGTGAAGTATCTGATTGGTTCAACATTCTGGTACTTCATCAGAACAGGTTGTGTGTGGGTGTTGTATATTCCCTAGTTGTGTATCATGCTCACAGTGTTCTACTTTGTGATCGAGTTATTTCATGCATGACCAAAACTAAAAGTGGAAAAATAAGACATTATAGTGTAAATCTACATGTGTACATATTAGAACTTTGTGTCCTGCAGAGTGAAGATGAATGCTAGAAATGCGATTAATGAGCGTTTCTTACCACGCTTCCTCGATTTTGTAGTTTGGGGACATGAACATGAATGTCTTATTGACCCTTAGGTGGAATATCAAATCTTTTATGTGTCTTATTATTTATCCCTTTGAGTATGCAAAAGATTAAAGTTTGCTTTTAACTTCATAGGAAGTACCAGGGATGGGGTTTCACATTACTCAGCCAGGTTCGTCAGTTGCAACATCTCTGATTGATGGAGAATCAAAGCCAAAGCATGTGCTTCTTTTAGAAATTAAGTTTGTATACCTGAATGATTGGATTTATCATTTAATCAATCAATATCCATTTCTTATTTATATTCTCACTCCATGACTTGCTGTTTTCGTTCAGGGAAATCAATATCATCCAACCAAAATACCTTTGACATCAGTGAGACCTTTTGAATATACAGAGGTAAGCAGTGTCTTTGTTAATTACTTTTAAAGCTTTTTAGAAAAGGCAAGAAATCGAGAAGAATTATTTTGTCTTATAATATGTTCATGATTTAGGTTGTGTTGAAGGATGAATCTGACATCGATCCCAATGATCAAAACTCAATTCTTGAACATTTGGACAAAGTGGCAAGTCTCTTTCTTACATGAGATGGTTTTCGACTTTATCTAATAGAGATGTCTAACAATTACATCTTTATAAGTATGTATGGTGAGAACAAAATCGGTTATCACCTTTATCTTAATAATTAAGCTTTCGTTTTAGGTCAGTGATCTAACAGAGAAGTCTAATAGGAACATTGTCAGTGGATCAGAGCTCAAGCTTCCATTAGTCCGAGTTAAGGTTATTTCTGCCTCTGCTTTGCGAATGACTATGAAATCTGATTTTTGCACCAAATTTTATTCATATGACATGTTTCACCTTTGAAATAAGGTGAATTTTTGCATCCGGAGATAACTTTTTCAATATTTCTGTGTGATATTATAGGTGGATTACTCTGGATTCATGACAATTAATCCGCAAAGGTTTGGACAGAAGTATGTTGGAAAGGTATGTTGAGGCTATTGGTCATACTGTATGAGGAATAAGTTATATATACATATATATATATATATATAATATTTAAATTTTCTCATTCAGATACTGAATAATTAGTATTCAATTTTTGCAGGTTGCAAATCCTCAAGACATTCTTATATTTTCGAAGGCTGCTAAAAGGAGTCAGAAAGAAGGTAATTTAATCATCCAGACTTAATAATTTACTCAAGTGTGACTGGTTCCCAAAGATTTAACTGGTGGGTCGCAAACAAGTTTTTCTACAGTATGGAACATGGGTTGCTCCCTTGCAATTGCAAAGATAAATAAGCCTCTGCTTTATAAAATTAATCACATTAATCCCTAGTTTTTTTGGGGGAAAGAAGAAGATAAGAATAGGTGGCCAGTGGAATATTCTATTACAAGGCTGTTGGGGCAGAAGTCGCAAACATATACTGGAACAGCTGTTGGCTTGGAAGTTTATTTTCACTTTTGAAGACTATCAGATATTTCTTGCTATATGCTTGTTTATGCAACAGCATCTGGATTATCAAAGCTCTTTTGTTTTCTTAAATTTTATATGTTTGATGTTAGCTTCTATAAGAATGGTGTCGACGGAGTTTAACTTATGTTTCATTTTTTGTAGCTAAAATTGATGATTCTGAAAGACTTCGTCCAGAAGAACTGAATCAACAGAATATAGAAGCATTAGTTGCTGAAAACAATCTGGTAACTGAACTTAGCATTCGATGTTTCCTTTTTGCCTTTCTTATTTTGCCTATATAACTTATTTCTCATTTGGTACATACATAACAACACAAGGAAAAGGCTTAATTATTACATATGTTATTACATGGGTTTTAAAATAGTTTGTAGTATAAATATAAACTTGAAGTTAGAAAGATTAGTGGAAACTCATTTTAAAACCAATACCTATTCAAAATAAGCAATATATATTTCTTATCTTTGTTCAAATTAAGCCATGTGAGTGGCTAAAAATTAACCAGTGAAGGTAGCTTATTGCTAATTTGTACTAAAACATAAGTAAAAATTAACTCTCCGACCAAACATATCATTAATGGTTATCGCAGTGTAGTCCCGGAGGATACTATGCCAAATGCATAATGACTATGGAAAATAGTTTTACTGAAAACACCATGTGTTTTCCACGCTAAACTCAATTTGACATAATAGCTAAGCGTTGATCGAATGCTTCTGCATACAAAAGCTGTCAGATTTCCAGTTTTCTTTCAGTTACCGGACTAAAAGGGACTTGCATGACTGGGATCAAATATTTATAATGTAGTTTATTCACCTTTAACCTGGTTCTTTTTATCATGTCTATCTTGCAGAAAATGGAGATCCTTCCGGTCAATCTCTTGGATGTCGCACTGCACAATTTTGTTAATAAGGATGACAAATTGGCTTTCTTTAACTGTGTGCAATACAATCTCGAAGAAACTCGTAAGTATTTTACAGGGTACCCAATATGCAGTTAAATTAGTGAAAAATCATAATGTTTGAAGGGAAGGGGAGGACCAAAGAAGATATTTGCTGAGAGTACTATTAAGGACCTTACTTTTACTGGCTTAACTTAAGGTGTGGTCCTAAATAGAGCTAAATGGCTTATCTGATCCATATAGCCGATCTTGCATATTGGGAAAGGCTTCCTGTTGTTTTAATCCTTGTTTAATTTTATGTCCATTGGATGTACCTGTTATAAATTCTTTTTGGCTGATGTTTTATAACATAATCTTATGGTTTGCTCAATTGCATGTATTACTTTGACAGTTCTTTCTTTTCATCATATTCTTGTTCGCGTCATTGATTTCTTCACTCTTTTTATCGACAGAACAAAATTGGAAAAGATTCGGATGCTTCAAAGTTTGTAGAGGAAGACTTGATTCTTAAAGTTGGGGAGTGCTTCGAGGCAAGCTTTTCAAGTTGATTGATATAAAAATTACTACAAACTTTTGATGCTAAATACCCCAATTGCAAAAATGTTCCGTAGTTGACCATTGTTTACCAATAGTGCCTTTGGGAGATGGAATAATACCCTATGATTCAATTCATCGATTAATTTTGCAGGAGAGTGTCAAGGAAAGGTCTTCACACGCTAAGGATACTTTTCAGTTCACATCCAGTGTGCAGTCCTTTGAGGTGATCTTAATTTACATTTGCTCAGCGTTGATCAACAATGATTGGATATATTCCACTTTCTTTTTGTTTTGAATGTTGATGAAGTTTTCTTATAGAACGTTCTTTGCATCTAAACTTTTGGTTCTTCAATACTATAGAATGCAAGGAGTAAGTATGATACGGGAATAGGAAGTGCAACCTCCTTTAGCGATGATGAAGATACAACACAGATATTAAGCTCTGCCAATTTAGGCCGGAAAGGGTCATTGACAGCTTCTCGATCATCTGGCGATGCTCCAGAACTTGTTAAAGGTAAAACTTCTACTAGAGGAAGGGGTAGAGGTAGGGGCAGAGGATCTAGTGGCTTAAAGCAGACAACTCTTGATGCTACCTTGGGGTTTCGCCATTCTCAAAGGTGACACTTTGATCTAACATGTTGGCAAGTAACTTAAAGTATGGAAATTTGCATCAATAGCTAAATTTTATTGGTAATTTTCCTAATGCAGATCTGCTTCGGTTGCTGCATCAGCTTCAGTTCACAGTATTGCTGATGATGAGGAGAACATCAACTCTGCTTCTAGTGAAGAACACGGAATTAAGGAGGTCGACGACAGTTCGGTATGAAATACCTCTCAGTCAGTTCATTTCAATTCCATGCTCCCGTTCATTGCTTCTTTATGTGACTATACGCAGTCATCACAATTTCAAGAATAATGTAAACACAATCTGAATAAGGGCTCTGTATCTTTTGAAGGAAAATGATGGAATCGTTCAAAGTAAAGGGCACAAAAGAGCAGCTCCTAGGGGAAGAGGTAGAGGATCTACATCTAAGCGGGGTCGGAAATCTGATGACTCTTCGGTTCACAAAATGCTCATGAACAAGCATGATGATGATGATGATGATGATGATGACGATGATGATGCTGAAGAGATTGCAAGGAGATTTAACAATCCTCCACCTCTGGTTAGTGATTGTTGTTCTATCTATTCCTTTAGCAGTGTCATTTTCTGCAGTTAACTTGACATTTATATTTTGGTTTGTCTATTTATCTCCTTTTTACTCGGGCTTTCAGTACATTTTCTTCCGTAGTCGGCTGCCTCTAAATTACAAATATTGTTCCGAAGTCTGGTTCCGCTCATAACTTCACCGTGTTGTTAATCTCGAGATTCCATGACTGCAGTCTGAACCTGTCTCTTCGTGCTTCGTAGGTAACAAAACGTTATGGATCTTTGAGAAGATAATTGTTGCTGTGCTTCCGCGACCCTTACAGCTTCAACCGACATGACTACGATTGATAGATCGAGAAGCAAAACCATCCGGCAGCAGCCCTCAGATGTAAATGGTTTTCAAGGCGCAATTAGGTATGAACTGTATTGCCTTATTACATTATACAAACCTTTGGATGTACAGACCAGATTCGTATATAGGATTTTTTTTCATGTCTTGGTATGTATATACATGAGTTAGCAACAAACTAGTTTCATTTGCTAATTTTCGACAATTCAAATGACTTGGTTCGAACAAAGGAAAGGAAAATATTTTACTTGTTTTGAAGATGTATTTTCCATTAAGAGTTTTTACTTGTCTACTACTTTCAAATATAAATTTTCATATAATTTATTTTTTTAAGTTTAGATTTGTATAATTTCTTTTTTATGATATTACAAAGCAAAGGGATAAGGTTATTTCAGTACAATCTAACCTGGAGAGCAAATTTAGTTGGATTTTAACATAAATTCGTGGTAGAAAGTAGAAACATTTGATTCCTTTGCTATTTATAAAACCGCATGTCTCCAAACTACCATCTTTATTCTATTGGCTTCCAAACTTTTAAATGTTCAATTTCATCCTCATATCTTCATTCGAAATTGGTTTCCAAAACTTTTGAAGGATCTAGTTTCATCCTCAAACTGTCTCATTCTAAATTAATACCTAAACATTTTAAACATTCTACCTTCATCCCTAACTATCAGTATAGGTTAATCATATCCCATATTAATAAAAGCGTTATAAAATTTGTTTTGTAATAATATAATATGATCAACGATAATTTGAGTATGAAATTGAAACGTCCCAAAGTTTGGGAATCAATTTATAATGAGTGTCATGGTTTGGAGATGAAATTAGTATATTCAAAAATTTGAGGATTAATTTGAAATGGAAATCATAGTTTATGTATTAAATTAGAATTTTAAAAAACTTAGAGACTAATTTAAAATAAAAGTTGCGTTTAAATGGTACAATTAACTCAATGGGGAGCGAAGATTTGAAGGTTTGTTTGTTTGTAAAGCCCAAACTACTTTTCCATTTTCTTGTATATTGTGGTAAGTGCAAAAGCCCAAACTATCCCTCCCTTTAATTCAAAAGCCCAAACCATCACTCCCATCCGTTTTAGAAGGAAGAGATAAAAAATATGGATAAAATATATGAACCTTCCACTTCCCTTTCCATGCATTTTCCTTTCCAAGCTAAAATCAACTAAATAAACCAAAAAAACAAAACATTGCCCCATCAACGCTGAAGAGGCGATGGCTTCAATGCTTAGCTCAGGAACTGTCCTTAGGCCAACCCCATTTCTTGGCCAAACCAAGAATGCCAATCCTCTCAGAGATGTCGTCTCTGTTGGCACTGCCAAATAAACAATGGTAAGCTTTTGGGGGGAATGAACTGTGGCATGGACCAGACAGAGTGAAGTACTTGGGACCCTTTTCAGCTCAGATTCCAATGGAGAGTTCCCTGGTGACTATGGATGGGACACTGCTGGTTTGTCAGCTGACCCTGAAGCCTTTACCAGGAACAGAGCTCTTGAGGTGATCCATGGAAGATGGGCAATGTTGGGAGCACTAGGTTGCCTCACCCCTGAACTGAAGTCCTTGAAAAATGGGTTAAAGTGGACTTCAAGGAACCGGTATGGTTCAAGGCCGGAGCTCAGATCTTCTCAAAAGGTGGCTTGGACTACCTAGGCAACCCCAACCTCGTCCATGCTCAAAGCATTCTCGCCGTCCTCAGGTTCCAGGTCGTCCTCATGGGGCTCGTCGAAGGTTTCCGTATCAACGGTCTCCCCGGTGTTGGAGAAAGCAACGACCTTTACCCCGGTGGCCAATACTTTGACCCTCTTGGCCTTGCTGATGACCCTGTCACCTTTGCTGAGCTTAAGGTTAAAGAAAGAATGGCAGGCTGGCAAAACTTTTCCCTAGCCGCTCTCCAAACTTTTGAGGTAATCTTTTTCTTCCTTTGCGCATCAGATGTTTTCTTTTGTAGTGAGCGATTTTGACTAGTTGAGTTTATAAGTCTTATTTTATAACTTAAATGTTCTTTTTATTTTTTTTTTTTTTTATTAAATTTTAATAATTTTGTTTTTGTTTCGATTTTTTTAATTTAAACATTTTTAATGTTATGATATAACTAGTTCCAATTTAAATGACTTTATAATCATATTTTCTTATGCTCTTTCGAATTTTTTTTTATAACTCAAACTTTATTTTATTTTTTTGTCGAGTTGGATTTGAGTCAAATCATTTAATTTTTTTTCAATGATTCTTATTTTGTAATCATGCATTTTGAAACTATTTGTCTTCCTTTAAAAGCTTTGGATCCAATTTTGCACTTGTGAAGAGTTTCTTTATCTAGGTAATTCATGGAAGATTGGCAATGTTGGGACCACTAGGTTGCCAATACCCTTATCCTTGAGAAATGGGTTTGAGTGGACTTCAAGGAGCTAAATCCAATTCCCAATGACCAAAGGGCTACTTTTGAAACTATTTGGATTTAAAAAGTTTAAACCTTTTTCCCAATGATTAAAAGGGCTACTTTGTTATCTAAATTCATGGAAGATGGGCAATGTTGGGAAATGCCCAAATTAAGTCCTTAGTTTGGGTTAGATGGACTTTGTAAACCCTATTGTAAGGCCGGGTATTTTCTCTTCTCAGAGAAGGTGGCTTGGACTACCTAGTTAAAAAAAAAAAAAAAAAGGATTCTCGCTGGCCATGTTCTCTATGTTTGGTTTCTTTGTCCAAGCCATTGTCACCGGAAAAGGTCCCCTGGAAAACCTCTTGGACCACCTTGACAACCCTGTTGCCAACAATGCTTGGGTCTATGCTACCAAGTTCATGCCTGGATTAAGGTTAAAGAAATCAAGAATGGCAGGCTGGCCATGTTTGTTCTATAATTTGCTTGTGCACATTAAGAATGGTGATATGTATCATCCGTGTACTTGTAGATTTCAAAGATTTAAACCAGAGTTTGGTTTAGGGTTCAACAAAAATGAGAGCACACAATGAAATTGCAGATTCTATGACAAAATGTAGGGAAAGGCATATGAACACTAATCATTTCATCGGTATACGGAAAACTACAATGTTGGAGCTTACATAACTAACAACAGAGTATACATAAACTAAATAGAACTACTCAAAGAAGAGAGCGGTCTTGACGCGACGAATTCCTATTTTGTCTATGAACATGGTAATTCCTCCCGCCGAGTAACAAAAATTGGTAAGATATACAAGCACAATGTCTCCCTCACCAGCAACGGACTACAAAAACATTTCTATTTGTTGCCGTAAATGTAACTGTATCCGAGAATGGATGCAGGTTGTCATTTAGGCAACAATTCTCTGATCCATCAAGATGATCATTTCAAAGTGGGACTCATTCCCGATCTTGAACCTAGCTTCCCCCACCATTTTCTTCGAGTTTTGTCTGATTCTTGATGCCCACGCTTATGTAGTCTTGCCTTGGTTTCCTTTAATCTCATCTTGAAATCTTTCTTCCATGTCTCGAACCTGCCTTTTAATCTTCGAAGCTCATCGTCAGGATTCATATCAGAAGTTGGCTGTGGCGTTCTGATTTCAACCAACGATTTTGCATCATCATCAAAAGCTTGTTTCGTCTGGTCAAACTCTTTTAGAAGATTTCCCACTGCATTCAACGAACCATTCTCTCTCCCCCGTACAGGAGTATTCATACCAGGAGTTAGAGATCCCATGGACATGTTATCCCCAGAATAATAATGGCTAGGTGATACCACATCAGCTTCTTCCAAGCTGACCAGCAGTACTGTCAGCAGCAAGACTCTTTCTGGCTGCAGCAAGACTTGTCTGCAATAAATTGCAATCAAAGTCAATAGCCGTCCAAGTTATTAAATTATTAACCATGCATTGGTAGCAACTAAGGGGACCTTGTGTTGGTCAACAACAATCACCTAATGCAAACATATTTTAATATTTTTATATATAAATACGTGCAAGCGCACCTGTAATGATGCCATTTGCTTTTGCCACATGTCCTCCATTGATTTCATCTTTGCCTCGTAATCCAACCACCTTGCCTCATACTGTTGTAATTGCTTACGTAAAGTAGTATTTTCCTGTTCTTTTTTCACCAAAGTTGCTTCTGCCTTGAGTACCCTTCTTTGAAGATCTGCCATAACAGAAGGTACAACTTGAATCTGTTGCTCGTGCGGTGTTTCCTGGTCAGCCAAAAATAGGGTCCGAGTAAATCCTTCATAGTTTTCAGCAGATACAGAACATTGAGAAAGTAAAACATTGTCATTGGCATGCAACTAAGAGAATAAAACTGGTTTGGAAAATATCTTTAAAAGAAAAGAAAAGGAAAAAAAAAACTCTAGTATGTTACCATGTCAACCGTGGGGAATACCTTTGCCTCAGAAAGCTTCCTACCAGTCTTTCGTCTAGATTTTACGCTTTCACGGTTCAACCGGATTACTGCAGTGGAGAAAAACATGATGATAAAAGAACAATAGACAATCGAAAGACACAAATTTAGCTAGAACACAGAATTTACCAGATTGTAAATATATAACTGATGTCAACTGCTCATCAAGTAACTGAGAAGCAAATGCTGAGCACCTATTTGCCTCACTAGCATACTTCCTTCGGATACTTTCACCACAGACAACTGCATCACAAATGAAATATCCATCAAAAGAATAAAATGAAGATTGTGGATTGGCAAAAATATAGAGGGTCAATGCTCTAGAAAAAGAACCAATTTATGACCAACAAAAATAAATTTACACCAAGCCTCTGAAGTGTCAAAAAGGTGCATAGAGGATGGTGTTTAAAGACTAAATTCTAAACTGTCCTGCACAAAGCCTAAAAATATGAAGCCATGTTTACTTAAGACCCAAAAAGGCAAATAAAAAATATAAAACAAGAAAAGAATCTCTCAGCAGCAAAATGTATATTGGAAAGAATTTTGCTTGGAAGAAGTTGCTTACATGATTGTATATTTTTTGCTCCTTTGTTGAGCTCAAGGAAAAGGCGCCGAGCTCGGTGACCGCGGAAGTATTTTTGAACCCCAATTACTCCTCGCAACACCTGTTTCCTCCTATCCTCCAATGCACTGATCTGCATGCCAGACACAGCATCAAAGAAATTGTTACTTATTTAACCATTAACAGAATGAAATAAGTTGATATCTCTCTTTTCCAAAACTCGGTACATTAACATTAAGGTCCAATTCTTAGCATCAAAAGATATTTCAGGTTTTTATTTGCTACAGAATGAATATTGGAAGTATAGGTCTTGCAATTTTTTATTGTGTCAAATAGGTCCTGGAAGTCTTCGGGCAAAATATTGGTACAGCACAAAATTGAAAGAAACAAGAAAAACAAACAAGGGTATAGAACTTACCTGCCCAGTTCGAAGAAACAGTTTTGTATAGCCAACTTGATACATTTCAGGGAGGACATTAAATTGTTTTAGAAGAGAAACTGAAATGGTTAATGGATCGTGAGATGCATTGGTCTCCAACAGTAGGAACCCATACCTATGAAATGCTTGAATATATGAGAGTTGAGAACTATGCTCAAAAGAGAATAAATGAAAAACATAAAACAAGCCATAAACTACAGAAGACTTTAGCCACTACCTTTCTGCAAAATCCTGATGTGTCATTCGAATTGGATATCCTGATTTTGAGATTCTAACAACCTCCAAAACTTCCACAATATCTAAGTTGCTGCAGGACAAGATCCTCATCATATGTGTCAGGGACCTGCTTGCAATTTGGTTTTATGCAGCAAACAAAGTGAGGTGTTGTCTTCTCCAGCTGGTGCATTAGTTCAAAAAGTTGGCCCTGCAAGTACAAAAGAAAACAAAACATTCACAAAGCATGCCATTGTGCAGTATACAACAATAATCCTACTACTATTTTAGCTACCTCTGCACTGCCAAAGGAATGTAAAAGATTTCAGAGGTAAATTCACATATCAAATACCAAAGAAAAAAAGACATGCAAGAAAGTTTTCCAATAGAGATGGGAACCGTAAAAAACTTTGCTGTCTTATTGATCAGTTTGAACTTCAATTACAAACACCAGATATATTTAGATCACAACTATTAAGGAAGCAAATTTACCTTGAACTTCGTGCCAACACTTTGCTTTGGAGCGTCCGATGAAACTGCTGGTTTCAGAGATTGATCAAGCATTTTTTTGGCAAATGATTGTGGCAATTGGCCACTACAGGATGACAGAAATTGGACCAACCCTGAGTTCAGAGGATCTTGGTTCTTTTCCAGAAAACCATTAGTATCATACAGTACCTGGCAGAACTCCAAAAATCAATAATTTCATCTATGCTTTGAACATTACCATCTTATTAGTATTCCACACCATCTGAATCAACTATCCAAACAAATTCAACCTTTTCAAAAATTTTAGACTTTCTGAATCATGTTTCAGGGTTTGTTATCTTTCCTTTGGAATTGAAAGAAAATAATATCTTTTTAATCCTCAAAAGTACAATGACTGACCTCTCCTGCAAAATGTCGAACACCAAAGGACCTGCCTCTGTCTCCTTTGAAGTAAGAACTAGAATGCAGGTGCTGCTTCAACTTATTAGCAAGGGTAAAATCAGTTGCATTGGGGAAATTTGATTCCTCGTCCAGCAAAGAAAGTATTCCCAATGGTTTCTGCAAAATAAACACCAAAACAGAAAAATAACATTTAGCTTTCAAATGAAGGAAATATGAAAAGGAAATAAAAACTTCAGCCAAAATCAGCATTCAGCACCAAAGCTAAGACACCATACTTTAGCAAGAACCACATGCTATATACTATATATAGAAAAGAGTCCAGCAAATCCTTAGAAAACTCCCAAGTGAAGGTTGCTGACAAAGAACATATTGAACCAAATTACCTTTTCAAATAAGTCCAAGCACTTTTGGTTGTCTCCAAAATCAACTTTGGCCCAATCAATCCCATCCATCTCATACTCCTGAAATAAAAAAAAGGATGATAGGAAGTTGGTCAAAATAACAATTTGTGTGAAGGGAAACCACATCCAGAGATAAGAATTAACAGCCGAGAACCAGGTCATTTAGAACTTTGACTTTGAAAAATAACTTGCATGGCCAGTAATATAAGGCTGAGTACTGGAAACCCAGCATAAAATTTGAGTTGCTTACCTCTTGCTCAAGTTTAAATAGATGCCGGTTGAAATGTTGTTGCAACCTCTCATTTGCATAATTTATACAAAACTGTTCAAAGCTATTCTTCTGAAAGTTGGAAGACAAAATCATAAGTTGAACAAACTTCTACACAATTACAATATAGAAATAGCTAATTAGAAACTACTTACCTTAAATGACTCAAACCCATAAATATCAAGGATGCTTATGGACCTGCCAACGCATCTTTTACCAACTTCAAGTGACTTGTTGATTTGTTCCACAAACCAGTCAAACAAGCTTGCATAGATGAATTTTGCTAATGCATCTCTTGTCTCAATTGCCTATATTATCAGGTTATAACCAACATGTTATCAGGTTGTTAATCACATCGCAAACAAAAATAGCATGTGACTAAAGAGATGATGAAGAATAATTTTGCTAACAAATACAGGGCCAAACCTGTTGCAATGTCAATTTCTTAGCAATATTATCCTTGACAGCTAGGGTTCCATGGGTAGATAAAGCTTGCATCAAGTCATGAGCAGCACAACCCATAAGCCTGGCAGCACTAGTTAAAGCTGCAACAAGAAAACAAATCCACTTAAACTCAAAAGTGAAACAAAAGGCTAACTACAGGCATTATATTCTTTGTTTTATACAAGATTTATGCAAACTCAGTTCCTTAAAAACTGCTACAACAACGAAGGAATCCAGTTTCTCTCTATCAAAAGAAAAAAAGAGAGAAAAAATGACGTATTTGCTGAAGATGTGTCATTATGCAAAGCTAAACCCCACATTATTACCTTCATCAGCTAATGCCTCCACATGATGTTCATCGTCAATTAATTGAAATGATATATCTCCCAGCCATAATACTGCAGCAAGCATTGCAAATGCTTGCTCTTGCTGTTTTTTGCAAATTTGAACAATGTCCAAGGCTTCCTGCAGAAATGGGCAAACTATTGCTTAAAAACCAACGTGACCAGAAATCAAACGGTAAAAGAATGGCTACACTATTATGGCAACATTAAAATCTAGTCTTCTGAATTACCACAAGCTGATGGAATTTCTCAGCATCATCAACACCATTAATCACCAAGTTGTCACTCTGGATAAGATAGTTGTACTCATTAGCCATTTTAAGATTCAGTCTCTCTGTAAAGCCATAATTCAAAGGATCATAAATATATTTCACAGATTCAGGTAAATAAGCTGCAGAACTGTAAACAATATCATGTATCCATTTCACAGACTCCAAAAGTTTTCTGAACTAGCATGGAGTGTGAAATACTGTAAAATAAAATAGTACCTCTTAAAGCCAGTGGTGCACCAGCACAAAGTTGATAAAAGATATGGTAAGACCGTTCACCGGCAGCCACCTGTACTACTCTTGACTGCACAAAGGTGACAACAAAAACATCCACATTAGATATCATTACAACAGAGACAATATAAAGTGTAACTGGGTCATGAACTCACCTTTTCCAGAAGAACTATCCAAGATTGTCGTTGATAAATCAACATTAGCACAAAAATAAAGTCAGTAACCAGGATCAATTATGTAATTTTATTACAGCAAAGTAATAATAGAAAATTTTCAAATTCAACATGCTTACAAGTTTGGATGTTGGCACCAGATATCTTCCCCGATTCGGTAAAATGAATTTCAGTAAGTTTGCCCTGCACCAGAACAGAGTAATAAACAAGTCGTATTTTTCTAAGCTATAGTAAATGGGATGCACGTGCCAAAGTGGAAATTGGTCCTCTAGGGTAACTAAGAGGTAAACAGCAAAGAAATTACTCCATTCCCATTGGTAGAATAACTTTAACCTCATAGTTATTTGAGCATTTCAATGTACAACATGGTTGAAAAAGGAACTTTAGCCATGAAAATTTTATATAGATTTTCCTTCAATATATAACAGTGGAAAAATGAAGCATGGGGAAAAGAAGAACTTACAAATCGGCTAGAATTGTCATTCCTAGATGTCTTTGCATTCCCAAATGCTTCAAGTATACAATGTGTCTGAAGGATTTTAGACACTATCTTTCCATTGCCATCTCCAAGGGCAGCTAGGTACTGCATTGCAAATTTTGCTGTTTCAGTTTTCCCAGCTCCACTTTCCCCACTGCAAGATAACTTTAGTTAAATCTATAGGTCATAAAACAAATAATGAGCTTAAAGAACCATGGTATTAAACCATCGTATATTAAGACAAATATTAAATCTCTGACTTACCTTATGATTATAGATTGATTAACTCCACCTGCAAAATTTTAACAACAGACAATTAATAGAGCATCAGAAAACATGTCACCACAACACCACAAGCAAATTATCACTTGTTTATGAAAACTTCAGAAAGAAAAAAAAAATGACTTCATTCACCATTCATCATCTTATTATAAGCAGTGTCTGCTATAGCAAAAACATGAGGGCTGTCTGTAGCTTTCTCTCTATAACTCGTGACAAAATCTTTTCCATAAATTTGGGCGACTTTGTACGGATTGACTGCTATCAAAACTGGACCAGATTTACTCTACATAAGAGAAAATAAAATGTATAAATGAAGCTCGGTATCAGAGACAATCCTAATTAGTACTTGAGTATGGATTATATCTTTCTTACATATATCATATTGCGAGCATATCTGTACTTAAGATTGTGAAGAACTGACGGCTCATTCAAATAACTAAGCTCTATCATATCATTCACACCCTCCAAAATTTCTGGGTTTGCAGGTAAAAGCTCGCTGGTTGATGCCTTTACAACCTATACCAACAACACAATGTAAATTTAAAAGAAAACTGGAGGGTCATCAACTCATCATACAATTTTAAAAAATCAAGACATTTGAACTTACATTTCCATTAGAAAGGGAGACAAATGATTCCTCTCCTGATGTAGATTGTATAGCTCCAGATTCCCACACCCCATTGGATTGCCGGCACAAGACACGAAGTTTCTGTAACCAAATCTGCTCAGATAAATTACAATTTACTTAAATCATTTTCACATAAGATAAACAAATGTCCAATGAGATCCTTCCTTTTCTATGTTTCAGCAAAAGAGAACCCAGGTGGTAGTCTAAATTTAGTAATAAAGGCTAAACTAATCACAGATTTCCCCCCAGAACTAATAATTCAATGCATTGCATCAACTAAAAAGGGCAGAGAAAAAATAAAAAAGCTTAATTGTTTACAAAGAAGACAATATCACCAGTAAGAAATAGCTAAATCAAAATTGATCAAAGTAAAAAAAGTTACAATTTTTTTCTTCAAATTTCCCCTGGAATCAATCCATACTTCTTAAATGGTATTAAAACATGATACAAACTCATAAAACAAATCAATCCACAAATAAAAGAAGATGAAGAAGAAGAAACATTTTAAACTCAACAATTACCTTTTTAATAAAATACACAATATAATCATTTACCTTCCGGATAGCCTTCCCTTTCTGCATTTCAGAAACCTTATCTTCCCCTTTCTTCCCTTCCACTGCCTCCAAATCATAAGGTGAATCCACATTCACAATTTTCCTCAATTTTTTGCTCCCAAAAACATCTCTTTTCTCTCCCAACTCCTCTTCCTTTCTTTTACCTTCCTCTTTCCCTTCAACTTCACTAAAACCGCAGCCGTTTTCGCCGTTAGAAACGAGTTTGAAGTTCGTCGGAAGCGACCGGCGGGCCGAGGGAAGTCTGGCCCTGGAAGTTGGCCGCGACGGTAAAGCCGGCGGTAAGTCCTTAGGCCTCTCGTCCTCATCTTGCCGCCGGAGAGTCTCCAACATTTCTTCGAGCGAACTTTTCGCTAAAACCATCGGCGACGCCGATAACATCATTTTCCGGTGGTGAGACAAAAAAGTAAACTTTATTTTTCCTTAGAAATTCAAACCAACTTCTTATCTAAACTGGCTTTGAAAATTTTTAGACAAAGAAGATCGAAACGTCATGGGCTTTGAAAATGGATGATAAAAACAGCAGCGAATCGGGGAAACAAACAAACCGTTTCGAAACTTTGTTAAAAAGAAACAGAACAACTGCTACTAGCACGACATAGAATTAGTAAAAATCCACAGCTTTAAAAAAATAGAAACTTTCTTACAAAACAGATTAAGATTGTTAGAGAAACAAAGATTTGAACAAAAAAAAACAGCAGTCAAAGCTGTTTTGAGGAGAAACAACTGTTCTTCTGCTTCATTTTTTTCCTGTTTCTGCTTTGGGTTATATCACAAATTTAAAAAAAAAAAAATAATTTGAATACTAATAATATGAACAATTAAATTAGATTGAAATGTTATCTTTAATAAATTTTGTCGTGTTAATTATTATTAATCAATCAATCAATTGAGATGATTATATAGAAAAAAAAAAAAAAAACAGTTTGGATCCGATGAATGGGGTCTAAATTTAAAAAATGGAAAATAAGAGGAATTAATTCATAGAAATAACTAAAAAGGGAGTTCTTGGAAGAAAATGGAAATGCAGGCTTTGGGGAAGGGAAGGGACCTGAATAAATCTGAAGTGAAAACGGAAAAACATAGAGGATTTGGATTAGGTCCCTCTTCTTTTTTGAATTTTTATTAAAGTCCTTTTTATTAAAAAGTGTGAATATTACTTATTCATTAGAATAAGAAATACCAATATTAGTATGTATAAAATTATAAATAATGATATATAAAATTATTTTAAAAATATTAATATATTTTGATGTTGTGAATGAAAAAAATTAGATTAATAACACGAGCTTTTATTGTATTTGATCATAATTAATTAACTATTAAGATGGATACTAATAATTAAACCAAAAATATATTAATATATTTTTAATAAAAATTAAGCTTTTGAGCTAGTACGAAAATGAATAGATTATGCAAATTAAGCACTTTCCATAAAATAATAATTCAAATAAAAGTAACAAAATCTTATTAGATATCCTAATAAATCCCTCTTGGGATTCTTCCCCTTTTTTGTTTCATGCATCGAATTCAATTGTTTTTCTTTACTTATTTGAATTAATATTTTTTTTTTCTTACCAAATACAACTTTCATTATAATACTCTTTGATGAATAGGTAGGTAGATCAAAATATAATTACTTGAATCATTTGACTTAAGTGGGATGATAAGAGCATCTCTTATTTTTTACTTAATCGATGGTGGCATCAATTTTAATGTTGGTTGCTGACTGCGGGTGATTCATATTTTGTTTGTTTTTTTCTATTTATTTTATTTTTTTCTCCACACATCTTGTTGTGATTTTTTCTGCCTTTGCGGCACGTTGTCTTTACCTTTATAATAAGTCTCTGCCTTATGACACGTTTATATGATTAATTTTACGTTTTGATGTTTGTATGTTGATCTCATGATGTTTGTTTTTTATTCATGTTTGTCGATGGTCACATAGTGTTTCATCCCTTCTAGGTTGTTTGCCGATGTAATTTGTAGTGGATAGTCAATTTTTTAGAATAGGCGATTTTGAAGATTTCATCTAGTTCGTGTTTTGTTGACTTCTTAGGGACCCTTATTACAATCAATATCAAAAGATAATCAATCATGTTAATAAAGATATATATAGGGGGGACATGGAATAGTAAGTGTTTTGTCATTTCTTTTTAGATTTACTGAATTTCTTTTTTCTCGTTTGTTTTAAAACGTTACGTTAGACTTGAAGTATTGGTTTTACTTTTGTTTATCAATAAAATGGAATTGAAAATAACGTGGAAACAAATTTTGTCCTTGAATATTATTTTTTTTAAAAAGTAGCATTTTGTTTTAGTTTGAATGTGTAAAATTCAAAGGTTGTTTTGAATTAAATTTTAGGCTTAAATGAAGAATAAGTGCCTAAATTATACATTTTCTAAACTTTAAGTGTTTAAAGTATTTTTTAATAAAAATAAGTTTTTAAAGTTTTATTGTTAAAGTAATTTTAGATGTTTGGTTTAGAAAAATTAAAAAAATCAATTAACAAATTTAAATGTTTTGGATCAAATAATTTAATTTTAAAAAAAACTTTTTGAAGAAAAAACCAAAATTTTTAAAATTTTATTTTGAAAAATCTTGAAAAAAAATTTACACAATCCTTTTATAAAATTGAAAACCTAAATCCTAAACCCTAGCACCTTAAAACATAAACCTTAAACCATAAACCCTAAAACTCTAAATTCTAACCATAAACCTTAAATTATATACCCTACACACTAAACCCTAACCTAAAACCCTAAAATCAAAAAGCTTGTGTAAACTAAATCAAAGTATTTTCCTATATATATGGAACATGGAATAGTAAGTGTTTTTTGTGGTCCTTTTTGCAATAAATTTTTGTGTACAAAATTGTTTTAATTTTTGACAAAAAAATAAACATGTCTCATGGCATATTTTGATTGGTTAATAATTTTTTAACTTGCTAGGAAGATAATGGAACCTAAAATTATAATGTTGTAAATTTTGTCCTTTTTTAATAAAATTAATTTTTTTAAAAAATAGCATTTTGTTTTAGTTTGAATGTTTAAAATTCAAAGGTTGTTTTGAATTGAATTTTATTTGTTTGATCACAAAACAGGGTATGATTAGGTGCTTTATAAATCAAAGTTTGTTAGGAAAGTTCAAATAATTAGAAAGTGTGACAAGCAAACCCTTGGAGGCATATAAGATGAGAAAGATAGAATACAAGGATGGAAAAATTGTAGGTTTCATGACTAATATAATAATTATTAAATAAAAATTACCACACGTTCTCAAACTATAACATTTATTTTAAATTAGTACTCAAATTTTTTATTGTTCTAGTTTTATTCTAAAATTATGACATTCTAAATTGACTCCTCAAATTTTTGAATGTTCTAACTCAAACTATGAATCATGGTCTCAAACTTTTGAATATTCTAGTTTCATCCCCAAATTATCAATATATGATAATCATATATGTTGTTAATCAAAATCGTATAAAAATGTTAATCATCATGTAAACACTAATGTGTATTATGTAATAATATGATGTAACATAAATGATAATTTGAGGATAAAATTGAAACATTCACAAATTTGAGGACCAATTTAGAATGAGGATTATAACTTGAGGATGAAATTGAAACATTCAAAAGTTTGAGGACCATTTTAGAATGAGGTCATAGTTTGGGATGAAATTGAAATATTGAAAAGTTTAGAGACCATTTTAGAATGGGTCATAGGATTTGGGGACAATTGATACAATTAACTCTTAAATAAACAAATTTTAATTGTTAAATAGAACTTTATATATAAAAGGGTGGGTGGGTAATTATATCTAGTGCCAAAATCGCCCATTAATAATTTGAAAATCATTTATTTTACAAGGGCAAATAGGTAATTAGGCACCTTTTCACTTTTATATAAATGAATAGAATTGGTTCTTAAATGAAAAAGTAGTTTTATTATAATGGAGGGATTTTAATATAAAAGGTAGGTGGGTAATACTAGTATTGTGTGATAAAAGCAAAAGCCAAGCAACAATAAGTCAAACCACAAATATATATGCATATATATTGAAATAATGATTTAAATTTGATATACATAGCCATATAAATGAATAGAGTTGCATTATTTGAATAAATCAAAATTAAATAAAACTGAAAAAAATTAAACCCTAAATTCTAAACACTAATATTGTGTTTTAAAAGCAAAAGCCAAACCCCTAAACCCTAAAGTCAAACCACAAATATATATATATATATATATTGAAATAATATTTGTGCTTTATTTATTATTTGACATTTGAATTACACTCATTTTTTATTTTGATATTTTTTTATATATTGATATTTAAAATGATTTTAAAATAATAATAATCATTATAAAATTGTCATATATCACGTTTTTATTTGATTGATTGATATTTTAAAAATGTAACGAAACGATAATTTAATCAGGCATCAACATTTTTATAGACTTTTTATTATAAAATTTAAATACTAAAATTTCTAATAAAGTTGATATTTAGCGGGATGAGGTATAAAGTCTAAGTGATGTTAACATTATAAATGTAGAAAGTTTGGTTGGGAGCGATGTTTATATATTGATTATTTATAAAATTCGATCTGAATTAATTGATTAATGAGTTGTATATCACTGATTAAACTAAAAAAATCTTAAAATTTATTAAAAATATTTATAAAAAAAATAAATTTAATAATCAAATAAAGTACGTTCTCACGTCAACATAGTGACTTTAATTAATATTGCAATTTAAAAAAATATTTTATAAGATCTTAGAATAAAAGGTATATATTATTTTATTTTTGAAAATGAAATTATGAATACAGGTGGCTGTATCTATAATGATGATGAGAGGGGCGAATACTTGCTTAGAGTTTACATTTTGTATTTTTCGTATAATATCCTCGTAAAGATTTACATTTAATACACTTACGGTAAAAATTAAAAATTTTTATAAATACTTTGATTTTAAGGTTTAAAAAATTAATTTATAGTGCATTGTTTAATTGTTTAGAGTTTAAAGATATTTGTTAGAATTTAACGTTTATGGTTAGAATTTTAAGTTTAAAGGTTAGAGATTAGTGTTTATGATAATATGATAATAGATTTAGATTTCAACGTATAAACCCTAAATTTTAAATTTTTAATCCATACACCATAAACTAAATCTTTAAATCTTAAAACTAAAATACCCGCACAGAAATTTTTAATTTTTACTGTCACCGTCCGAAATATAATCATATATATATTGTGTGGCAGAGTTGATTGCGACGATCGTGTTATTTTCGAGTAAACTTATATATCTTACAAAAACGATAATCATTCGAACAAAACGTAGTAAGAAATGCATTAATTCGAATTAGAGAATACAAAGTCATAATAAAATAAAATAAAAAATAACAAATTCTTGTTGACCCTCGAAAATTATTCATCCCAAAATCCCTCAAGCCGGGAAAATAGTTTTGAAATTTTAAGGTATTATATTTAAATTTTATATTTTTATGATTGGAAAAATGAAATTTTAAATAATAAAGTGTTTTTATCACTCGGACAGTAAAATTATCCGCTCGTGTTTAAATTTAATTACATGAGTTTAGAGAATTAAGTATAAGGTATATTTTAAGTGTTTAGGATTAGAGTTTAAAATTTAATTTTTATTGTTGGGTATAAAAAGAGACACCGAAAAGGGGCAGGAGATTTTTGTTCGTTGTCAATATATATTAAAATTGCTTATGATTGTAATTTTATGCTTTTTTTGTAATTTTATATTTTTGTTTTTTAAAATATTCATCGGAGCGAGTCTAATGATTTGCGTTTCGTTAGCTCATATTAGGGACAGACACGACCACATGTTTCTAAAACTGCTTTGCATTTAAAATGAGAATTGTACCTTTTTTTAGTAAAGTATACGCTTATTTTATGTTTATGTTCGAAATTCGTTGTTTTCCCATCGTCTCTAAAGTTTAAACATAAATTCTCTCACTGAAAGAGCAGTGTGTCTCGCTATTACACTCAATCCTTGTTGGTAGAGAATTGCAACCGGTAAAAGTAGACATCATTTTACCATCTCGTCTAACTTCGTTTACTTGTTATAAACTTTATTAATTTATGATTCCAATGAATCTCTAGATTATCATTTATCAGCATCGTTGGTAGATTTTCATGAAGATGTCTCTCCCAAATGCAACACACCACCATTTATTACAAAGTTTGTCTGCAATCTTAATGATTTGGTAGGTTTACTTACACATTTTCAACCATAAAAACCCATTCATATGAAAGCAACTAATGTCCACAAAATCACTTCATTTGACACCCACTTATAATATCAAGTAAATTATTTTTTTATTTTTGATAAAAATATCGAGATTATAGTTACACGAGTATATATATAATATTTTTAAATTCACAATTATAATAATAATTATAGTTAATATATTTATATAACAATAAGTATTATCATATGATACATGGACATAATTACAATTACGATCGATTCATTAGAATATACAAATGAATGGACTGTTAAATACGGACCTAGATGAAAATTACTCTAGATAATTCTACACATAGTGAAACTTAAACCAAGTAATGGATAGGGTTGGGAAGATTAGAGCGTCAACTCTATATCCTCATGCGCTCACGACGGTCGAATCTCAAAGTGCACAATCGAGGGTTGAGGACGGTCATCAACGCCGTCCGAACCTGAAATACTTCCAAAGGAGTACAACTCTCTATTGCCTCAAGGCATGCATTGGGGGGAAGTTCTTACTAGTTCGCATGACGGTATTTCTAGGGATGAACCGAGTCTGTTGCTAGGGGTGTAGTCGTTTTCTTAGAGATTTCAAATTTTTATATATTTTTATAAATATTCTTTGTATTTTATATTAATAATCTAATCTCGCACTCTTAAAGTTTCAAATTCACTTATAATTTTATTAAGTGTAAAAGTCCGCACCTACTTCCTTAGATATCCTGCGTTCAAAATAAAAACTGAGCATTTGAAACCACTTTCTGAGCCACATAATGTAAGAGGGGCTGCTATATACTTATGGATCACTAAACCCTCATTTCTGCATGGGTACACGGTAACTGTACAAGCTGAACACCTTGACTGAGTCAGGGGTTGAGTTTGCCACGCACGAGTTTATGGGTTACAACTTTATGGTTTTCTCTTTATTTGGTAGAGTCATGTGGTTGGACAAAGCTTCAATCACTGAACATAATGGAAGGCAATGTGATATTTCTGACATACTCACAGGGGTATGCCCCAAAACCAGAGACAATTATATTTAATCATATTCAAATTTATGTTTAATTAATACTCATTGACATAATTAAGTATTAATATTTTTTAAAATTTTCTAACATATTTGTGTTGAGTATATATATTTTCATCTTATCCTTAGACCGTTCATGAGTCACATGATATATTCATGGAAAGTTAAATGGCTATTTATTTTGTTGCATGTCTTTATCGCCATGGCCCATAATTTTAATTGGCGAATATTTAATATATTGTGTATAATTACATGTATTGCCAATAAATAAAATGATGATATATTATAAAAAATGAATTTTATAATAATATATTATTATATAATTTATTAACGATGCATAAAATCATACACGAATTATTATTATACCTAACGTTTTGACCGATTGAGACTGATTTATAAAATGAATAATCAAACTGTTGTGGCCAAAAGGAAAATCCAAATTCAGCTCAGCTGTTAGTTAATTATGTATGATTAATGATAGTTGAAATAGCTGAAGTAATTGCACTTCCACATCAATAATTTTGTCTGAACAAACACTGGATCTATCTTCTGGTTGGGTCATTTCCTAACAAATTGCATTGTTGTCGTAAGCAAGCGGATGTTTTCATGGCACAAAGATTTTTTTTTCGACTCTAATTATCGGTTTCTAAAATGATAAAATGATGTATTTTTTTGAACAATGACAACTGGAATTTATTAATAAGAATAATGAAAGGAATCAAAATTACAACGCATTCCAGTATAGAGAAAAATAAGAACAATAGTCATAAAAAAATTCATACATAAAACAAAATATTAAATCCAACGATACGAAGAAAAATGAAACACAATACTTATTGCCTTTGTCGAATGAGACGTTTTACGAAGTGACAAAGGAGTAGTGAGGGAATCAAACTATCTGACAGGTTACTTCGTTACACAATTATGCTTATATCGGCAAACAACCTTTTACCAAAGAGAGGATCTGACTATACATAACCACCGACAAACCGATCAAAAGAAGTTGTGGGGGTCTTTGTGCGAGAACTAAAATGACCACAAAGGTATGCAACAAACGTATCAAAAGCCATAAGAAATGTGCCACAAGAGTAGAGATAAGCGTGTTAGAAGGACATAGATTCTTATTCAAAATTAAAAAAAAAAATTAAGATAAAAACAAAGGGCGTGGTATGAAAAATAAAAAATAATAAAAATCAATGATCGACAACCAATATTAAAATTGGTGCCGTCGGTGGCTAAACAAAAATCAAAAGAAAAGAGAAAGGTGGCACAAAAATATTGAGAAAAAATCTAGGTTTGAAAAGAGGAAGGCAACAAGCTTAAAATGCTATATTTTTAAAAATGTTATCTATGTTCGAATTTAAACATTGTGAATATAATAAATATGTCAAGAGTTGTTCATATGGATCTCTATTATATTTGTGTCGGAATTAATCGATCGATAAAACAAATATCAATAATTATATTGAAAACAAGTTATTCCCAGCAACTATTGGGCCTGGTTTAAACCCTAGAATTGGTCTCGGTCACTTTTGAACTTTTTTTTTCTAACATTGGTTAGTTTTAAACTTTGGGTTTAGGGTTTATTGGGTTCCCAATGGAATGAACCAAATTAAAGATTGTATTTAACCCTCAATAAGGTAGTTTAAATTTGGACTTTCTGGCCCATTTTCAGTTCGAAGGTTGGTTCGGCGGCTCCCCTCCTGTTTATTTATAGAAAAAAAGTCCGAGGGTTTATAAGTTGAATCCTCCAATTTCTGATAATTCTCTTCTTTTTCAGTTGTCTGATCTCTGAAATCCCAATGACATGGCGAAAAACAGGAACAAGAAAAAGCGAAGCGGCGTCGTCTCAATGGACGTCAACGAAGGAACCGTTCCTGAGCTTCCTCAAGGTAACTTTAATCTTTTATGTTAAAAAATTCAATCTTTAAAGGATAATAAAGAACCAAAAGTAACTTCAATTCAGAATTTAACATATTTTTTCTTATTATGCCTCTTCTAAAAACTTGAATTTATGTAAATTTTGGTTTATTTGCAGCAATGGATACTTCAGAGAATGGAGTTCCAAATCCCGGTTCTGCTACTCCAAAACTGTAGGTTTTACTTTAGTATACTCTAATTTCGAAAAAAAACTAGTATTTTAATGAATTAATAAATCAATGGTTAAAGTATTTGTTTCTCACACACGCATATATATATATATATATATAGGCTGTGTATTTGTAAGATTGGGATTCTAGTTGGAGTCTTTTAGCTGTATTTGGCTGAAAGTTCTATCAATTTGATCTGATAGCATATTTGGTGATAGTGTGATTTAAGGGTAAATGCAATTGTTTAGCAAAATTCTGGACCGAAAACAAGATTGCGAAGTTAATTCTATATTGATTCCTTTTTGTTGTGTTGCTTGATGAGTATTTTTATTAATGATCTCTGGAGCTTGTTTGGTAGTTAGAAACATAGAATTGTTAGATTAGTATCTGATCAGCCGATAAATTGAAGACTGGAAAGTGACTTATTTAGGTTTGGGTATTTGCATTTCCAAGTTTAGCAGGGATTGTTAGTTGGTTAATGGTGACATGGTGTAGTGTAAATGCTTGACCTTGCTTTTCTTGGGCTGTTTGTAAGTTTTACAGGTCTAATCTTCTAGTCTTGCAAACTTGTTTTGCATTCTTGTGATTCTCGGTGTTCGAGGCTTTCTATAGTTTTGTTTTTTTGTAGTAGTGTTGTTTTTCTACACAAAGAAACTCACACCATAACATATCTTTGTTCACATGGAAAAGATTCTGGCCACATTGCCTATGCCTCTTAATCGGGTTTTGATATTCAAAATGATTTTCTTCTTGGCATTAATTAATGGGTTTTTATTAGATATTGAAGAATGTAATGTAACATAACGTTTATGCACAAACAAATGAGCCCAAACCCTGGGGCTTTTTCTGTCTCTGAACACACTTGTTTAAAAAGCCTTTGTCATAATGCATCTTCGTTTAAACTTCATTATATCGTATTATTGTTAATCTATGTATTGTTTTTTCCACAAACCCCTAACCATCTACCTATCTTGAAACAGAAAGATGAAGAAGGGAAGACCGATGAAGAGATCGAAAAATGTTCGTAAGGCAAAGGCTATGGAAAAGCTATTGCTAAGAATGAGAAGTGCGCTGAGAAAAGCTCGAAGATCGAAAGTAAGAAATCGAGAATTCAATCAGCTAAAGTGCTATATGACTGAGTATTTTGAAGAATTTTATTGCCAAATGATCTTCATTTGATGTCTTTTCTAATCTCGGATGAATTTTTATTAATTTATTAGAGCTTAGGTTCATGTATAATAGTTACAAATTTTGCAATCACAAACTGGTTGTGCTAAAAGTATTTTGAGGATTAGGGTATTCCATTGCAATAGAAAAATGTTTGGAATTCTGGTTTTCATACTCATCTGTTTGAGTTCGGATTTGTTTGTTGAATTATTCAACATATCCAAGATCTATATATTGTTTTTCCATACAAATTCTGCAGTCTATATTCTGGACAGAATGCCCCATCCACATTAATCTTTAATCATGCCAACCGTGAGTGGTTTTGACCGAACAACTTCGGGCCGAGACAACAGCATTGCTTGTGCACCTACTTGTGCTGCCGGAACTCTTGCAAACTTTTACTGGTGATGCAATAGTTCTTTTGCCCTCCATGACTTTCTCAACACGGATAACGGATAGTCTTTAGTGACCATTGTAAAACAACAATGGTTTAATTATACATTGACCCCTGCACTTATATTCTTATACCACATTGATTTCTGAACTTGTTATTTTATATTGGTCCCTAAACTTGTATTTTGTCAGACTATTGACCCTTTTTGTATTGAGTTTAGGCTTCGTTTGCTATTTTTGTGGGGACTGCAATGTCCGTTTATAAAAGTTGAAAAATTCGGCTGCGAGTAAACGTCTGTTTAGGCATTTAAAATGATGGGCAAGTATCTTATTTTAAATTGTTGGATTTTAACTTTGGTGAGCAAGACCGTTTAACGTAAACACAAGTCGTTGATTTTTTTTTTAAAAATATGAATATATTTTAACACCTAATTAAACCAATAAATTAATAAATTAAATTAATTTTAATTATTAAATTTTGATATTTTTTTAAATATTATTATTACATAATATACTATAATTTTATCATGTGGCATTTACAGTTTTTAATATTTTATAATTTTATAAGTTGTTCTATAATTTTAAGGGTTTTTTAAAAAAATTAAATAAAATAAATAATTTTCAGAAAATACCAAGTGACAATATTGTATCAACATGCTGCAATTTAATATTTAATGTTGGTCAAAAGATTCAATTGATTTAATTTAAAATTTAATGTTGGTTTTTGTAAAGACTCAATTTTATTTTACAGTTTAATTTATTTATTCAAACAATTCTTAATTTTTTTATTGGTTGTTTTTTAAAAGTGTAATGTATGGTCCAAGTTTAAGTAATTGATTAAGTGTTAAAAACTTAATTGATATTTTTTAAAAAGATAAACAGCCTTTTTTTCCCCTCTAATTTTCTTGAAATAAAAATGTAAGAAATAATAAAATTTGTTCTCTTCAAATCACCTAACCTACTCAAAATTTTCACCACTTCATTTCTGTTTTTCAAGTGTTTTTTTTTCATTCGCATTGACTAATTAGAATAAAAAAATCAAAGAAATTTTGAAAAAAAAAGTAATGTAGGTTAAATCAACACACTAAACCATTCTTTTATATATTGAAAGAGAATAAAAAAAAATATTAACTTTTTTATACCTCAACAAAAATATTTTTAAGATTAAACAAAGAACGGCCTCAGAATGAATTTGACCTCAATTGGTTTATTTTATTTTTCTTTTTCTAGAAAGATTTTTAGTCCTTCATATTTTTAGTCAACATTCAACAACTTTTCATCTAAATCATAAGAGATTAAATTGTTATTTATTATTTCTTGTTATAACATTATTTATGATAATAAGTATTTTTAATATAACTTGACTTATAATCTAACACTCAAAACATTATTTTAGTTTACATTTTCTTTAAAAGGAGGCCGACATAACAAAATAAAATTCTTCTTTTTTTAACTTTTAACCCTAGCCGCTTTCTCAACTTGTATCGTATACTTGGTTTGTCTTTGTCGAGGGTCATCCGAGTTTTTATCTCTCTTTTTTTTTATTTTCTATTCTCTTGTTCCGTTGTCAGTTTATTGTTTTTCTTTGAATTTTTCGTCGTCAAAATTTTTTCTCCGACGTCCACGACTCTTTTATTATAGCCTACTAGCGGTGGAATGGAGTGTTTTTTATTTTATGTTGGAGGCAGGAGAGGAGGCGAAAAGATTTCTCCTTCCTTTTTTTTGCTGCCGTTATTTTGTGTTGGTTTGTTTTGTATTTTTTTGCAAGTTTGATGTTTTCGAATCTCCAACTTCGCTTTTTTTGTTTCATTAGGCATTGATGATTTTGAAGTTTTGACACAATGATCATTCGATGATTGTTTTCGTTATATTTTTTCACAAGATTCCACCGTACAATATGGGGTTAAAAAGCTAAAATAAATGATTTTAGCCTTTATAAAAAAATGAATTCTTGAACCCCTTTCACGCTCATGTCACTTCAAAGTACTGCAGAAGAAAAATTGCAAAATTCAATTTAATTTATCGTAATCGATTAGTTAACATGTTGGTTAATCGTACTCTGAAACACAAAAAAAAAATCATTAGCTTATTAAATTATCTACCGAGCCTTGAAAAATAGTGTCTCCAAAGGGTTACACAGATGAAAAATGACATTGTTAGTCTTGCTTCGGTTTTCCTATTATTTTTTGAGCACTTGTTGGGTCTTTTTTTCCCTCTCTTTCCATGTTTGTGTTTTTGTTTATATTTTCCCTTTGTTAGCAGGGCGGAGCTAAAATCTAATGTTAGGAGAGATCAAATTACTTTATTTTAAAAATATAAGAATTTGTTAAATATTTAAACTCAAAATAGAAGGACGATGCTTAATTTATCTAATATTTAATTTATAATGACTTAAATTGTCATTAGACCAAAAAAATAAAAAGACTAAAATAAAATTTTGAGGAATTTAATTAACAATATTAGAAAAAACATATTTTTTAAAATTTTGAGGGGCTAAATTAAAATTTTCAAAAAAATTTAAAAGATTAATCATAAAATTTTAAACTTCGGAGGGGCCATGTCTGCTAGTTTGTTCATTCTTATTTTGTTGTTCTGTCTATTTTTTTGAGTTTGTTTGGAAACTCATTCTTATGTTGTTGTGTCTGTTTTTGTTTACAATCTCCTTCTGTAAGACTATTATTTCTTGTTCTGTTTTTTGTATTTTTGTTTTTTTCAATAAAATTGACATCTCATGTAAAAAATAGGTTTAAAGGTTATTTTTGTATCCATAGTAGTCTCAATTTATCAGTTTTGCTCATATAGTATTTTTGTATCAATTTGGTCCCTGACGTGGTCGAATTGTATTATTGTTTAAGGCTTAGTAATACTTTTATGTTTTATAATCATTGTTTAGAGTGCTAGTCAAAGAGCAAAATTTGATGCAATTCGACTACTTCAGAAATTAAATTGATGCGAAAACATCATAAAAACGAAAACGAAAAATTAAAATTATTAAAAAATAAAAGTAACACTTAACCTAAAAAAATTATAATTTCTTCAAACTTATTTTTTTAATCTAATGAGATGATTTCTTTTGCTTTATAAGAATTTACAAATAAATCCCACTTTCTAATTCAAACAAAAAAAATGAAAGAAATGGTAGGAAAATGACAAATTAGATGGTGTGTAAATACTAATAGGTTGCTAACGGGAGCATCTTTCGCATGAAACCGAAGACGGTAACACCAACACCTGTTCTAAAGAGGGAGAGGAATCTCTAGTTTCAATACTCCATGGTTTTAATCCTCTACACACTTGCCTATGTACACCCTTCAACTCTTATACTTACATACTGCGGTGAATTCGTTTTCGGGCCTTGTACACACCACCCGTCACATTATGGGAGTTGGTTATGCCCGAAGTCGTTACTTTAACCGCAAGGAGAGAGATGCCGAAAACAGGGCTAGTGACTGGAGTGAAGTCATAACAAGGTAGCCGTACTGGAATGTTACAATACACCTAAAACTCCTAGCTGTATGTATTTACATTTGGTATGCAGTTTTTGATAATTTCTATACCAATTATAATTTTTTAAATATTATTTCAAATTCAGGTTCCCAAAAAACGTTTTTACTAAACTCTATTAAAATAATCATTCATGGTTTTTCTAATATATTTTTTATTAAAGATTTTTTTTTTGTCTTCTCGATTTTTAAGAAATTTTGTTTTAATTAATTCGAATTAATTTGTATTGCGCACTTGATTTTGGTAGGTAGCTTTGTAAACAAATCAAACGTTCAACGAACTGTTCGTGAACCGTTCGGTGGGAAGTTTGTTTATTTGTTAAACGAATGAATATGAACAAGATTTTATGTTCGTTTAATTAAATGAACGAACACGGACAAAAGGTTCGTTCGTACATTTATGTTTGCGAACATTCGGTAATCTGTTCATTTATGTTCGTTTAAATATATTCATTTCAATTTATTATTTTTCACAACAAAAGTATTATATTTAAAAAAATTAAATTTATTCGCATATGTTCATTCATTTATGTTTGTTTAAATTTATTCACATGTCTTTTTATGTTTGTTCGTTTGTGTTCGTTTATGTTCGTTTATCATTTAAATGAACGAACATGAAAGAATACGGACAAGCTACATTCCTTAACAAACGAACACAAATAAGAAATTATGTTCGTTTATTTGTTCGTGTTCGTTTATTTGTTCGGTTAAAATTAAACGAACGAACATGAATATACCTTCGTTTATGTTCATTCGTTTCGTTTACAGGCTTGTTGGTGGGTTAATTTTCCAACGATTTTTTTTTGCATATACAAAAACTCGAGCTCAAGACATACTTATTACTTGGACCAACCGGTTAGGTAACCAAAATGAATGAAAAAATTTTAAAATACAAAATTTAGAGAGTCAGTTGGGCTTTTAATTCTATACCAATTATGGGTGAGATGATTTTTTAAAATAATAATTTACATACCAAATTAGCTCATTTTTTAATAATTTCATTATTACATAGAACCTAAAATCATAATAATATATAAACCGTTGGATCAAATCCGACGGTCCAGAAACCATGAAGGAGTCCCTGAATAAGGCTAGGAAGAACAACACAATAGCTTAGCTGGGGCGTATCCATGTCGATGTCAGTGCGACTAAAACTCTGATGAATACTTCCAAATCTTAAAAAAACGTCCTTTTCTCAGATACCCCTTTTCACTGTCATTTTCATTTTCAAAGAGCAGAAAAGCAGCAATTCAAAGCTCTCCTTTGGGTTTTCTCTTTCACTGGTTTATTGAAAGGAAATGGCTTCTTCCTCCATGAGCAAAAGATGTTTTCACTGCGGAGCTTTTTCTGATACGTTCTACTTTGGTTGGCAACTTCGTAGTGGCAGTTACGCTATGCTCTGCCATCCCTGTGGGTAAGCTTTCTTTCTTTCTTTTTTTCTTTCTTTCTTTCTTTCTTTCTTTCTTTTTTTGCATGTTGTTTTTCTTTCTTTGTTTTGAATTTTGATTGTTTTGTGTTATTTAATGCATGAAATTTTTTTTTTTTGTTTGTTTTGATTTCTTTGTGTGTATTTTGATGAGATAAAGATTGTTATTTTTTGTTTGTTTTTTTTATACAGATTTTCAATCAAACCTCTTGAATTGAAATTGGGTTTGTCTCAGTTTCTGTTTCATTTATTTGTTTATTTTTTTATTAAAAAACTACTATATATTATTGCATTCATTTAAGTAGTTTGAAACTGCAAACACATATCAAGAAAGTAAGATGGATAATTAGTATTTTTTCCCATGTGTTCTAAGGCTTTGCTTGCTAGGGTGAAAAAAAGAAGGAAGGATGAAAAATTAAAAGGTAGAAAAGTGGAAAGATGGAAAGTTATTTTTTTTCTTCTATTGGTGTGCTGGGTAGGAAGGATGGAAAAATTGAAAGAAATTTGTCATCCATTGCTTAATGGAGTTGAAAAATGGAAGGAAAGAAAATTAATCTTTGAAAAATTCATATTTTGAGCTACTCTTTTCCTTCCAAGTTTGGAATGATTTGTTTTTACATATGAGCATGGAAAATGATCATCCCTCTAGTTTTCTTTCCTCCCACTTTTCTTTCCTACCAAGCATACCTAAAATTTATATATTTTTTCCATTTTCCCTCCCCTCCTTCCATCCCTCCACTTTTTACACCCAACCAAGCAAAGCCTAAGAGTAAAAGCTTGGGAGTTATAATGTTAATATGTGAGAACTTGAAAGTTGTTGTGTTAGTAGGTAAGGGAAAAATGAGAAAAAAAAAAGATGAAATTGTTGCATTTTCGACTTGATTCAAAGTAATGAAGCTGAATGCTAATTTCAGGATGAAAGAAGAGTATTGTTTGCTAATTTTCATGTTGATTTGTTGTTTAAAACAAATTGATCACATTAAATTTGGTTTGTTTGAAGAAAAGAAGTAAAATTTTTGAATAAAACAGCTTTCCAGCTATGGATTGCTACAAGCTTAAATATGGTTTTTATTTTTTAAGAACTTGATGCATAGTAAGGTTTTTTCTTCACTTGTTTGTACAGTGAAGTCCCTTAGATTGAACATTTCTTCAATCACCACAGACTATCATTCTTTTGTTATAGAATGTTTAGGTTTTTTTAAATGCTTATATATGCTATCCCTTCGTTGTCACGGTTTCTGTATGTGTTTGATTCTGTTATTTTTGTTAATCTAAATTCTATGATAAGAGGAATTACTTGCCATGTTTTAGTACTCGTCTCGAGTCAATCAATGTATTGATTTTTGGGGGGCTTTTTACCCTCCATTTGTCAATTCCGCCTTTACTTTTTTCCTTCTACACAATATGTTCGAAGAGCAAGCTGAAGAAGAAATTGTCAAGAAATCCTGGTGTTCGCTGTTGTTCTCAGTCTTCACCCACTAAATGTTGGTGACCAAGAGGAGTTGGAGATACAGTTACCAAATAACTTAACTGGAGATTCTAGAATAAGTTGTAAATAGGATATGACATAACAAACTGATGGAGTTAGCTCCGCTTTCTATTGCCATTTTTGCTGTTATGTTTGTCCTAGGTACCCCATTCATTCGATTCCTTTGTTACATTAATTTATTCTCGCTGACAGCTTTCATCACTGCGCTTCTATTCCCTTTTGGTAGAGTGAACCTTTCTTATTTCATTTGCATGTTTGTTTATTTATTTGGGAAATTTGTTAACAAAACAATTGGTTTGTGACAAGCATTTCGGGAAGGCGGAACTGATGGTTAGCTTCCCTCTCGAGATGTGTCTTGTCAGTGCTTGATAATTTAAACAATAAATGGAAACAATAAAAGATCTTGCTAAGAGAAACAATGAAATTGTAATCATCACTTCATAGGGTTATTAAATAGTATTTGTTAGTAAAGAAAAGAACACCACATAATGTAACGAAAGCCTAAATATTTCAGTTATTTTAAACAATTTCTCCATAAATTTGAATATACATTGAGGCATTGTCATAAAATATGGGACATCAAGCACAAAATCATGATGATAATTCTCTTTATTCATAACAATCTTCATTATTTCATCAACTAATTGGATAAATAAGACTATATCTCATGTCCCGAGAAGCTCTTTCCTTTCCTAGTAATAGGTAGCTGTTAACCATATGATTATTAGGAAAGTTTTATTTTTATTCTAATAATACATTTCATAATAGATATGTACTTGTTATGATGTTAAAAATGTAGATTTTAGTTTCAACTTGTTATGCCCTCCGCGATAAAGCTATAATATGTACACCTTCGGAGGGAACAAGAAGGAACCCTCCGAAAAGTTACAATAAACACCCTCAAAGGCACAATAAGGAACCCTCCGAAGACACCCTTTCGTAGAGGTATCTCCGCCACAACTTCCCCTACCCAGCGAGTCCTACATTTTAACTGTCAGGTCAAATCTCAACTACCGCATCAATTCCTGTTAGAACAAGTGAACCTAGGCTGCATCATGGTGCCGACCTACCTAGGCCAATCATGTCGTCCCGCTTGCCTCCAATCCCCAATGACTGACTGCCATGTGGAACCTCTAGATAGAGGCCACCAACTATATAAGACTCGAGAATGGGAGAGAGAGGGCCCAAGTGACCTTCTTTTTGATCCTCGCCTCCTTTATGTTCCCTCTACTCTAGCCACCTTTCCTAGCGTCGCTCCGCCTTGTACGAAACAAGGTGAACCACCTATCACCGCCATCCAACCTTCTTTCTATCAACACAACTTAATAGCTTTCCGAATATTGGGATCGTGTTGGTTTTCATTCGAAAATGATAAAACAATGAATGGTGTCACGAAAACAATAACCATTTCACTTGTACAGTTGTACCGAGTGTAATCTAAGAGGCTTAATAGATAAGGTCTCATAATGAGAAAGTACATACCCTAAGATACCATTATAGGAAGTCATAATTGGGTGTTGGATGGATATTCTATTCTCTATAAAGTTATATCTACTTGAAATTGTTATTATGTCTTCATTGTTACGAGTTTGGTGGCCGGACCGAGTCGAAAGAAATTAACCTAACAAGATATTATTGAAGAGAGACATACTTTTTATGACTATAGTTTAGCATTTGATTTAAAGCTAGTTAGTTAGATGCTTATTAGCATAATTGGTGGCCATAGCCTTTTGCTCTTCCTCTTTTTAGTAATTTACACATTCAACATAACCATCGAAAGTTTTGGTTTGGTTGGAGGAATTGGGCGGTCATTGATGGAAGAGGAAGAACAACTTCCGAGGTATTGGGCCTCGATGTTCATTCCCCCCGCCCCTTGGTTCAGAGGGAATATATGGGAAACACAAATATTATATGGTCGTAAGTTTTAGGAAGTAAAAAACGATCTATATTTTCTATTTTTGTGTTCGATGTTTTCAAATCTGTGTATTACTTGAGTATAGATGTCGGCACTGGGCAATCTACATAAGTGTGCATTTTCTATGGCAGCACATCATATATTTACCATTAAGCGTGAATAAAGCATTCTATGAAATTGATTCAAAAGTATGACATTTTCGGTTAAAACGATGAGTTGCACATCATAGTTGGTTTAATTTTAGCTTACTAGAAAAACCAAGAAAAAGTCTTTTTCAACGCATGCTTTCTGAAATCTTTTGGTGAGTTGTCAAAAATCAGTTGCGGTTAGAGTTATAGTGAGTAGTGATACAGGCATCGATGATAAAACGGAGTTTATTTGTTCTACTTTTTGTAAAATTGCATACATCTGTCATTTAGAAGTTATTTATTAATTGGTTGTTTTCCTTACGTGCCCATCCTCTTTTACTCCAACTATCTCTTGGTGTGTCAGAGGTTGTTCACCTGCGCACATGCACCGTCATTTAATAAAGTAAAACACATCTTTTGTGAAAGTATTAAATATATCGATATTATCTCAAATTTCTTAGGTTGAATTATTTGCATACTAATGATGGCACAATATATATATATATTCCCTGCAATTGCTTGTGTATTTTCCAGAACTGGTTGTTAATGTTTACTTGGGTTGCTGCGGACACCTTCTACTTTATTGTTACTTTTCATCTTTGGATGGCCATTTGTTTCTTTTCATGTATTGATTTACTTGTGCTTGTTCATATTTTTACAATATGCAAACATGTGCTTAGACTTTGCTTTTGACATCATGGATTTTATGATCAAGTTTTGATGCATGCATCCACGTGGTTTTTTAGAAATTTCTATATCCTAGGTTTCAATTGATGATATTATCCTTATTTTAGCATTATTTGTGTTCTTAAGAAGGTGATATCAGGAACTCTGGAAAAAAGACAGTTTATTTTGTTAGTTAGTATGCATAACCGTGTGTTGTAAAGAGTTTTAGATAGAGTAGAAGTTGTATGTTATCTTTACTTTATCTTAACTAGTAGTTTGAATTTTAAATTTGATCTTTGTAAAGGATAAAAGTCTTATCCTATAGGTTAACCACTTGGTGTTAAACACCTCTGTAAAAGTCTATATAATAGACTCTCTTTCACTAATGAAATATAAGAAAAACACAGAAAAAAAACTCTGCTTTCTCACATGGTATCAGTTTAGGAGCCGATCCTATCTCTCTCGCCTTCTCCTTTGCTTAATTTCCATGGCCTTTTTCAAACCACCACATCAGAAATTAGTTCCCAAAATAACTCTCGTGCATCCGAATTTCAGATCTCGATGCCTCTCTTTCCCCAATCACATCCTACAAACTAAATGGGAACAATTACCTTCAACAGTTTTTTTGGCCATCTCACCTCTAAATCTTCCACAACCGCTTTATCATCTAGTGAAGGTAGAATTTCCTGTTTGGCCACTTCAAATCCTCTATCCTGGATTATAGATTCTGGTGCCTCGACCATATGACAGTAACCTTCAGCTATTTCGCACCTTTAACCATTGCAACTCTAAAACCTCCATCAAGGTTGCAGATGGGTCTCTCGTCCCAAGTACAAGGAAGTGGCGCTATTCAAGTGGGTGATAAACCGGTTTTGCCTCATGTGCTATATGTTCCTAATCTTGCCTACAACTTGTTATCGCTAGTAAGTTAGTTCAAGATACTAAATGTGATGCTCACTTTGGAATTAATGGGTGTGTGTTTCAGAACAGGGCTCAAGAAGGTGATTGGCAAAGTGCTAGGCTATCCAATGGTCTCTATATTCTTGATGAATTACCACCTTTGATTGCTTCAGGCCACGCTGCTTTAAGACTTCATCTTCTTCTTCTTTAAGTAACCCCGATGATATTATGTTGTGGCATCTTAGGCTAGGACATCCAAATTTTGTGTATCTTTCAAAATTGTTTCCCAAGTTATTTAGCAATAAAAAGCCTCATTCTTTTAAATTGTGAAGTATGTCAAATTGCTAAACATACTAGGCAAACATATGCTCCTTCCTCATTTACACCCACATCTCCTTTTTCTATAATCCACAAAGTGATATTTGGGGTCCATCTAAGGTAAAAAGCTTGTCCGGGTCTAGGTGGTTTATTACCTTTATTGATGACTATTCTAGGACTACTTGGACTTTCTTAATGAGGGAAAAGGCGTAAGTTAAGTCAATTTTCAAAACTTTCTATCAAATGATTGAAAATCAGTTTGACAAACGTATTAAGGTTGTGAGGAGTGATAATGGGAGTGAATACCTTAGTCAATCTCTTAGGTGTTATTTTCGGAAAAAGGCATTTTCCATCTTACTTCCTGTGTCAATACTCCACAACAAATGGTGTTGCCGAAAGAAAAAATGACATCATCTACTAGAGGTTACGAGGTCTCTTCTTTTTCAGCCAAAGCACCTAAATATCTTTGGGGGAAGCCTTACTTACGCCACCTACCTTATCAACAGAATGCCCAATAAAACCTTGGGTTTTGCAAAGTACCAACAAAGTCTTATTCAAACATTTTCCTCACTTTAAACCACTTTCATCCATTATTCCTCTTAGGGTATTTGGTCAGCACAAACTTTTGTTCATGTGCATGATAAAAATAGAAGTAAGTTGGACCCTAAATCAATCAGGTGTGTGTTTATAGGATATTCCTCTAGTCAAAAGGGTTACAAATGCTATTCTCCTATTTCTAAAAAGACCTATGTCTCTTTTGATGTCACTTTCTTTGAGGATAAACCATATTTTGCGGGATCAACTTCGGGGGAGAAAATGAGGAATTTCAGCCCTTTGTTCCTTCACCTTCCATCATTTCTCCTCTACTGACATTCCTTTCATATCCTATCCTCAAAACCACCGTAACAGAAAATACTATGCCGACAGAAATGCACTCTCCTCATACCAACAAATCACCAAGTCCTTGTACAACACCTCTTCCAAAGACCTAGGGTCAAAAGACAAATTTCCCTACTCCTGCATTCACAAAATGACAGACATACCAATTTAAGGTGTATACCAGAGAAGAAGAGCCCCTAATGAAGTAAATAACCAGCCTAGCACTTGTCAAGAACCGCACTCAAGTCCTGTTGTCACTGAACCGAGCTTAAATCCTCGCCATCACGAGATTGAAGGTAACATTCCTCCTCAAGATTCTAGTGACCTTGATGACTTTCCTATTGCTATTAGAAAGGAGTAAGAAATGTACTATGCACCCAATTAACAAATTTGTTGCCTATGGTAAACTTCAGCCCAATTTTAAGGCCTTTACAAACAAATTAAAAAAAGCAGATTCCTAAAACAAGAGAGAGGAGGCCTTGAAGAATCCCAAATGGAAGAAAGTCATCGAGGAAGAAGTAAGGGCACTTGAGAAAAAATGAGACATGGTGTTTGACAGATCTACCAGAGGGAAAGAGGGCTGTGGATGCAAGTGGGTTTTCACTATCAAGTACAACTCGGATGGGAGCATTGAAAGGTATAAGGCAAGGCTGGTGGCTAAAGGTTTTACACAATCCTATGGGGTGGATTATCAAGAAACCTTTGCACCAAAGGCTAAATTGAATACTATTAGAATCTTACTGTCCATAGCTGTAAACAAGGACTGAAATTACATCAACTAGACATCAAAAATGCCTTTCTCAATGGGAGTCTCAAGAGGAAGTATATATGCAAATACCACCTGCCTAGAAGGTAAAACAACTAGAAATACAGTGTGCAAACTCAACAAATCACCAGTATGGACTTAAACAATCTCCAAGGGCCTGTTTGAGAGGTTTGCAAAGGCTATGGTAAAGAATGGATTCAAACAAAGTCAGCCGATCACACCTGCTCGTAAAAGGTTGCAAAGAATCGTAAAATAACCTTATTAATTGTGTATGTTGATGACATAATTATTACAGGGGATGATAGTACGTAAATTGAGAATTTGAAGATTGTTCTTGCCTACGAATTTGAAACAAAGGACTTGGGGAGTCTAAGGTATTTTCTGGTATGGAAGTAGGAAGGTCAAGAGAAGGTTTAGTCATCAATCAAAGGAAGTACATCCTAGATCTTCTTACAGAAACCGGGATGCTTGGATGCAAGCCACCGAGACACCCATGGACCCGTGGGTTGAAGTTCAACAAAGAGGAAGCTGGTAATCCAATTGACAAAGAATCCTATCAACGGTTAGTTGGAAAACTAATTTATCTTTCTCTAACAAGGCCGGACATTGCCTACTCAAAGGAGTGTTATAAGCCAAAGACATGAGTGATCCTCGAGAAGAACATTTGGAGGCGCTTAATGTACTCGAGGTACCTAAAATTCACACTGTGCCGGGCTAATTTTCAAGAAAATTCCAGCATGATGCAATGTGAAGGTATACACGGATTCAAGTCAAGGCAGAGAGCTCACCGATAGAAGGTCAGTTAGTGGATATTGTGCTTATGTTTGGGGCAACTTGGTTACTTGAGAAGCAAAAAGCAGTCTGTGGTGTCAAGGAGTAGTCTTGAGGGCAGAATTTAGAGCATTAGCTCTTGGAATATGTGAAGGAATGTGGATAAAGAGGCTTCTCAAAGAGCTAGAGTTGGATGAAAAGACTGAGTTCGAGATCTATAGTGACAGCCAATCAAGAATGAGTATTGCTAAGAATCCGTGCAACATGACAAACCAAACACATTGAAATAGATAGGCACTTTATCTATGAGAAAGTAAATGGTGGTATTGCACAAACTAAACTATATTCATACCAGAAGCCGATAGCCGACATCTTTACTAAGGCACTTCCAAGAGTTATTTTTGATGAGTTCACATCCAAACTGGGTATATACAACATATACACAGTTTGAGGGGGAGTGTTAGTTAGTATGCATAACCGTGTGTTGTAAAGAGTTTTAGATAGAGTAGAAGTTGTATGTTATCTTTACTTTATCTTAACTAGTAGTTTGAATTTTAAATTTGATCTTTGTAAAGGATAAAAGTCTTATCCTATAGGTTAACCACTTGGTGTTAAACACCTCTGTAAAAGTCTATATAATAGACTCTCTTTCACTAATGAAATATAAGAAAAACACAGAGAAAAACTCTGTTTCTCACATATTTATTCCGTAGTGTTCATAAACAAACTGACTCAGTCTGTTGCAATTTCAGTTACACTTTTAATGAAGGAAGATTCTGTGAAACTTTTCATCCTGAAACTGGTGGCTGGAGAGAGTGCGCTTATTGTAAGAAGGTAACATGAAAATTTTTATCGATTTTGCATTTTTCTTTTCCAGGTATGTAGGTGATTGTATAGAATTTCTCTTTATTTTTATTTTTGAGTCTGCAAACTTTATTCTCTAATGCTTGATTTTTCTTCCATTTGTTAACAGCGAGTTCATTGTGGATGTATTATGGCAGTCCATACATATATGATATTGGACACTGAAGGTGTGCAATGTCTGGAGTGTTCCGTAAACAAAGCTTGGGTAGGAGTCAACTATCCAGCCATTCCATCTTAGTTTTTTATGCCCTTTTCACGAGTAACTAACATTTTATACCAAATTGCATAATATATAATGCCATAATCCTTAAAATGAATGTTTCAAACTTCAAATGAGCATATATTTTTGTTGAATTCTTCTTATTCCTTCTTCATCTAAATATAAAGTTATCAAAGTTTAAACAAACATCTTCTATTTCAGGCATCACAACGATGCTCACCAGACTTCGCGCACCCTGAGGCTTTGCTGCAAGCAACAGACTCTCTTCAAATACTATCTTCTGACCCAGAGAAAACGATAAATGGTGAATTTTCAATATATCTTACCTTTTGAATGAACTAAAATTAGAGAAAAAAATATTGTTCATAGTATATTAAAAAATTCAAGTAAGAGTATTTTTGTTATTCTTTTCATGGATAAACGGATAAGGAATGCATTGCAGAAGTTCCATAATTTTATCTTACTCCTCTCCATCAGCACTCACAGCAATAGTTTGTCATTTATATGGTTTCCAATTGGAAGGAAAAGTGACTCTTGCACTCATGTTGTTGGAACTAAATTAGGGGTTGATCCAGTTCCACCACCTGGTTGTGTTGTACGCAACGCCTCACCTAATAGGGTAGCCACTCCAACTACTCCTGGAGTGGTACATCAAGCACAATCTCCTCCAGCAGAAACTGAAGAAGAAGACTCTGTGAATTCCCCTGATGAAACCAAAATCTCTCGTCGGAAGAATGGTGGCAAGCGTCGTAAAGGTGCCAATAAACAGCCTCAAGTACAAAATAGGTACTCACCCAGGACCAGCTCAGTGGAGCTAAGGGAAATATGCATACAGTATCCACTACTCTTCTGTTTATATCTGTTGTGCTGTTTACCTTTTTTTGGAAGGATTATGTGATTGAAGTACTATATGATATTAGAAATAGTCTAACATTTATCTATCGTGTTATTTTGATATTTTATCTTGATATAGCTTTAATGCAATATCCTGGTTCATTTTGAACTTAAAAGCTTAGAAATTTCGAGTCCTTAATCATACTTCAGGTTAAAATCAAGTCTTGTTCCTTTGTTTGAGAAAGAATTGACTGTTAGTGATACTGACATCAGGAAAGGGCGCCTACTGTTACCAAAGAGATGCGCAGAGGTAAGATTTTGCATATAAATATGTATACATATAAATATATATTTTAATTTCTTAGTTTTGTATGATTTGGAATATGAATTAATTCTTGATGGAGATTGTGATTGATCAGTTTTTAATGCATCATTTGCTGTAAGTTATCCAAGAAGTGTTAGAGCTTGAGGGGGAGTGTAAGTTGACAAGAAGTGTTAGAGTTTAATTTAATGTGTAATTAGAGTTTATTTCTAAGTCAGTAACTAGTAGTTTAGATTTACTAGAAGTCTTCTTTAAATTTGAAATAAAGTCTTATTTGTCTTCTTTAAATTAGAGATAAAGTCTTATTTAAATTAGAGATAAAAGTATAGTTTTAGCTATACTAAAACTCTGTAATTGCCTATTTAAAGGCTCACCTTATACACATTTGATTAAGAAGAATAAGAGAAAATACAAAGAAACACATTGTTCTCTGTTGAACATATTATTTTTGTTCTATCGTTAAACTGTAGCTTTTCATATTTTATTGTTCATTGTTCACCGGCATTCATCTTCTCCGGCCACCATGGTCCCTTTGTCACATTTGCATTTATTGTAATTAAAGATTCTATTAGTATTTTTTTATACATTTTATTTGCATAACTTACACTTAACTATTTGAGTCATATTAGCTGGAATGCCAGTCTTCATATATATATATATATATGAGCTCTACTCCGGCTTCCACATATCCACCATATTTCATATTTTCCCGAATGGATACATTTCTTCTATTGAAAGAGATTACTGCAGGCTTATTTCCCAAAGATTTTGGAGAAACAAGGAATCTTCCTCATGGTGCAAGACACAAAAGGAAATGTCTGGGAACTTCACTTCCGTTACTGGACAAATTGTAATGGAAAGATGTATTTTCTTGAAGGGCTTAGAGATTGCATGATCCTGATGCAATGGGAAGCTGGCGATACAGGTAATTGATATAAGTGTCTAATGATTCTATTCCCTTTTTGACAAGTCAGGTTTTCCTTTTCGGTGGAACTGGCATTTGAATCATATATTTTACTTCTTATTTCTCCATTCTATCTTACTATTTTGTCTCAATCAATTAGCAATTTTGACCTTAGTTGTGCTTGCTAAATGATAGACATCTCGGGCACATCAATATCATCAGATGTATATGTAAAATATATTCTAAATATAGTAATGACAGTTCTTGCACCTAAAAGATAATATATCCAGCTGTGATTTTCTTTATCAGAAATATTTTCAAAAGTTTCAAGATTTATTTTGTTTCACCCAAGAATTACGATTTTAATAACTAGTACTGAGTGATGAACTTTTCAGTTACATTTTATAAAAGAGAAGATGGAAAATTGGTCATGGGATTCAAAAAGTATCAGGCTCCCAAGGTTGTTGTGAAGGTATGTGTGCTAATTAATTCAACTTATCTTTTTAGTGTGTCCGTGTCTGATAAGTACAAAATTTTCTGGTGTCCGTTTATTCCTTTATTACGTGGTTCATGAAAAAAATCTACTTCGAATCTATATAATATGTGATTGATGAAAATGAGATTATATGCTAGGATAAGGCTGCAAATGAGATTATAATATGATAGCAATGATAATAATAATACTAATTGAAATAGTAACAACATAATGATTGAAATTCTTGTTTCCCTAACGATATGATATAAAAACATTACTTAGTGTTGGTGGTGCTAATTTTTTAGTATAATTTTGATGTGTATAATGACGTCCAGGTAAACCATAATCTTTTATCTCAGTAGAATAGTTTGTATTCTCTCAAGATTTGAACAATTTCTAACATGCATAGGGAATAGTAGTTTCTCAGCTGATGGTATAATGAAAGATTATAATTTTGATATATGATGTGTCTATGGATTTTATGTTTGTCTAAAAAATGTTGTTTCAGCATCCTAGGATTTGACACTTTTTTTCCAGAGCTCAACCGATGTTTGAAAACGACTCTAGCGTTCAAAGACCGGTGTGACTGTGAACCTTGTGCTTTTCATCGAAGGTGTTGGAAGTTCCTTTTAAACATGCTGCCATCTCTCAGCAAACTTGTATGTTAATAAGTCAAAGAAGTCCGTTCCTTTGTGGATGAAAAATTTCTAATTATCTTTTTTATGTTATCGGTTAAACCCTCACAGCGGCTGTTGTGAAAAACTTGCTATGCTACTTTGCAGTACTCTAGGACTGTTTACAAACAATTTGGCTTTAAGTTACATAATCAAACATGCTAATTATGTTAATCTTTGTCCCTAAATCATAATAATCAGCCTTGAACTTGAAATGCATGCGACTTGACCCTAATAAGTATTAACAGGAGCAATGGTTGATGCTCTTAATTTTATTTATGCGATTGTTCTTTGAAAGTTTTTGAGCATCATAGTTCTTTTATTGGAAAGACAAATTAGTGTTTAAACCTAAGGAGTAATTAACAAAGAAAGGAGCAATTCGTTGTTAGATATATATATTACCTGATAACACTATGAAGAATATTTCTTGTTTTATGATGTTTGTGAGGAAAATGGAGTATATCCTTCAATTTTTAGTCTTGAAAAACTTTTAGCAAAAAGAAGAGAAAATCAGTACCGAGTCCTACAGTATAAGTATTCAAACAATATGTTCTTGAAGTACGATGATTGTTTTTTGGGAAGGAAACGAAAGCTGATGTTTAATCTTGGTCTAGCACAAACTCTAAACTCTTGTGTTAGAATCATCGAAAGTATGAATAAAAATGGTAGAACTGCAATAGATCACAAAAGTTTTCACTATTTTTAGTCTGTAAGCAGTTAACGAAATGAAGGGAGGATCAATCTTAGACTAGTAGTTAGGGCCACAAGAATCACCAATTGAGTATGAGAAAGTTGAGACTTCACTAAGTTGGTTGTGAATTAAGGTTTTTAGGAAGTCTGTTATTGGTTAAAGATCTTGTTGCTTTGTGTGGCCTTAATTTGTAGAATTATGGTCATAGGATTTTTTTGGATGCAATTTTCTGAAAAATCCAACATGAATCTTTGTTGTCTTATGGAAAGAGATTGAAGCAAATACATTTTCAAGTCTTACCGTTGCTTTTAAGACAAGGAATTCTTGGCTTCATCTTTTAAGCTGAAAGAAATTGGAAATCACATAACAATTGTCTAGATTTATTGACTGAAAAATATTAAGTTCGGGATTTATAGGCTTTTGATTGCTGGAATTCTTCCTTTCCTTCATGTCATGACTGTTAATTTCTTTTCAACTTTTCTTCTAGTTTTAGTTTCCTTCAAATGAATCATGTTAAGATATCTTAGGAACAATAATACATGAACCTATAAAGACGAATCAGAAGTCATTTTCAGTGTCAACTTCATCATGCCGGAAATTTGCAGCTCCTGTCAAGGAAGATGCAAGTGATCGGTATGAATGATAAGAAGACAAAAAGCTTATATTCTATCAGTATGATGAAGGAAACCTTCATTATCGTCAATCGAAACAGTCACTTTCGTAATTAACCAAGTTCAAAATGATATGTTACCTGTGAATGAAAAAAAATTTCCCTCGAATTTTAGTAATTGGACATTCTATGGTTGAGTTGGCTACTTTTGATTCTAAATCTATAATTAGTAATGCAACCAAGTACTTAAATGTCACAACTCTGGAATTTTTTCTGCAATTAATCCAGTAAGCTATGTTTAGTAATAAACTTCAAACTGCATTAATTGAATGCCCTTTGTCTGGAAACATATATGATTTCCTTTTCAGTCTACGCAATTTTATAGTATCTGATATTATATATGGTAATTTTTTAACGGAGATAAATTTTCCACTTTTATTCTATTAATGGATCTTTCTCTAGATTTATCTGTTATTTAGCGACCGGAGTTTAAGTTACCATGTTTTCTAGCTACACAAATAGTTGTACGCTTGTTCATCATTGTCTGTCTCGTAAATTCATAGTATTTGGTCATATTACATTGGATGAATATAAAACTAAAGAAAACACAAACTAAACAAAAGAACAAAGTCATCTGAAGTTATTGTGGTGATTCGTTGATCATTTATCAGACCTGTATGTTTATTGCACTGTATTGTTTCGTGTTTTGAGGATTATGTTCTGTTTCAAAAGCCTTTAGTTGGAGCCCTATAACTAGGAAGATTCCTAAAAGTCATATAGGACAAAATAAAGTTTTCATTTTGTGCAAGTTACAAATAGCTTTGTCAGGAACTCTCTTCTTGCGCCATTTGTTGATTTAGTGTGGATTCTTATATGGCAGTTACATTGGTGTTAGAGCTGGTTCCATGGATAGCTGAAAGATGTTTGACTTCTTAGCAATAGGAGTTTAAGTTACCATGTTTTGTAGCTACACAAATAGTTGTATGTGTGTTCATTGTTATCTGTCTCGTAAATTCATAGTATTTGGTCATATTACATTGGATGAATAAAAAACTAAAAGAAAACACAAACTAAGCAAAAGAACGAAGTTATCTGAAGCTGTTGTGGTGATTCGTTGATCGTTTATCAGACCTGCATATTCATTGCATTGTACATTTATCGTGTTTTGATGATTATGTTTTCTGTTTCAAAAGCCTTTAGTTGGAACCCTATAGCTAGGAAAAATCCGAAAAGTCATGTAGGACAAAATAAAGTTTTACATTTTGTGCAAGTTACAAATAGCTTTGTCAGGAACTCTCTTCTTGTGCCATTTGTTGATTTAACGTGGATTCTTATATGGCAGTTACATTGGTGTCAGAGCAGGTTCCATGGACAGCTGAAAGATGCTTGACTTCTTAATACGGACAAAAAGAGATTACCTTTGGCATGCCAACGCTCATATGCGTTTCCACTTCGACATAATAAGTAAAGCTGTCCGACTGATCAACAATTGTCAGGTTAGAGTTCAAGTCTGATTCCTTTCCACACTACATTCCTTCTATTCCCTGAAAAAACTTTTTTCTTTCTCTTTTTTTCTTCTTTTTTCGTGTTTCTTAAAGCTGAAATAGAGAAATAGATATATCTCGTATTCTTCCGTTGTTCTTACAAGCATGGAATGTTTGCAGTAAGACCTCAGTTCTTGTTATTATGTCTGCAAGTCATATCTGAAAGACATGATTAATTGAGGATGAGCTTTGTGAAGTGCTGAAAATATGGTTTTAAAGGTGAAAGGCCAACTTTACTATTAGTGGCACTGATGTTAATCTTGCTCGATATCTGGTCTCGTAGGCCGTTTCAGCAGCTACCAAAGTAAATGTGTGATGCTGTAGCTACCTTTCTTGATTGGTTTTGAAATTCCGTCATCCTGTCGGGTAACATTTAGGAATTCCGGTCAGACTGTACAATTTCTTTTTTCACCATTTGTTCTAATCTTTTAAAGATTGTAAGTCGAGCCTTATTGAATTTGATCAGCTTGTTACTGCCTTTCTTCAAAAGAGAATTTTGTACGACATGGTTGAACAGCAATGAAGCGAATGCTGCTGGCTCCATGCAATTATCTTTAACAACAAAAGTCACGAGGCAGTGAAATATATATATATATATATATATTCCGTGGTTGAGTTGGCTACTTTTGATTCTAAATCTATAATTAGTAATGCCACCAAGTACTTAAATGTCACAACTCTGGAATTTTTTCTGCAATTAATTCAGTAAGCTATGTTTAGCAATAAACTTCACACTGCAATAATTCAATGGCCTTTGTCTGGAAAATAACTGAGTTCCTTTTCAGTGTATGCAATTTTATAGTATCTAATATTATATAAGGTAATTTGTTAACAGAGATAAATTTTCCATATTTATTCATCTGTTATTTAGCAATAGGAGTTTGAGTTACCGTGTTTTCTAGCTACACAAATAGTAGTATGTGTGTTCATTGTTATCTGTCTCATAAATTCATAGTATTTGGTCATATTTCATTGGATGAATATAAAACTAAAGAAAATACAAACTAAACAAAAGAACAAAGTCATCTGAAGCTGTTGTGGTGATTCGTTGATCATTTATCGGACCTGTATGTTTATTGCATTGTATTTTTTTTCGTGTTTTGAGGATTATGTTTTCAGTTTCAAAAGGCTTTAGTTGGAACCCTATAGCTAGGAAGAACCCGAAAAAGTCATATAGGACAAAATAAAGTTTACATTTTCTGTAAGTTACAAATAGCTTTGTCAGGAACTCTCTTTTCGTGCCATTTGTTGATTTAATGTGGATTCTTATATGGCAGTTACATTGGTGTTAGAGCAGGTTCCATGGACATCTTAATACTGACAAAAAGATATTATCGGTAGCATGCCAATTGCCAACACTTGTGTGTTTCCACTTCGACATAATAAGTAAACCTGTCCAACGGATCGACAGTTATCAGGTTAGGTTTCAAGTCTGATTCCTTTCCACACGGCATTCCATCTATTCCCTGGAAAAACTTTTTCCTTTCTCTTTCGTTCTTCTTTTTCCGTGTTTCTTAAAGTTGAGATAGTGGGATATATATATATCGTGTTCTGCAATTGTTCTTACAAGCATGGAATGTTTGCAGTAAGATCGTCAGTTATTGTTATTTTGTCTGCGAGTCATGTCTGAAAGACATGATTAATTGAGGATGATCTTTGTGAAGTGCTGAAAAAGTGGTTTTAAAGGTGAAAGGCTAACTTTACGATTAGTGGCACTGATGTTAATCGTGCTCAATTTCTCGTCTCGTAGGACAGTTCAGTAGCTAGCGAAGTAAATATGCAATGCAGTAGCATCCTTGCTTGATCGGTTCTGGAATTCCATCATCCTGTCCGGTAACATTTATGAATTCAGGTCAGCCTGTACAATTTCTTTTTCACTATTTGTTCTAATCTTTTAAAGACTGTAATTCCAGCCTTGCTCAATTAGATCAGATTGTTACTACCTTCCCTTCAAAAGAGAATTTTGTACGACACGGTCGAACATCAATGAAGCAAAGGCTGCTGGCTCCATGCAATTATCTTATAACAACAAAAGTCATGAGGCAGTGAATAATGCATATGCAGAAACACATGTGTATATATACATATCTGTTTTTTTTTATGTTCGTGTTAGTCTCTCGCCGTATGGCCTCTCAAACTCCGAGAATCATTGATTAAAACTGTTTGTGATCAGGTTATGATAACTTTTTTAAGCCCTTTACGTGGTTTGTTGTTGTGCATTTGTTGGTTTCTATGTGAAAATCAGGGTGTATTGAAAGGCTGTGTCAAACTAAGCCTTACACAATGGAAAAACTGTGTTATAGTTGCTGTTACCAGTTGGGCTAGTTCATGCCCATTTAGCAAGAAATTGTTTGGTCCTGACCCGACAGGCCCAAAACAGTTGAATTAATAATTGTTTTTTTTTTTTGGAAAAGCCTCTTTTGTATTTCTTTTTTAAAAATGGTTAATAAACGCTAATTAAGACAAGGGCGAAGGATCAGAAAAGTACATTTTCTTTTAATATATAGTCTGATATAATATTCACAGTATATTGCACTAGTGACATGTCAACTGATCCGTTCATTTTTAAAGGTTTGCTGTTTTATATTATACTTTCATTTTAATAGAAGTTGAAGTACTTTAGATTGTTCGAGTTTAAATCATTTCTGAGTTCAAATGATTTGGACCAATTTTGTTGATTCTAGGGTCGGTTCAAATGTTTACGGGTCTTGTACGGTATATTAAAATAATATCTTTTAATTTATAATCTCAAAGATATATGAATTTTTTTTTAAAAAAAAATATTTTTATCCTTATAAAAAGTACATTATAGGCACTTTAAAGTTATTTATTTTTAATTTATTAAACTAAAATCTTCTATTTTCCCTCTATAAAAATTCAATTTAACTCATTTAGGCCTCTTTTTTTTGAAGGACATTGTGCGCTCGCTCATCTCGTACATGTTTAAAATATTTTGAAAAGTCCAGATAATATTAATATAGGTGCGTTTGTTTATAGTTATTTGTCAAATAAGTAAATAATTTTCAATTCACCGAACAAAATTGTAAATGAGGATCATGGAACCTGGACCAAATCTGGGACTTGTTTGAACATTACAATAATTTAAAGGGATGAAACAAGATATGCGATAAGATTTTGTTCGAACCTTACTCTCAAAAATCAAATGACATCACTCTAAGTCTAACACCAACCAGAACCAGAACTGTCCACTAACCTAAAAGACAAGGTCTAGTTACTCTGCAACCTCACCATCACTAATTTAGGGGTGTACAAAAATATCCGATCCGAACGATCCGATTATTCATTGATCCGATCTGAAAATTCAGATATCTGATCTGATTTTTATTTCCGGATCGAATATTTGATCCTAGTTTAAATTTTTCGGATCGGATACAGATCGAAATGTTTTAAGTTTAGGATTATTCGAAAATCTGAAAATTCAAAATTTCATGCATATTAATCTTGTTATATTTAATAATTTGATGCTTGTTATATCCGAAAATTAAAAAAATAAAAATTTTCTTAGATGTGAATCTTGTTATATTTAGTAATTTGTTGTTTGTTATATTCGAAATTTCAAAATTTTCATAAATACAACATTCAAATTAGAAAAAATAGTTAAATCAAATTATATTTTCGAATAATTAGATATCCATTTTTTGGATCGGATACGGATCAGTATATCGTCGATTCGAAAATCAGATATCTAAAAAACCCGAATCAAATCGGATCCGATATTCGACAATGAACACCCCTAACTATAAATGCAAACAGTTTTCTAGTGACATATATAAACGACACCGTTTCAATTTGTCACCATTTATCAACTGTTTAATTGGTTTTGGACTACGTCGTGCAGATATTATAATCATAATTCACATATTTTTTTTCTTTAAATGTGACTTAATATGTTTGTTTTTTAAGGATTTGAATATCTTACAACTTAGTATTTAATTTAAATTCAAATAATTTATATATAAAAGCGAATTCGAATAATTCAAATATTACAAACGTTCAACATACTATCGTTCGGACATATACTAGTCCTTTTATAACTATAGTACTATTTCAAGGACTATTAGTAGGGATCCGATAGGTGTAACTAAATCGAGTTTGAACAAATAATAATGTGTTTATGCTTATTTATTTAATTTCGAAGGTATTTAAGTACCGTTCGTATTTGTTTAAAATTTTAATATTGTTTTCGTATTTGTTTATTTATTTTTGAATGTATTTTTGAACACTTTTTTATTTACCTTTTCATTTGCAAAAATTATACCATTAGTCATTAAACTCTTCAGACTTAACCATTTGAACTTTAAAATCCATTTTGTTTTAATATAGTCCATACTTTCATTATTATTTAAAACGTAAGAAAAAGAGAATCAGATAAACGAGTTAATAAACGAATTTGTTCACGAACTGAACAAAAATCTGATTTATGTTCATTCATTTATTAAATGAATATAAAAATTTTATTTATAAACAATTTGTGGGGTAAAATTGTATTCCCAACACAATCCGAAGAGATCGAGGACGATAGACTGTGACAAAACCATTGCCAAAGGTCACAACATTAGATTTATTGTATTTATGTTGTCATGTTGAATTTTCATAAATATATTTGGCTAACTCAATATAGAAAAGGGAATCCATGTATACTCTATTCTTGTATATGCCATATTCTAGCTATTATACAAAATCATGGAATTCCAATGAAGGAAGAAAAATAGGGCACATTTTTACAAAGCAGGCAGTATATACCCACTAAAAAAGGTAGTAAATACTTATTAAATATGAGCGAGTACTTTTACTTTTTAACCCCCCAAAGAGTACTAGAATCTCTACTGTGCCCCTCTTCTAAGCATTTCCTGATACTGATTCAGAGACTCCTGCCTTTGCAACCTCATTTCCTCATTGAACTTCTTAATGAATGCTTCCACTTGGCGGTTCAACTCGTCCTGACTCAAAGGGTCTCTCTTGAATTTTCTTGATCCAGAAGACCGAGCGAGTGACGGTTCCCCGGTGCGTTCGTTGAAGGTATCGGATTTCTTCACGGTGTTGGGGAGAGGAGGGGGAGGGGTATTAAAGTCCTTTTGAGCACGCTGTTCCCACGTGTCGGATTTCTTCAGGTGACGTGTTAACGGCATCGGACGGCCCTCCGTTATCGTCTTCCACGTCGCCTCTAATGTATCGTGCCGTTTTGGCTTCGATACTCTCAACGCTTTCCCTGCAGAAATTTCGAACCATTCATCATCAAATTTGCTGAAATTTGCACAATTTTTTTAAAAAAATTGCTTGATTTTGAAAATGTGTTTTATAGTTTGATTTTGAAATCTGATGTTATAGAGGTTGAGAGATTTAAGATTTTTCGTGGTTTACCTTCCGCCGCCGCTTTCACTGCTTTCCGCTGACCGAATCTCTTGGACACCGGCGGTTTCTCCGCCGATTTCTCCCCCAACAAACTCACAAGCTCCATAGACTCACTCCTCAATGGCGTTGCCTCCGTCACCACCACTTTAACCTGCTCCTCCTCCTCCACCGTTTGCTTACTCTCCTCCGCCATCTTCAAATCCTCAGCCACCACGGCTCTTGCTGGAGCAGTTCCATAACAGAACTCATTACTAAATACTTCACTCGAAACCTTGAACTCCGGTGAAACTATCTCCGGTGACGAATTGAGTTGAGTAAACTCTGGCTTCTGTGCCTGGAGTTTGGAAGATGCGACGATGGAGATGATGATGCAGTTGATGAGAAGGTAAAGGTACGGAGGCCGAAGAACAGAAAGTATTAAACCGTAAGTTGAAGGAATTCCAGACGTTACAAATTCAGTCACGAACGGAGCTGAAACTTTAAACAAAATGGCCACGGATATGATTCCGGTTGATATCAGTGCTGTTTTGAGAGAGAGCATTAGATTCGCCATTAGCTTCAAAAAGAAAACTGAAATTTTTCTCGGGAAAATGAGGTGAGAAAATACTTGATAATTTTGCAGGAAGTGAAGGACTTGAAATATGAAGGTGGTGGAAGGTATTTATGTACGAGAAGCGGAACCGCGGAAGGTTTCGTGATGAAATCTTGGCCGTCTGATTGGACGTTGATGTGGGAACACGCTTTACGGTTTTGTGCAGGGACACGTTGGCAGGCGGTGACATGGGCTTTATTTTCCACGTGGTACTGTACCCATTTGGCGTACAGACGACGTCTTTTCTCGACTCTTGGTTGATTACGTGATTACTTATTAATTCGTTTAAATAATTTAAAAGTAATTAGAAGATAATATCTATTTATATATATTTTTATTTATATATTTTATTTTTTTTTAAATCAGTTTATCTTAATTAATAAATTGCAGTTAATATGTCAGTTCAACATGCAGGTGTCATGCATGAGAAGAGGCGGGGTCATTAATCCCACATTGGAAAGAAAAAAAGTAATGACCCCGTGACAAGTGGTATCAGAGCGACCTTTTGACTGCCCGATTCACGCCGAGCGCCCATGAGTGGGGTAGGCAGAGTGGACAACTGTGACAAGGTGGCCCATCACGAGAGCAGAAGCTCGTGACGAGGGCGTCACGAGGTTGAGTAGGGGAGAATGTCACGCCTGAGAAGAGGCGGGGTTATTAATCCCACATCGGAAAGAAAAAGGAAGGTCTTAGGATATAAATACGGTGGCGCTGCACATCCTATCAGACATGTCTTTTGGGAAGAGGATAATGACCCTGTGACACAGGGTAATAATAAAAAATAAAATTATTATTTTTATCTCTACTCATATATTCTTGTTGAGATTAATTTTCTCAATCTTTACTTATATCTTAAATTTTAATTAGTTTATCATTTTTTCTTTACCCAATTTGAGTTATATGTTTTTAATTTCCTTTCATCCAGAATTTTTTTGAACTTGATCTCCAATGTTCTTTTTATGATTTGGGTGGATATGTATTTATTGTAGGTTCCTTGTATTTTTAATGAAACTCAGCTTTTTGTAAAAAAAAAACTACCAAAACGAAAATTTAATAAATAATAGAATTTATTTTATTTAAAGATTATAATAAATAATGAAATACACAAAAGCATCATTAAAAGAAGGCTCAAGGTATCGTTTTGCCCATGTAATAAACTCAAATAAATAATTTTTTTATTTTTTAATTGTGTTAATTTTATCTTTTTATTATCTAACTTTATTATTTTCACCTTTGATTGATGTTGATTGTAACGGTGATGATGTGACAGTCAATTAAAATTTTACGATCAAATCAAATTAAGTTGAGTTCAAATATAGATTAATTGAATTGTTTTTTAGATTCAGATCAAATTGATCAATTGACAATTACTATTTTTATTATGAAAAGAGTCCTTTTTGACAAATTATTGAATTTCATAAATAAACGGAAGAGAAGTCTACATAAACGCACCTTAATTACAGAGGATTTTGACAAGAAAGTAAAAAATACCAGCAATTTTGCACATTGTTATGCAACAAATGCCAACTGCAACAGAGCATCTTTAAACTAAATCTACGTACAAGGCATACTGTCAATTGTCCCAAAAATATAATATGCACTATATTGTATAATCATCAATGTGTCATAATGACAGACAAATTAACGGCACTAAGGTCGACGAAAAAAAAGTTTTTTAATATATTTACCTAAAAAAATTAGAGTTAACGTTAATGGTTTTCATAGGTATTGGTAAATTATAGTTTTAAAAAAGATTTTAACATTTCAATAAACTTCTTCATTAGATTTAATATTTTGTCCGGTCATTATTGGTATCTAACTTATTGATTGACTAATCTAGATTGGGTACTGCAGAGACTTATTATGAAGACGACCCTCCCAAATCAATTTGCTTCATTCGCAACGTCAGGATTTAAACCTATAATCTTACTTAAGGATCTAGTGTATAATCCTACTATACCAACTGGTTGTTGGTTCATTAGATATAATATTTTGATAAGTGGGCATTGAGCTAATAAAATAATAAGCCAAATGTATCGACATCAAACATGGACGGCAAATGCAATTATCAAATGGGGTAAATTAAAGACAACATTGTCTCGAAAACCAGTTTGGGTTGTAAATTAAAGAATTCCAACAAAAACCAAACAAATGTTGCAGTCCACACACTTCCCAATTGCATGCCTAAATTAGCCCCAAAATAAAAGGTGGCATTCAATCTATCTTCTAATAATCATTGACTCGAGGCTTTACTTGAGATGATCTGGCAAAAGGGAATCTTCAAAACAAGACGAGTTCCGTTTCCAAAACAAAATGATATATTTAATGGTTAATTTAGGATTAGTGAGTGTTAATCAATAGTTATAAATCAGAATGGGATCCTATATTTACGGCAGCTATAAATGGTGGGTCAGTTGGGGAAATGGGTCAATCATGTGGGGGGTTTCATTTTGAGTGGTCCGACGTTTCACCGGCAATGTTTTCACTTTCAAACTATTGCAAGTTGACCAATTCATGGCAAAATATATAGAATAAAATAAGCAATTTGATTTGACAGTTTCATTAACAATCTTTAGAGTACGTGGTTAAATTTTTTTAATTGATACTTTTTTTCTCTTTTGAGTTATAAATTTAATATCTATTAAGAACATATTTCTTCTTCTTCATTCTTTAAATAAGATTTGTTCAAAAAAAATTGTCAGTTACATCGAGTAGTTCATTTTATGGAGCTCAATATTATACATACTAGACTTTTAATATAAGTGAACCAAAATATTATATAAAAATTAAGGTTTAATATCAAATTAAGTAAACTATTTCGTTTTGACCTAAAAATAATAGTTTGGGTATTTAAAAGGGACAAAAAAATTAAGCACCTAAAAAAGAAAAATGAAATAGTTTAAACACTCATTTTGGTATTAAACCAAAAATTAATCCAATAAATGATTATAAGTAGAGTACTAAAGTGTTGACATACAAATTTACTAGTTTTATGTTGATTCTTTTCTTAAAATTATAGTGTATTAAAATTATTCTAAGTCTAAATAATAATTTTAAAGTGATTATAAGATAGTATTTATTCATACTTTTTTTAACTTTTTAATAAAGTAAATGTACCTTGTAAATAAAGCTGCTTGAACCAAGATATCGTAGGATGACGACCATCATCATGTCATCATCTTTTCAATTTAAAAGTTTTATTTTTTTTGGCACTGTTGTGGTACTTTTGGATGAATACAAACCTCATTTATCCAAAAAAAGAGTTATTTTTTTATAAATAAGCCGTATGAAAATTATATTGCACATAACCTTGAGATGTAGTGTGGTGGTTGTCCACTCCATCCCTTAATCATGAGATTAGGGGTTTAATCCCTACCAAGGGAATGAAGTACATTTTATGGTTAGTCGTTTACCTCTTAGTAAGAGCACTTGTGGCGAGGGGATTAATCACTGCTATCGGCAGTGGATATCTTGGTTCAAACCAAAAATATATATGAGATCCACTAATTGACCTAGTGGCCAAAGATGCTCATGTTGTCCTATCTTATATGAGTTCAAATCTCGACATTTACCTATGAATGTAATACATCTCCATTTAATAAAAAATATATTAAATAACATGTATATTTTAAACATAAATCTAAAATTCTAAACTCTGAACATTACATCGAGATATTTTCCTAATATTAATTACTATTTGAGAAACGGATTTTTCCATCTTTTCCTTAAACTAATATTTCGGGGGGGGGGGGGTTCAATGGAATTTTCGTCTGGTTTATTTTTAATTTTTTAATTAAATTAATATTCGATCAATATATAATATCAGTTTAATTAAGAGTTTTATAATATCGAAATAGATATTGTTGATGCTGATTTTGAGTGACACCTAATAAAGAGGTAGACATGGTGGTCGACATAAGGTGAGGGAACGACAATGGGTGATTCACTTGTTGGACGAGTCGAGAGCCACAGAGGATCATGGTGCGTCGTTGAGTTAGGCAGTTCATCCCTAATTGACTTGGGGTCGAGAGCCGCGAACAGTGTCATGCCAATGACTGAGCATTGGTTGACGGCAATTGATGGTGGTTTTCCCATTTTAATGTGGGCGGAGAGTCACTGGTCGTGTGGGAGAGTGGAATGGGATGGATTGACGTTGAACGGGTGTAATAGCCCTTATAGAGAATTGGGAGATGGTTGAGGGTCGTCCATTTTTGCCTTCAGTCTTAAGGATATTTATATTTCCTTGGTGATGTTGATAGAATGATGGTTGATAAGACTGTATCAGACCTAATGATAATGATTGATAGACTAACAGATTGTTCGACTGTTAGATTGTGAGTTCAGTTAGACTTAATAATCGTCTTGTCGTAACACGTTGGCCGAGTGTAAGAGATACTCAGAAGAGAGGTTTTGGGGGCTAATAGATTCAAAAGTGAAGGAGCGTCTGGGTTCTATGATTGTTTAGAGCGTGATGCGGAGATTGTGATGATATCTCTGAGAACGTTTTACTCGGAGGTGAAGTTCTTCAGATGTCGGGTTTTTCGAGGTTAATAGGGGAGGTATAACAGATATGTATGTTGACCTAACAATTGTACACATGATAATATTTGACGAAGAATTAGATCCATTTTTCGTGTAAAAATTTTATAAGATACAAACATTCAATTTCCTTTTGTCAGTTACTCTATTTTATTACACGACGTCACGACCATAAACCAGTAGTGGAGGAGTACAGAGTGTCACCGTCTCGCCGACATCACCCGTTACCATGTGCTTGTTTTATTGTATTTTTCTTTCTTTTCATACCTACTTAAGGATCCACCAATTGTTAGTCGACGACGTGATTTGTTTCAAAGTTTGATTTTCCCGACTCATATAATGATAATTTATGGCACCGCACAGTATAATATTAAATTTTTAGAGATACAAAATTATATTATTAATAAAATATAAAAATAAATAAATTTTATATAAATTTAAAACTTTCAGTCAACACTCTCATGTTTATTTATGTTTATTCATGATATGTACATAAATTTATTTTATAACCATCTATTCTTCAAAGTTTTTATTTGTGTCCTAAGCTTAAACTCAAGCCTTCTTGATCCATTTGCTATAATAGTGTCACATTTTTTAATAATTTTAAGGTGATTATAAAGTAGTATATGTTCATATTTTTTCTTAACCTTTTAATAAGACACAAAGGTTGGGGATAAAGTTGCTCGAACCCGGATCTCTTAGGATGAACATCATCCTCTTTTCTATTGACACTACTCGTTAAGTTCAATATTAGTATCATTTTAAGTAAAAAAAAAAACCAAATTTTCTTGATCATAATATTAGTATATGGCCAACAAAAAGCATGCTTAACTGGGAAGATACGAAATCAAAAGTTTTTTCTCACATGCAATGAGAACACCCTTGACTTTAACCTACAAAAACACTATTAATTTCCTAATTAATTCACTATTCATATGCTTGTTCCGTTCCAGAATTGCCATCTACAATTTTTCAAGCTCTTCCACATAATAATATATGTATAGTGAGACGATGAACAAGTTGCTTGCAATGGACGTGTCTTTGTAAATGTGGTGGTATTATCTTTCAACCAAATAGTGTGATTATTCACTTTCAAATCTATTGATTTCGACTTGACGATTGTTTTGGAGGATTATAGGTGTTGGGGTTATCACAAATTTGTGTATGTAATAGACTCGATTTAATAAATATTATATTTTTAACTACAATATCAAAGGTCGATAAGAACACCGTAGGGACGAACAAGGGCGGATCTAGGAATTTAAACTTGGTAGTTCACCTACCGATAATAAAATACTATTGTATGTAAGATAAGAGTAGATTGAATAAGTCATCAAAATTACTTACGATGTTCATAACTGACATGACAAAAGACTATTCAATCACACCTAAATGTATATATGTAAGAGGTCCACTATGATTTAGTTACGAACTCTCTTTAATAAAACACATGTATAGAGGAATTCACATTAGTCTATACAAATTTTCTCCCTAATCAAATCATTCCAAAACATTATTTTTACAACTAATGCTCTGAACACAAAACATTTTATATTACTTGTAAGTAACTGAAACCATCTAAAATGACTTCCCACCAGATCTTTATCAACTTCACTTTTTTAATGAAAATACGCAGACTTGCTAAGAATTTAAGAAATTTGTTAAATAATAAAAATCTAGTAACTTAAGAAGTTTATTATTATTTATTTTAAAATAAAAGAAAATTAATAAAGTAGTTCAAAAATATATGTTATTAAGAAAACTATATAATAATGCGAAAACCTTAACTTTTATAAAAAATTATGGGGTAACAATAACTAAAATTGAAGGTTTTCATAAATAATTTTAAATAGATTTTAATGAATTTGATAGGGGTCTAAGAAATATTTAAAACAAAAATAAGATTATAGTTTAATTTATCTAATTTTTGTACGGGTAAGGACTTAAGAAATAATTAAATAAAAAAATTAAAGGTTAGGACTTAATTTTATTGATTTCATAATTACTAGAGACTTAAAAGTGTCATCTTCACCCATAAATCAGAGCATGTTACGCGCCTAAGCAAACTCAAGCTCGCATCCTCTTATTATATTGTAGTAATAATAGTATCGATCGAACTAAAATTCAATCGAATAATTTATTTTTTTAACCCAGAGAAATGTGTCCCTTTCAAAAGTAGCCAAACTTGTGAAGAATATATTGAAAAAGACAAGGACAACTGTGTACATGGGGGGGGGGGGGGACTACAAGTACCCAAATGTAAAACAAATTATTTTTTATTAAGCTAAAAATGAGTTGTCCACACAAAATTCAAGCACAAAGAGATCATTGGATTTTTTAACTTACGATTTAATATAAGGTTAGATTTATCTTTATCAATAAATTAAAAATATTAAACACTTAAATATACTTTATTTTTATGTTCACTTAATATTATATTAACAACGATACTAATTAAATTAAATTAAATTTAATCGACAAATTTTAATTGCTAAATAAAAATTAAGGTAAAGTACATAAATGATCACTAAATTACCCATAAAAATATAAAATAGTCACTAAACTTTCAAAAGTTATATAATGAGCATGAAACTTTAGTTTTTATTACAAAATGGTCACTGAGTTATTAACTGTCGTTAACTGGGAGACGTGACAATTACAAAAATTTGTATAATAACATATCTAATCCTCAATATTTACACATGGAATCAATTTAGACATCAGTAATGAGGGTTAAATTAGGAATAAATTGATTGAATGTGTCAATATGGAGGATTAAATGTTCTATTATTCAAATTTCTGTAACTCTCAGTTAACGATAGTTAACGGCTCAGTGACCATTTTATAACAAAAAATAAAATTTACTACACATTATGTAACTTTTAAAAGTTTGATGATCATTTTATATTTTTAGAGATAATTTAATAACCATTTGTGTACTAACCCTAAAAATTAACATGCAAAAAAGAAGATATAAACGGTGATGTCTTACAATTGAACACGTAAGACGTGACAAGTTAATAGATTGAAAAATAAAAAATGGGGACAATCAATTGTTGATTTCTCTCAAATCTTTTGTGATTGTTTGACCGTCTATTAGTTTGAAAATACCAAAATTTGTAGGTAAAAGTAACGTACGCTTTGTGTATTATAATAGTATTTTTAATATATTGGTTGTATTATAATAGTATTTTAATTTCTATATCTTTAAAATAATATATAAATCTCCTTATATTAAAAAATGAGTAAAATAATTATTAAATAGTTAATTATTACGAGTAAACTTCATTATTTAATGTGGCGTTAGTTTAAATAGGACAGTTTTTCAATTAATCAAGTTATATGGTTTAGGTTAAATTTTAAAGATAACTACATGTTTAGTACCCACATATTCTCGCTTTACTGTTTTAATATACGTAATAAAAATATTTCTGACTTTTTAAAAGAACACGTAATAATTAACTATTTTTTTAATTAATATAAAATCATTTTGTTTTTCCAACGGAATAAAAATATTTCTGGCTTTTTAAAAGTACAGGACTAAAAGACACTATACATTACAGTATATGGATTTGCACAATACTTTCAAATTTCATCATGTGTGTATTATAAAAAATAAATAAAAAAGTGAATATTTATATTTTTATATATAAAAAAGCAAAAAGGCAAAAACCATAAATTAGCCTTTATTATTATTATTTTGAATAGATAAATTAGCTTTTATTATAAACCAAAACGAAAAAAGAAAAATAAAATAATTTTTATTCAGTTACCAAAATTTATGGACCGACCGACGAATGATTGTGTAGTGGACACATGTACTGAGTAATCCGACGGTCCCACTGAACTGGTTGACGAAAGCCTCCCAGAAACAAAGAACAGATTCCTCTCTACTTTTGGGGGGTAAAACTTGTTTGGTTTTCGAGAAAAGTCAACTGATTTTGTGCCTAATCTGGGTAAGGCGGAGGTATCCTGACACAAAGGCAAAGTTAGGTCATTGGTTGGTAAGGAAATGGACACATGTTTCATTCAGGGTCCTTCATACTTCTTTTTTCGTTGATGTTATTATTTTTTTAATCGTTGTTATTCGACCCATCGATTGATTAATTCAGATTGAATATTATATATGTTCATTATGAGGATGATTTTATTAATTTAATTGCATCATTTACAATATTAGAATTTAAACTTTTAATCTTACTTAAAAAATCTTATATTTTATCTCACTAGATTAACTGATTGTTGCTTGTTCACGTTGTTATTTCACATGTTAATAATACAGATTTTGCATGTTAATTTCTATTGGCGCTTAGGTTTTCGAAGTATTTGTTCACTTATAGGGAGGAATAATGGTTGTACAAAAATTTGGATTGAAGTTTTAATTGAAAATATTATAAATTGTTTTGTTATTATAACATAATTACCATTATTTATGTTTTTATTAAGTGCGTTCTTATTTTTTTAAAGTATATTCTTGTATAAATTTGGATTCAATCCTTGACAGTTAAGTTTCTTTTTCATTTTTCTTTGAATTTTCTTTTAAGTTTTGATTTTTTAAAAGGAATAAGTTTATTAGTGGATAGTTGATAGATGATTACATTAGCTGATAATATTAGCTGATTTGATTAGCGGATTACATTAGTTGTATCAAAGATAAAGATAAGATAAGATAAATCTTAATCAATCTCATTCAAATGTTATCTGGTCCTATCTTATCTAAATCTTATCTTGTATTTAATATTTGATTTTTTTTATCCTTGCATATTTGAATCTCGTTGTAATTCTATATATACTCAAATTGTAAATATTATAGATTATGAATAATACAAATTCTTTACATGGTAATCAGAGCCATTTATAATTTCTCTACTCAATTTTTTTTCTCTCTTTCCTTCCTTTTCAAAACATATATCCTCTCATGGCTTCGTCTTCTACTTGTAACGATCTTGTGCATCTTAATGCACCGACCAACTTCTCAATAAAACTTACGCCTGCTATTTTTCTGTTTAGCGTTGCCAAGTAAAATTTTTGTACTCAATTTTTTCTCTTCTAACGATCTTCGGCTTCGTTTTCTATAATTGATAGCTGTTTGATTCTTTGAACAAGCAAAATGACATATAATGACATATAAGGACATAATTATATTCAATACTTGTTTAAATAATTTATTACTTATTAAATTTAGATGTGTATATTAATTTTTTATTTATAAAATTATATTTTTAATATAATTTTATTAATTATTAAATTTATATTTATATATTAATTTATATATTAATTTCTTATTTATAAAATTATTTTTTTAATTTTATTAGTTATTCAAATTTATTTTATTTAGAGATTTTTTTATAATTATCAAAGACAAAATAGTTTTTACAAAATTAGAAGTTTCATATCAATCCGCTATTATAATCCTCTATTTACCAAATATCCTAATTAACAGATTTGACTAGTTAAACTTTTAAAAATAATTTAAATATTTAATTTTAGCTCAAAAAACTGTTTAACAAACCCGGCCTAATTTTTTGTGTATTGAACTAATGTTATTATACTTTTACTTTTTAGAAAGTGCTACCATAATCTTTTAACTACTCATTAGAATAAATAGGTAAAAGTAAGGGATAATTCTGATAAAAAAGAAAAGTAAAGAAAGTAAGGGATAATTCTGATAAAAAAGAAAAGTAAAGAAAGTAAGGGATACAATAATCATACTAATTTATATTATATTATCTGTCCCACTCGATATGTCTAGTATTGATTTTATAAAAAATCAAAATTTTTAACTTTGACCATAATTATTTTAAATAATATAATTAATTAAATTTTATAAAATATATATTTTTAAACTACTTGATTTAAGGTTTTTAAAATATATATTTTTTCACAATTTAATCAATAATAAATTTAAAGTAATAATGAGTTAAAATAAAAAAAATGGACAAAAAAATATACTATACACATTGAATGGAACAAAGGAAATATAGCTTAGTGGAGATTTATTAAAATATTATTTTTTAAATAATTAGTATTAATATATTGTGATGATACTTTTTATTTTTTATATTATTATATAATCTCTGAATAAAATAATTAAAAATGGTCGTCTTGTTAAAATCTATTGAAATATAAATAATGAATTTAGAAGAACAAAAGATAAAGGGACAAAAGTTGACATGTGAAAAAACATCCACATTAATATTACGATTTATTTTCAATAAATAAGTGTCGGAAACAAAATGTTTTCACGAACGTCTTAATTTTATGGTTTAAAGTTATATTTTAGGGTTTAGATGTTAAAGGTTTATGTTTAGGGGTTTAAAATTTAGGTGTTGTGGTTAAAATTTAGGCTTATTAGAGTTTACTGTAATATAATTAAAGATTTAAGTTTTAACCTATAAACCTTAAAATACAATCCCAATCCCTAAATTCTAACTACAACCAATTAATTTTAAACCACTAAACCTAAACTCTTACCTTTAAACCCTAAAATCTAACCTTAACACTAAAACTAAGATGCTTGTAAAAAACTTTTTATTTCTACCACACGTGTATTGAATAATTACACTTAATATTATTCATAACACATTCGAAAGTATTTTGGTTTAATAATATTTTTCACCCTCCAACTTTTTAAAAAGAAAATCATTTGAACTTTTTAATTTTTTATTCACCTCTTCTGGCTGTCAAATTTTCAATTTTTATCATATTGAACCACCTAATGAAAAAAAAGAGAGATTTGTTAAGCTGGTGTATGTTGTTTCACTTATTTTGAGTACCTTAAGTTGAAAGAAACCTGTTTGGGCAGGAATGAGCAGTCCATCTCAATTTAAACTCGATTTTGAAATGATTCTCATAAATCTGCTCATAGAAGTGAAGCCATTACAATATAAACCATGACAATGCCAGCAATCAATACAGAAGGTTTGGCTGCAGCAGCTGCCTCCATGAGAAGGGGCTGTTGATATGCTAGCTGCAGCTAGTTGATGTGCTAGCTGCATTGCAAAAGGTTACAAGTTCCAAAAATATGAAGAGAATGGAAGAATAAGAAAGATATATATAGCAGCTGACAGCAAATTATATACACTGTTATGCTGCACAGTAACATGAAGTGACCTATTCTTTCGACTTCTACCGGAACGAAGGAAGAAGAAAATACAGAGTTATGCTACACAGACATGAAACCGGTCAAGCAATTGCAATGTCTGTTACATTCTTGATCTTCATCTACAACATGACCATCCTCTTCACCGCAGTCATCTACGATCCGACACAGGAATAGATATATACAGTTATGCATAAGTTGCAAGATTGCACTCCCTTTGTTAGCAACTCGTATTTCTGGAGAAAAGAAGTAACAAAATAGTCTTACAACGATATGTTGGAGCATTGGCAAATTAACAATCTAACGCGAAAAATACGAGAAAAAGATTTTGTTCACTTCCTAGGTTACTGAAACTCAAAGTAATGCATTTATTTTAGGTTCTTTACCGTCTATGCTATCTCTCAATCTGCATCTTTTACTTCTGCTTCAACGTCAACAACTGCCCCTGAAGAACCGTTTCCTGCACAAACCGTGTGAGATACTCAGAATTAATGGATCGGTGAACTTAAACTAACATGCTTACCTGATGTACGATTGATGTTTATAAACTTCTATGAAAGATTTATGTTCAATATGTACGTATAATTTTAAATGCACAATGTAACACACTTTTATCGTGTTGCAAAATAACATGTTCTGTTTCTCATAGAACTGTCACGTTTTTAAGCTTCTGACCTTTTAAGGGACCGGTTTTGTATGACTTGAAAACAATTCAGGTTGATTATGTTAGATAAAATAAAACTTGGCTAGCTCGAAAATAGTTCTAAATCCTGTAAGAAAATAATTCCAAAACCCAAAAATATCAGGTGTTAAAGAGGGCACCTTTCTTGAAACCAGGAGAGAAGCCGTTGAATGCTTGTTTTGCTTTTGAGGCTTCGTTGGAGAACTTTACGGGTTCCTTGACAAATTTGCCATCCACCACTACAATTAAATCAGCAAGTCAATAAAGCATGAAAAGCTAGTGTATCCGACTCAAAGTAATAATGAAATGGACATAAGGTAGTCCGGATAACTATCGGCCGGAATATCCTGCCAACTCAATGGAGACATCTTCATGAGTCTAAAGATGAAGATTGTATCAATGAACATAAATAGATTCACCGGAAAACGGTTGACTGCAGTAAGGGCACAGCTGCAACTCATCGTTTAGAAAAGACCTAAGAAATCGTCCGTCTGTGTAAGAATAAATCCAAAACTACCTCATAGAAGTCCGTAAGTTAGCTAAGAGGTTTTTCGTAGCTCTTACTTGAAAATCTGAAAATCATTTCCACAGTTTGGGCACTGCAATCATATAAGATATTATTAAAGGTGGTCAGCAGCAGATGAAGTTTCATATATTTATTCACATTATAAAGAACAAGTAAAACACAGCCGCATCTCGAAAAACAATATGGGAAGATATTGGATACTTATAAGCTCACACAAGGAGTGTTTAATGCAAACATCAGAATAGCATACACATGAACAGTCGGACAACCTCTGGCAATTTCACGAATGCATGCCCCCATCTCAGAAAATAAAACAGGAACATATTTGATTCTTAGAAGCTCAGGCAAGGAGTGTTTAATTTAAACATCAGAATGGCATATACATCAACAGTCGGACAACAAGCCTCTGGCAATTACACGGCCACATCTTGGAAAATAAAACAGGAACATATCTGATTCTTAGAAGCACAGGCAAGGAGTGTTTAATGTAAACATCAAAGTAGCATATACATGAACAGCCAGACTACAGGGTTCTCGCCATTTCAGGGTTTATGTAGGTCAAATTGACGTTTTTTTCCTCATTACTTGGTTTAGTATGATTTTATAAGCAACATTAAGTACCAAGTTTGTCATGGTTCATACACCCTTGAAGCATTCTTTTCCACAATATTTTGTATATACATATAAACTCGTAAGCACATGAGCACTTCAAACTAACAAGTTAAAGATCATTCTTTCAATAACAAGCCTATCCAGAGAAATTCAGAAACACGAAACCGAAGTTCGGAACTGCTGCTGAAGCTACCGGCCTCATTGACTAAAATATGCAACCAGAAGACTTCGAGCATTGCTTCGAACAAGGACCCACAAGTTAAAGAAGCCTTACACTGCTTTGAACAATATCCCGGCCTGCCCACCAAAGGAAGGCCCCCACGCCAACGATAGGAACGAGCACTGCAATGAGCTGGAGATGACAACACAGGCAATTAGATGCAACTATATGAACTAATATCAATATTGAAAGGGTACTCTACTTGAGATGGTTTCACAAAACAAAAACGGTGTCACAGAACACACCAGCTAATGCTATGCTACCATTTTTTGGAACAAAGAAAACCGGTATACAAGAATAACATCTGATATCACATAATTAACTAGCACTCATTCATTAATTGATCTCCAATGAAACATTGCACCAAAATTTAAAAGGAAAATGAAAACAAAAACTATCTTAATTCACCCAACACTAGTAAACAGTAAGTTAAGCCTTTGCTTTTAGCCAAGAAAATGGAAGCGCAAAACAAACCAAGAAGGGGAACCGTGGTTAATTCTCATCATAAACCCTAATTATATCTACTGGATGCTTATAATTCATGTTTAAAAGAAAGTAGAAAGATAAACTTTACATGCATACATATGAAAAGGAGAAGGGATTAGTACCCAAATAGAGACAATGGCATCTAAAACCCAGCCAAGCTGACCAGTCACTGAAAGATAAGTTAACCCAATAGCCAAACCAATATTTCCCAGAAGCCTAGCAGTGTCGCTATTAATTTTCCCACCTCCACCATTTCCACCGTCATCACCGCCGCCGCCGCCATCATTAAATCCAAAGCCTTGATTAAACATCACCAAAACAACTCTTCTCTTCCCCTTCCACCCTTTTTCTTTCCAAAAAATCCCATCTTTGTCCCTACAAACTTCACCAAAACTCAATCTTTGCCTCCCCAAAGCTCCCAACTTGAACCTTTTTGGCTGCAGAGAAGCAGCTCTGGGACTTTTTATTGAGAAACAGCAAATGGGTTTTTCGTAAAACTCTTCATTTAGTGAACTGAAGGGTGAGAACTTGAAGGTGATTTGCAGAATTGTTGTCATTGGCTAAGTTCTAGGAAAGTATTGATTTTGGGTTGTGTACTGATAATTTCATGGCTTATATAGGAGTGGAAATAGTTTCCAAATCCAACTAGATTTTTCCTTTTTTTTCTTGGACTATTTACATCCTTTGAAAGTGTGCCACGTATGTGCTCTCTGTTGATATAATCTTATTTTCTTGTTCCAACTGGATATGCAGTCTCATGATGTTTTGTCTTAATAATTAGCATAGGCTTCCATTAAACTTGTAATTTGAATAAAATAAAATTATTTTTTGAATAAAATAAAACTATTAATGGTGTTTGAAATAAAAAAATCAATATTTATACTTCAAATAAAAATTTTGTTTGAATTATTGAAGGTATAATTATTTTTTAAAAGTTTTTCTTAATTTTAAAATTAGATCAATTAAATCTTATCTTCAATTTATTTGACTCTATTATTTTTAGGTTTTTAAAATTTTAAAACTAGTTGAATCAAATTTTGAGTCACTCATTTTGAGTCAAATTATATTTTAGATCTCCTAGTTTTGATGCTAGACAAAATAAACCTCGATTTTCTATTTTTCACCTAAAGGAGAGGGGTAGGGTGACTCTAGAGGAAGGAATAAGAACACTCTTAGTAAGTCTAGAACTAATGACATAAAAGAATACGAAAAAACAACCTGCCAAATGTACTTGTTCATTAATTTTAAAATTAAACATATTAAAGTTAGGGTAAAACTTTGATACACAGGCTGTGTAAAATTAATTTTACACAAGCCTGTGTATTTACACTATAAAAACCCAAACCCTAAAAAACTAAACCCTAAACCTTAAACCTTATACACTAAATTCTAAACACTAACATTAAATTTTAAACCCTACAACTTAAACCTCTAAACCTTAAACCCTAAACTAAAACTCTAACCCCTAAAATTAAAAGGCACGTGTAAACTAAAGTTTACACGCCATATCAAAGTTTTTTCTTTAAAGTTAACCCTTACTTTTGTAAAAAAATGATGACTTAAAAATTAAACTCAAGCTCCGTTTATCACTATTTATATTTTACTCCTACAATTTCATCCTCCCTTTGAGTTAACGGAGTACTTATTTGACTCGAAAAAAAAACTATGTTTATTTAAAAATATTTGTCTTTCAATAGTTTATAATAAAAAATACTACCTTAGAAATTATTTTGAAAAAAAAATTATTTTTTGAAATACCATTTTAGTTTAAAAGATAATATACCATCTTCTTCCCCCCTAGGTCACATAGTCTAATAATCTAATATTTTAAATGATCCCATTGATGTGATACATCAGAATTTGTTGCCATTAAATAACTACACCTATTGAAATTACAGGGATAACTCCGTTGGGATAGCGTCAGATCGAAGATACGAAGATCATGTATTTGATCTACGTTCACAGCATTTTATTTCAATTTTTTTAGACTACATAAATAGGTCATTCTTTAATAAGATTTATTAGAACTTTAGAAAAAATCACTTATCAAAATTTGATCTTACATTCATTGTTTTATAATCAAGCATACATGTAATCCGAAATGAACATTTAAAGTATGAAGCATCCATGAGCCATAAACAGTGATCTCAGGAGGGTGTCACGAAATCATTAGTTACTTGTGTTCTTGTTCGGGAATGTATCCGTATAGCTCGAGTAGAGCGAGTCAAGATGCTTGTATAAACAAGGAATGACAGTAAAAATGGTGAAGAATGAAAAAGAATGCCTTATTACCTCAAAATTTCCAGATCGATCGAGCTTTAATTCCGTATCTAAGCAAAATTTTGGCAGTAAACTCTGCTGATAATGCCAACAAATGTACCAACTCCGATGCCGAGCTTAGAAGACTTCATGCCCTTTGATGAATATCAATGGAACACATTTGCCTCGTATTTTCTCAAACTTCGGTTCTCATATCAGAGAGATTTCAGAACATCACCCAGAACTAGTCCCCATTGAGTCCAGTGGCTACCACCCTATGTACGAGTTGATACAAGCATATTAACCTATAAATGTACCAGTTTCCGTTGTGATAGCAAATATAACAGACCAGGCATGGAATTTCATTGGAATACAAACCTGGCAAAACACGACATAAGGTTCTCTTAATGGTCCGTCGCATGAGAGTTCACTTGTACTCCCATCGATGAAGGTTCCATCAGCAAAAATAACCTGATAAAATATATGGACAATTCTCTATAAGTAATACAAAAGGTAGAGAAAAAAACATAACCATTCCTACGACGTGAAGAAAAACATAATTAGTCACCCATGATAGCCGTTGTTGCCAAGAAAGCAAATGGGTTTTATACTGTTTCTCACAACAACAAACAAGCTCCACGATCACCATGGCGGACCGAAAACCTCAGGCAACAGAATCCATCCACCTTAAATACACCAATTCGATGACAATATTCATCATCTTATTAACCACCACAATGACCCATTTATCAGCTTTGTAGCTGACACGGATAAAGTGCCGAAGTGTGTCGTTCTGCTTCAAGATAATTGTGGAAGCATGAGTGACACACTTCGACGAGCTAATAAATGAAATAATAAAACACCGCAGTTAGAACTTTATCAAAAATCTCTAAAAGATATTGGTCTCTCTTTTAACAAGTCCTCAGTCTCCCTTCGACGCGCTGAGCTATCCAACATCATAGCTCATTCCAAGAATAAAGGGAAGGCAACTACTTCTAGCGTTCCCATTAATCGCTCAGTGACTCGATCATGAGCAAGGATTCATAACAGGCTGAGGTGTCGGAGGCCATGATAGAACTTGTTAGAGTTTTGTTATAGCTCAGGATATCATAAAGGTGCAGAGAAATGTAGGAGAATGAATGATGATATATTATTCTAGTAATCACTGGTATTTATACAATACAAGAGGCTCTGACCTCCGACATTCTGCACCTTTATGGTATCATAAGATGTAAAAGGTAAAGGTGGAGGTACAAGATACCAGCTATATCAATGCAGTAAAAGATAAAGGTGGAGGTAAAAGATACCAGCTATATCAATGCAGTAAAAGATAAAGGTGGAGGTAAAATATGACTGGACCTCTGATGCGTATCCTGGAGTTATACCGGCAACCGGCTTGGTGAATGAACCTACGGGGGAGCTTCTCTGTACAGCTTCGCAGAAAGCAAGGAGAAGTTCCCGACTTCCAAGCTGCACTGCCTGAAAAGAAGCACAAAATGTTTTTTCATATGTTTTCATCATTTCGTAGAGAAAAAATGTAGCAAAAGCGAAAATATTGATGAACTGCAGAGTGTAGAACCGTTTCTTAAAACAATGATACTCTTAACATATAACATATAGAAAAGCGAAACAGAAAGCAAACCTGTACTGTATCATTCCGGGGGACTCGAGGAAGAGGCTGCACCTTATACCCTTTAGAAGCCATAACATCAGCAACCAGAAAGGTTCCCTGGAAATAAAGAAGAATACATGTTTTTGATTTCCACATAGAAGGGGCCAAACGGAATAATAAATAAACGAAATTCATAGGCTAAGAACATGCTCAATGCACCTTAATTGCCTCACCAACCATTTGTGGTGCAAGAAACAAACCCTGGAAAAAGGCACGCATAATATCGCCGGGTGTTGAGCCACAGTCAACTCCTAAGCCTGGTGCTGATAAACGAGCAGCTGCAGCATCAACCCATTTTTTACGACCGGCAACATATCCACCACATGGTGCGATGGTTCCACCAGGATTCTTTATCAAACTTCCGGCAATCAAATCTGCACCCTGCCCCACCATTGAAAACCATTGTGACCCTTCTTCAGAAAAAAAAAAAGTGAAATACTCCACCTACCACCATTGGAGGCTCAATGCTTTCCACAAATTCACCATAGCAATTATCCACCATGACCAAGCAGTTGGGGTTCTGCATCTGTTCAAACAAAAGAGAATTGAGAGGGAACGTCAGCTGGGTGAAAGTATTACGATTTCCGAACTAAAAAGAAAACAGAAAATGATTGGAACTAAATAAGATGCTAATGTATAAAGAAATTTCAAGATAATGTCCCATGTCTTCGTTTTCTACGAATCTTCATTTTCCACCTTTCCGACAGGAGAATAATGAAGAAGTACTTTAATGAACTAATATCAACATTCAATACAAAGCAAAACAATATAATTTGTCAGTGTAAGTTGTAATGAGGTCATATCAAGCAAAGACCCTAAGATTTTATTGCAGTAATTAGATCATTTTCATGACTCAATTCAACCGAGTTCCCATCATATTTCCGGAATATGAATGGTTTACCTTAATTATCTGTATTGCCCTCCCTATCTCTTTTACACTTAAACTCCGACGCCATGAGTAACCACATGATCTCTGTATGAGAACACATTTTGTATGAGGTTTCAAAGCACTGGTGAGTGCATCCCAGTCAAGTCCGCCATCTTCGGCTAGCTGTAAGAAGTAAGAGCATCAATTTCAGAGAACATTTATAATCAGAAACTGAAATTTATTTGGTATGGTTATTAGCAACATACGGGAAGTTCCCGATACATCACTCCAAAATCCTTCAGGGAGCCCACTCCATGAGAATCCCTCTTTCCAATAACTTCCTCCAAGGTGTCATAAGGTGCACCGGCCACTGCCAAAAGCTGACGATCAAATTAATTCTAGTTGAATAAAAGCTATTGAATATCGTATAACTACCAAGGTAGTGCAGAACAATCAACCGAGATAGCTTACCTCATCCCCTGGCCTTAGAAAAGCAACGAGTGCACAAGTGATAGCATGAGTACCTGAGAAGAACTGGTGGGCAAATGGCCAACAGGATTGATAAGAATTAGTGGTAACTATAAAGAACTCATAATATCCAAAGATTGAAGGCACATAAAGCAAACCTGAGAACGAACTATTGCTGACTCAGCCCCGAAAATTTCCGCAAATGCTTGGTCTAGTGCTTCTCGTCCACCAGCTTCATCATGACCATAGCCAGTACACCCAGCAAAGTGCTGGTTACAAAATAAGCATATTAATAAAGGCACCATGCCCTCCAAAATTATTAACCGATTAAAAATTGGGTGGTTTCCTAAAGTTATATATATCTTATAACAGGCCATGCATATCCATACATGGATATACACTTGTATATTCACATGTATGCGTACACAATGCCATAATATACCTCAAAGATTCTAATAACGTATTTAAGCAGGAGTGCAGGACACGGTTTCTCAACTGCAAATAAATGTGTAACTTACATGAGATCCAACCCTAGCATTTTGGAAAGCTTTAAGAACACGGGAGGAATTGCAAGCGACCAAATTGTCGACAGCCCTAAATTCAGAGCACAGAGAATCTGCAGCTTTTGCAACCTGCAGCGCAGATAAATAAAGCAACTCTCGGTGTTACACTACCAATTTTACATTCTACAGCATTCAAAACCTGAACTGGTGCTACTGACACTTCAAAGTCCACAAAAACTTCAGTGATTGTAGCAAAATGAAACGGAATATACATCAATGCCAAGGGGTGACATTCCCAATCCATCTTTAAAAGCTTCATACAAATGCCAGGTTATATAGTTTTGCAGCAATTAAAAGTAGAAATTTAAGCTAACACTTCAATATCTGTAAATACTTGAATATATATCTTATTAACTACTCAACAACCTACAAAGTTTGTTCAATGCTCGAGAAAAAGTCGAGTTCATCACATTCCCATGTTATCTCATAACCAGACACAGAATTCAAAAGATTCAACCTTGAATTCTCTTTATACTTTTACAAATTTTCCTTCAAAGTCCATATCAATTAGCAAAGAAGCACAAACCTGGCTCAATAATAAATTCCCAATAAAGCCAAAATTTTCTGACTGTTTCCTAGGAAAACCGAGCCTAAAAAAAGTTTCTACCTTTCTCACTAAACCAGCAAAGAAATTTATCATTTTACAAGTTCACAGAACAGGGTTTTTGTATTTACACATAAATAGTTCCTAGCATGAAAAAGGGGTCTTGAATTGGCTTTCTAAACTTCTTGTTGCTCCCCGCCGCACTAAAATGAACAACCCAAGAAAATAAAATAGAGTTTATGGGAATACATATACATACCTCTGGGACAAAAGGGTGGACATAACTAAAGCTCGAACGAATTGCTGTACACTTGGGTCTTGAAGGTTTGAGAGAGAGCGTAGGATAAGCAGGTGTAGCACAGGATAAGACCAACATCTTCAGAAAATTTTGCACTGTTGGAAGACTGGATTTAAAGTGTATAATTATATATTTAATCTTTTAATTAATTTAGTTATAATTCAGAAAATTTTAACTTCAAAAAGTTTATTTATAATTGAAAATATTTTTTTATGTTTTCTTCAATCGGATGGTATAATATATCATCATCTAATCGGTAAACAGCTTGTATATTTAGTAGTTTGAGTGAGCCTTTGCATTCAAAAACTTGTTGCAGATAGCAGACAATTCAATGGTTAGGCACCGTTGGAACATTCATATAGAAAAACAAACCCTTTCCAATCTAAAGATACAGATACGATGCTGTTGATTCTGACAAGGTTTAGGTTTGGGTAGAGGTGGCAATGGGTGGGTTGGGGACGGTTGTGCCTTTCTTATTCCGTTCTTACCACTTCTGGTACGATTTCAAAAAAATTTATTAAACATTTTGAGTATTTTTTTGGGAAATTTTTTTGATATACATGCAAGTATAAACTTTAGTTTATACGTGCTTTTTAATTTTAGGGGTTAAGGTTTTAGTTTAGGGATTTAAGTTGTAGGGTTTAGAATTTAAGATTAATGTTTAGAATTTAGGGTTTAAAGTGAGGTTTAGTTTTTTAAGATTAAAGTTATGAATTTATGATTTGGATTTTTATAGTGTAAATACATAAGTTTATGTAAAATTAGTTTTATACGGCCTCTGTATCGAAATTTTATCCTTCTTTTCGTCATAATTCCTATTCTTTACGAATTCTCGCAAATTTCAGTTAATCCTCATAAAAAAATAAAAAAATTTTAATACATTAAAATAAATACAGAACATTACATTTCCAAAATTATAAATATAAATGATAATTTAGTCGCTCCCTATACGTTGTATATAAACAAAGAAACTTCATAGAAGCTTACTATCAAGGCCAGCAGAGAGCGGGGTAATAACGACGTCCGCTCAGAAAAATTAAATGTTTGTAATATTTTTTTAATTATATATAGTTAAAGGTTTATTTTTTTAATATTTATTTTTAGTAGTTTAATTTTATTCAATACTTGTTAATATGATATTAATTTTTTTTAATATTTATTATTAGGGGCATACTCTTAGAATTTATTTTTTTAACACTTATTATTAGGAGCCCGATTTCTCTCTCAATATTTGTTATTATGAGCATACTCTTAAAATGTAATTTTGTCAATGCTTGTTATTCGATGCTCAATTTTTTCAATACTTATTATTATGGACATACTCTTAAAATTTAATTTTTTTATTACTTGCTATTAGGGATAAGAATTTAAAGAGCGGTATACAACCGTAACAACGACCGTTATATGATAGTAGTAACTCATCTGAAACCGCGATATTTACAATCGTTATGTCCACAATAGCGTATGATATTAAAAAATTTCACAACCGCGATACTTACAATGACCGAAATAGTATTTGTTATATCTGCAACCGCAATAAACACAATACGACTAAAAAAGCGATTGTAATTGCAATCTAAATCCCTTATTTATTACCCAATTTTTAGGTTTGCACTGAACCACCAAAAGCTGGGCCGCCTTGCTTACTATAACAATGAAATTAGTTGGAAAAAAAGGGGTCTAAAATTAATTAAACAACAAGATCATCTATTACAAGGAAAGGTTGAAACAAGGTAAATTCATATTATTGTAATCGATCGAGAAATTTGTGGATTTATCATTTATGCATATGTGTTGTGTTTATAGAATAAAAAATGAAATTCTTTTATGCTCGTTTTACGATAAATATATGAAATTCATAATTGTCTTCCTTTAATTATAGGGTAAAACTTTGATACACAGGTGGTGTATTTACACTATAAAAAGCACGTATATTTACACAAGTCTGTATATTTACACTATAAAAACTTAAATCCTAAATTCTTAACCCTAAAAAACTAAACCCTAAACTAAAACCTTAAACCATATACACTAAATTCTAAACCCTAAACTAAAACCTTAACCCCTAAAACTAAAAAGTACGTGTAAACTAAAGTTTACACGGCCTGTGTATTAAAGTCTTTTCCTTAATTATATTATCTTTAAATTTTAAATTCAAATAGTGTTGTTGGAAATACAATATACCTTAATTTTCTTTGCTCCATCAACTCTATCTCTAATTTTTCCAAGTGATAACGAATGCAACAACAACTATACATAATCTTCCACCTGTGTGTGGAAAAATGTCACAAATTTTAATGCACTCATTGTTTTCCAACCCAAATATCATAATCTTTCTTTTCGTGGTTTTGTTTGATTTAACCGGTGGTAATTTTGGATTGCTGAAAAAATAACTTAATCCTTGTTCTCCAGAAATAAAAATGCATTGGAAAAAATAATAAGATATTCCTTATCTGGTAATGAATTAAATCAACAAGAATGGAATAATTATGGTACATTACAAGCAAATTTCAGATGGATTAATTGGTAGCCATCACTCAACTCTATTACATACTATATATATAATGGATGAAAATTTGAGGAAAAAGAACAGAATCATTGTAATAAGAGAAAAAAAAAACCTTCATTCAATCTCTTGGGATGTTTCCATGGATTCTCGAGCAGGCCACAATGACAACCGAGTTGTTTTAGCAGGATGTCCATTGGCTAAAATCACCAGGCAGGACTGATTGTCGTCTATCTTCCACGAGGATTTACGAGTTGTGAAAATACTGCACTAGTGGCAGCGTCTTCAGCATCATCATCAGTGCCGGAATTACCATCGAACATGCTTACACTGTTATCGAAAGGCTCGAGTGGTGTCAATTGAATAGCTGGGATATGGTTTGTACTGTTATCGTCGGGTTCCATTAGTGCTGATGAAGTCTCCTCCAGCTGAAGAGCATATTCGAGGTTCCATAATACATCTCCCATTGATGGCCTGTCAACGCCGTGCTCAGCCAGGCACTTTTCAGCTGTCTCTCCGTATTTCTTAAGAGAAGCTGAGTTCACTTTCCCCACCAGATTAGAGTCCATGATTTGATCCAACATGCCTTTCTTCTGCCAAGTCATTGCCCATTCTGCGATATTAACTTGTTCTCTCGGGAGAACAGGATTTAAAGCCGGCCTAGTGCAGAGAACTTCCATCAAAACCACCCCAAATGAATACACATAAGACTTCTCCGTAAGTTGCTGCCTTCGGAAATATTTAGGATCAAGGTAACCAAAGCTGCCCTTAACAGCAGTACTCACATGTGTCTGATCTAAAGCTGGACCGGTTTTTGAAAGACCAAAATCCGCTGCTTTGGCTACAAAATTCTCATCCAAGAGAATGTTTGTTGTTTTAACATCACGGTGAATAATGCTTTGGGCTGCACCGGTGTGGAGATAATGAAGTCCCCTAGCAGCCCCAAAGCATATTTCAAGCCGTTGCTTCCACGATAAAGGAGGTAGATTTGTTCCATAAAGATGACTTCTAAGAGGTCCATTCGCCATATACTCGTAAACAAGAATCATTTCTGATCTTTCATCACAATACCCAAAAAAAAGACAAGGTGGCGGTGGCGAAGTTTAGACAGCATTTCAATTTCAGTGCGGAATTCGGCAAGACCTTGTTCAGACCTGGGGTTACCTCTTTTTACAGCAACTTTAGTCCCGTCTTCAAGGGTTCCGGTGTAGACCCTTCCGAAACCACCAACTCCAAGAAGTAGGCTCTCATCAAACTTGTTGGTAGCATCAAGGATTTCTTGGAAGGAGAAGAACCGCCCCAGATTGGAGGAAGCCAACGAGATGCAGCTTGCTGTTCCACTCTTCTGCGATGTAGTGGAATTTTTGTCATGGTCAGGGAGTTTCCGTATAAGGGCAAAGGTAACCATGAATGTCCTTGTTGAGTAGCTTTTGATTTCCTTGCAGCCAGACAATAATAACAGATTCCGATTAGTGCCACTGCAGCTACAGCTCCAACAATACAACCGATTATTATCCATATCTTGTTCTTCTTCGAGGATGATTCAGGAAGGAGATTCTTAACAGAAGAAATCCCATCCAGGCTTCCGGCATCATTGCTGATTTTCATGATCTCCAATCCGTTCATAGTTGCATTAGTGATGTCCGCCATCGTATCTGGACCAATACTAACAGTCAAACCCAATTCGGTGCTGTTTCCGGTGTAACAGAAGCCTAATACTTGATAGCAGCCGGATTGACTGAAACATTCAGAGCAGAGCTGTTTACATGGAGATATTTCACAGCATTCTCCCATGTTCTTCCGAGTGTATCATTCTGAGCAGTGATCAATGGCCCTCCCATGTTTAACTGATAAACAGTCTCCATGGCGAATTCTGAAAGACCACTAACAGGAGCAGATGGATTCAAAGCTAATGCCAGGCAGGACAGCATCCGGGATGGAGACAACTTCGATCGCATTAACAAACGAAACTGAATTGTTTCAAGGAATGAAAGTAAGAGTCAAGGTATCTGAAGTCACATTGATTGCATACTCCTTGAACAAAAAAGAACCATTATAGTTCTTGAAAGTGAAGTTGTTCAAGAGAACAATATCATCTGTGACAACCGTTATCGGAGCAGACGTCAAGTCCTGGCCTGATTTCAGAAGAGGATAAAAGTAGAGCCGGATCCAATGCCTACCTTCTTTCTCCATATTAAACTTGAAAGAAGCAATGCCGGAGAAGATTCGAGCCGATTGATATATCGAAGATGGAACACTGGAATTAGAACTAGCAACAAAAGAACTTCCACTCTTCAAGGAAAGAGAAGAATGGCCTGAATCAGGAACATAAGTTCTACCTTGGAATGTAACATCTTTTGAAGAACCCAATGTTACCTAATTCGGGGTTCGCTTTGATTTCCGGAATGAGTACGGGATCGCAATTCATTAATTTTACCGTTTACGGTTCGTTGGGGTAGTCTTCTTTAAAACGCAGTTTGGGATTATAATTCTGATTTGATATTTTATTTGGTTCGTTGATAAATTTCTAATAATTTATTTATATGTTCATTTTTTTTCTCTTTTTTTCAAAGCAACTATTATTATTATTCAAATAACTTTCAAATAGCTCAACACATTTAATATGAATCTTTTGAGTATTTTCTAACACTTATAAACTTTTATTAATATGAATCTTTGAAAGTAAAGTGAGACTTTATTTAGAAATTTTTATAATTCTATTATGATTATTTACAAATTAAAATATAAAAATATACACAAATAAATATAAATATATCAAATAAGAATATATATGATATACTATATAACATAAATATAGAGGCTAAATGGATGCCATGGACTAAAGTGCAAACATGATGAAATTAACAAACTAAATCTAAATAAAGTATAAATAATTGGGGACTAAATTACATGAACTCAAAGCTTACAAACTAAATTAAAAACACCTAAGGACGAAATTAAAATTAAAAATAAATAAATAAAGGTAGAAATTAAATTAAGGACATAATTGAAACAAATATAAAAGTAAAATCACAAATTATAAATAAAAAATGTAAAAAAGGATAAAATTGTATGAAATAAAAATATAAATGACTAGGCTTATAATTACCCCATTTTTATTAAAAATATGTGGATATTAAGACCTTTTCCCTTCTTCATAGTTAAAAACAAAATTTTTAACCTAAAGACTAAAACTCTCCTTTCCCTGCGTCGCCTTTAATTCGCCGCCGCCGTCGTTGCTCCAGTCACTCCCCATCTTCGGTTTAGGTACCAGTCGACTCCCCTCGACATTTTCTTTCATTCTATTTTATGAGAATAGATTTTTTTTAAAGGTCTCCAAAACCTCAAAATTGATTTTGAACTTTTTGACTTCTCATCTTCTAATATACACTCTCCACCGTCGGATCGACTTGATTTTAAAGTATGTGGTTCTCCTAATTAAAAGAGGGATATTCACCGTTGAGATTCGTCGTCCGATGACCGGAGCCACTACTGACGTCAACTCAAAGGTAACTTTTTCGGTACATCAATTTATTCGTTCTAATTCGCGTTCCTAAACAAATTGAAACGAAAACGAACTGCGAATTGGAATGGTCGATTTGGAACAATATTCATAGGGTGCTGGGCGAATTAGGTAACACTGGAAGAACCACAAACAATCAAGTAATTATCTGCAGGCGTAAATGCGGCTTGTATTCCATAGCTCGAGAATCCGAACAACACTACAGCTAAAACCATAGGCACCAAATACCCTATATCCATCTTCAACTATTTTCAATAACTCAAATGCCTAATACAATTTCAATTCTCAAGTTCCCAACTCAACAAACAATTAACATAAAGGAATCAGAAGACTGCCTGAAACCAAGTAAACTAAGATCTAAAGAAACCCCAAAATCCCACAAAACTCCAAAAATAATTAACCTAAAAAAACTCCTTAAAACCCCCAATGATTCAATTGCAACGCCTCAAAGTTCATATCTTTCCAAGACTCATATCTAATTAACATTACAACACAATGCAGATACATAAACTTTACTTCAAAGACCAAAACTTCATAAAATTCCCTTACCTCACAAATGAAGCCAAAATGGGAATCAAGCAGCTATTCCCTGAAGTGGGGGTTTTGAGTTTGAAGTCTTCTTGGATTTTCTAGGAAAAAAACTCCCAGTTGAGATGACATTCATGTCACCAAGAAAAAAAATAAGAATCCATTAAAAAATAGGAAGTGCAAATAACCCAACTTTTCCAGGCTGTTGATTAGGCTGTCATTACAGAGAAAACGAAGAGGACCCCACTACTAGTTTAGAAGAAAGAAAGAAAGATATGGTGAATTTTCAATGTAATCTGAAGCAGCCTGGGAATGTATCACTTCCCATAAAAATACAGCTGTTCATCTTTCTCAAACTCAGTATATTAAGAGGAAGAAAGTCCTGGAAGTGAAGCTATTACTGTAAGCTTGATATGATTAAAATACTAAAACAGAAGTTTGAAGAGGGAAAAATGAAAGGCTTAAATATATATTTGGTACAACTAGATTTTTTCTTTTAGGTTAATACTTAAAAAAATTTGCTCTACTTAACTTAGACATTTTTTTTCTCAAATTAACACTTAAAGAATTTTTGATACCCAAATTTTAACTACATCTACTATTTTAATACCTTTATTAACATATTTAGCCTTCAATACTTATACATTCTATTAATTTGATTCTAATTCAAAATAATTCAATAAATATGATATTTTGTAATACTCTAAATTTTAATTAGTATATAATGTGTTAAAAAAAGAAAAAAATAAATGAAAATGATATCCTACACAGTCAAGGGGTGTTAAACTCTTAGACCTTCTGCTTGGTGAGCCCAAGGCTTAACCAATTAGGCTAAGGTTATTTCTAGTCATAATCTACACCAATATAATCTTAGTATATTCTTTAAATTATTCTCGGAAAATAAAATGATAATAATCTAACAGGATCCAACAACCCCTTTTACCAAATTAAATGCTCATCTGAGAAAAATCTGAATCAAATTTCAGACCTTTCATCTTCTCAACTCCAGTTTTTCATCGTACTTTGATCTCCTTCATCGCTCGTCAGTGATCATTACCATCACTCCCATCGAGTCTGCTGCCTCACCCCGAGTAATCCCCGATTAACCACTCAAACCATAGAGTCGCCGTTTGCCGTGAAATCCCAATTGAAAGCCCGGTGAAAATAACCAAGTTTTCTATTTTGTTTATTGTGATTTTTGGCGCCGTTTGACGTCTGTTCGTCGTGTCGTCGCCACGAGTAAGTCCTTCAGGTCAAGTCGGACAAAAACCTGCCCTTGGATCATCCATCTATCGGCGTTGCGAATGTCATCGGAGCTATGTTATATTGGGTTGTTACCTTTTTGTTTTGGTAAGTACGATAACAGTTTCGGCTTAAATCTGAGTTATTTAAGATAATGGGTGATTTGTGATTGTTTGTAGCATTTTTTTTGGTACGTTTTCGAACGTCGGATACACACGCCACCAGTGGCAATTTTTGGCCACCACAAAGATAGCCTAAGGTGAACGGGCTCTGACCCGATCCAATCTCCCGAACCGAGTCAATTCAGCCTTGAACCGGTCTTGACAGGCCAGGGTTGGTTATTTAACCAAGTCTTGGGCCGGCCTATTAGGCCCAACTCAGAGTCTAACTCGTATAGCCCAAGCTCTAAACCTGTTTGCCCGACCCGAGTTGACCCAATCCAAGACCCATTAACCGATGACATCAGCATTGACTGGTGACATCAACATGACGTCAGCATTGACCGTTGAATTTGACCAAAAAATCTACTTTTTCCGAAACTTGTATTTTATGCTTTTCGACGTCTTAAGTTTGATTCTGAAGTTTGTTTCATGAAATTCTAACCTTAAAGCCTCCGGATTTGACATTGAACCCGATCATGCATATGTATTAAGTTAAATTATTTAAGGGAAGTTATTGAAAAAGGATTGACACATGATATTATTTGTCTAAAGGTACTAGAGACTCTCCCGATCGTGTATCTGCCCAGCCTAGCTCCTCTCGATTCGCGCGATCGCGTGCCCCCGTTGTGACTCATATGTATCAATACATTGTGAATTATCATATATGAGACTTTCTCTTGTATTAATTTAAATTCGTGTATCTTAGGTTCTAGCACAACATCGGAGCGTAACACGAGTGCTCAGTAGGTATTTGCCCGACTTGATCTTTTGAGGTGTGTTTCTTGTGTGCTATATAAATGTTTTAAATGTTTGTCTGAACTGATCATGTGCACATGACTGATATTCTCTGATTTTACAAAATGTAACATGTTTCTTGATTTCAAGCATGATCATTTATCTATCTAATTTATGCCTGAGTACCTGATTGAATAGCATGCTCTTTGATTACTGTTTTACTGAAAATAATTGTCAGTTTTATAATTACTGTTACTATTGTCTACTACTGAATATTGTAACTACTGCCTAGACCTTTATTGGGGGTACTTAGGATGATATATGAAGTTTCTATTGGTTCAGCCCTGATCCGGCTGGTAATTCTGCCTGTATTTAGTTCCTACGCTTCAGCTAGGGTAATTATGTCTGTATTTGGTTTCTATGCTTCGACTAGGGTTAATCCGCCTAGACCTAAGGTATTCCTTTAGGATGACACCTACGCCCATTGGGCCTGGGGTTAACACCTTTATAGATGCAATTATGAGGAATTCATACTGGAGTTCGATTGAAGGGTAGCTAGGTTTTACATGAAAACTTTAGTTGCCATAATAACATGATTTTTTGAATTAATTTATACATGTCTGAACAATTTAAATGTTTTATTTTGCACTTAGTGGAACACACTGAGCTCCCTAGCTCACTCCCTAATTTTCTCTCTTTCAGATATTTTGGATAGACTACCCTGTACCTGATATTCGGAGATCGACACATTCAGTACTCTACTAGTTTGTAATGTTTCTATCCACCATTTTGTTCTTTCAGGGTGATATGTGCCTATAGTTTGGGATGTATAAAAATTTATGTTATTGATATTTATCGCTATATTCAATATAACTTATTTTGTAACTACTATATGATATGTTTATATATGTGGTTTCATCATCCTATATCGGTTTACGCAGAAATATTTTCAAATTAAATGCTTGAATTTTTGGCATGTTTTCTACTTGAATTTCAAATTTAAGATGTGTCTTGTTAGACTTGGTCATTTCGCATAGGCCGGTCTAGGGACCTGCACATTTTTATTTAGAAAAAACCCATCAATTTAGTTATTTTTGAGATAATGTCAAATCAAACAAGTCTAATGGATCAAAACAACAACAGGATAACTGCATTCCACCATAAAACAACATCAGGTTACTATTAAAAAAATTATACTAGAAAAAGTTATATAACATTTATAGGAGAAGAACAAAAAGTAAATTGATAGGATTTTAAATATAGAGGGCTAAATTTATTGAATTATTTTAAATTATGACTAAATTAATACAATGTATAAGTTTTGATATCAACTTGGAAAATGTGTTTAGTTCAAGTACCAAATTGAGAGCAATTTTTTTAAATACCAACATGAGAAAAGATACCTAATTTAAATACCAATTTAGGAAAAAAAAATTAAATATCAATTTAAAAAATATATTTAATTCAAGTATGAAATGTATCTTTAACATTTTTTAATGATAAATTAGATGGAACTGGGAAAGGAATGGTTAATGGGTTGGGACCAAACGATCAAAGGGGGCCCACTTTTACGCGGCTTTGGAGGTGATAGTGTTGACGACGGCAACGTTAACGGTGTTTTGTAGGGACCGTTTGGCGTGTTTAACTTAAGGCATAATGTTAAAAATACACCAAACGTTTGACTGAATAATTATTGTAGTCCATATTTTTATTTTGAATTAATTTAACTTTTAACACTTTATTTTGTATCAAAATAGTCCATCTATAGATAAAATCTGTCAGTCAACTGATGATAAACAACTTAAAATAATATGACAGTGCACGCCGCGATAGCAATGTCATATAGACAAATATGCTGATTTTACATAATGACACATTAGTCAAAAATATTTTTATAAAATTGTATGAAATATAATTTTTTTTTCTTTTGATGTGTCATTTTGTCAAGTTATTTCAAGTTGTTTATAGTTAGTTGACTAACAGTTTTTATCCGTAGAGAGACTATTTTGATCCAAAATAAAACGTTGAGTTAAATTAATTCAAAAAAAAAATAAGAGCCAAAATAACTATTCAGTCAAACGTTAAGTTTATTTTTTAACTTTACGTCTTAACTTAATTGGTGTCTGTTTAACTAAAGTTAATGGTGGAGGAGTTACAAATGTTGTGAAAGTACAAAAATAAACTGGAAATGTAAATGTTTGTTCGAAAATATTTTAATTGAATTTTTAACCGACTAATTTAGACAAGTACTGTATAAGTTTATTTTGAGTTGAATTTCTCAATATAATTTGTACTGTGTACAATGATAAGATTTATGTTTAAATCTTATTTGAAAGATATATTATCTCGTCACGCTATACTAATTAATTGTCGGTAAATATAAGGAGATATTTGATATCAAAACTTATTATGAAATGTTTTTCCAACATTGGTTGTTCCGTGGTCGAGTACTTATGGCTAAATATTTATTAAAGGATCTTTCAAAACAATCGAATAAAAGCTTAATATTTTTAAATCTTCTCAAATAAGAATCTAATATTTCAGGAAGTTTGAATAAAGGTCTAACATTTTTTAGTGTGATCAAATAAGGATCTAATTTTTGAATTTGCTCAGATAAGAGCCTTAATTTAAAATATTTTCAATATTTTTAAAAAATCAGAACTTTATTTGAGCAAATTTAAATTTTACTAGTAATATCATTTGATAGATTATCTGCAAATATTATTTTTAGATCTCTACAATGTTGAAGGCAAGTTTTGGCCCTAAAATAGGATAACCTCCCATCCCTAGACCTTATTTTTAAAAATTAAGGACATTTAATATAATTAGCTTACAAGTAAAAAGAGATTTAATTTTTTAAAGATTTTTTTAAAAAATAGTTAACATTGATAACTGAACTTTATGAGCGGAATTAGAGGTGAACATTCGATCGAGTCAAGTAAAAAAATCTGATTTAGTCGAGTTGAAGAGTCATATTTTATAACTCAAACTTTATTTGAAATTTTTTGAGTCGAGTTTATAAAATTCGAGTCGAATCGAGTTTGACTTTCTCTTAAAATTTAATTGTAAACATTTATAATGTTATGATACAAATTAGTTCCAATTTAAACCGTTTTTATAACCATATACAATATACATATATATTTTTCATATTTTTTTCATATGTAATACATATATATGTCAGACAGAATTGAGAGACTCAACTCGAACTTGAAAAATACCCATTAATTACTAAAAAAATCTAATTATTCGAATTTTTATTTTATAACTCAAATTTTATTTGAATTTTTTATTCGAGTTTATAAAATTACAAATTCAATCAAGACAATTCAAATATTTTTACATCGAATCGAGTCTAAAAATTTAATTTTTTGAGTCAAATTTTACCGCACAGAATTATAAACATAAACGGCCGTTAAATTTGGCGTGGAAAAGGTCCGATTATCATGTTTAAAATCCGCAGCATCGGCGCACATGGCCACTTTCACTAACGTCCCTATCGGTTTCCTTTTTTTGAAATAAATATTTTTTTCTTAATTCTATCTCTAAGATTTATTTATTTATTTATTTATTTATTTATTTTTGTTAACAAATATTATTTGTCAATTTTAAATTATTATGTTTTATAAGTTTTCTAGGATTTTTTAAGGCTGGATGTATCTATCTAATTACAAGTCAATTCTTCCCAACCAAATGTGAATATATATATATATATATATTTTAATTTTTAACATAAAAAATTATTTTCACAGGAAAAAGAGTTTGGACTTTTGTTATGAGTAAAAAGATACATTGTTTCCCATAACGAATTACCCTTATTTTTTTCAAATGAATGATTCATATTTTGTCAATTTTTCAAATCAAATACCTTATAGATACTATATAGTATATTTATAGATTTTAAAGTAAGTGTCAAATACGAATGTATAATTATTGTGGATGTAGAATCTAAGAGATGGTCCTGGTGGAAAAAATACCGTTGTTTTTCTTAAGTGATACGAGTTTAATCGGTTATGTTCGCAAGGTGTGCGTGAGTTATTTAGGGCTAACATAAAGAACATATACCATGTGGGACCATATTAGAACGTTTAAAAGTTTAGAGAGTAATTTAGAATAAGAATTATAGTTTAAGAATGAAATTGAAATATTAAAAGTTTGAGGTCATGATAATATTAAAATATTTAAAAATTTAAGGACCAATTAAAATAAAGGCGGTAATTTAGGAACATGTGGTGCAATATCTTTCTCTTATAGCAATATTTTCTACAAATAAAAAAATGACGCACAATAATTTTTTAGTATTTATTATGTTGTTTTACCGTCTAAATATTTTTACCATATTTACATCTAAAAATAATTTTAATATATGTGGTCCAAAATTAACCATTCACGAATTTAACGAGTGGCTCTAATAAAAAAATAGTATTCATTTTAAGAGATCCAGTTTTAAACATATGTGTGTATAAGGTACGTACACGTTGTCAAATGATTAAAAAATGAACTACAATGTAAACACAACAGTATATTAAAAACAGAGTAAATTATATAAGTAATTCTTAAAAATATATTATATTATATTTTATTAATTAATTTTTAGAATATATTTATCGAGTACAAGAAAAATATTTAAAAAGGAAATTTAATATATGTGTATGCATATAAAATATCCAGGAGGCAGGGGGTAATAAGATAAGAACGACAATTAAGGGTATGAACGAAATAAAATAAATGGTAAAGTACACCAATAGTCAACAAACTTTTTAGAGCACTTTTATTTTGATCACTGAACTTTTAAAATTTTTATTGGGGTCACCCAACTTTTATTTTACTTTTATTTTGGTCTCAATCCAACTTTTATTTTACTTTCATCGTGTGCCCTGGTCCAAGAAGTAGAGATATCAACCCGACCCCTACCCGACCTTGAATTCTGTATTGTTTCACTTTGCCATTAGAGATGGAGTTAGGATCAAGCATTAGGAGGGGAAAGAGTCTATTAAACTTTTAAATATAAAAATTGGGAGGGACAAAAATCTTATTTGATTAGTATTTAAAATAATAAGGACCTAAAGTACTATTACACCTTAAACCGGGATAGGCAACCCATACATCCCTTCGTCCTTGTTCCCCATCATGTTCGGTGTTGTTTTGATAAATGTCTTTGTGTTGGGTGACTTCAATGAAAGTTTTAAAAATTTTGGTGACCAAAATAAAAGCGTTTTAAAAGTTTGGTGACCATTTATATAGTTTACCCTTGAAGAAAAGGAAAATTAATGGGTTACGTCAACATTTTCTAACAGAAGTTAACGGGAGGGACCAAAATGAAAGTGAAATAAAAATTGGGTGACCTAAATAAAAATTTTAAAAGTTTAGTGATTAAAATGAAAGTTCCCTAAAAATTTAGTGACCATTAGTGTACTTTATCCTAAAATAAAAAATGGTTAGTTGAGAGAAGACGGACACCGTCAATCACGTTAAGACCGTGAAACAAGGCGACAAGCGTGTGGATTGAGACAGATTTTGTTTAAGTAATGATCAACATGTTTAGTGTGATTGATTAAACAAGTTAAAACCACTATTTAATAAGAAAATTAAGAATTAGATGACTGAACATGTAATTTTTTACAAATTCTTTACCACTAAATTTTGTAACCATTTGTTGATTTTTTTTATAAATATATACATTAACGTGAAATGTCTGTAAATCTAACAACATTTCTAGTTGAATACAATGTCTAAAATATTAAGATTCTTCTCTGCTCGTAAATCAGAATATAATATACTCTTAAGTATTTTAATGTTTTGTTAGCATTTTAATTTAATATATAAAAATATAAATTTATAAATAAACTAGATCTGAGAATTTCCACCTTAAACTCGAACTTGACCCGACTTAAACTTCTTTAAAATCTGACCCGAAAACTGAAAATTCAAAAAAATCCGACCCTATCGGATCGTGTTAGGTCGGAACTCACCAAATTCGAGTTTTTTCCATCCCTAACTTAACTACCCAATATTGTAATTGAATCCAAAACCAACATTTAGGGATACAATCCAACCAATTTAAATATCTATGGTAAGATCGATACGAATCCTAAAATTAAGTGGTATTTGGAGTAGTTTACCTTTATTTATAAAAGACATAATCTCAAAAAATTCATAACATTTGACTAAATAATCATTTTGACCCTATTCTTTTTTGAAGCAATTTAACCTTCAATATTTTATTTTGGGTCAAAATGGCCCCACTGCGAATGAAAATTGTTAGTCAACTGACAGTAAACAACTAGAAATGACTTGAAAGATGACACGTCAACAAAAAATAATTTTATATTCTATATCAAATAAGTTAAAGTATTGCCCTAAATTCCTAGCAAATACATTGCTTTTAAATAAGAAAGAACCTTAAAAAGGAGAACAACTAGTCCTTGTATGCCTTATCATCAAACTGATTCAATATCCTTCAATAAGTTGGCTTTGATCTTTTCTAGCTTTGTCACAACTTCTTTCATATCAGGCCTTTCATTTGGAATCTCCACTGAACACTCTAAGGCAACTTGCAAAACTGATAATGCACACTTGTTGGCTACCAAATGTTTCCTCCCAGTAGTGCTTAGCAAATTGGTGTCTCCAACTTGGTTTAGCATAGATGGTAACGTCTCTGTCACTAAACTCCGCAAGCTCATTTCTTCGGAAAACATTTCATCTGTAGGCTTCTTTCTCATCATAGTTTCCATTGTAAGAATACCGAAGCTATACACATCGCCTTTTATAGAAACAATTCCTTCTGATCCATACTTTGTATATGAATTTATAAAAAAATATATCAATATATGATAGTTTCCATAGGCTGCATCTCCTTTATTAGAAAGAAAGGAAAACTTAAATAGTAAAATTAGAAGCATCACCTGGTGCCATATATCCAACCGTTGCAAGGGTCATGGTTTGGATCATTGAATCCTCTTCACATAAGAGTTTTGAGATTCCAAAATCACACAAATGTGCAACCATATCTTCATCTAATAGAACGTTGCTAGGCTTTAAATCGCAGTGAACCACGGGTGTCGTATGACCGTGATGGAGATGTTCAAGAGCAGATGCAACATCAATCAATATGTTCAGCCTTTGCAGGACATCCAGAAAATGATTGTTGGAATACAACCATTTAAGGCTGCCATTAGGCAAAAACTCCAGCACCAAGGCTCTGCAGTCTGGATTATTAGAGCAACTACTGATGATTTTGGTTAAATTTCGGTGCCGAATTTTGCCAAGAATTTCACATTCAACGTGGAAGCTCTTAAAGGCTCCTTTCAACTCCAACTTGAAGACTTTTACCGCAATTGTCATTCCATCTGGAAGAATCCCTTGGTATACTGAACCATAGCTTCCACTGCCAAGCAATTTGCTATCACTGAATCCATCAGTAGCTTGATAAAGCTCTGGGTGTGAAAATCGTCTCCACATTCTTAAAGGTAACAAGTCTTGTCGAGTTTCTTTCTTCATCCTACTTCGGAAGATGATGATAATTAGAGCCACCACCAAAATTGTAGAGACAATGGGCACTGCTACATATGTTACGAGCTTAGTTCTTGCCTTGGAATTTCTCTGAGGTTTAGTTTTGCAGCTCGGAACACGAAGTCGAGCTGCACCACACAATGCCCCATTCCCTTTAAATGATTCAACTGAGTAGTTTCCGAATGATCCTCCATCAGGAATTTCTCCTTGAAGTCCATTGAAAGAGACATTGAAATATTTGAGAAAACGAAGTTTCTCTAAGGACTTGGGAACCTCTCCTGATAGGCTATTTCGTGACAGATCCAAAGATTCCAAGCTCAACAAGTCACCGATTGAATCAGGAATCGAACCCGTGATTCTATTATTGGATGAGGAAAAATAAGTGAGGCCATTGAGATCCACAACCCCATTTGGAAGTTCACCGGAGAACTGATTGTTTGAAAAATCCATACTAGTAGCAACTTTCCACTTTCCAATATCAATTGGCAGAGGGCCACTGAGAGAATTGAAAGACAAGTTCAGGATCAAGACTGTTAAGCCCCGTCAAGGTTGAAGGTATTGAAGAAGAAAACGTATTGGAGCCAAGGAGTAGTTGCCTCAAAGAAACAACATTTCCCAAGCAAGTAGTATCGGTCTAGACAATCTGTTGTTGGTCAAGACCAAGAAACCCAACTTGTTTAGATGACATAACTCAGACGGGATAGGTCCTTCTAACTTATTGTCTGAAAGAGAGACTCTGCAACTCTTCTAATCCTCCAATTGTAGTAGGAATTATTCCTGTCAATTCATTTTCATCAAGCTTGATGGATATCAAGCTACTTAAGTTGCCAAATTCACTCGGGATGCTACCCCTGATGTTGCACCTAGCAGCAGAGAATTTCTGAAGAGAATTTGAGAGATTTCCTACAAAACCTGGAAGTTTACTTGGGACTAATGAGCACAAAGAATAAACTTTTTAGCTTCTTACAGTTCTTTCAAATTCGGAAGACGATCAAACATATCCTTTGGAATATGGCCAGTGAGATTATGGAACCGGTGAGCATATTACTACCGAGATCAATAATTTGCAACGAAGATATATTGAAGATAGAGGAGGGTATTGAACCTGAAAGCAGGTTTCCATTCAAGCTCAACTCCTTTAGCTTTGGCAAATAGCCTAAGGAGAATGGGATAACACCTTCGAAGTTGTTATAGTACAACTGCAGCTCCCGAAGCTCAGTTAATGATCCCAACCGTGACGGAATTTCTCCGCTGAAGCTGTTGTTACCAAAGTCCATATATTCCAGTCGTTGCAGATTCGATAATTGGACCGGTAATCTGCCGTGAAATCTATTATCTCTGATGGAAAGAAGAGAAAGGAATGATAGATTTCCTAAGTGGGGTGGGAGGGTGCCCACGAGTTCTAATCCAGAAAGGTTTAGAGCCGTGACTCTGAGGTGTTTGGATCCGCAGCTGACACCAAACCAGTTACAGACAGGGAAAGAAGCTGACCAATTGGTTGTCAAGACATTTTTAGGATGGTGGATAATATTGTCTTTCAATGCAAGAAGAGCCAACTGGTCTGTAAGAATGGCGGTTGATTTCACAGAGAAAGTAGACATAGAAAAATGGATGATGACAAAAAGAGCTGAGTTGAGGAAAATGTTGGCCATTTGATTGTGCGTGTTGAATCAATGGAAAATGCCAGAGAAAGAATACATTCTTTGTACACAATAGAACGGACCTATGCATTGCTGCGGAAGTCCATTGTTAATTGAAGGCTTAATATCTAAAATGGTCTCTCTGTTTTAGTGAAATTTTCACTTCGGTCCTTTTACTATTTTCCAGTCAGCTTGGCTCTAAACTTTCAATTCGTTATCACTTTAGCCATTTGCAATTTTCCGATGAAAAATAATGCCACGTGATCCAATCAGGCTCAGCCATATGTAATAAATGTTCTTCTTCTAGTTTTCTTTTTACCCGCTGAAAATTTGATTGGGTCACGTCATTATTTTTTAAGGGAAAACCATCCACGGGCTAAAGTAATAACAAATTAAAACTTGAGCGATCAAACTGACTAAAAAATAGTAAGAGTCGAAATGAGAATTTCACTAAAATAGAGGGTTAAAAGTAGGTATTAAACCTTAATTGAATGACCACACTACTTTATTGCTAATAGTAAGGCCATAAAAGTCAAAGTAAACCCTGAAATTTCTTAGAACATGCAATGAGGTTGAAATTTCAGTATCAAGTTTTTGACTTTGTGACAAGGAAATATTGGTGAGTCAATTTAGATACACAGACTTTGAGACAAGAAATTTGTGCTTTCTTTAATTTGAATTTTCTTCACCCCATTAATTATAAATTTTTCAAGTTGGGGGGGGATATAAACTAATGAAATACTAGTAAGTTCTGCCATAGAAATTTCTTCAGTCCATTTTCTCAACTTTGCTGGTTTTTATAAATAGCAGTGGAGAGGGACCAAATGATTAGCAATAAATATATCCAAAATGAAAGCATTATTTGCTATACTATGCATTCTCCTGGCTTCCATTCTTTTCAGCTCCGCTTTCGGCATGGACGGAGGGAGGCAGCTCCTGCAGCGTAAGTAAAACCAACAGATTAAAACTTGGGTTCTTTGTGCTCATTATGATCCAATTACATTAATGTTAATATATTTTTATATGTGAATGATTTTAGATAACAAGGGAATCATAGGGGTATAAATCTCGCAGGTCGTCCGCCTAGTCAACCTCCTGTTTTGCCCTGTCCCAGGTCCAATCCAAACTGCCGTGGGCCTCGAGGCGGACCTTGAATGTTGTGGGAAAGCAAAGTTATAGGATCCATTGGCCAAACTGCAATGGGAATATATATGGAATTTCTGAAGATCCCCTAAGATATGTGTTGTTTGTGTTTCCAAGGCTACTTTGTTTGTTAGATTTAGTGTCATACTTCAATCGCACAGCGAAAAAATCAATTGTAACATGCATACATACTCTGTATATGAATACTGAAACTATACACATCGCCTTTTATAGAAACAATTCCTTCTGATCTATACTCTGTATATGAATTTATAAAAAATATATATATATATATCCAAACGTTGCAAGGGTCATGATTTGGATCATTGAATCTTCTTCACACAAGAGTTTTGCGATTCCGAAATCACTCAAATGCGCATCCATATCTTCATCTAATAGAACATTGCTAGGCTTGAAATCACAATGAACTATGGGTGTTGTATGACCATGATGGAGTTATTCCAGAGCAGATGCAACATCAATCAGTATGTTCAGCCGTTGCAGGATATCTAGAAAATGATTGTTGGAATACAACCATTCATCAAGGCTCCCACTAGGCATAAACTCCAGCACCAAGGCTCTGAAATATTGATTATTAGAGCAGCTACTAATGATTTTGGTTAAATTCCGGTGACGAGTGTTGTGAAGAACTTCAAATTCAACATCAAAGCTCTTAAAGGCTCCTTTTAACTCTAACTTGAAGACTTTTACAGCAAATGCCATTCCATCTGGGAGAATCCCTTGATATACTGAACCATAGCTTCCGCTACCAAGCAATCTGCTATCATTGAATCCATCAATAGCTTCATGAAGCTCTTGGTGCGTAAATCGTCTCCACATTCCTAATGGTAACAAGTCTTCTTGAGTTTCTTTCTTCATCCTACTTCGGAAGATGATGATAATTAAAGCCACTACCAAAATTGTAGAAACAACGGGCACAGCTACATATGTTATGAGCATAGTTCTTTCCTTGGAATTTCTAAGAGATTTAGTTTTACAGCTTGAAACATGAAGTCGAGCTGCACCACACAATGCCCCATTCCCTTTAAATGATTCAATTGAGTAGTTTCCGAATGAACCTCCATCAGGAATTTCTCCTTGAAGTCCATTGAAAGAGACATTGAAATATTTGAGAAAACGAAGTTTCTCTAAGGACTTAGGAATCTCTCCTGATAGAATATTTCTTGAAAAATCCAAGGATTCCAAGCTCAACAAGGTACCAAATGAATCAGGAATATAACCTGTGATTCTATTATTGGATAGCGAAAAATAAGTGAGGCCATTGAGATCAACAACCCCATTTGGAAGTTCACCGGAGAACTGATTGTTTGAAAAGTCCATACTAGTAGCAACTTTCCACTTTCCAATATCAATTGGCAGATGGCCACTGAGAGAATTTGAAGACAAGTTCAGGATCAAGAGACTGTTAAGCCCTGCCAAGGTTGAGGGTATTGAATAAGAAAACGTATTGGAGCCAAGGAGTAGTTGCCTCAAAGAAACAACACTACCTAAGAGAGTAGGTATCGGTCCAGACAATTTGTTGTTCGTCAAGACCAAGAAACTCAACTTGTTTAGATGACATAACTCAGTCGGGATCGGTCCTTCTAACTTATTGTCTGAAAGAGAAAGACTCTGCAAGTCTTTTTAATCCTCCAATTGTAGTAGGAATCAATCCTGTCAATTCATTTTCATCAAGCTTTATGGATATCAAGCTACTTAAGTTGCCAAATTCACTCGGAATGCTACCCCTTATGTTGCACCTAGCAGCAGAGAATCTCCGAAGAGAATTGGAGAGATTTCCTACCAAACTTGGAAGTTCACCTGGGACTAATGGGTTGCGGCCGAAATCCATGTCTTCCAAACCTCTACAGTTTGTCAAAGAAGAGAAAAATCCCATTCCTAAAGAAGTTAAATTATTAACTTCTAGGTTAAGTTTCTTTAAATTCCTTAGATTGCCAAGAGTGTTAGGAATGGAACCTGAAAAGAAATTATGTGACATGTCGAGAGAATAAGCTGAGAGGCATTGGAAGTAGACATTGGAATTGGACCAACGAGTTGATTCGTTCCAAGATATAATTCCTGCAGGTTTGGAAGCCAAAGCCCCATGTTTGATGGAAGACGGCCAGATAGCTGATTTAACAGTAAAGAAATGACAGTCATAGTTGATGTATTGAATATTGCAGGAGGAACTGGTCCAACAAGATTGTTAACTCCCAAACTCAAGTATTCCAGATTCTTTAGGTTGCCAATCTGTTGTGGGATTGTACCCGCCATTAACCTAATTTATTATTAAAAAAATGGTCAATTTGTGTAAAAGAATTTCAAATTAAGGAAAATAAATTGAAAGCAAATTAGTTCTCTGTTATTCATTTACCTGTGAAGTTGTTAGGGGAACAATCAAACTCCCTAAGAAGAGTTAGATTCACAATCTGTTCTGGGATTTCACCTGCAATGATAAAATTCAAAATCAATGGAAATGGAGTGTGGCAAGCTACCGAGAATGGTACAACCGAAATGGCTACATAATACATTCTTTATACGCAATAGAATGGACCCATGCATTGCTGCGGAAGTCCAGTATTAACGGAAGGCTTAATATCTAAAACGGTCTCTCTGTTTTAGTGAAAATTTCTCTTCGGTCCTTTTACTATTTTCCAATCAGCTTGATCTGTAAACTTTCAATTCGTTATCACTTTGATATTATATATTTTTATATGTGAATGAATTTAAATAACATGGGAATCATAGGGCTATAATTCTTGCAGATGGTCCGCCGAGTGAAGCCAGTGAACCTCCTGTTTTGCGCTGTCCCAGGACCAATATTCCAGGCTGCCATCCGCCTCGACCTTGAATGTCGTGGGCAAGCAAGGCTATAGGATCCATTGGCCAAACTGCAATGGGAATATATATATATATATATATATGTATATGCAAATTCTGAAGATATGTATTGTTTGTGTTTTCAACTTTCAAGGCAACCTTGTTTGTTGCATTCAGTGTTATACTTCAATCGCACAAGGAAAAGTTCTAAACATTCATTATAATATGTATTTGAAGACCTTTCTTTTTTCTGTACATAGTTGATATCTATTTGGATACTGAAGTTGAAACCTGTGAGGTTTTTAACTTAATAAATGAACACAAACGAACGTTATACGAACGCTTTGTTTATTTATACTTCTTATGAAAAGTATTGAGGTTTAGGGTTTAAAATTAAGATTTAAGGTTATGGTTTAGAGAATTGGAAATGGATACAAAATGACTTGAAAATAATTTAGACGTCTAATTTGAGAAATTATTGAATCATAGAGTTCGAGAATTTTAAATATAAAAATCTTGAATATAAAATCATTTCAAACGAAGGAGTTCAATTACATAATTTCTTGAGGATAATCCCAGTGAAAAAGGAAACGTTGTTCTCTTTAGTATACTCGAGTTCGAACAACTTTGTATACAATATGTGTAAGATTTTTATTAAAGGTTAAAAACAAAACATATATTACTATAGGACCACGTTAAGAATGCTACAAAATTAAATAACCTTAAACTAAACTAGTTGTTATTTTTCTTGATTTTCAGACTATATTATTTCTTGATTTTTGAATGTTTTGATAAATTTATATGTTTGGAAGGAATGGTAATTTTATATGTTTTATATTTAATACTTTAATTTTGTTAATGTGTAGGAATGATAAATCGAAAAATTTATATATATTTTTATAATCACTAGTATTCAATTTATTAGTCGACTAATGCATGTTGAATATTTATATTAGAAATTTAAAATGTAATTTTGGATAGTTTTATTGTTTAAAATAGATGTTTATGCTGTTATTGTTGTAATTTTATGTTTATTATTTTTTCTATTATTTTTTTACTTTGTCCAATTTTTTATTTGAAATGTTTGAAAAAAATTAATAAGCGCGTAAAGGGTTTTGATCCCATGGCAATATAATTTTTTTGAACAATTTCTACTTAGGGCGAGGGGAAGAAGAATTTTGCTCATACTGAGTTTTGAACCCATAAGCTAAGGAAAGGGGAGGGTGTCAACTTGAGAGCTTTAACCACATGCTCTAGAATTTGTTGACTCATTACAACATAACCACATGCTATTAAGTGCATGTCGTGTATTTTTATTATTAATTAATAATTAAATCGGATTCCAAACGATTGAATCGATCATATCGGAAACTGAGTTTTAATTTTTAATTAATAATTAAGTGTATGTCTGGTTGGAAATTTAAGATAATAATTTGATAGATGTTATGAATATTTATCTATATGGATGTCTATCATGATAAGAACTTTATCAAGGAGTTTTGATTTACTTTATCATTAGGAATATTATCTTCATTAATTAGAGTCCAAATATATTATGTACTTTTTATGCCTATAAATATATGATTTGATGAAGGCGCTGTACATACTTCAATATTCAGAATAATACAAATCTCCCTCTTTCTCTCATCTCTTTGTTCTTTATTCTTGTTATCGTTCTTCTTTATTTTATTTACAACACGTTCTAATCAACTGAGGTGTTTGTTGTCGAATCCTAAAAGTGTTACAGAAAGAATTTGATTCTAGCATGAATCAAAGATAAGTTCTTCTCCCTAAATTATATTTTAATTATTGATTATTTTTTTTCTTTTGATCTTAAACTTGATTTTTATTTTTTTGGTAAAAGATAAACTTTCACAAAATTAAATTTTCAACCATGTTATTTTATATATATAGTGCATTCTATTTTATCTATAATTTTTCTTCATGAAATTTGCAGTTTAAAAACATTATTGAAAAGCTGAAAAAAGGAGCAGAGATTGAACATGTGCTAGCAGTTTAATCCGAGCAACTTGATTACTTATCTTTTGAGAAATCTCTTATTGCTCGTTGCAAACAAAAGACTGTTTTGAATGAACATTATATTTAGAGCCGTGTGGTAAGTTTCTTCTTTAACTCTAGTTTCAATTACGAATCACTCCGCGATGGTTATGCTTTTATTTGGATTTTTTTGACATTTTGTTCTTATTCTTTTTTATTTAACGCCTAAAGCATATTCTTTAATTAGTTAATATGTTATATAGTTTAATCCAAGTATATTGGCTGGACATCCCGTTTTGCGAGGCTATTGGTCTCAAAGGAGGTTTTTAAAGGACCTTGTGAACTGGTTTAACAATGCCGCGTACGAGGATTAAATCTTATTTGCTCAAAAGCAATAATTTTTATGCGTCGAAAAACTCGACTATAGACTTCTCTCAAGTCCAGGTTACAAAAAAAAATCATCTTTATCTAAGAATTTTTGTGGGAGGCATTCCCTGAAGCGAATGCAAGCATGATGTTTATTTCATGAGATTATTGGATTTGTTTTATTCCCTGAAGTGAATGAAAACATGATAAATTTAAGATATAATTCTCTGATTAGATCTGTATTATTTCGTGAAGAGAATACAATCATATTAAATTTAAAACATAATTATTCTGTGGATTTGTTTTATTCCATGAAGTGAATGCAAACAATATTTTATTACATTTATTCGCGAGTTTATAATTTTATTTGTTACTTCAAAAGAACCATATAATATTAAATTTACTATATTCCATTCCCTGAAGTGAATGCAAGCATGGTGTTTATTCCATGAGATTATTTGATAAGTTCCATGCCCTAAAGTGAATGCAAACATGATAATTCATTATATTGTTAGTGGATAAAATTCAGTTATGTGAATGTTTCAAATTAAATTGAAATTTTGTGGTCGGAGTATCACTTATGAGGATATGTTAGAAAAAAAGTACTTCACTTTTCATGCAAACAATGTTGTCCTGCAGACAAAATATCGTGAAAAATATTTTAGAAAGCCCACTGGCTCCACTCTATTCCCTGAAGTGAATATAATATTATGTAACGGAAGAATAAAAGCCACAATATTAATTATGAGTATGGTCGATGCCATTGGAATAGACTTGATAATCATTTTAAGAATGTTTATACCCACAAGAAGTAGGGCTATAAGAATGCCAAGAGTGATAAAGATCATTCTAAGAAAGTGAAATCCTTTTATTACCAATGCGATGCTATAAACCATTGGGCTCGTACTTGTCGTACGTTGAAACATCAACAATCACTAAATGATAAAGAAAAGAAAATAGAAGCAAAATTTGTTTGCGAAAATGATGAAGATGATAATGGTCCAACTCATTTGGACGTTGTTGATTTGCTTATAACCCTTGAAGGGAATAAATCATCTTATAGTTATTCTCATAATCTTAAAGAGAATTATTTTTTTCTTCTTAATTTACTTTGCTTTATGTTTATTTACTTTACGCATTACTTAGGTACGCTTCATATATATATATATTATGACATTTATTTATTTTGTTTAACATGATTACTTATCAAATACAATTTATGGTGACGATTTATACTTAGCAGAAGCATAAGATATATTTTCTCATTTGAATGCAATGGAAAAATATGAGTACTATATCTCAAAGTACTGAAAATATTGGTGCTCTAGAAGAGCAATAAGTGTTTGAGAGAAAACACATTATGAAAAGTGCAGAATTGCAAATATTGTAATAATTACCGCTAATGGTAATAATATCGCCACCACTAGAAGTTGAAATTTTAAGAAAGCAATGTGAGTTCGCAAAATAATCATTCGTGAATTATAGATAACATATGTTATCATTTGGCATATGAAACAAGCCAATGTGAATATAAGTTCTGGTAGCTAAAAAGTCAGTTGAAAGCTCTAGAAGAGCTATATATTGCTACAAAAAGAATAATCTTCATTGAAAGCTCTGGAAGAGCTAAATCTATTCTTATTCAAAGGAACAATTTTTAGTGGACAATGTATTATCAAGTTTCAAAGAAAACTTCTATTTCAAAATTTGTATCACGCATGTACAAGTGAGATTGAATCACATGCTATAGTAAACCAGAAATTTACAAATTCAAAGATATATAAACACATATATAGTTGGCATGATCGGTTAGACCATTCTGATCAATAATAATGCAAAAATTATTGAGATTTATATGCACATTTATTAAAAGAACCTGAAGTTCTTATGGTGCTTGTTCTCAAAGGAATTGATTAAATTTCACTTATTAAAATAACACAAAGTTCTTGTTTTGCTTGTTCTCAAAGAAAATAATTAAGATCCCACTTATCAAAAGAACTTGAAGTTCTTGTACTAAAGTTGAGACTGCATGTCTTGCATATCTGAATGAAATATGGGCCCATATATCCACAAATATGAAAATTTTATATGATTTTAGTAGATGCATCTACATATGTATTATCAACTTACAACCAGAAGTTTGTGAGATTAATTGAAAAAGATTCAAATTATGCAATTAAGACTATTCGTCTTGCAAAAGCTAGTGGGTTTATATTTTAGGCTATATCAGTTGAAATAATTGTTACAAAGCCTATTGATTATGAACAAAACAATTTAGCAAAAATTTTGATTGGATGCCTCCTCTTTAATAGCTAAACTATGAGAACAAACCATTTATTATCTACATGGTATTTCACATATAACAACACTTATACGCATCAAGCTAACGAGTTGTAATAAACTCCCCATTATGATTGGTATTTGGTCAGAAGCCATACGTTTACCATTTTAGAATTTTTGAAATGTGCGATATATAATTTAATTGCTCCACCACAACGCACAAAATGGGCAAATAAAAAGGGTTGAGAATATATATTGAGTATGAGCCTCTTTTTATGTTTAAATTCTTAAACATTAATTGGAGAATCATTTATGACATACTTTTTCTCAACATCAGGGGAGATAATAATTAGCTGGATAAAAGAAAATGAATTATCATTATCTAGATCCTTGTATATGAATCAAAAGTTCATAAGATAATTCATGTTATTACATGTCAACTGCCAAACATATTTACTGATCTAATGAGAGTAATTAAGTCTCATATACCAGCTAAAATGCTCTAAATTTGAGCGAATGAATGTAAATCATGTATGAAACATGATAGTTAAAATTGGTTCCAATGATCAAAATTCTCGTAAATAGAAAATAGAATAAGATGGTCATATATTGGAGGCGTGTGTTTTTTTGAAAAGACCCAAGACATAACTATTAATAAAACTCTAGAAGAGTTTCAGGTACCTAAAACAAAAATTGAAAAGAGATATCGACAAGTTTTGTCAATACGAGAAACAAATGGAACTGAAATATAAAAGTTGTCGACAACGATTTTCCAAACAATATTTCTATAGAAGTAAAGAAACAAAATGAGGATCATGTATAAAAGTCTATCAGAAGTATAGATATTGAATTGGACAATGTAGAAAGAAGCTTTGAACTTCCAAAAGAGAAGTTCTTGGACTAGTAGTCCAAACACCTAAAGGTGTAATGCAAGTGAGGCACAAATAAGTAATCGTAAATATGACTTGAATTATGATTTATGAGTAATTATAATTATTTCATGCAGTATGAAATTACATTGGCAGTTATGAAATATTTTATATGTGCCTAATTATTTTGTGGATCCCTGTATAAAGTTATCCTTGAAGGATTTAAAATGCTAGAAGCATTTGGAAGTTTCTAAGGAAATTTATTTAGATATGTCCCCTTAAATATTTATATTTTGGCACATTTGGTATAATCTCCTTAATGGGGAAATACTATAAGAATGATCATATTTCCTTATGCATTTTATAAAGGAGTTTGGATCAAGATTCATTATGATAATTAAATATCATTAGAACTCTTAAAGAGCTTCAAATTGGAAACTCATTAATAGCTTTTCAAAGCATTTGATTATTTAACGAAAGTATTTGAGAAAAAGAATCTTGAGATCAAGTTTTGTCTCGACATGAAGATCGAGCATTTAAATATGTCTTATTGTCTATGAATGAACATAAATTGAAAGAATCTTAAAGAAGATTCAATATGGATAAAGCATATCTATTGAGTATCCTTGTGATTGCAAGATTATTTGGTGAGAATAAATTTATCTTCGAAAGAAAGATAAATAAATCATTGGTTTGGAAGCATCATATATTAGTTGGTCAAGAAATACCATCTAAATGCTACAAAGATCATAACTTTAAATCTTCAAACATTAGTCGATGTCTCCTCAAACCTTGTAGAAATAATTGTTATGCACGAGGTAAGCCAAGAAACACATTTTGGCTAAGAACATGGACCCAACATATGCATAAGGTATGTGATTTACTTTCACACGATAAGATGCAAGCTATCTTGTGAGGGGATAATGCAAAATTTATATCTTAATCGAAAGATGGATATACCAAAATATGACAAAACGAAACATATTTCTCCAAAGTTTTGTCCCTCGTGATCTTTAAGAAGAATAGTATTCGACGAATCCTTTCATGCAATAATTTGGAAGATTTCATTAATGTATAGTATACTTCAACATTTGAAGACTGTATTCAAGATTAAATTATGAAGGTTCAATGATCTTATGTGATATTTTCATGAGGGGGAGTAAATACGCGTTGCACTCTTTTTCCCTTAACCGAGGTTTTGTCCTAATGGGTTTTCCTGATAAGGTTTTTAATGAGGCAACATGTTATGCGTATCAAAGATGTGTGTACTCTTTTTCCTTCATTTTTTCCCACTGGGTTTTTATCTTAATAATGTTTTAACGAGGCACATTATCTTCATAGACATCCAAGGGGAGTGTTATGAATATTTATCTATATGAATGTCTATTATGATAAGAACTTTATCAAGGAGATTTGATTTACTTTATCATTAGGATTATTATCTTCATTAATTAGAGTCCAAATATATTATGTACTCTTTATGCCTATAAATAGATGATTTGATGAATGTGTTGTACATACTTCAATATTCAGAATAATACAAATCTCCCTCTTTCTCTCACCTCTTTGCTCTTTATTCTTGTTATCGTTCTTCTTTATTTTATTTACAACAATAGAATATTATTTTAGAGTTGGTTGACATTAAATTTTTTAAAAAATAAAATGACTATATATTTTGAATAGAGGCCGCTAGTCTTATTAAGAAGAGAAAATATTCAAAATTACAATAAGAGTTTACAACTATTATCCTAAACTAAATACATAATTTGGATATTCCTATAACATTGACAATAATCACTTTAGATCATACAAAAACTATGCATGAACAAGGTTAAAATCCCAATAAAAAAACTTGAACGTAAAACAGGATGACAATATATATTTGATTAGTCTACGAGGATACCTACAAGTGCTTGTTGATAAATTCTTCTTGCTCTCTTGGACCGTCTCTTGGTCTTTTACCGCGGTGACGTTGCACCATTGTTAAAGGTCGAGGGATTGGTGAGTCAATTTAGATACATAGACTTTGATTTACTTTGTTACGGACATATATTACTATTTTTTAGAAAGACGTGTTAAGAATTTAATCAGAAATTTATGCTTTCTTTAATTTAATTTTTCCAAGTGAGAGAATATAAACTAAAGAAACAGTACTTGGGTCTGCCATGGAAATTTCTCCAATTCTTCCTTTGTCAACTTTTCTGGTTCTTATAGATTTGAATAAGGTAAATGTAGGCCCCCAGAAAAAGCTGGAAATATTGGGCTACAAATAGCAGTGGAGAGGGAGGGGATGGTTAACCCAAACAACAAAGTGATTAGAAATAAATAAATCCAAAATGAAAGGGGCATTATTTGTAATACTATGCATTCTCCTGGCTTCCACTCTTTTCATCTCCACTTTCAGCATGACTCGAGGAAGGCAGCTCGTGAGTAGTAAGTAAAATCAAAAGATTGAAACTGGTATAGTAATTATTTTTTTAAGAAAAAATTTTAATACACAGGTTATACAAATTTTAGTTTATACAAGTTTTTTAGTTTTAGGGGTTATGGATTTAGTTTAAGGCTTAGAGTTTAGGGGTTTGAGTTGTAGGGTTTATAATTTAAGGTTAATGTTTAGAATTTAGGATTTAGTTTTTTAGGGTTTAGGTTTAATTTTAATTTGTAATATAAATAAGCATACTTGTGTAAAATTTATTTTGCACAGCTTGTGTATCAAATTTAAACTTTTTTTTAAACTATAATGTATATATTAGCATAGTCCGATTATAGTAAAATGACTTCTTAACGCACATGGAAAAGATCTTGGGTGCTTTGTGTTCATTATGATCCAATTACATTGATATTATGGTCATGTTCGCTAATTAGCGGATAACTGATAGTTGAGAGTGGATTACGATAGCTGATAGCTGGTAGTGAATTGCATTAGCTAATTTGAATGGCTGATTGCATTAACTGATTGTATAAAAGTGTATGGTAAAATTAACTTATAGCTATTTACTTATTTGAACAAGTAACATGATATATAAGTACGCGATTATATTTGATACTTATTTGAGTAATTTATTAGTTATCAATATTTAGTATCTATAACGTCTTATATTGTGAAAATAATTTATTTCTTTTAATATAACATTACTAAGCATCTTTTATTTATATATTAATTTTTTGTTTATAAAATAATATTTTTAATATAGTTTATTACTTATTCAAATTATATGTATATGTTAATTTATTATTTATATAATTTTATTAAAAATTAAATTTAGATGTATATATTAATTTATATGCTAATTTCTTATTTATGAAATTATCTTTTTAATTTTATTAGTTATTTAAATTTAGGTTATTTGGATATCTCTCTTTGTAATTATAAGGATAAAAGAATTTTTACAATTTTTATATTCAACGCTCTAACCCAAAAAAATCCTCTTAGGAACTTTTTTAAATTTAGAGGACTCATTCAAATCCGTTGTTTGTCAAACAACTAAATTAGTGAATTTTACTGGTCAAACCTCTAAAATTGGTTTAATCCCCTAATTTCTACTCAAACTTTATTCACCAAATAAAGCTTATATATTTATATATATGAATGATTTTAATTATACTATATCACATGGGAATTATAGGGCTATAAATTTTGCAGATGATCCACCTAGACAACCTCCTCCTTTGCTCTGTCCCAGGACCAACCCAAACTGCCATCCGCCTGGACCTTGAATGTTGTGGGAAAGCAAAGCTATAGGATCAATGGGCGAAACTGTATGCAAATTCTGAAGATCCCCTAAGCTAAGACATGTATTGTTTGTGTATCCTAAGGCTAAGCAAACCTCCTCCTTTTTAGTTCACTTTCAGTACTGTCCCTTCCATTACCTTCCGTTAGAAGCAGCTGACGTGACACGCTAGATTTTATTTTTTTGAATAAAATAATAGGTAAACTACACCATTCATCACTCAACTTTCTTCTCACTTTTACTTTGGTCACTAGAGTTTAAAAATTCTCAATTTAATAACTCAACTTTCGAATTGTTCATGTTTTGATCACTCTCGAATGATTAAAGTAAGAGAGATGTAATAGTTTGGTGACTAATGGTGTAGTTTACTCTTTTTAAAATATATATGATTTTCTATCTAAAACGTTTCTGTTTACTCATATCGTGTGGGCGTGATGAAATTTAAATATATGTTAAAGTCATACGTTTATTAATTACAATTTGATTAGAACATTATGCTAGTATTTGAATTTTTCTTCACTCCATTAATTCAAAATTTTCCAAGTGAGAGAATATAATTTAAAGAGACCGCTGCTATACTTGGTTTTTCTCTTCTTGTAGAAAAATGGGTCCTGCATTCATTGTCTGCCATGGAAATTTCTTCACTCCTCCCTTTATCAACTGAGTTGTGAACCGTCCAATATTTGGTATCAATTGTCTTTGAAATATTGGCCTATAAATAGCAGTCGAGAGGGAGGTGATACTAAACCCGAACGACAAATATTATCCAAGATGGAATCTTTATTTGTGATTTTTTTCCGGCAAAATTAAGATTTTATTAATAAACGGTTCAAAATAAAAAGATTTTATTAATAAAAGAAAAGGGACACAAAAATGGGATACAACTTAAGAAACCACTAGGCTATGATACACATTGAGCAAACTAATCATCAAAGTGTGGATATATAAGTTGTATTTATAATTTGACGAGGAACAAAATTATATGATTAAAAATTGATTTAATAATAAGTTATATAAATAGATGTAGTGATGACCAAGAAATATGTTAACTAGTATTTCTCTAAGAGAATTTTGCGGCAGGAGAAAATACATCTTATTAGAAGATAATACCAAAGATTCAAGTTTTTAATATCAAGATTCAAGATTATTTTCAATTTACATATAGGCCTTTGGGTATTTAGAAAATTTCAAAAATTTCCAATTTTTATAAAACACTCCTAAATCCCTAAAATTTCTCAAATCTAAATTCTAAACCGTTACCACTTTTGCTGCCGATCTTCGCTCTTGAGCACACCTCTTTAGTCACCGGACTTAGCCTGTCATTTCCCTCAACACGGCATCGTCGAAAAAGACGAACGGTGTGCTAGCCGAATGTCGAACTTCAAACGTGAAATCGACGTTCGCTTGGCATGCCGTTCACCGTTTCAAAAGACGTTGTATTGGGGGAAATGGCCGGCTAGGTCCGGGACCAAAGGCATGTGCTCAGGGGTGACGATCGGCGGCAGAAGCGGCAACTATTTGGGAGTTTGGATTTGAGAAATTTTAGGGATTTGGGGACTATTTTATAAAAATTGGAGAATTTGTGGGACTTTCTGAAATATTATTTTTTTAGAAAATTTGTTTTAAATTTTTAATTTTGAAAATAAAGATTCCACGTGTCATGTTTTAATTGGTTAACAAAATTTTTTAATGGTAGTTAAATATCATACACCTAGAATTGTAACGGCGTAAACTTTAGGTATCTATTTTTAGCAAAAAATACTTCAAACACTTAAAATTCAAAAAATATATACATTGAACGCTTATTTTTTGTTTAAGGCATTTTAGAATGTTAAGTTTCGTTGCTCTTTGTTAATGCGCTAACTCAGAAGGTGGAGGGACAGCGGGGCTGGGGTCGTTGTGGCCACTGTGCTAACTCAGGAAGTGAGGCTTCACGTTGGATTCATAACCTTCTTTAATTTTTTTAAAAGTAAAGTTAAAATTATGTTAAAGGATCAAATTGAAGTTTTAGTTATAGTTTAGGGACTAAATTGAATATTAATTTTTTGTTAAAGATTTTTTTTTTAAAAATAGCAATATGCATACATCTTGTAAAATAAAGCGGGTAAAAATGAAAATAAAAACCAAAAAATAAAGAGCTGTTTTACCTTGGTTCATTACGCGTGGTTCTCACAAGTGGATTGCACCAGGGGGGTGTTAGCTGACTTGGCAGAAAGAAATAATGAGGTCTCTGTTAAACTCAGAAGGGTCAAAAAAGCTTTGAAAGAATGGAATTCAGAGACTTAATAAGAAGATCCAGGAGCTGGAAAAAAGGATAAATGAAATTGAGGACCGAGGTAATGTTGGGGATTTAGACGGAGAGTTGCAGGAAGAATTAAAACAATGTCAATGCCAGATGTGGGATTTTCTTAAAGCTCAGGAAGACTTACGGCGTGAAAAGGCGAGAATTAAGTGGCTAAAGCTTGGAGATGCTAATTCCTCGTTCTTTCATCGAACTGTCAAAATCCGGAGTAAAAGAACTATTCAAGGAGTAAATATTGGGGAAGAAAGTGTAAGGGATCCTAAGAAGTTAAAACAGAAGGTTTACAATTTCTTTCTTAACCATTTCAAAAGCAAATCTCGTGAATGGAATGCTGTTTTCGATTTGGGTTTCAAGCAACTGAAGAATGAGGACAAGACGGGACTGGAGGTACCTATGCTATTCTTTAAAAAATGTTGGGAACTGCTGAAAGGAGACATATGGAGTAATAGACAACTTAATAAGCCAAACCCAATGTGCTTTCTTAAAGGGGAGGCAAATCTTTGATGGAGTCCTGATTGCCAATGAAATCACACACTCGATGCAACAAGAGCAGAATGCGCAAGGAGGTGTGGTACTGAAACTCGACTTTGCTAAGGCATATGACTGCGTGAGATGGAATTTCCTTGATATGCTGCAACAAAATAATGGGATTTGGCAGCAAATGGAGAGGATGGGTGTGGGAATGCATCTCTACTGCCAGGGTTTCGGTTTTACTAAATGGCTCACCAACTAAAGAATTCAACATGATGAAGGGGCTGCGCCAAGGGGACCCCCTTTCCCCTTTTCTATTTATTATGGTGATGGTGACTGAAGCACTCCACTTGTTATTGGACAAAGCAGTGGAAGAAGGTTCGATCATAGGAATTCAAAATGTGATGCCGGACAAGATGTTAACCCCCCTTCAATTTGCTGATGATATGATTGTATTTCTAAGAGCTGAGGTGTCTATTTTATCCAATGTTAAAAGGTTATTGACGTGCTTCTAAGTGAGTTCAGGTCTGGTTGGAATTGGAATTGAAGAAGGCTTGTTAACTGAATTTGCCCGGTTATGTGGTTGCGACTTGGAATCCAGTAGTGGATTGGTTTCGGTCAAAGCTTGCAGGATGGAAAAGCAACTCGTTGTCTTTCTCTGGTAGAGTCGTTTTAATCAATTCGGTTCTTTCTGCCTTGCCATTATACTACATGTCATTATTTGAGATACCGGAATATGTTCTTCAGAAGAAAGAAAAAATTAGGAGAAGGTTTTTATGGAGTTATGATGGTAATTCAAACAAGATGGCGAGAGTTAACTGGGGATGTGTATGCTTACCAAGGAAAAAAAGGAGGGGCTGGAGCGGGGTCTTAAATCGCGGTCGCGATTGCGGCATTATATTGCGGTTTCGGACAAAAGCGGCTAAATTGCGGCAATCTCGGACCGTTTTTTACCCCAATCGTGGTTTCGGAAGGCGGCGCAACCGCTATATCGCGGTTGCGGTCCGCTTTTTAAATCCCTGGTCTGGAGTAATCAACCTCAGGGCAAAAAACAAGTCACTCCTTGCCAAATGGGGATGGCGGTTCGCAAACGAGAATGAAGCACTATGGCGAAAGATTAATCGACACAAGTACGGAACAGGAGATACTGACTGGCAAGTTAATTTAAGTTACTCAAGAAATATTTCAAAAGTCTGGAAAGGGATTTTAAAAAACTGGTCCTGCGAGAATGTTAGTAGATGGATGAAAAATTCTGGCAAGTAGGTGACGGGTGCTCAACATTTTTTTGGGAGGACTGTTATTGCGGGAATCTTCCACTTTGTACTAAATTCCCTCGACTGTATAGGCTTGCAGCATTTAAACATAAGCAAATTGCAGCTGTATTGGGAGAATGGGGGTACAGGATTTTCAATGGGAGAATTTTTTTTACTAGGAAGTTGCTGGACCGGGAAGTTTTGGACTTGGAGGAGCTAAAGAGGGAACCGGGGATTCCAAATCGCATAATCTGGATACACGACCAAGCTGGATCTTTCTCAGGGAAGAAACTAACAGATATGCTTATTGATCATGGCCTTTTGGAACCATAGTTCGATTTCAGCGCGATCTGGAAACTCAAAGTACCCTCAAAGGTGAAAAACTTTATATGGATGTTGAAGATTGGTAAAATCCCAACGATGGCATTTCTTGTGGAAAGTGGGGTGAAAATCGAGCAAAATAAGGTGGCATGTCCATGGTGTGGGACTGCAGAAGAGGAGGTAAAATCCCAAAACAAACACATGTACTTGACATATCATCGGTGGCAAAGATGTCCTCTCTGGCCTGAATGGCAGACTGCCTAGCAATAGCTCGATCGTCAACTCTGACAATTGATCTCACATGACCTCTACTTTGATACCCCGACAATGCTCTAACACCGCCTCTCGTAGAACCCTGACCATGCCAGAAAGAAATCAACCTCTAAGACTAAACTGGTGTACCAACATCCATAACTGGACAATCTTTCACCATAAGACCTGATGCCTGACACCTATAACAAATCCTCCAAGTAAGAAGCATAGCTCAAAGTGATGTCGACCACAATACTCACGAACCGGTAGAAGAGACACTTCAGCCAAACCATCAATTCTCTCTATTGGAGTAGAATTCGAGAAGCCCCCACGAACCTTCAATCTAGATCTCCAACCAACCCCCGGTAGCCGATCTAAAACAACTCTCTTTGATTCTCCTCAAAGCACAAAATCCCTTAACAGAGTCTTAGAAGAACTCATGACGTCTTGGGTCCACACAACACAACTTCAAAGGTTCTCAACTGACTCAGTGTTGTGTTGGGCCTTGAAGTCGCTCGAGTACCCTCGTACTATTGGCTAACTCTAAAAATATCCAAATAGACCCACTGTCACACATATCTGTAGGTCATCCTTCAGTTCAAGTCTTAAACCTCTTACACCTTAACTCGTCGGTGACAACAACTCTGGTGCATAACGGCTCAACCGTAAAAAATCTTGTTCATACTCAAATACCATCTTGTCACCCTGAACTAGGTGCAAGAACTGATTCCTCATTTTGCCCAAGCGAGCCTCATTGGTGTACTTCTCCTTTGAGCTCATCAAAGAAAATATCCCATGTCAGGAGTGCAGTCTGCAGTCCAAACTCAACGGTCTTTCACTACTCGTATGTATTGCTTTTAAGAAGGGAGACAATGTAATCGAGATCACTTCAAGACCGCTTCACATCTACCTCAAAACCCTCTAAATGCCTTTCAACCACTGATCCGCTTGATCGAGTTATCCCTTCCCGACCCTTTCAAAATCCTTAGTCCGTATTAACAATGCCTCTCTTATTGAGAAACATGGCTCTCTTCTCGACTCTCCTGGTTGTGTACTGGGCTATCCAACCAAACTAGTCTGAATCATTCTCATAACCGAGGGTTCAGTTCCCTCCGAACCTCGAAGCTTCCAACACAACACTTGACACCTCAAGCTAGCTCGTCCAAACAAACTACCAATGGTCAATATCAGAACAATTTCTTAAAAGGCAACTCAGCTGAGTCTGCCAAACACACATCCTCAACTTCACTCGAGTATTGTCTTGCACAAATTTCAATGATGTCCTTCTAGCCACTATTATAATTGATTTGTAACTAGTGCATATTGCTCGAAATATCAAAACATTCGACTTATAAAGGGTGTACTTAGAATCTCACAACCATCAAGTACCTAGCAACCTTAAGCGGAAACACACATCCGCCAGCTAAACAACACCCCTACCATCAGGGATTCCTTACTACCAATCGAGGAACCCTCGGTTGACTCTCCATAATTGGTCTATCGAAATAGGTCCTCCTAATCCGTATTATAAGGGTTATCCACTAACACGTGGAGTCTTGCCACTGGAGATTCTCACTATGACCCTAAGGCTTCAAGATAGCTTATGGCACACAACCATGATTATTACTCAATGATGAAAGGAAGGCACACTCTCAACTCTTATTTCCTTTCCCGATCTAAAGCTTAACGTCTGAGACAACCTCATTCTCAGAATCATCCTCTAAGAACTAGCCATCGTCTCAGCCCTCACGATCGCGATTGTAACCATCTCAACATCATAACCAGCGGCGCACATGAGCACAAGGCACACAATCCGGGTTCCATCCTTGAGCACCTATCCACGACTCCTAACCACACTGAGGTTTTTCTAGAACTGACTAAACCTAGGCTCTGATACCACTAAATGTAACACCCTCGACCCGGATGTTACATTTGTGCCTCAAGACTGAAACTCAACCATAAAATTTGACCAATCCATGAACAATTTCCAAAACCCATTTGATTTCGATCCAAAACAATGGCATAATTAATACTTGAAACATATACAATGGAGCTCCTTTTAAAATTACATTATAAAAGTATTTGACTCGATCATTTTAAAATCTAAATACAAGTTACAACATACAATAGATTCCTATGAATACACAGCCCAAAGACCTAAGTATTATACTCTGGAGAGATAAGTCGCTGAAATCCTTCATTGATGGTGCTCCTCCAAGCAACGTGTCAAACCCACCAACTTGCGAATAGAAACAACAATTTTGAACGCTAAGCTAACAAAGCTCATTGGATACACCACCACTCAACCATGCTTTATGCAAATCATAAATAAAACGATGCAATATGAAATGATATCATGGCAAGATAACGATGGCGCTACCACCAGTCGCCTAAACACATGCTCTCATTATAACAATCATCAAATATGGCCCACAAGGCCCAATCGTACTCGAGATCTCACCAGATCATCCGATCACAAGCACACAAAGTCATACCATAAACCTAGAGTGACGTCCGCATCCACATAGCATCAGAATTGTACACTCTAAGGCGAGGCCCGCATCCACACAGCATCTCACAGATAATACCAACAATATTTTGTGAGGCCCACGTCCACACAACATCAAGATCCTATATTCGAGTAAGGACCGCGTCCACATAGCATTAGGATCTTACACTTTTGGGGATAAAGCCAGCGTCCATATAGCACGAGATCCTCTATCCATGCTCAGAATCTCCCATCAAGCATCTTTGAATGAGGTCCGCGTCCACATAGCATCAGGATCCTCTATTTGGGAGTCTTCAAGGTGTTGCAACACACATTACTGGGTATCTGGATCCCACCACACAAAGACTCGACTAAGTAGGTGTCCCATCAGCACACAATAAGAACCCTACTTCCACGCAGTATACAAAATCGACACAAATGCCATACCGCACACAGCTCTAACACATTTACCATCACCTTATAGTTTTTATCAATTATTATACTACCCCATTAAACTTATCTATTTATTAATATGTTATAAAGGCGCACATTAGCCACTTTCATTAGTTTATCTTATTATTCAAGGTGAACCAACTATATAGGCGCCCCTTCAACACACAGCAAGGGCCCTAATTACCACACAGTATCATTTGATCCACCAAGGATCTCTATGGGTTACTACCTTAAGCAATTCACCCAATAATTATCAATTTATTAGCCATTTATTCCACTTACGGGGTTTAAGCACCAGTTTCTCAGTTTTAGTAATAATTTTATACCTTAAAAGACCCCTTGGCCACCTTACCTTGAATTATAGAACCCTCGAGCTCAAAGTCTAATTCCTTAGGCAGATTTCCCAGCGAGTATCGATACTCCTACATGGGAATCGATACGCCACTCTAGGTACCGATAATCCTCCTTGAGTATCGATACCTGCTTAGGGTTCAAAAGATTAAATCGCAGCCCCGTGTCGATATGCCCTCATTGCGTACTGAAACCTCGTACTGGTATGCATACCTTGCATACCAAAGCTACACACGTACCGAAATCCCCTTGGAGTACCGATACGCTATTTCGCTATTGGAATTGGCAATGGAACAGTGGTATCTGTACGCCCATGTCCCGTACCAATACCCCTTTTGCAAAATGCCTGGAAGAATCAACTTCCAAGAGAGCGTACCGATATTGGCCTAGCTCGTATTGACACACGTGCCAGTACTATATTTCTGGAGTTCAGATTTCTCTGGTTCAACCCCTTAACTTTAACCATTGAGTCCCAAATTACTCCTACATATTATGAGGAGTTAATTAGGCGTGTTCCTATAAATTTTAGGTCTTACTAACACCAAATTCTCTCTAGCAGAACCATAAATATCTGACTATGATTCTAGCAGAAAACGGTAAATATGAGAAAGTCATTTTGGAAATTGATTCTTTACATGTTCTCTCTAGCAGACAGTACTTGTATTTTGTAGTTGAAATAATACATGCCTTGTCATCAAACTCACTCCCTCATATCCTTCGATAACTTGACTTTGATCTTTTCTAGCTTTGTCACAACTTCTTTCATATCAGGCCTTTCATTTGGTATCTCTACCGAACACACTAAGGCAACTTGCAAAACCGATAATGCGCAATCGTTGGCTGCTAAATGTTTCCTCCCGTTAGTGCTTATAGAATTGGTGTCTCCAACTTGGTTTAGCATAAATGGTAACGTCTCTATCACTAAACTCCGCAAGCTCATTTCTTCAAAAAACATTTCATCTGTAGGCTTCTTTCTCATGATCGTTTCCATCATAAGAATACCAAAACTATACACATCACCTTTTATAGAAACAATTCCTTCTGATCCATACTCTGCATATGAAATTTATAAAAATATGTATATGATAGTTTCCATAGGCTGCATCTCCTTTATTAGAAAGAAAGGAAAACTTAAATAGTAAAATTAGAAGAATCACCTGGTGCCATATATCCAAACGTTGCAAGGGTCATGGTTTGGATCATTGAATCCTCTTCGCATAAGAGTTTTGTGATTCCGAAATCACTCAAATGCGCAACCATATCTTCATTTAATAGAACATTGCTGGGCTTCAAATCGCAATGAACCATGGGTGTTGTATTACCATGATGAAGATATTCGAGAGCAGATGCAACATCTATCAATATGTTCAGCCTTTGCAGGATATCCAGAAAATGATTGTTGGAGTACAACCATTCATCAAGGCTCCCATTAGGCATAAACTCCAGTACCAAGGCTCTGAAATCTGGATTATTAGAGCAACTACTGATGATTTTGGTTAAATTTCGGTGACGAGTGTTGCGAAAAACTTCAAATTCAACATCAAAGCTCTTAAAGGCTCCTTTTAACTCTAACTTGAAGACCTTTACCGCAAATGTCAGTCCATTTGGGAGAATCCCTTGATATACTGAACCATAGCTTCCGCTACCCAGTAATCTTCTATCACTGAATCCATCAGTAGCTTCATGAAGCTCTTGGTAAGTAAATCGTCTCCACATTCCTAAACGTAACAAGTCTTCTTGAGTTTCCAATGTTTCTTTCTTCTTCCTACTTCGGAAGATGATAATTAGAGCCACCACCAAAGTTGTAGAGGCAATCGGCAGTGCTACATATGTTATGAGCTTAGTTCTTGCCTTGGAATTTCTAAGAGGTTTAGTTTGGCAGCTTGGAACATGAAATTGAGCTGCACCACACAATGCTTCATTCCCCTTAAATGATTCAGTTGAGTAGTTTCCGAACAATCCTCCATTAGGAATTTCTCCTTGAAGTCTATTGAAAGAGACATTGAAATATTTGAGAAAACGAAGTTTCTCTAAGGACTTGGGAATCTCTCCGGATAGAATATTTCGGGACAAATCCAATGATTCCAAGCTCAACAAGTCACCAAATGAATCAGGAATAGAACCTGTGATTCTATTATTGGATAACAAAAAATAAGTGATGTCACCGAGATCGACAACCCCATTTTGAATTTGACTTGAGAACTGGTTGTTTGAAAAATCGATACTAGTCGCAGCTGTCCACTTGCCAATATCAATTGGCAGAGGACCACCGATAGAATTTGAAGACAAGTTCAGGATCAACATATCATTAAGTCCTGTCAAGGTTGAAGGTATTGAAGAAAACATATTGGAGCCAAGGAGTAGTTGTCTGAAAGAAACAACATTACCCAAGCAAGCAGGGATTGGTCCAGACAATCTGTTGTTGGTCAAGACCAAGAAACCCAACTTGTTTAGATGACATAACTCAGACGGGATCGGTCCTTCCAACTTATTGTCCCCAAGAGAAAGACTCTGCAACGCTTTTAATCCTCCAATTGTTGTAGGAATCATTCCTGTCAATTCGTTGTCATCAAGCTTGATGGATATCAAGCGACTTAAGTTGCCAAATTCACTCGGGATGCTACCCTTGATGTTGCACCTAGAAGCAGAGAATTGCTGAAGAGAATCTGAGAGATTTCCTACCAAACCTGGAAGTTCACCACTGATCAATCGGTTGCCTCTGAAGTCCAAGATTTCCAAGCTTCTACAATTTGTCAAAGAAGAAAGAAAGCTCATTCTTGAGGAAGTTAGATTATTAACATTCAAGTTGAGTCTCTTCAAATTTATTAGATTGCCAAGAGTGTCAGGAATGGATCCTGAGAAGTAATTAAGTGACATGTCAAGTAGAGTAAGTTGAGAGGCATTGGAAATAGACATTGGGATCGAACCAACGAGTTGATTATTTCCAAGATATAATCTCTCCAGGTTTGGAAGCCAAAGCCCCGTTTTTGATGGAAGACTGCCGGAGAGCTGGTTACTTTCAAAGGAAATGCTAGACAGAGTCGATATATTAAATATTGCAGGAGGAATTGGACCAACGAGATGGTTATCTCCCAAAGCCAAGAATTCTAGATTCTTTAGATTGCCAATCTGTTGTGGTATTGTACCTGCCATAAATTTAACAAACAAATACTATAGTAGTCCAACATGCGAGAAAAAAAAGGTTTTATGTGTTGACAATGTATAATTCTGATTCAAATATCAATTATAGAAAAAATATGGCGGACATGTGTTCGTAAAGAATCTAAAATGGATAATATAACAGAGGAGCCAGGGTAGTTTTGGATATGTATAAAAGGAGAGATCGTATATGTTCCAAGAAAAGAAGGTCCAAAATAAGTTAAAGTTAAATAGAAAATGAAAATATTAGTTTGGACTAGTGATAAAGTACGTGGGGAAAGAAAATGATGTCGTAATTTATGATTTTTGATCCTTTGTACCCATTGATACCTGTGAAGTTGTTACGGGAACACTCAAAGGTTTCGAGAAGAGTCAGATTCACAATTTGCTCCGGAATTTCACCTAAAATAAAATATTTCACACACCAAATTTAGAATTCTTCCATTTTTTTGCAATAAATTAAATAAATCACCACTAACCATATATTTCCCAATTCCCATCATATTAGGTATCATGTAAAAAAAACTATATATATTCATTGTTCTTTTTTCAGCAATAGAATATTTTATTAAGAGCATGAAACTGAATTATGTGCCCCACTAAAAATTCCCTAAACTTAATTGGAAGAAAAGAGTATAACATAGCCAGAGGAATAACACACCAAAACAAACAAGACCACTAAGTGATCTAACCCGAGATATCAGAATATGTGGACACCTACAAGAGTTACAACTAAATACCAAGAATCCTAACTTGTTTAGATGACAAACAAACCCAACTTCAGAATTCATTCAAACTGATCTTAAATCCTTCTAATTATTTATTTTGAAAAATGTAAACTCTTGAAAAGCTTTAAAAATGGTTCTTGCACATTACCATCCAAGCGGTTCCCACCGATGGCCAAGAATTGAAGCATGTCTAAATTCCCAATTTCTCCCGGTAGACTTCCCTCCAGTTGATTTAGTGCCAAGGATAAAATTCGTAACTCTTTGCATCTGAATAAACTGTCTGGAATTTTACCGGACAGCATGTTACCAGCCAAGTACAATTCTTTCAAATTCGGAAGACGATTAAACATATCTTCTGGTATGTGACCAGTGAGGTTATTGAAGTTGAAATTGATGAGTTCTAACGAAAGCAGATCGAGCGGAATAGAGGGCATGGAACCGTAGAGCATATTTCGTCCTAGATAAATCAGTTGCAAGGAAGAAATATTGAAGATGGAGGAGGGAATTGGACCGGAAAGCTGGTTTTCATACAAGTTCAACATCTCTAGCTTTGGCAAAGAGCCTAGAGAGAATGGAATAACACCCTTGAAGTTGTTATGATAAAAACTCAACTCCCGAAGTTCATTTAATGATCCTAACCATGATGGGATTTCTCCACTGAAGCTGTTGTTACCGAAATCCATATGCTTCAGTCGTTGCAAATTCGATAATTGGACCGGTAATCTGCCATGAAAACTATTGTCTCTGATGGAAAGAACAGAAAGGTATGATAGATTTCCTAAGTGGGGTGGGAGGGTTCCCACAAGTTCTAATCCAGTAAGGTTTAGAGCTGTGACTCTGCGGTGCTTGGATCCGCAGCTAACACCCAACCAGTTACAAACAGGGGAAGAAATTGACCAATTGGTCGTCAAGACATTTTCGGGATCGTGGATAACATTGTCTTTCAATGCAAGAAGGGCTGATTGGTCTGTAAATATGGTGGTTGATTTCACAGAGAAAGTATGCAGAGAAAAATGGATGATGACAAGAAGAGCTGAGTTAAGGAAAATGTTCCCCATTTGATTTTGGGTGGCTGAGTCAATGGAAATGGAGTTTGTCAGGCTAACAAGGAAGGCGCAAGCGAGAGAGCTAGACAACCCATTCTTTATACACACTAGAATGGACCCACGCATTGCCGCGAAAGTATTAATTGAATTGTCACACTAATTATTAGGATAAAGTACACTCACTGTTATGGTTTTATTACAAAAACATAAAATTTAATTATCATTCTATAACTTTTAAAAGTTTAGTTATCGTTTTGAATTTTTAAACAAAGTTCAATTACTATTTGTGTGCTTAACCCTAATTATTACTTGTTAATATTAGGGTAAACTACATGAATAGTCCCCTAACTATAGATGCATTTTTGTCGAATATCCCGATGAAAAGTTACAAAATGGCCTCCATACTCAAAAAAAGTAACAAGTTTGTCCAGTGCAATTAAAAATTTAACGAGTGATGATTTGTAGTTCATAAAAAATCAATAAATTTAGTCTTCTTTTTTTAACTCAATCTATCAATTTAGTCCTAATTCAAAAAAAATCAAAAAAATTAGGGCAGAAAGCGTTTGACAAGGTGTTGGGGCGCAGGATCGGGGCTGTTGGAGTGCGCGAGCGAGGCATGGGGTCGACCATCGAAGGGTGTGAGTTGGTCGGATGAGCGAGGAAAGTAGGAAGTGACGCTGAATAAATGTAGAGATGTTTTTTTCTCGCTAAAAATGATGTGGTTTATTTTTTGGAAAATTTTTCTTCCGCGTGGAGTTTTAGAAAACCCGCATTTTATTTAAAATTGGAGTCGCCACCGACCACTCAAGGTGGACCGGACACCGTAGAAAACCAGAGATTTCAAAATATCGGGTTCGGGAGTCGATTACGGATGGGGAAGGATTAGCACCCCCACACCGCCCAAAATTGGTACTTCAATAATTACCGCTTTATTAATATTAAATTTTCCGGATTAAAGTGACGATTAAATTAAAATTTGGTTATAAATGCGAGTAGATTTTAAAGGCCCCGTTATTCGAGAGTAAACGCCCAACCACTATCACTACGCCTGATACTGGCCCCGTTTACGCTCGAATAAAAGGGCACCGCATTGACAAAATATATGTTCGTTATGTAAACTTAAAAAACATGACAAATATAAATAAATACACTGCGATAAAAATATAAATAAATACTAACATAATAAAATACTAATATAACATAAATAAAATACTAATCTAAAAATACATACATAACTATTAATTTAACACATAAATAAAAACATATCTAACATAAATAAAATAATAATCTAAAACATACATACATATATATTAATCTAACTTATAAATAAAAACATAAATTTAAAACATACTAATCTAAAACATAGATAAACATACAAATTAAAAACACAATTTTAAATTAACTACTACTTCATTAAAATATAAAAATTACAACATAAATAAAAAGGAAAGAAAATATACTTAACTAGGAGTTCGAACGACGAACCCTGACTGGACCCCACCGAGATCTACTACAACCTCTCCAAAAATATTAACTATATCGAACCTAAAATAGGACCCCGATCGAACCGACTAGGACCGAGGACACTGCCCCGATCCTGGGCTAGCCGGGAGCCTAAGTTCCCTTATTCGGCCAGCCCTTATGCCGATTCAAATTGGCTTGTTGCCAATTTCCCATTCAATTCCTTGCAATTGCCCTCCTATTTATAGAGGGGAGGAGGGTGACGTGGAGCCTAGTGCTCCACTCCCCTCCCCCTTTTTTTATTATTAAATTCCTTTTTTTTTGCTTTTTTGCTTTTTTTTATTAATTTATTATTATTATTATTTATATATATTATTACAATAATACTAAAAACCCGTACAAAAATGAGTGATTACAGTTGCCCCTCTTTGCTTGTTCTTGTGAAACGAGAACAAAGCAAAGATCAAAAGCACTCATTTTTGTTTTATCTGGCTAAACTTCTCTCCTTTTGACGCGTGTCTTCTTTCTTCGGTAGATCTTCATTCTCTTCAGCGCATGTCTTCTTTCTTGTTTTGGTTGATCCACCTTGTCACTCTCGGGAAGCAAAGCCTTCAAAATGGGGGTTGTTTGTTGGGGAAGCCAAACCGAGTTCTTCTTGTTACATTATTGGTAATAAGCTAATACCTAAAGAGAGTTCGACCCAGCTGCAACACCGGCGAAGAGACAGGGTCTACAAAATTCGATCCAGCTGCAACACTGACGAGGAGGCAAGACCGATAGGTGAAAGTTCTGATGTCTGATCCAGCTACAACTATGATGAAGAGGCAAGATCAGAAAACTGACAAATTTTCTCTCTTTTTTTATTTCTTTTTTTCTCTTTTTTCATATTTTTTTCATCTTTCTTTTTCTCTTTTTTTTCCTTAAAACTTGAAAGTTGGTGAATTTTGACCAAGCTACAACACCGACGAAGAGGCATGGTCTAAAGTTAGTAATGTTGATCCAGCTACAACACCGACGAAGAAGCAGGATCAAGAGTTAGTGAATTTGGTCTAGCTACAACACCGACAAAGAGGCAAGACCGGAAGTTAGTGAATTAAGTTCAGCTACAACACCGACGAAGAGGAAGAACCGAAAGTTAGATTTGACCAAGCTACAACACCGACGAAGAGGCAAGGTCTGAAGATTTGATCTAGCTACGACACCGACGAAGAGGCAGGATCGGATAGTTGTTCTTTTTTGTGATTAAGCTACGACTCTGACGAAGAGGCATGATCAGAATTTGGTTGAAAGCTTATTTTTCATTTTTTCATTTTTTTTTCTTTTTTCTTTTTTCTATTTTTCTTTGATTTTTTCTTCTTTTTTCTTTTTTTTATTTGTTTTCTAGTTACAACATTAATAAAGAAAACTTGAAAATCAGTAAAGTTGGATCTATCAACGGAGAAACAGAAATATTAATTGGAACCCTACTACACCATCGGGATAAGTAGGACAGCCAAGAATCGACCTAGCCACTCCATCACGGAGGATCGGATCGGATAATGATGACTGGAACCGGCTACACCATCAGCGGAGAGCAGGATCAGAGGACGACGGGAGCTTGGACCCGGTCACTCCATCAGCGGAGGACTGGATTGGACAATGACGACCTGGAACCGGCTACACCATCAGCGGAGAGCAGGATCTGAGGGCGACGGGAGCTTGGACCCGGCCACTCCATCAGCGAAGGACCAGATTGGACAATGACGACCTGGAACCGGCTACACCATCAGCGGAGAGCAGGATCTGAGGGCGAAGGGAGCTTGGACCCGGCCACTCCATCAGCGGAGGACTGGATTGGACAATGACGACATGGAACCGGCTACACCATCAGCGGAGAGCAGAATCTAAGGGCGACGGGAGCTTGGACCCGGCCACTCCATCAGCGGAGGACCAGATTGGACAATGACGACCTGGAACCGGCTACACCATCAGCGGAGAGCAGGATCTGAGGGCGAAGGGAGCTTGGACCCGGCCACTCCATCAGCGGAGGACTGGATTGGACAATGACGACTTGGAACCGGCTACACCATCAGCGGAGAGCAGAATCTGAGGGCGACGGGAGCTTGGACCCGGCCACTCCATCAGCGGAGGACTGGATTGGACAATTACGACTTGGAACCGGCTTGAAGGAGCCCTGTGGGTACACGATGTTTAGCTTTAACTCGTTGGCTCGTTGTAACTCTCTCGACCCGGTCTAGACGCCCGATCGAACCGAGAAAACAAACACACCAGTTCTCAGTCCAAATCAAAGCTGATTACTGTCACAAATACCACCTGGTGTTAAAGATCTTATTTCTTGAGCAAATCACCACCAAACTTTGAAAAGGTCTGTCCTATGTATCCCGGACTTTGCTAAATAATCTGTTCTTCCATTACACGTCCTCGGAAAAGTACGCCACCAATTCCATGGTCTTTGAATCGAATTCGCAATCCAATTACGTTACGTCATATGTAATAAATAATTTTTTTGTTTTTTCTTACACACAACAAAACTTGATTGGCCACGACATTGTTTTTTTAAGAGAAACCTTCCATAAGCTAAAGTGATAATAAATTAAAACTTGAGCGATCAAACTGACCAGAAAATAGCAATAGAGTCGCAATGAGAATTTCACTAAAATAGAGGATTAAAAAGTAGGTATTAAACCTCAATTGAATGATCACACTACTCTTTTTTATTGTTAATAGTAAGATCAAAGTAAACCCTGAAATTTCCTAGAACATGCAATGAGGTTGAAAGATTTTTTTTAATGTTTCGGAGCTTTTTTCTTGTCCTAACAATGGCTCTCAACATCAAAAAACTATAAAAATAAGAATATTTACTATTTAACTAGATTGATATCTATAAAGAAAAATGGATGACAAAATTATATTGGTTGATGCCAAATAATTTTGTTTCGATATGTGACTTCAACTGGATAACAAAATTATATTGGTTGATGCCAAATATTCCTAATTTTTATTGTAAACAATGAAATGAAAGAGACGAAAGTGATATCTTTCTAGTCAATTAAAATTAAAATAATGTTTCATTAAATATTCATCCTAAATTTTCAATTAAAATAATGTTTCATTAAATATTCATCCTAAACTTAATTACAATTTTTATGTATTGGACCTGAAACCAAATTCAGGACCTCTTAAATAATTGTAAAGAGACAGTTATGTATTGTTTTAATAACTGAATCCAAAGTCGAACCAATAAAACTCGGTTTTCGGTATGATCGATTCAATCGTTTGGAATCCGGTTTAATTATTAATTAAATAATAAAAATACACGATATGCACTTAATAGTATGTGGTTTTCTACCAACAATCAGTTAGACTAGTGGGATGAGGTACTAGTTTTTTTAAAAATGATCAGAGGTTTAATTTTTGACGTTGTGAATGGAACAAATAGATTGAGACGGTCACCCCATAATAGATTTTTACAGTATTCGATCCGAATTAGTCAATTAATAAGTTACATATTAATGGCTAAATAGAAATAATAGCATGTGGTTCAGTGGTTATGTTGCCATGGGTTCAAAACCCTTTAGTCGCTTATTACTTTCTTTTTTCAAACGTTTAAAATAAAAAGATGAAATAAATAATAGAAAAATTAATAAACATAAAATTATAATGATAACATGAGCATCTATTTTTGAACAATAAATTAACCTATAATTTTTTTGGATAGAATGTTTGTTTCATTTCATCCAAAGTGTAGCAAAGCTACGAAAATTCAATTAGTCTTTTATACAAGTATGCCTCATTCTGTACAAAGTAAAGAATTTATCCTATCTATTCGATCTATATGTTTTCCTTGTAGTTTAATACGAACTGTGTTTTTGATACCGTTAATCAAGTCGGTAACGGTGCGAGTAGTACCCCTGAAGCATCGACTTTTCCTCTCTTCCCCGATAGTGTAAATGTAGGCACACCAAGCAATTAACGTATAAATTTATCCAACGTTACACTTTAAAATTTTATTATAAATGCTCAAAACACATTAATCCAATAGATCGGATACCAATAATAATAAAAGATATTTAAAATTTTCAACTTATCACTCTTAAACATTAATAAAATTAAAGTATTAAAGGTTTAACTATAAAATAAGTGTCCAAATTATGTCTATTTTTTACAATATGTGCTTACAGTATTTTTTGGCTGAAATAGGTGCTTAAAGTATTTTTTGGCTGAAATAGGTGCCTAAAGTATTTTTTGACTTGTTTTAAAGTTAACTGAGGCACCTACTTTGGCACCTATTTCAACCAAAAATAAAACTTTAGGCACCTATTTCAGTAAAAAAAAATTAGACACATATTTCAACTAAAAATGAAACTTTAGGCACTTATTTCAACAAAAAAATATTTTAGGCACCTACCGTAAAAAAAGAGACATAGTTTGAGCACCTATTTTGTAGTTAAGCCAGTATTAAATTTAAACCATAAAAATTATCATTCTTTCTGCTACTTTAAAAAACATAAAATTATCAGAATATTCGTAAATCAAGAAATAATCTAGTATGAAAATCGAGAAAGAAAAATTAGAAAAGTTGTATATTTTTTTGAATATTTTAATGTAGTCTCATGGTAATAGATAGGTGTCAGATGACTAGGTGGCAATCGGGTCGTTTGGATCGGGTTTAAGTCGATTTACTCCGGGTCAGTTTGCTTTCGTTTGAGTGGATTGGGTCTAATTCGGATTTAGTTTGGGTCTATGTTATTTTGGATCGGGCTGGGTATCGGGTCGGGTTAATATCAGATTGGCTGATTTTTGAGTCGAGTCAATAACTGATCAGTTGACTTTTCAGTTCGGATCTATATCGGATCGGTTGACTTTTTGGGTCGGATCAATATCAGATAGGTTGTTTTTTAGGTCGGGTCAATATCGGATAATGTCGACTTTCAATTTGAATTAATATATGAAGATGATCTTTTAAAGGAGAAAAAAATTATATTAAACCCTTAAACTATTACTAAAGGTAGTTGTTAATTAGTAATATAATACAAAATGAGAATAAAACATACATATTTGAGGAAATTAAATTCGAGTTGCTTTCGGTTCGGGTTGATTTTCGGTTCTGGTTGCTTTCGGTTCAGTTGGTTTTCGATTCGGGTTTATTTTTGGTTCTGGTTGCTTTTGGTTTGAGTTGTTTTCGGTTTTGGTTAATTTCGATTCGAGTTGATTTTCGATTTAATTGAATTTGGGTCGGTTTTGGTTCAGTTCGATTTTAGTTTGAATTCAGGTCAAATTTAGACCATTATATTTAGGTCTATATCAAGTCTCAGTCAGATAAATCGGTTCGAATCTCAGATTTCTAGTCAAGTTTTCCAGTTCTACATGCTGAGTGTTGGTGCTGCGATCACATTCATTTTATGGCAGGCTCTTTTAAATGATATCTTGGGGGGAGCAGTTCAGTTTTGGATTGGTTTTTGTACCTATTTAGCCGTTTGTTTGATGTTTGTTAGAAGGCGACTATTTAAGTGTTGTTGTTTGAGCTTGCTATGGTGTAGTTCTCTATAGGAATTTTGTTCTTATTTTAATAAAGTTTAAAACTTTTCGAGTAAAAAAAATATTTATTTCATTTTTGATCTTCATAAAATTTGTGCATATACAAAATTATTCGAACTCGAGTCTCTTAAATGGAACAATATTATTTTTTTCACTAGATATTTTCATAAAGTTATGTAATTAAACTCCTTTTTGTTGCTATGATTTTATATTCAAGAATTTTAAATTAAAAATTCTTCAACTCTATTAATCAATAAATTCTCTAAATAAAAGTCTAAACTCATTTTAAGACATTTTGAATCAAAATTTCTTTATAGATATCACTCTAGTTAAATAGTAAATATTCTTATTTCTATAGTTGTTTGATGCTGAGAGCTATTGTTAGGACAAGGGAAAACCACCAAAACATTAAAAATAAAATCTTTCAACCTCATTCCATCTTCTAAGAAATTTCAGCGTTTACTTCGATTTTTATGGTCTTACTATTAACAATAAAAAAGTAGTGTGATCATTCAATTAAGGTTTAATACCTGCTTTTAATCCTTTATTTTAGTGAAATTCTTATTTTGACTATATTACTATTTTTTGGTCAATTTGATCGCTCAAGTTTTAATTTGTTATCACTTTAGCCTATGGATGGCTTCTCTTAAAAAAATGACGAATCATGTTTTGTCATGTGTAGAATTGGAAAACTATACAAGGCTAAAGTGATAACGGAAAAAATCATTTTTTTTCGAGTTAAATTAATTGATTAGGGATTTTAGTCTAGAATGGGAGCAAATTACAAGGCACATTCTTTCAAAATATTAGGGTTTACAGAATAATTTATAAATATATCCATAAATTCATATTGATTCAAAATTCATATGGCGAGTAGTGAGTAGGTAGATGCGAAGCAGACGAATATAAAGTAAGTAAAGTCTTATATCTATTACCTACCAACTACTAATATAATTTTTTACATTCATATTCGCCTACTTTCCACCAAAATTATACCCTTATCCCGCCCCCAACTTGGACGAATACAGTACAAAATCCACGACATTATATCCGTTTGTCATCCCTAAATATAATAGCATCCAAAATGAATTACTTGTGCCTTTTCTCCTTGCTCTCTTCGACTGTTTTGGTCTTTTACTCTGGTGACGCTGCACCAGTGTTAAAGGTCAAGGGATTTCACTTTGTGGACAGATAAATTGAAAGAGAATACGAAACAAACTTTGGTAAAATGAAAAAATATTTTTTAGGGTAAACTACACCAGATACCATTAAACTATTACCACTGACTCGAAAATACCATTAAATTTTAAAATGTTTAAATATAACACTGAACTTTACTTTCTAACTCGTTTATGCCACTCCGCTGTTAATTCTTAATAGAATCGTTAACTTAAAACGGCATCATTTTGGTTCGAGGTTTTTGAAGACTAATTTAGCTCAAAATGACGTCGTTTTGCTGGAGGAAAAATAATAAAACTCATGCAATTGGAGAGATTTGAGCTCAAGACTTCCAAATACAAAGGATAAACCTTAGCCACTAAACCAACATAAAATAATGTAATATTTTACCACAACAATTATATATGTCAAACGACACTTAAGGTTAATTCAAATTATTTTATAAAATAAATAATACTATAAATAATATTAATATATAAAGTCACTCAATTATGGGTAAAGTTATATTTGAGACACTCAATTATTAAAAATTACATTTGGTTCACTCAAGTAATATTATGGTTACATTTGGGTCACTCAATCGTTAAATGTTGTCTTTTAATTGGGTATAATGATAGTTTTAGTCCTCAAAACTTTTATATTATTTCAATTTAGTCCAAATTCAAAATAATTCAATAAATTTAATCCTCCATATTTAAAAAAATATCAGTTTAATTATTTCTATTTTGAAACAATTTTCTTAAGTTCTCTGCAAGTCTATGTATTTTCATTAAAATATATTTTTTGTAATAATTTTTGCAGAAGTTTTTTTTTAATTATAAAACGGACTTGCCGAGAACTTAAGAAATCTGTTTTATAATAAAAATTCAGTAACTTACGTGGGAGCAGTAACTAAAACTTGAACTGTAATACTCTAATATATACGTGCTAAAAAATAGGGATTGTTGAGAGGGATGCTGGTTGTGGGAATCGAAATCGCAACCTAGGGCATCCAAGGACTGTAACCTAGCCAATTAAGCTAAGATTGTAACCCCCTTAACCTAGCCTAGCCGGAAACTGAGCTAAAAAGATCACATTAGGTTTGCTGAAGCAAACCCGAGCTAATAACCTAAACTGGGCCATTTTTTATTTTATCTTGTCTATATGCATAATTAAGTCCTAAGGTGATCATGCTAACAGCGGTGAAAGTTACAACTCATTCGAACATCGTATTACTATAAATTGAACAAGATTGCATTACAGGGACCAAATTGAAAATTCTAGAAATTTCGATGACTTTTCCAAAATCAGAGTTACCAATCCTTAGTTAGTCAGGTTTCATGCATACTGGTGAAATTTCAACTTAAATTAAGCACCCAAACTTATTTAATTGCATGATCAACAATCAGAGACTAAATTGCAAAGAATCAAACTTCAGCAAAGCATTTTAACAGAATTAACTAACTGTTTATCGGTACACTAACACCCTGTATCGATACGGGTATAAATTTCAAAGGCGTATCGTTACAATCCTCAAGCGTACCGATACGGGTTCTCAATATTTGAGACAGGGGATTCTAGTAGCCAAAGGGTGTACCGTTACATTTGCCCATTTACCGACACCATGCTTAATTTCCAGCTATGCGTACCGATACAGTTACCAGGTGTACCGGTATGCCTTAGTATTTTTACCCAGATTGAGCCGAGACAGGACCCCTCATACCGATCCCTGAAGACCCGTACCGGTATGGTCAAACCTGTAATAGCCTTTAGGCCCAACATATGACATTTTGGCTCACTTTAAACACATTCAACACTTACTTAAACATCATGAATTATCATAAGCATGCTTGACATCAACATGCCAACATTTTAAGCACTTCTATCAACCCTAACTCATTCATCCACATCATCTAAAGGCATGCTTCCCACTCAACATCCAAAATATAAATCCAAACACATATCAAGCACTTTAAACCTCTTACAAGTCCAAAACAACGTTCAAAACTTGCACAAATAGAGAATTTAGCAAACAACCCTCCAAAACAACAAATGACCCCATTGCCTTTATTACTACAAGTCCAAATCGAAATTGTACTTTTGTAAACTCAAGTCCTTGGATTTCCCTTGACTTGCTCGCTGCCTCCAACCTTTAATTCTTTGCATTGATGGAAAAAGAGAGCATAAGAACATAATGCTTAGCGATGAGCGCTCAAAAACAAAACCACATCAATGCATTTCAAAACCGATTATCCAAACCATTTTCAAACTTCCTTTAAACCATCATTTAAACACATCATTGTTTTAAACATCGTTTCAAACATCAATTGAAATCATCATCATTTCGATAACATCATGTTAAACATCATGACTTGCTTTTCATGCACTTAATCATTTCAAAATATGCTTAAAACCATATGTAATTCACATAACACGATTTCTCATGTATAATCCCGTATGCATCCCTCAATTTAAGCCTTTCTATGCATTCCATCACAACACAAAGCTTAAAGAGCAAACATGTATATATCACACTATGCATCACCACATATACCTCAATTTAAGCATTCCCGTGAATTCAATCCCAATGCAAAGCTTAAAGAGCAAACATGTACAAATCACATTATTCCTCATCACATATACCTCAATTTCCTTCCTATGCATATCAACCCATATGCCAAGCTTAAAGAGCACTCGCATGTTTAAATCACATTATGCAAAACAATTCATCAACATGCTACACCAATTTACTACATTGGCTTACCAATGCTCCTTTCCAATTCTCATTACTTTCATTAACCACATCGGATACACGAATTTCCCAAGTGATATTCCAATCACTTACAGCTCAATGGCATGGAGTAAATGCAACACACACATTACCTCTACACTACCAAGGCTCATCTTCCAATTTGGAGTAAACACTTTCAATGCATCACCTCTATAGTCGCAGTTAGAGAAAAAGCCATTGGATTATTACCTCAACAATATTGGGGTTCACATGATCGGAGTAAATACTTTCAATACATCACCTTACGAACCACGAGCGACTTATTATAGTGCACTTTAAATCCTATGGCCGGATAATTATATCTGATAACATTTCCATAACATTTTCATGCCATCACTTGCCAATATAATCCATTTCATTAACACTAACTCATTGTTTTCATATGCATCAATTAAAACCATTTACCCAATGCTTTCGACCAAGCAGTACCAATGTTCAAAAACATTATCAAATCATGCATTACTTCCAAATTTATCAACATCATTTCATAAACATTTTCCAGCATTAAACCATGCTCAAATCATGCATATACATTGAGTAATCAATTTATTAAAACAAGTGCATAAAAACTAATTGCCAAACCGAGTTCGAGAGAGAAAATATCATTTACTTAATTTCGAGCTTAGACCAGCGTGTCAAGCTTTATCTAAACTCCCAAACATGACTTTTAAACCTTTGAAAAGCTATTAAACACATTCTCACTTACCGACACGCGCAACCTCGCTTGTCAATACGATAAACACACCTCCAAAGCTTCCGAAATGCTCGTTCAATCTTGAGGTTCAACTTCCCCTATTTTATCCACACAAAAATAGAGGATTCAATGCATCAAAATGTATTCAACATCCCAGCAACATCAATTCACATAAAACCTCAACATACTCTACTCAATCTCACTCCACAACAACTAAAAACAACATCAATCACCTTCCAAACTTAACCCAGCCAAAACCTAACTTTTTAGTCCATCAATCAACATCTAAAAACACAGTAACATCATCCTTATATCTCCAGCATTCATTAAACCTCCACAACTCCCCAAAAACTATAACACCCTTATCAGTATTTATTATCCAATACTAGTTAGAGTGTCACATAATGAATTACTAACATTTCATAGTGGTTATTTATTAGAACATTCACAAATGACTCATTTAATCATTTATCGCATAGTATCGATTTTCAAATTTTTAACCAACCAAATTAATTCCAATTTCAGACAGCAACTTAACGATTCAAATCTATGACCTTTAAACTATATAACTGCCTAAAACTGCCTATATTAAAAATATAATTAAGTACTCTATTTATTCTTTTCTATTAATTACCCGATTTTTATACTAGTAATCCATTTAACACTTTTAATATAAAATAACTACTCACCATTCATTATAAACATAAACTAGTTTATAAGCGATTACAAACTTTATGTGAACTAGATTAATACCAACTAATTTTAACATATACATGCCATCTATTCATATCAAAATACATCAAAAGATGTCCTTATTGACACTGTGATTATAATCCTATCTAGTAGGATGCCAGCTACTCCTTACTCCGATTTCTGCTTTCTACCTACGTTGGAAAACCATCACACGCTAATTATACACTTAATGAGGCAATAATAATAATAATAATAATATTCAATGCAATACAACATGACTATAATTAATATCATGTAACAATATCCATACATCATGATCACTAGATATGTATCACCTTCGTGTTAATCATATGTTAACATAATATAAACCAGATATAAATTTCTTACCAATATACTTGCCATTTACTTTGAGAGTTCATAAACTCTTTCACCTGTTTATCAATTATTTACCAATAAACCATAGCCCAAATATAAAACTATGAGGACCCTGGGTACACGAGTCAAATATGCATCAAAGTGCTAATACACATAAGGTCGTGCCCACCATATACACTAAGTGTCCTTTATATACACTATAGTGCTAAACCGAATATGCAGCGTGTTGCTGGACTCTATGGCATGCCAACTATACCCTGTCCCTCAATGACATACTTGGGCATATATTTCATATTTAATTCATCCATGTCAATGTATACCAGCATAATTTAACATTGGACAGTTCATACCCGAATTAACATTCATAATATAACATCATATATAACTAGTGATCCATGCATTTATTTTTAACTTTTGACATATTAGATATGTCAAATATATGATTAATGACATAAATATCATGCCAATATAAACAAGGTAGACTTATCGCAAGTCTTCCTAATGATGTATAAAACATCCATGTATCATGTTATGTATGCATTGCACTCACATGATGCCTCACTAGTAAACCTTACTATCGATTATAGCTTTACTCTTGAACTTTTTCCTTGTCTTTAAGCTTGCTTATATTACGATCACGATCTATAAAAACATTATTTACCAACACATACGATTCAAAGTATATGTTAGTATCATTCTAATATAGGCGCATATTAAGAATAAAATTCCTAAAAATCCTTTCGATGCTAATTCGATACTAATTCTATTTCAAAACATCAATGCTAACCTTAATACTTTGAAATAATATTTCAAACCCTTTATTATTCATATCCAACATTAATTCATAAGACATTTTCAAATCTCACAATTTAACCATGAAACAAATTCTTTTAAAATTCATCCCAATCTTTCCAATTTATTCAAAATGGTCATTTGCCATTGAACTTCAAATCAATCACTTAATAACATATTCAAGTATTCCAACAATACATTAAAGTTTAACACACCAACTTCTAATCAATTTCCATTTCAATCTCATATTTCCTTTAATATGCTTTTTGGTCCCCAACACTTTGCAAACTTCCAAATTGATCTAAACAACAATCTAAATCTTGTAGAAGCATTCCTGCATCATTTCTAGCCTTAGGGAAATTTTTCATAATTTTCCCTAATTTTCACGTAAAAGCCGAATATGAAGGGTCACCAAACTCAATATTTCCAACTTGATTCAAGCATGAATTAAACTTCAAAAAATCATTCCTAAGCATTATCCATCATTTCCATCACTAAAATAAATTTTTGCAATATTTCCCCCTAATTTTCTTTAATTACCGAATGATCCCTAACCTATACACCATAGAAATTTCATCACTTTAAGCATGGAAACAACATCACAACCTTATTTCTAACATGAATAAACCTTAAAACATAAATTTCTAACGTGTCCTTCATCCACCTTAATCACCAATATTAACTTAGAAGCATGGAAACCTTGCACAACTTATGTCAAAAGAAAGGGAATTTCATGTAGATCAATTTCATGTTTCATGCCTTCATCCAAAATCCTAATAATTTGGCTGAAAAATCAAAATAAAATATCCTCTTACCTTAGGAAGAAGCCACGGTAAGATGAAGACAGATGGAGAAAAATCTTGATTTTTTTACTTTGTTCAAATTAGTCCATTTGTCATTTATTTATAATAATTCAAATAAAAAAATCTCTTTTATGACAAATTAACTAATTTGACCTTGCAATCAAATGCCTTTCATCTTGCCACATGCCAAAATGCTCATCCAAGGGTCAAAAATAAACCAAGAAGTTAGTGATTACCAGCTTTACCCTTGTAAAATTCCAAAATTACATCATCCAACGGCTCATATTTAACATGGAAAATCAACTTAAATCCAAGGATTATATTCTTCCAACACAAAGAAAATATCTTAGACATGTAAAATGACATAATTAACCTTGCTTTATCATCCTTCAAAATATCATGAATGTTCGATTCGATCTGATTATCCGAATATTTTTCTGAACTTTATCGCTTTATAGCCATTAATACAAACTCCATGCGAAAAATCCAGGTAACACTAAAACATTAGTCTTGGGGGTAAACTATTCATTCACGGGACTAAAATACATAACTTTTGAAAATTACACTTTGGTCCCTGAACTTTTCCAAAGTATATTCAAAATTTACATTTTGGTCACTAGCCAAAAATTGGGATATTACAAAAACTCACAACTAACAACCTCAAAAATTAGAGATTCACTTAGTTTCGGGATTCCAATGTTAAATCCCACTTATTAACATTATTAAACATCAAAATCATGATTAAAATCAATCAAAAACTCAGCAAAATAGAGTCTATACGAAAATCAATCAAATACTTCAAGTAAATCTTGACTTAACCATTTTTCCATATTTAAATCATTAAAACTCATTAAAAATATATGTAAAGGATCAATAACTTAGGAATTTCATTAAAGAACCTTATATTAGATGAGAAAAATAAATCTCACCTCTGATCTTGGCTTTCCCCTTAATTAGATGGTTTTACATGAGAAAACAAGATTAAATCAAATAGATTTTGTTAGGAAATCATTAAGAATCCATTTGGAAATAAAAGAATGTTGAAATCAAGTGATTATTGAGAAAATTGAAGTAGAAAAGAGTGTTTGGCTGGAGAGAATTTTAGAGAAAATCTCTTGGTGAGAAGTTTGTTACGTAAAATTTTATATTAAGACTAATTATGAAATTAACTCTCCAAACATATTTATTCATTTTAAAACCTTTTTAAAATATCCAATTAAAAGAGAAAAGTCTGATATTAGACTTTGGTCAAATAGATCCTTAAAGATTCTAAGTTTTGACCTTTTTACAAAACAATCACTAAAAATAGTTTCAAAACTTTACATTTTGGTCATTGGCCCAAAATGTCACTTTTCAAAACTTCTTTTTGTAAAATTGATTTTACCAAAATCATTCTCATATTAAATAATGATTTTAAGATATTTTCCATATTTTTTCTCACTTAAAATATTTATTTCCATTTAATCCCGAAACTGACTTGAATCTTCTAATCTAATCTATCAGATCGTCTAATCAACCTAGAAAACTCCTAGGCCCAAAACCAGGGAATTACAAAGATAGCTCTTAATTTTAAGCTGCCTTTATTTAACTTTAAGCTATATCTTATTTTTTGCTCTGGAATTAAAAATAAAACCTGAGTGACATTTCACCTTCCATTATTCGAACCAGTTTCCAGAAACCCTCATATTTTTTTCTTTCACCTACCCCTAAAGTTGTCATTGTTCATCTGTCTTCACCGTCGCACTGTCGTCGATACTACCACCATCAGTGTGTTCACCGACGATCCTTGATCCCAACCCCAATCGCCATGCACAGAACGGCCGCACCGTTTGCCGTGGAGAACCGATTAAAGGTTTGGTGAGAACGTTTGGACCACTGCCTCTGTTTTTCATTGTTTTTGGTTGCCTCTATTGCTGTTTGGGCACGTCGACGGTCCAAGCGAGATTAACGTGGTGAGGAGTGCAAAACCCCTCTAGCCGATCATCCGTTCGACTTCGACAAGGCTCTCATTGGAGCCTCGTGTATTTCGACAAAGGTTTGGCATTTTAGGTAATTTTTGGCATGATTCCGGTCTGCTTTGGTTGGTTCATGAGTTGGGTTGAATTGGTTATCTTAAATACTCTATTTTTTGGTAGTTTGACGATCATTGGAGTCTTCAACAACCTCTTTCGACGACCGTCTGACGATCAGGATATTTAAGGCAAATGGGCCGGTTTAAATTATGGCCTTATGGCTTGAGCCAACCTAAATCGGCTAAACCAGATACGAGTTTGACCCATCTGACCTAAACTTAACTCGACCTGTTCGACCCGAGCCTGACCCTCTCGACCCAAACTTGACCCGACTCATGACCCATTGACCTGACTCATTGACCAACTCAATTTGAGTTAACTCAGTCCAAGTCAACTTAATTTGAGTCAACTTAGTCTGAGTTAACTTAGTGAGTCAACTCCCCTGAATCAATCTGGTTGACCGTTAACCAGTTGACCAATGATGTTAGCAGTGACCAATGACGTTAGTGTTGACCGGTGATGTCAACTTTGAATTTGACCCAAAAAGTCAAAATTTCTAAAAACCCATATTTAATGTTTTTCGACGTCCTGGGTTTGATTTTGAAGTCCATTTTGTAAAATTCTAACCCAAAATCCTCTGAACTTGATCGTGAACTCAGTCTTGTATAAGTGTTTAATTATTCAGTTTGAATGCAATGTGATTAAGGACTGAATTTGGAATTTATGTAATTGAAGGTATTCACAGTACCTTGTATCTGAGCTATTGAGGGACGTCGAATTCGGGTTTGAGAGTGATCGAATAGAGTATCAAGGATAAATCAATGTAGCTCGGAGTCCAAGTAATACATTGCTACTTCTTGCATGCTTTATGAAACATGTTGGTAATTGGTTAAAGTATGCATGATTATGATTAAGTATACTTTCAACACTATTTAAGTCAATTCGTTTACAAAATAAAATAAAGGTAATCTAGATAAGATCAAATTATTCGAAAGAAAAGTTTAATAGACCTGAAGGATCCTAGGTTCAATAAGTGATTAATAAGACAGTTAATCTCTCAATCCGACAAATAGTGTTAAAGTATTTGATATCTAAAATGTTTTGTTAAAAAATGACGATAATACCCTTGAGACGTAAGAATGACTAAAATACTCCTAATAAAGGAAATGACCTAGAATTTACACCCAATCTGGTAAAACAATTATTGCATTTGAAATCCCTGATCTATTGGGAAAGACTTCGGTATCAAGATGCAAATATGTGTGATAACAAAACACTTGGATTCTTCCGAACTCTGGATAAAAACCTAAAGGTAAATTTACTGAAAGTTTTTTGTATTCATGAACTGATCTAAATAACAATAAAGAATTAATTGATCAGAATGATTGAAATGACGAAAATAATCTCAGGCTCTAAAATTGTCAAATTAACTGAAATAAAGGATATACTCTCGAGAATTTGAAATAAATAAGTTGTTTGCAAGGACCGTAAGGATCAGGATGTCTGAACTACCATTAAACACTTAAGTTATTAAATACACACGTGACTTGAGATATGTGAAAGCTTGGAAAATTTTAAAATTTCTGATAGAATACAAATGACTGCAATGCCCCTATGGGTTTAAAGCCTGACTTAAAAAAATAGTCATTCTTAATACCGTTACAATAATGAAAGAATACTGCACAAATACATATTCAATCATTCCAGGCTCGCTCCAGGATAATTTTTTACAATGACAAGTTCAACTATACCACACAGTTAAAACAAAATATTGAACATGTGTGAGGTGTACCTATTCGAATGCTTGAAAAGTAATGCATTGATGAGATGTGGTTAATGAAATGGACATGGAAGCCTAGCATGCCGTCAGCAATCTTCAACACAACAAATCACTGATTTACCCTATCAGGATTAAACTACAAAATTGCCCATGAGAATTAAAATAACCAAAATGCCCTAATAAGCAAAATTGACTGAAACCATCCTAATATATCTGAAATCTTGATTAATCTTGTTCTACTCGACTTCAAAAAATCTACCTTGATATATCTGAATTCTAGCATAATCATGACTTTCATCTGTCTGAAATACACATCTGTATCTGATCTCAAAAATATGCTCTCTGGTTACTATTTTACTAAAACTAATTGTCTGCTTTATATATTGTTACAACTGCTTACTGCTTATTACTGTTATTATTACCTAGACTGTTTTACTATGGTACTTGGGATATGATATGAAGTCTCTGCAGGTTCAGCTCTGATCCGATTGGTAATACCTTATGTACCAAGTTCCTATGCTTCAGCTAGGGTAATACCTTATGGCTTCTATACTAGGTTCCTATGCTTCAGCTAAGGTAATACCTTCTGGCTTCTGTATCAGGTTCCTATGCTTCGGCTAGACTAATACCTTCTGGCTTCTATACCAGATTCCTATGTTTTGGCTAGGGTAATACCTTCTGGCTTCTGTATCATGTTCCTATGCTTCTGTTAGGGTAATACCTTTCCGCTTTTGTACCAGGTTCCTATGCTTCGGCTAGGGTAATACCTTTTGGCTTCTGTACCAGGTTTCTATGCTTCGGCTAAGGTAATACCTTCTGGCTTCTGTACTAGGTTCCTATGCTTCGGCTAGGATAATACCTTCTGGCTTTTGTACCAAGTTCTTATGCTTGTGCTAGAGTAAGAAATTCTGCATTCAGGCTTCTATGCTTCAGTTAGGGTGATTCCTTCTGGACCTAAGACGTCCCTTTAGGTCGGCACCTAGGTCCAACAGGCCTGGGTTAGGCCCTTATATATGAAATTCTGGGAACTGTATACTGGAGTTCGGTTGAAGGGTAGTTAGGTGATTAAAATAAAACTTTCTTGCCCCCTTTAAACATCTACCTACTGAATTAATTTCTCAAAGTCTGAAAAAGTCTTATATGCTTCCGATATAGACTCAATGGAACACACTAAACTCCCGAGATCAACTTCCGTAAACTACCTCTCTTCCGTAAATATCTGACTATGATTCTAGCAGAAAACGGTAAATGTGAGAGGCATGAAAAAGATGGTCAAATCAAAAAAAAAAGAAAGACAGAAATATAAGTTGATAAATTTAACCAAAAAGTTTGATCAATTCCGCATGTAAATAAACGTAAACTATTAAAACATTTAGGTACAACGGAGAGTAATCAGGTCTTAACAATTCTTTATTGCAGGCAGATTATAAGTAGAGATTTCTACGCAACTTGAGTGGTATATACTTCAACTCCAAAATCTTACAGTTTCCCACCACATTCAACGTTAAGCTCAGCAAAATTTAGAGTCGAGAGGACAGGGCCTGATAGGATCTTCCGATGTCGGCGGCAGTACATGGACTTCTGGAGGAGAGCAATTACACATCCATTTTGAAAAAAGAGATTAGTGTTAATTTTTTTCTAATAAAAATAATTTAGTGTATGAAACGAAAAAATAAAATTTCCATACCCATTGGAAAAAACAAGTTATTTTGGACACTCATTTTTAAATGTCTAAATCTGCCACTGAGATCTCCAACATGATCTGGATCCACGACTTCTACAAAATTATAAGCTCATGTTAAATATAATTAAATATAAGCTCATGACTTCTATTGTAATTAGATATATATTAGTTATGTATAAAAACAACTAGGGATTATGATAAAAATGTTAAATGTGTTGATATTGTTTACCTTTCACGATCAATTCTCGAGCCATGCTGAAAGTGGAGATAAAAAGAGTAGAAGCGAGGAGAAAGCAAAGTATCACAAATAAAGATTTCATTTCGGATAATATTTTTACTTTGGGTTAGACATCTCCTCCATCTCTACTGCTATTTATAGGCCAATATTTCGAATGTGCACACTGGCTAAAATGAAAGCCACACTACTACTTTTCAAAGATAATTGATACCATATATTTTTAAAATTTTATTGAAGGTTTACAATTCAGTTATTAAAGTATATTGCAGTCTCTTTAGTTTATTTTCTCTCACTTGAGAAAATTATAATTAATTGAGTGAAGAAAATTCAAAATAAAGAAAGAACTAATTTCTTTCTTTAATATATTGGTGTCATTGTATGTTAACACACACACACGTAGAAACTCTAACTCGAGTCTCTTAGGATGAATAAGATTCTCTTTTCAAATCAAATTTTAATTAATTAACAACATATGTCTTTGTAAAAATTATTAAAAATATATGTAATAAAATAATATCAAAGTTCATGTATCTAAATTGACTCACCAATCCAGAAAAGTAACGAATAATTAAAAAAAATGTTTTTTCCTTGTCTGAAAGTTTGTCATAGTCTCTTTTATTTTTTATGTCCACAAAGTTAAATTTCTTGACCTTTAACAATGGTCAAGAAGTTTACCGGTGAACGAAAGAATTTCTCTAAGATCTAAACGGTAGAAAACTTTATCAGCACGAGAAAAATAACATACTGAGAAACGAACTTTATTCGATGACAAATGAACATAAAAGATCAAGACGGGGAAGTTAAATTTAACTTTGTGGACATAGAAAATAAAAGAGACTATGACACACTTTAAGACAAGAAAAGGACATTTTTTAATTATTCGTTACTTTTTTGGATTGGTGAGTCAATTTAGATACATGAACTTTGATATTATTTTATTGCATATATTTTTAATAATTTCTATAAAGACATACGTTGTTAAGTAGGTATTAAACCTTAATTGAATGATCACACTATTTTTTTATTGTTAATAGAAAGACCATAAAAATCAAAGTAAACTAGATCATGCAATGAGGTTGAAAGATTATATTTTTAATAATTTAAAATTTTACCAAAAAATCTTGAAATTTTATAACTTTCTAAAATAGTCCTCAAATCCCTAAATCCTAAATTTCCAAATCCTCATTGCTGCCACCGCCGTCGCCGGCCCCACCTTTTCGGTCGCCGGACCTAACCGACCATTTCCTCTCACCCGTCGTCGCCGAAAATCGACGAACGGTGTGCCAACCAAACGTTGAACATGAAATAACCGTTCGATTGGCACACCGTTCACCGGTTTTCGGCGATGACAAGTGAGGAGAAATGGTGGGTTGGGTTTGACGATCGAAAGGGTGTGGTAGATGACGGCGGTCGACGGCGACAACGGTGAGAATTTGAGGATTTAGAGACTGGATTCAATATTTTTGTAAATTTTGGGATTTTAAAAAAAATTAAGTTTTTTTCAAAAATAATTTAAAAAAATCAAATTCATGCTACATGTCACGTTTTAAATGGATAACGGTTTTTTAACAGCCGGGCACTTAAAATTATAACTTTTGAAATTTTAGGCACCTATTTTTACAAAAAAAAATACTTTAAGCACCTAAAGTTAAAATATGGTATACTTTGGGTACTTTTTTTCATTTAAGCCAATTTTAAAATTAAAATAGCCAATATTTCACAAATTCGGTGCAGGTCTCCAACCTTGTCCTTGTAATAAAGGGCTTGAGGCCCATTTGGGCATCTCTTTTTATTTTATAAATTTTCACTTCAAATTCAATTATTTGATATCATAATCTATTACCACTAATTTTACACAGTATCGTCAAGTCATCTCATCACATTCTAATGAAGTCTCCATACTCATATGCCACCCAAAATTATAGGACACTCACACCTAGGGATGGTAATGGGTCAGCCGGTCAGGTCGGGTTGGTTTTTGACCGACCTAGACCCGACTCGAGTAGTAGTCCCTCCACAGACTCTATATGGGTTTAGGAAGTGATTCTTTAGAAGTTTTCTCTAGTCTTAATATGTTAGATGGAGAATTATGCCTGCAGATGTTGATATAAAACAAATGTTGCAGAAAATACCTGAGGTGAAGATTAGATTGACTCGTAGACAAGACAATAAGGCGGCGGATTGGGTGGCTACTCGATTCAAGAAGGGGTTGTGTCCTGGTGACTGCTTGTCTCAACCTTCAACCAACTTCCTTGGTACATATTCTTCGCTGAGTAGGATGGAGTTGCTATTTGCATAATCCTCTATAACCAAGTCGCTTTATATTTGGCCAAAAACAGTAGAAATATAATTCCCAAATTGCTTGGAAAATAAGTTGAAGTATGAACATAAAATACTTATCAAATACATTGCTTGAAAAAAAAGACGGACCCTTAAAATGACTAAAAGACAGACACAATACTTGTATTTTTAGTTAAATTTACAAATGCCTTGTCATCAAACTCACTCCATATCCTTCAATAACTTGACTTTGATCTTCTCTAGCTTTGTCACAACTTCTTTCATATCAGGCCTTTCATTTGGTATCTCTACCGAACACACTAAGGCTACTTGCAAAACCGATAATGCGCAATCGTTGGCTGCTAAATGTTTCCTCCCGGTAGTGCTTACAGAATTGGTGTCTCCAACTTGGTTTAGCATAGATGGTAAAGTCTCTTTCACTAAACTCCGCAAGCTCATTTCTTCGGAAAACATTTCATCTGTAGGCTTCTTTCTCATGATAGTTTCCATCGTAAGAATACCGAAACTATACACATCGCCTTTTGTAGAAACAATTCCTTCTGATCCATACTCTGTATATAATTTATAAAAAATATATATCAGTATATGATAGTTTCCATAGGCTGCATCTCCTTTACTAGAAAGAAAGGAAAACTTAAAGAGTAAAATTAGAAGCATCACCTGGAGCCATATATCCAATTGTTGCGAGGGTTATGGTTTGGATCATTGAATCCTCTTCACATAAGAGTTTTGCGATTCCAAAATCACTCAAATGTGCAACCATATCTTCATCTAATAGAACATTGCTGGGCTTTAAATCGCAATGAACCGTGGGTGTTATATGACCATGATGGAGATATTCCAGAGCAGATGCAACATCAATCAATATGTTCAGCCTTTGCAGGATATCCAGAAAATGATTGTTGGAGTACAACCATTCATCAAGGCTCCCATTAGGCATAAACTCCAGTACCAAAGCTTTGAAATCTGGATTATTAGAGCAGCTACTGATGATTTTGGTTAAATTCCGGTGACGAGTGTTGCGAAGAACTTCAAATTCAACATCGAAGCTCTTAAAGGCTCCATATAACTCTAACTTGAAGACTTTTACCGCAAATGTCAGTCCATCTGGGAGAATTCCTTGGTATACTGAACCATAACTTCCGCTACCAAGCAATCTTCTATCACTAAATCCATCGGTAGCTTGATGAAGCTCTTGGTGTGAAAATTGTCTCCACGTTCTCAGAGGTATCAAGTCTTCTTGAGTTGGCAACAAGTCTTCTTGAGTTTCCAATGTTTCTTTCTTCCTCCACCTTTTCAAGATAATGACGGTTAGAGCCACCACCAAAATCATAGAGGCACTTAGCAGTGCTACATACGTTATGAGCCTTTTTCTTGCCTTGGATTTTCCACGAGGTTTAGATTTGCAGCTTGGAACATGAAGTCGAGCTGCACCACACAATGCTCCATTCCCCTTAAATGATTCGACCGAGTAGTTTCCAAATGATCCTCCACCAGGAATTTCTCCTTGAAGTCTATTGAAAGAGACATTGAAATATTTGAGAAATCGAAGTTTCTCTAAGGACTTGGGGATCTTGCCGGATAGAATATTTCTTGATAAATCCAAGGATTCCAAGCTCAACAAGTCACCAAGTGAATCAGGAATAGAACCTGTGATTCTATTATTGGATAAGGAAAAATAAGTAAGGTCACCGAGATCAACAACCCCGTTTGGAATTTGACCGGAGAACTGGTTGTTTGAAAAATCGATACTAGTCACAGCTGTCCACTTGCCAATATCAATTGGCAGAGGACCACCGAGAGAATTTGAAGACAAGTTCAGGATCAACAGATCATTAAGTCCTGTCAAGGTTGAAGGTATTGAAGAAGAAAACATATTGGAGCCAAGGAGTAGTTGTCTGAAAGAAACAACATTACCCAAGCAAGCAGGGATCGGTCCAGACAATCTGTTGTTGGTCAAGACCAAGAAACCCAACTTGTTTAGATGACATAACTCAGACGGGATCGGTCCTTCCAACTTATTGTCCCCAAGAGAAAGACTTTGCAACTCTTTTAATCCTCCAATTGTTGTAGGAATCATTCCTGTCAATTCATTGTCATCAAGCTTTATGGATATCAAGCGACTTAAGTTGCCAAATTCACTCGGGATGCTACCCTTGATGTTGCACCTAGCAGCAGAGAATTGCTGAAGATTTGAGAGATTTCCTACCAAACCTTGAAGTTCACCACTGATCAATTGGTTGCCGCTGAAGTCCAAGATTTCCAAGCTTCTACAATTTGTCAAAGAAGAAAGAAAGCTCATTCTCGAGGAAGTTAGATTATTAACATTCAAGATGAGCCTCTCTAACTTTCTTAGATTACCAAGAGTGTCAGGAATGGATCCTGAAAAGTAATTAAGTGACACGTCAAGTAGAGTAAGCTGAGAAGCATTGGAAATAGACATTGGGATCGAACCGACGAGTCGATTATTCCCGAGATATAATTCCTGCAAGTTTGGAAGCAAAAGCCCCGTGTTTGATGGAAGACTGCCAGAGAGATGATTACTTTCAAAAGAAATGGTAGACAGAGTGGACATATTAAATATTGCAGGAGGAATTGGACCAACAAGCTTGTTATCTCCCAAACTCAAGAATTTTAGATTCTTCATGTTGCCAATCTGTTGTGGTATTGAACCTGTGAAATTGTTACGGGAACAATCGAAGCGTTCGAGAAGAGTGAGATTCGCAATCTGCTCTGGAATTTCACCTGAAACGAAAGAATTCACACATCCAATGGTTGAAACTTGAAAGTTTCAAATACTTGAAAAGCATTAAAAAATGGTTGGTGCTCATTACCTTCAAACTTGTTCCCACTGATGAAGAAGAATTGAAGCTTGTTTAAATTCCCAATTTCCACCGGTAGACTCCCCTCGAACTGGTTTACAGATAAGGATAAAGCCTGCAAGTCTTTACATTTGAATAAACTGTCTGGAATTTTACCGGATAGCGTGTTAAAAGCCAAGGAAAATTGTTTCAAATTCGGAAGACGATCGAACATATCGTTCGGTATGTGACCGGTGAGATTATTAAAGTTGAAATTGATTTGTTCCAATGAAAGCAAATCGATTGGAACAAAGGGTATGGAACCGGTGAGCATATTACTGCCTAGATCAAGAATTTGCAACGAAGATATGTTGAAGACAGAGGAGGGTATTGAACCCGAAAGCTGGTTTCCATACAAGCTCAACTCCTCTAGCTTTGGCAAATAGCCTAAGGAGAATGGGATAACACCTTCGAACTTGTTATCATACAACCGCAGCTCCCGAAGTTCAGTTAATGATCCTAACAATGACGGGATTTCTCCACTGAAGCTGTTGTTGCCGAAGTCCATATGTTGCAGTCGTCGCAGATTTGATAATTGGACCGGTAATGTACTATGAAAGCTATTATCTTTGATGGAAAGAAGAGAAAGGAATGACAAATTTCCTAAGTGGGGTGGTAGGGTGCCTACTAGTCCCAACCCAGTAAGGTCTAGAGCAGTGACTCTGCGGTGTTTGGATCCGCAGCTGACACCAAACCAGTTACAAACAGGGGAAGAAATTGACCAATTGGTCGTCAAGACATTTTCGGGATCGCGGATAACATTGTCTTTCAATGCAAGAAGGGCTGATTGGTCGGTAAATATGGTGGTTAAATTCATGGAGGAAGTAGGCAGAGAAAAATGGAAGATGATAAGAAGAGCTAAGTGGAGGAAAGTGTTCCCCATTTGATTTTGGGTGGTTGAGTCAATGGAAATGGAGTTTGTGAAGCTACCAAGGAAGGCACAAGCGAGATAGCTAGATAACACATTCTTTATACACACTAGAATGGACCCACGAATTGCGGCGATAGTCTTAGTTGAATGCTCACAGCCTCACACTAATGATTAAAAGTCAAAGTAAATCTTGCTGCTGCATTACTTAAGGCGGAAAATTTAGATTAGGAAACTTTACACTAATATGGTACTTGGTTTTTTTATTTTTACAAATGTAGTTCTCGCTTTTTATTTTCAGAAATATAACACTTTTTACAGTAAAAATAAAGTTGAAGGGAACACACACCGTCTTTGAACAGTGAATAGCCTTTTCCAATTAAAAAATAGAAGTCGGAGGGAATACACACCATCTTTGAACAGTATTTTACACTGAAGTCGGATTGTAAGCCTACCGTCTCCAACATATTTTAATTAAAAAAAGGATGCACAGTAAAATCAGATTATATTCCCCACTGACTTTACTTTTACTGTAACAAATGTTGTAGATTTGAAAATAAAATAAAAAAGGATGTCATATTTTTTTAAAAAAGAACCTACAATATTGGTGCAATTTCCCCATGGTATCGGAATTTAGAAAATTTTATAAATAGACTTTTTAAGCGGGTAGGCATAAAAGGATAGTATCAACCGTCAATTTCCTTTTAAGATGTATCATTTTTTTTAAGCTGGGTGCCTGGGTGTGCTTTAAGTTGGTTTGAAGACTAGCTTTAGTGGATTGTTTAGATGCAGTTGTTTTTCTGTTTTTATGGTTGATAGTTCTATCAATAGTTTATGTATGGTGCGGTGTTGTAGCAGGTGTAAGAGTTTCGGTGTTATCTAGGCGATTTACTACTCTTGTTATTTTGATCGCCGTTATGCGCTCGTTTTCTCCTTCCAATACAAAAAGTTTTTTAATGAAGTTTATAGTGATCATATATGATCTTTTTATCAAATAAAATATTTATTGTCAAGCAAAAAAAACGACTCGAACGAAACATGAACAAAAGTTTTGGAACAAAAGTTTTGGAACAAAGATTAATCAATAAGACAAAACTTCAAGCATGTATCAAGCCACTATTTTTAACATTTTATTTTCTGTATAGAAAAGAGTTACTAATAAAAAAATAATTATACCATACACGGACGTTGAAAATATTTTATTTCTACAAGCATTCTAATTTTAGGTGTTAGGGGTCTAATTTAGGATTTATAGTTTAGGGATTTAGGTTTATGCGTTTAGAATTTAAGGAGTGTAGTTTGAATTTAGAGTTTAGGTTATAGGTAAAAACATAAACCCCTAACATATTACCTTAAAACATAAACCCTAACTTTTAAACTCTAAATTCTAACACTAAATCTTAAATTCTAAACTCCTAAATTATAGACCTTCAACTGAATTTCTAACCCCAGATATATTTTCTCATTAAAAAAACATTAAAGATACAACGTAACCTAACGACTTATCTGCATTTTACACTGACAAAATAGTTTATTGGACACAGAGAAAAGTAGAACGAGAATAGTAATTCTATTAAAAAAATAAGACTTCTGTAATAATTCTTTATAGAATAATATATAATATTAAAATATTGAGAGAAAATAAAAGAAACTTTAATATAATAAAGTTTATATTTTTTTCACTCAATTATGACTAAGTTTATATTTCGATTGGTTAAATTTTAGTTGGTTCACAATTTTTTATATATTTTTTATAGTTTCTTACAAATTGGTGCAAGATCAATTCATCATTGGTTTGTTTTTTTGGGCAAAAGTTTTTCGACGTTTTTATACTTCACGAATTTGTAAATAAAAAAGAACAATAGTTTTTTGTTTGAATTGTTCTCGTGAAAGTTAGAATTTCCAAAATACAAACTTACTCAAAATTAAGCATGAGTTGACAATCCAAAATGAAAGTTGACTCACCATTTTTCTAGATGTTTTATTTTAAAAAATTATAACTGAGTTAAATAAAAGATCAAGAAAATTTCAATTATATATATTTTTAAAATATATGAAATAAACCAAATTTCAACATGGTGGATTTCTTATCAGAATTCTAAACAACACGGTTTCAAAGTTTGAACACAGAACTTTCCACACCCAAAAAATCGACAAAGTATTTTCAATCTGAAAACTAACCCGGAAAATCCACAAAAGATGCAACCTAGAATGTCAACTGTTTGTGTATTAAGGACCACAAAAGACTTCAACACTCTTCATTGATTCTAAAGTATAAAGTCTAAACCAAAGCAAGCAGCATTTAAAACCTCAAAATTTCTTAACCAAATAAGTCTTTTTCTGATGTCCTTTCAGTTTATCAAGGCTTTATTCTGATTAATCCGATCGACATGCATCGTATATCTGATTTTGGTAGGTGAGTCTCCTAGAATGAGTCTTCTGCATGCACAAAGCTTCGAAATCAGAACTTACTTACGCAATGCTAAACTGCTTACCACTTGAACAAACCCTTGGTAAACAAAAAAAGTCTTTGAAAACTGAAGATGAAGTTTGTATCGAAAGTCCCTAAATTATTGCAAATTAAAAACTTTGGTTTATCTTGGGAGAAGGTATATAATGAATATTAGGATAAACTACTTGAATTGTCACTCAATTTTTAGGGCATTAACATTTTGGTCGTTCAAAATAAAATATTTTCAATTTAATCATCGCCATTAAATAAATTTATCATTTTGATTATCCAAGTGTAAACCTCAAACTACGATTAACGTTTTGGTCACCTAAACACTTTTTTTAAATATATTAGTCGAACAACAACTCACGTTTTGGTTCATGGTTTAATAATAAATTAACAGGGCCGACTATAAAGGAAGCACCCTAAGCTACCGCTTAGGCCTCCAACTAGCCTAGGGCCCCTAAATTTTAATTATTTATATTTTTAAAATTTTATTTTTAATTTATCAAATAAATAAATTAATCTAATAATAAAAAATATTAATAAATAAATTAATTTAGCTAACAATAAAAGTAATGTGTTTGATAGGGTTTAATCATGTTTTTATGGTTTATTAAAGAAATACTTAACTACAAATAAGTGTCCAAACTATACGTTTTTTTTACTTTAGGTCCCTAAAATATTTTTTTGTCAAAATAGGTGCCTAAAGTTTTCTCAATGATTATTTATAGGTAACGACTGTTAAAAAGAAACAAATTTAAAAATAAGTGCCCAAACTATGCCACTTTTTGCTTTAGGTGTCTAATTTTTTTTAAAAAAAATTGGTACCAAACTATGTCTTTTTTTATTTTAGGCGCCTAAAGTTTCATTTAAAAAATAGCGGTCGTTACCTTAAAATGATAACAAAATAAACTTTAGGCACTTATCTTGACCAAAAAAAACTTTAGGCATCTAAAGCAAAAAAAACATGTATAGTTTGATTACTTATTTTGTAGTTAAGACTTAAAGAAATATTAAATTAATTGTTCAAAATAATGAAATATGCTTTCGTTATATAAGGGTCTATTTTTTAATTTTTGATCAAGGCCCCGAAAATCTCTGAGCCGATCATGTAAATTAACTTTAATATTTGGTAATATTTAGCCACTTGCATGGCTTAGTTTGTACGAAGAGTATATATATAGCTTTATTTCGAGCAGGTGTTGTGTTTACTTGTGTTTTTACTCATCTTTCTAATTTCAAGTTAAAGATTTGTATTAATTCTTTTTAAGTTATGACAAATTATTTTAAAACTCGTGCAATAATTAAGTTTTTCTTGTGTTGATACCTATATAATCAGACAAAGCATTAAATATATAATTGTTACATAAATATTTTCGTTCACACATGACTGTGTAAAATTTAATATTTGTTTTTAGTGAATCACGGGTGTCCCGTTTAAATGTGTAAGTAAAGATTAATTTCGTCGAGCCATGGAATAGTATAATGACACTAATTTAATTGAGAAATGACCAAAATATGATTTCTTTTAAATTATAATGGGAATTATTATGGTGTTTACCTTATGTTTTTTTCACTCTTTTATATAATCCACGTATAAATAAAACAATATTTTTGAACTATATGTTGGTTGAATTTATTAGAAACCAAAATAATATATATATATATATATAAGAAATGAAATTGTAGAAGAAAAATAACAAAATATAATAAATCTAAATTGAAAAAAACTAGAAAATAAAATATCGGACCAACAAAACATGTCAATGGACTGCAAAATAGTGATAAAGATAAAAAACTGGAGAAATAGAAGCATGGAGCAAAACTTCTTGTTTCAGCATACCTACACGCTTCAGGATTAAAGTAAGAGTGGTGTGCAAAACCAACAATCTTGGAGGCTGCTTCGTAAAACATAACTGATTACATACGCAAACAAACCACAAAAAGGGATCAAACTATTTAGGGCCACCGACAAACCGCAAACCAGAGTCAAGCGCCGTGAAAAAAATATCCACGAACACAGATCTACCACAACGATAGACAATAGCGTGCCATAAAACAAAAAAAATAGTATCACAAAAGCAGAAAAAATTAAAAGAAAATAAAAAACATCAAAAAAAACAATAATTATATATATAAATAAAGGAGAATAATATACATGCGGTGACGACCAACTCTAAGATTGGCTTCACCATCGACGAACCAAGAAAAAATAGTATAGGTGTTCTTTTCTAAATAAAATATGGGTATGCTTTTCTACATAAAATTAAGGATGAACAAAACTCGACTCGACTTAAAAAAATTAAAAAAAAATCAATTTCGAGTTATGCAGTCAACTCGAGTAACTAAAAAAAAATTCGAGTTCGAGTCGAGTTGAAATTTTCCCAACTCGAAAACCGAAAAATCAAAAAATAGAAATTCAAAGTTTTGTGATTTAATCTCTGATTTCATTTTTCCTCAACTTCTCCTTCATTTTAAGTTCATTTTTGACCAAATTTGAACCACATGTTCCTAAACCAATTTAGAATGGCTATTTAACTTCAAATCATATTTTTGAAAATAAATTTTATCCTTTTGCAATTTAGCACCTCAACTTTGTATGATTTTCTCATTTCTTCAATCTCTCGTTCGTTTTAAGTCTATTTTGACCAAATTTGAACCACATGCTCCTAAACCACTTTAGAATGCCTATTTAGCTTCGATTGATATTTTAAAATAAATTTTCTATTTTTTTCAATTTAGCCCCTCGACTTTGAATGATTTCTCATTTCTTAAATTCATTTTTCATTTTAAGTCTATTTTTGACCAAAATTAAACCACGTGATTCACTAACACTATATAATATGTATGTAACTTCAATTCATATTTTTAACAAAATATATTCTTTTTGCAATTTAATCTTTTAACTTTATATTTTGTTTAATTTGATCATTCAACTGAATTTTTTTGTAAAGTTTTTCTTCACATTAAATTATTGACTCGTTTATACTCTCATCAATATTTTATCCCAAAAGTTTTTTATTTAAAAATAACATTATAAATATATTCTAAAAGTTTATATGATATTTTTTATTAAATAACATTACAAATCTTATTTATACATGTGAAAAATAATATGAAAAATATATATATATATATGCATATCTTATATGGTTAGAAAAAATCGTTTAAATTGGAATCAAATCATACTATAACGTGATAAATAATTACAATAAACTTTTATATAGGAACTCGAAAACTCGAATCGAAAAAAAATTAAATTAAGTTTGAGTTGTAAAATATGACGCGTTAACTCGAATAACTCAAAATATTTTGACTCGACTCAACTTGATCAAACACTCACCCTGCATAAAATGTTACACCTCATTTGTATGATGAGTGTGACAAATCTCAGACATTTGATGATTTGATTAGAAATTTGTGCCGAGTATTTTGAATTTTCTTCACTCCTCTATCTCTAATTTTTCAAAGTGAAAGTATATAAACTAAGGAGACCGCAGTTATACTTTGTCTTCGATCTCTTCTTGTAGAAAAATGGGTCCTCCATGGAAATTTCTTCACTCCTCCCTTTATATCAATTTTGCTGGTTTTTTGAGACAAAATAATTGACTTGTGAACCCTTCAATATTGGCCTATAAATAGCAATGGAGAGGGAGGAGATGCCTAACCCAAAATGAAATCTTTTTCTGTGATACTATGCATTCTTCTTGCTTCCACTCTTTTTATCTATACTTTCAGCATACCTCCAGAAGTGATCGTGAAGAGTAAGTAACGTCAACACATTTAACACTTCTATAATAATTTCTAATTTTTTTTATGAATGTTTATTTTTAAACATAAGTAATATATATATATATAGGGACGGACCCAGAATTTCATGTAAATGGTACAAACTATCAGGAAGCTATATTAGAAATATGATGGTGCAAAATTACAAGAGTTTAGGGGGTGCAGAATTAGATTATTAATAAAAAATATAAAAATATACATATAAAATATAAGAAAATTTAAAATTTTTAGGGGCGGCTACCCCAGCACCCCTAGGTCTGTCCCTATATATAAATATATATGAATGGTTTTAGTTATTTATAACATAGGATTTTTATTTTGCAGAAGACATCTACACTTATCGGCAAAATAAGATGATGGCTCGGGGGCAACAACCTCCTCCCCAGTACTGTCCTCCCTTCTGTAGAAGCATAAATTCGTTCAAGCCCTGATCCAAATTTCCTAACCCTAATTAAAATTTAAATCCAAATACCTAAACCCATTACAGTTAAAATTTATTAAATTACTAAAAATGTAAGATTATCTCTGAGAATAAAATTTTTGTAATGTAACATTATCTGATACATTACTGAAAGTGTTACATTACCTTATTTGGTTTATTTGGTAGGAATGTAAGGTTATTGTATTTGATTGGAGGAATGTAAGATTATCTTGAATAACTAATAAAATTAAAAAGATAATTTCATAAATAAAAAATTAATATATACATCTAAAATTGGTAATTAATAAAATTATATTAAAAATATAATTTCACAAATAAGAATTTAATATATGCATCCTTCATATATGCTTAATAATGATATTAAAAAGGATGAGTCTACCACGGGTGTCGTACACTACTGAACACCACTAACACAATACATCGATGAACACGATTAAATTTTTTAATAAAAATTAAAAATCTTAAGGACTAGACTTATAATTAAAATTATTTCAAAAAAATAAAAATAAGATTTAATAAACTTTTTATATTTGATCCTTGGTTGTTCCTAATAATCGCAGCTAAAGATATGGCGGTAGCGGCGGTAAAAGAAGAAAAATAAAAGGGTTGGATTTAGGGTTTTGTCACAAATAAGAATTTAATATATACATCCTTCATATATGCTTAATAATGATATTAAAAAGGACGAGTCTACCACGGGTGTCGTACACTGTTGAACACCACTAACATAATACACTGCTGAATACGATTAATTTTTTTAATAAAGATTAAAAATCTTAAGGACTAGACTTATAGTTAAAATTATTTCAAAAAAAATTAAAAATAAGATTTAATAAACTTTTTATATTTGATCCTTGGTTGTTCCTAATAACCACAACTAAAGATATGGCGGTAGCGGCGGCAAAAGAAGAAAAATAAAGGGGTTGGATTTAAGGTTTTGATATTAAGGAAATTTTAGAATATTTGATTCTAATCTATCAACTAAAAATACTATAAAGAAACATAAAAGGTTTATTAAATCTAATTTTTAATTTACTTTTGAAATAATTTTAATTATAAGTCTAGTCCTTAAGATTTTTAATCTTTATTAAAAAATTTAATAGAGTTCAACGGTGTATTGATTTAATGGTGTTCAGCAGTGTGCAACGGCCGTCATAGATTTTTCCTATTAAAAAATTTAATTTTCATAATCTAATAAATATTAATAGATACAAAATATCAATAACTAATAAATTATTTAAATAAATATTAAATATAATCATGTCCTTATATAATAAAAATAAAAAATCAAGATGGTTGTATTAGACAGGATTTCAACCAAAGAGAGGTTGATTTCTTTTGAGTTGAATGTTGATGGTTCTTGTGTCTTGGACAGTTGGAGATTCGGGATCATATATATATTGCTATGTTAATTCTTGGCCATTGATGAACCGAAGTATCCAACTGCCATTGACAATAATGTTCAATGATTTACTTAATTGGAGGAAACAGATGGGAGGATAGTTTAAAAAGTTTACAAATCGTACACGTTTTAATAAATTTGTACCAATAGAAGGAAATAATCTAATCTGGCATATTTATTTGAAATTTTTTGAACGAGTATTACTCATCTGATTAACTAGATAAAATTAATATGGTAGATATACTTGTATAATTTAAATTAAATAAAATATGTATGCAAGTTAGGATTTAAATCACATAAAATTACGAGATGTGATGTGGAACCGTATGCGGTTGTCCGGATTCAATCGTTTTGCCTATAAAATATGTATATTGTCAAAAAATTAAACATATGTGTAAATAGATATTATTTATATTAAATTTTATTTAAGTAAGAATTTGTATTAAAGTACCTAACCTCCCAAAATTAAATAAAAATATCTAAAAAAAGGAAATAGAATCACTTTTCTCTAAAGAATGGGGTTCACTGGTATAATTTAAAGTTACAAACTTTAAAGCCAAAACTCCGGAAGCCGAAGCCATTGCCGCCTTGGCATTGAAACACACGTCAAAAACAGTGACAACAAAATATACCCCGACACTCTCTGCAGAATTCCCAAGCTTTTTCCCCTTCTTTTGTTAACTTTAGAATGTTCTTTTTCCTTTTATTTTGCTGTTGAGATTGTTTCCGACATGACAGAGGAGAATGACAAGTATGGAAAAGAGTTGGATTTGGCCGTTAGAATTGTGCATATGGCTTGTTCTTTATGTCAGAAAGTGCAACAAAGCTTGGGTTCTGCTGCTTCTCGACAGGTTTTGGCTAAGGATGATGATTCTCTTGTTACTGTTGCAGGTGCTTTTTTTATTGCATCAAAATAGTCTTTTTTGGGAATTTGGTTTCTTCAATTGGGTTGTGTTTAGTTTTACTTCTTTTTTTCTTTGGTGGGTTTGATTTGAATGAGGCTCTTGACAATGGGTTGGTTTAGTTTTTTCTTTTTCTTTTCAATTGGGGATTTGGGGGTATGAATTTGTAATGTGGCATTTGATTGGTGTATATTTAGGCCATTGGTTGATTGTTAGTTAGTATAAGAAAGAAAAATTAAGAGAAAATTTGGAATTTTTACTATAGTTTGAATGATTGAAAAATTTTCATTAGGTTGTTTGGGTATTGTCGCTTCCTTTCTGTAATATTTGCCCAAGGAAATACAATGTTGAAAAGGAAAATGTTGAGAACTTTGTTCCAATACTGCTGAATGGAATTTAAAGTGCAAACTTAGGAAATGAGGTAAGGTTTGTAATTGGTTGTTCAGTTTTAATTTCTGAGCTGATCAGTTTGGCTGGGAAACCAGGGCCTTTGGTTATATTTCGATCGCAGTTTGTCTGGATTCACCGGCATTAGTGAATAATGGAAAGGAACTCCATAAACCTCTTGTTAATTGCTAAATTACATAGCTGGTCCTATGAAATTAAACACAGTAATATGAAAATAGCACTTATTTATTATGTTTTATAGTTGAATCGTAGGTCGTTACCTTTTGCTATTTATTTGCAAGTAAACAGATATGTCGGGGAAGCTTGGCTGGAAGTTTGCCAATTGAAAGGGATTAGGACACTGATTAGTAAATTCGTGAGAGTTCAGTTGTAGATTATGTTGCATGCAACTCATGCTTGCCGTATGCTAGTAGACAGAAATGCAGGCATCGGGGTTTGCACGTGATGCTCTAGTACTATTATACGTTTGATTGATTGAGTCATTAAAGATAATACAACGGAGGTTCCTAACAAATTATTTGGCTCTCCACCTCGATTTTCTATTTCCTTTTCCCTTCATGAATCAAGCTTTCTCCCTCTACTTTTGGGTAGGAAAATATTTTGTGGAGAGGGTCTTGTACTTGAAATGCAGTGCAGTTTACGGGAAATGGTTTTCATCTTTGATTTTACTTTCTTACCAGATCATCATACAGTCATACCTATGGAGTATATACTTGAATTGATATGTTCATTGATTCTTTATATCGCTTCTATCTTAACAGACTGGAGTGTCCAAGCAACTGTTAGTTGGCTGCTTTCCGAATTCTTGGAAGGTCAGAGTGTGTCCATTGTTGCTGAAGAAGATGTCCAAACACTCTCCAAGTCCGATGCAGCAAGTTTACTTGCAGCTGTTGTCAACACTGTGAATGAATGCTTAGCTGAAGCACCAAAATATGGTCTCCAGCGACCAAAGAAAGCTCTCGAGACTTCACAAATCCTTGAGGCTATTAGTCGATGCAACTCAACCGGGGGCCCAACCGGAAGACATTGGGTGCTGGACCCCGTTGACGGGACATTGGGTTTTGTACGTGGTGACCAGTATGCTGTAGCACTAGCCTTGATAGAGGATGGGAAGCTAGTTCTCGGAGTTCTTGGTTGCCCTAATTACCCTATGAAAAGGGAATTCTTGAATTATAATCATCGGCGCGATCAAACTATGTCACAGACTCCGCCATCTAATGATATTTGGCAAAAAGGGTGTGTGATGTATGCAAGGAGAGGAAGTGGTCGGGCATGGATGCAACCTTTGATCCACGGGGATACAAAATTTCAATGGCCAAATTCTGCTACATTGGTACAGGCTTCTCCTGTTGATGATCCATCACTAGCAACTTTTTGTGAACCTGTGGAAAAGGCAAATTCAAACCACCTGTTTACAGCGGAGCTTGCTAACAGCATAGGTCTCAAGTGTGTTATTTTCACTCCTAGTTCATTTCTAACTTTCCTGTTAAAGTTTGAGAAGAATAAACTAGAACATTGGTTAGAAATTCTATGGTTTTTACGAGGCCATCTTCTTGTTTGATCCTAATATATCTTCCAATACGTTCTAATGGCAGAAACCAACCTATGCGAATCCATAGCATGGTAAAATATGCAGCAATAGCTCGGGGTGATGCTGAGGTTTTTATAAAGTTTGCAAGACCCGGGTACAAAGAAAAGATATGGGATCATGCTGCCGGTGTTGTCATCATAGAAGAGGCTGGTGGGGTTGTAACGGATGCGGGAGGTCGCCCCTTGGACTTCAGTCGAGGACTGTACTTAGAAGGTCTTGACCGAGGGATAGTTGCTTGCTCTGGACCAGTACTGCATGATAAAATCGTCGGGGCTGTATATGCAAGCTGGGATTCTTCTAATCTATGAGACTTACTATATCTTGCCAATGCTGTAATACTGGAGTATTATATGGTAATCTTATGATGGTAAGCTCGTGATTTGAACATTTTGCACCATGTTTCCACCAAAAACCTCTTTTCTAGTGACCTGTAATATGCAGTTTTCTAATGTTTTCCTCTCATTTCTTTGTAGTGTTTTCGTCAAACTATTCCAGAGCGAGCGTATTCTGAGAAGGATGCTGATGTGCTTCCGGTACCACAAACAATTGATTCGTGAAGAGTCTGCTGAAATATGTTCTCTGTTTTAAGGGCGTGAAAATTTCCGAAGTCTGATAATTGACATCACCTTCAGTTCCAATCTTACCATTGCAGATTGCTCGATTTTTATTAGCAAAATAGCGCCCTTACTATAGCTTTTCTAATGGAAATTTTGATGTCATTAATGGAGATTCTTTAATATGAGAAAAGCTTAAGCTGATACTTCTATCTTATGAGAAGCTTAGGGAACTGAACTGATACATAAGTTTTGGACGCATACTCGTATGATTTTCGCTTACGAGAAATGCATCATTTCTTCTATGTTTCACAAGTAATTCAAAATGGATATATTCTGCATTTTCTACTGTGTTAAATATTGTTGGTTTTACTGCATTTTCCAGGAATCTGAATGGCATATGAATGCTGCCTCGTCAATTCATTAATCCTACTGACAGTGGAATGTTAGGAATTAGGATGTGAAACCATAAACCTCCATTGAGACAATTCTAGTTATATTTTAGACTTCGGAATTCGGATTTTAATATCGCAACCTTTCTCTTTCGGTATAAAGGTCATAATGTGTTACTGCATGTGGTTTATATGGACCGTTTTGAACTTCAGGTTCTTGTATGTTGCAACCCCTCCCCCCCCCCAACACATTATGGTGCGATTATATTGTAGTATTTGTTACTCCTACCTCTTTGAAAACGAACACACACCATGTAGATACTGTTCGAACCCGGATCTTCTAGGGATATAGATATGGTTTTGATTTCATAACATTCCTGGAAACTACACACTTCATCCCAAGTCGATGCTTCTGATTACATTTTCCCCGGTGACAGCTAAAATCATGAACTATTCCAATTACAAAAGGAAGCTTCTCTGTAGCTATCTTCTAACCAAATACGAATTCAAATTCGAATATCTTTTTCGTTGACAAAACAGTAGGCTGAATTCCATGTTTAGACTTTGAAAATTGAAGGTTTGATTTTTAAAACAATATTTAAAAAACAAGTCAATGTTAGGTTTGATTCTTTGAATTTGATTATGCATGGGTTAGGTACGTCTATAGTCTTTGGGACCACACTGCATGTTTTTTTTCCAAAATTATTAAAGGACTTTTTGGCATGTTATTCGTCTTCATAATAGATCGGAATTTAATCCCTCTACATAATCGTACGCAAACCGTATAATTTATCTATGTCATAGTTTTTGATGGATCAGTAGTATAATTGAAATCAAAACTAAAATTCAATGTTGAAATAATATCGCTTTTTAGTTCGGTAGTATAATCGAAACTAAATTTTAATAATATCTGACTTTGTTTATTTTTATTTATTGTCGGTAATACGATTTTATTAAAAAAATCAAATCAAACCATCAAAATAGTCAACTTAAGTGAAAACATATGGCACCTTTTGGGGAAATAAGAAAAATTCCTAATCAAGGAATGAGTCATCACACATGAACAAAGTACATATGCTGAAGTTTGTTTAATCCTAAAGAAAATATATAGTTTATATAGTCCTTAAGCTTTAATAATTGTTTTTAAAGATTATAATATTAGGTTTATAAAACAATATCTAGTGCTTTAAACTGGCAAGAAATTGAATATTATAAAAAGAAGAAAAAAAACATTACATGAATAAAATAATGTTGGATTTGATGATATTTGAGAGTTGAAAACTATGTTTGCCGACAGTTCCCCATGTTCAATGCCACTGTCTTCCAATTTTGACATCAACTTTATATAATGTACTTCTTCCGTCTCAAAAATAATGTTTTTTGTTGACTTTTTATGTAGTTTTAAGAAGAAAATTTTTGTATAAGATGTTTGTTGTAAAGTAATTAAAATGACAATTTAATATTTTAAAAGTTGAAGTTTGTTTTATTGGAAAGCTAAAAAGAGGGTAGAAAATGAAATGTATTTAATAAAAGTTGTTGAGTTTTTCAAAAGGACAATTTAAGTATGACAATTTTAAAACACAAAAAGAACATTATTTTTGGGACAGAGGGAGTAATAAAATAAAGGATGAGTCTACCACGTTCGACGAATACCGCTGAATACCAGTAACGATGAATATCGCTGAACACCATTAAATTAATTAATAAATATTAAAAATCTCAATGACTCAACATATAATTATAAATTATTTAAAATAAAATTTCAACTAAATTTTTTTCCATATATATTATATTTTTAATTTTTTTAAATAATTAGATCAAATACCAACCTTAGTCAATTTAAAAAATAAAAAACCTTAAACCCTAAACCCTAAATTTTTCATATATAATTTAGACATCTTTTCAAATTATTAATTAATAATCACACATATTCCAGGAACAATTAATTATCCAAACTAGAGGGAAGGTTATTCATATATAATTGTTCCAAACTACGTTATCAATATAAAAGTATATATGAGGAAATAAAGATGAATACTTGACTAAAGCTTAAAGCCTAAACTCAATGTTCAAATTCAGGGTTTATAATTTATGATTTAAAGTTTAGGGTTTACTATTTAGGATTTAGAGTTTTTTATTTTTAAATTGATTAAGGTTGGTATTTGATACAATTATTTAAAAAAATTAAAAATATATAATATATAGAAACTAATTTAATTAAAATTTTATTTTAAATAATTTATAATTATATGTTGAGTCCTTGAGATTTTTAATATTTATTAATTAATTTAATAGTGTTCAGCGATGTTCAGTGTTCATCAGTGTTTGTCGAGCGTGGTAGAATTTTTTTAAAATAAATAATTAATTTTTATTTATTTTAATATTTTAATTTTTATTATTATAATAATATTTTCTTATCATTATATTTTAATATAATTATTTAATAATTATTTTTTCATTTCTATTTTAAACAATTAGATATCAAACTCATTTATACTATTTTCATTTTTTTTTTAAATTCATTTCTGTGAAGCAAATATTTTTAAATTTTTGAAAACCTGAAATATAAGTTTTTTTTAAATAAAAAATATTTTTCTAAACCCAAACTGATCCTAAAATTTATATATATTCTTAAAATTTTACTCGATTTGAAATTTTGATTTCTATTTAAATTGTTAAATTGATAGGTTGTAAATTGTAATCCATAAATAATAATAATATAAAAAGTGGAATGAAAAAACCGCCACATCGGGCCATCCCTAGTGGCTTTCCTCTGTCATTCCCGCCTTTTCTTTTTCCTTTCCTTTCCTTTCTTGTGGGCATGGACACCCAATCTATTTAATTCTTCTCACACTTGTCACTTGGACGCTTTGAATTTTTTTTTTAGTTTACATGTCCTTTTCCCCTTTTTCAAATACGATAAGATTATATTTATAGGTAAATATTCGATCGAGTTGAGTTAAAAAAATTAAGTTAATTTAGTCAACTAGTCTTATTTTATAACTCAAACTTTATTTAAAATTATTTCAAGTTGAGTAATTTGGGTTATTGTTTAAATTTAATTATAAATATTTATAATATTATAGTATCAATTGGTTCCAGTTTAAACAACTTTTTATAACCATATAATATATATATATATATATATATATATTCGTATTTCTTCAAATGTGATATACATATATCGGGCAGAATTGAGAGACTCAACTCAAACTTAAAACCTGATCCACAAATTACTAAAGATTCGAGTTATTCGGGTCTTATTTTATATCTCCAACTTTATTTAAAAAGTTTTGAGTGAATTAAGATCAAAATTTTAGTAATTAGCGGATCAATTTTTAAATAATACTGTTCAACGGTGTAATAAGTTAGCGGTGTTCAACAATGTATTGCGTTAACGGTGTTCAATGGTGTGCGTCCCCGTTCTAGAATTTGCCTATTTTAAAATATATAAATTTTTTAATAATTTAAAAAATCAAAACTTTTGTATATGTTACAAGTTAACTTATAATCTGGTGTGCAAAGGGTTAAGAATATCTATGAACATATACTACATTATAATCTTCTTTAGACCATTTAAAAAAAAACTTATAATCTGGTGTGAACCCAACAAGTGCTCTCAGGGGAAAAGCAAATGATGTTCATCCTAGGAGACCCGTGTTCAATCGCAATGTTTACAAGGTGTGTGCATTGTCAAATAGTTAAAAATATCTATGAACATATACTATATTGTAATCACCTTTAGACTATTAAAAAATTTATAATCTGGTGTAACATTAGTTTGAAGAATGACTAAAATATCTTTTATTTCAAATGATAATTACTATTATTGTAAATTTATAATGATGTTTTGTCTTCTCATATTTTTTTTGGTTAAATAAAAGTAAGTTTTCTCATATTTTTTTGTAAGCATAAGTATACTATACACTAGTGGCGGAAATAAAAAAAAATTACAAGCGTTTTAGTTTTAAAATTAAAGGGTTGTGGTTTAGGTTTATGTGCTTAGAATTTAATGATTGTAGTTATAATTTAAGGTTTAGTGTTGAAATTTACGGTTCACATGTTAAAATCTAAATCTCTAACATATTACTTTAAAACCTAAACCCTAAATTATAACAACAATCCCTAAATTATAAACATCTAAACACTAAATTAAATTTTTAAACCTAAAATTATAACATTTGTAAAAAAATTATTTTCACCCCGATACATAAAATATTTTCCCATTACATAATTTTAAAATAAATAATTAAAAACCACTCATTTAGTGATAAATCCATGTTTAATAAAATTCATATATAATTTTTTATTACCAACGTGCTATTGTTGTTAAATGATTTTTTTACAATATTAAAAAAAATCAAACAAAAATATTACATTTTACATAATTAAAAAACATTTTTAATAAAATAAATTACCTTAATCTAGTTAACATTTTATATCATTTTTAAATTAATTGATCTTTTTTGTTACCCTCCTGCTTTTTCAGAGCTTCGTTCACACATATAATTTTAGTAGTTGAGTCTCCTAACGGATATTTTTTGTTTACACAAAACATCAAACTTGAGAGTTGCTTAAGTCATATCATACTGCTTATTACTTAGACCAAATTGTTGTCATAAATTAATTGATTTAATATTATTTAACTTAATATAATACACAAATGAGGCAAGAACTTAATTAATAATATTAAACATTTTTTTGTCAGAATAGTAATATAAACGTTTTTTTGTCAAATTTAAATATAATATTTTTTAAAATAGTCGATGTAATTTGTCCTTATTTAACACATAGTAATATTTAAAATCACAACGATATAATAAGCATCTCCGATCAAGAATATAATAATAATATATAGAAAGATTGAAAATCTTAATCACAAATCCTCCAATCAGTACTAGAAATAGAGAATTATACACAACAGAACCTCACTCACTCACCAATCACTCTCTCATTTTCCTTCTCTTTCTCTGAGAAAATCCTTGCATTTTCCCACTGCATTTTTAAACTCAAAACTCATTTCAGTTTTATATATATATATAATTTTGTTTTCCTTTTTCCCCTTTCCCAAAAGAATTCAAATCAACCCCACAAAAGAAGATCTTGAAAGCGCGTGAAAATTCAAAAAAAGAAATGGTTAGTTGCATATTATCCTTTGAATTCCAGTACCACTGACATTTCTGCAGTTTCATAGTTTCATCTTGATCCATTTGTCCCCTTTCTCCTCTCTTTTCTTCCTTTTTTTTCTGTTTGGATCAGACCCTGTTTTCTCTGATCTTCTCTCTTTTTCAGTGATCAGTTCTCGGATCACTCACCCAGCAAATGAGCTTAATTTGATTGATCAAATCAATTTAACGAAAACCCATTTCTGAAGTGTTTCCGTTGTTTTAAATTTCGAGCTACTTTCGTGTTTTTTAGATTTCTGGGTTTTTTTTTGTTGCAGAGATCAATGGGGAAAAGCAATAGTAGCAGAGATTGGACTCAGATCTATGCTGTTTACGGCATGGACCAGTGGCAAACACTCGTTTTCCTTCTATTTCATGCTGTTTTTTTCTCACTACTTTCCCTTTTCTTCCTTTTCTACTTCGAATCCATCTTCCATTTCTTCCAAGCTTTCCTCTCAAGTCCCGGCGCAGCCCGTTTCGCCGCTGGGTTCAGTGGCTGCGTCACGGCGATTTCGGCTGTGTGCTTGTTCTTCGCGGCGGCTAACTTCTCTTACTCCGCTGGGCCGTTGCATTACGACATGGCGCAGCGGATGGTGGGATCGGTTAACGACTGGTCAACGGTGAAGCTGGCGCTTGATATTGGGTGCGGCAGAGGTATTCTTCTCAACGCGGTGGCGACCCAACTGAAGAAAAGCGGGAGTTCGGGTCGGGTTGTCGGGTTGGATCCTTCTAAACGAACCACTTTGTCTACGCTACGAACCGCCAACATGGAAGGTTTGTGGCCGTTCGTTTTCCCATCATTCTAAACGAACCGTTTTGTCGGGTCGGATCTTTTCTTTTGTTATAATTTTTGTTGAAAATGGTGATTTGAAAAATTGGAACAGGTGTGGGGGAGTACGTGACGTGCAGAGAAGGCGACGTGAGGAGCCTACCGTTCGGGGACAACTACTTCGACGTGGTGGTTTCCGCCGTGTTCGTGCACACAGTGGGGAAAGAATACGGCCAACGGACGGTGGAGGCGGCGGCGGAGAGGGTGAGGGTGCTGGGGGAGATGGTGAGGGTGTTGAAGCCCGGTGGGGTGGGGGTTCTGTGGGACCTCCTGCACGTGCCGGAATACGTGCGGCGGTTACAGGAATTGAAGATGGAAGACATTAGGGTTTCCGAGCGTGTAACTGCCTTCATGGTTAGCAGCCACATCGTGTCGTTTCGGAAGCCGAGTCAGCATGTCGTGGGTCCTGGTGAGGTCCGTCTGGACTGGAGATGCTGATGAAGTGGAATTCAGAATATTTATTACTACTAGAGTACTTGTTATTTATATAAAAAATCAGAACGAGCCTCAATGCAAAATTGTATATAAAACGAGAGTAACTTCTTGATTCTGGTGAGACGAAGCCAAACCAGATGTTTTTGTTGAGAATATACTTAGCCATGATATGTAATATGGTTATGATAAAATATACTAATGTAGTTGAAAGCAAAATTGCTTTTGTAAATAAACAATAAGTTTTGCTATGATTTCTATTTTTGTTATTAATTTTTTTTTCACAATTTTCAATACTTGATCTATTTTTTGATAAATAAGAGAGAAAAAAATCATATTATCGAGTGTCTCGTTAAAAAATCTTCCTAAGCCTAGATGAGGGAAAAAGATTGCACTTGATAGTATTTACAAAGCCACAGATGTCAGATTAACAAACTTTAACAAACCACGCCCACATTGAGCAACCTATCATCAAGCACCAAAGCCCTTAGCTCAAGCGGTGGAACCGTAAAAACGCTAGGTGAAAACCCCACCTCACCAAATGCAAAAATATCATGAATCCGGGCCAATTTGGCTAAACTATCAGCAACTCTATTTGTTGTCCGACGAATATGACAAAATTGAACCTCCCAAGGCCGATCAAGCAACTCACTATTCGCCCGAACCAACGATGCCAGACCACCACCCACACTCCGCTTCTTCAATATACGAACAACATCCAAGCTATCGACCTCAAGCAGAATCTGTCGAAAGCAGCTCGCCCAAGCTAACCGCAGGCCTTCAACAACCCCAAAACTCGACTTCAATAATCGAACAAATCCTCGCATATTTACTAAAGCCAACCAACCATTCTCCTCTCTTCTGTCGAATTGTAAAAGGTTTAATGATTTTTTGAAGTAAGATTTTAATTTTACGCTTTATGAATAAGAAAAGTGTTCGAAAAAAAAATTGATTTTACTTAAGAGTTTAATTCGGTATGAATTTGAATATAGCAAGGATTCATATGATTATCGAGCATTATATTTTAAATTATACTTTATAAAACATTTTTTATAAAGAAAGAGCAACTATTTCATATACTGGCGGTGGAAATTAAAAGTTTTTACAATCACTTTTTGTTTTAGGGTTTAGGAATTTAATTTAGGATGTAGGATTTAGGGGTTAGGTTTATGGGGTTAGAAATTAGGGATTGTGATTAGAATTTATCATACAAGGTTAAAATTTAGGGTTTATAGGTTAAAACTTAAATCCCTTACTATATTACCCTAAAACCTAATCTCTAACCTCTAAGCCCTAAATTCAAACACAAAACCCTAAATTCTAACAATTATCCTTAATTCTAAAACCTAAAACTAAAATGCTTTTGAAAACTTTTATTTTCCACCATCGGTGTGTTAAATATAAATTCATAAAGGGAATGAGAGAAAATAGAGGTAAGAAGGTGAGAGTTGAGAGGAGAAAGAGGTAGAGATGGGCACGGGTCGGGTTCGGTTTTTGGCCCACCCGAACTCGACTCGAAACTATTCTCTAAAAAACCTGACCTGACCCGACCCGAAAATAAATATACTAAACCCGACCCGACCTATATAAAAAATAATTTTAGGGACCTAATTGTAAAAAAATAATTTTAGGAGACTTAATCGTAAAAAATTATAATTTAAAGGACTAAATTGTAAAAAAAATTAATTTAGGGACCTAATTATAAAAATATATATATAAGGGTATTATTATAAATATCACTAAAAAAATTTAGAAAAAAATTACATAATTAGTCCCGAATCGGATCGGGTCAGATATTTTCCACCCTAAACCCGCACCCGACCCGAATTTCTTACATATTCCACCCAATCCAACCCGACCCGATTTTTTTTTAAATTCGACTCTATCAGATCGGGTTGGATCGAAATCCGTCAGATTCTGGTTCCGTGCCCATCCCTAGAAAGAGGTGGTTGTAGTTGTAGCCTTGTAGGTGGGATGGAACTTGGTGGAGGTTGTGGGTTAGATGTGATTAAAGGTGTAGGGTTAGGGGGTTGTCATATCTTTGTCAACGGTGCATGTAACATGTTCAATTTAGTGGGGTTTAGTTATGGGGGGGTGACATGTATCTTTGTCATATCTTCCCAAATCCATTACTAATAACAAAGTTTTATATCCTTATTAGTGTCTTAGCCATTTTCAGATAATCGGTGCTTATAAATGGGTTATGTGAAAATTTTGATAAATCGAAATCGAAATTAAAAAAATATCTAAAAATTGATTATTTGAATCAAAAAGTTTGGTTTTGGTATGAGTTTTTTTATAAAAAAATTATTTTAATTCAAATATAGTTCATAGTTTGGATAAAATCGGTTAACCAATTAAACCGTTTATCTACAATACTTATAAGTTTTATGTATTAGAATGTCCTATAGTCTAATGATTTTGATATCCTTTTGATTCTTTGAAGAATTTTTGGTTATGAGTTTGATTAATAGAAAGTGTAAACTTTCATTTTTTGACTTTTTAGTTATTTTTGTACTTTTACTACAACCGAACCAAATCGAATAATCTGGTTAACCTATCAACTATTTTTTTGATTTAATTGATATAATTTAAGATCAATAATTAAATAATTAGATTTACCAGTTAACCGAAATAATTTGTTAACGGTTAATATAATCCGATTATGCACACCCTTACTTACAAATGTTTGATTATGTTTAAAGTTAAGTCGAATCAAATTTCAAATTAAAAATAATTTTTAACACAAAATTTTCTTTTTTTAAATAGTGTAAATGTGATTACAAAGTAGTATCTGGTCATACATAGTTTAACCCATTGACAATGCGCATACGCCTTGTAGTTAAAAGCAATTTGAACCCGTATCCTATAAGATGAATATCATTCGTTTTTCTACTGCGGCACTTGTTAGGTTCAACACAAAATTTTTTATTCATTAAATTTGAATTCAATAATTTATTTAAAAGACATTAAATTTCTTACCACGATAGCTTTCCGTCTGGAACTCATAATTAACATCCTTTCATAAAAAAACATGCCCCATTTCACATGAATATTGTCTGAATTTTGCTCCATCATTCTCATTGAATACTTTTATGCATTTTGTCCATATACTAAAACTGCAGTACAATAATTTTGGAACAGAGATCCAATAACTTACCTGTTAAAACTTAAAAGAATAATTAAAAATAAAATATTATCACAAATATCGAACATGAACTATAAATTGAACCATAAACTTTGGTAACGACATGATTAGGAGAGAGAGCCACAAATCTCGAACATAAACTATAAAATGAACGTGAACTATACCAAAAAAATCTAAACATTCATCACTTATTTATTTATTACTGCTAGTAATTAGATCTTGCAAATCTTGTGATCAAAGCAAGAAAAAAGCTGAATGAAAAATGAATTAATTTATGATTGCATCACATTGATTGCAGCATGTGTTGTCTTCATATCCGGCTAAAGACAGACGCAGAATTTTATATTAAGATGAGAATCTATAAAATTTTATGAAAAGTGAACTTATAAAATTTTAGAGGTTGAGAATAAATTTTTAATAGAAAATACATAAAAAATTATAAAATTTTTTAAATTATATAAAAATTTTAAACTTTTAGGATACTGCCCTCTCTAAACCTCTCTAATTCCAGCTTTAGTAAAAAAAAATTGTTGTTCGAAGTTTGAACCCTAATCTCAAATCTAAGCCCCATTGCTTTTAATGCATTTGTCCTTCTTCTTCTCTCACCATTTAATTGCTCCATGTGTCTGTGTCTGTGTCTGTGTCTGTGTCTGTGTCTGTGTCTGTGTCTGTTTTCCTAATATCTCTGTACTTAATTCATTTCCCACCAGACATTTCTTTTTAACCTTTCTTCCTTGTGTTTTTGTCTTCATTTCTATGTTTCTGGGAAATGTAAATATAAAATCTTTGTTGTTAAAGATACATATTTGATTTAAATGTTTGAAAATCATGAACTCTTACTTTTAATTTTAGTGGAAAGTTTTAGAAGTAAAATAATGGTTAAATGGTCAAATTTATTTTTATAGTAATCCGAAATTAATAATGTTATCCCTAATTTTTTTCTGTAATTTTTTCCTCAAAGTCATTGAATTGTAGTAATTTTGCCCTTTGACCGATTTTAATCGTTAAAGTATTGACGTGGCAATTAACGGTGCTGACGTAGCAATTTTGCCCTCGAAGTCATGCATGCAATTTTGTCCTCGAAGTGATTCATTTGCAGTAACTTTGTCATCGGTTGTAAAAATTATTGAAAACAAAAACTAATATAAAAATTAAAATGTATTAGGAATTATAAATTAATAAAAATATAAATATAAAAATTAAAAATTATTTATAAATTATTAAAAAATGAACAATTTCATCGAATGATAAAATATAAATATAAAGTTGTAAATATAAAAAATATATATTTATAAAAATTATTGAAAAAGTTTTCGACTATTTTTAGTTATGCTAAGCCAACTAATATTCTTTGAATATATTTTTAATGGTATCATCCTTCCATTAGAGTAGTAATAAAACTTATCAAATATTGATGAACATCAGTTTGATGTAAAAAAGCGAAAGAAAATTTGATGAAATTGTTCAATTTTTTAATACTTTATAAATATATTTTTTTATTTTTTATATTTATATTTTTATCATTTTATAATTCCTAATACATTCTAATTTTTATATTAGTTTTATTTTCAATAATTTTTTGAATATCTTATTTATTTTTATTAAGTTTATGGACTTTTTTTAAGAAATAAAGAATATTTTGATTTTTTGTGAGAGTTCTCACTTTGCTTATTTTTAAAATTACCAGGGACCCAAAAGATATTTACACCAATTTGTTAATAATTTTTTTATATATTCTGTTTGTAAAAGTTCAACTAGAAAAACTAAATTATTTATCCAATTTTATTCAAAAACTAAATAAATCGAGGGCAAAATTACTGGAATTGAATTACTTTGAGGGCAAAATTGCATAAATGACTTTGAGGGTAAAATTGCTACGTCAGCACTGTTAACTGTCTGTCAGCACTTTAACGGTCAAAATTGGTCAAAGGGTAAAATTGCTGCAATTAAATGACTTTAGGATAAAATTACAAAAAAATAAAGGGCAACATTGTTAATTTAAGATTACTACAAGAGCAAATTTGACCCTTTAGTCTAAAATAATTTTAAAAAAATGGATAAAAATGTAAAGGTAAAGAATTTAAAAATATTATATATTTCTTATAGTTATTATGTCGGTAGTTAAAAGTAAAATTAAACATAAGTTATGTGTGTGTGAGAGAGAGAGATTTTCAAGAGAAAAAAATACAGAAAAGACACAATTAATGTAAAACATTTTTTTGTTATCTTTTATGTCCATTTTATGTATATATTTAGAGTTCGTAATTGCTTTTCTCAATAATATTATTTTTAAATTTTGAATTTAAATTCTCTAATTAAGAGTATAATACACATTATCAATGTACTTATAGTTTGTTATACTAATATTCTAAGATTAAATTAAAATATTTTAAAGTTTGCATATCAACTTAAAATTTGGGTCATAATTTGCAGACATCTAATGTAATGATTCCTAATATTTATATATTTATATCACTAAATTTAAATTTGTTTTAAAAATATTTTTTCGTGTCCACTTGAGGATCCATGAAAACCAACCCTTTGGAGCGTAAATTAGATACAATTATAAATGTGCCTCGACATGATCATCTGATCTATCCACATTCTCAGCCTCAGGGCCCCAACGTGCTTAAACCCTTAAAAATAATTATTTTTATTTTTTAAATTTTATTTTTTTTAATTTATCAAACGAATAAATTAATCTAACGATAAAAATTTAATTTTCTTTTTTAAATTTCAATTTAATTATCTTCAAATTTAATTCTCTATGTTATTCTTCTCCAATCTAACGATAAAAAAATATTGTGTTGTTTTTCAAATTTTTTGTATTTATTGTTCAAAATCAAGCCCATATCATACCCACAATTCAATTTCTTCAAAATTTCTTAACAAAACAATGAAAATAATATGATTGATAAAGTTTAATCATGTTTCTATAATTTATAAAATATTAAATTAATTGCTTAAAATAATGAGATATAATTTCGTTATACAAAGGTCTCTTTTTGAGTTTTCGCTCAGAGCCCGAGAATATGCAAGATAGTTTTGTCTATCCATTAACATCTCAGTTCTGGAAAGCTATTTTACCTACAAAATCACTTAAAGCAGCACATGCAAGATAGTTTTATCTACACAAATGCTTACAATTTATACAAATTCTTACCTAAATGGTTAGGTTATAATATAAAAATTTGTGTAGTTACTGTAATCACTTATTTTTTTATCGAGTTTTAGTATTATTAGTATTATTTCAATAGTAATATTATTAATATAAAATAAATAAAAAATCAAAAAAATATATATAAGTAATATATATTTATAAAAAAAAGGCAATTAAAAAAAGGAGGAAATTTGTGTGGAGCCTAGATCTCCACGTCACCCAAGCTCTCCCCCCACCCCTTTGAAATTGCCTATAAATAAGCATGCATTTGCCATTTTACAAGAGAGCCGGCACTGGCATGCCCACATAAGAGAGCTATGCTCTCGGGTAGCCAAGGATCGGGGCCAGTCCCCTTGGTCCTAATCGGTTCGATCGGGGTCTTATTTTGATCTGATCTAGTTAATTTTTGGAGAGGTCGTGGTAGATCTCGGTGGGGTTCAGTCAGGGTTCGTCATTCGAGCTTCTAGTTAGGTATATTTTCTTTCCTTTTATTTGTGTTGTAATTTTTATGATTTAATGAAGTAGTAGTTAATTTAAAATTGTGTTTTTTAGTTTGTATATTTATGCTTTAGATTAGTATTTATGTTTTAAATTTATGTTTTATATTAATATTTTATTTATGTTAGATTTGTTTTTATTTGTGAGTTAGATTAATATTTATGCATGTATGTTTTAGAGTAGTATTTATTTATGTTTTAAATTTATGTGTTAGATTAATGAATGTTAGCATTTTATTTATGTTATATTTGTTTATGAGTTAGATTAATATTTATGTATGTATGCTTTAGATTAGCATCTTATTTATTTTAGATTAGTATTTTATTATGTTAATATTTATTTGTATTTTTATTGTATTTAAATTATTTGCCATATTTTATTTTTGCTTTCTAAGGTTGCATAATGAAATATAAATTGTCAATGCGGTGCCCTTTTATCCGAGCGTAAACGGGGCCAGTATCAGGCGTAGTGATGGTGGTTGGGCGTTTACTCTCGGATAATAGGGCTTTTAAAATTTACTCGCACTTATGACCAAATTTTAATTTAATCATCACTTTAATCCAGAAAGTTTAATATTAATAAAGCGGTAATTATTAAAGTTCCAATTTTGGGCGGTGTGTGGGTGCTAATCCTTCCCCATCCGTAACCGACTCCCGAACCCTACAGTTTTCAAATCTCTGGTTTTATGGTGTCCGACCTACCTAAGTGGCCGGTGGCAACTCCATTTTCTTAAATAAAATATGGTTTTTACAAAATCTCACAGAATATATTTTTTAAAACAAAACAAAATAAAAATACGTTTTTTTAGCGAGAGGGACATCGCTACAATGGAGACTCCGTTGGGGATATTTTTTTGTTTTTCCAAAAAAAATAAAGTGAGTCGAGCTTTTTAAATAATTACCGCTTTATTAATATTAGAAATTCCGGATTAAAGTGACTATTAAACTAACATTCGGTTATAATTGTGCGTTTATTTTGACGCATTTAAAATATGGCATATAAACCCATTTTTTTAAATGGGGGGAAAACGCTAATGCTTTCGTGGAGATATCGTTCTCCCGTGTAGGCCTAATAAGTACCTTCGGGGCTCGAGTACCTTATGCTTTCGTAAGGATATCGTTCCTTCGTGCAGGCATAAGCGAATAGGTCCCCCCGAATTGAACCCGGTTGAAAAGAACCTATAATGGGTGATGATCGGGGGCCTTGCTACTCTTAGTAGAAGACAGCAAGGACAATTCGGGTACCTCCTAGAACCAAAACTGCATGTAGAGAACATATAGAAACCCACCCCTTTAGAGCCATCCGGATAACCTTAGGTGTTTTAGACGGGATAAATAGGGTTGTTTTATTTGTTTACTTTATTTAATTTGTCCTTTTATTTATGCATTTATTATTTTTATCCGGTACTAACTCATTTCTTTTTGTGTTTTATTTTTATTTTTATTTTACACATACTTTTGTTGCATTATCATTGCATCCACATTACATAGAGGCGTTGATTCAAGTGGTTTGCCCGATTAGAAAATCTTTCATTACAGAAAAAATGTGTCTTAAGAAGGATGACATCGATCCAGTCGTGCGACATTGGTTAGAGATTAATCAACAGATCCGAGGTAACAATTTCCCGAGCAAGCGTGTAGTGCCAAAGTATACACACGAGACCCTGATGGTAGACATACAACGAGTTGCAAGACGTGTGAATGACTTAGCTACCGAAGTTGCGGCTCTCCGACCTTTCGTAACCCCGGACATGAAAGAAGCACCAAGGATTATTAAGTTGCTCAGAGTTGTCGAGGAGCTAGGAGGTAGAGCTAGGGCTTATGTGTAGAACTTTGTTTTGTAATTAAGACTTTTTGTAATAGGGACTCATTTTGTATTGTGGACCATTTTTGTAATCTGGACCCTTTAGTTCCCATGAAAGTCGTTCAAAAGGGTGATTACCAGCGGAATCAACGCCTTTATTTGCATTCATATTGCATATCATGACATGGTGTTGATTCAAGAACAATTCATTAAAAGGCTTTCAAAATAGAAAAAGTCTACTTTGCCGGAAACGATAATATTACAGTATCAAGTTAGGCCGAGCAAAGACCAATCGAGAAAGAAGGCGGTACGATAGTAAGGCACATGCGACACAGAAGATTCAGTCAGGGCCGCAGAACCCCAATTTTAAATCTTCACATTTAACCATTTTGTAAAAATCTCAAAGATTTTAATTTGATTCCTTTAAAAAAAATTTGAAAATATCATTATTTTGCTTTGAATCTTTTTTCCTCCTAAAACTTTCAGAATAATAATAATAACAAAAAGAAACCTAAAAGTTTTTTTTTAAGTAAGTTAAAACTTTTTGATAATAAAAAAAGGGGAAATTTTAAACCAAATAATCATTGAGAATTTTAATTTAAACCCCAAAAAGTTTTAAAGTACTCCCCTAGGATCGATAGAATCCATCCCTGTTCAGACGTATTATTCATTTGCACCCAGATCTACAGAAGAAAAGATATTTTCTGCATTATGCATGCATTTGTTGATGTCATTTTCAGAAGCCACAAAAATAAAGATCATGACGTAACGAGTCCATGGAATAGAATAAGAGGAGAAGATGAAGTCATCCATCATCCTAAAGACGACGTTGAGACGTGGAGCGCAAGTTTTGCTTTTCGAAGTCAAGGTCTCCAGAATAAATCCAACTGTTACCTGTAATTCATTATTAATTTCTTGCAAACAGACATTTTCTCTATTGAAAGTTTTTTAAAGACTGTTTGAGAATCAACAACGCATTTGCATACATTCTCGCATTTATAGGGTATTGATTCCCGAAGTGGTTTTTCAAATCTTAGAAATCGTTCATAATTGCCAAAGGGTCGTCTGGTTAGATATTAGCGGGCACAGATCCAGGGTTTTGTCCCAGAACAAGATCGGAGACAATAGAAGAGGAACCATCTGAAGACTTCAGGTCAGACACTGTACTGGTAATGAGCAAAGTAAAGTGCAAGAGTTGAAAGAAGCAGAGGGAAGAAGTGATGAATCAGATGAATACTTTGACAAAAGGTAAGCGATCCATCGAACCGAAAGAATAATCGATTAAGGATCAGAATAGAGAGCGGGATAGTCAGAATTCTACCTCAAAGCCAGCCAAATACGACAAATTGAACCCTTTTGTGATCCGCATCAATAAACAAGCGAAAGGTATGTCTGAGTCGGGCTTTCAAAAAGTAGAGCTCGATCCAGAAGAAACCCGAGAAGCAAGTAATGAAAAGAAGTATATCTCGATTCATGTAAGGTACACCGAACTACTCTTAATGTTCATCGAGAAGAGCCTTATTACCTCGGTGAAGTCTCTCGAAGAGACCGTCTTATCTGAGAGATTATGACACACGTGCTATAGGCAGTTATCGTTTAGAAAGTTGGGGTCACAGTATTGAAGATTGCGGGGCCTTGAGGAACAAGTTCAAGATCTTACTGCGATGAGAATTTTGGGTTTCAAAGACGGAGTTCCCCAATTCTATAGTGAGCTAACAATCACCCGATGGGTAAAGTCGAGGAAAAATCGATATCCAGGACAAAGTTCGAGTAATACCGAAGTGGGTCACTCGAGCGAGTTAAATTTGAAGATCGGAGATAGGTGCATCCCAGGAGAGGGATATTCTTTCGAGTTCAGCCAGCTCAGATAAGAGAGAGATAACTTGGATAAAATTGAATTTGCAGAATGATCACCAGAAACTTTACTGAGTGTTTAAGAATATTAGATTGGGTCACCTTTAAAGAATAGATGAATGGTGTTGTTCAGTTGAAGGATGACTCGGAATATTGGAAGAAGAAAAACTAGTCAAGCGAGAATCAAGTCAGGCTATCATCATGTAAGTTTAAGGAAATTGGGAATAGGTACGACAGTCTCCAGAGATGAGCTACAAAATAACTTAGCCATTAACAAGAGTTTTGGAAACAAGTTTACAACAGAGCAATGACAATCTAACACTCTTCAGTTGGAAAGTAAGGATGACAACTTCTAAGCTGCGAAAGACTAAGCAGGGGATAGATGAAGACCTGAAGATCGATATTACCCGAGCAGGTAAGGCGGCTCAACAAGGTGGCAGGCTTAGTCAGAACATGGACCAAGTGTTAGACCACAGAGGCAAGTTGACTGGACTACTGGATGAAGTTAAGAAAGTAGGCACTGAAGCTTATCAGTAACTGTAAATATCTAATATATGATATAATGAAACCTTTTGGCCTCAATGAACGTCGTTCTATGGGGATCACTTTTGGAATCAATACCTTACTGCATTCATGTTTATATTTTAGGATTGCATTGCATTACATTGTACAGTCATGGCATATTTTATATAACATTATCATTACCTTGCATAAATTTTTTTGGGGTAATCCAAAGAACAATTAGAGTTTTATCGTGAATAAAAGAATTGAATACCCTCAAAAATCAAGATTCGAGCAGTTAGAATATGGACTCAAGAGAAAAAGAGAGAGAAAAAAAGTTTGATGCCTTTGATGCAAGAAAGCTCTGTTTGAACCCTGATTTGGTCGCTCCTCCGGATTCTAAAGACTCCCAGATTTGCGTATAATAACGGAACAAGATGCCCCAAGATTTACGTGACCATATTCTGCAAAAAGATGGAGGGCTGCATTGAAAAATTACCGATCAACTACTTCCCCGACAGTCTAGCAGGACCTACCGTGATATGATATGCTTTGGACCTAACACCAAGTCGTCAGTATCTCCAGGCTACGAAGATGAAATCTGATGAAAGCTTCAAGGAATGTGCTTTGAGGTGTCTGTGTTTAGCGACCCAAGTGCAGCCTCCCGTAGATGAAGAGGAAAGTGACTTCTATGCCACATTTCTTATTTCTTCTTTGATAAGGTGCTCGGGAAAATGAATGCCAACTTTGAGGACTTCATGACAGTTAGAGAGAGAATCGAACATGTACTCCGGGACCTAAGTTTAAAAGACCAGACATGCCTATGAGCAGAAGGAAATAAAAAGATAAATGGGTACCACTTTCGAAGGTTCTCGTGATCGTAAGAGAAGAAGACAGGCAGATTCCTCCGAATCACCGAGAAAAATTCCTCGAACAAGTGCATATTTAGAAATATTCGGAGGATTCCATATCGGACATATGGCCTTATCTGGTCAAGGGTTAGTACCTTACCTCAAGGCCGATAAAGATTACGTCCAGCTCATTGCTCACAGTTTTGATCCATACAGTATATGTGAGTTTTACATTGAGACGCCGAGGCATGACACTAAGAAATTTGGGGTCGTTAATAGAAAAAATCAAGAAGCTGGTTGACGAGGGAGTCATGACGAGAGAGTTGATCCAGCGGTGGAAAAACAAGAGAAGAGGCAAGCCTACACTACAAAGGACCGAAATGAGTTAATACTCGGGAGGTAGTCCGGAGGTCCCTATGGTTTTCCCATCAGTTCACAAAGAAATTCTCAATGCTTTGAAAAAAAACTCTCAAACAGATATTTTTAGAATTAAAAATCACATTTCCATTTAGAAAGCATTTTTACATTCTTGATTCTTTAAACATTTTATTTTATAGGGTAGTTTTTGTTCTCTCATATGCATATACACGCATTTTTGAATGGACATATGTATATATCATTTCTATACCAGGCCCTCGAATTTTTAATGCAACAGTACATTTGCTTCAGTTTCGAAGATCAACTCTAAGTTGTTTATATTTATAAAATATTTAATGTTGCGGGGATACTATAAATGTGAGTATATGCTAGTTTACTTAGGCCAACAGAGGAACAAAGCGAGTGTTTAGACAATGGGCAGTTCCCATTTTAAGAATTTATCTTCTCAGGCACTTGTCGTTTAAGATCCTTGAAATGAGAGTTGACCCTAAACCTTTACCCCCTAAAGGCTTTCTCAGAACATCTGTGAATGTGACTACGAATGGTATTCTTTTACTTTACCAGAAGACAGAGATGAGACCAGATAGATTGGATACGAAGATTAGAAAATCATCAGAAGAAAGTGGTTGAAAACAAGGAATTGTCCAAACGAAAAACCAAAGAAAAGAAGAGAAATGGCAATCAGAAGGCCGAAGCAATCCAGATCGAGTAAATATCAGAAGAGCTGCAGAGAGGCAATTAATTTCGAGCGGAAGATAGCATGAATACCCAGTATAGATACGTGTTGATTTAAGGATACATTTATAGACTCGAATAAGAAGAAAGAGATTCAAGGCTAAAAACTCAAAATGAGCAGTCTAAAACAAAAAACAAAAAAAACAAAACAAAAAAAGAAAAGAAAAGAAAAGAAAAAAAATATAAAAAGAAGAAAAAGAGAGGGAAGAAAAAAGAGAAAAAATAAAAGAAAAATGGAAAAAAAAGAAAAAGAAAGAAAGAATATTATACATGCTTCACACACAGATCAAACAATACAAGAACGAGACTTAAACTATGAGCAAGAGACACAAGGAATCCACATTTCAAGTAAATACAAGTTTTGAAAATTAGTATAGAAGCTTGAATTGAAGCCAAGTCAAGACAAGTCGGCCCGAAGATTGCCAATTTCGAAAAAGGAAATGACCTCTATGATGAAAACCCAAAAATGGGCAGTCTAGAGTGATCCTAAAAATGAAGAAAAAGAGTAGTCTGCCTGAGCATGCTAGCATCAATATCCAACCAAAATACACTGATCTGAAGGTACAGAAGAAGGAAGTGACCTCTAGGGTGAAAACCCAAAAATGGGCAGTTTAGAGCGATCCAAGAGAAAAGGTGAAAAAGAAGAAAAGAAAAAAGAAGAGAAAAGAAGAAAGAATAACATTTCATATGGGCGTGCCAATCACAAGAATTTCCAGAAATGTATTCATAGTCCTTCATTCAAGAAATCTCAGTTTCGAGGAGTTTTGGAGGATCAAACATTCTTGAACAGAAAACGAACATCAGTACATAGCCAGAATGCAAGGCAGCCTACAGTAAAAAAGAAAGGAAATGAACTATAGAGTGAAAACCTGAAAACGGGCAGTCTAGAGTGATCCAAAAAAGGGAAGGAATAATGGGCATATCCAAGTTACACAAGTACATAAATATTGTTTCACTTAACCATAAACCAAAGGCCTACATTACAAGCCCCCAAAGACCATTATGATCATCCATACATATCCAAGTTGAATGAGAATGTCTTCAGATTTTATTCCCCTTATAAGGGTTAACTTTGCTTCAAGGAACGTCAAACTTCGAAGTGCTTTGTCGACACCCAAATGAGGGAAGGATGGGGCATGGTGAGATAGTAAGATTAAGAGAGCCACCTTAAACGGGGTATAAACTAGGTAGGGTTGTTCCTCTCAAAAGCTTATTAGACCAGAAGAAACTATACATTTGCATATATATCTACAATGGTCAAGATCTTCTAAATATGTGCTTCATTAGAGTTGATCTCTGGCAATTTGAAGCATATGTCATATGGTGTTTGATATTTTAGGGGCAAACATGTTTTAAAAGGTTTGACATTTTCTCCCAAAGTTTTGATGTTTACCATTTCCCCCAAACATTAGTTTTTAAAATGTTTGGCAATATACTTCGAATTTTGTTTACCATTCTCCAAACATTAATTTTTTAAAAAATGTTTGGTCCTTAAAAAAAGAAAAAAATGTTTACCATTTGTTCCAAACAATGTTTTCAAAATGTTTGGTATCCCCTCCAAGTTGTGGTTTTCAAAATGACTGTTATCTTTTCAAACAATCATTATTTTTTTGAAATATACACAAGTAAATTGCCCTTTGCATTACTTTAAAAATGAATGATGATGAGATTTAAAGCATAGGGACCGAGAGTTAGTTCCCGTCGAAATGCTACGAGAATATCAAGGATGAGCTCAGGGGATGGAAGCATTTTGGCTCACCCTGGTGACTAGAAATAGATCAAGGCTCTGTACGATGGGTCAGAAAATTTAAAGCAGTAAAGCTCGTGGTTGAATGGGACAATGCCAAGTGAAGAAGATGACAAGGGTTCTTATAAAAATAATAAAAGAGCCAGAAGATCATTTATGAAGACGGGTGATAACCCTGAAGACAAGAAAGCCTTTTGCACAAAAGGTTTGAAATCATGTTAATCTAGATTCGAAGTGATTGATCAAATGAGGATTTAAGAGCATGCAGTGAAGAAGTAAAGAGATGAAGAAATCTGAGGAACGACCTTTCAGGGTGTAAGACTTTAGAGTAAAAAAAGGGCTGAAAGAAAAAAGAGAAAAAAAAAGAAAAAGAGAGAAAAAAGAGAAGAATAAGAAAAAAAGAAAAGAAAAAGAAAAAATAAGGAGAAATTGAAGGAAAAAAAGAGAAAAAAAAGAAAAAGAGAAGAGAAAAAGAAGAAGAAAGAAATCATTACATTGCATGCATCATATGGATAGGGGCATGTCAATTTTTGCTTGTTTTGGACAGGTACTTGAAGAATTATCAAAGAGTATTAAGAAGTGGATTTCATTAAAGAAAGAAAGATTCGGCAGCCTTAGTAGCGTGAGTCCAGAAAGATCGACAACCTTAGTAGCGTGAGGCCAGATGTTAAGTCTTTAGGGCCATCAGTAAGTCCTTCGGGCATGATGATAAGACCTTCGGGCCACCAATAAGTCTTTTGAGCATGGTGATGTCTTTCGGGCCATCAATAAGTCCTTTGGGCATGATGCGGCAGCATTAGTAGCGTGAGTCCAGAGAGATTAGCAGCCATAGTAGCGTGAGTCCAGAAAGATCGGTAGCCATAGCAGCGTGAGGCCAGATGTTAAGTCATTTGGGCCATCAGTAAGTCTTTCAGGCATGATGATAAGACATTCAGGCCATCAGTAAGTCTTTCGAGCATGGTGATAAGTCCTCCGGGCCATCAATAAGTCCTTCGGGCATGATGCGGCAGCCTTAGTAGCGTGAGACCAGAGAGATCGGCAGCTATAGTAGCGTGAGTCCAGAAAGATCGGTAGCCATTGTCGGCATGAATCCCCAAAATTGAAGAAAGATTTCGACAGCCATAGTAGCGTGAGTCTAGAAAGATCGACAGCCTTACTAGCGTGAGTCCAGAAAGATTGGCAGCCTTAGTAGCGTGAGTCCAGAAAGATCGGCAGCCTCAGTAGCGTGAGTCCAGAAAGGTCGGTAGCCGTTCTCGGCGTGAATCCTACAATTTGAAGAAATATTTCGGCAGCCATAGTAGCGTGAGTCCAGAAAGATCGGTAGCCATTTTCGGCGTGAATCCCCAAATTTGGAGAAAGATCAGCAGCCTTAGTAGCGTGAGTCTAGAAAGATCGGCAACCTTAGTAGCGTGAGTCTAGAAAGATCGATAGCCATTTTCGGTGTGAATCCTCAGTAGCGTAAGGCCAGAAAGTTCGACAACCTCAGTAGCATAAGTCCAGAAAGATCGACAGCCTTAGTAGCGTGAGTCTAGAAAGATCGGTAGTCTTAGTAGCATGAGTCCAGAAAGATCGGCAGCCTTAGTAGCGTAAGTCCAGAAAGATCGGTAGCCAGCTTGGCGTGAACCCCTAATTCGAAGATAAAGGTTTTATATATGAAGGGCCTATATTTTCGAGCCCTCGCAGTGAAAGGTTCTATATAGGAAGAAACCGTAACTATGAGATTTCAGAAGCTAAAAGTTCTATATAGGAAGGACTGGCTGCTCCAGGGTTTGAAGACTAGCAGTTCTATATAGGATGAACTCCCAGTCGAAAGAATCCATCCGTGGCGCAGAAGGTTTTATATAGGAAAACCCCGCCGCGTTGAAGGCGAAGAGTTTTATATAGGAAGGACTCCAAGCTTTACCGTCTCAGAGTGAAAAGTTCTATATAGGAGGGACTCGTAACTCGAGGCTTCAGAGTGAAAGGTTCTATATAGAAAGAGCCTGTAGTTCCAAGATCGAAAGGTGACGAAGTTCTATATAGGAAGAGCTTACAAGCCTGAAGATTCAGCTAAGGAAGAGCGGAGAGTTCTAGAAGAACACGTGATTCCGAAGCCAAAGACAAGGAAGTAGATAAAAAATGAGTGCTTTTGACCTTTGCTTTGTTCTCGTTTCATAAGAACAAGCAAAGAGGGGCAGCTGTAATCACTCATTTTTTACCGGGTTTTAGTACTATTAGTATTATTTCAATAGTAATATTATTAATATAAAATAAATAAAAAATAAAAAAAAATATATAAGTAACATATATTTATAAAAAAAAAGTAATTAAAAAAAGAGGAAATTTGCGTGGAGCCTAGAGCTCCACGTCACCCAAGCTCTCCCCCCCACCCTTTTGAAATTGCCTATAAATATGCATGCATTTGGCATTTTACAAGAGAGCCGGCAGTGGCATGCCCACATAAGAGAGCTATGCTCTTGGGTAGCCAAGGACCGGGGGCAGTCCCCACGGTCCTAACCGGTTCGATCGAGGTCTTATTTTGGATCCGATCTAGTTAATTTTTAGAGAGGTCGTGGTAGATCTCGGTGGGGTTCAGTCGGGGTTTGTCATTCGAGCTCCTAGTTAGGTATATTTTCTTTCTTTTTATTTGTGTTGTAATTTTTATGATTTAATGAAATAGTAGTTAATTTAAAATTGTGTTTTTTAGTTTGTATATTTATGCTTTAGATTAGTATTTATGTTTTAAATTTATGTTTTATATTAATATTTTATTTATGTTAGATTTATTTTTATTTATGAGTTAGATTAATATTTATGTATGTATGTTTTAGATTAATATTTATTTATGTTTTAAATTTATGTGTTAGATTTATGAATGTTAGCATTTTATTTATGTTAGATTTGTTTATGAGTTAGATTAATATTTATGTATGTATGTTTTAGATTAGTATCTTATTTATGTTAAATTAGTATTTTATTATGTTAATATTTATTTGTATTTTTATTGTATTTAAATTATTTGCCATATTTTATTTTTGCTTTCTAAGATTGCATAATAGAATATAAATTGTCAATGTGGTGCCCTTTTATCCGAGCGTAAACGGGGCCAGTATCAGGCGTAGTGATGGTGGTTGGACGTTTACTATCGGATAATGAGGCTTTTAAAATTTACTCGCACTTATGACCAAATTTTAATTTAATCATCACTTTAATCCGGAAAGTTTAATATTAATAAAGTGGTAATTATTAAAGTACTAATTTTGGGCGGTGTGGGGTGCTAATTCTTCCCCATCCGTAACCAACTCCCGAACCCAATAGTTTTCAAATATCTGGTTTTATGCTGTCCGGCCTACCTAAGTGGCCGGTGGCGACTCCATTTTCTTAAATAAAATACGGTTTTTACAAAATCCCACGAAAGATATTTTTTAAAACAAAACAAAATAATTTTTAGCGAGAGGGACATCGCTACAGTTACCAAATTCTTACCTAAGCCAAAATCTACACAAATTCTTACCAAGTTGATAAAAATTTATGTAGTTACACAAATTTATAAGAATTTATGTAGTTACATAAAGTCTTACTAGTCCTACAAATTCTTACAAAAATAATAAAAATTTATGTAGGCACTTCATTTTAGCCTCATTCTAAACTGCCTCATTTTAAAATTTTTAAGTTTATAGTCATTAGGCCAAAAGCTATATAGGTTTTGTGCATGCTTAGCTCATCCAATACAGAGTTTTTTTTTAGGTATATATTTTTTGTTCTTTAATTAAAGGCACATACACCGTGCAAGCAAGCTGTTTGAACCCGAGTCTTCTAAAAATAACAATACTCTCTTTTACACTGAGACCGCTCAATGGTTCTCCAATACAATGATTCTTTGCTATGGCCTCCCCTGCCAATGCCGGCTTAAAGACAAAACTAGGACTATTAGGTCCTATTTTTATCAAATTATGACTCAAAATTTTATATTTTTCGGTCTAGCACTATTACAGTGAACTCGCCGCACAAGCACGTCGAGTTTCAAAATATATTATTTTTTTCATTCAAACTCGTCGTAGGGGCACGACGAGTCCCGAAATCCCCCCCCAAATTTTTGATTAAATCTTAAGCAAGGTGATTAGGATAATCCTAATCTGAACTCGCTATAGGGGCACGGATAGTTTTAAGTGGGTTAAAGAATTCGAAAATCTACTGGGATAGAAAGAATTCGAAAATCTACTGGGATAGAAAGAATTCGAAAATCTGCTGGGATAGAAATTAAAAATGATAGGTGAAACTCGCAGTGCCCCTATGGCGAGTTCGAATTAGAATTATGCTAATTACCTTGCTTAAGATTTAAACGAGAATTTGGGAAGAAAAAAATCGGGACTCGCCGTTCCCCTACGGCGAGTTTGAATAAAAAATGATATTTTTTGAAACTCGCCGTGCTTGTGCGGCGAGTTCACTGTAATAGTGCTAGACCGGGAAATATAGAATTTTGAGTTCGAATTTGGTTAAAATAGGACCTAATGGTCCTAGTTTTGTCTTTAACCCGCCAATGCCATGCCATCCTCAAAAGTTGCCTGCATATCTAGGACTAGGCAACTGGCCCTTGTTAAGAGAATTTAAAAGGAAAGAAACATTAAACATCTATTCAATTTTCATAGGTACTTGCCTCATGTATAAGAATAGTTGCTCCCCAAGATACTTCTATCGTTTTCGACCACGGTCAAGTGTCACCGGAGCACACAACCTTCCAACCTGGTATTCCTTTTCCGACACATTCTATCGGCTGCTTTCATGACCACACCGAATGCCTCGGGGCAGTGCTCAACAGGGAAATTGATGAGCCTTTCAACTCCTGCTTTGTTGACAACTTCCTTCAGACGGTTTAGCAAAGCAAAAGTTGCAGCATTGTCAACTGGAACGCCTAGTTTCAATCTTTTCGAACAACTTTATTCGAGAGATGAAGTTGACATAATGTTTTCGTTTGATCCGTTATCGAACTCAAAAGTTTCCCAAGAAGCAACCTTAGTGACATCACTTGGCTTCACACCAGAACCTTCAACCAACCCCATTTGCCTGTAAGAGAATGGCTGAGATTTTGACATCTTTGAACTTGCTTGCTACTGCTGCAGAGAGAGATGTAAGCATAAACAAAGCTTAGAATTGTAACATTATAATCTGCATAATACCTTTTAAGTTAATATCTACTGTCATGTTCTATGTTACTTGGATTTAGGTATGAGTGTCGAATACATAAATGATTAGATTTTCTAAATTTAAGATCTTTGGAGATCATATCCTCGTACTTGTATATGAAATGCGAGTGTAAAATTATGATACTTTCAAAAGAAATAGAGCAACATAGGTAATATGATAAATCATATGTAATTGAATCGTACTGGTCTGCATATAACAATGATACATCATTCTTCTGTACATGAACCACAACACATTACACAAATGGAGAGAAAAAAAAAAACAAGTGAAGGAACAAAACTTGGTCTAAATCTAAATCTGTGACTGTTTTAATTGAACATAGTGGAAAGTTTAGGACCAGATTGACTTGTACAATAAAAATTCATGATGCTCATGCCGGAACACAGAAGGATGAACTAAGATCAGGAGGCAAGACGCAAACGAGGTGAGGTCCAGCCGGACTGCAGCTTATATTCGCCTCGTCGATATCCGGTAAGCCGAGGTGAGGGGGGTGGACGTAACCAGCATTGAGTGGCATACATAGTACGGAAATAAATATCCTTGAACCTGTAATTGGAAATACAATGGCGATTACATACAGACAGAAAGATATGACAATACGAGGGCTTTCTTGACTCGGCTACGAAGCCATCAGGAATTATCATTTGGAAGTGAAAAGGGAAGCAGTTTGTAAACCTTGCTTTGTGGAGAGAGAAACATGCCCTCTTTTCCTCCCGGCTATCATCCAATTATCGGAATTCACATTCACTTCATACAGCACCTCATCCTGTCAAAAATGTAATAAACATGAGTTATAAAGGTCCATGGTTTGACCAAGAAAGGACAATTTCGACTTACATTGTTTTGTCTAACTTTGCTCTCGATGTCTTTCAACCTCTCAACTCTCCATTTCAAGGTAACAAGTTTCCCAACTCGTAGACCATCAGAAGGAAGAGGTAGAAACCCAACAGCCAGGCATGGGTCAAGGACAGGCCGCTGCAAGATTAGAGCACTTCGGAAGATTAAATCATGACTAGTACCCTCAGTATCATTTGATTTTGCAACCGCAGGTGGGTGTGCCCCAATGGTCCTAGCACCGGCAATTCCATATCTGATGTTTAATATGGTTTCAGATTGCAACTTATTTTCATCTGTAAAAGCAAGAGGTCGAATACTTGACATAAGGTAATATGGTAGGGTGTATTACTTTTCTGCTATGTAATCATATTTAGGCTCGATAATGACAATATTTTAAGAATAATGCACAACCTCAGTGTTTGACGTTTTAATTTGAATAGAACAGTGGAAGGTTATGGCCCTATATTCTGACACTATCCTAAAAAAACAAGATGTTTGTACCTCCAGCAGTTCCCTTCCCCAAGCATACAGAGAATAGGAGTCCTGCTCTTGAATTTGGAGATATTTCGAGTGGAAGAAAGGAGGAAACTGGTCTTCCATCACTTTGTCCTGCATGAATAAATCCATCTTGAAGATCAAGCCAAGCATCATTAACAGTTAATGTGGCCTTCACTTGGGAGTGCAGTGTTACCTGTACGTAACATCAGAGCAAGCTTCATAAAAAGTACGAAGAGTAGTGGGAAATTTGTAACACAAAGAATGCTATTTTCACCGTACACCACGAACGGTAAGATCAAAACCTCTTACATACGATATATGCATATATTTCAGTACATACAGTAAATTCTTAATCCAACACACAGTCGGTATATATCATATGAAGAACATTTTCAGATGCAATACAACAAGATCTGCAGTGTTGTAAGGCAGGCGCCTGGGCATGCCAGTGCCTTGCACTTCAGTGCTAGACATATATAAAACCGAGAAACAAGGTGACAGAGTGCTTTTGTTCATACACGATGATCACTTCCTTAAAATTTATTGTGAAAGCATAAAAACATGAATGTGGTTGAAAACTAAGGACATAATACCTGCAAAAGCAAAGTACCATCATTGCATTGATCAGCAACATGCGTGCTCACATGGAAAGGATCAGTGAAATGCAAAGCTATGGTCCTGCATAACACGGTAGACCATTTAATAAAGTTCAGATAAAGAGTGCGAATTCAAATCTAGAAAATTAAAAATATGAGGAGAAATAGTACTTGTCATAGATCTGGTTGTTTGATATTCCAAACTCAAGTTTCAGAGCTATTGTCCGCATTCCGTCCACAATACTTTGTTTTTGTGGGGGCCCTGCTATAGCACGCAACATAACATAAACATTGTAGCCAACAGATGCAGCAAACAATGGAGAAACATATGTTTTTGCACACAAACAAACATGTATTAAAAATTAAAACCGTCACAAATTTTCTAGTCTTTTTTCCAGACCTGAAGATGGCCCCCTTGCAAGCTTATCATCAATAGCACGAATAGGAATCCAAACAATTGAGGTCACATCACTGGCCCAGTCTGGAAACTCTATTTTACCATCGAGGAGACTTAGCTGCTCAAATTCTTTATTATCACCTTTCCTAGCATCACCAGAGTTTGCTGTATCAGTGGAACTCTGAGCAGCACTTTTGTAGGTTTCCATCTCAATGGAATGCGACTCTTCAATCTTAAGACCCGGACCAGTATCAATATGCATGACAGCACCTTTCAAGGAGTAGTCTATAGGCTGCGCTATAATTCCAATCCACTGAGCTTCATTAATCAACAAGGCAGATGATATAGCAGCAGATAGATCAACTAGAGGTCTTGGTTTGGAAACCTAAGTAAAGAGAAGGTTCTATCAGAAGAATGAACAAAAAGAACAACAGCATAAACTGGCTTTGTGATCTTACAGTTGGGAATCTCACCAAGCTATACTTTTAACATTTATAAACAGTTAACTTCATCGATATTAATACGTGGGACAGTACTTAAAATCTGAAAGAGTACCTTCAAGACGGGCCGGGTTGTTTTATCATAGCTCATGAAATCATCACTATCTGCGGGACCTGCCTTGGAGAAACTATGAGATCTAAAAGTCAAGTGTCCAATGTGTCCAGTAAGAACTCCCAAGACATAAGAACCAGGTTTCTGTGGATGTAAAGGAAAGGTGACCGTGTTCCTACCAGGCTTTAATACAGTGGCACTAGAGCTTCTTAACTGAAATATGCATCAAATAACCGAGTTAATATCATGCTATGACATAGCTTGATACATTCTATAGCATCATCTTGTCTTAGAAACCATACCTTACCACCTTCATCAGCATTAAATGTAGCCATCAAAGTGAGACTAAGAGAATCAAGAGTTATGTCATCGGGAAAGCCACTCCAAACGGCTACAGATAAGGTACCAGGATCCCCATCACATAAATCCAAAGGAGGCCCGGGATTTCCAGAAAATGTAATTAAAGATGAAACATCAAGCGGGACGGGGTGCTTCATTTCACTATGTGCAAGACTAAGAACTTCTGACTGAAAAGCTTGGCGTTCCTTATTTGAGAATAATCCTTTATCTAGTGAAAGCAACCGCACACAAGATGACAGGTACCCAGCTTGGTCATTGAGTATTCTTTGACATTCAGCTAAATTGGGCAGGACTTCAGCCAATAAATCTTGCCATCCTTCACCCGCATAAAGAGCACAAACCTTCTCATATAACTTTGCAGCTAGGTCAAATTTACCACGCTTAAAGCACACTGCTGCAATTTCACCATCAAGGACAACTCCATGTCTTTTCCACCAAGAACGATGATAATTGTCAGCAGCACCTTTAGTGAGATCCATGTATTTTTGCTGCCATGACCCAAAGAGGAATTATAATGAGACAAAAAGTGTAGATTAAATATTGAATATAAGTGCCCTGCCACATGAGTCAAATAAATCCAGGAATATAGAATGAATAAAGATCTACGGTCTAAACTAAATACTTCTAACTGATAACCAAAGGAGAAAGTATTTTTGTTACTTCTAACAGTTCACATGTGTGTAGCCTCAATTTGATACCTCAATGTCCTGTATAGATGACATAGCTTTCTGCATATCAGGATTTGAAAATGTTTGCTTCAAAGCATGTTCAGCAGCAACAAAAATTTCAGCAAGCTTCATGGGTCGATCAATTGAGCCCTCAAAATTTCCAGCAGATGAGTATGTATGAGACATCGAAATTGCTTGTGCTTTACTTGATGGGGATGTCTTTGATGATACATCTGTCGCTGATCTGTCAGCATACATGCATTTACTTGACATAAAAACCTTTAATTACAAACAAAAGGTGAAAACTTTCTTGACATGAAACTTTCAATCTAATAATAACTCATGTTCAAAAAATTGCTAAAGCAACATTGCATTGTTTCTTGAGATTTCCTTACCCATCAGCAAAGCTTTGTTTGCTGTCAAACATCTCGGATGAGCTTCCAGTAGAAAGAGAAGCCCTTCGGCGATTTGCCTCACGTATAAGGGCAGTAGGTTCAAGTGGCAAGGGTTTCCTCTCAATGCCAAAGGGCTTGACTCTGGGATTTTCTTGCAGAATCATCTGAACCAATTAAGTTATAGCTGATTAAATGCGAAATAGATGTTAATGGACAAAATAGTCGTGATTTGCATAAAGCCTACAACTATGAGAACATTTATCGACTGCTTTCACCAAATCTAGAAAGATGCTACTATTCAGATGGTAGGACCATGAAGCACCTTCACAAGTTTTAGCAAGAAAAAGTAAGACCACAAAGAAACAACATTTTTATGCCAATTTTAAGCATGCAGACATCAAAATACATGGATGCGGCTAAGTTGATCTATTAAAAGCTTCTACGTTGAAAAATCCCACTGAAAAAAGGTGGGTTATTATCGTAATCACACTTTATTTATTTTTCAAATCTCTATGATTGTTATAATGTTCCATTGCTGATATTCTAAGCAATAAATCCATATCCTTATCACCGGTTTATAAATTTAGAATTATAATGTTACAAATGTTGAAAATACAAAATGAGAAGAAATGGAAGCCCTACAGTACTTTTTCGACGAAGAGAACACATATATCTTTACTAAGACGGTGTAATCCCCCCCAAAAAAAAAAAAAAAACAACACAGATGTGCCCCTTTGCTGATCTTAAAGTTCTACAATTGTGGAACAATAACTTGCCTTTTCTTTCTGAAGCACCTCAGAGGCAGCATTATCCGGAACCAAAGGCCAAACTGCTGGCTTGGGCCAGGGCAGCATGCTCAATAAAGCACTGCTCAAAAAGAAAGGAAGTGATATAATTAGATGGTGAAACATCATACTTGAACACAAGACTAGCCTTCTTTAAATTATGAAGCAACTAACCAAATTCATTGAAAGTCAAAAGTGGATTTGATCTCCAAAACTTGAATGCATACCTGTTAACAGGACTCCTTTCTATCTCTGTTCCATATCCAATCAGATATGCAAGCCTCAAGAACTGCCACAATCGTCAATATGTTTCAGCGGATGTTCAACAATATGACAAACGAAATTCCATTTAAAATGAGAAATAAAAGATTACCTTAACCCTACATAATGAATAAAGGTCACCTTGAAGGCGATAGAACTCCCTTTCTATTTCAGGGGGTGCATTTCCTTCATTATATTGAGAATTGGATGCATTGACTACAGCCAAGCACGCAGTGATTACCCAAATTTCACGCATACAGAAGGGTAAAATACTCTACAATAATCCCAAGAGAAGAGGAATCAGATTTTTTTTCAGAAGGAAAATAAAACAGTTAAAAAACTGTTGCAAACAAAAGAAAATGTCATTAAATACCTCATGTAATCCCAGGACTTTTGAGAAACTAATTATAAATGAATAACCCCTTGAAGCAACCTCAAAAGGACGATTCAGCTTGAATAAGAGCTGCAATTTAATCAGCGAGGCATGGTTTAAGCACAAACACGGACATGCCAACTGCAATCTGTCGTTAATAAAACAATGACAAGAAAGAAGCACCTAAAAAATAACTTGGAAATGTTTTAATCAGTTATATAAAATGCTCGGTAATAAAGGAAACAGTTGCTGATCATTTAACCATACAATTTCAGATAACCCATTGGGAATGGCATTTTGATGAAGTTCTAAAAATTGCAATAGACAAACACATTCTTGAGGAATTAGTCTCAAAGTCAAGACTATCCGACATAAGGTAGTCATAAAGAGTTAGCAGTACCAAACCTTTGATTGACATGCAAAGAGATACTGTCTGAATTCAAATTCCCTGAACGAGTCATCTTGAACAATCTGCGTCAATGGTTTGTTTCCGGGAAGAAGCAGTGCTGCCTGGTCATCTCCATGGTCTAGTCCTCCGAATTCTCCACGTTTCCCACTGAAATTAACTGCACTTATATATTAAATAATATCAAGAAATGCCCAAAGCAGCGACTAGAATTTACAATAAAAAGGGAGCATTTCCAGACAAATCCTTAATAATTACCAATCAAAATTCAGCAGTACAACAAATTCCCTTAGATATCCTATCTACCCGGTCAAATGGAAAATAAAAAGATGAGGTAATGCAGACATATCACATTAACACTCTGCCACCATTAACATTTTGGGGTTGCCTACGTAAGAAAACTGTAGGTAAAACTTAAATCACTACATAAGGAATGGAGTTTAACTATAAGCATGGGGTCAAAACTGGATTGGGATGTCTGGTTGAACCAGAAACCTGGTTCAGCCAGTATAACTGGTGGGGTAAAACCAGAAATTGACCTAATCATTGTGAACTGTTAAAAACCTGGAAACAAGGGCAAAAAACCTGGCAGTTCAATTGGTTGAACCAGTTTTTAAATTTTTTAAAAATATATTTTTTTTATTTTTTATTAAAATTTTCTGAATTTTTTACTTAATTATTTCTGAACCGGCGTTCAATAGGTTGAACCAGGAATCGGTGGTCTGTCCAGTTCGACCACTAGTCCAGTTCATACAACATTGACTATAGGGACCACATATATTCACATTACAACAGTGAATTCTTATTTATACAAAATAATAATGCTATTAGGAAACATATATAGAAATTTTTAAAAAAATGTACAGCAGAAAAGTAGAAACAAGAAAAAACTGACACTCAAGACACCAGCATATATATTTCACACCTGTTTCCAAGTAGCACAATTCTAGTTCATCATATTCACGCAAGGCATCCTCATGAAGATGAGCCATCTCAAACATAAACGCCAAGCTTTCCTAAGGAAAAGAAAAATGAAGAATTGACAGTCGGAGAAAATAAGATTAAATGTATATTTTTTATAGATTAATTAGGATTATATCCCACAAAGGAAAAAATAGACTTTTAAGTTGGGGCCTCTCGGGTAAGTTCATGCTTCTTTCACAATCTTTAGAAAAAAAACTAGAAATGGAAAATCATAAAGTTTGTCCCTGGATCGATATCAGCCATAGCCCTATTCAGTATTCACTAACTTTCAAAAGAAGACTCAACCTTCAAAATGAAAAAATTGCAGAAATTCCAGATTGGCATGAAACGCTGTTCGCTAAGCTTGCGTATCTCATCCTCATAGAACTGTAGACGTCTATCCAATGTATTTCTGACACACTCCATAATCCTGGCCTCTAAGACTTCCCAAAAATTTGCTTCAGGACCATGCATGTCAAATTTGCAGCACCTAAGTGAAGCATAATTTGAGTATCAGTAAACGACAAGGAAAAATCAAACACCAGTTTCAATAAGGGTGCTACTTTTCAAAAGTTCACGTTTCTTTTCCTAAGGTTTACAACATGGGTGAAACATCACCCAGTATCGAGTTCTTTGGTAAATGCAAAAAAAAAACATGCTTCACATACCAAGGAAATGAATCTTTAGGGCAGAATATAAAACCGGTAATACTATGAGGGGGAAATCATAGCAAATTGGTGAGATATTCTCTAGCCATATTTTAGAATTAAAAGCAACAGTTGAATCCTACCTATACAGCACTGTTTCAATGCTAAAGTCATTAGTGGCAGCATAAATACTAGTCATGCCATCAATTAGAATATCTATAAGCTGCAGAGAGCTGCAACCTTACCTTTCCCTCTTCTTGGAGCTGAACTCAACTTCAAGTTTGGCATATACTTTCTTTGCCATTTTAGTGGCATTATCATTGCTTGGATGGGCTCTAGACACAAATACAATAAACCATTCACGCTCATCATTTTGAACAATTAATTTCAGGCGTGGCTTAAGAATGGTCTTGAACTCATCAAGATCCTGGGAAGAAGAGTGTGAATAAAACAATAAGCAAATATGTTTGCCAAAAACTAATAAAAGGAAAAAGGAGGGGGGGGGAGAACTAGAAGCTACCAAGAAAAAATCTATGTATATTATCATGGAACCAAAAGGTTTGCCCAGACAATTAGGCATTATTATACAGGCTTACGTGAAGATTTATGATCCAAGTTATTAAGGAAGTCAAAGAACTATCTTTTTTCTTTCAAAGTATGGTCATGAACCTAAAAATTCGTTGGACTTTAATAAAAGATCACAAACTATATGAAATGTACCTCACATGTAACAAGAACCAGAGTTGCATATGGCTCTCGGAACCAGAATAAATATTGCTCCTGAGGAAATCTACTACGTAGTCTTGCATCAGTGGTTAATATGAATTCAGCCGGCAAATTCTCTACAAACACGGGATTGCGGGTCTTGTTATTTAAGGAAGCTCTTTTGAATGGCAGCTGCTCTTCAAAACCATTCTTGACAGTAGGCCACAAGTCACTGACATCTTCAACTGTAATGCAGTTTATGGCAAAAATAAATAGTTAGAACTTAGAAATCTATAACTAGGAGAGAATCATAGCAGGTAGTTCTAACACATGGTTCACAAATTACTACTAAATACAAACAATTAGAAAAGAAGCAAACTTTGGAGTTGATAGATCAGATATCCATAGATCATATTCTTCTAATCGATCCACAAGGCGAAAAGATCAGTAAAAAACTTTAAAGCAACAAAATTTACCAGACGATCATTGACATTGGTACAAGTAAACGAAGCTAATAGCTGCTTCGATTAACTCACCGTAATTATAAAAAAATCCCCAGAAATAATAATCAAAGTACTAGCTTCATAAAATTAACTATGAAAACTCAAAGCAACAACATTTAGCACATGATCACCAACAATTATCCATTTCAACTCAAGTCTTCACATTTAACCAATCCTTTATTTCAAAAATCAAACTAAAATCTCAAAGCATCAACAATATCATCAACCTTCAGAGTTTCCACATCAGAAATATATAAGTGAAGTAAACACATCCCTTATCCTACTCACCCAACAACATAAAAATTCCAAAAAAAAAAAAAACATACCCAAAGTTAAAGTTGAAGACTCCAATTCAAATTAAAAGCAAAAAAAAAAAAAGAGATTTACCAGCAATGACGAGATGGTCACACGTGCTCTTGATTGATTGAAACTGAGCTAAATAGTTCGCCATTCCGTCTCTTTCTTTTCGATCTATAAGAAACTTGCAAAATCCATAGATCAAATGCAGAAATGGAAAGGAAAAAGGTTAGATTTTTATTTGAGTGTGAGATTTTTGAGTGTTGGTTTCCCTTATGCTACAATTCCCTCTTTCTCTCGGTCGATGGATTCGGTTTTCCCAAGGATCTAGTGTTTCCGATTCGTCGTCCTCGTTAAGCTCTCCGCTTTCGTCAAGTGTCAGCTGGGCCTGATTAATTGCGGTGTCTATGTTTCAAACAGTTTTGCTTAGGCCCCAATTAAATAGGCTTTAAAAATCAAGACTTTATTTTAAGCCCAAATTACCTCTCCTGCAAATGCTGTGTTTTAGGATAAAATTGTGTTGGAAAGGTGTTCTCGTAATGAGTTTTTAGAGTATTCGATTCGAATTAATCAATTAATAAATTAAATACAGATATTTATACTAAAAATAAACATTTTGATATTCATTTTACTCTTGGCCAAGAAATATTCTAATCATTAATCGTACTTTGTAATGACTAATGTCGATTATGGTTATATTTATTTGGTTACCATTGTGATTGATCTTGTAACATCTTCAAACAAGAAATATTGCGAGATTGGTTATTCGTTTCGAATTTAATACGTATATATTTTTTTAATATTACTATAAATCTGATGCAAATTTTGAAAATGAAAAGTCGAAATAACATAGATTTTATGAAGTATACATGGATATGATTTCAAGGCAAGCGTATGGAATTGTTGCTTACCCTATTCTGATTCTAATAAGAGAAAATCTTCAAAAACCCATAGTAAACAATGATTCTGTTTATAATCAAATTGATAGATTGTATAAGTTTTGATGATTAAAAATTTAATTATATCGTATCGTATTAGAAGAAAAGTTATATGTTTGTAAGAATATGTTAATTGAATAATACATAATAATATTTTTTTAATTATGTGACATGATTGTAAGCAGAGTGACCAATTTGTAACATTTTTTAATTCAATGATTTGTTTATAGCTTTTAGAAGAAAAGAAAGCGATACGTTTGTTTGTTTGTTTTTTTACAATGACAATTGAATTTTATTAAAAAAATTATGGAAGATATCACAAATACAACGCATCCAAAAGTGAGAATAATGGGGACTAGTCCACCAAAATTTCATACAAAAACCCAAAAGTGCAAAGAAAAGTAAATACTTTCATAGAGATTAGCATACCGTCAAAATTCAGAAGCCTTGCTGAGTCTCCTTGTCTCTATCCAAACGAGACGTATTACGAGGTGAAAAAGGAGCACTGAGCGAACCAAATTATCACTCAGATCGCTCCGCTACCCAGGACTGATTACATTGGCAAACAACCATTAACCGAGTGGGGATCTATCTTTCTATGACCACTGACGGAATCATAATAAAAATTAACACCGTGAATATCTATGTATGAGCATCAAACGACTGCTAAGGTGTGCTGAAATCATGCCAAAACTACAGATGAAACGAAACAAAAAAATAAATAAAAAGTGTGACACAAAAGCAGAGATTCTTATTAAGAATATAAAAAAATAAAAAAAAAATAATGAACTCGGTGGTCGACAATCAATACTAAGATTGATTACCGACCATCGGCTAAAGAAACAAAAAAATTTTGAGATTACGACGCTAAGAATGATGCAGAGAAAAAGTTAAAGTGACATGTTTATTATTATACTAATAATTAAAGAGTAAAACTTTGATACACATGCTGTGTAAAGCCTGTGTATTTACCCTATAAAACCCAAAATCCTAAATTTCACCTCTAACCCTAAAAACTAACCCTAAACCTTAAACCCTATACACTAAATTCTAAACACTAACCTTAAATTCTAAACCCTACAATCTAAATCCCTAAACCTTAAACTCTAAACTAAAACTCTAACCCCTAAAACTAAAAGGCACGTGTAAACTAAAGTTTACACAGCCTGTGTATCAAAGTTTTTTCGTAATTAAATAACCTTAATATAATTTACCGAAAACAATTAGACCCAAAAATTGGGGACATGCCCCCTCCATCTTACACGTAGCTCCGTCCCCGTCAAGGCAGGAAAAAAAAAACTTTCCAGTTCATAGCATGAAACAGGCAGCTGGATTTAGATGCAGGGTGAAGCTAAAATGGTAAAATTGTTCATAAGTCCCACTAAAATCATAAAATGATATATTGGTAAAATTTATAATTCAATTTTGATAATAAAAAAACAAGGGCAGAGCTGATTTTAATTCTGGATTCAAACACTATCATGGCAAGGGTTTTATGAGCAGATTCTAAGGTTTCCCAAAGTTATATGAAGCTTCAGATAGCTAACAAAAATTGCAAAAACTCCATTCTAAAATATACAAAAATCTATCAAAGTTTAATCCATTCCAATCAAATAATTTACACAAAACTCTCTCTATATTCTTCAATTGATCATAAAATTGAAGAACCTTAAGCCATGGACATATTAGAAAGCCTGCTCGGTGTCGGCTTAAAGCTCCACCGCCGAAGTGTCATCTTCGGATTTGGTGGTGGAGCCAATGCCCTCCTCAATATCTCCTTGTTAGCACCGCATCTCCTCATGCTCTGCTTTGGCACCATGTAACCATGTCTCCTACAAGGTTTCGAACCCGGACGACTCAAACACGTACACCTCGGACGACGTCCGAATAGTGACAATGTCACATAAGTTTTCATACGACCCATATTCTCCTCCGCAGCGTCTCCGGCCGGTGTAGGGATTTTCAAGCCTCGTGTGTGTTGTCCCTCGAGGATGATGGTCAACTGCATAATTTGGAGTGGGTGAATTGGCCATTCATGCCTTGTTCATCTTGATTTGTTATGCTTATATAGAAGCCAATTTATTTTTTATTTGGTATTTCTTGGAAGGCTGTTTCTTTGATTCTTGGAATTGGGTTTTTTAAGACTTTGACCATGTCATGGATATGACTGTAATATTTTGACCGCAAAATTAGTATGTTCTAATTTTAAATTTCTCCCCTTTACTTTACAAAAAATAAGAATTTAGTCCCTCTAATTTATCAGAATTTAGCACTTGTAATTTATCAAGAATTAAATTTTGCCTTGGCTTTTATTTGGCACTCAGTTTGATTATTTGCTTTAATTAGAAGGGATTTTACATGTGATTTAGGAGTTATAAATGCTTATATTGGTAGTGAAATTATGAATGCCCCTTTCAATGAGTTGGACCACTAATCCAACTCCACCAATGAATTTTGACTTCCACAATAAAAGCTAAATTTATTAATTTTCATGTCTTAAATCAATTATAATATATTGCATGGACCACATTCACCCATTAACTTAACTCAAAATTTAGAAATTTACCAATTAAAATGTGTTTGAAGGGATTAAGATTCTTAATGGTGAAATTGATATTATATAAATCTGTTGCAGCACATTGTTGTAAAAGCCCAAGATATAATATGAGCAAGCACATTTGTCTGGTTGGTCAAACTGCTCATTTTTGTTCCCTCATTTTTCTTAGGTCATGGGTTCTAGACCCACTAGGAACACTCTCTTCCTTCCCCTAAAGTTCTCCTTCCCCTCCCCTCTGAGTATGATTAGGATTACATAGGATTTGTCAAAAAACCCAAAATATAATTGAGTAAAATTTTGATACACAAACTGTGTAAAACTAATTTTATACAAACATGCATATATACATTATAAAACAAAATCTTAAATTCCTAATCCTAACCCTAATCCTTAAATCATATGCCCTAAATTCTAAACACTAACCTCACATTCTAAACCCCTACAATCTAAACTCCTAAATTTTAAACCCTAAACTAAATTACTAACCCCTAAAACTAAAAGACATGTGTAAACTAAAGTTTACACAGCTTGTATATCAAAGTTTTTTTAATATAATTATGTATTGCTTTTTTATTTGCACAAGAAAATGACTAAAGGCATCTGGTCATCAAGAATTGAACCCTAGGCCAACTCATTTATAGGAGCTACTAAAGGAGCGGAGGGGTTCGTGTTTCAAGTTTTATTATTTAATAGTAATTTAGTCTTTATTTGTTTAAATATTTGTTTATTTTTTTTATTTAATCTTAAATACGTATCAAGTCTTTGTTAATTTTAAAGTTAAACAACTTCATCTCTTATATAATCTGATCATGACTTCGTCCTTTCTTACTCATAACGCATAAAAAATTAATGCATGTAAATATAAAATTTAGGGTAAATTTCTCATTTAGTACTCAACCTTTACACGTGTTTGTTTTTGTACCCACCTATTTTTTAGAACAATGGTACTTCACAATCTGTTTTCTTTCTACTTTTGTGCTCATCGTTAAAAAAATAATGGCATATTAATTAGGAGAGAAAATGACGTGACAACATATCATTTGTGATTATGTTTCTCTTAATCAGTTTGTCGTTAATTTTTTAACGACAGGATATCGAAATAGAAATAAAACGTAACGTTAAATATTATTTTATAAAAAACATGTGAGATACGAAAACAAAAACACGAGTGAAGGTTGAGTACTAAATGGAGAGTTTACCCTAAAATCTAAACTAATTATTGAATGGAGTTAATGGTGAGTGCTTTTGAGTTGTCTCATTTTTTTCATCCAATAAGGCAGACAGCTAAGACCCATCTCTCATCTTTAGCCCTTAATCAATTATATGGTGATTAATGAAAAATCTAATTGCCAATGCCAGCTTTGTTGCAGCTGTGCAAACCCTTTGTTAGGCTGCAATTTGTTCTTTTTTTTCGATGATGTTACATTAATATCCATAACAAATGTCGGAGTTCAAATCCACACAAAATGAACAACGGATAAGCATTAAAATAAACTCGGACATAATTACCTCTGATATAAGGGTGTAGATGAATAATAAGTAGTTTATTGTTGAATCGGTAATTTAATCGATCGAACCATAAGTCGATTAATTCTTTTTCTCTTTTGCATTTGCAAATTGTACAACTAGATCTTGAATATGGCAATTGATTAGCTATGAAGTTGATTAATTATTTTTTCATTATTATTTTGAAAAATTAGGTCGATAAATTGGCACTGATGCAGCAACAATAAAATAAAATAAAATGGGCCATGAACAGCCTGGAGTTTAAATTGTTTCATTCATATTCTCCACGGTCCAAGGCTGCTTTTTTGTAGCAAGAATCATATGTCAATTTCTTATTTTTGTTTCAGCTACAGTGTTAGATTCGGTAATATCGAAGAAAACAATAATATATTATCAAAAACAAACTAAAACTCAAACAACGTGAAAAAATAATACAAATGTATCAAAGTTTATATAAACGTACAATACGAAAATATATATAAACACGTTTTTTGCCTAATTAATTTGTTAAATGTTCAATTAAAGTATATTTCCTTTTCTATTAGTCGAATTTTGGTCTAGCGACTAGCGAGATGAGTCACTAGGTCTCTTAAGTAAGGTCGTCAAATGTTCGAATCCTAACGTCGTGAATGGAAGAAACTGGGTTGGGATGATCACCTTCATATTGAGCTTCTACAAAATCCGGTCCGAATAATTTGACCAATGAGTCGAATACTGGTGTTTAAACAAAAAAAAAAAACAAATTTCGAATTTGTTTGTTCTTGGAACAAATGGATTAATAGATTCACAGACGATCCCTTATCAAGTCACCTTCACACATATTCATTTTTATCACATGCGTGTACGTTAAACATGGGCGTATATCACAATAATGCGTATGTACATTGCATCTATATATACAGTGTATTCGTATACCGGACGTATATGCTTAAAAACCAACATACACGCGCGATTAACGCTAATCAGATATATTAAAAAATAATAGTCGAGAACCTAACAAGTGATCTCAGTAGAAAAAATGAATAATGTTCATCCTAGAAGGCCCTCAGGTTCAATCACAGTGTCTGCATGGTGTGTATGAATTGTCAAAAGGTTAAGAAATATGAGAAGATTTATAGGATTTTGATTATGGGATTAGGTCCGCATTAAAGATAATAGTCCATTTTTTTCAAAAAGATAAATTGGTTTTATGCACTGATATTGGAAATAAAGTTTTCCTCAAGTATTTAATTTAGGGTTTAGTTTACGTGTTTAAGATTAGAATTTATGTTTTAGATTTTAGGGGATATAATTTTAAGAGTTAGAGTTTTAGGGTTTAGAGATTTGAATTTTAACTTTTAAATAAAACTAAATATTGATTTTTTTTCACTATCGGTACATGAAATAATAGCCCCTAAACATAATTGTTTTTATCTTATAAATTTTAAAAGATTATTAACAGTTTAAATATTAAATATTGTATAAAAGTAGTAAAAGCGTGGAATTATATTATTCCTTAAATTAATTAAGCATGCATAAGACAACTAATGAGAAAGAATAAATATATTGAAAATAATTGTTGAAGTATACAGTCATGGGAAAGATGTATGCATCCATTAGCAATTGGTTAATGCTTTGAAACTTCATTTTATTATTATGGTAAATTATACTAGTAGTTCATAAAATATTTAGGAAGTTTTATATTCTGATCAATGAATTTTTAAATTTTATATTTATTATCATTAATGACGGCTACATATATGTCCACATGTCATTTTCCGTAATATCTTTCGAGGGATAATGGCACAAATATCCCATGTACTTTCTTAAATTTGTTAATATAGTGCCTAAAGTTTGTAAATATTTAATGTGACCTCTGTATTTTATTTCCGTCTTTTAAAATATCCCTCGAGGCTAACGGTGTTAAATAATGATGTGGCATGGACACGTGGCATTCTCCTAAACTGCCATGTGGCACTTTTTTCAAAAAAACTTAAAGTCAAGGGGCTTTGAAACAATTTGACCTTTATATTTTTCATGAAAAAAATAAGGGCATGACAAAAAAAAGACAAATTATATGAGAAACCAAGAACATAGCACAGATGTAGAAAACAATTTGTAGCAATAATCTTAAGACAGAATATCTTTCATGAACCCAAAATTCAGTCAATCTTATCATATGGCATGTATATTCTTAAGCCAAACATTTGTCAAGTAGGTTATATAGATTAGCAATAAATTAAATCAGGTGATGGGCAGGGCTTATTTTTTTTATTATAAAAAATAGAATATTTAGTTTATTAAATTATATTAATAAGGTTAAATGTAGTAACATGGGCCCATATATTTCAACTCTTATCAACCAATTATTAAGCATTCATACCTATTAATGGTATAATGATAGTTATAGCTCTCTAATTATGTTATTAGTCAATAATACAATTTAATATCTTTTTAAAAAAAAAACTATTTCGACTCCAAATTCAAGTTAATTCAAAATATATGTATATATATTATGTATCCTATTGTAAGCAATGGGAAAGCTTTGAAATTTAGTACAATAATAACCTAGCGCTTGAACTATGTATATATAATCAGTTTTATTATTAATTTTCTTTTTCTACAGCAAGTTTCCACCTCTCATTATATGTATATGTATGTATACAATATATGCAACTATATATTATAAAATTTACCTATGGCCTCAAGAGATGAAATTTTTGACAGCTACATGTTACACTCAAAGGAACAATGAGGCCTGACTCTTCTAATCTTTGCCCTAATAAACCAAAATCTCAATCTTTTTATCCCAATAATTCTAAATGCTTCATCACTATAACATATACACCGGATATAGATGGTGCATCTATCGAATACTGCTACATGGAAATCGAATTACGAGTACCAGTTGAGCCCCGGAAGTTGATACGGAGTACGAAACATCCCGTCTCCGATCGCCCCCAGCATTGTTTGCTGCTGCTGTTGTTGCAACGGAGGGGTTGGCGGTAATTGGCTGAGCAGAGTGGCGATCGAACCGTTCCCGTCTGTTTTTTCCAAGCTTCCAGTATCATTACTATCCCCGTGGAATCGCTTACTTGTCGAAGACCCCACGGTTTCGTCTTGGGTCCAGTAAAGTGATGAGAGGGTCCTTTTGAGAGGGTCCTTTGAGCTTGAACATTCCAACTGATGAGAAATGGAACCATTGTTAATCCAATCGGTACTCCCCGGCATTCCATCAAATAGGCTATGTTCTTGAGCTTCAAGCAATGTGCCGAAACTTGTTCCCTTTGTTGAGAACTGGAATTTCGCGTTGTGATGGCTGCCGATCGACATCGAAGGCAGTATGGTACCGAGCATGTTGTCCAAGGAGTCATCTTTATCATGGTCCAGAGGTCTATTCGTGTTGTTCTTCTTGTAAATTCGACATAACACCCAATCATCAAGCTACAAAGAAAAAATAAGTTTACAAACAATCAATTTCTGAAATCATGCAACAGTAAAATGAATAAAATCAGACAAAAAAGTGGTTTACCCTTAGTGAGTTTTTCTTGTTGCCCAAGTCACATCCAGGGGGCTTGTTGTTAGTCTTATTATCAGCAAGCCTATACTCATGCATGATCCAATTCGTTTTGATCCCTTTAGGTGGCTTCCCTCCATAGAAAACCAGTGCTTTCTTCACACCAACCTTTTGAGTCCTGCCCGATGTCAACACCGGCTTATCGGTTCCCGTCGCCTTCCAATAACCCAACGTCGCTGCCCTGTTCGGCCTCGCTCCATTCGGATACTTCCGGTCTCTTGGACTAAAAAAGTACCATTCTTGCTCACCAAACGTTGCCTTTGCTGAAAACCCAAAATCAAATTTTTCAAAAAAAGGATTACTTTTATTTTCACTTTTCATGTATACCCTTTTCCATAAAATAATTTAAATTTACCTGGTAATTCCCATGGATCAAACTTGTACAAATCAACTTCAGCAATAATAGCAACCGGCAAAGGAGCTGAACTAGCCTTTTTCTTGAGATAGTGTACCACTAATTCCTCGTCGGTCGGGTGGAACCGGAACCCCGGTGGGAGGTTCGGTTGCTGTGAGCCGGTGGACGAATCCGTGCTCTCCATTGCTACACCTTCGAATATATGTATATACACACGTGTTTATTTATATATAATTCAGTAACGAAATTGAGAGTTTTTAACTTCGGATTCAGAAAGTTTACCGGAGAAGAAGAACATCATAGAATTTTTGTTTTTGTTTTTTTTTTTCTCTAAAGGCTGCTGAGGAAAAAAACAATAATGTAGTATAGAGTTGGCATGACCGTTTTCTTTATAAATGAGCATTCGAACAAGACTATGAAAGGTGGGCCAGGATTCAATACACCAAAGTTGGCATCTGTTACTATTTAATCCACCTAATCCCGACAGGCCACGTGACCGGTCCGAATGTCAGTTTGGTCATTTCACTAACGTTGTTAGAAAAAAGAATAAATAAACCGGGTTTAACTCAGCCGAAGAATAACCGTGCAGAGCAAACGTTGACAGATTACATGCAAAGCCTTAGCCAAGGGATGAAATTCATATGTATATGTGAAAGCAGAGGAGGAGGGGTTTTGTACGTTGATCTATCCACACGTGTAACTCCCAAATGTGGGAACGGTCGACACGTGGGAATTGAGTGGGTGGTGGGGACCAGTGGCCCACACAAGGCAACAAAAAGATAATATGGACGGATTTTAGAGTGGGGGTGGGTAAAAGCCTTACGCTTCATATGTCATGCTTTTGTTATGCAAATTCACTACACAAACCCCCTGTTTTTGGTGATCATGGCCACTATTGATATTTAGTTAAGCGGTTGAAATTTGTGCTTTGTCATAATTTTGTTGTATTTTCTTTTATTTTTAATTTTTTAATATATTTGAATTTTTGCGTGCTCTGATTTAATAAATTTTTTACGAAAATAATAGATATTTTTTTGCTCTTGTATCACACTTTCTCTACTGATGTGATATATTTTTCTGCTCTTATAGACTGTTTTTTTTTTCTTTTTTAGGATTGGACTTGACGTTGCTGTTTAGTTGACGATTAATTGATTATCATGTTGATATATTATTGGTTTGGATCAGAGACGGACATAGAATTTTATGTTAGGGGGCGAACTTATAAAATTCTAGGAGGGGCAAACCTATAAAATTTTAGAGGGCAAAAATAGAAAATTTCTAAAAAATTTCTTAATCATATAGGAATTTCAAAGTTTTAGGGGGGCGACAGCCCCTCCAAACCCCTTTAGGTTCATCCCTGATTTGGACTCTCAAATTGGTTCTCTTGTAATAATATGCGTTTGCAATCACCAAAAATCGTTCGCTATCGAGTTGTAGTAAAACTAATTTTGTCAACGTGTTATTATTGTTATATATATTTTTATGTTAATGTTGATGTTTATCCTTCACTGATGATATGAGTGTGTGTTTATCTATCATTTTTCAAGTTGTTTGGTTAGGTTTTAACTCTCTCATTGCAAGGTCTCATTTTTTGGGCCAAATCCTATTTTATATTTTAGTGACTAGTTTATACACTCCAATAATTTTAGGAAAAATCGCTTAATATGATTAGTTTATTCTATTTTTGTTCTTCTTATAATTTTATTATATCAATAAAACTAAAGACTGTATAAAAAATATTAATCATAATTAATTCTTTAAAATATTTATTATAACAACTACTATAGATTTAATATCGATATAGTTTAAAATTATATTGATGATTAAGATGTAGGTTAATTGTTTTTATGTTATCTTTAATTAATGGCGGAGCCAGGATTTTTTTATAGTGGGTCAGGGTAGATTATGAGATATGAGGATTCTTATACCACTACAATATAAATATTGTTGATCCCATACCACACAAATCAAGTGGAGTCAATTCTAACATTTTTTACGAAAATTTTTATACTAACTCTTTAAAGATCGCATTTAACTATTCAAAAATCTTATACCATAATAAATCAAGTGAGATCAATTGACCTCTAATGCATACGTGGCTCCGCCACTGTCTTTAATTTGTCCTAAAGCGCCAATGATCATTTTTCAAGTCTACATTGATTGAGATTTAAGAACCTAAAATGTTATATTCTTTGTTATTATTATTTCTTTCATTATCTTTTGAACATTTTGCCGATATATCCAATCAAATTGATTTGTAACATATCAAATTCAACGAATATAAAATTAAAACTTATATTGGCTTCTCCTAGTATATGGTTATCACGTCAATTTCATTGTTTTGTAACATTTTATTCAAAATAAAGTAGAATGTTGCTCCTATTTCTTGAGTTGGTAAAAATGAATGCAAGCTTGCATGTATAGAATGTTCAATATTGTTGATATCTAATAGAAAAAATGTGAATTTCGAGCGTTTAAGTTTATAGAAGAGTCGATATTGAACTTAGTTTAACCGTTCACGTAATATTCACTTATAAGAAGTGACATCTGATAATTTTAACATTCGAATCTTAATATCTACGGTTTATTTCTTTATTATTTTTTGATAAAGTTTCCATGGTTGAGGCTTATTCCTAAAGCAATGGTGGTGGAATCATGGGAGGGTTTTGATCAAATTGCCCTTGACCAAATCTACACTACAAAAGCTAGTGAATAAGTAGAGAATCAAAAAGCTTTCTTTTTTCACTATGTGTATTGATATTTTCAATGACCAAAACAGTTGGGCATGGCCTAAAGATCACAAAGATGCGGGGTCGAAGTGCTGGTTTCATAATGCACAAAAGGGACCCATCAAGTGTCAATTCTTGTTGTCCATTTTCTTAATTATCATCAGTTGAGTGAAAGCCCCCACACTGATCACCACAATGTCAATCTCACCATCCCATTTTTTTCCTAGACCTTCATCTTCTCATTGAAATATAGGGGGAAATTTATTGTAATGGCATCTATTGCTCACCAAATCCTTTTCTATTTTCTAGTTTGGTCAAATTATGATTTTAGTCTATACACTATGTTAAAATTTAAAGTTTAATAAACAAGATTTCAAGTTTTGTAAGGTCGATCCCCCATTAGTTCAAGTGGCGGAGTCAGGATTTTCAGATAGTGGGGTCAGAGTGGAATACGAAATATGAGAATTTTCGTACCACTATAATAAGTATTATTGACCTCATACCCTAACAAATTACGTGGAATCAATTCTAATATTTTCTACGAAAAATTCTATATTAACACCTTGAAAACTCCACTTAACTCATTAAAAATTCGATACCTAACAAATCAAGTGGGGTCAATTGACCCCAAACTTTGAACGAGGCTCCGCCACTGATTAGTTTCCCCTCTTCTCTCAACCAAATCTTAGCCACTTTCCCTCTTGGTCTCCCTTTTCGGACAGCTTAAACTTTTTCGAAAGTTATCCGACCTTCATTCCCTTTTCCCCTCTTTCCTTTCTTCCTTTCTTCTTCAGCTTTTCCTTTTTTTTTCTTGTTTTTATCGGTTATCATTTTTCTCTGATTCGCTCGATGATTTCTTTTTTTCGACGTCCAGAGCTCTCTCGCTATTGTCTCTAGAGGTGGAGTTGAGGATTTTTCATTTTGTTGGTTGCAGATTGTTTTTCGGAAAAAGTTCATTTTGGCTTGGTGATTCCGGTTGTGCTTCTTATGGTCCCTTCTGGCATCAGCTATTCCTTGGATCGTGATGCGATGTCCATTTGGGATGTTCTTGTTGCATTTCTCCTCATGATTCATCCTTCAGTGTCCCTCGCTTCGACATTTAGTTGAAAATTGTTGATGTTAGCTCTATTTTGCTTCGGTTTCTTGTGGTTCTTGTTGTTCGTTGTGTTTTAAGATGTTTGTTGTGTTGTTTCCCTCGGTTGTTGTTTGTTTTTTTCTCTCGTTTTTCTTTTTTGTTCTTGTTTGCTTTTTTGTTCTTGTGTATGTTTTTTGGGTTGTTTGTGACCTTGTTCCTCTCTCTTTATCATTTTTCGTTTTAGAGAAGCCGACAGTATTGTTCAGAAAAAATTAAAATTTAATCTCAACATTTTAATTTTCTACTTTTACAATGTTGTTAATTAATTCAAATTATTTACACAGTCTACTATTATCGTTAAAGTGATGACGTGACGTTTTTTTTCTAAAAAATGATGTAACAACCAAATGAAACATTGTTTTTAAATTAAATTATCGACACTATCTACATTTGATTCATAGAATGTAAAGATTGTTTTTTAACAAATTATAGAAATGTGAAATTACCTAACACATTGTCGACTATGTAAGGTTACCTTATTTAATTTATTTGGCTGAAATTATTGTTTAACATAATAAAAGAATTAAATCAAAATTTAATATTTTATTTTTTAAATCCGTATTAAAAAGATTAGATATTGATGTGGACTAGTGGATCAAGAATTGCCCATTCTCTTTTGTCTCCTTGTTCCTTTTTCTTTTCAATAGAAAAGAGGGAAATGGAATTATAGAAAAGATATATAGTGCATTAGTACCATGTTTGTCCCCCTTGAGTTAATATCATATCATGATTTATGTTATGATAATTTTAAATTTATTTTTTAGTTATTTTGTCCTTTTATTTTTTAAATTAAATTTAACTTTTGACCTATAAAATTGAATTTGACATTCAATCTTTCAAAACGAGTTGAAATACTATTTTTAAACCTAAATACGGATTAATATATTTTATTTTTAACATCGTTGACATAGAATCTCACATGGCAGTCCATTTACATGTCATATATTTTTTTAAAATTTAATTATAGTTTGACATTTCAAATAAGACAAAAAAAAATATGATATTTGGGTTATATACAAACCTAAACAAGAATAAGTTTGAATAGGATCCACACTCGATAAAACTTAAACCAAAACAAACATGAAGTACTGAGAACTCACTCATGACATTTTCGAATAAAAGTCTTAAACCGAAACACCCAAGATCTCTAAACGTAGTCACATAATGACTACTTTGGAACGACTCACTGAACCTTAAGACACATTACATATGTATAGAGTAAGCAACTTTATTATAAAGAAAACTTGTGTAGCAGGTAGTTTACATGTAGCAATTAATCTACTTAAACTAGATTTTTTACTATGAACCAAAGTTTGCTGGAAGAAGAATCTTTACTGTAACCCACAAACTTATCCACCAAGCAGTGGCAGAACCACGTATAGATTAGGGGTCAATTGACCTCACTTGATTTGTTGTGGTATGGGATGTTCAAAGAGTTAAATGGGGTTTTGAAGGAGTTAGTATAAAACTTTTCATGAAAATATTAGAATTGACTCCACTTGATTATTTGGGTATGAGGTCAACAATATTTATATTGTAGTGGTATGAGAATCCTCATACCTCATACTCTACTCTGACCCGACTATGAAAATCCTGACTCCGCCACTACACCGCAGATCTTCAAATTTTAGTAATTCTTTATCTTTATAAATTGGGCCAAATCAATGATGAAATTTGAGTCACAAACTCTAACAATACTTAATTCGATCCTCATAATTCTATCATCTAAACAAAGCTATTGAGATTGCACAATTCCGTACGTCTTAAACTCAATTCCTTATCTCTAAAACTCGATGCATGAATCTTGATGAGTGAACTATTTTTGAAAGAAGAAAATTCAAAATAAGAAAAACAAAAGTAATCTATTTTACTAATGAAGTAATTAACTTTCACAATTTTCGTATTATTTACGTGTAAATCTAATATACGCATTCGACTTGATATGTCTCGGTTCAATAAAATTTATCGCTTTATGAAATCAAGATGACAATTCTTAATTCATGATAGCTCCCTTTACTTTGAACCCTAATGGTGTTTTTGACAAATATCCTCTCTTTTTAGGTATTTTAACACATTATGTCTTTCTCAATTTGGATACAAATTTTTCGTTCAATGTTTTTAGCATAATTTTTTTGTTCAATTTGGTGCCAATAAAGTTTCATATCGACAAAATCACCGAGCATTACGCCACAAGAAAGGTAATGTCATGTTTGCATGACCCTATCATATGCGATGGATTCTACAAACTTTTAATTAGTTGGCATAGATATTAAAGTTTTGATTCATTAGGCTACTGAAAATCACATTCGATCATACTTGTGACAGTCGGTTTGGTACGACAAACTAACAAATTAAATTTCTCCAACCAAAACTTCATTTGTCAACCCTAGCTTGAAAACCATCGAAAAAAATTCAAACCTCAAGGCTGGCTTCGATATCCATCGTTATCGCGAAAAAAAAAAAACTCAAAATACCAAGCTTTGAGAAAATATGGACTATGAGACTAGGGTTTGTTCTAATTTCTATACAAGATTCCATGAATCCAAACATGAAAGACCAAGCTTTTTTTTCGAACGTGTCAATTTACGATTCGTCGGGAACTGAACATGGTTTCATCTTCCTTGCTTATCACACACGTGCAGTATAATCAGTGATATACATATATATGTATGTGTGCGCAAATATAAACCCTAGATGAAGATTAGTTTTAAATTCCCCACGTTGTTATTGAGGCCCCCTAAAGCCGCTAATTGATGCTTGCACGCAAGATTTGTATGTCAAAAATATGTTATGAATCCAAACATGTTGGATAATGTCTATTTACATGATATCGATTCGATTCAGATGATTGAAATCTTAAACGCGACGAAATCGTGGGTGTGAAATCGAACTGAATAAGAAAAATGATGCAGTATTAAATGAAGCTTGTTAAATTTGGTCCATCACTGCAACAACCTAAATATCATCAAACTCTTGCTTAATTAGCGTTGATAGGGTTTGGTTCGGTTCAAATTTCAATTCCATGCAAAATCAAACTCTATATTATGCATTGACTATGCAGGTTGAAATTGACTGAAAACCTAATAAAAATGGAAACAAAAATGTGGGCTTTTTTTTAGTGAATTAAAACAAAATCTGAGTTTTTTTCCTTTTTAATTAGGATTTTTTTTCATTTCTTTACATATATATATATATAGGGCCTAGATCTATGTTATAAATCTCAAATATCTAATAAGTTTTGGTGTAATAAAAATTTGGTTCATGTAAAAAATAATTATTTAAATTAAAAAATACAATGGCTTATTAAATATTTAATTAAGTCTAAGCTGAACTAAAGAAAATGATGGGTTTGTGTCTTTAATTTTTTTGGTCTAATAATAATTTATGTTCTTATAAATTTAAATATTAAACAAATTAAGTCTTTCCCCGTATTTTTTTAATTTAAGTGATTAATAAGCTATTGCATTTTTTAAATTTAATATTTTGTCTCCATTCAATGTTGGATCATGGTCCCTCCCTCTCCTATTTAACTCGGCTACCAAACGTGGTGTCAATGAATAGAGCTGAAGAAAGGCAAACAAGGCAGAATCAAGGGCCACAAATTGGTCGATCCGATAAGGAATCTTGGCACAGTGTTTGGTTGCTTTTGTGCTTGGATTCAAGCCAAATTCAGTAAAATATAAAATACAATTCACTTTCCATTTCTGAACATCACGACAAAGGCCTTTCAAGTCATTGTCATGGACCGATGACAAAGATATTATTAAAAATGGAATCATGAAATTGAAACCCTACATTGAATTGGACTCACCTAAACCCTAGCAACTTGCAACCACAAAATATAAATCCCAATTAATTAATTAAAATATATAATCTAATCATCGTCATTATTACAATCTATCACGCATGAATTGGGTCTAAATATCATGTCTATGGTTAAAAAGTTAGAAAGCACTACGAGGGAATCTAACTGTTTCTGATGATTTTTTGTTTATTTGTCGTTGACTTGCATTTTAAATTAATCTTTAAAATTTTAAAAATTTTAATTTTATTTTCAAATTATAATCTTCATTTTAAATTGGTACTCAAGTGCATGGATAGACTGGGAGGTTAGAGGGGGCAGCCGTCCTCTAAAAATTAAAAATTCATATATTATTTAAAAAAAATTATGTATTTTCTATTGACAATATTTTTTCGCTCCCCTAAAATTTTATAAGTTCACACCACCTAAATTTTTTATAAGTTTCCCCCTAACGTAAAGTTTTACGTTCCTCTCTGCCCAAATGTATTGTCTTTCTTTCTGTAAAAGAACTTATGTTGCTCTGTTCATGTGAAATGAATGTCTAGGGGCACTCTTTTTCTCCTTTCGTTTTAATTGAACCTCAGTTTAATCAAGATAAAAGAGAGCTTTTAATGAAATCCGTCTTTTCAATAAAAATAATTTTAAATTTTCGAACATTTTAATTTTATCCTCGAATTATATATTTTTTTTTTGGCAAAATCATCGAGAAAGAACAATGAGAGGCAAAAGTTGATCTTTATGAACTCCATTTAGGAAAGGGCAGCATATGTAAATGGAAAGGGCAGCATATGTCTTGCCTTCTTTTTCCATAATAAAAAGAGAGTTTGCCATTTAAATTTGTGATTGAGAAGGCAAGTACGCATAAAAAATTAAGCATTTAACAATCAAGTCGTTGAAAACGATGATATATGGTAGGATTCTTATTGTGTCCATTAGGACCTTAAAATTTTCTAGTAACTTTTTTAAATTTAAATCTTCATAAAAATGGGTTCGATTTGTTTATGGATTGATCAAGATGAATTTTGATTCGGTTTAAAAAGACAAGTTCGGGTTTGGATTTGACTTTGTGTTACCGTAAATATTTTTTAAATAATATTTGAATTTATGTCAAAATTCAAACCTTAAATATTATTTTATGTCAACTAGAATTTATGTCAAAGTTCAAACCTTAAATATTATTTTATGTTAACTAGATCAACCGATAACTATTGATAGTTTTTAGATTCTTTTTTATAATGATTCTATCAAACATGATTGAGTTGTGGAAACTTTTAGATAGGTATCTTATATTTGAGTTATATTCTTTCTGTTTAAAGAATCTCTTTTTAGTTGCTCTGAAAAAATTAGGAGATTCTCTAAAAATAATACGGGATTATGCTTTTGGCGGCAACATGCTATGAAGTGGTGGTCTCACTTATAGGGTCAAATCAATACGTTCTACACTATAATAATATAGGTTTCTAGTGACAAATTAACAGTGACTAAGAGTAATTTTGTCACAAGTATTAAACTTTTGTGACAATTTTTTTGTGCGACACTATTAGTATAAGTAATTGAGATGTATTTTTATTTGGTCACTGTAATATTAATAATTGTGGCGGTTATATTTTTCACAAATAAATTCTCACTATAAGTCTATAATTGTGACACAAAATTCATTGTCACTAAAACTTTGACACACATGATAGTGACGATATATGAAGTGATCACTATTATTTGATATTTGTTGTGACAATAAAATTACTTGTCGCTTAAAATTTTACTTTTGTTGTGATATTGCCATCAATAAAAAATAAAAGTAATGACAAATTAGATATCGCCACAATAATAAATTTATTTTTACAATAATAGTAATAATAACAATTATAAAAATTGAAGTTATCATAAACTAGTTTACCAAAAGGTAAAATATTTCTATTAGTCTCTATACTATTTGTAAATTATTGTTTTAGTCAATCTATTTTGGTCAACTTTAGTCCCTATATTTTTAAAATTTTAAAATTTCAATCCTAATTCTAACGGGACACCAACAATATGACTAAATTACCATGACTTAAAATGATCAAATTAAATAACAAAAATTAAATAAGCAACTTATGTATAAAAAATAAGCTAAAAACAAAATTTTACTTAACATATTTAAAGACTACCATTCATGTCAAGATCTAAATTTCAAAATTTAAAAAGTATAAAAACTTAAAGTGACCAAATTAAAGTACAAAGACTAATATTGTAACCCCTAGACTCGCCTATGCATTAAGTCTAATCCCGGGAGGTCACATTCTATTCCATACCCAAAAATTTCCAAGAAAAATATAAGAATTTAAAGTTATATTCAAATAACAATTATAAACCATACTTATGTGATAATAGTAAATCAGTTTAAACTACATCAGAGTTAGATTATAAAATAATGCCACATCGGGCAAGGTAGTAAGGTAAGCAATATCAAAATATAAACTTATATCACCCTGATATAGATAGTCTGGAAGATAGAAACATTACAACAAAATATGTGAACCGAATGTGTCGATCCTCCAAGTGCCAAGTCCCAGTAAGGCCTATCTAAAATATAAAAGAGAAAGTTTGGGGGCGTGAGCTAGGGAGCTCAGTGTGTTCCAATAAGTGCAGATTAAAAATATTTAAATATTTCGGATACACATAAAACAATTAAGTAAGTCATTCTATAATGGAAACTAATGTTTTTATTTAAAACATAGCTACCCTCCAACTGAGCATCGATATGCAGTCCCCATGAACTGTATCATGAAGGACTTACCCTAGGCTTGTGGGCATAGAAGCCTACCTAAGGGGATGCCTTAGGTCTAGAAAGACTTACCCTAGGTCCATTGGGCGTAGGAGCTTAACCAAAGGATTTACCAGCTGGATTAGGGATATTCCTGGAGACACTTCAAATCATATCCCAAGAGTATATCCCTAGTCAATCAGTTTAGATCAATATGCAATGTCATCAAAAATCAGGTGGCAGACATGTATTTATCTCAGTAAAATAGAAATTGATATCTCAATTTTAGATCAGACATAGGGAATACTTTCAAATAGATAAAGTAGACATGCTTTCAAAACATAAAAGTAATCATGTTCAAATCAGAGAGCATTCCATAATATATTCAGAGAAATCATTTAAACAGTTTGTGTAAAACAATAATATAGCACACACGAAACACACCTCAAAAAGTTAATCAGAAGGGTCTATCGGGCACCTGCCTCGCTACGCTCTGCCACGGTGCTAGGTCCTAGATCACAACGGAATAAAGTTACTATGAGAAATAAATTCTAACTTAATTAGTTCACAGAGTTTCTAAGGTCATACTAGTAACCACGGACGCGCGCGGGTGTGTAGATCAAGAAGAGCTGGGTTGAGTAGACGTACGGTCGGGTGAGTATCGGGTACCTTTAATTACACAATAATCCATATCAGTCCATTATTCAATATAAACATTCTTAAATGGATATATTAAAACATATGCATGTTTGGGTTTAAGGTCATATTCAGATGCTTTCAGGTTAGAATTTCGTGAAACATACTTCAAAAAAGGACTCGGGATGTCAAAAAACCCAAAATAGAAGTTCTCAAAAAAGTTAACTTTTGGTCAACGGTCAACTATCTGAGTTAACACGGACGGGTTGACTCGGTGAGTTGACTTAGACGGGTTAACTCAGTCAATGGGTCGGATCAGTCAAATAGGTTAGGTTTGGGTTATAAACCATTAGCTATTAGGCCTATAGTAGGCCGATTCAAGATTGGGCCAAGCAGTACAGTTTGAATTTGATAGACCGGTTTGAGCCCACTCGTTTCGATTTAAGGCCAGATTGGTCCCTCCGGTCGGACCGATCCAAATCAAAGATAACATCATGGTCGCTAGAAATCGCTTTCGACGGCACATGAAAGCCACACACAGCCTAAAACAGCCTAAAAATACCATTGATCAACAGAGAATGATGAGAAAAATAAAAGGAAATGTATTTTTTAGGCTTACCGAGGTTGTAGACGTCTAAAAAAGTCAAAAAAAAACAAAGGGGCAAAGCTTGGGTCTCTCGCTGGACCTTTAAGTCGTTCTCTACGGCGAACGATGGGGAACAAAAGTGAGTGGCCGACGAGTTAAGGCCAGGGTGAGGCGGCAGACACACAAACAAGTACAGTGCACGCCACGGACAATCGAAGATGTATCGCTAGGGCTTGATCAGAATGGTGGGTAAGGAAGATTAGTTGAGAGCTTTTGATTTTTTCAAATATTCAAATTTCTCAGATCTGTTGCATTAATGAAAGTAGGTGGTGAGTCAGACTTTTATTTAATGTTTGGTGATAACCAAACCAGACAAACTTTAAAGAAAGTTGGGGTATTTTTTAACCAGAATTGGTCTTAGCCTTGATTGTTTAGGCTTATGCGCAAAAGGCAAAGGGTTAAGGGTTCAAGTTCCATTAACACCAATTCTCTCTCTCTCTCTCTCTTTTTTAGAAAAGAGTGTTGCAGAAATGTAATTTTAGCATAATATATGATAGACAAAAATTATCTTGTGAAAAATTTAAAAGAAATATTCTATTATAATTAGTTTTTTCTTCAAAAAAATCTAAATAGTTTCTTCAACAGACGTATTTCGTATAAGAAACCATAAAAAATTAGTTAAATTATTATTATGATAATAATCGGTGTTATTATTAATACATATTTTTTAAATAAATAAAATTAATTTCAATTAAATTTTAACCTAAATAATATTTTTCTTTCAAAATAATATTAAATTTCTTGCCTAGCTTAGTGGATATGTATTGCACTCTCTCCCTAAAGGTTTCAGGTTTGATCCCCTTGAAGCCATGCATTGTATTTATTTATTAAAAATTGACATCTAAATGTGCTACATCATCTATTTAAATATAATTAATTTTTTATTATTGAAAGTGACAACATATTTTAGACACTATTTAAATATGTATTTGTGATAGAATGTTTGTCACTAATATAATTGTGACAGAGTTATTAGTGTAGATTAGTGACAACTCAAAAAAATGATCACTGAAAATTTTAGTTGCTAATTTAACATTTTTTGTGACCATTTTCAATGTCACTAAAAATACATTTCCTTGTAGCAATAAAAAAATATTTGAATTCAATCTCATCGATATCATCGATGTTATTTTTTATAAGACTAATTTAATTAATTTTTACTCCTACATTGATATAGCGTTTAGTTTGAAAAAAAAATATGATAACTATTGATAGTTGCTAGATTTTTTTCTGCGGAAGATGAAAATTGTATTCAAGGAAAAGTTTTTTATTTTATTTCTTCACATCGGCTGAATTTTCATATAAGGGATATGTTATCTTTGTTTATATTTAATGTTTTATTTTTAAGTCTTTAAAAAATTCTTTTCTTTTAATTAAAACTTAATTTCTAATTTTATATTAAAAATTCAACCTAATTACTTAAAGACTCAAGTTTTATCATTCTACCAATAGCTAATTGGCCAGTCTCCGATTATTTTCGAATGCAAATAACTGAAGGGTAATGAATTTAAAATGGCGTGATGAGTAATTGGGCTGGGTTTAAACAAATCCAATCGAAGCCCAAGTCAATATGCCACCTTTGTATATGAATTTAAAACGCATATATGTTTCATCATATTTTTCATATGTGACATGTTTTCTCATACTTTTTTATATTGATATATATATAAGGAAAAATTTAGGGACTTAGCTCGAACTTTAAAATCAATCAACTAATTATTAAAAAATTCGAGTCATTTTACAACTCAAACTTTATTTAAAAAAATTTCGAGTCGAATTTTTTCGGCTTAAAACAAGTCAAATTTTTTTTATTTTTTTAAGTCGAGTTGAGTTTTGTTCCCCTAATTGGGTTGAACACGAGTGTTTTTAATAACTTTTATTAAATAATACCTTAATTACATGCTTAGCATTTAAGAAATCTTAGCAGCCATATTAACTAGTCGAAGTAGATAGAGGCAAATCTTAATTAAGTGATCAGAAACGACAACAAAAGATCAATGCATATCTCCAACACTTAGGAACTTTGTATTCAACTCTTCTTTTTTAAGGGGAATTTGATCCTATCCTCCAAAAGTTCTAAATCATACGTTTTTTATTTTTTTTAAATTTTTGAAGTTTATATTTGGTATTATTGTTTGTGTTGAAATTTATACACTAATAATAAATTACACATATTTTTATGAAAATTCCTAAAAACAAATATAAATAACTGAAAACCGAACAATTTTTTTGAAATAATAAAAAACTGAATAATTGATTTTTTTTCTTTATAATTAAGGGGCATGGAGTGTTATTCTAGGCAAATGCAGAGTGCAGCATGATTTATTTATGATACAAATGTATATTTATCAGTTTTTCTAATAGGATGAAGCATTTGATTTTTTTTTTTATGAAAAGAAGAGTTATTACTATATGCCTCGTTAAAAACTTCCCTAACCTAAATGAAGGAAAATAATATATATGACAATAATTACAAAACAAAAAGAACGAGTGGAAAAACCCACAAAATAGCTAAAGTTCGCGTAATAAACCGAAAATCACAACAGGGTGGACACCTCAGAGGGTGGAGTAAAATATGCAGATATCCAAATCTTCCGATGGTGGCACTTGATCCTTTAAGCAACGTTCAAGATTTAAATTCTAGCATTATGAATGCGATGCTCGTTAATCAATTCCTGAAGAATCCTTATGATAATTAACACCCATTCAATATATTGTTATTGTAAATTTAATCCTTCGTATATATTTTTAAAAAAGTTACAGTCTAAACTTTTAATTCCTTTTAAATTTTGAATTGGTCCTCATAATTTTTTTATTTAATTCTTCCGCTGTAATGTATTGAATGCATTTTTGTTTGGACCTAAGTTTGTTTAACACATGGTGGGTTAATAGCCATTCATTTTCTCTATATTTTCAAGAGGGATTTGATAAGGACAAAACAATTCCTCTTCCCTTGCTGTTCAATTAGAAATTTCCCATTCATTTCTTGCTTGTAATAACAATGTTCTTAGTTTGTGTGCGGCTCCCCTTTTTTCTCATTTCTTGGCAAATGTCGGAAGATATATGTTTTTTTTTATAAAATTCAAATTAAAAGATATATGTTTATTTTTTTATAACATTTCTTTTTTTTAGTGCTTCAAGTGAACGTATTCATCTTTTAATTGGAAAAATCAAATGCTTGGTCCTGTTACGATAATGGGAGATTTTGCACAACAAAAACAAGAAATGAGGGAAATTGGGTTCCATCATAAAAACAGTGGTGGAACTTGTTGAGAGAATTTGAGAGGAGAAACTTAAAACCTTAAAAAAATAGATGTTAGACTGAAATTTTCAAAAATTTAAAGGGTTTAATTTATATTTTTTTTTTTATTTTCGGGTCTAACTAAAATTTTTAAAATTTTGAGAGGTTTAAAGAGAACTTTTAAATATTATAGGAGGAATTTAATTAAAATTATTTAAAAATTTTAAACCTTATATGAAATTTTAAAAATTTTGTGGGCTCAAATTAAAATTTTAAAAAAATTAAGAGACTAAATACTAGTTTTTTAAAATTTAGGGGGTCATGGCCCCAGAAGCCTTAATTGTGTTCCTCCCCTGATTAAAATCCATCAAATTGAATATAAACAAAAATAATCTACTATAAATTTGAAGAAATTTATCATCAATTTAAGAAAAGGTATAAATAAAAAATCAGCCTTTATTGTTTTTAGGTTTTAAATTATTTTTTGATCAAAACAAATACTTAAATTATTATTTTTGGTCACGGGAGTTTTTTAAGTAAAAAATATTTTAGCTAATACGATGTTGATACGTCACTTATATTTTTGACCAAATAATAATTTTGGAATTAAAAGTAAAAAATAATATAATTTAAGTATTTATTTTGATCAAAAAATTAGTTTAAATACTTAAAGTAATAAAAAAATAATAGTTTAAAATTTTATTTTAACTAAAATTTTGTTGAAGGGCTAAAACAAAAAAAAATAATTTAAAGGTTAATTTTTTATTTAAGCTCTTAAAAAAATATAAGCCGTTACTAGCCGGATAATAAATTTATTTTTGGAGGTCTCCATATGCAACAAAGTTGTAAAGCATTAACAAATGAAGAAGCAAGCACCTTCCCATAGTCATAATAAATGTAAAACTACTCAAATTCAAATTAATAAAAATAAATAAATTTATTGTCTGAGCCCAAATCCACCCGTCTGAGTCGGGTACCGGAACCCATACGGGTCCATCGAGTTAGAGAAGTTGGGAGTGTTCAACACATTTGAGTTCTGTTGGAAAATCCTCGAGTTATCAGCTCGCTGAGTTCTGAGTCCACTCTCTACTTCCTCTTCAACCGAGTTCCCCATCTGACATGGTGTAGGTGGCATTGTGGGAACATACACGTTACTATTTCCATAACTCGTAATCACATGACTCTGAGCTTGAGATTGTCCACCGGGTACCAACTCGGCCACCGGGTTATGACCGCCGAGATTCGCCCAGTCCAAACTCCCGATACCCATATTGTGAAACCCCGACTTCTCATCATTCTGAAGCGTCTTCAACGAGTTCAGCCGCGGCAAAGCGAAAAAACGGCCTTCCAACTCGGGCAATGACCCAAGCATGTCGTCGAGTTGGGAAGAACACGACGACGACGATCCATTTGTGCTTTGCTCTTTGCTGGAAACAATCGGAAACGATTTCTGACCACTCGACTTCTTCTTATATATTCGACACAAAACCCAATCATCCAACTACAAATAAAAAATAAAAAAAAATAAGCAAACAAACAATTATTGGTCTATAATTATTTCAATAATTCAAGCTAAAGTACTTACCTTTGAGCTACCATTTTTACGAGAAGTTTCAATGAGTCGATATTCATGCATGATCCAATTCGTTTTAGTTCCTTTCGGAGCTTTCCCAACGTAAAAAACCAGAGCTTTTTTAATACCAACTTTCCGACCTTCACTTGTAATGATTTTATCAGTTCCGGTAGCTTTCCAGTACCCCGAACCTGCAACTCTATTTGGCCGTGACCCGTTCGGGTATTTCCGGTCTCTGGGACTGAAAAAGTACCATTCTTTTTCACCAAACAAAGCTTTACCTGTTAAAAAATATTAGAATTTTAATTATTACCAGCAGTAAACACAAAAGAGAAAAAGAAGACTCTTTTTCTTTTTTTCTGGATTTGATGAACTTACTGGGTAAAACCCATGGATCGAATTTGTATAAATCGATTTCACCGATGATTTGCAGAGAAAAATGATGGCCTGCAACTTTCCTGCATAAATATTGCACTAGAAGCTCTTCGTCGGTTGGATAAAACCGAAACCCAGGCGGCAAGCTTAATTGAGACAAAGGATCTGTTTCCGGGACTCCCATGATTGCCAAATTTTTTCTCGAGAACCAAACAAAGAAGAGAAAGCGATTAGTTCTATCCACAGGGAGAATAGAACGGTGAAAATAATGGTTTCTTTTTCTTTTCGGAGGTAAGGTGGTTAAATAGGACAGAGAATAGATAGTGTTAGAAGAGGGATAAGTACGGTCGTCCTTGTCGAACTTTTGTGGAAGTGGACCACATGAGGTACATGAACCATCGCGAAAATCTATAAATATGTGTCATAAAATGTTTTAGGCCACGTGTCTGTTTATGTGCTTCATTTCTGGAATAATGTAAATTCCCACTCTTTAACCCACAGAAAAATTTATTACTTTTATCGAACGTTAAATTTTAATCTCTAATTTTAAACATTAACCTTAAATTTTAACTTAAATCTTACTTTTTTTTAATGTGGACATACCACACAAAAAGTAATAAAAAATTTGGGGGTATAGGAGACCTTTTCTTTTCTCTCTGTTATTTTACTTCTGGTTAAATTATGGTTTTAGTCCTCTGTATAGGTCAAACTTTTTATTAGAATTGATTCTATTTTTGTTCTTTGAAATCCTCCATTCAACTTCTGAATTGATAAAGCCAATATGGAATCATTTCCAAGTAGAAATGAATTTGTTGTTTTGATTATAATGATTTCATATTAATTTCATTTGAATTTGATAATCTGATTTTTTTATACAATGCATGTATTATTCGTGAATTTCGTGATGCGGCTAAGTTAGTGAAAAATAAAATTAGAGAAAAAAAATAGGAATATGTCCCTATAAATGGATACTAAGGGTTAGAATATAAAGTTGAATAACTCACAAATCGAGTTAATGCGCAATCCCTCTTGTATTCATTTTTAATTTTCCTGAAAAGACAATTAATACGTTCAAATCCACATCCTTATAGAGCTTTGAAATCTCGTATCCGAATTTTGTTTTATGTAAATCATGTATATATTCTGTTATATTTTGACTCAAATTTTAATTTGTAATTAAGTTGGGTTTTATTGTAATTTTAGTAGTTGAAGATTACTTGGTAATTAGGATTTACTTTAATGAGTAAATATCTATTTTAGGTATGAGATCTTATTGAATAATGTTTCTTGGTGACCAAGTATTTGGGTCTATAAATATAGACTAGGTTTAACCTTTTGAATTATGAGAGAATGGGAGAATAAGAGATGATGAATTACTATGGAGAGATGTAACCACTTTTAGGTTCTCTACAACTATTGTGCCTACGTTGTAGAGATGAGTATTGTAGGGATGTTGGGAAGAGTGTTTTGGTTCCACCGGGTGATGAGATTTGTACACTTGGTTTTGGGATTACATGGGTTTTCATGTATTTGTACTCTTCGAGTTCTCTACATTATTAGTGGATTGTTCGTTTCTCTCGTCCATGGAGGTAGGCTATGCTGAACCACGTTAAATCTTGTCTTCTGTGCATGTCTTGGTCCATGTCGTTATCGCCTTGGTTATTTTGCCGCATACCAAATTCCTAACAAATAGTATCACGAGCTATGGCTCGAGCTGTGCGATTGTGGAGGAATTTTTGCTGCGGATTTTGCGGTGCGATGTTGGAGACATGCTAGAGGAGTATTGCTACAACGAGCTTTCAATTGCAGGGGGAGTAATTCTCAAAATTCAACGGTGCTGCAACAGATACCACGTAAGAATTGGAGTTGTTGAAGACTTGGCATCGATGCTTCAACGGATATTTGGCTTACGTAAAATTTGAAGCTGTTGAAGATTTGAAAACCAATGTTCGAATAGAATTTGGGTCAAGGGGAGATTTGTTATATTTTGACTCAAATTCTAATTGGTAATTAAGTTAGGTTCTATTGTAATTCTAGTAGTTGAAGATTACTTGGTAATTATGATTTACTTTAATGAGTAAATATCTATTTTAAGTATGAGATCTTTTTGAATAAGGTTTCTTGGTGACCAGTATTTGAGTCTATAAATATATACTGGGTTTAACCTTTTGAATTATGAGAGAATGAGAGAGAGGGAGAATTACTCTGGAGAGATGTAACCACTTTTAGGTTCTCTACAACTATTGTGCCTACGTTGTAGAGCTGGGTATTGTAGGGAAATTGGGAAGAGTGTTTTAGTTCCACCGATTCATGGGATTTGTACACCGGATTTTGGGATTACATGAGTTTTTCATGTATTTGTACTCTTTGAGTTCTCTACGTTATTAGTGGATTGTTCGTTTCTCTCGTCCGTGGAAGTAGGCTATGCTGAACCATGTTAAATCTTGCCTCATGTGTATGTCTTGGTCTATGTTGTTATCGCTTTTATTATTTTGTCGCATAACAAATTTCTAACAGATTCTATTTTAAATTTACTTTGACCTAAATTCCATAACGTGTAGGCTTGTAATTATGTGTAGCTTTATTCTGGTGGAATATGCAAAATTTAGTTCTCTTTCACATCAAAATCCCCTCTTTATTCTTTCGTTTCCGTGGAGGCTTCTTGTTTAAGTAAAAGAATATAAAATTAAGATATGAGTAAAGAAGTATTTGGTGGGTGAAAAGGGCATGTAAAGGAGAATGTAGCTCACAATACAAAACCTGACATCTGGTGTTAATTAGGGAATAATCCAATTCCATATATCATAATAATATTAGAACCAAAAGGGAAAGTTAGGTCTATGCTTTTTAGTTACAAGATTAATCAGGGATGGATCGAGAGAAGCTAAAGAGCGGTCGCCTCTTTAAAAAAAAAATTTCAATGGTTATGATTTAAAGGTTTACGATAATTATGAGTAATTTATTTTCTTAATTTGGCAAAGAAAAGTAAGAAATAAACAATATTGAATGTGGAAAAAATTAGTTTAGAAATTGATTTTTCTCTAAATAAGTTTGACAAAAATAAGTTGAATGAAGAAAATTACACAGAAAATCCACGAGTAAGAAAATCTAAGCAGTTTTAGCAATACAATTTTGACATAAAAATATATAAAAATTCAAAGAGCTTAAAAACCATCACATGTCGAATATGAATTTAAATTAATATCTTATTTACAATTGAATGTTGATTAGTTTGGAATAGATATCAGTGTTTCCATGAATTTATACTCATCTTTTTAATTTCTAATTATACTAATTATTTTTTATATTACACAAATTACTTAGGTCCATTAATTGATCAGGTGGTCAATTATATTCATGTTACATCATTTTATATGGATTCGACTCTCTATATTTATCTTAAAAATGTAATATTTATTTGCTTAATAAAAATCTTGATGTTACATTAGTGGGGAAAATCAGAACAAGGAGAAACAGTAAGTCTATGGGATTGAATGTTGAATTAATTGTGAAATTGAATTTGAATACAGAAAAATAAAATTCAACAGCATTTATTCACGTGAAAAATAGATCAATTAGGGTTTCAAAATTTTCTTCTCAGGTTTCAGTGTAGAATCTACTTACTGCTCATAACCTGTCCACCGATGATTATTAATTCTATATAATATAAATATAGGAAAGGTCTGGGGTCTATTAAAATAAAGTTTGCGATACGGCTAAAAGACGACAAGTTTCGAAATTTGTCATCGAGCTAAAAATATTAGGCTTTTTGATAATATTTTTGATTATTTTTTATGTTTTTTTGCAAGCTTTGATACTTATTTTGTAAGTATCGATATTTAGTTTTTTAATAATTTTTCACTTGAGACAAAGTATCAAAACTTATAAAATAAATATTGATACTAGCAAAAAAAAATCAACTATAAAAAATGTTATCAAAAAATCTAATACTTTTAGTTCAAAAATAAAATTTAAAATTTATTATGTTTTAACCACACCTAAACATACCGCACGTTAGACTCGACCTGTAAATATATAAATAGCATTGCAGCCCACTATGTGATTTAAATAAAGCAAGAAAAGAAAATAGGCGGAGCAGCCCATTGGAAAAATAGAGCATTTTTATTAATAGAAAGTTAGCTTGTAGCCATCAGTTTAAAAGTTTTTAAAATATAACATAAATAATTTAATTTTAGATTTATGTATTATTAATATATAAAGTATAAAATTTATTTCTAAACATTTATATTCGTTTTTTTAATATGTTGGTGTGATTACAATATAGTATTTTCTTAGTCTTTTAATAATGCACGCACTGTACACATATGGTGTTCGAACTCGGATTACTTGAATAAAATATATCATCATTTACTACTGAGATCACTCCACGAGTTTTTTTATATTCGTTCATAGCACATATATAACTAAAAAATCTACTTGGGACGTATATATTTTAATACATAAATTATTATTTTATTTCAAAAAATTAACCATGTACAATAAGTATGTGTCATGTTTTATTTGACTGTCATTTTTTATTAAATAATGATTAAATCACAATAAGTATATTTTTTTATTTGTGCCTTTCGATATTTTTTAATAATAAAAAAATATCAAAATTAAAAAATATCAAAATGAAGAAAGGCTAGAATAAAAGAATATAGTTCAAAAAGTCAAACTGTGAATTACAGCTTCCTTTCATTTATTAGGGTAAATTATAAAATTTAACACTCAACTTTCTTTCCATTCTTATTTTGGCTACTAAACTTTAAAAACATTTATATGGTCACTTAGGTTTCAAATTGTTCTTGTTTTGGCCTGATGTTAAATCAGACACATGAGGGTGATGTGAAAGCCACCTGTGTTGACGTGAACTTTTTTCTAACGTGTCAGTCACATACCATCCACATCTTTTTTTTTATAAATTTTATCTTATCTCAAAAATGAAACTTTTATAACTTCATCCTCGTGTCACGTTGGTATTGGAACCTTCATTCTCTGACGTCTTCTGATCACTCAATACACTGACGAGCTCGTTTCATCGTTCCCTTCCACTCTATTAGTTTAAATTTCACCAAAATCTCTTTAAAATTAGTAAAACTCAACCCAAAAACCAAAACCCCATACCACACTAATCTATAATCAAACGGTAAAATTTATAAAATTATTTTTTTAAAATTTCAATGACCAAATAAGAATGAAAAAAATTTCAATGATGAAATATGTAACCTATCCTGTTTATTAATATATAAAATTAGGTAGAAAAAAAGGGAAATGAGAAAGGTGAGCTAGCAGCCTAAAACAAATTCTAAAGTGCGGAGACCAAATAAATCACAAAATATCTCCCCACGTGTCTTATTACATAAATTGCTGACAAAAGAGCATGAAATCGCTACTTGGACAGATTATAGTTTTCAGCCGCAGTCTTTTAGTAATAGTCAATCTTCTTCTATTAATTTTCAACAAAAGCTTTCTGAGTTTTGACACAAAACCCTAAACTTTCTCTTCATATTCAGACTGAAACTTCAATTCAATCATCATATTCCAAAACGAGTACTAACTTTGGCCCCTATAATCTTTTTTGAGTAGTTTGACGCTCAACGTTTTATTTTTTGTTAAAATAACCCCTCAATAGATTAAAATCGTTAGCTAACTAACGGTAAATACATTGAAATGACATGACATCATACATTGAGTGATTAAGGCATGAGTTATCCCTAAAAAGGCTTGAGTTTGTTCCCTCTCAATATTAAATTACAAAATATTTGTAAATGTGACATTGTTATGTTAGCGTATGATGTCATGTAGCTTTGTCACACAATATAAAGATGTTTACCATTAGTGAAATAATGATTTTTATCCATATGAGTCATTTTGACTCAAAATGAAACGTTGGGGGTCAAAGTGCTTCAAAAAAAATAATAAAGACCAAAGTGACTATTCAGTCAAGCACTAATAGTATTTTTTGGCATTATGCCTTAAATATTTATTAAGATGATATTATTAAAAAAGTGTGATAATCTATATTTTAATTAAAAATAATTATTTAAATGTAAAAGTTCTTCAAAATGATAATTAAGAAAATTCAACTTACAGTTAGAACATACATGTTTGCATTAATCAAATTATCTATACTATTAAGGAAGGAGCCAATAATCAAGATTAAGGGTAAGGTGTGATTAACCATAAAAAATAAAAAGACAAAATTTAAATGGATTGAAAATTAAGAGTCCAAATAGGTAAAAACTCTTATTATATTTTTGATAAAAAAATTTAAAATACCACACCCCAATAAACCATGTAGATCTGTCCATGAATGATACCATAATACTTTTGTTTTGATTGAATTTAGGGACGACATAAAAAGTTTTGTGCAAGGAGCTAAGTTAAAAATATATAATTTTGGAACAAAAAAAGTTAAATATTGTATTTTAAAAATGATAATTAACTTTAAAGAGGGGCCAAGAATATAATTTTCCCATTTAGTAAAAGAGACAAAAAGACTTAAATTACATTTTCATATTTGTGAGGGATTAAATTATTTATTCGATTAATTCGGATCGGATACTACAAAGACTTCATATAAGAAGATCTTCTCCATCCTATTTATTCAATTGTGCAGAGACCTTACGCTTTATCTCGTCAGACTATCTAGTAATTAATATTATACGTTGTTATTTAATTATTTTTATTTTTTTCCCTAGCAGTTATGCGAAGATAATATATTATAGTAAAATGCAAAAGAAAAGGTGTTTAATCTTAAAATCAATATTTAATAAGTCAATGTTCTTCATCGAGTAATTTCCGATAAACTTCTGGTTATGACTATAAGAAGAAATTTAATTCAATTCAAACCACTAATCTAAGACTTGGACAAGAACTTATGAAATTGTATACGACCAAATTAAGCTATTAGGCAGAATCGTCCACAATCAAATCCTTGATTTTTTTAATAAGAACTGTAGTTTAATTAAATTAGTTTATTTAATTATTATTAAAAGATAATATTCAATGAATTCAAAATTCGAATCTCACTATATTATTATTGTTATAACATTATGGAAGTTATAAGTCTGAATTTAATAATTTTGTCCTTGTGACACGTATTTCTTTATCTTTTGATACGTATTTTCTGTATTTTTGCACGCTTTTTTTTCTCTTAATCGGTCGTTTGGCTGCTTCTTTTTCATTTGTTTTTCAATCAGTGTTGGATTTGACGTTGTCACGACTGATCAGGATGACGCTCTTTTGATTATCTTGTTGATCTTCCTATTTTGGACCCTCGAATTAAATTTGGATACGAGCTTACGTTCACTGCACTTGTTCGCGATTGAGTTGTGGGAATAACTGCGTTGTCAACATGTCTTATTATTGTAATATGCATTTTTTAATGTTGTTTGTTGTTGGTTTTTACCTTTAATCGTCAAACTTTGGTGATGTTTGTATCTTTTTTGTTTCGAGCCTTTGAGTTAGGTTTTTACTTTTTCTTTGTATGGTCTTGTTTATGATCTAGATGCATTAGTTTTTGCGTGTTTAAGAATATGTCCAGATCAAATTTATTTACCTGAGTTGTAAACTCTCATTGTATTTTAGATTTTCATCTTTTAATAAAACTAGTGTACTCATATTCAAAAAAAAGTTTGATTGTGATTAAGCAGACATGTATTAAACTTCTAAAATTTTGAATAATTAAAATATTATTTTAAATATATATATATATAATTTCGAAAATTTGTACACATTGTTTTGACTTTAAATGATAGTATAAGAAAGTTAATTGCATCATACATCCCTAAACTATCGTCTTCATTCTAAATTGATCCCTAAACTTTTAAATATTCTAATTTTATCCCCAAATTATAGCTCTCATTCTAAATTCATCCTCAAACTTTTGAATGTTCCATTTTCATCCCCAAACTGTGACTCCATTCTAAATTTGTCCCCAAACTTTTTGAATATTCCAATTTCATCCTCAAATTACCGTTTATACCACATCATATTGTTACATAATAAACATTAGTGTTTCATGACAATTAACAATTTTTGTAACGGTTTTATTAACATAAGATATGATTAGCATATAGTGATAATTTGGGGGATAAATTTATAACGTTCAAAAAGTTTAAGGACCAATTTAGAATGAGAGTTTTAGTTTGAAGATGAAATTGTATTGCTCAAAAGTTTGGGGACCAATTTAGAATAAAACTCATAGTTTGAGGATGAAATTATAATTTTTAAAATTTTAGGGACTAATTTAGAATGAGTGACATAGTTTGAGGACGTGTGGTGCAATTAACTCGTATAAGAATTTTTTTGAATAGTCGGTAATTACAAGAGATAGTATATGTTCATATTTTTTTCTTAATCCTTTGGTAAGATAGACATACTTTGTAGATATAACTGTTCAAATATGAATATCTTAAGATAAACATCATTATTTTTTTACTGGGATCTCTCATCGAGTTCAGAATCTTATATCCGACAAGCAGGCTATGGAGCATGATGATCCTGGGTGCTGGATGTTCTGCATGATTTCTTGTTCTATTGGGTTTTAGTTAGTTTTATTTTGTGGTTTATTTTGGTTTATTATGCTTTGATGATTTTTCTCATAATATTTTTCTGTAATTATCACCGTATGGTACTTATTTCCTCCTATTAGAATTAAAGGGATTTTTAACAAGCATATCGTAGTATCCTTCTTTTATAAAAAAAAAATATTCAATTAATGTAATTTTACCATTTTATTTTGTGAGTAAATTCACTATTGCACTACTAGTTCCATGTCATTTTTGTCATAAAAATTATCATTATCAACTGAAAAATGGGTAAATTATAGTTTTGGCTCTTCTCCTGCATTCAAATTTATATTTAACATTTATATTTTAATTTAATATAATTTAATACTCTATTTTTTGAATAGTCTTAAGGTGATTATAAGGTAGTAACTGTTCATACTTTTCTTAATCCTTTGATGTGCCACACACTTTGCAGACAAAGCGAAGTGAACCCGGGTCACCTAAAATGAATAACATCCTCTTTTCCACTGAAACCGCTTGTTGGGTTCAATTTAATACTCTATTTTAATAATACCATTTATTAGTCAAAATAGTTAACAATGTTAACTATTCTGATTTCTTGTTAAATGTCGACATAGAGTTTTATAAAGATATTATTTCTAATACGAGAATTCTTTCTTTGAGCAAATCTAATACGAAAGATCTGTCAACATGGTGAATTAGAAAAATATATTTTTAAGTTTATTTTAATTTTAAATCGAAATAGTTAATAATGAATATTATTTAGATTAATTATTGATCGAACTATTAATCTTAAGGATCGAATTATATCGAATTAAAATATATCAAAACCATTATTTGACTTTGTTATTATCCATGTAGAAGCTCCGTTTTGAGGAGAATGGTCCCTAAAGAGCTATGCCTCATGTTTTGCTAGCATCTTTCAACAAAAAAAAAAAAAAAAACTCATGTTTTGCTAGCAGAAGATAGACTTATTCTTGAGTGGGCCTTTGTTTTGGAAATATGGACTCTTGAGATCTGTGGGGGTATAAGCTCTTTTGTTGCACCCTTAGGCCTATAGCATTTATTAAGCATTTGTCCATATAATAATACATTTTTACTTAAATAATATATTCTTTAGCATTTAATAAAATAACACTAAAAACATGAAGCACACCACGTTAATTGCACTTTCTGAAAACCACGTCATGCCAATCACACCTTAAAGAGATATATCTGTCATTTGAAAAGTACGCCCCCTATTCTAAAAATACATTTATATTTAGAGATTGTCATTTGACCAGACATAAGGGGTATTTTTAATAAAAAATTTGGGTTCAGGTTAGGTTTGAGTCATTTTTTTTAGGATGAGATGAAGTCGGGTCGAGTTTGAGTTTAGGATGAAAAATACTCAATCTGATCCAACTGAAAATAATAAGTTAATTTTATTCTAAATATTTAGGTATAATTGTTATAATGCCTATCTCTTTATATATTTTTCAATTATCTTCTTATTTTGTCTAATAGAAATAAAATATTTATTATAATGTTATTTTTATTTGTATTTTTTAATTAACTTCCTATTTTATCGAATAAAAATAAAAAATAATAATTTTTTGTTTATTTATGTCAAGTCGGTTCGGGTTAGATTCATATTTTTACTCTAAAATTTGAGTTGGGTTCATGTCAAGTGAAGCATCATAAATGTCGGTCGGGTTGGGTTGGGTTCGGGTATAGGTATTAAGTTTTTGAGTCAAGTACAAATCAGCCAAAGTTCCGACCCTGCCCGACCCATAACCATCCCTATCTATGTCTTTTATATTACGTGGCACTAAACAAAGTGCATTAGAAAGGATAAAATGAAAAAAAAACTAATATAAATTAAAGATAAGATTTAGCTTAATGAAAAAAGTATTATTTAAGTATAAATGCCATTTAATACACAAGCCACTTAATGAAGAAAAGAAATAAATAATAAGACAAATGGCATGTCTAGTTTAATTAATACAATTCATTGGTTTTATGCAATAAAAGAATGAGATTAAATTACTTCTCCAATTTTGGGGTCACCCCAATTCTCATGAGGGCCACATAAGCAATGAACTTGTAGATTACGAGCATCAGAACCATGGCAATGGCCGGGACGACTTGACCATCGAGCCCAACACTGTTTATTGCCGGAAATTCTCCGACCAAGCAAACCTTTTCCGGCTCAACACAAGGGTAGGTGTCATCCGCCCAGTATTGAGACCCCAAGAAGAGCTTATACGTGTAGTGGCTAATCGAAATGTATTTGATCCACGATATGAAACCAAGAACATGTTGAATGTAGTAGCCGCCGACGAGAAAGAACGCAAGCGTGATGACTGAACCGAGAATGGCCGCCGTTTTGGGGTCCATAACCAAGGCACCGATGGCGAGCCCCATGGCTTGTGAGACTAGGACACATAAAAGGAGTGCAAATAATGTGTGTAGGAAATTGCCTGCTGTGGGTTTAAGACCTTTCTTTCTCGAGCATTAAACGTTCTTGAGGGAAGGTGAAAATCGCTTGGTACAGAGGGAACAGACCCCAGAATCCTGATATAAAGAAGAGGAATCCAATCTGGTCTTGCAAGTGAGCAATATCGGATTGCCACCATAATAGTCCTAATAGGACAGCTACGGCAAGGACCTCGGCAGTGTTGAATACGAAGAACGATTCGTGTTTCCTTTCCTTCACTCCCCTTTGAAGTAACACGGTGAACTGTTGCCGCCAAGTCGTCGGCCGCCTTTCGAACTTCTTTTTTTCAGTTAGATCGGGATGGCGATCGACGTTATTGTTAAGCTCTTCCATTAGTTTCTCGGCAATGTTGCTCTTGTATGCCGAAACCAGTGTTTTCTTCACCAAGTTTTGCTCCTTTAGTGACTCATTCGATGATGTAACACCTATAAAAAGTATAAACATTACAAGATTCAATATTGCAGAATTTACTCTGTCCAAGATCAAAATGCACAATTGAGATTAAAGCTTACCATTTGAAAGGTCCAATAGAAAATCCGAAGGGTTCATGGACACCGACGGGGCATATCCGATGCTCGAAAAATAATCATTAGCAGCGGATCCTTGTCCAAAGTACAAAGGGCTACCTTCTGATAGCAGCAGAACGTTATGGAACATGTAAAACAGCCTGCTCGATGGCTGGTGTATCGTTAACACAATCGTTCTTCCACCTTTAGCGAGCTCCAACAACGTCGACACGATTCTTTGCGCAGTAGTCGAATCCAGACCCGACGTAGGCTCATCCAAGACAAGCTCGGGTTTATAAGCATTTCTTGACCTATACTAACCCTTTTCCGCTCCCCACCCAAAACTCCTCTCAGAAACGGGTCACCAATGATGCAATCCTTACAGTTAACTAGTCCAAGTTGATCAATAACAGCTTCAGCATGCATGATCTTGTCTTGTTTAGTAAAACTATTCGGCAATCGAAGAAGCACGGTGAAAACAAGCGTTTCGGTCACGGACAAGTGAGGGTACAGGACATCATCCTGTGTGACAAACCCGGTGTTCCGCTTCATCGAGTTCGAAAAAGGCTTGCCGTTGTAAGTTATTGTACCGGTGAGGTGACCGCCTAGTCGACCGCCAAGTGCGGTCAATAGCGTCGTCTTGCCACTGCCCGACGGACCGAGCATGGCTAACATTTCGCCCGGTTCAACCATCCCACTGATCCCATTTAAGATCACTTTCTCGCCGGAACTCGATTTGTTCCGAAAACAACTGCCCCCTTGCCCGAATTTCACTGAATAAACAACATCAACAAACTGCAGAACAATAAACCATGAAAACGCAATCATTTAAAGCTCAAATTCCCAGTTTTTTTCAATGAAAAAAAAGCAGTGTTCATACCTTTAAAAGAGTACGATTCATTTGTACTCTTGAAAATGGCGGCTGCTTTCGAGTTAACCTCAGTCTTTGTTACAGCTTCAATTTCTAAATCTTCCGCCATTGTTGCTGATCCGATTGAACACAACCAAAACCTGCAGCTCTATATACAGTGAACCAAAAGTGACTAAATTTTGAAATGAAAGAATCTTTTGTTCTTTCTTCTCTCTTTCGATTCCAATTCATGCATTAAAATAGCAATACAAATACAAAGGAGATTCACTGTATGAAGATTTTGAGCCAGCTTTGACTCAATGTAGACTTTGATTTAAACATTTTAGGCCATATTGTGATTTTGATCCTTTACTGTGCTTCAATTTGAGATTTAATTCATATATTAAATCCAAGCCAACATTTTGATCGAAACAGAGTAACTACCGACAATATAAAAGTCGATGATCAAATTAAATTAAAATAAAGTATGAGGACTAAGTTGCAAATTTAAGCATAGTTTTACCAATATTTTAATTTATTATTATTTAAAATAAGCCGACAGAATAGGGACCAAAACCATATCAATGAATACTTTGGTTCAAAAAGGTAAAATTGTGCACTCCACTTTCCAAGAAAAAAAAAAGTTACATATTTGATCTTCACTCACTTATAAAAAAATAAATCAATTAAAAATTAATAGAACCAATCATCTTATAATATATATTATATATATGATTGAAACATCTCATGGTAATTTAGCTATTCAAAATTATTCAAAAAAATATCTCATGATAATTTAAAATTTAGTTTCTATTCTTTATTTTTATAATATTGAGTTAATGTTTTATTTTATATTTAAAAAAATTGATCCCTGGTTAAATTATTTTAGCTAAAAATGATCGAATAACTCTTTTAGTCCTCCATATTTGTTGGATTTTTTTTTATCAATTTAGTCTTATTTTTAAAAATACATAAAGATTATTATTACGAACAATTTTTTTATCTTTTATGTTTATAGTCTGTTAAGGGATAAATTGATAAACAACTATAAATATAAAGAACTAAAACATTTCTTTTTCTTTTTCATAACTTTCAAGTCAGTAATTAGTGATAAAATTAAAGAAGGATCAAACTTTTTAAATAAAAATAATATAAAGATTTAATAACACAAAAAATAAAATATATGAACTATAATTTAAATGCTAAAACAATAAAGAGAGCTTCGGTTCATGACGAACATAAAATTTTATGTTAGAATGTGAATTTTTATACTTATTAAAACTATATAAAATTTGAAATTTTATAAAAGTGCGAGATTATTTTACAATATAAAATTTAAATATTTTCTAAAATATATAATAATTTTAAATTTTTTTAAAAAGTACCACTCTCTCCTAGCACTCATCGATCCATCCCGAGTTCTACCTATATAAACCTATATGCATATAAATCCGATGGAGGGCAATGATCTTCACCATCTATGAGAGTGGCTGTCTAACTTTGGCACACATCAAACAAAATTCGGGCCAAGCTGCCATGATGGACCAACTATGGTCCACCACATCATGACTTTCTTTTTGAACTTCTTTCAACAGAAATTGAGATATTTTAGGTATTACTGTAAAATATTCAAAATATAGTCTACTGTAATAATATAGTTTATTACTATATTATATTTTATAATCAATGAGGGTGGTAGTAAAACCGCTGAGAATTTATGTTGTTATAATTAATAATTTAACGAGTAATACTAGTAAAAAATCGGATGATGTTTATCTTAAAAAATTCGGATTCAAATCGCTTTGTCTGTAAGGTGTGTGTATTGTTAAAGGGTTTAGAATATCTATGAACAGATACTACATTATAATCACCTTAATACTATTAAAAAATGGTTATAATTGAGACTTTAATGTACTGAAATAATTTACAAATATAAAAATATAAATTTATCAAAATACAATAATTACAATATAAATGTTATAAAGACAAATAGTCAAGTTAAAAAAAGTTACCACTAAAATTTAAAGGTTCCATTTCGTAAACAGCTTTTTGAGCAAAAATTAGAGGTTTGAAGTATTTTTAGAGGTTTGACAAGTCAAATTCGCTAATTTAGATTTTTCGTAAATAGAGAATTATAATAGTGGATTGTAACAAAACCTCTCATTTCAAAAAAGCTCCTAAAAGGAGTTTTTTGAGTTAGAAGTTTGAATAAAAGACTTGTAAAGACTCTTTTATCCTTGATAATTATAATTTTTTTCTAAATAACATAAATTTGAATAACTAATAAAATTAAAAAAAATCATAAGTAAAAAATTATTATATACATATAAATTTAATAATTAATAAAATTATATTCAAAATATAATTTCATAAATAAGAAATTAACATATACATCTAAATTTAATAATTATTAAAATTATATAAAAATATAATTTCACAAATAAAAAATTTATATATACAACCTGTATATATACTTAGTAATGATATTAAAAAAATAATTTTCATAATCAAATTAATATTAACATATATAAAATATTAATAACATATATAAAATATTAATTAATCAACTATCAGCTATCCGCTAATTGCCAAACAAGACCAAAATAATTATAAATTGTTCTCCTAAATTTTAATTATGCTATGTTTCCCTCAAATTGGTATTGTGACACGGTCAGATAAATGTAACCTAATGTGACATCTCACATTGATTGGTTGTATTAAAGTTTGTAAAGTTTACATGGATGGTTGAAATATGAAAATAATTGTGTAAAACTAAATGGCCCCTCCACTTGAAAAGGACTCAATTGGTTGATTAGAGATGATGTTTTTTAAATGCATGAAAAAGAGAAGAATCATTTTTGTCATTTCCAATTGATTTCAGATAAGATAAATATTTGTAAAGGAAAATGTAATAATAATTTATGTTCATAAAGATGATTGGTTGTATTCCAAGTGATTGTCCGAATCAATCCTAATTGAACACTTTGAGAGAAAGATGAAGTCTCTACTCCTTTATGTAATAAACAAATGCAAAGGATCTCATTTTAGATTTCTGTTAATTGATTATTTATTACTTTACAAATTGCAATTTGCATGTCGATCAGACAGCATATTAAGATTCTCATTGTTGGATGAATGTAGATCAGATCGACCTGTCGGGTTAATGTAATATCGATTTCATTAAAATATGTTAGAGAAACTACAATAAATTTATCTGATGAGGCTATTTGATTTTGAGACGTATTGATCGCTCTTCGAGTACGCCATCCACAGACGAATTAATCTTTTTCATCATTTTCTTTTTTACTCGACAAGCACAGTATGGATGGATGAATCCACCAGACGTTGTCCTTAAATTTAAACTCTTTGTTTGCCGATCAAACCCAAATCAACGTTTGTACCGTCGTATGAATTATCATCTTAACAAGTTTAACGGTCACATTGACATAATAACAGTTGAAGATAATTTTCCTTAGTTAGTTTTAAGTTGGGTAATCTTCACCCGTAGTCTCTTTTGTTTGGGGTTTGTTCTATTTTGGTCACCCGAATTCAAAAAAGATCATTCTTGTCACTTACGTTTTGAATCGTGTCTGTTTTGGTCCCTGGACCGTTAACCTCCGTTAATAAAAAAATCAATTTCTAATTTAACCCCTAAACTTTCAAAACTTTAGAACATGTGAGCATGCTTTGCTTGCATTTACCATTGGTGTCAAGCAGATGATTTGCTGCTGCAACAAGGTAAGCTTTAGAACATGTTTGTGCTTGTTATTATAGAGTCCTTTTCTCAATGGAAGTTGTTATCGTAACTTGTTTTTCATGACTGAGCTGAACTGATTTTTCAATTAACATTTGTTGTAGATGGATGCCACAACTCCGAAATACTCTAAGGCAAGGTATGATGAAATTGTGAAGGAAGTTTCTTCTTATCTTAAGAAGGTCAGGTACAACCCTGACAAGATCCCATTTGTCCCAATCTCTGGTTTTGAGGGTGACAACATGATTGAGAGGTCTACCAACCTTGACTGGTACAAAGGTCCCACTCTCCTTGAGGCTCTTGACCAGATCAATGAGCCCAAGAGGCCCTCGGACAAGCCACTCCGTCTCCCGCTTCAGGATGTCTACAAGATTGGGGGTATTGGAACTGTGCCCGTTGGTCGTGTTGAGACTGGTGTCCTTAAGCCTGGTATGGTTGTGACTTTTGGTCCCACTGGTCTGACCACTGAAGTCAAGTCTGTTGAAATGCACCATGAATCCCTCCCAGAGGCTCTCCCTGGTGACAATGTTGAGTTCAACGTCAAGAACGTTGCAGTTAAGGATCTCAAGCGTGGTTTTGTTGCTTCAAACTCGAAGGATGATCCTGCCAAAGAAGCTGCCAACTTCACCTCTCAGGTCATCATCATGAACCACCCTGGCCAGATTGGAAATGGATATGCCCCGGTCCTTGATTGCCACACCTCCCATATTGCTGTCAAATTTGCTGAACTGCTGACCAAGATTGACAGACGATCCGGTAAGGAGCTTGAGAAGGAGCCCAAGTTCTTGAAGAATGGAGATGCAGGAATGGTGAAGATGATTCCGACCAAGCCCATGGTTGTGGAAACTTTCTCAGAGTACCCACCCCTCGGACGTTTTGCTGTCAGGGACATGCGACAGACTGTGGCTGTTGGTGTCATCAAGAGTGTTGAGAAGAAGGACCCAACCGGTGCCAAGGTCACCAAGTCTGCAGCCAAGAAGAAATGATCTGTTGCGTTGGAGTGATGGTGTTACCATTTTGTTTACAAGTGTTACTATATTTTAATATGTCGTTTAGCTTTTTGGACCAATTTTAATATGCTTTAGTTGGTCTTGTTCTGGATCAGACTAATGTTCAAGTGTCGAGGTTTGCTTCATATCGTGGTGCTTATCAATTGTGATTGAATCGCTTTTAAACAATTTTAGTTTCTTTTTTAGTAGTACTATTTTCTTTACCTTATATCTAGTCCTATTGCATTCGGTTTTTGGTCAAGCATTTGAAAATCTTCAAGACTGTCTGCTTTATGGCTCGATCAATTCCGATAGCAGTATTTTTCTTCTTTCTCATCTCAGGTGGCTTTATCTGGCTGACAACGCCTTCTGCTTGTCTGAAATCCCCTCAGCAATCTCGTAGTTAATCTCTCTTTCAATCGATATCTCTACTTGGAAAATCCTGCCATGAAGAGATTGGTTCGAAACATGACTAATTTAAGAGAATTGTTGCTCAATGGGGTGGCCATGTATCGTGTAACTCCTCCTACTCTGGCCATGTATCGTGTAGCTCTTCCTACTCTGGCCAATTTGTCTTCTTCTTTGGTCAATTTAAGGGAAATCTTGATAGTATTTTTGGGGAAGATGGTGAAAAATAAATTTTTGGGGAAGATGGTGAAAAATAAAGTTTTGAAAGTTTAAGGGTTAAATTAAAAATTAATTTTTTGTTTTAACGGAGGTTAACGGTCCAAGGACCAAAACAGACACGATTCAAAACGTAAGTGACAAGAGTGATCTTTTTTGAATTCGGGTGACCAAAATAGAACAAACCCCAAATAAAAGGGACCACAGGTGAAGATTACCCTTTTAAGTTTGATGATTTAATCAAATGTATTTTTATGAAGAAAAAAAATTGATTGATTTTTATGGAGAAGTTGAAGGACTTTTTTTAATTAAGATTAATATTGTCGGCCTTGATTTCACTAAAATTAGGCAATCTTATGGCGGCTATCTCCAACTTGAGCTTCTGAATTCCTTAGGTCAATATATTTGTGAGGCCCCTGTATTCTATAGGGTTGATTAAATTAGTCCTATTATTAAATGGATATTTTAATGTACGTACTATAAAAAGATACAAAAGTTAACTTCATTAGATTTTGTCATCTTATAAAACGTATAATAATAATTTTAATTTTCAATGGGTATGTTTTTTTTTTTCAATTTGACTTATATTCTTTTTAGTTAAATTTAATCCTTCATCTTTCAAAATCATTTGATTTTTTTTTATTTTAATCTGAATTTGAATTTCAACAAAAAATAAAGAATGCAATTTTTTCTATGAACTTTTTGTATTTTTTATTTTTTTCAATTTTTAAAACTTTTTATTTATATGTATTAATATATATTCAAGATTTGATGCGACATTTTTGTTAGGTATAACAATTTTATTAGAATATTTAAAATTTTGAGTTCGGCGAGTTTCGAGCCCAATAATACTATCACCCCTAGTTATGACAATATTAAACGTGGTTTACTATTATTAATGAAACTATTTCTTTGACATGAAACTATTTCTTTTATATGCTATGTAGATAAGTAGTTTAAAAATTATCAAAGAAGTCATTAAGGGTTATAGTGATAAAAAAGAATATTGTTATTATTAGGAGACATAGGTTCGAGCAGCTTGTTTGCATGATATATACATTATCAAAAGATAAATATTAATAAATAAATACTACTATATAATCACACTAGAATATTTAAAAAATATAAACAATTATATCATATAATGTTATCTATCTATAAATGAACTTATAAAATTGAAACTGTAACACTTTTTTAATCCCAACAATTTTCTTTTGTATTTTAAATACGGTTAACCGAATAAATGAACGAACACGAACAACTAAACGAACATAATTTCTTGTTCATGTTTCTTTGTTAAGAAATGTAGCTTGTTCGTGTTTGTTTGTTAAAATGATAAACAAACGTAAGCGAATACAAACGAACGAACATATATTAATAAATTTATTTTTTAAAATATAATAATTTTGTTATGAAAATAATAAATATAAATGGATATATGTGAATAAATTTAAACGAATGAACATAAATGAACAGATTACCGAACGTTCACGAACGTAAATGAACGAACAAGCCCTTTTTCGTGTTCGTTCATTTAATTAAACGAACAGAAAATTTTATTCATATTCGTTCGTTTAATAAATAAACAAACTTTCTGCCAAACGGTTCACGAACGATTCACTGAACGTTTGGTTCGTTTACAGCCCTTGCATTGATTCTGCGTTTCGGAGATAAGGGTCAAATATTGATAACATCAAAATAAAAATAAATAAAATATTTTTATATGTTTTTTATAATAAATTTAATTTTACTTTAAATAAATCTTTATACATATATGTATTTTTTTGGTCCTTTGAGAATACTCCTAGCTTCTTTTATAGTAGGGGTGTTTATTGTTAGGTTAAAATTAAATTAATCGATCAAATCAAAATTTAGTTCAGTTAATTAGATGGTCGGTCGGTTAATGATTAAATATTTTTTAAAGTTCAGTTATACTTTAATATATAATTAAATCGAGTAATTAACTAAAATTTTAATATATAATTAATATATTTTTAATTTTAAGCTCAAATTTCAACAATGCCCTTATTATTTAAAAGTCAATATTTATATTTATATTAAGAGTTTAATTAAATCAGTTTGAGGAGTTCGATTCAGTTATTAACTCAACTAACCATTTGAACACCCTAATTCCTAGTTCTCGAAGTTTACCACTTGTTTAAAACCACAAAGGAAGAAACGGTTCTTGAAGCTTTCTCACCTCAGCGAAACAGAGAAGTCAACGCCATCCAGCAAAGAAAGTGTCGATCCATTACGAGGAGGATGAACATTTGATCGAGTTGAGTTATTCAAATTTTTATTTTATTTCGAGTTAAGTTATTTAATTTTCATTTTTTTTCGATTCAAGTTTAAGAAATTACAAGTAGAGTCCAAAAATTTATTTTTTTTCGAGTCGATTTTACCCACCCCTACTTCAGAGTACCTAATAATAACCCTTGTGCTTGATTTATTCATACTAGATGGTAACCTTGCATCGAAATCGACTACCACAAAATTATAACTAGGAGAATAAATGAACCGAGCTTGAAAGAACAAGACTATGTTAGTGTTCGTTTATTTATTTTAAATGTGTTTATGTTAGGTTCGTGTTCGTTTAAATTTTTAATATTGATTTCATGTTCGTTTATTTATTTTTAAGGTGTTCGTGTTCGTTTATTTAGTGTTCACAAACGTGTTCGTTTAATTGCTTGCGAACGTATTCGTTTAAGTGTCTGCGAACGTGTTCGTTTATATGTTAAAAAATATTAACTAAATTAACAATAAATAAATAAATAAAACAAAAGCAAAAAAATAAAATTTTTATTTCAACATGAACTAATATAACATCCTTAGTAACAACAAAAATAATATTTAGATACATCCACAAGCAATTCCACCTTTAAACAAGCTTATAAACGAGCCTATAAACGAACCTGTTCGTGAACATAAACGAACCAAGCACACATATGTTCGTGTTCGTTTGTTTATTAATCGAACATAAAAAATTTGTTCATACTCGTTTATTTAGCTTAATAAACGAAAGTTATACGAACGATTCGTCGAATGCTATGTTTATTTACACCCCTAATCCTAACATGGGGCTTTCCATCGTTCCCGAGTAGCTGATAAACTAGCGTCGTTCCTGGAATGTAGCATCTCTAATTCCACAGGTTACCCTCTAACAACGCTTATAACCTCATGTGCATACTGTTTAACTCCATCATGATACATCACGTTCCTCGCATACCACATTGCCCATATTACAACAGCTGTCTCAGCACATTTGTTCGAATCATATCTGCTGATACAGAATGTTCCATTCGACTCGATCATTAGACTGTGTGACATCGCATATGCTATAATAATATTGTTTGAACAAGCTTCCTAAGGACGAAAACACTCTGCGCTTCATCAATACAACTATCTAAAACACCTTGGAATCGGTTCGCGATAACCTTCGATACAATCTTGTATAGAATCGAACAGAGGCTTGTAGTCCCGAACTGGGTCATATTTCTGGAATTTGAAACTTTCGGAATCAAAATAATATTAGTACAATTACTAGCATCCAAAGCGCTTTCACAATTTAGAACAGATAGGCAAAACATACCAGCATTATGCTTGCCCAACCACATGACAGAACTTGTAGAAGAACAATGCTAGTAGTCCATCACAGCCAGGTGCTTTTGTTGGGAAAAGAATGAATAGGATGGTTCGAATACTTGAAATAAATGAAAATAAGATGATCATTAATCAACAGTGCTCCTGCAATTGTTTTTTTTTTAACGAAGTTCGAGTTTAATCAATTCTACATTTGTGTAGCCAAGTTTAGAATTCAATTCCAACAAAAAAGTATATGAAAGTTTTTACGCTTCTTCACTAAAAAGCACTCTCCCGCACAAGATCAAAGATTGTAAATCACCTTTAAGAGTAGGTGGGAATCGGGTGGGGCGGGGACAGTTTTGTATTTCTCACTCTGTCTCCAACACTTGCAGTTACGGTTTCGGGGACTCAAAATCGATAAAAAAATTAAAGATCAAAGACTATTTAAAGATAAATTCTCATTATGATCAATATAGTTGTTGATGTCTAGCGAGTACTGAACAAGAGAGGTGGAGAGAAGGACTACAATAGTTAATGGCAGTTTCAGGCAGTCCTACCCGATTAATTTAGACGGGAAGCCACAAACAGAGTTGTGATCGGAGTAAGGAGGAGAGAGAAAAGATGAGAGCGGAGATGGAAGGTCATCTTTTCTTGTTCCTCTTGTGTCCCCTAATTGTTGATGATGTGAGGTATTTATAATAGGCTCACGACTTTAATTAGCGGAGCTGTCAGGCCTAGCATCATGGTAACCTTTGATGAGCTGACAGAGTAAACTCGACTGTAGACTTGATAGTTATCACGTCGAGTCACGATCGTCGAGTATGGAGAGTGATAATGAGAATGAAAACTCCGGAGGTCATGGTGCTTACATGCTAGGGAACAGTGTGAAGACTAAAAAATTCGAAGGAACTGTAGCGGAGGCTTACAAATTTCGGAGACCATAAATTCGAAAATAAATTTTACGGAGCCTTCGAATCCGTAGCCATATATCAAGATATAACAAGAGTATATTAGACAAAAGATAGTTGAACGAGATTCACTTTCCTGAAAAGAAATGTCAAAAAGGTGTCGATTCTGTAAACACAAAGGGACCACCGATACGTAAACGAGACTTAATGCAAAAAAGTACACAAACAATACTAATTTAATGATTAATTGATACAAAATCTATGCTTCTGTCTGTAAATCTTTCCATTCACATGATCTATTCACATCCCGCATGCAATGAATAAAATCTTTTTTAATTTGTAATTGAGAATGAGATCAAAGATTCAAAAGTTTTAACTCTCCCCTTAACCCACTCTTCTTCTACCTTTAGCTTTCCTCCATTCAAACTTTTGAAACCTTAGTCATTTTTAAGAATATTTGAATGTAAAGGACTACAGAAGAGGATGTAGATTGAGGATACGGTAAACGATTACATATACTAAAATTCAAATTTCAGAATTATTGGATATTATTTCTGGGAATGATTGTATAGATCAACTGGATCAAATTTTGAGTTTAAAAATTCGATTGGATTCTAAAAATATTATGGTACATTGAGTAAGCACATCTGGCCAAGTTGCTTTTCTTTGTTTTATCATATTCTTTGAGGTCGTGAGTTATAGACCTACTAGGAACACTCTATTCCCCTAGAGTCTCATTTCTCCTCCCTCCAGGTAAGATTGGAATTAAGATTTGCCAATATATATATATATATATATATATATATATATTATTATGTATATCAATCAATTTCTGTCCAAAAGAACCACTTTGAAATGTTGCATGATTTTCAGACAAAAAAGAGTGTTGGGGCCAAAACAATAAAGTTTGTTGTTTTGTTGTAATCATAGAATTCCACGTAGTTAGGAATCTAGTGTTCTTTCTTTCTTTTGTCCTTTCACATAGTTAGGAATTCTACATGAAAAAAAAACATAGTTAGGAATTCAATATATATATATATATACAATGTGTTGTTTTCACCAATTCCAGATTTGGCACAACATACAAGATCTTTTATTTATTTTTGTATTTTTTAACAAAAAAACCCGCAATCTTCGTGTTAAATTTGTTCAAGACATGCATAATCTACGCATATAAAATATGAAATATGATAGCATGATTGTTAGAATAATAACCGTACAAAAAAACTTATGATACCATACATTAATGAAACTAAAAATATATATATTTTAGTTTATGCAAATGTAAATGGATCTATACCGTTTATATATATAATATATATATATATATAACATTAATTTCTTGGCATTTTCCTTTTTGAATGTAGTTTGGTTTAGGATGATACTCATAAGACCCATCTTTGAATTTTGAACACCAAATTCAACTTATCTAATCATCATTGATATCATATATTAATGAAACAAAAATTCGAGATTCTTTAATTGGTTGAATCACTAACGATAATCATCCGCTTCTCATTTTGTCCAGCTTCGAATTCTTGTGATTGCATTGAAAATTCAAAACGAAACAAAAATCTAAATAAATATGAATGCAATTAACTTGACTCTTATTACAACCAAGTATTATTGTAGAAAAGAATAAAAAAAAGTTTGTTTTTCTTGTTACAATTGCAAATTCTACATGGAAGACAATTAATGCAAATTAATGGAACCAAAGTAAACTGCAAATTAATGGAAATTAAATCATTAGTATTTTTCATTTATGGACAGACTTTCAAGTCTGAATCAATGAGTGATTTGAGTGTTGTTCCAAGCTCTTAATCACTGCTTCTTGCTTTCCATTTCTGTCAAGCTTTCGATCACGATATCGGAAACATTTGTCACCGCGTCCGACAAGTTCCTACGTAGAATCAAAATATAAAATAATTGAATGAATTAATTAAATTAAATTTATAAAGAAAAACTGATTATCGTCTTACCCTTTTAAAGAGTCGAAGGTGAGGCCGACGGTAAACTTTGCCTCCTCGAGAGCAAATTTGAACCTCTCCAAGTCTTTGGGTGGAACTTTTCCATCGTCAACGACAACAAGTTGTGAAGGTTTAATGTCGCAAAAGATCGGAATAATCTTCTTCTTCGCCTCCATGAAAAGGGCCAATTCATGGAGACAGAAGTAAGACTTGCAATAATTCGGCGAGAAAACCGCAACACCAACCTTACAATTCTTGATCGCGTTATCGATGTTGTCGAACAACTTATCCCCGGGTTTCATGTTCCTGTTGTCCAAGAAAGGTTGAAGGTTCAGCCGAGAAAGGCGGTCGTATAGTAAGCTGGCTATCGTCCTCTTGGTGTCGATGCCTCGATGATTAATGAACACATCACAAGCTTTGTTCATCATGTGGGGAGGATTGGTTGGTGTTTGGAGAGCGAGAAAGTTGCGATGGAAATTCATCATCTTCATGGCCGCTGATGAATAGCGTTGCGTATGCATGGTTTTCGAAACAACCGAGAAGGAAAACTAAAGAAAACTCTAATTGTTTTTTTGATGGCTTGAATTGTAAGATTATATGTTGGTTTGTATGTATATATATAGGGTAGTCTTTAATAGAAAGATGTGGGCTAACTGTTGGAATCTTCATCTGCAAATAGTTCTACTTCTATAGTTGAATTGAAAAGAAATAAAATGTACAAGTGTGTACGTTTGATTTTGACAAGGGAAGGGACATAGAAACCTTGGACCAAATCTTTGATGGGGAAATTTGGAAATTTCATTGACCCTTCAAACAAGTTATGTTGAAATTCCTTTTGAAGGAAAATTTATGGTGTTTGAATATATTGAGAAATTGAGGTTACAAGCACAAACCCATTGAATATTTCTTTATAATCGTCTGTATTCAACTCATTAATTGATTAGTTTCGATCGGGTACTTGGCAACCTTTACAACCCAATTTGCTTCATTCATAGCATCGTGATTTTTTTAATAAATACTACTTCTACTTCTACCTAGAGGGGGAAGGGGGAGACTCTAAGGGAAGGGATGCTCCTGCTGGGTCTTGAACCCGGTACCTAAGGGAAGGGGATGGGAGCAGATGAGCAGCTCTGACCAGCCGGCCATCAACGCTTGCTCATCGTGATTTAAACTCATGGTATTGCTTAAAAAATTTAATATCTCATCTCATTAGACTAACTGATTATCTAAACTGATTTATGTTGGTGAAAACAATAAATATATCTAAATTAGATTGATTAGGATTGTTGTTGTAGTAATCTGGAGGTTGTGGATTAGTAAGCTTAACAGTTATTATATGATTTTTTATATTCTCATGTAAATAAAAAAGAAAAATAAATAGTATGAATTTGTAGCTTATTAAATATCAATAAGTGTTACATGCAATGCAACGACATATATTTTACTGACTTAACAAGAGAATGAATTTTTAAGCATTAAATATGATTTTGTTGGGAAGAACAAACTCGAACATAACTGTTAAACAGATATAAATAATACTTATAATATTTTATTAATATATTAAATATAATTATTTAAGGTATTTTAGAAGAAGAAAAAGTAATTAAAGGCCCCAAAGGGAAGGAAAACATGAGAAACACAAGGCATATGTAAACTTAGGGGTTGTCTGCTTTGACTGTTGGATCAAACAAAAGTAAACATGAGACAAAACCTAAAAAAACATCGACATCGACACCGTTAGGCATTCTGCTGAAGGAATTTCTTAGTACTGAAATGGTAACTTCTCTCACTATTTCAAGATTTGGTTTTTTACATCCACCGGCCAAACTTGCAAGAAAAAGTAATCCAATATTCAATACGGCGGAAAATGGAAGCAAAAGAAATTAGGACGAATTCTATTCTGTTTACGTATTTAGAATTTGCGATTATTCTTTTAAATAATATAATTTTTAATGACGAATTTTGGCTAAATAGTTTGGTAGATAAAATTATTATTTTTGAATATTATGGTGTAATTATGTTATAGTATATAGTCTTTACTTTTAATAATTTGAAAACGTATATACATCTTGCAAACAAATTACTCGAATTCGGGTCTCCTATGAATAGCAACATTTCATTTTTATCGAGATTACTCAATAGGCTCAGGCAAGGGCAGAATTTTGTGTGAGGGTTCAAAGAGCCAACTTAAAACTCTAGAAAAATTTAGAGGTTTAAACTAACATTTTCAGAACTTTTGAAAGGTTTAATTTATATTTTTTTTAAATATCGTTCTAACTAAAAAAATTAAAATTTTGAGAGACTTAATGAGAACTTTTAAAAATTATAGAAGAGATTTAATTAAAATTATTCAAAATTTTTGAAGCTTAATATGAATTTCTAATAATTTTGTGGGAGACAAATTAATTTTTTTTTTTTAAATTTAAGGGACTTAATAAAATTTTTCAAAATTTGGAGATCATGGCCCCATTGATCCTAGGTGTGTTCCATCCCTGGGTTCATGTAGAACTGTTTTTTTAAATCAATGGTTTAATTAAAATCTTAGAAGTTTTAATGAGAACTTTTAAAATTTTTAGTGGATTTAATTAAAATATTTTAAAAATAATATTTAATATGAATTTTTAAAACTTTGAGGGAGCCAAATGAAATTATTTAAAGTTTGATTCTATAGTCTTTCATTAAGAGTACAGTGTGTCTTATCATTAATTTTACTAAATTTAAATTAGGAAAATACTTTGATATATAAGCCTTTTAATTTTAAGGTTTAGGAGTTTATGTTGTAAGGTTTAGAATTTAAAATTTAGGGTTAGAATTTAGAGTGTAAGGTTTAGGGTTTATAGTTTAGGATTTAAGGTTTAGGGATTTAAGTTTTAGATTTTATAGTTTAAAAATGAAGATTGTGTAAATTGTTTTACATAACTTGTGTATTGGTAAGGCACATTGCACTCTCAAAGAGAGGACATGCGTTCGATCCTTAAAGACGACATTATTGGAAAGGGCAGCCTTGCACCTCGAACATAGACCGTAAAACAAACATGCATATTATAAAAAAAATTATATACACTTAAACTAGTTAGTTATATACTACAAGGTACGAGTATGTTACAATTATATTGATACCGTTAGATTATCGAAAATCACATGTTTAACTACTATTAAAAAAACAAAACATGATTGACAGAAAAAAATGAAACAACCTCTAGAACATGCTAAAAAAACTGCAATAAATCACTCAACCCCCTATTGCTTAACAATGACATCATTGAGGACATATTTATAAGGATGAATTTGAATTTTAAAATTAAATAATTTGGAGAAATTATAAAGATAAATATCAAATATTATACATTTAAATTATAAAGATAAAGATATAATATTACATATCTAAATTATTTGGAGAAAGAATAATTTTAAATTAAATGATCTTAAATTTGTATTTTAGACCAGTTGTTTGAAATTGGAATAAATTTATAGGTAATTTAGAAGATGTATTCAAATGTGTATATAGGGATGGTCATTTGACCCATACCCGACGGGTTCCGACCTAATCCGTTTTTATAGGGTCGGTTTTTTTTAAAGAAAATTTCGGGTTCGAGTTTGGGTTCAAGTCTGATTTTTTTAGGATGATGTCGGGCCGGGTCGGGTTTGGTGTTTAAGGTGAAAAACACCCTACCCGACCCAACTCGAAATAATACTTTAATTTTATTATAAATATTAGGTATAATTGCTATAATTCCCCTCTTTATATATATATATATATATATATATATATATATATATATATTAATTGTCTCCCTATTTTTTCTAATAAAAACAAAATAATTATTATAATGCTCATTCTCTATTTATATTTTTTCAATTAGCTCCTCATTTTATAGAATAATGAAATTTGATAATTTTTTATTTATGCTGGGTCGGGTTGGGTCATGTTTTTACTCTAGAATTCAAGATCGAGTTTGGGCCAGGTGGAACATCATAAAAGGTCCGATCGGGTTTGGATGGACGTGTTAGATTTTCTATAACATCCCCGACCCAGATGTCACAAATAGGCCTCAAGCCCAACCCAAAAATCATAAAATTTCTCAAATTGAGTTTAGCCCAAACAAGTTAATTCACAAAAGAATTTAAAGCCAATAATTGAAAATATAGATAAACAATTTAAATTGTTACAAATGAGCTATACTTTAATTTAAAACGTTTAAAACTTAATTAATACAATTTCAAAAGTAAGAATTACAGACTCGGCCACGTAAGGTCCTACGAATACTTAGCCCACTAAACACAAGTATCGTACTCTGCGAACCTTTACGTGATGGAATCTTGTACTAATAGTACACCTCAAACCCACAATTCGATGATCAACCTACGCACAGAAACAACGATTCCGAGCGCTGGGCTTACAAAGATCAGTGGTACACATCTACTCTACTATATTTCATACTAATCATAAACATAAGCATGCAAGCTAGTACGAGCAATAATGATAGATAAATAAATATGTGGCGCTACCACTAGTCGCCTAAACACATGCTCTCATCAAAGCAATCATCATTCAAGGCACACAAGGCCCAACCATAGTCGGGATCCCACTGGATCATTCAAGCGAAACACACAATGCTATCATCACAACCTGGAGTGAGGCCCGGTGTCACACAACCTCGGGAACGTACACTCTCTCTGGGTGAGGCTCGGTGTCACACAGCCTTGGGAACGTACAATTTCTCTGGATGAGGCTCGGTGTCACATAGCCTCGAGAACGTACACTCGTATTCGGTATCTCTCCTCGAGTATCATAGAATAAGGCCCGATGTCTCACAGCATCGAAAACATACATTCGACATCTCTAACCATGGTGTTGCAACATTCTTTCTCTCGGTATCCGGATCCTATCAATCAAAGGTGACTCAACCACACAAGTTCATTTACTTGGTACGTAACCACACACAACATTGATATGATCGCCATACATCATACAATATTTCTCGATCCACCAAGGATCTCCTATGGTTGTTATTACCATAAAACCCCAAATTAAGTTTATCGACTTATTACTTTATTATAGAAGAATACATTAATATCCTCATTAATTATCTCATTAATCCGTATTAGCTCATTTATATCCCACGTCGACTTTCACCTTTTAATAGCATTATAGGTTCAGTGGGTACCGATACTTGAACACGAGTATTGACACGGTACCCCTGGTATCGATACTCACACGTATACAGATATCCTATTCACGAGTTTGTACCATTTCCTCGAATTAAGATATTAAAACGCTTATTCAATAACTAAAACTTATGAAAGTTATTAAGGTTGGTACCCAATTAATAATATTTATTATCGGTTTTATAATCATTTATTCGAGTATTTACCAATTATCAGTCCATATAGTATAATTTCCATCAAGTCTCATCAATTTAGTCGAACAAGCAAACAAGCCATCATAATTGTTTCAATCAGTTAAACAGTCATTGAATAATCATACGAGCATCTCAAACGACCCTACGCGGTATTTAAAGCCTCCACAAGTTACATCATATTCACGGCATCATCATGCATTTCATAATTATCGAATCTTATAATGCCAGCCTCTACTCATGCTTATTCATCGTATACCTATTTTGTAGATACTAACACGCAAAGCAATCACATTTATGATGCTCATGAAGCAATAGGAGTTCGATTAAGCCGATGTTGCTAAAATCCTCATTTGAGCATCTCAAATATTCCACTTGATCCTATATTCGATCTTAAATAATCCTTATAAATATATGGATATGAAAATACATTAATTTCATGCACCCCCTTTCAATTCACAAGGTCAAATATGTAAAAATAACTTACCAAGTTCGAATTTGGCAAAACGAACTGCACCAATGGATCTGAAACATCGAGAAACCCCCGGGTAGGGTCTTCTAGAAAAAGCCAACGGCTGATCAACACTGGTCAATGGCTGGTTAATGGCTTGGTCAACAGTCTGGTGATCCAGTGTGGCGTAGGTGCACAGTAGCTAAGGTACACACCAAGTACGCAATCTAGTATGCACAGGTGTATGGGAAGGATGGTGCACATGGGTATCCCAATTCGGTATGGCGCGGGTACATAGGATGATGGTGTACCCAGCTCTTGTTGTGTACGCCCACCCTCGGTGGCGGCACGTAAAGGCGCGTGAAGTGCTCTTCGGTGGTTGGACGGCGGTGTCGACCTCTAAATCTGGTGTTCAAATGCTAGTGAGCACGTCAATAGCCTCAAAATTCGATTGACCATCGGAACCACCTTCCCTCAATAACTTGTATCTTGTTTCTTTTACCCTGGTGAATGGCAGCGGCGGCAGTGGCAAGACAACCATCGGCCGACTCTTCTGGGCAAGCTCTCTCTAATGGTGCTGGTGGTGTCCCCTACAGTAGCTTCGCCGATGATAGATCAGAGTTTAAAGTATCCATCTTTACTTTTTTTTATCATTTTTCTCTCTCTCTAAAATATCATTTCAATATCCATTCTAACCTTCTCCCTCCCCATCAATCATCAACCATCTTTTTACTCAATCTTATCCACTTATTATTTTTCTATTTTTATTTTATTCCTATAAGGCCCAAACTCACTATTTTAGATTTGGGCTCCCAACCATAAGACCCAAATTAAATAGGTTTGAGGCCCAATTTGCAAAACCAAGAACTTGGGTCGTTACAACTTTTCCCTCCTTAAAGAAAATTCCGTCCTCGAAATTTGTATACATAACTCAAAAAAATGCTCAAATTCTTATAACTCTCTGACATTCTCAAAGATTCCCCACTACGCTACTCTGATTTCAACATTTATCAATATAACCCTTGTTTTCTAACGGTGCAAACATAATCTCGACTGATTCTCATTCTAAAAGGAATTCATCTTTGTTCGGTGGATTACAAACAACAAGCAAGACCCAATGATACCTCGACAAAACTATCATACGAATCATCAAGGAAACTTAACTTATACCGTAGATCCCAAAAGATTGTTACACAGAAAAATCCTTCAACAACAATGTACAATCTAAAAAGAACAAGATGCTAAACAGTTGTTGCATCCAAAACAAAACAATTCTTCTCGTGGTGACTCTCTGAAGGGGACTCTAACTTTGATGACATACCTTATCGACATCATTGCTTGCCTGATGCAAGATTTCTAAAAGTGAATGGTGTTTCAACTTGCATCAAGCATTTACCTTAAACTCATTTATGATAACTCATGTCGGAAACTAAAACAGCTCCCCAAAACTCGGTCCACGCAAGAGACTTGCACTTCAAACTATAACATGACTAGAAACCCTGTCATTTATTCCTCATTAGGATCTGTCATAGTATGGGATCATACCAAAGGATAAGGTTACATTACAAACCTCAAATCTCGTATCAACGGTAGCATGTACACACCGTAGTGTCGTACAACCCAACCCACAAACAAACCAAGTTAACTTTCTATATGTCTCTCACCTTTGCTGAAAGTATCAAACGGTACCCACCAAGGACTATATCATTACTCAATGAATCCCATCAAAACTGTGCCCTCATAATTCCTTTACAAAGTCAACGACCGTCTATTTAATTTTTACTGAAGAATATCGAGGCATCACAACAGCTCTTAAGAATTCAGTGTTGGACTCCCAACTGGTTGCAAGTTAAAAACTTATCACAATCTCAAACACACAACTCCACATTGTCTCTCAAAACACGAGGCGAAAGCTTGGTACAAACCGTCGCTCTCAAAATTTATCATGTACTTTCCATTGTACCACATTGAAGAACCTTATACACTAACACATCGATCTTTAAAGCACACTTAAAAGAACTCAAGGTCATCAAAAGCCATTGAACTTATATATAATCTTAACATTGTACCTATTGAAAAATAATCAGATGCTTCTTCTCGCAGTTTTAAGGCAAATCAATCCTTAACTCGAAACTTAACTAACAAAACGTACGTGTACCAGTACAGACCATTTAATACTATTACCAGATGAATTATGTACTAGTACTGCACTGAGCTACTATCAGTACTCTTTTACGCGACCATGACTTGCGATCCTTGATCGCCCCACATAGGCAGCATGATACTATAACCCGAACTAACTCCATACAACTCATCACTTATCAAGTTTACTTTACTTAGGTGGTGATTGATAACACGATCAACCATTCTCAATTACTTCGACTCGCGTCATTGTCAAATTCTCAAATTCTTTAAAGATTGAGCACCCAAAATCTCACGTTGTTGAGGTGAACATAACATTCCCACTTCTAACACAAAAATGCAGCCCTGACGAAACAACAAAATATCCTCGAAGATATCAAAACATTACTCGATTTTAATCAATTCAACGCCACTATCACAACCAAAACAGTCTCACGCAGCTCAGATCTCCACAAATTTTCATCGGCTTACTTCAAAGAAACTGTGATTCAAAAAAAGCATTTACGAATTCTCAAACCCATATTTCCTTAACTGATCACGCAGTAACCAACCTCTCTCAAACACACAAGGTCATTAAGGTAATTATCTTGTCAATGCTCATATTTCTATATTCCTTATACATTCATACGTTCCATGCAAGACATCAAACTTATATTTAAGATACAATATGGTGGCCCACATTCTGACATTGCTGAAACATCTCAAACATCACTGCAGACATCAACTGATACCACGACACACACTAAAGAGAGAATTCTTTATTCTGAAACATATTCCAAAACCACAAGCCTTTAACACTTCAACTGTAACCATCTCATTCTCAAACCAATCTCAAAAGAACACACGGGTACTTCGTAATCGGTTAAATAGATCATCCACCTTAGAAGACAAGTAACGATCTTTTACTGTTACTCAATATGCTATTAGCGGTTTAAACATCACCTCAACAAACTAACTTTTTGCTAGCGAACAAGTTCAGTTCTTTCTTGGACGAAACACTTAAACCAAGGAAACCTCGCTCGAGACGCACCTTCACAACTGAATCTTTGGCTCTTTCAACTGGGTCAATATCCTCTAACAAAAGCGATAGACACCAACGTCCAACTTGATCTTACCTTAACATCCACTCATGTTCTTAACGGAGAGAAGGTCCTAACAACTCTTCCAAGAAACATAAACAAACACTATGGCAATCTAAAAGCTCCCGAGCGTTAAACTGTACCCATTAGCATCTAGCGAATGGTAAAACATGTCTCACAATCCATGTTGTGTCATTATTTAAACAACCACTACGAAGATTACGGTAGAAGAACAACGGTTCAATATTTTTCTTACCAAAGGTTAGGTTCCCTCAAGGTTTCAAAGCCTCAAGCTTACTCTCGACATTATTGGCTAGCATCACACTTGATTAACCAAAGCAATTTTTGAGATATAACAACTCTCAAGAAGGTAGCTGCATCAAGCCTATAGAACTTCTAGCTTCGGCCACACTCTAACGAACTAATGCATCTCGAATCCACTATCTCTGAGAAAATGCCTCTAAGAAGGGCGATGATACTCTCCAAGTATCAACAAGACTTCCTTTAAGCAGAAAAAAAAGCCCTCTAACCAACGGGCATTCACTGATTGATTTTAAGAGTGGGTTATCCATACCCACAATACAACTATTATCCAAGCATAACGATGAAGATTCCTTACCGTAAACTTTCATGACGTATTTGAAGGCTTTAAAATGTCTCTAACACGCAACGAATACGCCATTCAGATGGTGAAATGATGACATATCCTCGACTCCGGCATCATTCAACAAACTCGTAACATAATAATTCAGGGTAACCTCACCCCCAAAATTGCTCCCATGAGCGGCTCAACCCTTAACTCAACCTCATGCCCACAATCATAACTATTTTAGCATCGCAATTTTGGATACACCATCAGGATTCCAATCTTTAAGGGGTACAAACTTAATTTAAGGGCTTACTAAAAACACCTATACCACCCCGGGATTTTCTAAAACCGACTAAACCTAAGCTCTGATACTACTATTGTAACATCCCAAACCCGAATGTCACAATTGGGCCTTAAGCCCAACCTAAAAACTATAAAATTTCTCAAACTAGGTTTAGCCCAAACAAGTTAATTCTTAAAAGCATTTAAAGTTAATAGTTGAAAATATAGATAAAAACTTTAAATCGTTACAAAAGAGCTTCACTTTAATATAAAATGTTTAAACATTCGACTAAATTAATATAATTTTTAAAAGTAAGAATTACAGACTCAACCACGAAAGGTCCTATAAATACTTAGCCCACTAAACACAAATATCGTACTCTGAAAACCTCCACGTCCTGGAATCTCGTACTGATAGTGCTTCTCAAACCCATGATCCGATGATCAACCTACGCACAGAAACAACCATTCCTAGCACTGAGACGGAAACAACCATTCTTAGTACCGAGCTTACAAAGCTCAATGGTATAATAAACATAAGTATTCATAAACATAAATATGCAAGCTAGTATGAGCAAAAAGGATAGATAAATAAACATGTGGCGCTACCACTAGTCGCCTAAACACATGCTCTCATCAAAGCAATCATCATACAAAGCACACAAGGCCCAACCATACCCGAGATCCCACCAAATTTTTTGAGCTAAACACACAATGCTATCATCATAACCTGAAGTGAGATCTGGTGTAACACAGCCTCAGGAACGTACATTCGGAGTGAGTCTCGGTATAACACAACCTAGGGAACATACACTCTGATTGAGGCCCAGTGTCACACAGCCTCAGAAGTGTACACTCTTTCTAGGTGAAACTCAGTGTCACACAGCCTTGGGAAGATACACTCTCTCTAGGTGAGGCCCAGTGTCACATAGCCTTGGAAACGTATACCCGTACTCGGTACCTCTCTTGGAGTATCATCAAATGAGTCCCGGTGTCACACAACATCGGGAACGTATATTTGGCATATCTAACCATGGTGTTGAAACGCTCTTCCTCTGGGTATCCAGATCCCATCAATCAAAGGTGACTCAACCATACAAGTGCCCTTACTTGGCACGTAACCACACACAACATTGACACGATCATCATACAACATTTCTCGATCCACCAAGGATCTCTTATAGTTACTATTACCACAAGCCAACTAATTAAGTTTACTGACTTATTACTTCATTATGGAAGAGTACATTAATATCCTCATTAATTATCTTATTAATCCGTATTAGCTCATTTACATCCCACGTCGATTTTTATTTTTTAACATCATTATTTATTATTTCATTTAGTGGGTACCATTATTTAAACACGAGTATTGATACGGTACCTCTGGTATCGATACTCTCACGCGTACTGATATCCTATTCATGAGTTTGTACCATTCTTCGGATTAAGATATTAAAACGCTTATTCGATCCCAAAAGCTTATGAAAGTCATTAAGGTTGGTTTACTAACGCATTCACCCAATTAATATTTATTATCGGTTATATAATCATTTATTCGAGAATTTACCAATTATTAGTCCATATAGAATAATTTCTATCAAGTCTCATCAATTTAATCGAACAAGCATACAAGTTATCATAATTATTTCAATCAGTCAAACAATCATCGAATAATCATACAAGCATCTTAAATGACCCTACGCGATCTCTAAAGCCTCTACAAGTCACATTATATTCACGGCATCATCATGCATTTCATAACTATCGAATCTCATAACATCGATCTCTACTCATGCTTATTTATTGTCTACCTATTTTGCAAATACTAACACGTAAAGCAATCACATTTATGATGCTCATGAAGTAATAGGAGTTTGAGATGTACTAACCTTAAGCCGATATCGCTAAAATCCTCATCTGAGCATCCCGAATATTCCACTTGATTCGATATCTGATCCAAAATAATCCTCATAAATATACAAATATGAAAATACATAAATTTCATGCATCCCCTATTTAATTCATGAGGTCAAATGCTAAAAAATAATTTACTGGGTTCGAATTTGGCAAAACAGACTGCACCAATGGATCCAGAACGTCGAGAGACCTTTGGGTAGGATCCCCTAGAAAAAGTCAACGCTGGTCAACACTGATAAACGACCGGTCAATGGCTTGGTCAACAGTCTAGTGATCTAGTGCGGTGCAGGTGCACAGTAGCTAAGTTGCACCCCATGTACGTGATCTAGTGCGCGCAGGTGCATAAGAAAGATAGTGCACCTGCAGGCAATAATCCGGTGCGGTAGAGACCACGTGCACCTGGGTATTCCAATCCGGTGTGGCGCGGGTGCATGGGAGGATGGTGTACCCGGCTACTGTGTGGGGCTCTCCAATGGTCGAACGATGACGTCGACCTCAAGATCTACTGTTCTAACTCCGATGACCTCAAAATTCGATTTTGACCACCGAAACCACCTTCCCTCAACAACCCGCATCTTGTTTCTCTACACCCCAGCGAACGACGACAGTGGCTGTGGCACGGCGACCATCGGCTGAATCCTCTCAGCAAGCACTCTTCAATGGTGTCGGCGGTGTCCCCTACAGCAGCTTTGTCGACGATAGATCGAAGTTCAAAGTCTTTCTCTTTACTTTTCCCTCATTTTTATCTCTCTAAAATATCATTTCCTCATATCCATTCTAACCTTCTCCCTCCCCATGAATCATTAGCCACATTTTTACTCAATCGTATTCACTCATTACTTTTCTTCTATTATTTTATTGCTATAAGGCCCAAACTCACTATCTTAGATTTGGGCTCCCAACCATAAGGCCCAATTTGTAAAACCTGAAACTTGGGTCGTTACATTTTTGGGTCGGTGTGGATCGACCAAAAACCCGACCCAACAGACCCATGGCCATCCCTATGTGTATATAATTTTTTTTGGCTTAAGGGTGTAAGAAGTTCTTAGACTTTTGAAAATAAATCAATTAAGCTAATGAATATTTTTGCACCCAATTAAGCCCTTAAACCAATAAATTGAATTAATTAAGCCATTTGACCAACCTTGACTATTGAATCTAATAATTTTTATCTGTTGGTGCATCGCATCATGTTCTAGTGTTCCCATCTGACATTGTCAAATCTAAGTTCGAACAATTTTATCTGCAAAGTGTATACTTTATCAAAAAATTTAAAGAATTAACATATATTATCTTATAATCACCTTAAATTTTAAAAAGAATAATAATAATATAGTACAATTTGTTGGTTCAGAATAGATTCGCTGAAGTTTATATTTCAGATTGTTCAAAATTAAAATTAAAAGTAAAAGTCTTAACATTTTACCAATGACTAAAATTACTTTATTATCATCTTTCAAAACAATATAAAAATCTCTTCTTATTTTTTTATATACGTAAATATGCAAATAATAACAAGGCAATGATATTTTTTGCCCTCGAACTTAAAAAAAATTATTTTAGTCTTTAACATATCTAATGTTCTTTAATTCTCGAACTTTTTTCTTGTAAAATTAAACCAACTAACAAAAAAATTAACAAAAATGATAAGTTGATGCAAGTTATTTAATCTTCTTGCCAATATTATAAGTTATTTACTTCCAGTAAGTTCAAAATATATTTAAAAATAATAAGGTTTAATGGTAAAAAATCGTCGGCAAAAAATAAAATAAAAAAGCAATTTATCTCTCATGAGTTTTTTTTTAATTAAGCCTTTATATTTAAAAAATTAATCAATCGAGTCACTCTGTTAACATTAACCATTGACTAATTTTTTGTTGATATGACTAACAGACTCTTATAATGGTGACACATGTCATCCTTGAGGGACAAATTGATTGTTTTTTTAATGTTAATGTCTTAATTGAGTGCAAATTATAAAAAATAAAAATATTTTCAAAAAATAAAGTCATTAAAAATTATAAAAATTAAAGATAATTATAAATATTTGGTACTTAAGAACTTTTCCGACTAAGTACGTGGACTTAATTTTTTGGGTTGAAATTAGTACTTGAACTTAATTTAACGATTCAAATAAATTATTTACCGTAAGTAACCATTTGAACTAAAAAACAAGTTTAGATAATAAAAAAGTATATTTACCATAAAATCAACATACATAAATAGATAGAATAATAATCACATTGAGATCATCCTAATGAAAAAAAAATGATGTTTTCTTAAAAGACTCATATTCGAATGACTTTTTCCAAATAACAATACCACCATTGAAGACATGGATTGTCCAAAATTTTTACAATTTTTAGGCTTAAGGGTTACTTTTGCTCCTGTAGTAGTCACAATTTATCGTTTTCGCCTCTATGGTATTTTCGCATCAATTTAGCCCCTATGGTATTTATCGTTTGCCAAGTTAATGGGCAAACAATGATGCAATTCGACTATTTTATGGGCCAAATTGATGCGAAAATATCATAAGGGCGAAATCAATAAATTGAGACTATTACAGGGACAAAAATTACCCTTAAGCCCAAGGGCGGAGCCAAAAAATTTAAATTACGGTGTCTAAAATTTTCAATTCTATATAATTTTTTTAAGTGAATAAAGATAAGGGATAGGTGTCAATAATCTTTTAAAAAGACATCAATACTCCTTTAAAGGGGTGTCAATATTTTTTTAGAATATATTTATTTTATATTTTAATGTTTTTTATGAAAATTTTATAAAGGATATTTTTTTTTCAAAAATTAGGGGTGTCACACCCCAACTCCTTTACTGCCTCCGCCCATGCTTAAGCCTAATTTTTAAGTGTTAATTTTTTCAATATTTCTTTTAAATTTTCTCTAAGGAAATTACTATGAAAGGCATGAGGAGAACTATATATGTATACATACATATATATATGTAAAGTAACTACATGTATAAACTTAAGTACAAATAAACCTAACCTTTATAGCTATTTCCTTGACATTCAACGTTAGAAACAAAGGAATGTATTAACAAGGAAAACATTCTTCAAGAGTCAAGAGTCAAGACTCGTGCAAAATTTAAGACAACTTAAAGGCTCTTTCAAGCAAAACTGATTATAAAAAAAACCCGACATAAAAAACATGCTGTCCGAAGGTATGTGCATATATCAGATTCAAATCAAACATTTATTATAGCACGGAATACCAGAAGGAATTAGTCAGCATACTATGATTAAAAAAATAATTAGTCAGCATACTGCCCTTAATTACGCGTTCGATTTTGATGTTAACAAATATAATATTTTTCATTTTATAATATTTTGTTTAGGTATTGTACAAGAAAATTAATAAAAAATTAGTTTAATCACCCGCATTTAATTTATTGATTAATTAATTCAAATCGAGTACTAAGGCTTATTATGAGAGTGACATTGTTTCATTTTATTAATATCTACCATCACATATCATTCGGAAACATTGTTTCATTTTATTCTTTCGTAGAATATTCTCTAGAGACATTGTTTTTGTTAGGAGTGTTAATTGAGTTGAGCGGCTCGCAAACAGCTCGAGTTCGACTGGATCAATGGCCGATTTGAGTTGACTAAACTCAAATCGAATTTGAGCTTGACTCGAGATCTTAGCGAGTCGAGCAAGGCCTAACTCAACTCGGTAAGTTCGCGAGCAACTCGTTATTTTTTTATTTTTTATGATTTTTGGTGGCTACCATAAAAAAGTTATGTTCCAAGAAGTTTAAATACTAGTTGAAAACTCTAAAATAAATTCAATGACTGCTAGATAATTTATCCACAAATTATTTGGTTTCAAATTTCCAAAATCTTTTACATTTCCCGATAATTCAAAAAGTTAATTTGTATTAATAAAGATTAAATTATAATAATTAACTTTTCCTTTTTTATTAGTTTTTTCTTTTATTATTAATTTATATATAAAAGTAGAAAAAAGAGAAAAGTCTTTTGTTCTTAGGGGTGAGACTCGGGTGGGGCGAGGATGGTTTTGCATTCTCCACTAATCTCCAACACTTGCGATTACGATTATGGGGATCATCCTCATATCTTCCCCGCGCGGATCCCAGCGGTTTTCGAGGAATTCCCATCACAAAAAAAACAAAATTACTATTTTACTGACCAAAATAAATGGTCAATTCAGTTCAAAATATAAAGTTTTGATACTTCGATTAGAAGCAGGGCGTTGTGTTGGGGAAGATTTAGATGAGGTTTTTAGCTTATATGTAAAAACTAAGAAACATGTTGAGAAACTTGAATGTGACTAGGTTTGTGAGAAAGTTGAAATGCTAATAATATAATTAATTTTTTATTAAGATATATATTAGAGGTATATAGATAAATAAGTATATATATTTTAAAAAATCTTGTAAAATATCGAGTATCATTGCGAATATTTTTTGGGGATCCCTACAGTTATTTATACGGTTACTGTTCGGTTTTCCCCATGAATCGAATATAACAATCCCCGTCTTCATCCCCATTTGAGCTTTGGTGATAAAACTTTCACGTTCCCATCCATGTGGGTGAAGATTTTGATTATTCCCTATCTCTATTGGTTCGGATCCCCACGGTTTTCGGATATTCCTCACCCAATTCCCACCCTAATTTGTTCCCATATAAAAAAGATGATTGAAAGTTAAAACCTCAAAATTCCTAAGGCTCCCTCTCTTTTCTTGTTCATCGAAGATTGTTGAGAAACTAAAAAAAGTCTCACACTCGAATATTAACTTCATCTCTAACTCGATCATGACAAGTTCGTTTATTTATCTCCTCGGTCATCGCATTTTTTCCTGAATTTATATGTTTATATTAAACTCTAATAGTATCACTAGATTTTATATATATTTAAAAAAACAAGGTAAAAATTTTGGCGAGCTTAACGAGCAACGAGTCGTGTCGAGCAACATGATTTTTTAACGAGCACAAGTCGAACAAAATTTTATCGAACTTAATGAGCAATGAGTTAAATCGAATAATAAATTTTTTTAATGAGAGTGAGTCGAGCGCTACCCAGCTTACGATCATTCGAAAATATTGTTCCTACACACATCTAATTTTTCAGATGCATGTCTCCGAAAAACACTATTTTTGTCTAACGTATCCTTCGACTTACTCTAAACTAAAATCTTCATCGCTAAAATTAAAAGGCACTTGTAAACTAAAGTTTACACAACCTGTATATCAAAATATTTTCCTCTTAATTATAAAATTAACATTTTTATATGGTCGACAAAACAAAAACAACACGCGACGGATGTTCAAGGACTGTCAGATTGAAAGACGACATAATTAACTAACAAGCATATATAATATTATCAGGGGCGGTTTAAAAATTTTGAGAACCCTGTGCAATTTTTAAAATGCGACCCTTTAATTTATAATCGGTAAGAGATATAATTTTTTTCTTTCAAAAAATTACCTTAATAGAAAAAATATTATTATATTATTCTCTTGAGAAACAAAAAATTAAATTATAAACATCTAAAAATTAAACATTTTCACTTAAGAGGTGTCATTCTTTTTGCGTGTTTAAAGTTTTAGATAATTGTTTTATATATACATATAATTATATATACAAATTTATAATTTTTTTACAACTATTTAACTTAAGTTCTCTATTTTTGGGGTCCTTCTCTTTGAGGGCCCTGTGTAATCGCTCTTATTGCTCTTGTCGATAACCCCACTAAATATTATTTATTAATATTGCAAGACTTGGACTAAGATAACGAACATTTTCAAAGAAACTACATGGTGGTTGAAAGATACATTACTTACAACTTGCTGCATATTCTACTAATAAAAAATAGTTTTAATAAAATATAATAATTTATATATTTGTAGCCTATGCATATATTTTCCACATATCATAATCACCTTTAAGACAGGGGCCTTGGATCCCCTTAGCTCAAGGGCGAAATTGTACTATTAATCCCTCTAATAAAATGTTGATTCATTTTTAGCCCTCCAAAATAATAAACTAATTTAACTACCTTTTTTAAAAATAATTTAACCACTTTTAACAAAAAAAAATAGCTTTAACCCAACTTTTTCATATTTTATTTTAATTATTTTAAGATATTTTCATAATTTAATCAACACGGTTTCGAAGGTGGCAATAGCTTTTGGGCTTCAAATCAATGTTGGGTATCTCCAATTTTTTTAATTAGATTTTTTTTTTGGAAAGGCATAGCCCATATAATTATGTCCATTAAAGCTATAGAGAAATGAATCCAGTAGGAGCCAAAATATATAATTTAGGCTTAAGAGTATTATAAGCCTTTAATCTTTTAAGGGGGAAAATCAATTAAGTTTCTAATATTTTTTTGCATTTAATTAAGCTATTATACTATAAAATTTTACCAATTTAGCTTTTTGACCAACTTTGACTATTAATTTTTGATTGATTTTTTCTTGAGATATTACTGTCATGTGATAAACTACAGTTCTGTCATGTGACATTTACAGACTTTTTAGAATTTTTTTTTATAATTTTTATAAGTTTTTTATAACTTTTAAAAATATTAAATAAAATAAAAAAATTTAAAAATGTCAAACAACAACACTATAACACGACATGTTGCACCTATTCACTTAGCACATGAGTCAAAAAAGTGCATATAAATATGAACAAAAACAAGTTAAATATTGAAAAAAAAAGTGTATCTAAATTGCACATATTCACTTAACACATGCATGTATAGAAATATTCAAGGTTTGACAATAAAAATGGGTAAAGTACACAAATGATCTGTAAACTATCCCAAAAAATATAAAATTGTCAATAAACTTTTAAAAGTTACATAATGACATTACACTTTAGTTTTTGTTAAAAAATGATCAATGGGTCGTTAACTATGGTTAAGTGAATGACGTGATAGTAACGGAAATTTAAATAATAGCACATTTAATCCTTCATATTTACACATCCAATCAATTTAGTCATAATTTAACTCTCATTATTGATATCTAAATTGATTGAATGTGTAAACATTAAGGATTAAATGTGTAGTTACACAAATTTTCGTAACTGTCATGTCACCAACTTAACAACATTTAACTGCTCAGTGACTATTTTATAACAAAAACTAAAGTTTAGTGCCTATTATGTAACTTTTAAAAGTTTAATGACCATTTGATATTTTTTTAGATAATTTGGTGATCATTTATGTACTTTACCCATAAAAATGCCACTTCTTGCTTATTTTCTTTAGTCAACTTTGCCAGTTAATCAATTCATTTAATGAAGCCTTTAATAACTTATCATATGAAACAAGAGTTGATTTAAAACCATATATTCATATTGAAGTTTTCAGCTAATTCACAAGTTTTTTAGGATAAGAAGCCAAATTAGTTTTGTATTTTATTACGAAGGAAAACAGGTCCTGTCAAGCAATTGAGATGTGGATTACAAATTGCATTTATTATGAGATCACAAATGACTCCTTAGTCCTTTGGTTGTTTTTTTATTAGAATAATATATAATACCGCACATGATGAAATTTTAATCAAAATTAATATAAATTAAATATATATATATGTAAATTTATTGATGATAAGATTCGAAACTAATATTTAAAATTTTAAAATTTTTGACTTACCCAATACAATTGAGACCCCATTAGTGATATATATATATATTTAAAAGTTTTATTCTTTTAATATGGTAACCAAAGTTATTGTATCAAAGAATTTGTTTTACTTGCTTAGTAATGTTGGTGGTGGGTGCACTTTCAACTCAAAAGTCTCCAAGAAAATAAATTAAAAAGGGGGAATTAGGGTAAAAATAGGCCAAACAAAGTTACTATTAATATAGGTACTTAGTCACCATCATGGCCAAAAGTGTCCTAACAAATCCAGCTAAGGAAAGATAAAATTGTTGTTTCATGATAAGCTTCCCCATCAACCCCAAATGACTCAAAGCAACATTTCTTTTTATTTTTATTAGGCATAAAGTCAAAAAATACCATCAACATTTAATTAAATAGTCACTTTAGCCCCTATTTTTTTGAGCAATTCAATTCTCAACGTTTTATTTTAGGTTAAAATGGACGCTCTGTAGATGAAAATTGTTAGAAAACTAACAACAAACAGTTTGAAATGACTTGACAGAATGACAAGTCAGCAAAAATATTTTATATTGTATATAATTTTATAAAATTATTTTTTGACTAATGTAACGATTTTTCAAGTCAATGCATTTGTCTATATGATATTGTCATGTTAGCGTGCATTTTCATATAGGTACGTCACGTCATTTCAACCCATTTACCGTCAGTTGACTTTTCATCTGTAGAGGGGTCATTTTGACCCAAAATAAAATGTTGATGGTTGAATTGCTCCAAAAAAGAATGGAGGCCAAAGTGACTATTCAGTCAAACGTTGGGAGCTATTTTTGACTTTATGCATTTTTATTACAATAAAAAAAAATGAGGAATTTTAATATTTTTATTAAGTAAAGATATTACTTTCCCAAAGTAAATGTTTGAATACGAACTTATACAAGATGAGACAATATAAACATCCTTGACCACTCAGCCAATTAGTAAATATCAATTTTAATATTTTTTATCAATTATAATAACTTGTGTACAAGTAAATTAATTTATAGAAACATCAACTCAATTTTTAACAATTTTACAAGTGATTATTTGATTACATCATGGTTAAATTGGATAGAACTAAAATAACAAACCCCCAAAGTACAAAATGCAATATAAATGTAATTATTAATTAATATAAACATTGCAATGATGAGAGAGAGAAATATGTAATTACCAACTTGTTAAGTACCATTTGGAAATTAGTCAAACAATGGTGCACAAATAATGGAACTTTAATAAATAATTGCTTCATCCTCTTTGAAAATTTTGGGTACACCAAAACTAATTACAAAGTATAATGTTGTAGGTAGTGATGAATGTCAAATTTGTCAATGGTTGTAACTTTACAAAATAAGTTTTTATCTTTGTCTTTTCCATTTGAACAATTCATCTTATTTGAAATCTAAAGTTTGAGTTTTTATTTAGAGTAATTCATGTGTGAATTCTTTAAATATATTATTATTTAAGACTTATCGGTGGCTTACACGTTTTGTTGGTTTAGTTCTGATTTTTTTTAAAGAAAAGAATCGTAAAACAAGATTTAATATGATATTTCACAAATAATATAATCAAACAGTCAATTGCATCAATAATATATAGCTATCATTATCGAGTGTTAGATGCAATAAAAAGATACATTACAATCTGAATAAAAGAATCTAAGTTCGAACATTAAATAATACATTATTTAAATGAACAACTACAATTTCAAATATAAATAGTTGGACATAAAATATATATAAAAAAACAAGGATATAAACCTGCAAATTAGTTAAAGGTAGGTAGATAGGGATGGGCACGGGGTCGGGTTATTGGCCCACCGAACTCGATCCAAAAATAAATACCTTAAATTCGCACATGACTTAATCCGAATATATTCTTTAAAAAATCCTGACCCGACATATAAAAATAATAATTTTAGGGACCTAATTGTAAAAAATAATTTTAGGAGACTTAATCATAAAAATTATAATTTGAAGGACTAAATTATAAATAAAAATTCAATTTTAAAGACCTAATTATAAAAAATATAAAGAGAGGGTATTATTATAACTATCCCTAAAAATTTAGGAAAAAATTACACAATTAATCTCGAATCAGGTCGGGTCAGATATTTTTACCCTAAATATGAACCCAGCCCAAATTTATTTTTTCATTAAAAAATCTAATTCGATTATACCGGGTCGGGTCAGAACTTGACCGGATCGGGTAAAATGCTTATCGCTAAGGTAGAGATAGCATATATTTTTATTAAAAGAAAGCTATATTTAAACCTACAAACAAACATGGGATCTGGATAATTTGGGAATAATTCTTATTACTATATTTCTTTCTAACTATATGGCATAGACTACCATTCTATGGGGTCCCCTTTATATTTTATTAATTGGACTTTTTAATATAAATATATAATTCTACGTTTAACATAATTATAATTTAATATATTCACTATTTAATATGATATTTATGACATGTATTTTGATAAACCATTATTAAACCATTTAAATTTTATTTCTGCCAAAAATTTACGTGTATTTTGATATTTTAATACATTTTTATTCATTTTTGATTAAATATCGTTTTGTATTGATATATACCAGCTCGTACTAGTATACAAAATTGTAATATTTTAACTAAATTTTAATTTTTTATTAATTGTTTTAATTCTGTAATTGGGTTTAAAGATAAAAGATATTAATTTCATTAAGTTACTAAACCTAATAATGATTTTAAAATTTATATTCTTATATAAATATATTTATACGTATATAATTGAAGTATATTTACATATATTTTTAAAAGATATTGATAAACACAAATCATTACATCAAAATACACCGACATCAATACATATTAATACAAAAGAAAAGAATAAGTTCATAAGTATAATAGAGTTAATTGCACCAAACGTCCTAAAATTATGACATTTATTTTAAATTTGTCCCTAAACTTTAAAATATTTTAATTTCATCCTCAAACTATGACCTTCATTCTAAACTGGTCCCCAAATTTTTGATCATTCCATTTTCATCCTTAAAGTATGACTCTCGTTCTAAATTGGTCCTCAAACTTTTTGAACGTTCTAATGTCATCCCCAAATTATCAATATATATTAATCATATCTTATGTTAATAAAACCGTTATAAAAATTGTTAATTGTCATTAAACACTGATGTGTATTATGTAATAATATGATGTAGTATAAACAATAATTAGAGGATGAAATTAGAACGTTCAAAAAGTTTGAGGACCAATTTAGAATGAGAGTTATAGTTTGGGGATGAAACTGGAATGCTCAAAAGCTTGGGGACCATATTAGAATGAATGTCATAGTTTGAGGATGAAATTGGAATTTTTAAAGTTTAAGGTTCAATTTAAAATGAGTGTCACAGTTTGGGGACATGTGCAATTTACTCAGTATAATATTTACTACCAATGGTTTTAACATCACCATTGTTATTTTTTACTTTTAGGATATTCATAAATCAAAACAAGTAAAAAGATGGGGGTGATTTGAGTAAATTGCTCAAATAATGTCGTTTAGAAATAATATTTGTGGATGTAGTATGTTTTGTAGATTTTTCCTCATCTATGAATAAAATTATCAAGTCACTAGAGTAACTAATGAAGTTGTTAAAATTATATGTAATTGAGTACGTTTTTATGCTAGAAGTAGGCCTACAATACTGCCGGCTTCTCTTAAATTCGGCCTATAGTCTTGCCAACTTTTTATGGGGCTGTAGCAACTAACAATGTTCCCGATTCAATAAAAAAAATTCTAAAGCACCCGATCTAATCGGTTATTTTTTAACATCGTTATTTAACTAAAAAACAGGATAACAGTAAAAAAAGGATATACTAGTATTATGTAATGGAAGGGGGTGAGTTTAGGGTGTGGCAGCCTGGCAGGATACGGTGCGTTATCAATCGATATGTTATAAAACAAAACTTAAAATGTTATTTACTAATTTAAAATGTTATATTTTTTTAATAATATTTTCGATTGATAGTGATTTCAAATACTAATATTTGTCGTAAAATTATCAACATAAAATATTATCAAAAAATTAATAAATATTAATATTTTAAATTTATAATATTTTTAATTAGTGCCCCACACATTAACTTGTTGTACGGTAAACTTTACGTTCGTAAGTGAGTGGGTTGAATGGAACATTTGCTTGGCAGAGGTGAAAGCTGCAGAGCTTTTGTGGTAAGCAATGACCAAATCTGAACCAATGAACAGATCTCTCTGATTATTCTTTGCCAACTCTCACTCATACTTTCTAAATTGAAAACTTACAACAAAGCAACATTAAAAATAATAAATAAAAGATTAATAAATATTAAATGTATTGATAAAGCACATTGTATTCTTAAAATAAGAACGAGAGTTTAAATCTTAAAAATAATATTATTGAAAGGAACAATCTCACACTACGAACATAAACCATAAGATAAACATGCATATTAAAAAAATAATAATAATAAATAAAAGAACCCACAATTCTTAACACTTTTAAATATCTCAAAAGTTTTATATTTAACTTTATCGATTTCGGTATAATTTTATTGTTAATTGATGAAATAAGAGTTATAAGAAATGACGTAATTCTTTTAGTCTTATATTTATTCTTTTAATTAATTTGACCCTTAAAACTGTAAACATAAATGATTGAAAAGTTTTATTATTTATTTAATGATAATTTTTATTTATTTATTAAGATTAAAAGTCAAATTAATAAAAAAAAAACTATAAACATAGTAGAAAAAATACCTTTTCTATAACTGACAAGTAAGATATTATCAGAAAATAAAACACAAGTTATGGAGGGACCAAGATTTTTGAATAAAAATATATATGATCTCAATTTCGTAAAATTAAAATAGGAACTAAAATTAAATTTTAAAATACATAATAAAATAAAATTTGAATAATACAATAAACCACGACATATTTAAATCTCTCTTAATAAATTCATAAAACTAAAAAGGAGTACATATTGTCACGGGTCGCTAGCTCATGACCGAGATGGCCGCACACCAAGGGACCTATCCAAACATACATGTGCTTCACCCAATCGAGGGACCCAAGTCCGCACTAACGTTGCACACCATGGAGCTGAGACAAGCACCCTATGTGATGCCCGTAACCAGAGGAGCCGAGCTAGCACCCTTCACGCACATCATGGGCCGAGCCCAATACCCCATGTTCTGCCCATGAGAAAGAGACCCGAGGGTGCACACATCACGCACCCAAGGGGTCCAACCGAGCACATTCTATGATGCCCATGCCATGGATCCCGAGTCAGCACCCATTGTGCACACCTGGGGGCCCAGACGAGCCTCATTCGAGTTGCCCACGATATTAGGGCCCGATTTAGCACCGAGAATGCTGCCAATGAGGTTTTGGCCAAGCAAACCGGGCCAATGCAAACCCAATCCGCCTAAGAGACCAAAACCATTGAAAGGAGGTCATCTTTTGACCAGCACAGAAGGAAAGATATCATCCTTTGAGCCACACTTGGGGAAAGTATCCTTGCCACCTAAGTGTAATATCCTTGAGTGATTCTTGCCCTTTGTACTTTTGGCAACATTGTATTATGCACGATATTGTGTCCATAGTTAGGAGATAGCAATCTTGGGGATTGATCCTTAGCCCTTGGATCAATCCATCCTAGACCGTTAGATTCAAGGAGGCTAGCCTATAAAAAGAGGCTTTCCTTCACCTTGTAATTCATTCTATCATTCTATCATTTCTACATTTCTTGAGTTAAGAGTTTAGAAATTCTCTTCACATTCTCTCTTTGTTTTCCTTGCTTGCCTTGACTTAGTTTTTTCCACAAGCTTCCGTCGTTATGAGCATTCCTGCTTAGTGATTGTGAAGGCTGGCTTAGTCTTCGACTAAGATCGTCGACTAAGACCGCACGGATTAACTAGTCAGACTTTAGTCCCGTGACAATATGTATTGAGTTTAAATTTAATGACAATTTCATCATATTTTTTTATCATGAAACATATAATTTTTTTAAAAATAAATCATACATACTAAATTTCGATCTCGTGCCTCGTTAAAAAGCATTTCTAACTTAAATTAGAGGAAAAAAAATACAACGAGATAGCAACAAACGACCACAAAACCAAACCAAAACAAACCACCACCCAACAAACGACCAAACCCGATCCCACAAGGACTAAACAACACATTGCAAAAAGAGCAAACCCAATCACTAAACAAAACACTGGAAAGAGATTAATCCCAAGCACCACAACCGCCCCTCCATGCAGCTCAAAATCCCAGCTCGAGAGATTGCACTGCACCATCGCACTAACCCGCACCACCATAGAGTAAACCACCATAAAAAACAAACATTCACTCCGTGCGATCAACCCTGAATTTAGCTAAGATATCTGCCATGTTAGTGACTTCTCGAAAAACAATATGAAATGACACATATTTTATTAAAAAATTGGAAAAAAAACTTGTAAATATATGAATTTGAATAATTGATTTTATTTAATTCAATGTATGTAAATTATTGAACAGCTTTTTTTCAGGTTAATAATTTAATGAAAAGGTTCCAAAATGTTGTTCAAATATGATAATCAAATTCTAACGTATTAAAATAATGGAAATTTATTCAATGAACAGATAGTGAAAACTTATTTTTTTTTCACAATTACTTCTATTTAAGTTTTAAAATTAAAAATTTAAATTCATAACCATGAATCATAATTAATATAGCATCTAAATTCTAAAACTTAAATTCTAACTATACCATTAAATTATAAATATTAAAACTTAAACCATAAATTAAACTCGTTTATAATTTTTTACACCGTCAATGCATAAAATATTTTCTGTTAGAATAAAAAGATTAAATCTAAGAAAGGCTTAAATGAAAAATCAACCTCTAAGCTATACTTTTTATTTGCTTTTAGCTCTTAAATTATATTTTGGTCAAAATTAATCCCTAAACTATCGTTTATGGTCACTTTAAATTTAATAATTATTTAAATAAAAAATTATTTCGACCAATAAAATATTAACTTTTTGACTAATATATAATTTAGGGACTAAAAAATAACATAATTTAAAGACTTAAAACGACCTCTCAACTAACGAACATTTTACAAAACACAAGCTTGAATAATAAAATAATTTCCTTTAGAGAAATTGATGGGTACGACTGTCGGTAGCTGGGACCAAGGATTCATAAAAATAAATAAAAATCTTGTCTCCCACTTCTCCTCGTTGATCCTCAGAACTTCCCCATGTGCTGAAGCTTCAGTTTCATCAAGTCTTCTGTAGCAACTAGCATTTCTTTTTTACTTCCAAGCTAACCAAAAGTACAAAGGCCCCTGCAGAAAGAAACAGCACAAGATCCAATGAAAAACTCCCCTACATTATCTGAGTTCATAAAACTTTTTCCCATGTTCTTGTCTGTCAGTAAAACACAAGCATGTTCCTGTAAGAACACCAACAATGGCTGAATTCAACCTGTGAAGATATAGTGTTTGCTTCTTTGTCTGTCTCAGGAATTGCTGGTGGTATCTTTCTAAAGGCTTAAAAAATGGACTTCAGTACACGTTTAGATTATGCTTTGTTCCAAATTTCACCAACCAGAACCAGGTAACGCTAAAGTTTGGTTCTTTGATTTTGCATGAGTTGTAAAAATGTAATATTTTCTTGATTTTGGTTCTGGGTTTTGTTTTTGAAGGTGTGATCTGGTGAATTTTGCTGGAAAAAATAATGAGAAATTGGCATCAGGGTTGCTGGAGCCCTTCATTTCACACCTCAAAACTGCTAAAGATCAAATTTCCAAAGGAGGCTACTCTATTACTCTTCGTCCAATGGGCTCAACTCCTTCCTGGTTCACAAAGGGCACTCTCCAAAGGTAAAAATCCAACCTCTGTTTTGAAATTTGTGGACACATTTTTGCTGTATTCTGGCTTATTTTTGGATTTACAATAATGTGTTTAGGGACATTTTCCTATAGGAGGAAGCAAGATCTTTTTTCTAAGTCTGTATCATTGAGTTTTGTCAATGGTTTCTAATGTGTTTTTTAACAGGTTTGTGAGGTTTGTTAGTACCCCAGGAGTTCTTGAAAGATTTGTGACGGTTGAGAGGGAAGTCGAGCAGATCGAGAATTCGATTCAATCATATGAAGCGAACGCTGCCGGAACGACAGACGCGGATGGTATGTTTATGTTCAGTCCAATGTTTGATTTCTGTTGTCTGAAATTTGTATGATTTGATCTGATTTGAAATTAACATGAACCGTGTCTATTGTTTCAGGAAATTTCCAAAAGTCATACGCTTCATCTAAGGTATGTTTTTTCAGCATTCTCTATTTTGTTTTGTTTCCTTTGATAGCTCACATTTTAATCCCAGAATTGTATTATGTTGCTGCATACAGTCCAAAGGTGAATCTGATGGAAACGGTGACCCTGTTCCGGAAGAAACTTCCAAGTAAATTACTTGTTCCTGCAGTTAGCGACATTAGCTTGATGTTTTTAAAAATGCATTCGATGTTCACCCTGGTGTCGATATGCAGGGTTCGTCTTCAACGAGTTCTGGAGACTAGGAAGAAAGTACTTTGTAAAGAGCAGGCAATGGCTTATGCTCGTGCTTTGGTTGCCGGATACGAACCTGATAATATAGATGATCTCTTCTGTTTTTCTGACACGTTCGGTGCTTCTCGTTTAAGGTATAGATCATCATTGTCATGATCAAAATGATGTTCATCGGGATATGGTTGCCGATTACTTGCTTCTTTTTTCTGTCAGGGAAGCTTGCATAAATTTCATGGACTTATGTAAGAGAAAGAATGAAGATAGGCTTTGAATGGCTGAATTAGCAGCAATGCAAGCATCTAGACCAGACTTGTCTTACCTTGGAACATCCGGGATCGTACTTGCTGGTGAAGAAAACGACCCTATTCAAAACCTTAATATAAATTTCTCAACCGCGAAGCAAACCGGTTCGGCTGATGCCTCGGAGGCCGGGAGTGGAGATATCAACCCTGGTAAGAATTGATACAAAAATTTTCTTCTGCTTCAGATGATGATATATATCAATGATCTATGATTTCCGATAATTGTTTGTTTCGACATGTTTATTCCGAAACTACTACTTGATGTTTCGAAATCTTTTAACATGTTCTACAGATGGTAGCTTGGCATCCATGTATGGGAAATCTCAAGTACAAATGCCATGGCCACCCCATTTTCCTCAGTACATGCAAGGTTTTCCGGGTTCCGGATTTCAACAAATGCCTCCATATCAAGGGTACATTTTCCCTGGTATGCCAGGTCCCTCCCCGTATTATCCAGGGAATATGCATTGGCCTCCGAATGTAGAGGATTCAAGTGTTGCTCGTGGTTGGGAACCAGATGATCGTAGAGGTCATAAATCATCTTCTAGGAGCAAGAAAAAATCTTCAAAAGTAAGGGAGATGAAACAACTGAGTCTAGTGATTCCAGATCTGAGAGCGAACCAGAAAAGGAAGTGCATAAGAAAAAGCATGGAAAGAAGTGTCGTCGAGAAAAGTCGTCATCCGTAACATTAATTACATTTCTTCGAAGAGGAATGGGGATAAGGGCAGTGATTCCGAAGAGAATTCCGATGAGGAAGAGTTCATTGATGGAGATTCTCTCAAACACCAAGTGGAGGAGGCTGTTGGATCATTGAGGAAACAACATAAGTCTACCTCACGTCATAATAAGAAACGCGATGGAAGCAAGCATCGGAAAACTGTGTCATACGATGAAGATGATCCGGGAATTAAAAATTTGGAGGGAGAAAAACGAATCAATCCCTGGGATGCTTTCCAGAACCTTCTCTTGCAGGACAAGGATTTGGATTCTGAAGTAGATAAACAGCCTGCACGGTTGCAAGAGGATTATTTTGCAAGCAAGGGGATCGAGGGAGTGACAAAGCAGAAAACACTCTCAAGTGATCCCTTTCTGGCCTCACAGATCGTTAGGAATCACAAAGGTGAAACTCGAGATGGGAATTTTGGACCTAATGAACTCGGTGGCTCGGCTGTTAAGAGAAGAGAGGGCACAAACGAGGAGTTGCTTTTGTCGCAAGGCAATGATTCTGGTATCAGTTCCCAAGCTAATATCTCCGATTATGCTGCGGGACCTACATTGGCCAAAAGTCGCGGAGAAGGCGAATGGTTTATCAACAAACAAATGGATAAATCAACAAATCAATATGAAATGATGGGCCACGAAATGTTTGATGGAGAAAATGGTTCCTCATTAGCTGGTGAAAGCAAGAAAGATGTTTTTGTCGATGACTCTTCCATGATTAAAGGTCCATCGGTGGGAGAATATCAATCTGATGATCGGTTAAGGATAGGTATAGGCATGGTTCCCGAAATAGAAGCTACTCAACACGAACATGGCAATTCGGATACTGTACCGAAGGCTACTTCAGTTCCGTACGAACCAGATGATCTTTACATGATGATCGGGCGTGGTTCAGCTGAAGAGACTGCCATGACATCTTGGACTCCAGGGATTGACTATGAAATGAATGCATTATCTCCTGAAGTGACCGGAAGGCCCGCTGATACTGAAATAAATGGTGCCAATGAAAATGGTCCTAATGCTAAAAACACGGGGAAACTTCTGAACAAAGAAGTTCGTTCTAGAGTTTCAAATGGACCTCTAGTCAAGAGCAAATCTGACTTAGCATCAAAGAGCAGGAAACCACCAGCAGGAAGCAAAACTGCGATACGAAAAACTAAGTCCGATCAGGTATTTACAACCCTTTTCCCTTTAGGTTCGAGTGCGTTCCTTGATCGAATGAGATAGAAGTAGACTGCAATGCTGATCTGTTTCTGATTTCTTCTCCTTGCCTTTCTAATTTGATATAGGAAGAGGAGAATCGAAAGAAAATGGAAGAGTTGCGGCTCCAGCGTCAGAAGAGGATAGCTGAGAGGAGTGCTGGTGGGGGTCTTAATCCGGTTACTTCCCGGAGGAGCTCAACAGAAAATAAAACTTCGACAGCTTCGACAAAGAAGATCCAATCCTCTACTCAGGAGACTAAGAAATCACCAAAGCCACTCCTTAGAAGTTCCACCATAGAACGCCTTGCAACTGCACGGAATACTTCAAAGGTCTCATCGGCTGAATCAAAATCAAGCCAGCCGAAAAAGTCAACATCGAAGGAAAACAATTCTTCAACCGCTAGGAAGACAACTCAAGCTAAGGATAAGAAATCAAGCACAAACAAAGTCAAAGCATCAGATATAAAAAGTGGCACAAATAAAGTAGTTCCAATTGGCTCTAATGCACAAGGAAAAAAGGACTCCAAAGAAGTCACAGAAGCATTGCCAATGGAACCAGCAGCACCTGAAGCAACTCAACCTACTGACATTGTCGACGATTTCAAGGACAATCAAGAGTTGCAGCCTACTCCAATAGAAAAAACCGATGGAAACACAATTTCAAAACAAAACTCATCGGAGGACCAAAGCTCGAATGGAAATATAGCTACCGAAGATAAGCCTATGCAAATAGATCATATAAAAGGCGATGAAGAATTCACCAAGGAGACACCTAAAGTTGTTTCTGAAGATAACATAGCACTGGAAGGATTCGGTAAAGATATTCCCGAGACCATGGTTGATCCTGTGCGGCCGGTCCCAGTCAAGTCAGTTCGGTTTTCCACTGTAAATATCGAAGGGATTGGTGCCATGAATGAGAAATTTCAACCTCGGAGGGTTTCCGAAATAGAGATCTCAACTCCACCTCCCAATGATGGAATGGACAGGGAACCAATGCTTAGCAGGAAGAAATGGAACAATGATGAAAGCTCTCCCAAAGTAGCCAAAGGGTTTAGAAAGCTCCTTTTCTTTGGAAGAAAAAGCAAAAGCTATTATACTGCTTAGTGTGTGTGCTTTCCATTACACAATGCTTCTGGTTCGGGTTTTTGGGTTTTTTGAACCATTTGTAATTTTTATTGATGAGCTAAAAGAATTTGTATGTTTTATTCATTTATTTGGTTTTATTTTTCATATATTTAATTTTTGGTTGAATTTAGTCGTTAGCCTCTGTTGCATAGATTGCCGATCTACTCCCTATATTCTAATTTAATTAATCTTAGTTCATGTATTTTTATTTTTATTTTATTTAATCACCTTTATCCAACCCATTAGGTAACTAATACAGGTCGGGTACTGCAGACTCAATATGGGGCGACCCTCCCAATCTAATTTTCTCTATTCATAACGTCAGGACTTGAACTCCTGACCTTGTTTAAGGGATCTAGTTCATGTATTTTTAAAATTTGAAAATTCAATTATTCAAATGATAAATACAATAACGATATGACTAACTTACAATTATTTAAAACATCAAATAAAAAGATCAAAAACTAAATCTACAACTTGTGTACAATGCGAAAATTAATAGTAGAAGCTGACTTAACATATATATTGGTTACCATTTGAGCAAGGATCAAAATTTTAAAATTTGAAAAATACCGGTAATAAAAATACCAAATTATACAAGGACTAAATCCATAATTTAAATATATTACAGAGACTAATAGAAAAAGTTGACCTTATTTTTTTTTAATTTTAACTAAACATTGTACTCATGTTTAATAAATATTATATATAAATGTTAAACATTAATATTTTTTTAAAAAAATAAAAAATTCTTGATTTATTTCATGAATGCATAACCAATTATACATTTTTTAGGGAACTATAAAATTGTTAATTCACTTTATTTTAAAAAATAAAAATACACATAATATTATAATTTATATTTTAGGGTGTGGCATTATTTGGTTCATATCTAATAAATCAAATGTTAAAAATATTTTTTTTCTTTTATAACATGTCATTAATTTCGTCGGTGATCGTACAAAGTAAAATTAATTACATTCACAATCATGATTGTAATTTTATATTCATCTCATCATAAAATGTAAAAAAAAAAATCTTAAATATCATGATGCTCTAATAAATGGACCTTAATAATCATATATATATATATTCCTAAAAATGGAATTCTTCATTGCAACTGGGGTGAGAATTGGGTGAGAAATATCTGAAAATCATAAGGATTCGAACCGACATGATAGAGAATAACCGAAATCTCCACCCATAGGGACAGGGACGGGGGAAATTTTATCACCGAAGCTCAAATGGGGATGAGAACAGAGATTGTTCTAACTGAACCGTATGGATAATTGAACCGTAACGGTATAAATAATCGTGAGGATCCCCGAAAAATATCCGCAAGGATCTTCGATATTTTACAAAATTTAAATATATATATATATATATATATATATAGACTTAACTCTCATTTACTTTTATAACATATCTTATTATTAATATTTTAGTCCGTCGAGATATTTATATTTGTGCCTTTTGTTTAAACATTATTAATTTTGAGTAATCTCTCTAGTAGTTTACCCTTAGTTTATGCTTAATTCTTGTATTATTGATGCATATGAATCTATGATATTTACTTTTCATATTATTTAATGCATATGATATTTACTTTTCATATTATAGGTTGATGACAAGAAGGATCAAAACAAGAATGCAAGTGCATCATCAAATACCACATGCTAGATTGATTTGGCTACAAAAAAAATTGTTACATGTTAAATAGTTATTATAGCTTTTCAAATAGTTTATTTATTGCTTGTAAAACTAAATCTATCATTTATGTTTGTAATTTTAGAGATTTTATGTTGGGTATTTAATGTTGAGTATATGTTTTAATATATGAAGAATTCGATATTTCTAGGTGTATTGAATATATGACTTGTAAATTGAAATGACCATATATTTGGTCGGTAAATTAGTAAATTTTATTTAATTTTTTGGGTATGGAAATTCCTCAAAAATCGTGGGGATTCGATGGATATGAGAATGAGGACGAAAAATCCCCAAAATATGTAATGGGGATTCCCAAAATCATACCCACAAATATTAAACACTAAATAGGAAATGTAAAACCGTCTCAACTCCGCCCAATTCCCACCCTAATTGCAACCACACTTAAAGCGGGGATCAATTCGTTTTCACAAAACATACAAATTTCATCATTATTCTTTCTTACTGAAGTGAGCAATACAAGCTATAAATGTCCGTAACTTGTGCTTGAATAGTAGTACTTAGAGATGGGCACAGGTCGGTCTTTGGCTGCTTCGATCTCGATCTGACAATTGAAAGTTATTATCCGATAACTTATACTATTATTAGAGTCATTTATGAGATTTTAGTGGCCCTATGGCAACCTAAAAATTAGGCCCCTAATAATAAGTATTGAAAAAAATAAATTTTAAAAGTGAATCCCACTATCAAATATTAGAAAAATGAGTCTCTAATAACAAATTTTATTTAAAAAATGTCCCTAATAACAAATATTGCGAAAAAATTGGACTCGTAATAACAAATATTAGAAAAATTGAATTTAAAGATAGATATCTAAGAACAAATGTCGAGAAAAAAATTAGGCATCTAATAACAAGTATTAGAAAATAAATTAGCTCTAGAATAACAAGTATTGGAAAAAAAAAATTAAGAGTATATGCTTAATAACAAATTTTGGAAAAAAATTAGGCCCCAAATAACAAGTATTGGGGAAAAATTGAACCCTTAATAACAAATATTAGGAAAATAAATTTTAAGAGTAGACCCTAATAACAAATATTGGAGAAAAAATCGAGCGCCTAATAATAAGTATTGAAAATAGGGCTCTAATAACAATTATTGAAAAAATTAGACATCTAATAAAGTATTGGAAAAAATAGACCCTAATAACAAATATTTGAAAAAAATAAATTTTAAGAGTAGGCCTCTAATAACACGTATTGATAAAAATTGAGCCATAATAATAAATATTAAAAAATTAGACCCATAATAACAAGTATTGAGAAAAAATTGAACACCTAATAATAAATATTAGAAAAAAATGAATTTTAAGAGTAGACCACTAATAACAAATATTGGGAAAAATTAAATCACTAATAACAAGGGTTAAAAAATTGGACCCCTTATAACAATTATCGAAATGATCGGGCCCTAATAACAAATACTGAAAAAATGAAATTTAAAAGTAAACCTTTAATTATACGTATTAAATAATTTGGACCATAACACCAATATTATAAAAAAAATAGGTCCCTTGGCGGGCACCCCTCTCGCCCATGCCCAGGGTCGGCTCTGACTATTATCTTATATTGAGTCAATTTTTTTCAATAAAAACTCGAATCCTACCCGGACTTTAAAAATCTATCTGTATAGAATTAGGTCAAATCAAAACCCATTAAATTTGAATAATTAACCATTCCTAGTACTAGGGATGGGCACATGTCGGATTTTTGACCACTCGAACCTGACCCGAAAATCATCACCCTAAACCAAACCTGACCTAACCTCATTCTTAAAAAAACCCAACCCGACCTCATTCTTAAAAAAATCCAACCTGACCTGAAAATAAATACTCTAAACCCGACTTGACCTAAAGAAAAAAATTCAATTTTAGGGACCTAATTATAAAAAATAGTTTTAGGGGACTTAATTGTAAAAAATAATAATTTCAAGGACTAAATTGTAAAGAAAAATTCAATTTTAAGGACCTAATTAAAAAATATATAAAGAGGGGGTATTATTACAAATATCCCTAAAAAATTTAGGGGAAAATTACATTATTAGTCCCGAGTCGGGTCATATATTTTTCACCTTAAACCCAAACTTTACTTTATCATTAATAAAAATCCGACCCGAATCTGTTTTTTTCATTAACAAATCTAACCCAATCGGGTCGAGTCAGGTCGGGTAAAATGGCCATCCCTATAGTTCTACCCTCACCAAGGGATGGGCACGGGTCGGCTCGGGTTTTTGGCCCCCCCGAACTCGACCTGAAAATATATACTATAAACCCAAACTTGACCCGACCTCATACTTGGAAAACAACCTGACCCGACCCAAAAATTATATACTTAAGCCCGAATCCGACTCGACCCTACACGGGCTATTAAAAAATTAAATTTTAGAGACCTAATTGTAAAAAATTAAATTTTAAGGACCTAATTGTAAAAAAATAAATTTTAGGGAGCTAATTGTAAAAAATACGAAGAGAGAGCATTATTACGAATATCCCTAAAAATATAAAAAAAAATTATTAGTCTCGAATCGAGTATGATATTTTTACCCTAAATCTGAACCCGGCCCGAAAGCACCTTTAATAAAAATCTGACCTAACCCGATCTTAAATTTTTTATAAAAAAATCGACTCAATCGAGCCGAGTTGAATCGGGTCGAAACCCAACCAGGTCGATAAAATGCCCATCCCTACCTCACCAAGTGGGGATTCCAAAAAGGCTGTTAATTATGGCGGGTGTTTATTCCCTTTCGTTGAAAGTGCTCTTCCAACTAACTTAGACTTTCCAAGCAAGCATCTTCCCTCTTCAGTCTTCAATGACCTTGTACCCTGCGTTTTTTTTTGTTATCCTCCCGATTTTTATTTTTTGTCCCGATTAATTTGGACTAATTTATGTCGCATACTTAATTTTAGTAGTTAAATCTCGTAGCCAGGTGTACCCTGTGCTTTAAACCGATAAACCAACCTGTTTCGGATCTTGTCCGCTGCTAGAGTTTATGATTATACCAAACGCTTCAACAGATTCTATGATTTGAAAACAGTTGTTTTAAAAAAAATGTTTAAAATAATTAAAAGAAAGGTGAAAACTCCATTTTCAAGCTAAGGTGAGGTGTCATTTTATTCTGAAAATGAAATTCACAAAAAAAGAAAGAAACAATGTTTTTTCAAAGGAATCTATTCATTTTAAGGAACCTATTCATTTTAACCATTTGGTTTGCTTCTTCATTACTGATAGTGGGTTGTTTTTATATATTTAGAGAGGGAGAGTTTGAGAGAGAAAGACCAAACCAAAGAGAAAACAGAGCTATTATCAATGGCTTCTAAGCTTCTTCTGATTGCTGTCTTTGTTCTTGATCTCATTGCTTTTGGTTTAGCTGTTGCAGCTGAGCAAAGAAGAAGCACTGTAAGTATAAATATAATTTCTGGGTTTCAAGGAAAATGAAAGAAAGTCAAATCTTTTGTCCGAAAAACACCAGTAAATGTTGATTTAGATGTCTGAAAATTGCTGCGTTTGAAGGAAAGGAAGTGTCTTTGATGTTGGTCTTGATTCTTAGGCAATAAGGGTAGTTTAAAAACATGTTCTTTTATTAGTTACTATTGTCAATTGTCTATAAACTTACCAGATCTAAGCTTAATTGCCATGAAAATGGGGTAGATCTATGTATTATATGGTTATGGGGATTGGGAAGTTGTGGATCTAATGTTAACCAGACAGGACATGAAAATTGACAATTGTGTGTTTGAATCTTTGTGCAGGCCAAGATTTCCCAGGACACTGAAGTTAATTATAACTATTGTGTCTATGACTCAGACATAGCAACAGGCTATGGTGTCGGTGCATTTTTGTTCCTCATGGTTAGTCAAGCCATTGTAATGGCCGCGAGCCGGGAAGGACTTAAATCCCAGTGGTTCGAGGGCTTGGGCAGTTATCCTTTTCATAGTTTGCCGGTATGTCACAGTGTCATTGAAGTTTAGGTAACATTAGATTTGGTTGTTTCATGTATTCTTCTTGGAATTGTGTGTCACAGGTTGTTTTTCCTGATTGCCGAGATATGCTTGCTGGCCGGATCGGTGAGGAACGCGTACCACACCAAATACCGGACCATCTTCAGCGAGCAGCCTCCTTCTTGTGAAACTGTGAGGAAAGGAGATTTTGCTGCAGGGCAGCTTTCATTTTCTTAAATGCCATAGTCAACAAGTTCTACTACATTTGCTATTCGAGTGCCAGGGACAAAAGCTTCCAGGCTTACGGCGGAGAGGCCACTGTTGGCATGGGAACCTACAAATAAACAAGACTGCAAAACTGGTGTTTGCATCTTATTGCACTAGATGTGGCTACATGGACTCCAATGTCTGGTATTTTGAGTTGCATTTCATGTGCTAAGAGTTTGACATAGGCTATAAGAATGTATTTTTGTATCAGATTCATAACATTTTTCTTTTATATCCTTTTTGTCCTCCATTCCGAAATCGAAGTTTCGTGTATACATATCAATAACAAAAAGATTGGTGTTGGTGTTCCGATTCGATATTCGATGTCAGTTATGTATTTCTTGAACCACTTGCATTATCTTCAATGAAGTTTGCTGTCTGAAAACTTGATTCTTTGCATAGTAGGAAGCCTATCAAGAAGAAACCTCCAAGCATTAATCGTATCCTGAATTCGAGCTGCACTATACTTGGAGCAGAAGTTAACCAAACAATGTCGACTTTTACGATGAATCCGACTTACACAAGTAAACTCGTGACGGCACCGAATGAGTAACAACTCATTTTCTGATACTGCTGAAATATGTTCTATCTGTTTAAGTCATTACCAAACCTACCAGGAAAGATTCAACCAGACAGCGGAGCCTGTCCGGAAAAGGCCATCGAATAACTGCTCCCCAACTATAAGCTCAGATCACTTGAGCACATGTGATAGAGACCTCATTGGTTTCAATTCAAAGGGAAAAACCAGCAGTGGCATGTAATAATTCTGACCATCTTTGCTCTTCTAAAACCAACCAGGCAGGCATACCATAGTTGTCCAAACTTGGTACTACAGATACACACAATTGGTTGTTTTAGTTTTGTCGAAATTCAGACAATCCCTCAAATTGGTATAACAGCAAAATGCAAACTAGAAAAGCTCATGGGGTCACAATACCAAAACAAGAACAAAACATGTTACTTTAGGAAAGAAAATGAAAAAAAAAATCAATTTTGAAACACTGCTTAAAACTCTCCATTGGCAATGTATTTGACTGAAGAATTCATTTCCACAATATCTTTTTCAATTATAAAAAGCTTGGCCAGCTAATAATGTGACATATAGAAAGTAGGTTATTGTATTTTTTTGATTAAACAGATTTTTATATCGAGATTCAAATCCATGTAAGATTGAGTGATATGAGTATCCTTGTCTGAAAGATCTCGTCGAGTCAACTACTTTAACTTGTAGGGAGCGAGAAGAGCTCACTCACCGAAAGCACCTAACCCTAAGGAAAATTCCGTCCCGCATAATTATGCGCAATTATCTCTTGCATGTTCTATACACGAATCTTTGTCATGCCACATCATAATTTATCCTTATTAGGGTCTCTGACTCTAGGCTCCTGTGATCAATGTTCAAATTCCGACTCATTAACTATTCCTTACCGTGCAAGCAATCTACTGAGCCCTGGTGAATGAAATTCCGTCAAATTTATAGGGTTCTTCAACCTTTTTTGAATATACTGATGTGGTTATATGGTTATATATGTTCATACTTTTTCTTAACCCTTTGACAATGTTTAAATTTTGACTCATCGACTATTCCTTACCGTGCAAGCAATCTATTGAGCCTTGGTGAATGAAATTCCATTAAATTTATAGGGTTCTTCAACTTTATTTGAATATACTAATGTAGTTACATGGTAGTATTTGTTCATACTTTTTCTTAACCATTCAATAAGACTTACACACCTTACAATTACATATACAGTTGCTCGAATTCGGATCTCCAAAGATAGACGCCATCTTCTTTTTTTCGCTAGAACCATTTATTGGGTTCATTCTTCAACTTAAACAATGATAATCTTAAAAATATATATTTTTAATAGAGAAAAAAAAAAGATATGATTTGGAACATCATTGGGATGATTCATGTGGTTACATAGCAAGGCAACCTTTGGGATACTTTTTGGGTTTTGGCAGGCAAAAGGACATAAAAGGCTTTTGATTAGCAATAAAGTTGATACCTTCTAAAAGTGTGAAACCCTCTAAATTTCTTTACCATGTTTTGGTCCATCCTTTCCCCCCATTTCTTTTTTATTGCAAATAAGTGTACATTTATACAGTTGCACATGCTGCCTTTAAATCAAGTTTGGAAAATTTCCATGACTGAAATTTGTCCCACAATCTCATAGCCAGCTTTCAACTGTCCTAATGAACTCTCTTTATTGCTGAAAGCTACCTACAGTTAAGGACATGAACTTTGGGTGCATTGTATCACAAGTATATACACAAACTCGTATTCAAATTCGAAATCAAACTCGGTAATGTTGAAAAGTAAGGTGGAATATATTAGACTCTTAAGGAAAAATATAGGTTTGAATTTTGAGAAGGATATTGTTACATAAATTTAGTGATAAGAAAAAAATAATAATAGAAGCAATAATTGAAGAGTATATAGTGGTAGGCCCAACAAAGACAATAGATTAATGGACCAGTCTAACCTATCCACAAAATTAGGAACCGAGGTTGGGGGATTTAATATTGAAATAAATATATACATTTATGGTTTAAGGGTGTAAGAAGCCCTTGAACTTTAAAAAAAATAATTAATTAAGTTTTTTTAATTTTTTGCACACAAATAAGTCTTTGAACCAAGAAATTGAATCAATTAAGCTCTTTGACCAATTTTGGCCATTAAATCTTGACAGTTTTTTTCTTTAGATATTACTAGTACATGATGCGGTATAAATTTACATAATTTTTAATTTTTTTTTTAAATTTTTTTTACAATCTTTATAACTTTTAAAGAATTTGTTAAATAAAATAACTTTTTTTGAAAATATCAAGTGGAAATACTGTGACACAACGCACTGCACTAATAGATTCGAAAAACTGTCAAGATTGGTCAAAAGTCTTAATTGATTCAATTTTTTTGGTTCAAGGGCTTATTTGGGTGCAAAAAAAAAGTTTAGAGACTTAATTGATTTTTTTCAAAAGGTCAAGGGCTTAATTGATTTTTTTCAAAAGTTCAAGGGTTTCTTACACCTTAAGCCTACATTTATTATTGAATAAAAGGTAAATATGTATGTTGGTACTTGAATTTGGTTTTAAGGTATAATTTATATTTTATTTATTTATTGTCTAGTTAGGTATTTCAACTTGACCTCAAGGTTCAATTTGGTACTTAAATCTTTTTGTCCAATTAGGTGTTTGAACTTGACTTTATGATTCAAATAAGTATTTACCATAAGAATCAATCTCAATCAATAAGTTGAGTACATGTACCTAATTGGATAAAAGAAACTTTAAGTGCCAAATTGAACCTTTAAACCATGTTCAGATAACTAATTGAAGAAAAAAATTATTAAATAAAAAGTTATTATATTTTCAAGGCAAATATTAATATTTTAACTCATACAAAATAAGATAATATGAGTATTATTGGTCAGGATAAAATTATTTAAATACAAAATTATACTTTAAAATTAAATTCAGATGTCAAAATATATATTCATCCTTAAATAAAATACTATTATCTATATAGATAAAGATCAATTAAATTTATTTATGAGTCGGTTTAAATATTTTTTATCCTTTTACTTTTTGATTCGAATTTTGGACAAGTCTAAAATTTTCTTTTCGTTGCATGAGAACGTTCTTGATCTCAAACTATACATTTTCGATAAAATACAAATCTTTTTGAAGGAATTTATTTCATACATTTTCGATATAATTTTATTTTTATTTATAGATTGAGTAATTCAATACTATTTCAAAGAATCACATCTCTAATAATTATATTTTAAAGAATCCCTCTTTATTAGAATCATAATATAAAATAGAACTAAACTTCCATAATTGAAAAACTTAACGAGGGACTCCAGTGGAAAAGAAGATGATATTAATAATAAGATAACTGGGTTCGAGCATTTATGTAATTCCTAGACCGACCTATGCGTAAAGTCCGAATCTAGAAGATCACATTATTTACCAAAAAATTTTCAAGTAAATGTTTAGATGTTTAAAGATTTACATTCTTTAAAATAATAATTAATTCGAACATAAGTCAAATTAGTTATCCAAAATAAACCATAATAAGTGATATTACATCATAAACATCGTAGAGCATCATAATAAATCATATAGTAACAAAGCGGCCCATGCCACCGTTATTGAAACAGACTGGAAGATAGAAATATTACAACAAAACGAGTACAAAATATGTCGATCCTCCAAGTGCCAGATCCGGTAGCCTAACCAAAAGGTATTTGAAAAGAAAGGGTTGAGGTGTGAGCTAGGGCTCAGTGTGTCCCAACATGTGCATACAAAAGAAATATTTAAATCAATTCAGTTAATTATAAAATTATATCAGTAAAGCATGCTATAGGGCAACCAAAGTTTTCTTTTAAAACCTAGCCACTCTCCAACCGAACACCAATATACATTTTCCCCATAATTGGAGGCTAGTCCTAGGCCTGAAGGCGTAGGAGGCCTAACTGGAGGCTGGTCCTAGGCCCGAAGGCGTAGGAGGCCTAACTAGAGGCTGGTCCTAAACCCGAAGGCGTAGGGGGCCTAACTGGAGGCTGGTCCTAGGCTTGAAGACGTATGAGGCCTAACTGAAGGTACAGCTGGATCAGGGCTGCATCTGAAGATCTCCAGTAATCCCAATTAAAACAGTTTATGCAAGAACAGTGATATCAGAAATCATTTTACAGGTGTACGTTTCAGTAAACTATCACCAGAGAGCATGCTATCAAATTATACATACATGCATATAATATTTCAGGAAAAACATATCACGATCAATTCAGAAAAATCATTTCAAACAATTCATAGAAAACGATACTTTAGCACACAAGGAACATACCTCAAAAGCTTGTCGGGAACTAACGAGCACCCTCATCGCTATAATCTGCAGCAGTGCTAGATCATATGACATAACGAATCAGGGTTATAAGGGAATAAATAACTTCTAGCTTAATAATTAATCTGCGGTGCTTAAACATACTGGTAACTATAGGAGCACGCGGAGGTGCTGATCGGGAAGAGCCGGCCTAAGTAGATGAACAATCAAACGTATCTCGAGTACCTTAACAAAACATTTCATGTCAGAATCCTTAATTCAAAACTTTGCTCTCAAACTGAATAATTTAAATACATATACTTGATCGGGTTTAAGGTCAATTTTAGAGGCATTCGGGTTATAATTTTATGAAACGGGCTTCATAAATGGACTTAAGACGTCAAAAACGTAAAATAAGAGTTTAAGAAATTTTTTGACTTTTTGGTCAAAGTCAACGTTAACGTTAGCGATCAAAGTCAACTCTGACGTCATGGGTCAACAGTCAACACTGACATCAGCAGTCAACAGTTTGCCTCGAGCGAGTTGACTCACTGAGTTGACTCGATCGGGTTGACTCACTGAGTTGACTCGATCAACGGGTCGGGTTAGATCGAGTCGGACGGGTCAGGTCAGGTTGGGTGCATGATTTACTAGCCTCAAGTCATTGATTCAAATCCCATGACCTGCAACTCCCCTTTTTAATTTATTTGCATTCATCCTACCCTCTTTTTTTATAAACTTAGGGTGCTACAATTTATGTGTACAAAGTATATGTATTGTCAAAGGGTTAAAAAAATATAAACATATTCTACCATATAATCATATCAGTACATTAGACAAAACTTTCCTAATTGAAATCTAAAAGACACCCTAATTTGATGCAAAAGCATGTTATATTTACGTTAAATTTCTGAAATTTCTTCATTCCTCCGTCTATTTTAGGAGGGGGGGAACTTTTTCATGCTTAAACACTGTAGTTGAGAATCAAAGCATGTGCTATGTCTGCATAATTTTGATTTAATATTTAATTAAGCTTGTTAATTAATCTATGTGAAAGAAAGAGTGGTTCTAAAAATAATTCTGAAATAACATTATTTCTTAAATTTAAACAACAAAAAGAATTCAATAAAAATTAAGATTTAGAGGTACTGATAAAGCAAAGGTTTACGATGATGATTCTAAAATAATTTATGTAAAAGACTCATTCACTAAAGTCATGTATACAATGCGAGTCCATTAAAATTAATCAGGGCACAGTTCTGGAAAGCCAGGAGGTCAACCAAATTTTTTTTTAATACTTTTCACCAAACCTTCAAATTCTCAAATCAAATTACATTGTGTGCTTAAATAAATTTAAATTCAAATTATTTTAAAAAAAATTAACAATATCAACTAAACTAAATTAACAAGTCAATTCACAAATTATTTGTCCTTAAGTATAAATAATAAATATACAAATTTTACATTGTCGGAAATGAGAGTTATGAATCATAAATATAGATCATAAAATAGATATATACTCTATAAAAATAATATTTTTAAAATAATTTATTTTCAACCAATAGATGGGTGGGGAATGGGCCATGAAGGGGCAGGAATGGAAGATGAAATGGACCATCTCATAGATTTGCTTTCAAAATAAAATTGATCTCATCTTGTTCTTGTCAAATCCTATGACAAGCAATTCCAGTGCCCTTTATTACACTTGATATTCATTGTGTGGGCTAGAATTTTTTAAATTATATTTCTTTGTCATATAGTTATAAAAAGTATATATATTATGGTATCTGAATCTAATTTTAAATTTTGATTTAATATTTAAATTTTTCATTTGATTAGATATCTGATTTTTTATTCAATTTAGTACATAAATTTAGTTTTTTTGGTTCAAATTAGTATTTAAACTTGATTTTTATTCAATTTTGTATCTGAACTTGGTTTAAATTGGTTAAAATATTTAAGTACCAATTTGAACAAAAAATAAAGTTAAAGTACCAATTTCAACCAATAAGCCAAGTTCATATATTTATTTGGACAAAAAATGCATCAAATTAAACTTTGAAACCAAGTTCGAGTATTTTGAAGCCAAGTTAATGTACCAAAATGTATATCAAGTCATTTCAAATTCTCAAAAAATTCCATTTAAATAGTCTAAATAATAATATTATTTTTACCCACTATCTATTGATATAGGGGACGGCACTACGTCCTTAAAATAAGATCCATTATTTTAATATTAATGTTGTAAATGAAGTAAACTGGATTTGGATAAAATTACTCCTATGGTAAATTTTTATAATATTTAATACGAATAAATCGATTAATAAATCGAATAATATAAATATATCAAAATAATAATATTTTTCTAAGCTACAAATTATTACCTATGGTAATAAATATTTCTCAATTCATAAAATGGTTCTAAAATTTACTTTAGTCACGTCATTTCTTTTTCTCAATATTATTTCAAAATTTACTTTTGTCACATATTTTTAATAGTGTACAACACTTATGCTACTCGGATTCTTTTTCACTTATAAACCATACGATATTAAACGTTTAAACATATTCATTTTTATGTTTTTCTGTATACTATACCAATAATTATATCAATCGAATTATATTTAATCAACTTCTATTCAAACAAAAACTATATTCAATCAACTTATTTATCCTATTTCAAATATCTTCTTTTTTACCTTCACATTAAATATTAAGCAAATTTGTACAATGTATAGTTGAAAGACACGAGGCTTTCTATTTGAAAACTTAGCTGCTAGGCTTTTTCCCAAATCAGTTCTTTGTCTTTTTTTTATTTTATTTTGACCGACGACATCGACATCAGTTTTAGTGTTAGTCGTCGATCGTTGGTATTTTATCTTCTTTATTATTATTTATTTCTTGTTTTGATTTTTACTTTTTTAAGTTTTGTTTTAAATTTTCAATAAAACTCTATGTGCTTTGGTTATCTTATTTTCGTATATCTTGTTGCGCTTATTTTTCTCTGCCTTTATGGCACGTCTCTATCTTATAACACATTTCTGTTTCATGACACATGTTCTGGATACTTTTGCGGCCGCTTGATGCTTGTGTAGTGTTCCTTATGACGTTTGTTTTTATTTATGTTTGTCGGTGTTCTTAGATAGTTTCATCCCATTTTGTGGTTGTTTGTTGATGTAATTAGAAGTGAAGCGGATAGACACATTTGGAATCGACGCAAAAGGTATTTGCAGTTTTTTAGTAGGGATCTCATCTAGTTCATATTTTGACAACTCTCCAATGACTCTTCCTACAATAAACTTCAGAGATTTATTACGGTATAAAGAGAAATTGTCTAATCTAAATAAAGCACCCATTTAATTTTTTTTTAAATTTATCGTTTTTTTATGTTGTGAAATATTTAAAAAGTTATTTTTTATTAATAAATCTATATGGTTTCAAGTAAAAAGAAAAAAGAAAACAATGACACGAGGACTGCTATAGCAACACAGATTTTTTATATTATATTATATTATATTATATTATATTATATTATATTATATTATGTGTAAGGCGGGCTAAAGAGGGAGCTAAAAGCTTTGCATTGCATTGCTTGCACCACCCTAAACACTGGAAGGTGCTGATTCTGAGATGACAATTCTTTGAACAATATCTTTTAACTTCAGAATTGAAAACTCAATGCAATTTTTGTTTTTGAAAAACGTGTTAAAGGTATCAATGAGGTTTTAGATGTTGATAAAGTTTTGGTTTAAAATTTAGGGTAAACTACATCAGTAGTCATCGAACTATAGTTTCTTTCTTATTTTGGTCACTAAACTTGTTTTTTGGCAAAAACATCACTAACATTATGTTTCGTTCTTATTTTGGTCACCGAACTATTTTTTTTGGTAAAAACATCACTAACATTATGTGTCCTTCCTATTTTGGTCACCGACTGTTAAAAACTTAACGGTTTTGTTGACGTGGAATTTTATTTTTTATTTTTTAATTTTCCATGTCATTTCTTCTCTCTCTTCTCGTAAGCAATATATGTTATTTTATAATATTTTTATTCAAACTAACAGGATGGTGACACGTGTCACTGTCTATTAGTGGAATAAAAAAGAATGAAAAATCAAGCCCCTTATGCAGCCAGAGAGATTCGACTAATAGGCAGTTACACGTGTCACCATCCTATTAGGCAGTTACACGTGTCACCATCCTATTAGGCAGTTACACTTGTCACCATCTCTGTGGCTGCATAATAGGCTTATTTTTCATTCCTTTTATTCCACTAATAGACAATAATACGTGTCACCATCATGTTAGTTTGAATAAAAATATTATAAAATAACATATATTGCTTACGAGGAGAGAAAAGAAATGACATGAAAAATTAAAAAATTAAAAAATAAAATAAAATTCCACGTCAGCAAAACCGTTAAGTTTTTAACTGCTGGTGACCAAAATAGGAAGGAAACATAATGTTAGTGATGTTTTTGCCAAAATAAATAGTTCGGTGACCAAAATAAGAATGATACATAACGTTAGTGATATTTTTGCCAAAAAAAGTTCGGTGACCAAAATAGGAAAGAAACCATAGTTCGGTGACTGCTGGTGTAGTTTACCCTAAAATTTATTATGTGTGAATTTTGTTCCATACATTTTGATTATTAGTTTTTTAGTGGTTGATTCTAGTAATTTAATTATAGTATATGAATGCATTGATCGTAATTATAATTTTATTTTTTACTGTACTATTATTAAAATTGTTAATTGGTTGGATCTTGGATCATCAATTTTTGGGGTTCTACTTTTCACATTTTATATAAATTAGTCCCGAAAATAATGAACTTTGAATTTTTAGTCTTTTAACCATATATTAAAAATTTAAACATTAAACTAAATCCATATTTTATTAATAAAAACCTGCATTTTAATACTGCTAAACCCTACCCGCTTGTTTTTCCCAATCCCATAAATTCTTGTAGCTTATTTTTTCCCCCAAATTTGTGGTTTTGTATTTTTTTTTTATCTTGTTTCGGCAGGCGATTGGCGATATCAGTTTTAGTATTGGTCGCTGATTGTCAGTGTTCAATTTTATCCATATTTTCTTTTATTTCGTTTTAGTTTTTAATAAAATTCTATGTGTTTTGGTTATATTCTCCTCGCAAATCTTATTGCATTTGTTTTTCTCTGCCTTTGTGGCACGTCTCTATCTTATGACACGTTTTATGGATACCGTTGCGGCCGCTTGATGCTCGTGTAGTGTTCCTCACGACGTTTGTTCTTTATTTGGGTTTGTCAATGGTCTTGGATAGCTTGATTCCCTTTTTTGGTTGTTTGCCGATGTAATCAGAATCGTGTAGCGGATCGAAGCCTATGAAACCGACGTAAAATGTATTTACAGTTTTCTATTGGGGATTTTATTTAGTTTATGTTTTGACAACTCTCTAGGGGACTATTCCTACAATGGACATCAAAGATTTGATGCGGCACAAAGAGGAATTGTCTATTTTGGCCGGAACAACCCTTTAGTTTTCTTTTGGATGTCATTTTTTTTGTTTTTTGGATGTTTGAAACATTTGAAAGATTATGTTCTTAATTATCTTTTGTTTATTAATAAAGTTGCATGGTTTCAAGTTTAAAAAAATACTTACAAAAATCCTTTGCCTTTCTACGTTCCAACACTAAAAAATTAAATTCTAAATCCTAACTCTAAATTCTAAATCATAAACCTTAAACCTTAATCTTAAATCTTAAACCTAATTTTTTATTACGAGAAAAAAAAGGCACCCAAAAGGTCGAAGATTTCTATTTCATTTAATACTTATTAAATTTAAAAGACAGATATTTACTATTTAACATTTATTTATTTTTTACTCATAAAAAGGGAGGTAAAGTAACTTATAATCCCTAAACTTGCAACTTTCCCAATTTGGTCTCTATTTTTTTGTCCACGTTAATCTTTAAACTTAATAATTTTTTTCCATTTTGTCCTTTCAATTATATGACATTTTTGAGATTGTGGCACAAGACAACATTAGAATATCTCGTCAACAAAATGATCAAAAGTCCAAGTTTAGAAACTAAGGTGGGCCTAGAAATAAGGTTCAGGGATTAAATTGAGAAAATTACCAAGTGCGGGTACTAGAATTTGCTTTATCCCTAAAAAAAGTATATACTTTGACAAGACCAACTCTAGTTTGGTTTGTTGCATTAGGAGCTAAGGTATTATGGTTGTCTGAGACACTGACAATTTCGTTATAGAAAATATATATTTAAAAAATATAAAAAAATACATCACTACAAATCTACAATGAAAGTCAATGATATGACTTTGGGTATAACTTGGGCTGCCTAAGCCTTAGCTGCAATCTATGTCACCCTCCACTTGGTTTTTGTATTTTGGACCAATCCCAATATTTTCTTTTTCAGTTTAATAATTCGTATTCGTTTCGTTGATCAACTATTTCAAATCAGATTTTATAAAAGAACAATATGAGAAGACATTTTTAATTTAATTTTTTTATTCACAACATCATGTACTAAACCTTTAATTTTATTTAAAAAACCTAACATCTCATCTCGTTAAATCAATGGTTATTGGTCTAATATTTTTTTTATTGTTAGGCCTACTTTCGCAGTTGGCTTCCACTCTCTTTCTCTTACACTTTTCCTACTATCCCATGTCTGCTTCTCCATTTTCTTGCAATTTATTCAGTTATTGTCTCCATGGTTTTATTTTAGAATTTATGAAATAATATAGACAAACAAACTGGCACATATGTTAGAAAAAAAAAACAAGGGTAGAGTACATAAATGGTCACTAAATTATCTCCAAAAATATAATATAGTCATCAAACTTTTAAAAATTATATAATGCGCATTAAATTTTAGTTTTTATTACAAAATGATCATTGAGTAGTTAACTGTAGTTAATTGGATGACGTGACAGTTACAGAAATTTTAATAATATAACAGTTAATCCTCTATATTGACACATTCAATTAATTTATTTTTAATTTAACCCTCATTATTGATGTCTAAATTATTTGAATGTGTAAATATTGATTATTAAATATGTTATCATACACATTTTTGTAACTATCACGTCTACACTTAACGGCTCAATAACCATTTTGTATAAAAACTAAAGCTTAATGACCATTATGTAGCTTTTAAAAGTTTGGTGACTATTTTTATATTTTTAAGGACAATTTAATAACTATTTGTATACTTTACCCAAAATAAACTTCAAACCCCAAGGAATTGGATATAATTTTTCATATTAAACTCCACAATCATAAACTCTCACCTGCCATGCTTGACTGCTTTCATCTAATTGTTTTGCATGTGCAATTACATCATTCTTGATTATTAAAAAAAAAACAGTCCCAAAAACAACGAGCTCCCCATGTATGGTTTCCTTGTGATTAATTTTCAGACATTATTTTAATCATGGATTAATATGTTCTTAATTTTGGTCTGAAATATGAGGTGGATTTAGGCTAAATCCACCGACTCTTTCATTTGCTTTTTAGGGTTTAGCTACTGGGGGGTTCTTCCCATTTGGTTAAATTATATCATAAAAATTCTTGCACGAGCTCCTCATGCTTCATGTTCAAGAGTGAGTTGTAATTATACACTTTTTGCTGGAGATTTTAAGGGAAAAAAAGAATTTTTACTCAAATATAGCTTTAGGTTTTTTTCTCCTAAAATATGGTACTTTCTATTTTAATTATCGAAATATTGCATTTGCTACAATATTCTAAAAGTCGGATTCTGTTGAATCCGACTATAAATAGTATTTTTTCAAAAAACCTCTAAAAATTGTCTGAAATCGGATCCTCCTAAATTAGTCTTTATGTTTTTTTTGGAATTTATTGTTTAAAATTTGATTCTGTTGAACCCGACTTCTAAGATACTGTAGCAAATACAATATTTCGGGAATTAAAATAAAAATAACTATATTTTAGGAAAAAAAACCTTGAAGCAATATTTATGAAATTCTTACGAAAAAAAACACTTTAAGGTTAAAAATGGGATTTTGATAGCTATGCCGGCAAAAAATTATATTATTAATTCATAAGCATGTCTGTATGTGTTTGTGGTTCATTTTTCAAGGTTATATATATATATATATATATTATAACTCTCTATTATTATTTTGTCAATCAATCATATCCGATTTTTGTTTCGCAAGTTGTTAATTAGGTTTCAAAATTCACCCCAATTTTCACGGGATAGAGAAGAAAAAACTTATTTGAAAAATAAAATTATTATTATTGGAGTTTGTTTATGTGGATTCAACTTGAAAGGTAGGACATGATTATGCATTTAATACATGTATATTTGATTTTTTTATATTTCATTTATATTTACGGTATATATTTGAATTTTATAATTGTTATTTTAATAATATCAATTTCAAAGTTTAAACTTCGATTATATTTTTAAAAGTATAATGTATTTTACCACTGCACTAGGGATGTACCTATGTTGCTAATGATGTTATTCTTTCTAGGTAATTCGAGTTCGAGCAGCGTAGACTCCAAGTGTGCGTGAATTTATTCAAGTTTAAAAATGGACTAAAATACTACTTTGTAATTGAATTAGAATGCTAAAAAACTATGCCGGTGAAGGTATTGGTCATCCCTTTCCCCCAACTTTTTTGGTTCATCTTTGAAGTTTTGAAATTAATAAAATTACGTCATGTGTCAATTTTTTATTTAATTATTTTTAAGTATTTTGAAATTTGATAAATTAAACAATAATTCTTATATTTTGGTTTAAATACTTATCAGGTCCCCGCTAATTTAAAATTAAGCAATTTAAACTCTCATAATTTCATCCCTGCATTACACTCAACACTTATTAATCCGCATACTTGATTTTTAAAAATTATTTATAAAGATCATAACTCCATGTTTACATCAAATATTTTAAAAATCCAACACAATACTAAATTAATTTTTGTAAATTATAATTTCAAGTTTTTTTATAGAAAGAATACATCAATATGAAAATAGGGAAAAGGGTTATAAAATGTTGAGATTTAAAATCATATTCTTAAACTGATTATATATGAATTAACAATATCAATTTAGTTCATAAATTTATGCCTTTCGACATTGGTATTATTCAAGAACACTAGAGAAAAAGATAAGTCATTATAAATTTCAAAATTCGAATTTCAAACTCATCGAATATAACTTTTTGAACTAAATGGATGGGTTAATTAAACTAAACCTGAATTTAATCATACATTAAATAAGTCTACCAATCTAGGAATGGTTGGTTTGGAGTGGAAACCAAAGGCATTTACAAGCAGCACGTGATTAAAGGCAATATATGATGATTAAAAATCAAGAAAAGGAAAGCTTTCTCTATCTTTGACTTGCCCTGGTCTTATGCTCATTTGTTCTTCAATGTTGTTTGACAAAACATTGTCCCCAACCTAAGGCTTAGGTCTCTAAGACTAGTCCACCCCCTTTAGAGACCCTAAAATTTATGTTCCTATGAACAATCATGTAGTCAAATTATAGCAGACCCCTTTCTCTTTGGCATAGTCGGTCTTCCATTGGTAACTGTGAATCTTAAACATAAATCATGAAACGTACATGAGAAATGGAAGAAAGTCTATTGAATTTCTTTTGAAAAATCACATGAGTTTCAACCGTATCTCGAGTTGAGTCGAGGCAGACTTGTAAACAGGAGATAAAACTTTCTTGAGAAAAACTATTTTCCATCCACATAATTCGTACCGATTACATTACTTAAGGGTCATCTAACTTCTACACTTCAATCCAGCAAACATTTATGCCCAGGGGCGAAGCCAGAAAGTTTGAGTTGTGGTGTCAAAATTTTGGATATTAACTTATATTTTGTTAAAAATATCTGAAGTCAAATGATAAGTATCAATTTCCTTTACAAAATTTTAATTAATTTTTAAAAGGTGTCATTTTTATGAAATGATGTTAATGTTTTTTTATATATTTTTTTTATATAATACACATATATTATTTTTCCTAAAAATTTTAAGATTTCAAATGACACCGCAATCTATTGCCTGGCTTCGCCGGTGTTTATGCCTCAACAAATCTTATTCACCGTCAACTTATTTTTTAAACAAATGAAATACATCTTTAATTTTCATGAATATGAGATTTTAAAAAAATCAAGGTAGGTGGAATTAAGATTATATATATATATATCACTTTTGGGATTATCAAAACATAGATAATGACCCTTCATACTTATTAATATTTCTACACATGAAATCTATCAGAAGAAAAAAATCAACCTACATATTGAAAAATATCATCATCATCTTTTCAAACCATAAAAGCAAAAAAGGGAAAATTTGAAACCATAAACAAGAAATAAAAAACAAAGAAAGAAAGAGAGGGAAAATAATAGAAAATGGTCCCCAAAAGTGGTTGAAATATTAAGCTATGGGATATGTCATATTCACTTAAAAGTGGTTGAAGACAAACAGTTGGTAGTTGCTTAGGTTTAGTTGTTCTCTTTCCAACAATTTTCACCAAATGGCAAACTTTTGGGCTCTCTATGGTTTGATCTTTAGGTCCATTTTTTCCTTTTTCAACCATACAATCCATGTGGCTGCAATAATTTTATGTTTAATTTTTTTAAAAGATCGTTTAATTAATAAATAGGTTAGTCTAAGTGGTAAATAACTTCGTATCGTTTAAGCAGATTTTGAGTTTGAGATCTTAATGTATGTAGAAAATCTTCGCTGGGAGACTCACCATCAAAAGTAGATGTGCGACAAGAGTCGGCCCGAATTAATCATAACAAAATCCTGAGAAATCAGGAGGGCAACCAAAGAAAACCGTTTAGTTGATCCAGAGCCGTTTATGAGATTTTAGTGGCACAAGGGCGAACTTAAAAACTAGGCCCCTAATAATAAATACTAAAAAATAAATTTTAAAAGTAGGCCCTAATAACAAGTATTAGAAACAAATTAGGTTTCTAATAACAAATATTAGAAAAAAAATAAATTTTAAGAGTATGTACCTAATAACAAATAGGCGTGTAAACGAACCGAACGAACACAAACGAGGGTGTGTTTATCTTCGTTCGTTTAACTTTAACCGAACAAACAAACGAACATGAACATAAACGAACAAAAAATTTCTTGTTCGTGTTCGTTCATTAAGGAATGGAGATTGTTCATGTTCGTTCGTTAACATGATAAACGAACACAAACGAACATATATAATGTGTTAAATATTTAATATTTTGAGTTAGTTCGATTAATTCATTTAATTAACCGATTTTAAACCGAATTAATCGATAATTAAAATTTGAAAAGACTCTTAATCATTAGCAGAAACCTAAAATTATCTAATAGATTAACCAATTTTGTTTTAGTTCGGTTTAATCGAACAATGAACACCCCTAGACATATGTGAATAAATTTAAATGAACATAAACGAACAAACATAAACGAACGAACATAAATGAACATAAACAAACAAACATAAACGAACGAATTACCGAACGTTACGAACATAAATGAACGAACAAGCCCTTTGTTCGTGTTCGTTCATTTAATTAAATGAACAAAAAATCTTGTTCATTTTCATTCGTTTAATAAATAAACGAACATAAACGAACTTTCCGCCGAACGGTTCACTAAACTTTCGGTTCGTTTACAGCCCTAACAAATATTGGAAAAAAAATTATGTCCCTGTAGGACCCCTAATAACAAACATTAAAAAAATTAAATTTTAAGAGAATGTCCCTAATAACAAATGTGGGGGAATTAGGACCCTAATTGTAAGTATTAGAAAAAAATCGGGTCTAATAACAAGTATTGAAAAATAAATAAATTTTAAGAGTATGTCACTAATAATAAATATTGAAAAAATAGCCCCCTAATAATAATTATTGAAAAAATTGGACCCTTATAACAAATATTGAAAAAAAATAAATTTTAAGAGTAGACCCCTAATAATAAATGTTGGAAAAAATTGAGGCCTAATAACAAGTGTTGAATAACTAAATTTTAAGAGTAAACCTATAATAATAAATATTAAAAAAATTAAATTTTAATATTGAATATTATAAAAAAAAGTGAGCCTTGGGCGGGCGCCCCTTCTGCGCATGCCCAGGGACGGCACTAAGTTGATTAGGTACTCAGACCTTCTGATAAGTATTAGAGTTCGAGAATCATAAGTATTAATAAATGTCGAGTATAATGACAAAGTAAACTGCACTATTAAAGAAAGATCAAAGTTACCTATAAACCATGAATCTAAACATTAAATCGAACGTGAATACTTTTGCTTGATTTGATGGCAATTAAAAAGAGATTTACTAAATGTATATAAATCCAAACTTTATTTAACATTTTGTTAAGTGAATAAACTTTATTATCCTCCATGTTTGAAAGTGATGTCTTTCTCAAACTTTATTTCCTTTTTCTTTTCCTACTTTTGAATTGACCAGATATGTTATAAAAAAACATTTTGTCTATCATACAAATTAGGGTTACTGTTTTTTTTATTAATTTTATCAATAATTTTGTTTCATTTGATTTGGTTCTCGAAATTTCACATTAATATTGAATATTAACAGAAAAAACAAATGTTTTGATGTACTAAAAATAAGATAATTTGAAATCATGATATGTATTGTGGTGGTTGCTCACCTCATCCTTTAAACATGATGTCAGAGGTTTGATTCTTGTTAATAGGAATGGAGTACATTTCATGCACAACCGTTTACTTCTTAGTGAGAGCACTCGCGGCGAGGGGATTAGTCACTGCTGTTGGCGGTGGATATTTTGATTATGAAATGTCCATACATTAGATAATAATATTTTTTAAACTAATCAAAATATCAGTCAATAAAATTATTATCAGTTGGTCTAATAAAACAAAATATTATATTTTTGTAATATTTAGATTTTGGTCAATTGAATAATAAATGAGATATTAAGTGATTATAGAAAAATATTTATGAACAAAGACTCTAGAAAATAAATACCCAAAATAATGAGATTGGATTTTCATTAAAAGAATGTATATAATAATAATAATAATAATAATAATAATAATAATAATAATAATAATAAAAAGAGAGAAATTACATGAACTAAGATAAATGTGCAATGTTATATATGAATATTAATTTTTTGTAATCGTATACATTAAATTTTGATTTGATTCAATTTTCATAAATAATTGAAACCGTTGTTAATATAGTATAATTTTTTTTGGCAAATTCTAATCCTATATAGAGGGGAGGGAAATGGAAGACTCTAGGGAAAATAAGGGGTGCTCCTAGTAGGTCTAAAACTTATGACTTAAATAAATATGAGGGAACAAAGATGAACAGCTTGACCAATCGATCAAATTTTATATGTTATATGTAGGGATGTGCATTCAGGTAATTCAGTTAACCGACCGAACCGAATTATCCAAAATCCATTAACCAAAAATTTTTCTTTTTAACTGCTAACCGAATTTAATTTTTTTCCGAAAATTTTTAACCGAACCAAAAAAAAATTCGGTTAATTCGCTCGTTTTTGAATTAACCGAAATTTATTATAAAATTTTGGGTAAATTACACAATTGGTCACTAAATTATGCTAAAATAATCTTTTTAGTCATTGAACTTTCATTTTATGTTAATTTGATAAAAGTTTAACAACCATTTTATAATATATCAAAAAATTTAATGATCATTTTATAATTTGTAAAAGTTCAATGACCAAAAATAAATATATATAATATGTATAATATTTAATATATAATAATTTTGGTTAATTAAGTTAATTAACCGGTTTCGAACCGAATTAATCGATAACCGAATTTCCCAAAAAAATTAACCGTTAACCGAACTTACCTAAAATTAACCGACAGAATTAACCGAAAAAATTTCAGTTTGGTCGGTTAATTCGATTAAAACCGAATAATGCACAACCCTAGTTATATGTATCATTTTATGTTTACATATTTTATAAACCGATAATAATATTTATTCGATATGAGATTAAAACGTATACAATAAAATCAAACTAAATTTTTTTATATGTACAATTATACTATGTTGAAGTTTATGTATCATATTATACATTTAATCAAAGTTGATGGGTAGTTTTGAGAATTATCGCTAAAAGTAAATACTTTTCTTTAACCTCTCATATTGTTTCCTTTTGTTTGTTTACTGAGAATATTTTATTAGCAAGGGAGAAAAGCATCTACCTTTCCCGGTTCATATTTCAGTAACCCAACAAAATTATACTAGCAATTTCCCTTCACCTCTCCCACACAAACACATCAAACCGAACCCCACAAACTCTCTTTCGTCCTTCCTCAAACATACCCTTTCTTATTTGTTTTCTTTTCGTTTCGATCTGGTTTTCTTTACCCCCAAACACCCTTTACCCCTTTCCTTCCTTTGATCCAATCCGAACCCAGATTTTGTTTGGTTTGGTTTTTGATGGTTCATGTGTGGGAATTGAAATGGGAATGTTGCTCATAAAGAAAGCATGAGCAAAAACCCCATTGATAGCAATAACAACCAGAAAGATCAGGAATTGACCCAAGAGGAAGAGTCTAAAGAAGTAAACGAAGGTCAAGGGGAAGAAGTAGTTGAAGTAAACGAAGAAGAAGAAGAGTATTTCTACGAATCCCTTGATCGCATTGCTTCTTCTAATTCTTGTTCCTGTTCTAACTCAACTTCACCTTCTTCCGACTCGGATTCCGACCCAATTACCCGTTCCAGCAATGCCCGCCATCCATTCCCCGTCCCGAAATTCCCCATGGCCGTTTCCAAGTTCGATGCTTGGATCTCCGAACCCGCCTCCGTTTCCGAAAGAAGAAGCCGGCTGCTCCGTGAAATGGGGCTCAGCCGCGACCCGGGCCTTTCCCGGACAGGACCCGGCTCGGAAACGGAAGTGGGTCCGGGACGAGAAATGGGTTCTGTCGATGCCGGAGGGAGAGGACCCGAGTTTGAGAGAAGATCAGTTTCGTCGGATCGGCTGGTTAAAAGGGAGTTAGAGGGGCAAGATCGTAGTTCTTCTGGAATTGTACGATCGAAATCAAATGGTGATTGTAATGAGCTTTCTGTTTCTTCTTCGATTCTTTCCGATGGTTTATCTTTTGCAAATAATAATAATAATAATAATAATAATAATAATAATAATACTGAAAGCGATCGTATTAATGTTGCGGCTCCTAACTTAAGAACCTGTGAAAGCAATGGATCTATGTGTAATAAGCAGCCCACTGGGCGGAGTAGTACGAGTATGAATGGGGAACTTGTGTCTAAATCATTCGACGGCGGAGACGCGACGGTGGAGAATCGAAATCCAAGTGAACAAGTGTGTACCATTAAGAACCTTGATAATGGGAAAGAGTTTGTGGTGAAGGAGACTAGAGATGGGATGTGGAATAAGTTGAAGGAAGTTGGGACTGGGAGGCAGTTGACCATGGAGGAGTTCGAGAAGTGCGTCGGGCATTCGCCTATAGTTCATGAACTGATGCGGCGGCAGAATGTGGAAGAGGGTAATAATATGGATAGTGCAGATTTGGATGCCAATGGTGGTGGTGGTGATGGTGATGTTTCCAAGTTTAAGAAGAAAGGGGGTTGGTTTAAGAGCATAAAGAGTGTTGCGAGTAGTGTGAATGTGATTGGTCATAAGGAAAGGCGGAGTAGCGACGAGAGGGATACTTCATCAGAGAAGGGCGGGCGGAGATCGAGTTCCGCCACGGATGATAGCCAGGATGTTCCGTTTCATGGGCCGGAGCGAGTGAGGGTGAAGCAGTATGGGAGATCATGTAAAGAACTCAGTGCTCTTTACAAGAGTCAAGAGATTCAAGCCCACACTGGGTCTATTTGGAGCATTAAGTTTAGTATGGATGGAAAATACCTTGCTAGCGCCGGTGAGGATCGTGACATTCATGTGTGGAAGGTAGTTGAGTCGGAGAGGAAAGGGGAGTTGTCGATGGAAAAGGCCAATGATGTAAATTTGAACTTTCTGCTTGTGGCTAATGGATCTCCGGCAACAACTCTTTTGTCTCCAATTTCAGATCACCATCCTGAGAAGAAGAGAAGAGGAAGGTCGTCTATAAGCCGAAAGTCATTGAGCTTGGACCACATTGTTGTGCCAGAGACTGTTTTTGGGCTTTCAGATAAACCTTTTTGTTCTTTTCGAGGACATTCCAATGATGTGCTTGACCTCTCATGGTCCAAATCTCAGGTTAGACATCATTCTTTAATGCTATTGTGTTTGTTGAGAAATATGTTCCAATATAGAGTGATTAGTTTGATCATTATTGAGCTTTCCTTTTATCAAGCATTTCTGGTATATTTTCGTGCTAACCCAAAGTAGACAGAGGAATGCATTTTTGTTTTCTCTTCTAAACTGTGCTGTGTGAGATGGATTTCTTGATCAAATTTTGGTGGCAAATTGAAATTCAGAGCTAGAGCGTCTGTGTGCAATGCAGTTAATGAAATGTTATATCGTCTGTGTGCAATGCAGTTAATGAAATGTTATATTCGAAAAGGCGTAACTTATTTGTGTAAATGTGAATTTCATCAAAATGTAAGAACCACTGCGATTGCTTGTGCTTTCACTCGGTGAGGAAATAAATGGTCGATATGTTACTTGTCTCCATGCTTTTCTTGAAAAAATTGTAATTTGTCATCTTGAGCCGCAAAGGATCTACGAAATACAAAATTTTGTAGAATTTCTTCTAAATTGGTTGGCAAACAAGAAGTACAAATTTGTGGATCTTCGTGGTGAAATTTTAAATATGTCTAGGTTTTGAGTTCCGGAAACCATAAGCTATATTTCTTGCCTGTTATTTTAGTAGGCTGTATTTTGGCTCATGAAGGAAATGATCTAACAAGTTTTCTATGCATTTATTTTGCCATGTGCAACATGAGCATTATTGAAAAGTGTACTTTCACATTATTGAGTTACATCGGTTTCTATTTGTTTAAAGAGTGAATTTTCTGGCGAGAGGCTTGATCTTTCTATTCGATGTGTTTTTATCCCTTTTCTATGGTCTTGGTTATGGTCTTTGATGCCTTCTTCCTTTGCCAAGGATTTTGGTCAAGGTTCCCGAATCATGCCCTTAAGTACCTTGTATAAAGCGCTCATGAATGTTACTGTCTCTGATTATACGCTTTCAGATCAGGACTACTTTCGAGTTCTGCACATCTTTAATATTGAGTTAAAAGATTAGAAATGTTTTAATTTTCTACCACCACAATTTTTGGTAAAGAACTCACAAATGGTAATTGCGTGTAACCATAATTGAATGCCTTAAAAGTCCTTCGAATTTTAAAGAATGCTTCTTGAGAGGTTATAGTTAAAATTTTGTTATGAATGTTTCCAGCTTCACTGCTTAACCTCTTTTAGAATCATGAACCCATAAGTTGCTGGAGGATATTCTGGTAAGATTTCTATTTGTTCTTTTCAGCAATTGCTCTCGTCTTCAATGGACAAAACAGTGAGGCTTTGGGACTTGATTAGCAAGACTTGTTTGAGAATATTTTCACACAGTGATTATGGTAAGTAAATTGTAAATTTCATGTCTTCAATTTTACCCCCCCCCCCCCCCAACTCTTCCCTGAGGAAGTGGCAGTAAATGTTATGAAATTTACTTCCGTTTTCATAGTTGCAATAAGCTATGTATTAGCTAGAAAAAAGCGTAAAAGACTCTTTTAAGTGTTCTTAGTGTAGATTCAATGGAAGCAGTAGTTCAAAGATCCACCAGAAAAGTAATATGTAATTATTTATTTATCCTTTTCCGTATCCTGAAATAGGTTTATATATTTCTACTCATGCATCACTTTTTGGTGGATCTGCCTTGACACAGTAACTTGCATCCAGTTTAATCCCGTTGATGATAGATACTTCATTAGTGGATCACTAGACGCTAAAGTTCGCATATGGAGCATTCCTGATCGTCAAGTCGTCGATTGGAATGATCTGCATGAAATTGTCACTGCTGCTTGTTATACACCTGATGGCCAGGTTGGGCAATGATCAATTTCGAGTTCATTTTATATAACATACAGTTTAGCTCATGGAACTTCTAATTGTTTTGAAGGGTGCACTGGTTGGCTCATACAAAGGAAGCTGCCGCTTATACGACACTTCAGGTAAAGTTCATGAGTTCTATCAACTCTCTTGTGTCTGCACATAGTTCATTTGCCATGGAAGTTTTCTTAAACATTTGCATGTATACATTTTCCCCAGAGAACAAGTTACAACCAATAAGTGAAATCAATTTGCAGAATAAAAAGATGAAATCTCATCAAAAGAAAATTACAGGTTTCCAGGTAATCCATGTGGAAGGAAAGCATAAATCCTTTTCTGGTTGAATTAGATATTCCTTGCTTGAATTGGTTGCTTTCTTGAAACAGTTTGCACCCGGGAGTTCATCAGTACTCATCACATCAGCAGATTCTCGAATTCGTGTTGTTGATGGGTCTGATTTAATTCACAAGTTTAAAGGTAATTCTTCGTGTTTGTACAATATAAATATTAAATACAAGGTTGGTTGGATTTGGAAAGGATTGACCATAGATAGTGATTTTCGCTGAGAGCTAGGAAGTAGGGGAGACTGAAGATGAGTCTTCATATTCGTACGTACCTCAACTAATGGAGATGGTATGTACTGGTGTATCATGGTCCAGATATCAACTCTTTAAAGTTGGTGTTTTGGTTTTAGATTTGGATGTTAACTTTGCTTGTTTCCCTTGAACAAGTTTCAATGTTGTCGTCTAGTATGTTTGATATAAAATTCTGGAGTGGTGCTGATTCAGCTGAAGTTGCTGGTGATTACATGACAGGATTTCGGAACACAAACAGCCAAATCTCAGCTTCTGTTACGGCAAATGGAAAATATGTCGTCTCTGCTAGCGAGGACTCTTATGTTTATGTGTGGAAACAAGAAGCGGAATCACGGCCTGGCAGAAACAAAGTAGTCACCGTAACATGCTCTTATGAACATTTTCACTGTAAAGATGTCTCGGTGGCCATCCCTTGGCCAGGCATGGGTGACACATGGGGACTAGGAGATTCTCAATTGAATGATCAAAATTCTTTTGATGACCCTATCGATGAAGTTTCAACAGCCAATCATCCTCCTACACCTGTCGAGGAGTACAGTGGAAACGGGGGTTCGTTATCAGCATCCTGGTGCGCCAATAGTCCTCTCCACGGAACCATTTCTAGCGCAACCAATAGCTACTTCTTTGACAGAATCTCGGCTACATGGCCAGAGGAGAAACTTCTTTTGGCAACTCGGGCCAGGAGCCCCAAGATCAGTGTGGACTTCTCTCCCAGTGTTAGCCCAAACATCTCAGCATGGGGTATGGTGATTGTGGCTGCCGGCCTAGGAGGTGAGATCAGAACTTTCCAAAATTTTGGATTGCCGCTTTGAATCTAACGAGCCGAAGGAAGAAAATGGTAGGGAACATCAAGGCCCTTTGGATAAATTGTGTACAGAGAGTGAGATATTGGTTGAGATTTGTAATATTAGCCGAGTTTCATTCCTTTCGTTGTATCTCTGCTTCATTGGACGTGGGGGAATTGGAAAAACCACTCCATTTGAGCATTGATGTAAGTATAGATTTGTTCAGAGAGAAAAAAGAGGGAAAAAAAAGAACTACACCGTAAATTTAGATACCGATGTATTTTCCGATATCAGAAATTGTAGAGTTAAGATGATAGGGCGAAATGCCTATTGAATTGAAAATGAAATTCTTTTACTATTCTTTCTCTTCACTCACAGGAAAAATGTGTTGAAAGCAACTTAAATTTCACAAGGGAATCTCACCTGAGATGGTTCGACCAAGTCGATAAATAGATATGCCATTCCTGCGATACCCTCATAAAGTGGATATGGAGGATCACCTCTATGCATGAGAGAGACGAAAGACGTTAATCCTATAAAAGGGAGGTCTTGTAATATAAAAGCGGTGGGGGTGTACATCCTTATCTTAATCATATACATGATATTTTCGAAGCCATTTGCACTCTTTATGACCCTCCATTGGATAGAGCCTACAATACAACAAAGGCGTACATTCAGAGCCATTGGACTGCTGTTCCCCAACTAAAACGACTTTGAATATTCTCGTGTTTTACCAAAGAAATGGATTTGAATATTCAAACAAGCTTTCTTATAAATGCAAACATTTAGATGTTCTTCAATATTATAACATAAATATAGCCTATTAAAAAAAAAGTCACGGGCTTTCGTTTTATGTTCATGGAGCTTGCTCTGTTTCTAACAATCATAGCAACTTCAGTGGCAGCTCAAGCAAAACCTGGGTGCCAAAGCCACTGCGGCAACATCACCATCCCTTACCCTTTCGGAACAGGCAGTCCCGAATGTTACATCAATGAGAGCTTTCTCATTCGTTGTAACACCAGTTTCAACCCTCCGAAAGCCTTCTTAGCCACCACCGATATCGAAGTTCTCCACATCTCCGTGGATGGTTATTTGCGAATCCAATATCCGATAGTCTACGACTGTTATATTTCATCGGGAAGGAGCCGTTATTTCAGCGCGGGGTTCAGGCGAAAAATTCTTCATGTCTCATACTAGAAACAAGTTCACGGCCCTAGGATGTGACACCTATGCTTACATCGAGGGTTTCGTCGGGCGTACGTATTCGACCGGATGCATGTCGTTTTGTTACAACGCAGCCGAAGTGGTGAACGGTTCTTGCTCTGGCATCGGTTGCTGTCAGATTGAGATCCCTAAAGGAGTGACGGATTACGAATTAAGTTTCGATAGCTATTGGAGTCATTCCAAAGTATTGAGCTTCAATCCTTGCAGCTATGGATTTGCCGTGGAAGATGGAGTCTATAACTTCTCCCTATCACATTTTCTCGACCCTAATTTCGGCAAAAACAAATTCCCAATCGTTCTTGATTGGACGATTGGGAACCAAAGTTGCAGAGAAGCTAAAATGGATCCACAAAATTATGCTTGGAAGGAAAACAGTGCTTGTATAATTCCAGAAAATGGCAGTGGATATTTGTGCAAGTGTGTTCATGGCTTTCATGGTAACCCCTACCTCTCCAACGGCTGTCAACATTAACAACATACAATCGATCGATTCGATTTTTATATATCAACTATCGAATAAATTGAATCAAAATAAGTGTTAAAATCTAATAAACCGTACCAGAAAAGTTCGGTTCAGTCGATTATTCGAGTACGAGGTAATATCCGTGTTTGATTTTAAATCTGGATAAATTCACCCACACATACAAAATAAGCTACTCAAATCTAGATCACCTAAGTGAAACACGTCACCCTCTGTAGCTCATTAAATTCCACTAAACATAAATTTTAAAGCTTTGTGTATTTTTAAAAACATAAAACAAGTTGCAAAATTTCCATTAAAACTTTGACAAAGTCCACAGAGGGTTAGAAGTAGTCAAGAAAAGAGAAAGAACAGTATGGAATGCCATAAATACAGTGATCCCTAGCAATAATTATCAGACTACTGCTTCCCAACTAAAATGGCATTTGGTCTTCAGATATGCTTTCCTATAAAGTAGTAACACATAATTAGATGTTCTCCAACCTTATATCCTAGATATAGCAGATTTAAAGAAATAAAGAAAAAATGGTGATGGACTTACGGTGTATGTTCATGGAGCTTGATCTGTTTCTAACAGTCATGGCAACTTCAGTGGCAGCTCAACCAAAACCTGGGTGCCTAACCCACTGCGGCAATATCACCATTCCGTACCCTTTCGGAACAGGCAGTGCCGAATGTTACATCAGTGACAGCTTTTCCATTGTTTGTAACACCAGTTTCGACCCTCCGAAAGCCTTCTTAGCCACCGCCAATATCGAAGTTCTCCACATTTCCGTCAATGGTTATCTGCGGATCCGATATCCGATAGCCTACGACTGTTATAATTCATCGGGAAGTAGCCCTTCTAATTCATCGGGAAGTGGTGAAGAAGATACTTATATACAGGGTTCACGCTCCAAAAATTCTTCATATCTCATACGAGAAACATGTTCACGGCCATCGGTTGCGACACCTACGCTTAAGTCGAGGGTTTCGTTGGGCGGACGTACTCGACCGGGTGCATGTCGTTTTGTTACGAGGAGGCTGATTTGGTAAACGGATCTTGCTTCGGCAACGGCTGCTGCCACGCGGCTATCCCTAAAGGAGTGACGGATTATGAAATAAGTTTCGACAGTTATAGGAATCATTCCAAGGTGATGAGCTTCAATCCTTGCAGCTATGGATTTGCTGTGGAAGATGGAGCCTACAACTTCACTCTATCACATTTTCTAGACCCTAATTTCAGCAAAAAGAAGTTCCCAATCATTCTTGATTGGACAATTGGGAACCAAAGTTGCACAGAAGCTAAAATGGATCCACAAAATTATGCTTGCATTGCAGGGAAAACAGTGCTTGCAGAGAACCAGAAAATGGACGTGGATATTTATGCGAGTGTCTTCACGGTTTTCAGGGTAATCCTTACCTCTCATATGGCTGACAAGGTAACGATTTCCACTGAATTAGTAGATAGAATCCGGAAATAAATTCGAAGACAACAATGATACACTGAAACGTAAAAACAAGCTACACAATATATCCAGGATTCAAGCTAAAAACAACAAGAAAACGACTCCTCACAATACACACAACAATCCAAACTAATACTACAAACACGATCATCACCCACCCTCACTTACACAACCTACACCCAAGCAAAATCAAAGCAACAAAGTATTGCAAACATCGGTTAACAGCCACCAAAAAACCTAATTTTAAGAGTTGAAATGAAAGTGAACTAAAAAATTAAAAACTATGCAAGTTTTAAAAATTTGATGATCAAAATAAAAACGACTTAAACGTTCCATGACTACCAATGTAATTTACCTTTAAATCTATCAACTTATCCTTTGTATCAGATTCATTTTTAAGAATTTAGCTTACAGTATTTTAATTTTGTCAAATATTTGAAATTGAAAATTTGTAGATATTAATGAATGCGAGACACTACAGCCTTGCAGCAGAATATGTCATAATCTTGTTGGAAGCTATAATTGTTCATGCCCCAAGGGTTTTGAGGGTGATGGCCGGAGACAAGGAATGGGCTGCAGTCCTAATGCCAAGCCTCAATTTCCCATTCTTGATACTACACTAGGTTGGTGGTACATATTATGACCCACGTTAAAAATTAAATTTAGGGTTTAAGGTTAGAGTTTAAGGAATTTGGTGTAGGGTATATTATTTAGGGTATTGGGTGTAGGGTTTAGGATTTAGAATTCTAGTTTTAGTTCCTCTATTATATTTAAATTCGAGATTTTATTCATATATTTTACCCTGATATATGTTTTTATAATGTCATTTGTAAATCTTAAATACAGGTATATGCATTAGTCTCTTATTCTCACTCCTATGCTGCTCATGGGTGTATTTGGGGGTCCTGCAGAGAAAGCTCAGCAAAATAAAACAGCACAACTTCCGGCAAAACGGTGGGATTTTGTTGCGGGAACGGCTCTCGGAATGTAAAGAGTGCGGTGACACGGCTAAAATCTTCACGGTCGAAGAACTCAAGAAGGAGACGAACAACTACCACGAAAGTCGAATTCTGGGACGAGGAGGTCAGGGTACTGTTTACAAAGGAACATTACCACGATGGTCGTAGCGTTGCCATAAAGAAGTCGATCATCGGAGATCAAAGTCAAGTTCAACAATTCATTAATGAAGTTATTGTGTTATCCCAAATCAACCATAGAAATGTGGTGAAACTCTTGGGATATTGTTTGGAGACACAAGTCCTTTTGCTAGTCTATGAATATGTAAAAAATGGAAACCTCTTCGATCGCTTGCACAAGGCCGATCATGCATCCGTTATGTCGTGGGGAACTCGTTTGAAAATAGCCACGGAAGCTGCGGGAGCCCTTTCGTATTTGCACTCTGCTGCGTCTCCCCCGATTATTCACCGGGACGTCAAGTTGACCAACACACTTTTAGACGAGAGCTACAATGCTAAAGTATCTGATTTCGGCATTTCGAGACTAGTCCCTTCAAATAAAGAACAAATAGCAACACTTGCGCAGTGAACTCTGGGGTACTTGGATCCTGAATACTTTCATACAAGTCAACTGACGGAGAAGAGTGATGTCTATAGCTTCGGGGTTGTTCTTGCGGAACTACTACCAGGTTTGAAAGCGATTTGTTTCGAGAGGCCGGAACACAAGAGGAATTTGTCTCTTTGCTTCTGTTATGCAAGAGGGACGCTTGCTAGATATTATTGACGGACGAGTGGTGGACGATAGAAACATCGAGCAGCTCGTGGAAGTGGCAACTTTGGCTAGGAGATGCGTGAGAGTGAAGGGAGAAGAAAGGCCAAGTATGAAGGAAGTTGCGTCGGAATTAGAAGGATTGCGGGGAATGGGGAAATTTCGACGGGAAGAAGGTGATTTATACGAGGTAGAGTTTGAGGATCTGATTTATCACTTGTATAACAATGGCACTCAATGTGATGACTCAACTAACATCTCGTAGGAATTGATAGTATTAAAAACCATGTTATATCTTCAATCTACCATACACAATGACTCTTTTTATTCGATGTGACATCAATATCTAATAATATGTGCAGACCATCGCATTTATATTCCAAGACTTCCGTTTAGATACCGATGTAATATCAGAAATTGTAGAGTTAAGATGATTGGGCGAAATGCCTATAGAATTGAAAATGAATTTCTTTTACTATTCGTTTTCTTCACTCAATTCTTAATTGTCTTCTCATAAAAGACACAGGAAAAATGTGTTGAAAGCAACACATTGATAGCTTAAAAATAATTAATATGTAAAATCTTCCATTGAAATTGGACAAAGTCCACAGAAAGTATTAGAAGTAGTCAACAAAATAATAAAATAGAAGAGAAAAGAGGGTGTCTACAATTCAATACTTTTGACATAAATGATACATTGATAGCTTCGACTGGGTTACACTAACCTACCTAATAACTATGACTGCAACTTCCCAAGACACCAACTACAATGACATTTAGTCCTCTCCGTGACTGGTTCAAGGGAAGGTCCACCACTGATTAATTGACCAGTCGGCCAGATGAACGGCGGAGTAAGCTCTCTCTGGACTGGTAGGATCGGTACACACGTAGGCCCGTCCCAAAAAGATGTGGAGGCCCTGTGCTACTTTTTAAAATGAGGCGCTTAAAATAATAAAACAAAATTATAAAATATCAAAATTAATCATATTACTAGTGTTTCTTATAAAATAAAAAAGTTAAACATATGAAACTAAGATAATATCACAGAACAATTCTATAATCGTGATATTTTATTTAAAAAGTGTCATCCTCCGAACGCTCTTAGAAATAAAATCGTCAACCAAATTTTCATAGTCAATTTTCTCCAAAATATCATTCTCAATCGCTATCAATGCTAACCCATTAAGCCTTTCTTGTGACATAGTAGAACACATATAGGTCTTCAACAATTTCAATTTGGAAAAGCTTCTTTCTACAAATACAACTGTCAAAGGAATAGTTAATAAAATTCTATATGCAATAATAACATTTGGAAAAATATTACCTTTCAAAAACTTAAAATCTCCAAAGACCCCATTTTTTCGACAGGCAAGAACTCTCTTAGTAACCTCAGCTCCACATACAATTCATTTCCATCAATATCAGATTTTCCTTTATTCTTAAGAATAGACTCAAAATAAGCACAATGAGTCTCGCATCATCTAGTGACTGCAACTTATGAGAAGTAAATAAAAATCCATTTTTTTTTCATATTCTTGCTATGGTTCAAATCCCCTATTAAGAGAAACAATAGCTTGATCAACAATATATAAGAAATAATTAACTCTAAATGATTTCTCTTGAGATTGTGGAGTCGTGGATGGGGTGTTATCTAAATTCTCATAAAAAAAACTTTTTTCTTTTAATTTCACGTCTTTGAGGAAAAACGAGATCAATATTCATTTCAGTGGCGATACCCTTAACAACACCCAAAGCATCATCGAAGCCAGTTTCTCTATATTGCTCAAAAAAATAAATCAACCCTTTTATTTTCTCCATAGCAACATCAATGGACATGTCCTTTGATTGTAAATATTGACTAACCAAATTAACCGTATATAATATTTCAAACCAAATAATAATTGCCACCAAAAACTCATAATCACCAAGTTCATTTGTTGCTAAATATTTAGCTTCACTTTGTACTTTAAAATCATTCTCACTACTTTCCGCTACTTGAAGTAAAGCTTTGCGTATTTTTGATATTTGGTTTCTTATAGCTTTAACACTCTCAATACGATTATCCCAACGAGTTGATGACAAAGGTTTAGGAGTCAAACCTTTAACATTATTTTTCAAAATTTGCCATCTTTTTATAGAATGAGAAAATATAGTATAAATACGTTGTACGATGCTAAAAAAATCTCTAGCTTTACCACAACTACTGGCCATATGACACAAAGTTAAATTAAGACTATGACAACCACGAGGAGTGTAAAAAGCTCTAGGATTTATATCTACCAATTTTTTGTACTCCTTGACGTTTTCCTCTCATATTTGACCCATTATCATACCCTTGTCCTTTCACGTCATCTATGTCAAGACCAAGATCCTTTAATTCAGTTTGTAAAATATCAAAAAGTCATTGACCCGTACTATCGTTCACATTTAAAAAATCCTAAAAAGGACTCCTAAAAAATAATAGGACTCGAAGAAATATCAACATATCTAATTATAAGAGACATTTGTTCTTGGTGGCTGACATTAGGAGTACAATCAAGTATGACTGAAAAATACTTCACTTGTTTTATGTTCTTAATGATTTCAAACTTAATTGCAGAACCAAGTAAAAGTATTAATTCATTTTGAATTCTAGGACCAAGATAATGAAAATGAATTTCATCGTTTGTAATACATCGAACATGCTCTTGAACAATCAGATCAAATTCACATAACATTTCAATTAAGCCCAAAAAATGTCCATTACTATTTTTATATAATATACCATTAGTACCACGAAATGCTAGGTTATGTTTTGCAAGGAATTTCACCACTGAAATTATTCTAAACAATACATTTTCCAATGTTATTTTTCCTCTTTCAAGTTGTTTTTGCGTCACTTTATCAATAGTTTCATTCTTTTGAAATCTAAGACGCAAATCATACCAAGTTGCCATATTCTTAAAATGCTCCATACTAGTCTCATGCTCTTTGAGCCTTGTACTAACATGTGTCCAATCATTAAAACCTTCATTAGCTAAGTGACCCTTTCCAAGCCATTTTTTAAATATTTTACGACAAAAACAAAAAATTCGATTAAGTTCTTTGGAATAAATCAACCACTTTCTATCACATTTTTCTCCATTTGATAATACTCTCGTATATATTGTTTACAAAAGAACATTGCCCGATGGTCGTAGCGTTGTCATAAAGAAGTCGATCATCGGAGATCAAAGCCAAGTTCAACAATTCATTAATGAAGTTATTGTGTTATCCCAAATCAACCATAGAAATGTGGTGAAACTCTTGGGATGTTGTTTGGAGACACAAGTCCCTTTGCTAGTCTATGAATATGTAAAAAATGGAAACCTCTTTGATCGCTTGCACAAGGCCGGTCATGCATCCGTTATGTCATGGGGAACTCGTTTGAAAATAGCCACGGAAGCGGCGGAAGCCCTTTCGTATTTGCACTCTGCTACGTCTCTCTCGATTATTCACCGCGACGTCAAGTTGACCAACATACTTTTAGACGAGAACTATAATGCTAAAGTATCTGATTTTGGCACTTCGAGATTAGTCCTTTCGAATAAAGAACAAATAACAACATTTGTGCAGGGAACTCTGGGGTACTTGGATCCTGAATACTTTCATACAAGTCAATTGACGGAAAAAAGTGATGTTTATAGTTTTGGGGTTGTTCTCGTTGAATTACTAACTAGTTTAAAAGCGATTTGTTTCAAGAGGCCAGAACACGAGAGGAATTTGTCTTTGTACTTTGCTTCTGTTATGCAAGAGGGACGCTTGCTAGATATTATTGACGGACGAGTGGTGGACAATAGAAATATCGAGCATCGCATGAAACTGGCAAATTTGGCTAGGGGATGCTTGATAGTGATGGGAGAAGATGTTGAAAATGATAATTTAACCTTTTTATGAAAATGTGTAACTCTTCATGAACCTATATTAATGAATGGATGTAACCATTCATCATGTAACTTTGCATGATGAATGGATGCAAATGTAGAGTTGTAATCTTTTGAATAGTCACTTACAACCCTATATAAAAGATTGTTAGTGATGGAACAAATCATTCAAAATTTTGTACTCTTTTAATAACATTCTATTTCTCTTCCTCTCTATCAAAGTCCTACAATTTTTCTTCAACCTATTTCTAACAAAGTGGTATCACGAGCTTGGTTCAATAGTAAAAGAAGATGGCCAACAATGGTATGTTTCCATTTTAATTTCCTTGTCTTACAAAAGACAATTATGAAAATTGGTGTCTCAGTATGAAGGCTTTACATGGGGCACCAGATACTTGGGAGATCACTCACAAGGGTTATGAGTCTCCTCAAGACGAGGCGTCATTGTCACGACAAGAAAAAGAGGCTTTGACGAAAATAGGTATGACGGATCAACAAGCTCTCACCTTCATCCACCAATGTCTGGATGATTCGATGTTTGTAAAAGTGGCAAATGCCAACACCGCAAAGGAAGCATGAGAGAATTTGTAAAATTCTCTCCAAGGAGTTGACAAAGTAAAGAAGGTTCGACTCCAAGTATGACAAAGTGAGTTTGAAACCTTGCGGATGAAGAAATTCAGGGCCATTTCAGAATATTACTTAAGTGTGATGGCTATTGTTAATCAAATGAAGAGATACGAAGTAATTTTAGAAGATGTTCGTGTGATTGAAAAGATTCTTCGTTCTTTGACTCTAAAGTTTGATTATGCGGTTTGTGTCATTGAGTCAAAAAATTTAGATTCTATGACTACTGAAAAAGTTATGGGTGATTTGCAAGCTCAAGAAGATAGATTCAACAGAAGATGAGTCCATTGAACAAGCCTTCAAAGACAAGGTGTTTTTGAAAAAAAATCGAGAAGAAAAGAACTAAAAAAGACGAGGACGTGGATGAGGTCGAGGTTCTAGCCAAGAAGGATGTGGAAGAAGTAATCGTGAAAATCGTACAAACAATGGTGGAAGCTCATTATCAAGAAGCTGAGGAAGATCAAGAGGAAGATTTAATTATCAAAGATCAAATGAAAAAAAGGTATGACAAGTTCGATGTTGAATGCTATAATTGTCAAAATTTTAGTCATTTTTCTTGGGAATGCCAAAATGAAAGTAGAAATGAAGAGAGTCAATATAATTGAAGATCAACAAGATGTTGAAGAACCAACCTTTTTGCTAGCACTCAAGAATGAGGAGAACAGTGATGCAAGCACATGGTACCTTGACAGCGGAGCAAGCAATCATATGTGTGGAGACAAAGAGGCATTTGTGGAACTTGATGAGAAAGTTAAAGGCAATGTCTCATTTGGAGACTCCTCGAAAGTCCAAATCCAAGGGAAAGGAACAATTTTAATTTCTCTAAATGATGGGAGCCATAGCCTCATTACCGAGGTTTATTATGTGCCCAAGCTAAAAAGTAATATTTTGAGTTTGGGAAAACTCCTTGAAAAGGTTATGAAATTCACATGAAAGATTGTTGTCTTTGGATAAGAGATCAGTATGCCAACTTAGTTGCTAAAGTATCAATGTCGAAGAATAGAATGTTCTTGTTGAATCTCAAGACGACCGATGCAAAGTGCTTGAAGGCTAGCGTGGAAAATAAACCTTGGTGTTGGCACATGAGATTTGGTCACTTGAATTTTGAAGCCCTTAAAATGCTCGGAGAAAAGAAGATGGTAAATGGAATTCTGACCATTAGTCACCTTAACCAATTGTGTGAAGCATGTCTTCTGGGCAAGCATGCAAGGTCAAGTTTTCCAAAAGAAGCAACGTTAAGATCGATTAAGCCCCTTCAACTTGTTCATACTGATGTATGTAGACCCATCAAACCGCTATTATTCGGTAAAAGTAGATACTTCTTGCTTTTTATTGATGATTACATTAGAAAAACTTGGGTGTACTTCTTGAAGCAGAAATCTGAAGCTTTCGTTGCTTTTAAAAATTTTAAAGCACATACCGAAAAAGAAAGTGGATATGAGACAAAATCTCTAAGGTCCGATAGAGGAGGCGAATTTACTTCTAATGAATTCAACGATTTTTGTGAAGCAAATGGAATTCATCATCCTTTGACAGTGCCCAAATCCCCACAACAAAATGGCGTTGCAGAATGGAAAAATAAGACCATTCTTAACATGGCAAGAAGTATGTTGAAGGCAAAGAATATGCCCAAGGAATTTTGGGCCGAAGCTGTTTCATGTGCTGTTTATCTATCCAATCGCTTGCTAACAAAGAATGTGGATAATGTAACTCCTCGAGAAGCTTGGAGCAGAAGAAAGCCAAGCGTAGACATATTCGTGTGTTTGGTAGCATTGCCTATGTACATGTACCCTACCAAGGAAGATTAGAACTTGATGACCGGAGTTCTAAATATGTTTTCATTGGCTATGATTCAAACTCCAAAGGCTACAAGTTGTACAATCCAAACAATGGGAGGATTATTATAAGTCGTGACGCTGAGTTTGATGAACAAGCAAGTTGGAATTGGGAAGCACAAGAAGAACAATCCTATGATTTCTTTTCGTATTTTGCGAAAGAACAAGATGTGACTCCACCACAAGTTGTGAACCCTCTTCAGGACATGACTCATCCACAGGATATGACTCATCCACCTTCACCTGCTCTGATCCATGAAGAAACTTTTGAAGAAATGTCTAGTTCTGGAGAAAGCTCAAGTGAAAGACTGCACAAATGCAGAAGTGTCAGGGATTTGTATGACTCCACTGAAGATATCAATAACTTATTTTGTCTGTTTGTAGATAGTGAGCCACTTAACTTCAGTGATGCTGTGAAAGATGAAAGTTGGAGACTAGCCATGGATGAAGAAATAAAATCAATTGAGAAGAACAACACTTGGGAGTTATCAGAACTTCCAAAAGGTCATGAAGCTATCGGGGTCAAGTGAATTTTCAAGAAAAAGAAGAATGCAAGTGGAGAAGTGGTGAGATACAAAGCAAGACTTGTTGTTAAAGGCTATAAGCAAAAGCATGGGATCGATTATGATAAAGTCTTTGCACTAGTTGCTCGAATTGAAACCATTCAATTGATTATTTCTCTAGCGGCTCAAAAGAAGTGGAAAATACATCAACTTGATGTGAAATCAACATTTCTTAATGGTTTCTTAGAAGAAGAAGTTTACATTGAACAACCCATTGGATACAAAGTCAAAGGGGAAGAAGATAAATGCCTGAGGTTGAAAAAGGCATTATATGGGTTGAAACAAGCACCACGTGCATGGTACAGTCGCATCGACAAGTATTTTCAAGATAATGGTTTTGATCGTTGCCTACATAAACGTGCACTCTATATTAAAATAAAAGATAGTGGGGATATCTTGATAGTTTGTCTGTATGTGGATGATTTGATTTTTACAAGCAATAATCTCAATTTAATTGAAGAATTCAAGAAGGATATGTCACTTGTCTTCAAGATGACTAATGTGGGTCTAATGTGTTATTATTTGGGCCTAGAAGTGGAACAATCAGATGATGGAATATTCATATCACAAAAGGTCTATGCAAAAGAAGTGTTGAAGAAATTCAAAATGCTCGATTGCAATCATGTTGATACTCCAATGGAATGCGGAGTAAAGTTATCAAAGTTCAATGATGGAATAAAGGAAGATCTGACTCTCTTCAAAAGCCTTGTGGGAAGTTTGAGATACTTGACTTGTACAAGACCTGATATCCTATTTGCAGTTGGTGTAGTGAGTCGCTACATGGAAGTTTCTACGTCAACTCACATGAAGGCTGCTAAAAGGATTTTTCGTTACCTAAAAGGTACTATTGACTTTAGGCTATTATACTCATCTTCTCATGACTTTCAACTCATGGGATTTTGTGATAGTGATTTTGCCGGAGACATTGATGATAGAAAAAGCACCTCAGGATTTGTGTTTTTCTTGGGAGATTGTTGTATCTCTTGGAGTTCAAAAAAGCAACCCATTGTGACTCTTTCCACATGTGAGGCAGAATATGTGGCAGCAACTACTTGTACTTGCCATGCCATTTGGCTTAAAAGATTAGTGAAAGAACTTCACTTGCCATGCCACAAGAAGGACCTACTAAAATTTGCATTGATAACAAGTCTGCACAAACACTTGCAAAGAATCTGGTGTTTCATCATATATCATTTTATTAGAAAACATATTGCCAAGAAGGAAGTGGAGCCCAAGTTTGTAAAGACTCAAGATCAAGTTGCAGACATTTTTTACAAAACCTCTCAAGTTTGAAGATTTTCGAAGAATGCGTGAAAGTCTTGGCGTGATCAAGAAAAGTTAAAATTAAGGGGGAGTGTTGAGAATTATAATTTAATCTTTTTATGAAAAGGTGTAACTCTTCATGAACCTATATTAATGAATGGATGTAACCATTCATCATGAATAGATGTAACTTTGCATGATGAATGGATGCAAATGTAGAGTTGTAATCTTTCAAATAGCCACTTACAACCCTATATAAAGAATTGTTAGTCATGGAACAAATCATTCAAAATTTTGTACTCTTGTAATAACATTCTATTTCTCTTCCTCTCTCTCAAAGTCTTACAATTTTTCTTCCACCTATTTCTAACAGAAGACAGACAAAGTATACGGAAGTTGTGTCTGAATTAGAAGGATTGCTGGGAATGGGGAAATTTCGACGGGAAGAAGGTGATTTATACGAGGTAGAGTTTGAGGATCTGATTTATCACTTGTATAACAATGGCACTGAAAGTGATGGCTCAACTAGCATCTCGTAGGAATTGGTAGTATTAAAAACCATGTTATATCTTGATTCTACGGTACAAATGACTCTTTTTATTCAATGTGAGATTAATATCTAATAATATGTGCAGGCCATTGCATTTATATTTCAAGAACTCCATTTAGATACCGATGTATTTTCTGATATCAGAAATTGTAGAGTTAAGATGATTGGGCGAAATGCCTATTGAATTGAAAATGAAATTCTTTTACTATTCGTTTTCTTCACTCAATGCTTAATTGTCTTCTCATAAAAGACACAGAAAAAATGTGTTGAAAGCAACTTAAAATTCACAAGGGAATTTCGCCTGAGATGGTTCGACAATATCGAGAAATAGATACGCCATTCCTTCGATATCCTTGTAGAATGGATACAGAAAATCACCTCCATGCATGAGAGAGACGAGGGACATTAATTCCATGTAAATATTTTCGAAGCCACTTGCATTCATTATGGCCCGCCATTGGATTCAAAGCCGTTGGACTGCTGTTCCCCAACTAAAACGATTTTGAATATTCTTGTGTTTACCGAAGAAATGGATTCGAATATTCAGACAAGCTTTCCTATAAATGCAAACATTTAGATGTTCTTCAATATTATAACACAAATATAGCCTATTAAAAAAAGTCATGGGCTTTCTTTTTATGTTCATGGAGCTTGCTCTGTTTCTAACAATCATAGCAACTTCAGTGGCAGCTCAAGGAAAACCCGGGTGCCAAAGCCATTGCGGTAATATCACCATCCCTTACCCTTTCGGAACAGGCAGTCCCGAATATTACATCAATGAGAGCTTTCTCATTCGTTGTAACACCAGTTTCAGCCCTCCGAAAGCCTTCTTAGCCACCACCGATATCGAAGTTCTCCACATCTCCGTGGATGGTTATTTGTGAATCCAATATCCGATAGCCTACGACTGTTATAATTTATCGGGATGGAGTTGTTATTTCAACGCGGGGTTCAGGCTCGAAAAATTCTTCATATCTCATACGAGAAACAAGTTCACGGCCCTAGGATGGTCTATGCTTACATCGAGGGTTTCGTAAGGCGTACGTATTCGACCAGATGCATGTTGTTTTGTTACAACGCAGCCGAAGTGGAGAACGGTTCTTGCTCCGGCATCGGTTGCTGTCGGATTGAGATCCCTAAAGGAGTGACGGATTACGAATTAAGTTTCGATAGCTATTGGATTCGTTCCAAAGTATTGAGCTTCAATCCTTGCAGCTATGGATTTGCCGTGGAAGATGGAGTCTATAACTTCTCCCTATCACATTTTCTCGACCCTAATTTCGGCAAAAACAAATTCCCAACCGTTCTTGATTGGAGGATTGGGAACCAAAGTTGCAGAGAAGCTAAAATGGATCCACAAAATTATGCTTGCAAGGAAAACAGTGCTTGTATAATTCCAGAAAATGGCAGTGGATATGTGTGCAAGTGGTAAACGGATCTTGCTCCAGCTTCGGTTGCTGCCAGATTGAGATACCTAAAGAGTGACGGATTATGAATTGAGTTTCAACAGTTATTGGAGTCATTCCAAACTTTTGAGCTTCAATCCTTGCAGCTATGGATTTGCCGGGGAAGATGGAGTCTATAACTTCTCCCTATCACATTTTCTCGACCCTGATTTCAGCAAAAATAAGTTCCCAATCATTCTTGATTCACTACAACAATATAGGTTTTTAGCGACAAATTGACAATGACTAGGAGTAATTTTGTCACAAATATTAAATTTTTTGTGATATTTTTTGTGCTACACTATTAATATAAGTAATTGTGATGCATTTTTTGGTCATTGTTATAGTAGTAATTGTGACGATTACATTTTTTACAATTAAATCCTCACCATAAGTCTATAATTATGACACAAATTTTCTTCTCACTAAAACTTTGACACATAATAGTGACAATATATAAAGTGATCACTATCGTTTGATATTTGTTGTGACAATGAAATTGTTTGTCACTTAAAATTTACTTTTTGTTGTGATAAATTTTGCCTCCAATGAAAAAAAATAAAATTAATGACAAATTAGAATTTTTCACAAATAATAAATTTATTTTTAGAATAATAGTAATAAAAACAATTATAAAAAATTGAAGTTACCATAAACTAGTTTGTCAAAAGGTAAAGTAATTCTATTAGTCTCTATACTATGTGTAAATTGTTGTTTTATTCATTCTATTTTGATCAAATTTTAGTCTCTATATTTTTAAAATTTTAAAATTTCAATCTTAATACAAGCGGGACAATGACAATATGACTAAATTACGATAACTAAAAATGATCAAATAAAAGAAAAAAAATCAAATATACAATTTATGTATAAAAATGGGCTAAAAACAAAATTTTACTTTAACATATTTAAAGACTATCATTCATGTCAAGATCAAAATTTAAAATATACAAAAACTTAAAGTGATAAAATTAAAGTATAAAGACTAATATGCAATTTTGGCATAATATATGATAGCAAAATTCTACACTTGATTTACAATTACAATTTAATTTAAACAAAAATTTTTCTTTCAAGATAATATTAAATTTTTGCCTAGCCTAGTGGATAGACATTGCATGCTCCTCCTAAAGGTTCAAGGTTTGATCTTCCTTGAAGCCATGTACATAATATATTTATTTATTAAAAATTGACATATGAAGGTGCCACATCATCTATGATTAAAGTTCAGTGACTATAATGAAAAAGACCCATTTGTTGACTAAATTATAGGGACATAAATAAGATTGTTACAACTAAAAATATAATTATTTTTTATTATTGAAAGTGAAAACATATTTAGGCACTATTTCAATATGTATTTGTGATAAAATGTTTGTCACTATACGAATAATATTAGTGTGTAAATTTTAGTTACTATTATTAATCTTTTGTGTCAAAAATGTAGTCATAAAAAATATAACTAATTGTGACGAAATTCATGAAAGTTGTTACTAATATAATAGTGACGGAGTTATTAGTGACAACTGATGACGACTCTAAAAAATGATCACTGCAAATTTTAGTGACTAAATTTAATACTTTCAGTGACCATTTGCAATGTCACTAAAAATGCATTTTATCGTAGTGATTGGACTATTGGGAACCAAAGTTATAGAGAAGCTAAAATGGATCCACAAAATTATGCTTGCATGGAAAACAATGCTTGTAGAAATCCAGAAAATGGCAGTGGTTATTTGTGCAAGTGTCTCCGTGGATTTCAGGGTAAACCCTACCTCACCAACGGCTGCCAAAGTTAACGACATAAAGTCAATCGGTTCAATTTTTATATATCAATAATCGAATAAATTGAATTAAAGTAGGTGTCAAAATCGAATAAACTGTAATGAGAAGGTTTAGTTTAGTCGATTGTTTGGTTTTTATGAAAATCTATCACGTAAGGAGGATATCATATTGTTAAGAAGCTACAGTCGAAGGATACGGACAAGAGAATACATGGGACGTTAGACAACTGGTATTGACAACTAGCATGACAATCGGTCCATAACAACTTGTCCTATATATATAAAAGGGTTGTAAAACTTGTTTTTTTCTCTCTATGAACATTGTTATCAAACAACTTACTTCTTTTCTATAAATCTATTCTCTCACATTCTCTGTTTCTAAATCTCTTATTCTCTCTTTTATTTCTGTAATAGTTCTTGAGTTGCAAGAAGGTTCACAACACACATATATGTGTATGTAACAATGAGACGAAAAACACCATGCATTGATGGGTTGTGAGGTCCCATACCTACCTACCTACCTATCTAACGATGAGACGAAGAACACCATGCATTGATGGGTGGTGAGGCCCCATATTGATTATCTATATATATGTGTGTGTAACGATGAGACGAAGAACACCATGTATTGACGGGTGGTGAGATCCCATATTGACTATCTATTTATATATATGTGTGTGTAACGATGAGAGAAGAACACCATGCATTGATGGGTGGTGAGGTCCCACATTGACTATCTCTATGTGTGTATGCTTGTAACGATGAGACGAAGAACACCATGCATTGATGGGTAGTGAGGTCCCATATTGACTATTATAAGGTCTTTTTTTGTAGCTGATAGATTCATAAGTTTTTCCTTGATTCATTCTTACATGAATTGTTGAAAACGAAAAGAAGTATATCAAAATTAAAATCTAATTAATTGAACAATTCAAAATTTGCTAGTTAATGATTTTTTGATTCCCAAATATCCAACTCACTAATTAATTTCTTATAACGTATTTTATTTTTCTTTGATAAATAAGACAACAATCGTTACGTTTTCTTAGAATTTTACATAGACCTCTTTGAGATAAATAATCTTTTTTGTGCAATTTCAAATGTGAAGTAAGTCGATCAAGCGCATTTGGCCGGTTGGCCAAACTGCTCATCCTTGTTTCCTCATATTATCGTAGGTCATGGGTTTGAGACCCATGTTTTAGAATTTCTCAAAAAAAGTGAAGTAAGTCTTCATATCTTATTGACGAAACTAACTGTTTAAAATTCAACATACCCATGTTTTCTTGAAAAGTAACTGAAATGAATGAATTTTTACCATAAAACAAAATATTCTCTCTCTTTTTTGGAATATATATATTCTGTATTTCCATAAATAACAATATTAAATTTGCTCGCATTTACAAAATTGTGATTCATTTTCTACTATGAATAAATATATATTAACAATGTAGGATTATATTTAGGGTAAAATTTTGATATAGAGGCTGTATAAAGCTAATTTTACACAAGCCTGCATATTTACACTGTAAAATTCAAATTCTAAATTCCTAACCCTAAACCTAAAAACTAAACCTACAACCTTATACCCTAAATTTTAAACATCAACCTTAAATTCTAAACCCTACAACCTAAACCCTTAAACTTTAAACCCTAAATTAAAACCTTAACCCCTAAAACTAAAAGACATGTGTAAACTAAAATTTACACGGCCTGTGTATCAAATTTTTTTCCTTATATTTAATACATTTCTATCTATAATATAATTAGCATATTAATTTTCCCTATCATCGTTTTTCTTTTTTTTTTCTTCTCTTTTTTCATTGTTAATGTCTTATGTTGATTGTCGGCTGCCTAGTGATTTTTTTATACTGTTATTTTTAATTCTCAATAAGAATCCTTTCTGTCTTGAATTCATTCTTTTCGCAAATCTTGTTGTACTTGTTTCTTCTGTCTGTACTTGTTTCTTATGTCTTGTGACACGATTTTTCTACCTTGTGATATAGTTCTCTACTGCTTTCTTTGTGGTAGTTCTGCATTCGTGTAGCTACCATCATGATTCATGGCACACGTCCCTTATCAGAGAAGGTTAGTTAGCTAGTATTGTTAGATCCGTTTTATTGTAGTTTGTCCACGTAATTAGAACTATTAGTGAAGTAGATCTACAAGATTGATTATGTTCATTACTTCACCTACATCGCTTTATATTCCTCTAGTTGGATAGATACAATGAGATTTTGATGATGGTTGTTGGGTTTCCGAAAGAAATTGAAGGTCACCTTTAAGTAACGGTTTTGCTTTTCTTTATGCTCTTTGGGTTTTATTGTTTTAATTTTTTATGTATAAATTTTTGGTGAACATAATCTCCAAGTTTCATTTTATGTTTGAGTGTGTTTTGTTACTTTGATATACAAGCTGTGTAAAAAAAATTACACAACCCTTCATATTTAGACTATAAAATCTAAAACATAAATCCCTATCACTGACACCCTAAACCCTAAACTCTAAATTCTAATCTTAAACCTTACATTCTATACCCTACACACTAACCCCCTAAACCCTAACATAAATCCCTAAACCCTAAAATTGAAAAGCTTGTGTAAACTAAATTTACACAAACTTGTGTATTAGTATTTTCATAAAAATAAATCCGGTTCTTATTATAAAAATTGAGCATATTAATATGAATTATGATACATTCAAGTTCCAACCAATGATAAAAAGGACAGTTAATAGGTAAACCTTATTGACTACTTGTAACTCAAAAGTCTTAGAGTTTAGATATTCATATTTGACAAGTCAAGTATATTTGCTACACATGGAAACAACTAATGTATAGAGACTAGTTTGAAACTATAAATATATTTAATTTCATATTTGATTTTTTTTTATAATTTTATTACACATGTGCATTATAATTTTAATATTATATTCATATTTTACTTTTGAATTAAAATATTAGTTTTCTAGGTTTTCATTTTGAATTAATTTTTTTACAAACTATTTTAGACCAATGTTATTAAATAAAAATTACTTTTCAAAGTATAAAATGAATGTAATAAATTTTTAATATATATTATTTTTTATTTATATTCGATCATCAGATTCATCTAAATAGAGAACTTATTTTTATTAAATTAAAAGTTAACTATTAACATAATGAGAAAAAGGAGGTTGTAATTTGAAAAGAATAATTAAAATATTAAAATTATGAAGTAAATTTATTGGATAGCACTTGCGTGGATGCCTCTCATTTATCTATTTAATTGTTTAAGCAGGAATTAATTATATTAATTCAGATAAGATCACAAGTACAACAAAACTATCTTTGCTGTATTTTTTTCAAAGTATTCATTAGAGTGTGATTAATCCTCACTATTCCATTGGTCATATATAAATAAATATTAAATATATTTTTTTATAATTTTATCCGAATAGAAATAAGCATTAAACATCATTTTAAATTTGGATAAACTTAGACCTGACAAACTTGACCCGAGACCCGTATAGATTTATTCGACCCGAGACAAGATAATGACCCAAACATGATAATCTAAATTTGATCCGAAACTTAAAATAAACCGAATCGAACTGAAACCGATCTAAATTTTAAAGTTATTGTTTTTTTAATTCATAAAACAAGTTCAATAAAAAATTTCGCAACTTATTTTATGATTTTTTTAGTTGAATGTGGGTGATTATATAAAAAAAATTATAAAACAAGTTGCAAAATTTTACATTGAACTTTGACAAAGTCCATGGAAAGGATAAGAAGTAGTCAAGAAAAGAAAAGAAAAATAAGAGAGAAGGAACAGTATGCAATGCCATAAAGACGCGTGCTACTTCCCAACTAAAATGGCACTTAGTCTTCAGACATGCTTTCCTATAAAGTAGTAACACAAAATTAGATGTTCTTCTATCTTATCCTAGATATAGCCGATCTAAAGAAAGAATAAAAAATGGTCATGGAGCTTGCTCTGTTTCTAACAATCATAGCAACTCCAGTGGCAGCTCAAGCAAAACCTGGGTGCCAAAGCCGCTGCGGCAACATCACCATCCCTTACCCTTTTTGGAACAGGCAATGCTGAATGTTATATCAATTAGAGCTTTCTAATTAGTTGTGACACCGGATTCGACCCCCCAAGAGCCTTCTTAAACACCACCGATATCGAAGTTCTCTACATTTCCGTGGAGGGTTATCTGCGGATCCGATACTCAGTGCGTTATGACTGTTACAATTCATCGGGGTTCGGTGATTACTTCCATACAGGGTTCACGCTCGAAAAATTCTTCATATCTCACACGAGAAACATGTTCACGGCCATCGGTTGCGAGTTGCGAGACCTACGCTTACGTCCAGGGTTTCGTCGGGCGGACGTACTCGACCGGATGAATGTCGTTTTGTTACGAGGAGGCCGAAGTGGTAAACGGATCTTGCTTCGGCATAGGTTGCTGCCAGACGGCTATCCCTAAAGGAGTGACGGATTATGAATTAAGTTTCAGTAGTTACTGGAATCATTCCAAGATGTTAAGCTTCAATCCTTGCAGCTATGGATTTGCCGTGGGAGATGGAGTCTATGACTTCTCTCTATCACATTTTCTCGACCCTAATTTTGGCAAAAAGAAGTTCCCAATTATTCTTGATTGGACGATTGGGAACCAAAGTTCACAGAAGCTGGAATGGATCCACAAAATTATGCTTGCAGGGAAAACAGTGCTTGTATTGTTCCAGAAAATGGGAGTGGATATATGTGCAAGTGTGTTCATGGTTTCCAGGGTAACCCTTACCTCTCCCATGGCTGCCAAGGTAATGATATGACATAAGCATGTGATGATATGAAATATATACTTTAATCTTTTCAAATATTTTACTTTTCTTTCTTTAAAATGTTTGAAAATTTGTAGATATTAATGAATGCGAGACACTAAAGCCTTGCAGCAGAATATGTCATAATCTTGCTGGAAGCTATAATTGTTCATGCCCCGAGGGTTTTGAGGGTGATGGCCGGAGAGAGGGGACGGGCTGCACTCCTAAAGCCAAGCAGCATTTTCCCATTCTTGCTGGTACACTAGGTTGGTGGTACATATAAAAACCGGTATAATTTATTTGGTTAATGCTCATTAGAATACATTTTGTCCAAAATATTACTAATAAAGAGATGAAAGTAATTAAAGCTTAGGGTAAACTATATTAGAGGTCACTCAATTATTAATAAAGTTATGATTAAGTCACTCAATTAAAGTTTTTGTTACAATCGGATGACTCCTCCGTTAAATACAAGCATACATCTAACAAGATTTGATATAATGACGGTTTTAGTTCTCAAAACTTATATATTCTACATATTTAGTCCTAATTCGAAATAATTCAATAAATTTAACTCTTCATATTTAAAAAAATATATCAATTTAGTCATTTTTCTTCTCCCAAATTATTTGTTCTTCACTATTCATCAACATTCCTACATTGTTACCCTCGGTAACACAAGTTATACCAAACTTGATACTTTTAATTAATCATAAACATGTACATTTTTCTATTATTGTTGTTGTTGTTGTTTTTAGCTTTATATTTCTAGTAATATTTTTGTTATCATTTCATTCGGATCTAGTAGTTCGTATCAAATATAAAATTTAACTATAAATAAATTAAAAAATAATTATGTATATGAATCTCAAAAATATATAATATATGTAGATGATTATAACTATAAAAGTTGATTTATATGTTATTTAGTTTTATAATAAATATTTTTTTAAAATTATTTAAATGAATTAGAACCTCAAAGAAAATAAACAACATTATAAAATATGTAATAACTCCAATAATTAATAACATATAATTTTGCAAATCATACAAACACAAATATAAGAATAAAAAACTTAAAATCCGTGTTGATTAATTTAATTGAAGTTTATAGTTAATCACATAAATGAATCATATAATAAAAAGAATGTTAGATATTAATGTAATAAAAATATATTCGCCATCGATTCTTGCATGCTTATGCTTTATTATATAAAAATAACTTATGTGTCATGTTTTAAACATTAATAATTTTTTCTATAGATTTTCATAATAATAAAAACTGTTTAACAATTATTAAATTTGTAGATAAGAACAAGAAATTTAAAATTATTGCAAAAATATGCAACTTTTTTAAATAAAAATACACAAACTTAAAAAAAATTTGATAAATCTGTTTACTAATAAAAATCCAGTAACTTAAAAGTTTAATTATTAGTTTATTTTAAAATAAAAGAGAAATAATGAAATCATTCAAAAATATGAAATTACTAAGAAAGTTGTATAATAATATGAAAAATTATAATTGTGTAGAAAATTATGTGGTAGCAATAACTAAAACCTGAAGGTTTTCATAAATAACTTTATATAGATTTCAATGAGTTTAATTTTAATGTAGATACTAATTACATATCTAACATTAAATAATAATTATAAATATCTTTACATTTATAAATGTGTATATTAGACTAATTAATGATTTTAAATGAAGTACCTTAATGTTAACTATTTGAGACAAGAAAAATGACGAAATTGATATATTAATTTTTAAATATGATGGTTAAATTTATTGAATTATTTCGAATTAAGACTAAATTAGTTGAATATAAAAGTTTTTATGACTAAAATTGTCATTATACCAAACCTTGTTAGATATTCGTTTGTAGTTAACGGAGAAGTGACCCGATCGTAAATAAAACTCTAATTTAGTGACTCAATCATAACTTTACTAATAATTATGTGATATCCGATGTAGTTTACCCTAAATTTAAAGCTCAAATTAGGTTTTAATCCCTCCAGTAACTTAAAATAGAGACTTTATCCCTAACTTTTAGAAAGCATTCTTTTGAACATATTTTTTTTTATGCGAGCGTAATGAATTGGAATTTGGAAAGGATACTTTTAAAAAAAACTGATGTCAATATTTTATCGGGATAATTAATGGTATTAATTATAGAAAGTACTTTAATACACAAGCTTGTGTAAACTTTAATTTATACAAGACTTTTAATTTTAAGGTTTAGAGATTTATGTTATGGTTTATGGTTTAGGGGTTTAGGTTGCAGAGCTTAGAACTTAAGGTTTATGGTTAGAATTTAGAATTTAGGGTTTATGTTTTGGGGTGTTAGTGCTAGGGATTTAAGTTTTAGATTTTATAACTTAAATATGAAGGGTTGTGTAAAAAAAAATTATTACACAACTCATGTATTAAAATATAACCTATTAACTTTAGGGAGACTTTTAATGGGATACGTGATAATATTCCCCGTGTATTAAAAAAATTTGGTCACCGTACTTTTAAAATATTTAATGAGGTTATCCAACTTTTAGTTCGATTTTGATATAGTCCTTCCCGTTACCTTTTGTTAGAAGTTGACGGTGGTATTCGTTTTTCGTTAATAAAAAATGAGTAAACTATGTCAATCATCACTCAACTTTCTTCTCACACCTATGTTAGTCACAAGAGTTTAACAATTTTCAGTTTAATAACTTAACTTTCGAATTGTTCATATTTTGGTCACTCTCAAATGACATGATTATACAAATAGAAAAATTCGATTAATCCTTAAAAAAATTGGGTAATGATTTTTTTTACTTTACTTATTAAATTTACCATATTACCATATTTGATATTTTAATAAGCAAAGTAAAAAAATTATTACTCGAATCAAATATTCCAATTAACCGGTCAATCGATTATCCGATTTAATTGGTATAATATAAGATCGAGAATTGAATAATATGAATTTAGCAATTAACCAAAATAATTTTTTAAAGATTAATCGAACCCGATTTCGGTATAAATTTTTAAAATAATTTATTTTGATTCACTTACGGTTCAGAGTTTTAAGCATTACAATATTTCTTAATTTTATGCATTACAATATCTTATAGTCTAGTGATTTTGGTACCCTTCTGATTTTTTTAAAAAAAGTTTTGGCTTTGGGTAGGATTAATAGGGTTGAACTTTCAATTTTTGATTTTCTAGTTATTTTTACACTGTTATCACAACCGAACAATTATTAAGTTTACCATATTATCATATTTGATATTTTAATAATAAAAGTAAAAAAATATTTCCTGAATCAAATATTTCGGTTAACTGGTTAATTGATTATCTGATTTAATTGGTACAATCTAAGTTCGAGAATTGAATAATCTAAATTTACCAATTAACCAAAATGAATTTTTAAGGATTAATCAAAATTTTCTATTTGAATAAACATGTCATTTGAGAGTGGCCAAAATATGAACAATTTGAAAGTTAAGTTATTAAATTGAAAATTTTTAAACTCTAGTGACCAAAATAGGATTGAGAAGAAAGTTGAGTGATGATTGGTGTGGTTTACCCATTTTTTATTAAGGAAAAATGAAAACTAACGTAAGTTTCTAACAGAAGGGACCATATTGAAAACGAACTAAAAGTTTGGTGACTACATTAAAATCGAACCAAAAGTTGGGTAACTTTATCTAATATTTTAAAAGTACACTTAGCAAATTGAATATGCCCTAAAAGTTCGGTGACCATTTATGTAGTTTACCCTTTGTTTATCTTGTCGAGCTTGTACTATTTTTCTCTATTTAAATTTAGAATTTTTTTAATAAAATACATGGTAATATCTTTTTTGTATAATTTTTTTAATAAAATTATACCGATTAATTTTTTTAACATTAAAACATAAAAAAGATACTGAAAAAAAAGATTTTTGGTAAACAAAAATCTTCCAAGTTGCAAGAACTTGATAACGTGTAAAAGCGAAGGATTACTATAACAAAGTGAACATACACTGCACTTTAAAATATGAAACTGTAAAGTCACGGCACCGATAGCATGAAAGAATAGCAACTGGATAGCTGATCTATAATCCCAATTATTCCCTTAATTTCATCTTACAAGACAAAATTTAATGGTCCCTACACCTTTTTCTTCCATCAATTTGGTACTTTATACCGTACCCTCCTCTTCCCTTCATTTTCCAGCCAAACACGGCCACCACCACTCTTATATATATCCATACACAATCTCCAGCTTACAGCATCCATCTTCAAGAAATTAATCGAGAAACAAAAACCAGCCCTTTCTTTTTTCAAGTTACTCAATTTTCCCTGGTGTGTTCGTTTTTGCATGGCAGTGAGGTTATTGTCACATAAGTTATCCAACCGTAATCGCAACTTCCACCGTTGCCGAAGCTCTCGAGGCCTTGAAAACCTCCGATGATAACTCTGTCAGCGTCTGGAGTTGCGATCATAAGGCTGCCGGTTTTTATGACGACGATGATGGTTACGAGAATGATTGTAGATGTGTAGGTAAAGTTTGCATGGTGGATGTAATTTGTTACCTTTGCAAAGATGAGAATTTGGTGTCGCCTGCGCTTGCTTTGAAGTTTCCCGTTTCTGTGCTTTTGCCTAAGATTCCTGGCCTTGTTTTGCATGTGGAACTCTCTTGCAGGTAATTGAAATGTTTTGGTCATATCTAGGGATTTAAATTGCGATTACGGTCGTATTTTCAGTCGCAGTATTTTATTACGGTTGAGAGCATAATAGATAATATCACGAACATTGTAGACTGTTATTTTTCATAATAATTGTTTTGCACGGTGTCGCTAGTGCTATATAACGACTGTTAGCGGACCGTTATTTGAATCCATGATTTTATCTTTATTGAAAATCGAATTGATTATAATTGTTCCCTTTGTTTGATCAGCTTGTTAGAAGCAGTTGATCTTATTCTTGGAGGAGATCAAAACCTTGTGGTTCCGATCAAAACCAAGCTCAACCACAAGAGAAAACAGCACCACAAGACGGCACCAGCGGTCACTATTCACAAAGGTCGTGAATTTTGTTGGCTAACACAAGAAGACATAATCAGATTCCTACTCAGCTCCATCGGCCTCTTTTCTCCGTTCCCCGCCTTGTCCATTGACACTCTCGACATCATCAGCTCCGAAATCCTCACCATTGAGTACCACTCCCCTGCCTCTGCGGCCATAGGAGCCATTTCTCGATCTCTCGTGAACCAAACTTCAGTGGCCGTCGTTGACGGCAAGGGAACTTTGATCGGAGAAATCTCTCCCTTCACCTTGACCTGCTGCGACGAGACAGTCGCAGCAGCCATCGAGACGTTGTCCTCTGGGGATCTAATGGCCTACATCGACTGCGGAGGTCCCCTAGAGGACCTAGTCCGAATCGTTTCCACTTGGTTGAAGGAGAGGAACTTGAATGGAATGCTCGAACATTTGACTATGTCAACTTCATGCGGTGGATTCTCATCATCATCATCGTCATCATCCGATGAGGAATCGATAGGGGCTCCAGTGTCACCATTGTCGAGGTCCCTGAGACATAGTAGGTCGATGAGTTATTCGGCCAGGATGGTGAGGAGAGCCGAGGCAATCGTTTGCCATCCCAAGAGTTCATTAGTTGCAGTGATGATCCAAGCCATTTCTCATAGAGTTAACTATGTGTGGGTTATAGAAGATGATTGTAGCTTGGTTGGAATTGTCACATTTTCTGACATGTTAAAAGTTTTCAGGGAACATTTGGGAGCCATTGCTTAAATTTCTTTTTGAGTTTGGTAATGAATTAATGTATCTTTCTTTTTAATCTGTTTCTGATAAATCCTGTTTGAAAGAACCAAAAAGATGTGGAATTCAAACCTAGTATATTGTCCCATGTTAAGACAGAAAACCACATCCTATGTACAGTTTCCACATAGTATTAGCTCATGGCGTTTTTGTCTTCTAAGCAGACAAAAGATTAGGTTAAATAAGGATTTGAAAATGGTGGGGAGAAAATGATAGCACCCATATCTTGTGAAATCTAGTCTCATCTCATCAATTTGTGGGTTTTTCTCTTTTATTTTAAAGAAAATATATTAATGTGAAAAGGGTGGCTAACCTAAATATCTACACAAGGATGCCAAGTTTGTGGTCACCAGGTCTTGGAAATTTGTGTGCATTTGACTTGTGAGACAAATTCATATATGGATATTTATTCATTTCTTCGTAAAAATGCAAGAAAAGCAGGAGTTACAAAAATATAGATTTTGTGGGTAAGCACATTTAGCCTGTTAATTAACTGCTATTTATTGTTCTCTTATATTTCTTTATAGCATAGGTTCTAAACCTATTAGAAACAACATTTTTTCTTCTAGAATTTCCCATTCCCTTCATCTCTAAGTAAGAATAGAATTTGAATTAAGATTTGTCAAAAAAATAACACCCATAACAATTAATTACTCAGAATGATCATATTTTTTTAATAAAGAAGGTCTGAGATCCAGTTATGTTAGTACTATTACACTAGTTACCAATTTACACTAATCATAATTTTTTGGCTTAATTATAAAAGAAGTTCCTAAATTATACATTTTTCTAATAGGTGCCTAAAATATTTTTTAGCTGAAACGTGTGCCTAAAATTTTTATTTTAGCATGTTTCAATCTATCAAAAAAAAGCAACCACTCATTTATAGCTTGACACATGGTCTTTTATTTTGTATATTTATTTTTAAAAAATAAAAAATATCTCAAAAATTCCAAAAATCACAAAATAATCCTAAATTCTTAAAACCTCAAAATCTAAAATTCACGCCATTGTCGGCATTGGTAGTCTCGTCGGACCCTACACCATCATTTTTGGAGGCCACCTCCCATTTTTTCGAACCACCCATCGTCGGTAATCGATGAGAGGTGTGTCAATCGAACATCAAACGACTAACAGGAAAGGCTCCCTCCATTCGATGGTCGATTCGTACATCTCTCGTCGGTTACCAATAGTGGATGGTTGGGAAAAATGGATGGTGGCTTCCGACGACGACGTGGTGGGCTCCGACGAAGCTACAGGCGGCGGCAATGGCATGAATTTTGAGTTTTGGGAGGTTTGGGGTTTTAGGAATTTAGGCCTATTTTGTGATTTTTAGAAATTTTAGATATTTTAAAAAACTATTTTAAAATTTATAGTTTTTTAATTTAAAAATCAAATTAACAAACATGTATCAAATTCTAAGCGGGTAATGAATTTTTTTAACGATATTACCTTACAACAATAGCGAAATAAAATTTTAGACACATATTTTAATCAAAAAATATTTTAAGCATCTATTAAAAAAATGCAACATTATATAAATAATGATAATCATAAATTAAAACGTACTCTCTATTTATGTCAATAGATAATGATAATCATAAATTAACCGGAACAACTCAATTTGATAACACTTGCTCGAGATGATCCGTTGAGCTAACAACTAAAAGTAGGGGAGTTCACCGGAAATTAGTTGGTTTTGTGAGATTAGTTATTAGATCTCTAAAGTAAGATGATGAGTTCGTATTATGATATTATGAATGGTACAAATTGTGTTAAGAGGGTTGCTCCAAAAAAAAAATCTCTGCAATATCAGATCCGGATTAGTCAGTCAATAAGTTGAATATCGGTGGTTAAACAAAAAAATATGTAGAGGAGCTCATTAATTTGGTTAGAAACGGAATTAATCGACTGGACTAAATTTATTTCGTATATTCGGTCGATTAACTAAGTATTCTATCGGTTAACAGTTAAAGATTTTTTAAAATTCTATTATCAGATAATTCTATTCAAAATTAGTTAATTAACTGAATTAAACAAAAGCATTAAATATTTAATATCATATATCTATATATAAGTCCTATATATATGTTACAAATATATATTTTAAGTTAAATTCATTAAGATGTCAAGTGACTTAACTAATTTTTAATCTCAAACCTATTAAGATTTCAACAACCAACCAATTTTTAACCTAAATAAAAACAATTCTCAAATTAATTTAATCTAACTAAAGAAAAAAATAAATACCCTAAAACTTATAACAAAGTTTAATTAATTTGCAAACTGATTAAATGAATCGAATTTTGTTTTATTTATTAATAATTTCAAAATAATTTCAATTCAGTTAACAATTAAAAAAATCAATTAATTTTATTTTACTTAATATAATTCAATCACTAACCAAATTAACCGAATAAATAACATAGTAAAAAGTGCAGTCTTAAACATTAATTTATTAAAATGTTATGTTTGATAAAATAAAATTAAAATATGCAAATGGACACAAATATAAGGACATTTCACCTAACAACCTGCTTCTCAGAACTTTTTATTGTAATGACGGAGAAATGTGGGTAAACAACACTATTGGTCACTAAATGATTCTTGTTTTTCTGTTTTGGTCACCAAATTATCATTTTTGACAAAATTGTCATTAACATAAAATTTTTTTATCTATGTCATTCATCGTTAAAAAACTCAAGGAAAAACCAATAGTTTAATGACCAAAATAGGAGAGAAGCAATAGATTGATGACCAAAATTGGAAATAAAATAAAATTAGTGACCAAAATAGGGAAAAAGGGTAACATTAGTGACAGTTTTGCCAAAAATAATAGTTTGGATACCAAAATAAGAAAGCAAAAATAGTTATTTTTTAAAGTAAAGCGGAAATAGTTTAATGAGCTATAGTGTTGTTTACCCGAGAAATTTTGAGCAAAAAGTCAACTAGGAACACAGCAAGTAATTCTTACAACCCTTCAGTTCTGCAGCAGAATCAATCTTTTACTTTGTGTTTTTCAAGATTTTCAGACGAACTATCAGCTAATCAGCTAAGGTATGAACTATGAACCTTTCTAATGTGTCCTTTCCATACTTGATGAAATTATTACTTGCTTTTCTTCCATGCTTTGTTCACAAATTTGGGCACCTTGTTCTATATGTTTCTCTTGGATTTTTACAACTTATAAACACCATGATCCATTCTGTTTATCTAAGTTCCTTTAGGACTATATTCGATGCTTTGTCGATACAGTCTTGAAGAACAAGTTAACTCGTTGATTTGTAGCTTGGTGAATCTTGGTGTCCAAATGGAGGCTGAGGAGGAACAAATTATCAAGCAACATGGAGATCAATCTTCTAGCTGCATCTTTAGAACTCCATTTCCTGAATTAGGATTTCAGACGCCTCGCTTGGTTTCTATCGGCCCTTACTGCAGGGATGAAGACCTTCCACTCGAAAAATACAAGTACTTCTTCCTTGATAAATTTATGTCTCGTACAGGCAAAGATTTGTCCTTTTATGCCCATGCTATGACTGCGTTGAAATGGCCTACCAGACATTGCTACTCGGAGGATTTGCCGATGTCCGATCCCGAATTCATCGAAATGATGTTGGTTGATTCTTGCTTCACAATGGAGGTCCTACACCATTTTGGGAGAAGTAATGATGGATTTAGTGATGGGGTGGTTTTACCCATTGAACCATGGCAGACTCCCATTTTGGCTCTAGACTTGCTCATGCTAGAGAACCAAATTCCTTTCTTTGTTTTGGAGGAATTGCTTGAAATATCAGAGAGCAAAGAAGGGAAGGCAACACTTTGTGTAAGTACCATGGCCTTGAAGTTTTTCGAACTCGCCTTTCTCGGATCAATGGATTTGAGCTGCAGGCCCAACCACTTTGAAGCAAACCATTTACTTGACTTGTTTCTTGAGTCTATTTGTTCATCAAACAGATCCCCAATGCAGTCACAATGTGATCCTCCAGTTCACTTAATAAGAAGTGTAACGGACATCCGATATCCAATTCTGGCTTAGAAGAGCTAATAGGTTCACCGATATCAATTTCAAGGCCGGAGTTCTCGAAATCCCACCTGTAACCATCAATGACCACTTCATCGCAATCCTTATAAACTGCATGGCTTTCGAGCATTGTTCTGTAAGAAGCTCCAAACTTTTGACAGCTTATGTCTCATTCATGAGTGGCCTAATTAGACATCCAACCGATGCAGAGTTGCTATGTTCGAACGGAATCGTCTCGACATTTTCCAACAATGACAAAACAATAGCAGATTCATTCCATCTGATTTCAAGACATATTTCCAATGTCGACAATAAAGACTCCTATCTTTCCGAGACACTGAAGGCAACCGAAAGCTATCACACCAGGATCGGAAGGAGTTGGCGGTGGAGGCGCTTTGTTATGATATATTCTGGGAATTCTTTATTCTGCATTGCCAACCTTTTGTTTGCTTTCTACCGTTTGAGACCAGTTTTCTGTTTGATGATCCATTTTGTAAAAGAAAGTTTCCTGGGTGTAGGGGCACCATCCCAGCACCACTGCTCTCTCGTGTCGGACTCTGTTTTCATCTTGTTAAGTCGAAGCATATTATTGCAACATCGCTTGTAACCTCGCCGGTTTTGGCTTTCCGTTTCCTATATCTGATCCTTGTAATTGGGGTCCTCAGCTGCTCAAAAACATGGCTCCCATATTTACTCAACATAAGTAAACACTTGCTGAAAGGCATCATTTTACTTCGGTTACTTTGTTGTGAGAGTGCAATGAATGTGTGGAGACAATTCGGTCGTAAGGGCAAGGATGCAAAACTATTTCAAAACATGTCCTATGAGAATCCAGAGGCCAAGCTCCGTCCTGATGAATTCCAGGTAACCGCTAACCGGTATCATTTTCTTATTTGGACCTGTGGAATAAATATTTAAAGTTGTTCTATATGTTCAGGAAGCATCATCTTCTGGTTCGCGCAAACCCAGGCTAGACCCCTCGCTTGTCGAATGCCATAGCACTGAAACGGATGAAGAATTGGAGGCAATTGATAAAATGTTTGCAGATATGTTGAAAGGGGGCAGAAACCGGGTGAGCCTATGCATTTAATTTTATATCTTTGACATTAAAATTTCATGGTCTATTTTATCTAAACAGTTGATGGTTCAGGTTGAGAAGGTTATGGAGTTGTGGAACGATGAATTCCGAAAGGAATACACTGGATGCAATGTCAGAAGCACATTAAGGAGACTGGGGACATTCGATGGCCGTGCGCTTGGTCCCGACGAAGAACCACCTGTAATTCCTCAATTACATATAGAAGCATCATCTTCTGGTTCGCGCAAACCCAGGCTAGACCCCTCGCTTGTCGAATGCCATAGCACTGAAACCGATGAAGAATTGGAGGCAATTGATAAAATGTTTGCAGATATGTGGAAAGGGGGCAGAAACCAGGTGAGCCTATGCATTTGATTTTATATCTTTGACATTAAAATTTCATGGTCTATTTTATCTAAACAGTTGATGGTTCAGGTTGAGAAGGTTATGGAGTTGTGGAACAACAAAGATGAATTCCAAAAGGAATACACTGGATGCAATGTCAGAAGCACATTAAGGAGATTGGGGACATTCGATGGCCGTGCGCTTGGTCCCGACGAAGAACCACCTGTAATTCCTCAATTAGTAAACAAAGCAGTTGCCATGGTTCACACTGTATCCAACTTTTTCAAAGGACAAACACGAGAGAAAACAGCTGCTGCTAAACCTGAAACAGAAGAGGAAAGGTTTAGGAAGGCAGAGGAATTGAGAAAGGAAACCGAAGAGATATATTTTGACTCAAATTCTAACTGGTAATTAAGTTGGGGTTTATTGTAATTTTAGTGGTATAAGATTACTTGGTAATTAGAGTATAATTTAATGAGTAAATATCTATTTTAAGTAAGAGATCTTATTAAATAAGGTTTCTTAGTGACCAAGTATTTGAGTCTATAAATATAGATTAAGTTTAACCCTTTGAATTATGAGAGAACAAGAGAATGAGAGTTACAGAATTATTCTCTGGAGAAATGTAATCACTTTTAAGTTCTCTACAATTATTGTGCCTACATTGTAGAGATGGGCATTGTAGGGATGTTGGAAAGAGTGTTTGGTTCCACTCGGTCATGAAATTTGTACACTGAGTTTTAGAATTACATGGGTTATCATGTATTTGTACTATTCGGGTTCTCTACATTGATAGTGGATTGATTTCTTTCGTCCGTAGAGATAGTCTATGCTAAACCACGTTAAATTTTATCTTATGTGCATGTCTTAGTTTATGTCGTTATCGTTTTGATTATTTTGCCGCATACCAAATTCCTAACAGGAAGCGGCTAAACTGAAGGAGCAATAGCGGTTGGAGGAGATAGCTAAAGCTAAGGAGGCAATAGAAAGGAAGAGGCGATACGCAGGGAAGGCTCAAGCCCGGGCTGCATTAAGAACTCATAAAGAAGCTGAACAGAAAGAGAAGGTGAATTCTTTGTCAGATTCAGTGGAATTATCCTCGATGCAGAAATGGGAAAAGAGGGCCAAGAAGAAGGGTAGTGATTCCCCCGCCACTTCGTAACCGTGGTAAGAGAAAGATGTTGCCATGGATGTGGATCATCCTTACGTGCCTGCTAATATTCGCTTTGTTTTTGGTCGGAAACTATTACTACTTCTCATTCAACTTTGGGCTGCTGCAAAAAACCAACTTTTTCCCGAATATATAGTTTTATACGTAGTCTATACTACTCAGACTCATTATTTATAGGCTGAAATAACTTAAATATGTTCGATCTCATATCCTTTTAATATATTGTACTAATAATATATCAATTAAGCTAAATTCAATCGGTCAAAAGACCCATATACGTATATCGGTAATCAATATAGACCCATATTTGATATCGGCAAAAGTCTATTGATTTGCCTTAATAAGTAGGCAAAAGTATAAGTAATCAATATAGACCCATATTTGATATGGGCAAATTCTTTTGTGCTCTCTCAGGTCAAAGTGGGATTTTTTTTTTATAGAGGTATTATATTTTTATGTCGGAGTTTGAATCTGTACAATTACTAAGTCAATTAGTGGATCTTAGGGTTATTTTATTATATACATTTGATTTTCTTCTTATTATTATTAGAGTAAAATATATAAATTGTCACTAAATTATACCCAAAAAATATAAAATGGTCATCAACTTTTGAAAGTTACATAATGTACATTAAATTTTAATTTTTTTTATAAAATAGTCATTAAATCGTTAACTATCAATTATTAAATAATCACTAAACCGTTAACTGCCACTGAGTTGATTATAATCATTTTCCAGTAATAAATGATACTTAAATTTTGTTCACAACTTTTTGTCAACCAAGTTGCTTATTGTTTTGCCCATTTCCTCCTATTGTGGTTTAATGCACTTCCATCATTTATTATTTCCATTATTGCCTTACAACTACGTTGCATTATTGCCTTGAAGATTTTTCTTCAACCATATCAACTCTAGTAATTAATTTTATAACAACTCGAATTTTAGAGTCAACACGAGAAAATTGATATGAGTTTAGACTCAATAGATGAGTAAGTTATTTGGAACTATTGAGTCAAATTCGGGCCATGTTAATTACTTCGATAATTCAATGTGACATCTTAAATTCTTCGGATTTAATCGGAGGTGCTTCAAGTTTATCAAACATGTGTTGGTTGATATTTATTGCTTTGCGGACTATTCAATCATGCATCTTAATTTTATTTTATACGTGTTTTAGATCTATGTGATTGTTTCCATTTCTTTTTAGCGGAGACAATTAAAGAAGTTGAGCAAAAATGGTGACTTGATGCCTAATATATACAATTGTATACCTATCTATTACAAAATTCAATCTACCCTATTAAGCAGAGGTTAGTGTTGAGAGAGAAAGATAAAAAGATAATCCTTAAGTATAATTCTAAAGATTAAAGTATAATGTTTTAAATATGGGTCACTGTTATATACAGAGACGAAGTTAAAATTGAAAGTTGAGATGACAAACATAAATATTTTAAAAAGTGAGGACAAATTTATAATTAATTAATTTTTAAATTTTTTATATATAATAAAGGTAAAAAAATTGAGGGTGAGAGCGACCCTGATTATATACTTTGAAAATGAAACCATGAGAGAAGTGACGGAAGTCTACCTTATTTATTGAAAGAAAAAATTAAATTTTTTTAAATTTAATAAAGTTAATAATAAATTATATATCTTTTAAAATTATAGAACAATTTTACCATAAAATTTAATATTTTCATAGTAGTCATTATCTCACTGGTCCATAGGATGTTAGTAAATCTGAGAAAAAAACTCATAGCAAACGTCATTGATTAGCTACTTTGACTTTCAATCCTCCAATAAATTGACTCATTCATTTTTTCTCAATTTATTTAATGCGTAAAGTACATAAATAGTCACTAAACTATCTTTAAAAATATAAAATAACAGTCAAATTTTCAAATGTTATATAATAGGCATTAAACTTTTGTTTTTGTTATAAAAGGGTCACTAAGCCATTAACCGTCATTAATTAGATGAAGTGATGGTTACAGAAATTTAAATAATATAACGTTTAATTTTCCATATTGACACATTTAATCAATTTATTCTTAACCCTCATTATTGATGTCTAAATTAATTGAATGTGTAAATATTAAAGATTAAATATGTTATTATATAAATTTTTGTAACTGTCACGTCTCCTAGTTAACGAGAATTAACGGCTCAGTGACTATTTTGTAATAACTAAAATTTAATGACCATTATATAAATTTTGAAAGTTTAATAATTATTTTATATTTTTAGGGATAATTTAGTGACTATTTATGTACTTTACCCTTATTTATGATGTAGGCTAAAGCAAGATAGTGCCAACCGATTGATTCAATTAAAAATTATTTGTAAATTTCCTATGAATTATTAGCGATGTCAGTGTCAGGTTTACTGGGGATTCGTCCCACTTTGCGTCTGATTGTTTAGTACGTTATTTATGGTCTCATTCAATAATAATTATTTATTTTATTATTTTTTTAAAATAAATCTTTATTTTTTTCTTATATATCATTAAATAAACGAATCTCATTAAATAAGACTATATATAATGTAGTAAGCCGAAATTATGTAATAATTTCTCGTTCCGCAAGTGGTGGAGTGAAGATGAAAAAAATAATTTTAATAACATTCATTTCATATTGACTGTTATTTAAATAAAAAATAATACTCATAAAGTTGTAGATTCTCAATTCTCATCTATTTAAAAAGTACCGATGACTTATTATTTTTAAAGTAGTTACAGTTAACATAATATCATATATGTGTTAGGAGTGTGAATGATAAATATTTCATTTTTTTAATAAAAAATAATTTTTATTTATGTAATTGTTACTTATAATTATATTAGCCGGAGTGAATTGTGAGTGATATAAGGAAAATTATGCGAGTCTAATCTTGTGGGTCACGCGATAGAGATGATTTTAAATTTAAAAGATAAGATTAATAATTCTTGACAGGATAAATGTGGGAATCGTTCTTGGCACTCACCCGTCAAATTTACGTCCTATGAATTGAACAAAATTAATCACGTCCCTCTTTATGCCTCACAGTAAAAAAACACTAAAAAGTTAAATTCTAAACTTTAACCCTAAATTTCACATCCTAAATTCTAAACTCTATACTCTAAAAAATACACCATACCCCTAATTTTTTAAACCCTAACTATAAATCATAACCCTTAAACTATAAACTTTAAACCCACTTTTTAAAAATAAGATATCAAAAGGGAAATAATTTGGGATATACAATTTCCATCCCTATGAATTACCATCCCAACAACTTTGTTTTTTGTTGTCATTATCAACTATCAAGTTTATTGTTGATTAAGCATTCATCTCTAGTATTTATATCACCCTATATGGCTAGGCCATTGCACTGTGAGAGCCTAAATTCCAATGGCTAGTTTCGGTAATGAGATATCTTCCTCCTTCCCCTCCCCACTTGTTTTTCATCATCTTCTTCTATTTCCCGAGGAAAATATGACGTTTTCTTGAGTTTTAGAGGAGAAGATACCCGCAGGAACTTCACTGACCATTTATATGAAGCATTAAAACAAAGAGGAGTCATCACTTTTAGAGACGATGAGAAGCTTGAGTCAGGCGAAGCCATACCACCTGAGCTCTTCAAAGCCATTCGAGAGTCATGCTGCTCAGTAATCGTTTTGTCGGACGGATATGCTTTTTCGAGTCGGTGCCTGGATCAACTTTCCGAGATTATTCAACATAAAAACGACATGGGACATAAGGTCTTCCCAATCTATGACGTAGATCCATCTGACTTAAGAGAACAGACTGGGAAAGTTCGGGATGCCCATGAAGAAAAATTTAAGCACGACAAAGATAAGACACAAAGGTGGAGATCTGCTTTAACTGAAGTAGCTAACATCAAGGGATGGAACTTGAATAACAGGTAACCATCTTCTTCTTTCACTTGAATACTATGATATCAGCACTAAAGCTATTCCTTCTTTTGTTTCGAATTTGTAGGCACGAATCAGAATTTGTTCAAGAAATCATTAAAAGGGTATCAACAAAACTATGTCAAACATTCGCAAGTGCTTCCAATGACATGATTGGAATTCAATCACGTTTGAAAAAGCTGAACTGCAAAATAGATATAATGGATGAAGATGATTGTGTTTTCATTATAGGGATTTGTGGTATGGGTGGCTTAGGTAAAACAACTCTTGCAAGATGTGTTTATACCCAAATTTCAACTCATTTTGAAGCCAACATCTTTTTGGCTGATGTTCGTGAAGTTGTGGAGAAACAAGGACTTGTCTGTTTGCAGAAACAACTTCTTTCCCAGTTTTTTCCGGAGGAAAGATTCAATTTTTTTAATGTTCATGATGGGAATAATATCATAAGTCGTAAATTATCTCACAAAAAGGTTCTTATTGTTGTTGATGACGCGGATAACATACAGCACTTACTATGCTTGATTGGAAAGCGTTCTTGGTTTGGTCCTGGAAGCAGAATCATCAAAACAACAAGAGATGAGCATCTACTGCAAAAGTTCGGAGTCGATGATGTGTATAAACCGACGAAATTGAATGCCAAAGAAGCACTTCGCGTTTTCAGTTTGAAAGCTTTCAGAAGTGATACACCTGATGATGGTTTCGTCGAGCTATCGGAGCGTGTAGTGGAGTATGCCGATGGCCTTCCATTAGCTCTCAAAGTTTTCTGTTCTTTTCTTTCTGGCAAATCAGACACAGCTCAATGGAGAAGCGCTATAGAAAGACTTAAAAAGGAATCGTACAAAGAAATTCATGACAGACTTCAAATAAGCTTTGATGGGTTAGAAGAGACAGAGAAGGACATATTTTTAGATATTGCATGCTTCTTCAAAGGAAAAGATAAAGACATGGTAACAAAAATTCTCGACGATTGTGGCTTTTTCCCGGATTTTGGACTCGATGTTCTTATCAAGAAATCTATGATAACGGTTGATGAAAACAACAAATTGTGGATGCATGACTTGCTACAACAGATGGGAAGAAAAATTGTTGGCCAAAAACATCCTGATGAACCTGGAAAGCGTAGTAGATTATGGGATGTCAAGGATACTCACTATGTGCTATCTGAAAACACTGTAAATCTTTATGTAAATAGATATCCCTATAACTGTTATCAACCCATGAAAATTGTTGATTACTCTGATTTTCAGGCTATTGAAGCGGTTCAAGGTATAGTCATGGATCATATCAGGTACGAATTCATACATCTATCTCTGTAGATGCAACTGATGACTCTGAATATTGTGAAACTCATTCATCATTTGCCCTTGGTTATCAGAGAACAAAATAAGACTTGGACTTTGAGTGGTGATACCTTCTTGAAGATGAAAAGGCTAAGACTGCTAAGATTCTTCAATGCCCCGAATGCTCGCGATATTACTTATCTTAGTAAGGAGTTAAGGCTTTTGGAGTGGCATGGATATCCTTTCAAATCCTTGCCTCCAAGCTTCCAACCGGAAAACCTTGTTGCACTTCGGCTGCCTTATAGTCGCATTGAAAAATTATGGAAGCCAAACATGGTAGGATTAGGAATACTTATTCTAATCAATTATTTGATTGAGATTACATAGATAGCAAAATAGCAAAAAATAAACGACATTTCAACTCTCTGTTTTGTCTATTGTTTTCTTCAACAGCCTTTGCATAAGTTAAAATTGGTCGACCTGAAAGGCTCTGAAAACCTTGTGAATACACCAGACTTCAGTATGGCCATGAACCTCTAAAGTTTGGATTTGGAAGGGACTGGAATATCAAAGTTTCATCCAACAATCAAGCTTCTAAGGAGGCTTAAACTTTTGAATTTGAGAAACTGCAAAAGTCTTCGGAGTTTCCCATCCAAAATTGGAAAGGAATCTCTTGAAACATTAATTCTTTCAGGTTGCTCAAATATTGAAAGGATTCCTGATTTTGTTGGGGAAATGGAGTGTTTGAAAGAGCTTTGTTTAGATGGGACTGGTCTTAAACAACTTCCGTCTTCAATTGGACATCTCAGGAGTCTTGAGTTGCTAACTCTGGAAGGTTGCAGTAAGCTTGAGAGTCTCCCAAGCAGCATCGGAGGGTGTGAATTCCTCGAAAATCTTAATCTCTGTGGCTGCTCTAAACTTGAAAACTTGCCAGAGAATTTGCAGCAAATAAAAGAAGCTTGACTTGAGTAAAACTGCCATCTCAACCCCACCACCCTTCATTTTTCATATGAAAAACTTGAAGTTCTTGTCTTTTCGAGGACGCAAGGGACCGCCATCTATTTCAATGGCAACACAAATTCTTAGCCCGAACTCTATGACTCCGAGGCTACCTGCAATTTTGTCAGGTCTGAAGACTTTGAAAAAGCTGAATTTAAATGACTGCAACCTTCATGATGGGGTTATTCCTAATGATATTTGCAGCTTGTCCTCGTTAGAAAGTCTATATCTTTCTGATAACAATTTCACCACCTTACCTACATCCCTTGGTCAGCTTCCCAAGCTTACTCTTCTAGCACTGACTAACTGTGAAAGGCTTAAATCATTGCCTGAGCTTCCAGCAGGCCTAAAATTATGGATATATGGCTGTGCTTCATTGGATCTAATTGCAGATTCAACAACAGGTTTCAATTCACGGTTTGATGATGGATATATTTGTGCTTTTAACTGCTTCAAATTGGCAGAGGCTTACAATGCAGTGACTATGCTGAAAAGACATCTTAAGGTAACTACTCTTTTATATTTTATGTTGGTTTGATCTGTAGCTCCCAAGGATTTATGGTGCTAAATACTTTTGATTTCTAGGCAGCTGCAAAGGCAAGAAGAAGAGCATATAATATTTTCACACCAGGAAGTGAAATCCCACAATGGTTTATCAATCAGACGGACGAGTCTTCGAATTCGAGAATAAAGATACAATCGCCTCCCAATTTTCTGAATGAGACTCAGATCATGGGATTTGCTTTCTGCTGTGTTTTCTTCTCTGACTTCAATAATAAAGGGTGGAGAGGGGACCGTCTTTCCTTTAGATATGGTATCCATTGTAGAAATTACTCTCGAGAAGTTGAAAGTGAGGCCTTTCATGTTGCAGGGGGGTCTACGACGGTGACCGAGGACCACCTTTGGCTACATTATTTGCCTCGTCACAGGATGGAATCAGAATGTGAAGAAGCTGAGATTTCTAGATTCAGCAGAAATATGTCCAAGGCTAGATTTGAAATGGAGGTCGTATTCGAAATCTTTGGCTTCCATTCGATGGTGAAGAAATGTGGGGTTCGGATTGTCTACAAAAAAGATTTGGAAGAGATGGACGACGCCATAGATGAACATAGCAGACCAACTGAGTGTGGTATGCCTTGCTTCAATACTTTGTGTTACTAATACTATTTGTACTTAACATTCGTATTTGTGTTTGCAGATACAGATATGGATCCTGCTCTGCATAGGAAGAGTGATCCAGTAGATAGTTTCCGGGGAAAGCGGAAGAAGGCAGCCCTTTTGCAGAGCGTATCATCGGAGAGTGAGGGGCCGATGGAGCCTTTGGTACGGAAGAGGTCCAGAGTTCCTTTTTTTATTGATTCTGATCTGTTATATGCAGCTTCCCCGACCCATATTCAGGGTGACCCCTCTTCCCAAGGTGTTTAAGTACCTCAGTTTGCAGAGTTACACCGTGTGATTGAGGAGGCCAATCTCGTAGCCTGTAAGGTGAGCGCTGCCATGAGAAATGCTCGAACCGCAGTGTTAACTGCAGCTAGCAAGGCTGCGGCAGATTGTACCACTTTCCAGCGGGCCTTAAGTGAGAAAGATTTGGAACTGGAGGAGGTGCAGCGGCAAATAGAGTTGCTGAGGCAACAGTTGAAATCTGCCAAGGAAGGGGAGGAGAAGCTGAAGAGAGAGAATAAGGTGGCTATGGAGGAGGCCACTCGTTTGAGGATTGAGGCGGAGAATGCATCCAAGGGTAAGGAGGCCCTTAAGAGAGAGCAGGCCAAGGCAAACATTAAGTGGCTGAGGAGGTTGCTGCTGCTGAGGAGCAGGAGGAGCTCGGAGTGAAAAGGCCAATACATAGATAGATTCAGAAATTTAAACTTGATAGTTCACTGACCGGTGTAATAATGTGTTATGAACCGGGAAAAGAATCAGGTTAAAACGGAGAAAAGAAAGAGTTTTAGAGGATAGAAGAAGACAAGATCCAGAAATTTGTATTTGATAATTCTCATATGATATTCTGATGTTTACATTAAACACTCCCTGCATGTAGTGTGACTGTTAATGTATATGATATTCTGATATTCACATTAAAACACTCTTTGCGTGTGCTTATTAGTATCAAATATGTTCCTGTTTTGTTTATCAACTCAACTGTCTCTCCTGGCTTTTTCTTCTTCTTTGTCGTCGTCCTCTTCTTCGACGTCGACCACTGCAACAAACCCACCAACTCAGCTCGTTGACGCCTCTTTTGCTATCGCCACCAGATCTAGTTCTCTCAACATAGATTCCAAGAATCAAACGAACTCTTCCCCTTCATCTACGACGATAACAACAATATAGATTTGGGTATTTCAATTGATTAGGGAATTAGGTCATAAATCTGATGGAAAACAATTGAGTGACTTTTACAATGGGTATTTAACGGGTTTGCTCCTCAATCCATGCTTTCAGCTCCACCTTCAAAATCTGCTCCTCCCTCCTCCCATGGTGCTTTAGCTTTAGCTTTGGCTTTGGCTTTGGCTTTGGCTTCTCATCATCATCACTCGGTGGTGAAATTAAAAAAATCAAGCTTTGTTTTTTTGATAATTTTTTAATAATTTTAATCAAGTTTTGATTTTTAACAAATTTTCAAAATAAATTTTTAAATTTAAAGGTGAAATTAAAAAATTTAATAAAATATCAAGGACTAATCGTATTATTATATTTTAAGTAAATAAATTTGTTATTTTTGAAAAAATGTCACGTGTTAATTTTTGATTAGGCCAAGAAATTCATGTCAGATTTCGTCATGAAAATAAAAAAACCGGTAATGGCGAAAAACTTGTGTATGAAACTGAAAATTTTAATCGTTATGCATGAAATTGAGAATTTGGTATAGTGCTACAAACAGTAAAAATGGTTTTCAGATTTTCAAGCAAGTGCTACGAACAACTCTTACCTAACTTATGGACATTTATAACGTTTTAATAGTATCTTAATATCATTGTATGCTAAACAATGTAATTCCTATTTGTTTTACATTATTGCAATTCAATTTATTTCAACTGTTTAAGTGCAACCATTACCCAAACAAATGCAACTTCTAGTCCTCTGGGTATGGAGTTTCAAATTCATATGACTATTTCACTTTCTTAACAAGGCTAACGCATACAATGATTCATTACAAAACCAACACACAACATTGTAATCTTGTTAAGGGAATATGTCTGCATAAATGGGGAATTGTAATTTTAACATCCCAAACGTAGTCATGGAGGAAAAACAGAATAAGAGAAAAAAAAATAGAGGAGAAGAAGAAAAACAATCTAACGTACCACGTCAGTGTTTTCTAATAAAAGTTAACAGGAGGAACCTTACTGAAAGCAGACTAAAAATTTGGTGACTATAATACAAATTTTAAAAGTTTGATCACTAAAATAAAAAAATTAGTGACTATTTAGTTAGTTTACCCTTTATTTTATTATAGTTGTACTCAACACATAGAAATTGTATACCCTTTTAGGTGTCTCTATTTATGCCCATCATTAAAATTTTATGTTTAGGGTTTAAGGCCGCTTAGAGTTAGAATTTAGGAAAGTAGGGGTACGGCATATTTTTTAGGGGTAAGATATATAATTTAGAATTTAAAGTCATGGCTTAGGATTTAGTTTTTTAGTGTTGTGACACAAAAAGTTGCCAAAAAAAAAGAAGATTTTTGTTATAATCAACACGGTAACTCTTTTTTTTATAATAGCCACTGAATTTTATTAAATCTATAGAAAATATCACAATTACAACACATCAAAGAAGGAAAATAACGGGACTAAATCTACCCAAGATTTCTTACAACCCAAAAACAAAGAAAAGTGAACAACTTTTATGGAGATAAGCATACCATAAAATTCAGAAGCTCCCTGAATCTCTCTGTCTCTATCCAAATGAGACGCTTAACGGGTGAAGAAGGAATGGTGAGCGATCCAAACTATCAGGCATAATGTTCTGCTACCCAGGACTGATTACATCGGTACACAACCATCAACCGAGTAGGGATCTAACTTTCCATGACCACCGATAAAATAATAATCATAAACTAGCGCCGATTAAAATATCTGTGCGAGCAACAATAACCGCTAGGGTATGCTGAATCATGCTACAAAGACAGATGAAATAAACCACAAAAGCAAAAAAAAAAGTCACAAGGACAGAAAAAAATGTGTGCCACAAAATAAATTTTTTATTAAAAATAAAAACAAAAATAATAATAAATATCGACGATTGACAATCAACATCAAAATAATTGCCAATAGTCGGCTAACTCAAAAAACAAAAGTATAAGAGGCGGTGAATATTGAGAGGAAAATATAGGGTTTAGGAATGATTTAATCTAATTATAATCTATTCGAAAATCTATTACTTGTTCAACACGGTAACTCTTAAATTCTTTTAGAACTTGGCGTGGGGATATGTAAACAAAACTATGAGCGAAAAACTTTTTTAAAATGGGAAGTGATGAATATTTTAACCTTTAATATATATTAGGTGTATTGATTACAGATGATCTAGTTGGATGAGTGCTAATTCCTTAAAATAATATTTAGAGTTTGAATTATAATATTATGAATAAATTAAATTAAAATGATCGGCATAATAAATTTTTACATTATTTGATTCGGATTAGTTACAAAAATTACTTGGTTTGAGGAGAGTTGAACTAGCTCTGTAATATCTTATCCAATACCTGGTTGAAATCCCCAACAAATTGTTTTATACAGGAGGGAAATCTACGAGGAAGAAAGTGTTTAAAGAAATGAAACTGATGTTTTATGGGAATTCATTCCAAGCTGAAGAAATGTGGGGTTCGGATTTTGTAATTTGAACGGTTTGGAAGAGATAAGAACAAAGCATAGAACGAGCATTGCAGATCAACTTCTTCAAATTTTGATGATATCAATTCAACGGCAAACTGTGGATCAACTGGGAACTTTAACTAAAGATAATCTTAAATATGACAACTCAATATTAGACTCCTAATATTATAAACAAGGGTCACTGTTTTAGACATTCAAAACGAAACCTTGAGAGTAAATCTCGACTTTTTCCAAACGGAAAATCTGAGACCGGCCGTATTCGAACCCCGGTGAGTTGTTAATCTCAGTTTGTCTCACCCTCATCAGCATTGTCTTTGAAAATGGTTAGATTCGATGGTGAGATATCTTCCCCATCTTCATCTTCTCCTGTTTCTCGAGGGAAATATGACGTTTTCCTGAGTTTCAGAGGTGAGGATACACGCCGGAGCTTCACGGGTCATCTTTATGCTGCATTTAAACGAAGGGGAATTATGAGTTTCAGGGATGATGAAAAGCTTGAGGCAGGCGAAGCCATAGCACCTGAGCTCTTCAAAGCAATTCGAGAATCATGAAGCTCGGTAATTGTTTTGTCGGAAGGATATGCGTTTTCAAGTTGGTGTCTGGAAGAGCTCTCCGAGATTATTCAACAGAGAAACGATAAGGGGCATAAAGTCTTCCCAGTTTTTTATGATGTGAATCCATCTGATTTGAGAAAACAAACTGGGAAAGTTGAAGAAGCCTTTGCTAAGCATGAAGAGAATTTCAAGGGCATCAAAGAGAAGATACAAAGGTGGCGAACTGCTTTAATAGACGTAGCCAACATCAAGGGATGGCACTTGAATAACAGGTAACCCTACTGCTTTCCATTTGTAATATAATATCAACGTTATGTTTGAACCTTAATTTCTTTATGTTTGTTTTGAATTTGAAGGCACGAGTCAGAATTTATCGGGGACATCATTAAAAAGATATCAACAACTTTATGTCAAACATTTGCAAGTAATCCTACTGACATGATTGGAGTTCAATCACGTTTGGAAGAGCTATATTGCAAATTGGACTTGGGTGATGAAGATGACCGAGTTCGCGTTATTGGGATTTGCGGTATGGGTGGATTAGGTAAAACAACTCTTGCAAGATGTGTTTATACCCAAATTTCGAGTCACTTTGAAGGTAAGATCTTTATGGCCGATGTTCGTGAAGTTGCAGAGAAACATGGACTTGTTTGTTTGCAGAAACAACTTCTTTCCCAGATTTTCCCGGAGGAAAGTTTCAACTTTTTTAATGTTCATGATGGGAATGACATCATAAGTCGTATGTTACCTCATAAAAGGGTTCTTATTGTTGTTGATGACGCGGATAACTTACAACACTTAAGATGTTTGATTGGAAAGCGTGCTTGGTTTGGTCTAGGAAGCAGAATCATCGTAACAACAAGAGATGAGCATCTGCTGCAAATCTACGGAGTGGATGATGTGTATAAGCCTATGAAACTGAATTCTATGGAAGCTCTTCGCGTTTTCAGCCTGAAAACTTTCAGAAGTGATACACCAACAAAAGATTTTGTCGAGCTTTCTGAGCGTGTAGTGGAATATGCCGATGGCCTTCCATTGGCTCTTGAAGTTTTTGGCTCTTTTCTTTATGGCAGATCAGATGCAGCTCAATGGAGAAGCGCTATAGAAAGACTTGAAAAAGAGTCTAGAAAGGAGATTTTAGACAGGCTTCAGATAAGTTTTGATGGGTTAGAACAATCCGAGAAGGACATATTTCTAGATATTGCATGCTTCTTCAAAGGAGATAACAAAGACATGTAACAAAAATTCTCGACGGCTGTGGCTTTTTCCCGGATATTGGAATCGATGTTCTCATCAAGAAATCTATGGTAACGATTGATGAAAACAACAAATTATCAATACTCAACTTGCTACAGGAGATGGGAAGAAAACTTGTTCACCAAGAATCTATTGGTGAACCTGGAAAACGCAGTAGATTGTGGGAGAACAAGGATATTTATGATGTGCTAACCGAAAGGACAGTAAGTTTTTGCATAAACTATTTGTAATTAAGCCCCTTAAGTTATTTTAAGATGTGCATTTTGCAGTTCAAGTCATTAACTTTTTCATTGTTAATTATCTCGATTACTTTGATTATCAGGCTACGGAAGCTGTTCGGGGTGTTGTAATCGATTACACAGGGTACAAATTCACAAATCTGTCCGTGTATATGTAGTTGAGTACTCCGTACGTTGTGAAGCTTATTCATCTTTTGATTCTCTTGGTTATCAGGGAACAGAATAAGAGTTTTGTTTTGAGCGGTGATGCGTTCTTGAGGATGAAAAAGCTACGATTGCTCAGGGTTTTCAATGCCCCAAACTCTATTTCTCGTGATCTCAAATATCTTAGTAATGAGTTAAGGCTTCTGGAGTGGCATGGATATCCTTACAAATCTTTCCCTTCAAACTTCCAACCAGAAAACCTTGTTGCACTTCTGCTACCTTATAGCCGCGTTGAAAAAATATGGAAGGCCAACATGGTAGTAATTTCTTAATTTCATCAATAATTTGACTAAGATAACATTTGTAATTAAATGACAAAAATATGGCATCTCAACTCTCTGTTTTTCTATTGTTTTGTTCAACAGACTTTGCGTAAGTTAAAACTGGTCGACCTCAACGGCTCAAAAAACCTTGTGGAAACACCAAACTTCAGTATGGTCCCGAACCTTGAAAGTTTGGTTTTGGAAGGCACTCGAATAGAAGATTTTCATCCAAGCATCAAGTTTCTAAGGATGCTTAAACTTTTGAATTTGAGAAACTGCAAAAGTCTTCGGAGTTTCCCATCCAAAATTGGAAAGGAATCTCTTGAAACATTAATTCTTTCAGGTTGCTCAAATATTGAAAGTATTACTGATTCTGTTGGGGAGATGGAGTGTTTGAAAGAGCTTTGTTTAGATGGGACAGGTCTTAAACAACTTCCCTCTTCAATTGGACATCTCAAGAGTCTTGAGTTGCTAACTCTGGAAGGTTGCAGTAAGCTTGAGAGTCTCCCAAGCAGCATAGGAGGGTGTGAATTCCTCGAAAATCTTAATCTATGTGGCTGCTGTAAACTTGAAAACTTGCCAGAGAATTTGCAGCAAATAAAATCTTTGGAGACTCTTGACTTGAGTAAAACTGGCATAACAACCCCATCACCCTTCATTTTTCATATGAAAAATTTGAAGAAGTTGCCTTTTCGAGGATGCAAGTGACCACCATCTAGAGGGCGATCACATTGGCCTTTTATTTCGAGGGCAACACAAAGACTTGGTCCGAATTCTATGACTCTGAGGCAACCTGCTATTTTGTCGGGTTTAAGTACTTTGAAAGAGCTGAATTTAAATGACTGCAACCTTCATGATGGGGATATTCCTAATGATATTTGCAGCTTGTCCTCTTTGGAAATTCTAGGACTTTCTAACAACAATTTCACTACCCTGCCTACGACCCTTAGTCGACTTTCCAAGCTTACTTGTCTAGTATTGACCGACTGTGAAAGCCTCAAATCATTGCCTGAACTCCAGCAACCATAGAACTATGGATAGATGGTTGTGCTTCATTGGAAGTAGCTGCAAATTCAACAGGAGCTTTCAATTCTAGGGTTAATGGATTTATTTGTGCTTTTAATTGCTTCAAATTGGCTGAGGCTGACAATGCAGTGGCAATGCTGAAAAGGCGTCTTAAGGTTGGTGTTTTTGTTCTTATCCCTCCCCATTGGTTTATGGTATTAGTTTCAACAAATGGGGTTTTGCTTGTAGGTAGCTGCGGAAGCGAGAAGACAACGGCATGACATTATTATACCGGGTACTGAAATCCCACGATGGTTTAGCCATCAGACGGATGACTCTTCAAATCCAACAATAAGGATTCCACTGTCTCTCCATCTTCGTCAGTTCATGGGATTTGCTTTATGCTGTGTTTTCTTCTCAGACTCTGATACTAAACCTGGGATGGGAATGCATATTTCCTATAGGTTTGTCATCCATGGTAGAAATCACTGCCGAAAAGTATCAAGTATTTTCTTTCATGTCGAAAGTGAATCCATGAGGGTTACGAAGGACCACCTTTGGCTGCATTATTTCCCTTGTGACAACCAAGCTTTGTGTTCCATAGTGGGATTAGCCTGTGATGAAACAGAGATTTCTGGATCCAGCACAGAAATGGCAAAGGAAATATTTGAAATTGAGGTTCTGTACGAAATCTGGGGCATCCATTCCAAGGTGGAGAAATGTGGGGTTCAAATAGTATACAAAAATGATTTGGAACAGATGGACCCCGTAGATGAGCATGGCAGACCAACTTCAGATTCTGATATCGTTTCAAACAAAGGATCAAATGTGTATTATGTAGGTTCACCCATACAGACAACGAAGGGGGAATGGTTAACTGTTTCCATTTTATTGTGGAAATTATATATGTATGTAGTCGTCTCTCTTATAAGGCTAATTTGCTCTATATCTGTGTGCTTTGTGTCACGTACTTAGCTTTTAGTCTGTTCGATCGCTAAGCCGTGCGACACTTGAAAGGAACGCTTCCCGATCAAGTCAGCCTTTTCTCTCGATAAATTTGTTCAAGATCCAAGAACAATACGTCAGTCTCGCGCCACAACACCATTCCTCAAACCATGGGCAAAGCTGTGGGGCATACCAGATGCACACAGTCGACCCCCAGCTTCCCCGTAGGAAAGAAAAACGGTTTTATTTTATTAAAAGAAAAAGTATCGGGTTACATTAGAAAAACTCACCCACACCATCGACTCGGGCTGTAGGGGCCGCCTCGATGGTGTGTAGGATACGTACCTTTACCAGTGGATCAGCCCAAACTCTGCCGGCTGTCCACCCCCAACATATATGCGAAAATAACTTTATAGAAATGACCCGAGTAGACATTGAAATGCTTGAAACTAGGACACTTTTTCCCTAACTTAGAAAATACATCAAAGAAAAACATTTTTCCCTAAAACATTGGAATGACTGAAATGGGGACATCTCCCTAGCTACTCGGTTGTGGCCTTAGACATGAGATAGCCACAACATCCTCCCCCGCCTAATTTGTTGACGTCCTCGTCGACTGCATCGCCTGAAACTCCTCGATCTTCCTTCGGTAAGCCTTTAGACCATGCTCTCTCTCCCTGCTTGTCTCTTCGGGTTCTCAGCCTTCCCACCTGACTAAGTACTCCCGGACCTGTCTCTTCTTGGACACGGTAATAAATCGATCAGCAAAGATCTCCTCCACTTTCCTTTGAGATGGGGGTTTGGTACAAATAGGCTCTCAGTTGGTCTGTCCCCGACTTGCATCAAAAGGGTCTGCATGGAAAAGCTTCAAATTGCTTACATGGAACACCGGGTGAACTTTCATCCACGTGGGAAGCTTGATCATATAGGAGTTATTCCCCACCTTTGCTACAATCGGCAATGGACCCTCATACTTCTGCACCAACCTGCGATCTATATTGTGTAGGAACCTGAGTTGCTCTGCCATGAGCTTGACTAGTACCAAGTCACCCACCTTGAATTGTTGATCTCTCCAACCACGGTCTACACATTTCTTCATGCGTTTTGCTGCCTTCTCTAGGTAAGCTCTTGCAATATATGTATTCCGGTGCCATTCCTGTGCAAAATCAAAGGCTCTTGGGCATTTCCCTCGATAAGACTCTAGTGCAATATGGGGAAGGCGCGGTTGTTGACCTGTAACAATTTCAAAGGGACTTTTATTAGTAGCCGAACTCTTTTGAGAATTAAAACAAAGTTGTGCAACATCCAACAAAGGTCGCCAATTCTTCTGGTTAGCCTGGATAAAATGCCTCAAATACTCATCCAACAAACCATTGAATCGCTCTGCCTGGCCATCTGTCTGAGGATGGTAACTTGAAGATAAATTCAGTTTGGAACCCAACAACCTGGACAACTCTCCCCAAAAGTTTCCCGTGAACCGTCCATCTCTATCACTGATTATATTATGTGGAACACCCCAATATTTCACCACATGCTTGAAAACCAACCGAGCTGTCTCTTCCGCAGAACAATACCTGGGTTCTGGAATAAATGTAGCATATTTAGAGAATCGATCCACCACCACGATAATGGCCCCAAGATCCCCTACTCGGGGCAGACTCACTATAAAGTCAAGGGAAATACTTTCCTAGGGTCTCTCCGGCAACTGTAGGGGCTCCAAAAGTCCTGCAGTCTTTTGTCGATCCACCTTATCTTGTTGAAAAATGACACAAGTCTTGGTGTAGTCCATAACATCCTACCGCATATGTGGCCAATAATACCCTTGTTCCAGCAAGGCAAAGGTACGACGCCAACCTTGGTACCCCGCCCAAGGCGTATCATGACACTCATGCATTAACTTCTGCCTAAGGTTTCCTGCTCGTGGAACAAACATTTGCGGTCCTTTAGTCATCAATATCCCATTCTCTATCCAGAACGCCTTAGACTGCCCATTCTTTACCATCGTCATAATCACCACAGCTTGCGAGTCTTTCTGTATATTTTCTGCTATCAGCTCTTGGATGTTGTTGGTCACCCTACTAGCCGACATTGGAGCTATTCTTCTGCGAGCGGCTAAATCTGCTCTACGACTTAATGCATCTACAACTTGATTCTTTTTCCCATCTTTGTGCTCAAACCCGAAATCAAACTCAGCTAGAAACTCTTGCCACCTGGCTTGCCTTGCCGTTAGTTTTGGTTGAGTAAGAAAATGACTAACAGCTATGTTATCCGTCTTCACAATGAACCTTGAGCCCAACAAATAATGCCTCCAAGCCCTCAAACAATGAATTACAGCTAGAAGTTCATTCTCTTGTGTTGTATACCTCTTTTCTGCCCCATTTAATTTACGACTTTCAAAAGCCACAAGGTGACTATTCTGCGTGAGTACCCCTCCTATAGCATAGTCAAACGCATCCGTCTCTACTTCTAGGGGTCCATCAATATCCGGCAAAGCTAACACGGGGTCATTCACCATAACAGCTTTCAGGTCTTCAAAAGCTTATTGGCACTCCTTAGACCAAACCCATTTCCCCCTTTTCCTTAATAAATCGGTAAGCACTACAGTCCTCCGCGAGTAGCCCTCCACGAATCTCCTCTAATAGTTAGCTAAGCCAAGGAAGGATTTGAGCTTAGTAACATTTTTCGGAGTCGGCCAGTCTTGGATCGCTTTTATCTTTTCCTCATCCATCCGAATATGACCTGTCCGATAGCATAACCCAAAAATCAAACTTGCTTCTGGGCAAACTCACACTTCTCCCTTTTTACAAAGAGTTGATTTTCTCTGGGCCTTCCCATTACTAATCGTAGATGTTCTTCGTGCTCCCTCAAAGAAGAGCTGTAAACCATAATGTCATCCAGGTAAACGACCACAAACTTGTCAAGATAATCATGAAACACTTGGTTCATTAGAGTACAGAAGGTAGCCAGCGCATTGGTCAAGCCGAATGGCATCACAAGGAACTCAAATGCCCCATAACGAGTCACACAAGTGGTCTTTGCCTCATCCCCATTTGCCACTCTCACTTGATGATACCCTGACCTAAGATCCAACTTGGTAAAATACCTGCATTACTCAATTGATCAAACAAGTCGGTAATCAAAGGAATTGGATACTTATTTCTAACAGTCACTTTGTTCAAGTCTCGATAGTCCACACATAATCTTAGACTTCCATCGTGATTTCTTTGAAACAACATGGGCACCCCAAACGGTGCTTTGGATGGTCGGATGAACCCAGCTTCAAGTAGTTCATTTAGTTGTTTCCTTAACTCAACTAACTCAGGCGGAGACATGCGGTAAAGGCACTTGGTAGGGGTTTAGTCCCCAGAATCAGTTCAATCTCATGGTCCACGGACCTTCGAAGCGGTAAGTCTTGGGGCAGCTGGTCCGACATGACATTCCTATACTCTTCCAACACCTTCTGAATCCCTCTCGACAATATCCCGACTGCCGAATCCTCTTTACACATTGGTAACACCGGGAAAGAAGGTTCCCCCTTCTTTATCCCCTTCTTAAATTAAATTGCGGACATCTTTTTACTACCTCAGGGAACAATCGTGGCAGGCGCCACACACGGACAATCTCCCATAAACATCAAGCAACCTGCTGTAGGAACAAGGATTGCCTGAGCTGACGTCATGAAATCCAATCCCAACACCACATCAAAATCATCCATGGGTGTGACAGTAAAGTCCACGTTTCCCTCCCATGGACCCAACTTGATCAACACTTTCTTGGAGCTCCCACAAATAGACGAAGCCGCCGAATTGACCGCCTTCATCTGTCCAACACCTTTAGCTACCACCAGTCAACATCTCTTTGCCTCTGTAGGTGAAATGAAGGTATCAGTAGCTCCCGTGTCAACAAAAGCCCACGACGTCTTCCCGTTTATTATCATATTTACATACATTAAGCCTTTCTTTGGCTCTTTCTTCAAGCTACTCAACAGAGGTTGCAATACTGTCAAAAATTGAATGGACCCCATCTGAGACATCTGAGATGGTTCTATAGCACTGTTCTGTGTGGTAGGACTTGCTTGAGATCCCCATACCGGTGAAACTTCCACAATATTTAACGCACCCATATGAGGACACTCAGCCACCCGATGAGGGCCTTTGCAAAGGAAACAACCTGGCAAAAAATGACTTCGCCCATTACCTTGTCCAGAGCCCTCATTTCCTCTATTCTGAGTTTGTTCTCGGTTGAAAGGCCTTTTTCCAACTCCCCAAGTTGTTGGCTTATCTGTCCTAGCCATTTTATTCCCATTGTTCCCGGAGTTGTTATTCCCACTATGTACCATAACCTTACGCTTAGTTATGTTGTCAGTATAATCAGTAAGGCGTTCAGTTGCAGCCATAGCGGCTATTAGATCCTTAGCCCTTTGTCTCTGTACCTCTGTTCTAGCCCACGGCTTCAATCATTCAAGGAAAAATAAGATCTTGTCTTTCTCTGACATATCCCTGATATCCAGCATCAAGGTAGCAAATTCCCTCACATAATCTCGAATAGAACTGGTATGTGCCAAATTCCTTAGCTTCTTTCGAGCATTATACTCTACATTTTCAGGAAAGAATGAGCTCATTAACTCTTTCTTCAGCTCTTCCCATGTCTTGACAGAACAAACACCATTAATGAACTTAGACCGCCACCACAACTTGGCATCCGCTATTAGATACATCGAGGCCACTGAGACCTTGTCTTCATCAGTTTCAGTATGCGTAGCCCGAAAATATTGCTCGATGTCAAACAAGAAAGTTTTAAGCTCCTTAGCATCTTTGTTCCCTTCACATCGCTGGGGTTCAGGAACCCTAGTCCTCGAACCCTTATCTGTTGTCATTGAATTGCCCATAGCTATCTGTATCAAGTTAACCTGAGCCTTGATCTTATCTAGTTCGAACTTCATATGACTTAACGCGTCTTTGGCTTCACTACCAAAATCTTTGATAGCTTAGGTCAACTCTTGTTGTGTTTCCTCGATTTCTCGAAGCCGATCATTTGATGCCACAACTCTCAAGGCAACCACTGTAGCCTCAAGTTCCTCAAACTGACTCGGGTCTATCGAAACACCACCCTGTGTTGACGTCCCAGCGCCTAGGTGTGTTTTCTCCCTAGTAGCAGTACTCGCTCAACGCTTCCACGTTGTCACCATTTCCGTCGACACACACAGAATTATTGTGCCTGCACAAAACAAGCAACACCATAATGCTTTAATTAGTTTATCCCACAATACTAAGATAATTGTCGTGGTCAACGACACGCACCGAGTGTACTGATTCCACTTTAATTATCTAGCGAGCACCACTGTGCCCACATGAGCCACTACGCTAGGAAAATCACCGAGGATAACGATAGGCACCACGTAATAAGCACCGCGTAATAAATCAAGATCGAGCACTGCGTATGCTTCGATCGCTATAGTGGTTAACGACAGGCACCTCGGTACGCTGATTTCACTATAGTTATCCAACAAGCACCTCTGTGCTAATTAACAAACACCTATGTGCTTAGGGTAACGATCACGCCACAATGTAGCCTTGATCGAACACACAACTCGCTCTGATACCAAGTGTCACGTACTTAGCCTTTAGTTTGTTCGGTCGCTAAGCTGTGCGGCACTTGAAAGGAACGTTTCCCGATCAAGTCAGCCTTTTCTCTCGATAAATTTGTTCAAGATCCAAGAACAATACGTTAGTCTCGTGCCACAACACCATTCTTCAAACCATGGGCGAAGCTGTGGGGCATAGCTGATGCACACAATCGACCCCAACTTCCCCGTAGGAAAGAAAAACAATTTTATTTTATTAAAAGAAAAAGTATCGGGTTACACTAGAAAAACTCACCCACACCATCGACTCGGGCGATAGGGGCCGCTTCGATGGTGTGTAGGATACGTACCTTTACCAGTGGATCAGCCCAAACTCTGCAGGCTGTCCACCCCCTACATATATGCGAACATATCTTTATAGAAATGACCCGAGTAGACATTGAAATGCTTGAAACTATGACACTTTTTCCCTAACTTAGAAAATACATCAAAGAAAAACACTTTTCCCTAAAACATTGGAATGACTGAAATGGGGACATCTCCCTAGCTACTCGGTTGTGGCCTTAGACATGAGATAACCACAACATTTTGCTTCCAGGTTAAATGAAAAAGCAAGTGATCCCCGGATGGAACCTTATTTTTGTAGCATATATGGAACACCATTGAGTACTCATTCAATCCTAGATTTTCTTCCTCCATTTTCTCCTTTCAGATTTTTGTTTTTCTCTCTCCTTTTAGAACTATATTTTCTCGTCCAAGTTGTTTTTCAATTGTTTGACGAACTGAATTATCAGTCATGTTTGACAATTAAGAGATAGTTTATAGAGAATAGTGAGTTATCTTAGTTAATAGCTGATAGTGTATTGTATTATCTGATTGTAAAATTAGTTGATAGCTAATTATTATACAATTTTATTAATTACTAAATTTAAATGATTTTAGAAAATATATCTTAATCTGATGTAATAATTTTTTTTACCTTACAATTAATTAACAAATTTAATTGATCTACCTTCTAAAGCTGATATAATCTTCTAGTTTTAACTATATAGTAAAGAGAGAACAAGTAGCATTTCTGTTCTCATAGAGTTTTCTTTGTGGATTTTTATTAGTTGTTATGGAAGGAAGTTTAGTGATTAAACAATGGGAATGAGCAAAGTCAACTTAGGAAGAAGAACAGAGAATTATTACATTTGTGTGCATGTTGGATTAAATCCATGGCTATATCACATAAATCATCACTGAACTTCATTTTCAGATCTATTTTGTTCACTTAAATTTTAAAATTTTCAATTTACTCACTGAAGTTTACATGTTGAACTATTTTAGTCACCCCTGATAACATGTATTATTTTATTGACTTCAATCTGCTCTTTTCCTCACCATTAAGCATTAAAGTAGTAAAAGAATTGCACCCACTAAAATCATCACACTGCTCTTAGGGTTGCTTTCAGGTTTGAAATTGAGCACTGTAAACCCATTTTTCTTTTCTTCTTCTTTGGTTTGGCTACAAGAGCTGAGGGACGCCTGTATAGAAAATGGGTTTGGTTTGGACTCCATGTAATTGTATCGGAGATTTTTACTGTTCTTAAACAATCTGTCTATACATTTCCCATAAATATTTTCTAACCCTAGAGGCTTAAAATGCTCAATAACTCCTAGCATTAATCATAAAGTTCAAACCTATCTAATAACCAAGTGGTAAATTATCAAGATTTATGAGAAATTACTCTTGGCAGTTTGCAACATCAAAGGAAAGCCACCGACGACAGTCAAAAGTTCTCGAATTTAGGGTTAGGGTTAGGTATTTTCAAGTAAAGACTAGTTTGGTTTGGGGTTTAGGGATTCGGTGTTTGAGGTTTTAATTTTTTATTTTAAATCGTGTTTGGCATTTAATATTAATAAAAGTGACATATTATAATAAAATAATACATATCATCGAGGGGTAACTAAAAAAGTTCAATGTCTAAACTTTATTGAGTAGATTGAACGTTTTGAAACATTAGCGACCAAATTAGGTCTGAAAGTAAAATTATGTGATTTTTATGTATTTTACCCTAAATCCATTTGTGTGTCAAATGGTTGTCTTAAGTCGGATTAATTGGTCATATTATGCTTTAGACCTTTGCGGTTTTGATTTAGGGATTTAGATAATATTTTCTGGGTTAAGTTTTAAAGTTTTAGGGTAAAGTTTTGAGATATCGAAACCTTCAGTAAAAATTATAAATTCTGAGACTTTAGGTGTAGTTTGGATTTCGATACTTGTATAGGGTTTTGATATTGGAAAAAATTTTGATACACAGGCTATGTAAACTTTAGTTTACACGCGCCTTTTAGCTTTAGGGTTAGGGTTTTAATTTAGGGTTTAAGGTTTGTGGGTTTAGGTTGTAGGGTTCATAATTTAAGATTAGTGTTTAGAATTTAGTGTATAGGGTTTAAGGTTTAGGGTTTAGTTTTTTAGGGCTAGGGTTAAGAATTTAAGATTTAGGTTTTTATAGTGTAAATACACATGCTTATGTAAAATTAATTTTACACAGCCTGTGTATCAAAGTTTTACCCTCCGATATTTTGATATAAGATTTGGAACTCTATGAAGTTTTTTGATACTCTTGAATTATAAGATTTTGTCCGTTTTAAGTCGTTATGATTGTTGGGACTTTCGAACCAAACCGAAGATTTTCGTAATCACTAGAATAATTTGACAATCCGTTTACGATCTTTGAAACTGACATTTTTGTATTTGAGTGTAATTGACCAAAATACCCTTTTTAGGTATTAATTATCAAAATAATATTTTTCTTTGAGTGACTAAATTATCATCGGTCTATTAAATTACTAAATTACCTTTGTGAGAATTATAATTCTGATTTACCTTTGCGTAGTCAAATTCTGATGTCTTATGAATATTCTATGATTAGTATTGTTCAAAGTTGTAAATTAGTCATTAGGATTTCAGTAGTATGCCTTTAATCCCACTTGCTTTTGAGTGTACCTCAAGGGTGAGTGAAGCTCAGTCTTCAATTATTCGCTGATCCGAGGATCTTAGGATTCTTATTAAGGCTTGGCAGCCATAGCCTGACTCGAGTGGTGTTCTCTTGAAGATGATTTTAAAATTTGGTATGACAGACTTGATAAGTCTAGGGTTCTAAGTAGGAACGGATGCACCCAACCCTGGTGAGGAGCAACTGCATCCCCATTTCTAAAATTATAGATTTAATTTAGTGTTAGTTGTCTTCTCATGCTTTCATGAGCATGGTCATAGAAACTAGGTTGTCTTCTCATGCTTTAATGGCTGCAATACCGAAACATTTGATGCAAAAAACATCCATACAATACAATAGCAAATGTTTTTTTTATGTTAATTCAACCTGTTTTTTCTTGTGTTTTACTACTTTCGGCAACAGCTCTTCCACATAAGAAAACTAAACAATGATCACTGTCCAGTTGTTGGTTTTGCAAACAAGATAGCTACATGTATTGCTCAAACCAAAACCTTGTGGTAATGGCTATCAAATATATACAATGGTTTAAAAGATTTATCCAAGGAGAAACCATAAATTGAAATGACAACGAGAATGAGATGTAATGACACCATATTACATTAAAGATTCGTGGATTCGATGATAACTATAGTCTATAACATCATTGAGTAAGTCTCTGAGCGTCATTTTGGTCATCGAGCGTTTCCACGAGAAGGAGAGGTGCAAATTGGGCTGTCCCTTGGTGCTCATCTGAATCCTGGCAGTACGAAAGAATTAGGGTATCGATAGACATCTCCACCACCGCAAAGAAGAGAGTTGCAACAACATATCCAAGAGCCCAGCAAACCTGTAACAACGTTATGTAGGCAGCGGTTTTGCATTATTAATATGAGCACAGAGCTTGCATGTATAAATGTCAAATCTCTCGGTTATGAAATGAAATAGAATAACTATTAGGTAACATACCAGCACGGGAAACAACGGTGAGGATAATTTGTTATGACCAGAGCTATACTTGTGAGTATCCAACACAAGGAAACCTAAAACAGCACTCGAAAGGCTGACAAACAACTTTCCGAGAAATAGGATAACATCTCCAATCACATTAACCAGCTCTATTCGAAGAATGTTATTCATGATCAATTCTGTTGCAATTGCAGAAGCCCTACAGAAGCTTTTCCCTGTTATGGCAATCTGCAAGAACAATAAGTTATTAATTTAAGAAAAGTTCGAACGTGAAAGAAAACAAAGAATAAATGAACTAACAGAAACTTGATGACTAGAACTATTAGAATGTATTCAATGTGTTATAAAAACAAGATCACGAGATATGGAAATAAGAACAAAAGTGGAAGAAGGTCGATAGAGAATGAGCTTTTGTTTTACTTGTCATTTTACTTCTAGTATGCAAGTAAATAACTAATGTCGGACCATGAACAACATGATGTTGTTCCGAACATTCATTTTTCTTGAAGTATTCGTTTCCATACAATTTTAGTTTTTTTTTCAAAACTAGTTCTAGAAGATTACCATTATATAAGCATTTTGATTCACTGATTTGATTGTCCACTCAATACATCTCAGGCATCCCTGTGAAGTATGATACCCAATCTTGCCGAGCCAGCTATCAGGTGTAGTGTCAGCAACTTTGAGTTTCCGACGAACTGAGTTGAGAATGAAACGAACTGATTCCACAAAGGATACAATCAATGAGCCAAAGGCCACAGAACCAAGGCTGTAACTTACAAGCCGCTTCATAGAGGCAAAAACTGGAAGAATTGGGATCTCTGGCTACAAGAGCGAACCACAAAATACTCAGTGAAAGAATAGATCATCCCAAAATAAATTCCTTCAAAAGAAAAAAAAACGAAGAGAAAGAGACAAATTCTCATGTAACGTGATGAGCAAATCCATAACCTATGCTTTACTTCATTACTAAATGACTTACAAATAAATACGTAGTAATTGATATGTTACTCCAACATATATACAAAGTAAGGTAACTAAAGAATATGTCAACCTTGCTTAAGCTGTTCAACGATAAGTTAAAGGTCTTCGGCATTTGTATTTGAAATTGGTAAATTAGTTGTATGTTTCCCCACAAAAACAGCAAATATCCCTCTAAAACTATACTGGAGCTTGGTAGCTTACCGATGTTTCACTACGAGTCCAATAGTATGAGGCAACAGAACCAGCAATCACAGTGGAAGAACATGCGATAAAAAAATTTGTAGCCCAGTAACAACCAAACAGGTGGAAGAAGATTGCAACAGCAATATGAGGGGTGTAACGGATGCTATAACCACAGCAATGATCGCAAGTTCACCTTTTTCAACACAAGATCGTAAGCACAGCAGTCGGTATTACAGTTATTCTGGACGACCTGACCGGAATTGAACAGATGGAGGGCAGCTGATATCCAGAACATGTAAAAAATTGCAAGAATCGAATACGGTATGATTGGAAAAATTATCAGTGCTTGGACTTCTCCTATAACCTTTGCAGCAACCTGTGTTGAGTCGAAGCATAGTATCAATTCTTAGCTCTTTTGATTTTGTGTAACAAAATTAAAAATGGAAGTCTTTAAAGACTATTCTAAGCCGCACAAGCTGATGCTAACACAAATCGTCTCAAGTGATTGAATTATTTGCATGCTCCTAGATGCAGAAAGGACTACATATGGTAATCGGAGCATACTTGCCTTGAGGACTGATGTTCCCATTAGGATGCGCCGAACGATCACAATTGATGTTAGGACAGAAAGAACCATAACAAAAGTCATAAGAATCGCAGCAGCACGTAGATGATTTAGTTCCTGAAAGAAGCAAAAGTTTAATACATAACAAAAACCAATATACCCCTTATAATAAAAGGGTCCTAAGAAAGACAAAAGCAATAACCCACCCGTCCAAAGACGTGTATGTATGGGTCGTGATCACCAATGATAGGGGTGATGGCATCGTTCCCAATACATCCAGCTAAAAGCAAGAACAAAAAGATAAATTTACATTGTATTGAAAATAGTTCTTAACTTGTCGATAGAAATTTTTGAGGATGAACTGCGGGTGGTGTAATGAGGGCATTGACGAGGAGGACCATATTCTTCTACATTGCCCAATTGTTGGTACGTGTGGAACTTGTTCGCGAATTGGTGGCGAATCCAATGGTTGTTGCCGAGGTCTGTGACTGAATTGTTGATTCAATATGCGAATGGTATGTTCCGGGATGTGATCCGCGAGTGGTGGATTGCGGATTGTGCCAGTCCTTTAGTTTATTGGCTTGCGTGCAATGAGGTAATTTTTAAAAAGAATAAATTGTCAATGACATAATTTGTTTTGATTAAATTAAGAATCTTGTCTTGAGTAAAAGCTTCAAAGCATGCCGAGGATGTTCATGAGTCTGAGTGGTGGGTGTGTCCTTGGCTCTGTGCACTGAGCTTGGTTCCTATGGATTATAGTGGCATTCGGTGGTCGCCTTCACTTTCGAAATTTAATGTGAATGGATCTATGAGAATGAAACCGAGGCCAACGAGGTGTGAAGGTGTTTTATGGAATGAGCATGGCACGGTCTTAACTTTTTTAAGACCGTTGGGATATATAGATTCCAATAATGCAAAAATTCATGCAATTTTTCATGCTCTTCGTCTTTTGCTTAATTCGCAATAGAAGGAAGTGCCGTCAGTAGTGATTGTCTGACTTTGTTGCGACTATCTCTTGGGTTAAGTGTAGGGCACGTTGACCATGGCAACTTTAGACATTACTTTGTGAGATTGATGAGATGATGGTACATCTTTCGAGTGTGTATTTTCATAATGTGTACCGCGAAACGAGTAGTTTAGTGGATGATATGGCGGAGAGTGGGGTGGACCGTCGGTCATGGTTTTACAGATAGTGTCGTGTTTAGTTTTGTTGGTGTTTGACTCTTGGTTGCGATCTTATTGTATAGCGTTTATGTGCACTATTTTTTCCAACCTAGGATTAGGGGTTTAAAGAGGCATGTGAGGGTTTTCTTATATGATTTTTTCATGAATAAAATCATATTGTTGATAAAAAATATATTTGTCTATATAATACTACCATGCCAGTGTGCACTGTCATATAGGTTTGTCCCGTCATTTCAAGCTATTTACCTTCAGTTGATTAAAAGTTTTTATCCACAGAGGGGTCATTTTGACCCAAACATTAGGGGTTGAAATGCTCTAAAAAAATAGAGGTCAAAATAACTATTCAGCCAAACATTGGAGTATTTTTTGGCTTTATGTCAGTAAATAAATCCACACTATATTTTTTCACATAATATTTTCTTATAAATTAGAATGTACAAATCATCATCTTTTTTCTTATATCTTATATATTTATTCTAATATTTCAATGAAAAAAATCGTTAAAATAAAAAAAAACTCAAAAAACTTAATCCACGAATCAAAAGATTCAAAAATAAAATTATTATTAATGAAATCATGGTATCCTAATCTCAACCAAATTTTTGATAATTTTGCATCAAAATATCGAATTGTTAATTTCTAATATCGAAATAGAAGGTAGCTTACCTCTTGAAACTGACAAAGAACCCGAAGCCCGAAGAAAACTAAACTCGTCTCGAATGATTTTGTTTTCTTTCTATTTTTTTATTCTACCAGTAGAATAAAAAGGGCAACAACCATGCCAGATTTTAGTGAGATTAATTACACCGTAGTATTTTTCAATGTTGTTTTGCCGTTGTTATTCATCACTGCAAAGCACGCCAGCAATGGCAACTTATATAAATCCACCGGGCGTTAACAATTTGATGCAAAATTATCAAAAATCGTGTTAAGATTGGGTGCTGTGATTTTATTAATAATAGTTTTATTTTTAGCTCTTTTGATTCGTATGTTAATTTTTTTCGGTGCTTTTTATTTATTTTAACGATTTTATTTATTAATATATTAGAATAAATATTTGAGATATGAGAAAGATGATGATGATGATTTGAAAATTTTAATTTATAAATATTATGTAGAAAAAAAAGATGATGTAAATTTATTTAATTGGGTAGGAACATAAATAAGATTTTGAGAATGATTCATAGAACAACTTATTATAATTTTATTTTAAAATATGATTAATTGCATGTTGAGTCTTTGACATTTTTAATAATTATTTAAATATCATTAAAATTTTAATAATTTTTAGCGGTGTAATTAAGCGAGTGCGTCACCTTTTCTAGAAATTACAAATTAACAAGGGTTTTCTACTATTCAGAAAATAAAAGAATTTTCTTTCCCTTTCGAGCTGCCATTAATCCCTCAAACATAAAATAAATAAATAATAATTATTTTATAGAAAATTTATAATATCTATTCAAATTATACGCTAAATATTTAAATGATATAAATAATATATCAAGTTATACTTAAATATTCACATTTTAATTACAAAAATATAATTATACTTAACTTTGACACAATGACAAATCATCCAGTTGACACTTTTTTTATTCTTAGATTGTGGTTCAATATTTATTAAAATAAAATTATCCTTTACACATATTTTTTATACAAATATTTTTTAATAATTAATTAAAAAATAATTTCCAAATTTGATTTTTTTTAAAAACAAATCTTTCGGTTTATGTAAGATGAACTCACATTTTATATAAAGTAATTTCTAAACCCGTATCCTGCACATAGCAAGTTCAGTCTTACATAAATAAACTTTTTCATTTTTCAAATTTAATATTTGGAAAAAATCACATTATGTAAAGAAAAAATAGGTTATTTGCTAATTATTTATTAAAAAAAAGAATGTTTACATAAAAATGCCCTCTACACACCTACTAGGAACTGTAAAAAAAAAATACTGGGTGATTTGTTGGAAAAAATAATAATAATACTGGGTGATGTTACATTTTCTGAACCTATTGTCCCACAGTTAATAATAGAATAAAGATTCCCGCTTCGAGAACAAGATAATAGTGTTTCTTGGTATTTTACACCATTATCTCTGAGGTTTGGCTCTTTAAAACAGTGGTTTAAATGTAGTGTTCTTTATTGAGCAGGTGTTTGTGGATAAATGGCCTTGGTAGGTACATGTACGTATATGTAATGTGGGGGTTGTTATGTTGGGGCAATGTGCAATGCAGATCAGATCAGATCAGATCCAGTGCTAATTAAAACACGTCTACGTGCTTTCACCTTGCGTGCACTCACAAATCAATTCCTGCAGTGGACTGGATTGATTCTTTAACAATTACAAAAGGTTGCGTTCATATCCAGCCATCCACGACTAAAATCTTAATGCACTGCAGAGTCTGCAGACTGCCATACCATAAAAAATAGTAAAAAAGATAAAAGCACGTGGTGGAATGAGCGAAGGTGGTGTAAAGCCTTTGGACATCTGTTTCTTCAATCCAGATTCCACTCCAATGAATACTTTACTCCATTTTGCTGCTGCACTGCATCACACAAATCCAATATAAACATGATAAAAAAATCGATAGGAGATCCAGTGGTCTTGCATTGAAACACATTTTAATTTGTCTTCTCATCTTATATTAATTAAAAACGTTAACAAATGGAGTATGTATATTGAGTCAGATATCCTTAGTGTCAGTGGCTTAATGACGATGCGAAATTAGTCCCAATTTGGAGCTGATTACTTTAAATAAAAATATTTACGGAGACCAAGACAGGAGTAGCAGTACTTAAAATCGGAGTGCAGCCTGCAGAATGCAAAGTGCGATACAGGTGACAGACTGGTAAAGAGAGGAGAGTGGGCTCAGGCTCAGGCTCAGGCTCAGCTCAGTATATCCAAACTGGGCACAGTTATAGCGAAACAGAATCCTTTTGGGGTTGGTTTCCCATTTGCAAGCATCATCTGCACCACCATGATTAACCCTCTATTTACAAGTAACCCCCACTCGATAAGCCAACCCCGTTTTTTTTTGGAGGGGTTAATTTCAGAACGGGCCGTACAAAAGCTGTCACGTAAACAAGGAAAATAGTTGCAACAGCAACAGAATGGCAGGAGAGATGTGCGATAAATCTGAATAAAGCGTGTGAAGGGGCAACGTAAAGCGTTAAGCGTATGAAGTATCCCACATGCTTCACACTACCACCACAGCCTATGCCTATTACCGCGCTTCTACAAATATTCTCTTACGAAACAGCTTGTATTTCCAATATACATGTAATTAATTGTTTATTTTTTAATTTTTGTATGGAGATTCGAACTTTAATATTCATTTTAAAAACATGAATTAATAACACAATACATTCTCGAATTATGGCAATTATTCTTGATTTATCTCTGAACTTTTAAATATTTTAATTTTATCCTCAAACTATTACTTTTATTTTAAACTCATCCCAAATTTTTAAGCATTTCAGTTTCATCTCGACTCATTCTAAACCGGTCTTCAATTTTTTTGAATATTTTAATATTATCCTCAATATATCAGTATATGCTAATCATGTTTTTTAGATGAATGTTTTCATTATATTCCATGAAAGTTGTCCTGCTACAAAATATACACAATCCAGAATGAACTACACAAAAATAAGGGTATTTTTATTCTAGTTTCCAAGCTATACAAAATGCAGCATTAGCAGTACCTATCCGATGCAAACTCGTGCCAGAAAGTTTAGAGCAAACCATCTCCCGTATCTGTTCAACAATCTCCATGACCGAATCTTCACGGTTCTGAAAAAGTCTCCGATTGCGCTCCTTCCAAATAAAGGCGATGTAATCATTCCAAACCAGTCTCGTCACAGCAGACCATAAAGATTTACCCTTCAACCTTCTCATAGCCCAAGCTAATTCCTGCTCCCAACACACTACTTGCCTATGCTGTCCACAAAGCTGTAGGATACAGTCTCGAACATCCCTCGAAAATTCGCATTCAAAGAGATCTTGGCTTTCAAGCTCCTTCAAACAATACACATTCCATCAATATGTAAACCTAAAGAGTTGAGTCTATTTTTGGTGGGTAACCTGTTAAGAGTGGCCATCTAAGAGATAATAGAGTTTTTAGGGACATACCATATTAGTCTCTTCCAAGGAACCTTTGTCTTTTTTAATCTAATCTCCTTCCGCATCATAGAAATAAAAGATAAAGTGAGCAGCCCTGAATAAAAATAGCTGGAATCGAAGCTGAAACAAAGTCCTCCATAACCAGCTATAATTTTGCTTATGAGCTAGCTGTCATAAAAAGGAATCCTTTATAATGTAGGAGTGCATCCAAGCTACCCAAATCGATCCCTCCCTAAGCAAGATTTTACGAATCAAAAAGAGGAGGCATGCATGATTCCAACATTGTAGGTCTTTCAATCCAAGTACACCCTCGGACTTAAGGAAACAAATAGCAGACCAACTAACCCTTGCTTCCTTAACCGGTTTGTTTTCACCCTTCCAAAAGAAACGAGAGCACAATTGATTTATTCTTTTAAGTACCCTTTCAGGGAGAACCACCTGACAATTCCAATATGCTAATCATATTTTATTTAAATACAAATACTATAAAAAATTATTAATTATCGTGAAATATTAATGTGTATTATATAATAATATAATATGGTATAAACAATAATTTTAAAGATTAAATTAAAATATTAAAAAAGGTTTGGAGACTAATTTAAAATGTGGGTCATAATTTGATGATAAAAATAGAACATTCAAAAGTTTAGAGACCGATTTAAAATAAGAGCCATAGGTTGAGATGAAATTGGGAAAATTACCCAAATATTGTGGGTAATTTTTTCCTAAAATAGGGTTCCCCAAATTAATTACAGCTTTTGGGTAGTTTACTGTTCGAGTCAGAAGACCCAGGCTTTACCCCGTCTTTGAACAGTGATTTCCCAAAGAGCTGAATTTTTTGTACTATTCAAAGTCGGATAGACCACCATCCGACTTCAAACAGTAGCCAGACCACCCATTTTTGCCACGTGTTGAATGCTGGAGCTGCCATGCACTGTTCAAAGTCGGGTAGTGTACCCTCTGACTTCAAACAGTGTCGGCCCATGGTGCTTCAGCCTTGTCAGGCTGGTGACGTGATGCGCATGCATGTAGCTACGTGCATGCCTCGGGCAGAGGAGAGTTAAGCTTTTTTATTTGTTTTAATTTTGATTGGATGAATGGTAGATGGGTTGGGTGGTTGAAATTTAAAGTGGTTGGGGTTAAATAGGGGTTGTGATTAAATTTTGGTGAAGATAGAAGAGGAAGAGGAAGATTTAGAGAAAATTTTGTAAGTGTATGTATTTTATTTTAAAAAATTGTGTTAAGTTAATAGTTTTATTTGTAATGTAATGTATGTATGTTTTTTGTAGTTACGAATTTTTATTATTTTTTAGTTACTTTTTTTGAATTTTATATCTTTATATTTTTTGAAAATTTTGAAATTGATGTTTGAATTTTAAATTTTTTTGTCTTAAATAGGTTGTTGAAGAGAAGAAATTTTGTGAAGAGTTTGAGTAAAGAAAGGAAGATTTGAAGAAATATAGTAAGTACGGCAAAATTTTAATTTAATGGTTGAATTTTTTAAATTTGTGAAGAGATTAAGTTTTTTTTATTTATTTTGAAGTTGATGTTTAATTTTTTTATGTTTGAATATTTGTATTGTTAATTAATTAATTGTTTGTTTGTTAGATTTTATAATGATTTTTGAAAAAAACGAGTATATTGGGAGTAAAATGAGTATATTTGGACGTGAATGAAAAAATTAGTAAATTAGCGGCTAGTTTGTAAAAATCTTAAAGTTGAAGGATTTTAAAGGCAAATTGGTGAATGATATAGGGAATGAGGATTAAAGTTATATTAGTAATAGTAGTAAAAAACGATTTTTAAATTTTATTTGTAATTTTAAAGAATTTTTTTTTAATTTGGGAGTTGACATTTAGTAAAAAAAAATATTACTGTTTTTTAATTTAGGAGTTTTAAAAAAAAAATTAGGTATATACCGATTGTAATTATGGTTTTTATTATAAGTAGAAAAGAAAACTAGTAGTGGAATTGAAATTAGTAAATTAGTGACTAGTTTGTAAAAATCTTAAAATTGAAGGGTTATGAAGCCAAATTAGAAATTTAGTGACTAGTTTGTAAAAATATTAAAATTGATAGGTTTTTAAGGGAAATTGAAAATTAGTGACTAGTTTGTAAAAATTTAAAAATTGGAGGGTTTTGAAGGCAAATTAGTAAATTAGTGATTGTTAAGGGTTTTTTAAATTGTACGTAGTAAAAAATATGGATGTTATTAATCTTTTAATAGTAGTGTAGTTGAATTGAAATTTAAACAAAATTAATTTATAATATATTTAGTCTAGTTTTTTAATTTGGTAAAATTCAACGAAATTTAAATTCTATCTCTAATACATTTAGTTAGTGTAATAAATGTATTAGAGGGAAAATTTAAATTTCGTAGAATTTTAGCAAATTAAAAAACTAAATTAAATATATTATAAATTTTGTTTGCAAAGTTTAGTTTATTACGTTTATTGGCAAATTATTTTTTAAAGTAGTAGATTTAGTCCCGGGTTGTAATATATTATTACTTATCATGTAGGATGGCTGAGCAAGCTCTTCTATTGAGGTTTCATGATCAACACATTAGTAGTATGCCGGTTGCTGAGATGATACAATTTTGTTAATAATTTATTTATTTATTAGAAATTCAATTATGTTAATAATAATAATAATAATTGGGTTTATTTATTAATGTGTTAATTACAGGATTTTGAGGATACATTTAAGCATCACCTGACCATGGCAAAAAATCCTCCGCACGATCGAATAACTGAATGGTTGCAACAGTCTGGATTTTATCATGCGACATTCGTTCAGGGGTGCAAGTTGGTGTCCGGGTTGATTGCCGCTCTGATTGAGCGAAAGAGGCCGGAAACCCATACGTTTCATATGCCGTGTGGGGAATGCACGATCACACTTGAAGACGTGGTCATGCTTATCGGGGTGCCGGTAAACAGGGCACCATAGACCGAGCAACCGTCGATCGACCAGACAGAAGCTACACTTGAAGCACTTTGCGGTTATTTCCTTGGGAATGTGCTAGATAAATTAAATTTGAAAGGATCTCGTGTGAAAATGAGTTCGTTGCAAAATGAATTCCAACTTAGTGGATATAGTTCGATTGGTGCGGTTTATAATACCAGTCGAGCTTATATTCTACAACTCATTGGAGGTATATTCATGCCGGATAAATCTGACAATCTTGTTCATACACTGTATTTACGCTTTTTGAGGCATCCGTTGGAAACTGCTCAATATAGTTGGGGATCGACCATATTAGTGTTCTTGTATCGTGAGTTGTACAAGGTTGCTAAAATAGAGATTGATCATAAGGTTCGGGGTATTGGTGGATGTTTGTTGTTGCTGCAAGCATGGGCTTGGCAGCGACTTCCGTTCTAGACTCCAGTTACTCAAACACTGGTGCAGTTCCTTTTGTCGCCAAGTAATTATCCTGATTTTGAGTTCAATTTTAATATTAATTTTATTTACTATTAAAACATTATTTTTGATTTGTATGCAGATGGTGCGAGAAAAAAATGCACACGGGATTGGCGAACAACAACTTGAAAGTGTTTAGAGCGCATATTGATTTGTATTGTCATGAGCAGGTATCTGGTTAACTGCATTGTTTACAATTTAGTTAGATAGATATTTACAGTTTATTATTTACATTATAGTTAGATGTCTTATTAAAATAATCCTTATTTTGCAGTTTATTTGGATGCCGTACAACGATGATCGTATTTTTGTATCGGATAAACTAACGAGGTATTCTAACCAGTGGTGTACTGTTGCACCGTTGATCCACTTTGTGTTTGTCGAGTACTACTTTGACGACAGGGTGCTGAGTGGCAATTTGGCTTCCACCAGCCCATTTTGTATCCCCACACTGAGCATGACTATTTGCATGATTATGATGGACGCGGCAGGGCAGAAGTAAATTGGGAAGTCACACACGCCGACTACATTAATATGTGGAACAACAGAGCTTCAACGATACCGTTTCGCGCTCCAATCCAAGAGGATGATTTTGATTTTTAGAGGTCAGAGTACCTGATCTATTTTCTTAATAATAGAATGCCGTACTTAACTTCGGTCGAAGAACGAGAACAATGTCAAACATATAAGAAAAAATACGACAGTAAGGGTGGGTCCTCTAAGAGTGTAGCGAGGGCATCTCAAAATCTTGTGTGGAGTAGAAACCCCGAAGGTTGGCCAACGACATGGGAACTTCCAGAAGAAGGTCCGACAGTTATATGGGAAAAAGAACCGGGTCCTACAAGTGTTCAACCAGAAGTTGGCCCAAGCTCTTCAGTTAGTCATTGGTTTGATGATGCTGTCTTATACACACCCGAGTTTGTTCCTCCACAGTCACCCATGTATTCGAACTTTGAACAGAACATGGATTTTCAAGAAATACAAAATTTCCTAAATTCACCAGAGATTATGGGAGGGCAGAGCGGTTTCGTGGACATGTTCACAACACCGCCTCCTATGCCCTCAGTAAATGAGGAGGTGAGCTACACTGAAGAGGATGTTGAAGAGGATCTTGAGGCAGAACAGAGGCCACAACGTAAGAGGATCTTGAAACACACTTTTTTTTCGACCATATCCGCTCATTTTCAGAAATTACGTAAGAGGATGCAAAAGAAAAAAATGATTTTATGTATTTTGTGTAACACATTAGAGGAATTTGGGTTTGGATTTGAATGTTATTGTTTTTTATTTTCACTATTTTATGTTTTTTATTATTCATTTTAATATATATATAACTAATTATAATGAATTTGAAAAATCTCAAAAGGTTTTAAAAAATTAAAAATTGAAATTGAAATTAAAAAAAAATTAAAAATTGGAGATTGATTGAATTTGAAAAAAAATGGTGGAATGTAAAAAAAAAGTGCATGAATGATAAAAAGCCTTTTATTTCAGGGGTGTTAGATAAAAGGGACTAACCGACTCCTACATTAAGGACTTTTGTCGTTATACCTTTTATTTGTAAAAGTAGAAACAAAGCAAGTCTTTGCAAAAAGCTTTGCGAAATTGCAGCGCGTCGTGTTTCATGAACTGAAAAATTGGGTTTTGTTTGAAGAAAAAACCCCAAAAAACAAAATGGCCTTCAGCCTTACATATCGTAGTTCACTTTTGTTGTCCCTTCAGTCCTACATATTTTTTGTTCATTTGATATTAAAATCAAATTAAAAAAACATGTCAAAAAAGAGGAATCTGATTCCTAACCGTGGCAGGGAGGGAGGGTGGGGTGGCAGGTTCAATTCAAATTAAAAAAATCTTGTGAAAGAAAAAAATCTTAATATTTGGTATATTTGGTTTAACAATGAGGTAATATATGTGGTAATTGGATTATTAAAAATATTAAAATTATTCAATCAGACTTAAGCAATTTGGTCCATAGTTATTAAATCAGACTTAGGCATCGAATATGATAGTAGTAAAAACATAACATTATAAATAACTAATTAATACTGATGATGCAAAGTTGAATATTTTCGAATACAAACATAATAAATCACTGAGGTATAGGCACATATCTGGGTTCATTTGGACAGTTTGATTTCAAATGGCCTTCAGCCACAACGAAACCGACGACCGCCGCCAAGCTATCTATCGACCGATTCTGTTCATGGCCAAAAATTACACAGAAGGAAAAATTGATTTTATGTATTTTGTGTAATACATCTGAAATTGACTTTCTAATATTATTGAATTTTTCAGTTGATCCATTTTAACGATTTGAGCGTCCTACGAGCCTAAGTATAACTACCACACATTTGGACATTTTCAAATACATTATTGTCAAATTTAAGTACATAATATTTTTAAATACAAACATAATATTTTCGAGTACAAACATGAGAAATTACTGAGGCATAGGCATATATCTTGGTTCATTGGGACATTTAAATTTCGAATGGTTTTCAGCCCTACATATGGTGCATCTCTTGCGTTGTCCCTTCTCTCCGGGATAAAGATCCATACTGGTGTAGACCCGAGTCGATCTAGGTCAGCCAATTGGAGTTCTACGGAGTGTCAGATCCGGTAACCATTTTCATGCTCCATTGGCGGCCAATATATTGAATTCGGGATTGGTGGGAACTCAATTCTTTAAATATCTAACATCTGGTTGAGACTGAACCATTCATCAACATATGTGTACGGGTCAACATTGGCAAACATACATGTTGCAACTGCATGAGCACATGGATATCGCCACACCTGAAACTCGCCACAATCACACCATTTACGTCTGAAATCTACTCAAAATACGTTTGAGTGGGGTGCTCTGTGTCGGGTTCTAGAACCAACAACATCGAAAGTTTGATTCATTCGGTCGAATGCGTGAACTGTCAGTGCCGTTGCACTCTTCACATTATCATCCATTTTTGTCACAATTGTAGAAGCCCATCGTTGTCCCATATTTATTAAGGACTGCACCTGCTTCCCTTTGACGGACTAAACCTTAGCCAAAAGGTAGTACGTCTTTGTTACCAAGCTGGCTATTGGGAAATAACGCGACCCTTTCAGTACTCCGTTAATACACTCCACAAGGTTGGTAGTCATTTTCTCGTATCGTCTACCACCTTCATCATATGATTGGGCCCATCTCTCTCTCGATGATGTTGGCCTAACTCCAAACACGCTCGCCATATTTCTGTAAATTTGCCATCTTCCTCTCAGATTTTGGCTGTAGTAATTGATACCCTCCGCCATAATATATGTTGTTAGCATCATGCATAGGCATATATAACAAATTTTGAATGAATAACACTTACCCATGCTTAAAATCTCATTGCGAATGTACTAATTTTTGAACTGCTCATAGCCATTCTTTCTAATGTGATGAACACAGTATACACGGTATGCATGCGGAAGTGTCCAACGACTTTCCTCTTGATTAATTGCTGCTTTGATACTTGTCCCTCGATCAGAGATAATGCAAAGCCATTTTCTCGGACCACATGCTCACGTAAATTGGTCAAAAAGAAATTTCAAGCTTCAACAGTCTCCCCCTCAACAATTGCGAATGCAATCAGAATGATATTGCTCTCACCATCTTGCGCAACGACAACCAAAAGTATATGAGAGTATCTCTCGTAAAGCCACGTTCCATCAACTTGGATCATACGCTTACAATACGGTAAGCCATCACTGTATGCTTGAAAGCTCATAATAGTTGATGGAAAAATTTATACCCTTGAAGCAGTTGTCCTTGTCGGTCGTATGCATCCTTTGTTTGATACCTCATTATGGTGCCCGGGATAAACTGTGTCATTGCTATCAATAAAGTCGATAGCTCATTATACGATTTATCGTAATCACCATACACTAAATGCAATGCCTTATCCCTTGCACGCCACCCCTTCTTGTATTTTATTCGATATTCAAATTGTCGCGCAATGGTTGCTTGAATCGCTGAAACTGGAACCCTTGGATTTTCTTCGACCAACTTCATCACGTGATGGCTTATTACACTTGAGTCCAATTTGGTATGGTCCTGGTCAATGGATGTTCGTAAACATGTGTGATCATCGTCGTACTTTGTGACTTCCCATCAATCTATCTTTTTACGCTTTGTTACTCGAATCTTCTAATTGCACCCTTATTCGTATTTCACACACTTCGCGAAGAAAGTCCTCGAGTTAGATTCTGCAACTGCGTAGTCCACATGATGCATGATGCTATACTCTTTAATTGCCAATATAGCTTCATCCTTTTCATTAAACAATTCACCGAGATGACTCGAAGTTAACTGAGGCATATCTGGGAGTGCGACGCCCTCATCGCATCGAAATCCACTGAGATCATGTAAGCATGAGCTTCATAGAATGTAATGTCGCCCTCGGTCGGAATAAATTCTCTAACACCGAAATCAAGGGCTTCACCAACGTCATCCAGGAAAAAAATCAAGATCCCAGTATCTTCATCTTCGTTGGAGTCTTCAAGTGATTCTCCTCATCGACCTCGTAGGTTCTCAACATTAGCATCAACAGTCAGATCAAAAATCGGCACGTGTGATGCTACATACGTTGATGACCCACCTTCATGAAATCCACTAGATGTCCCAGTTGCCAACATTGCAGTAAAAAAGCCTCCGAACATATCAAATTCATTATCGAAACCCATTTGACTAGATTCCCCAACTACGTTTCTAGGAATATCACGCACCTCAGCAAACAACTCGACATTTTGAATATTCATAGAGTCACGCTCTACGATCATTATTCCCACATCTGTATTATCTCCGAGAGCTATTGCAAAATATCTGACTGGATTCGGACATGTCAGCGATACCGCAAACCATGAATATGAGCTCTAATTTTCTTCGATATCTTCTCGTTCAATACTCGAAGCATTATTTCTTTGTTAAATCTCATCTTTGTAGGGCTTTCAGATTTAAATACGATACCGACTTCAGTTTTTACCATTTGTCCATTGTAATGGACGATTTCCACAAAGCTGTTGTTGCTCATTTTCTCTGCATATTATTAAGTGTCTAAAAGTATTATTTTATTCACCCTTTTTACTCATATTATTGCTAGACTTAGGCTCATATTACTTGCATTATTAGCCATTCATGAATGTTTGTATTGTTTCCATGGTGGCCAAGCTTGATTTCATATTTTGCTTAATTTTATGGAAAAAAAAGGGTGCTGCCGGCAGTTGTTTTTGTGTGTGCAGAACTAGTTGCCAAAGTAAGGCTGGAACTAGTTGTTAGGGTAGTGCAAGAATGATATGTCGAGCTAGTTGTCAGGGCAATTATCGACAATAATGGATAAGATGATGTGGCAGCCGAAATTGATGACTCGATATACCCAACATGAAGAGGTCAAAGAAAGATTAAAACCCAAGAAGATATGAGAAGATTGAGTAGGAATTTAAATATAATAAAGAATTATATTCTTTAAAAGTATTTAATTCTAACTTGACTTCCTCCCCAAGAAAGACTTTGACCTAACCATCTCTTATTTAAAGGACTCCTAGCCGTCAACCTAGGGTGTGCGATTGAGAGGAGAGGTTCGAAGAGAAGAAAGAATCCAACATGGAGCTGCTCGACATCTTTATCTTTTTCTTTCTTGTTCGATTAATCTATGCTAGGAAAACTTTGTTTTATGTTTCTTTTGAACCTAGCCATGAACTAATTATATTTGGCTAAGGTTATTGTGTTTTGTGGTTGTGAGAAATGGTTGGATTTTGTTTAGGTAATAAAGTTTGCACTTTCAATTCAAGGTTTACTCATTCTTGGTTTTTATTCTTGTTTGCGAGTAAATTGGGATAGGATATCGTAAATCTATCTATTTATCTAATATCAGGAGAGTTAGATTCAAGAAACGAATGAGTATGGTTTTTATTTAATCTATCAATGATGAAAACTAATTCGGCTTAGAAATAAGTTTAGGATTTCAATGGCTAATAGGAGCGCAAGATTGGTTGTTGTTCACCCTTGATTCACGCAGGGATGTATTATCAAGGCATGCATAATTAGCTAGAGTTTCGACTTGGGGATAAGAAGAAACCATTGAAGAACGCTCTGCCGAACCTTGAAGTTTACTGCCCAGTCGCCCAAACAATTGCCCAGTCAGTTGCCCAGGCAATCGTTCTACTAGTTGCCAAGGTAACCTATTTGTGCCAGTTGCCACGACAACTGAGTTGCCACTGCACTCTTTTACCAAGACGATCCTTCTGACTATCACAACTCAACTCACGATAACCCGACAATCACCTAATTGTGTTTTTACTTTTACAGTGCAAGAGATTAGATTCTTGAAGTGGCACCAATCCCTGTAGAGACAATGTCTTTTATATTATAACTTGCGACGTGTACACTTGCACAATTACGGAGCACTCAATACGCGCAACAAGTTTTTGGCGCCGTTGCCGAGGATTAGCAATAGTGACTTTGTTTTTATTTTCTTGCACTTTTTATTTTTATTGTTTAAGATTTGAAGGGTTAACAATTTTTGGTTTTGCATTGGTATATGACTAGGGCGAGACCAACTACATCAGAATATCCCTTTGATCAAGAAATCAAACGAACCTTTAAAAGACTCAGACTCAGACTAAGAGTAGCAATGGCTAATCAAGACGGCAATGTGAATGCCAACGACAATTAGGATGTTCCAGCAGGAGGTGGAGTGATTCTTGCACGAAACATAACTGTTCGAGATTACCTTGGGGTAAGATCTTGAAGGACTTAATGCAGGAGTTGTCACACTTCAAATTGAAGCCGACCACTTTGAGTTGAAACCGGTAATGTTCAATATGATCAACACAATAGGTCAGTTTGGTGGCTCAGTAACTGAAGATGCACGTCAACATCTTAAATCTTTCCTCGATATTTGCAATTCATTCAAAATAAAAAGAGTCGCCCTATATGTTTTACGGCTAAGATTATTCCCCTATTCACTGAGGGATAGCGCGAAAGCCTGGTTGAATAGTGTTCCGGCCGAGTCAATAGGATCTTAGACCGATCTAAGTCGTGATTTCCTTGCTCGATTTAATCCAACAAATTTGACTGATAAGCTTCGTAACGAAATTACTTCTTTTCGACAGACAGATGATAAATCCATATACGAGGCTTGGGAGCGATATAGAGAACTTCTACACAAATGTCCCCTACTCGGATTCCCAGTATGGACACAAGTGGCGATGTTTTACAATGCTGTGAATACACCAACAAGGATAATGCTAGATGCCTCGGCAAATGGCATACTCCTAGACAAGTCGACGAAAGGACCAATGCAAATTTTGAACAGGCTCTCCAAGAACGATTATCAGTTCCCAACTGCGAGAAAATGAGGAGTTAGACGCTAAGCCACAATACATGAACTGGATTCATCAAACTCAATTTCGGCACAATTGGCCAATTTAACCAAGATGGTCCAGAACATGCAGAAACAGAGCAACACACATGAAGTCAAGGTAGTAGATTCCTTTTGTGAAATATGTCGTAGTAACCATGATTCTTCTGAATGTACGCAGAATCCATCTTTTACGTGGGGAATTACAATCAGAGCAACGATGTGATATCCAACACGTACAATCCAGCTTGGAAGAAGCACCCAAATTTTTTATGGAGTAATCCTAATAATGCTCTAAACCAGAACAATCAGAATGAACAAGCATCGGGATTCCAGCAGAATATGTCACGGTAACAGTTGCCGCAGCAACAACCGATAATATCTAGTTCTTTGGAAAATCCTCTCAATGTTTTCATGTTAAAAACTGAATCTTATATGGCTGAGAATAGTAACTTCATGAAAAGAACTGATGTTTTTATTAACAGGACTGAGACGAGATTGCAAAACCAAGAGGTGGCCCTCAAATAATTGGAAACTCAAGTCGGACAATTAGCTCAAAACCTAAATACTATACTGCAAGGAGGATTACCCAACGATACTGAAGTCACAAGAGGAACTGGCCACGAGCAATGTAAGGCAATCACCACTAGAAGTGACTGACAACTTAAAGAATCTCAAGCTCGCTCGTCAAACAAAACTCCACAAAAAGAACAAGATGAATTTAGTGGCAAAGCCTCAGACGCTGAACCAGAGAATGCCACGACAACCCCAGCTGAACATGCCGCGGTAACCAACGATAAACATGCTACGACAACCCCAGTTGACGATGTCTCATCAACTCTTGTTGCCCCGACAATACTATCAATCAGATTCCAAACCAATGAGAAGATCGAAGATATCTGACTTCCACCACCATTCCCATAAAGGTTGAAGCGACAAAAGAAAGAATATCTATTCAAGAAGTTTCTTGATATCCTAAAGCAAGTTCACATCAACTTGCCGTTAGTTGAGGCAATCGAGAAAATGCCGAACTATGCCAAGTTTCTTAAAGACATTGTGTCCAAAAGAACAAGGCTAGGAGAGTTTGAAAAAATTACCACAATAGAGGGATGCATGGTCATGTTGCATAATCGCATGCCACCCAAGTTGAAAGATCTCAGAAGTTTCACAATACCCTGTTCCATCAGAAACCACTATGTCGGGAAAACATTATCTGACCTTGGAGCAAGCATAAACTTGATGCCTAAATTAGTTTTCCAGAAACTAGGAATCGGGAAGGCAAGACCTACAACAGTTATGCTACAGCTAGCCGACGGATCCTATGCGCATCTTGAGGAAAAAATCGAAGATATACTGGTAAAAGTTGATAAATATATTTTTCCCACTGACTTTATTGTTTTGGATTGTAAAGCAGATGAGCATGCACCTATCATTCTTGGGAGACCCTTCCTAGCAACAGAGAAAACCTTAATCGATGTTGAAAATGTAGAGCTCACAATGAGGGTGAATGACCAGCAAGTTAAACTAAATGTGTTCCAAACACTAAAGCATTCCGATGATCGAGAAGAATGCCAACTCCTTCATGCTACGATAGAGTTTGACTTCGACGAGGAATTTAGTTGCCTTGACAACTACATTGATGAACTAGAGGAACCTGAAGAGTAAGAAGAACTGATCGATGAGGAACAAAAAGAAGAGGCAAATTGTTTAGTCAATCGACCAGGTACATATTTTGAACCACTAGATTACTCAAGTAAGGAAGGTAATCTCGAAAAACCCTATACTAAACAACTGCCGATTCTCGAGTTGAAACAATTGCCAGGCCAGCTAAAATATGCTTATTTGGGAATTGATAATACACTGCCCGTAATTATTTCCTCTAAGTTACAACCTGAGCAGGAAAAGAAGCTGATCGACATGTTGATGCTACACAAGAAGGTGATAGGTTGGACAATTATCGATTTGAAGGGAATTAGTCCGGCAGTGTGCATGCATAAGATTTTGTTGGAAGATGATCACAAACATTCGATTGAGGCCCAGAGGAGACTGAATCATGCCATGAAAGGGATTGTAATGAAAGAAATCATCAAGTGGCTTAACGCTGGCATAATATACCCCATATCTAATAGTATATGGGTAAGTTTGGTACAATGTGTACCGAAGAATGGAGGTATAACAGTTGTAAGTAATGAAAACAATACACTCATCCCAACCAGGACCATGACCGGTTGGAGGGTTTGCATGGATTACCGAAAGTTAAACAAGGCCACTAGGAAAGATCACATCCCTTTACCTTTTATTGATCAACTGCTTGACCGTCTTGCTGGTAAACCCTTTTATTGTTTTCTTGATAGTTACCCAGGTTACAATCAAATTGCCATAGCACTAGAAGATCAAGAAAAGACCACCTTCACATGCTTATACGGTACGTATGCTTTTCGAAAGATGCCGTTCGGATTATGCAATACCCCGTAAACCTTCCAAAGATGCATGATGGCACTCTTTTCATACATGGTTGAAGACTTCCTTGAAATCTTCATGGATGATTTTTCGTATTTGGTAATGACTTCGACAGTTGCCTCGACAATTTAGAGAAAGTGTTGGCAAGATGTGAAGAATTCGATCTAGTCCTTAATTGGGATAAGTGTCATTTTATGGTAGCTGAAGGAATCGTGCTCGACCATAAGATTTCATCCAAAGGTATTGAAGTAGACAAAGCCAAGGTGGACGTGATCGAGAGATTACCCCCGCTAAGTTCGGTCAAAGGAATCTGAAGCTTTCTTGGACATGCAGGTTTTTATAGGAGGTTCATTCATAATTTTTCTAAGATCACTAAACCCTTGTGCAATTTGCTTGAACAAGACAAAGCTTTTGACTTTGATGAATGTTGCGTGTAATAAGTGCTACGCAAATGTGCAAGTATACACGTCGCAAGTAATAAAGTGATACGAGTATCGAGTATCGTCTCTACAGGGATTGGTTTGGGCCACTTTGCTTAAGTTACTGCACTGTGAAAATAAAAACACAATTGATAATAGAGGTTTTAATTAACGAGAAAACTAAGAGCAATAAACTAAAAGAATAGATGAAATTAAAATAGAGTAAATAGGCCAGGCTATCGTGAGTTGAGGTGTGATAGCCGATTGGATCGTCTTGGTAAAAGAGTGCAAGGGCAACTCAGTTGCCGTGGCAACTTGCACAGCGGGGTTGCCTTCGCAACTAATCGATGGTTGCCTGGGCGACTAGCTGGGCAACTACTTGGGCGTCTGGGCAGCAACTTCAAGGTTCGCTAGAGCGTTCTTCAATGGTTTCTTCTTATCCCTAAGTCGAAACTCTAGCTACTTGTGCATGCCTTAATAATACATCCCTGCGTGAATCAAGGGTGAACAACAACCAATCTTGCGCTCCTATTAGCCGTTGAAATCCTTAACTTATTCCTAAGCCAGATTAATCTTCACTATCAATAGATTGAATAAAGACCATACTCATTCGTTTCTTGAATCTAACTCTCTCGATATTAGATAAATAGATGAAGTTACAAGATCCTCTCCCAATTCACTCGCAAACAAGAATAAAAGCCAAGAATGAGTAAACATTGAATAGAAAAGTGCAAACTCTTATTACCTAAACAAAACCAATTGTTTCTCACAACAACAAAACACAATAACCCCAACCAATCAAGTTAGTTCATGGTTGGGTTCAAAAGATATACAAAGAATAATCCCCAAACCATGAATCTAATGGAAGCAAAGAAGAAGAAAAAGAAGAAATCAAACTCTCTCCCCTCTTGCTCTCTTGTCAAAATTTCTCTCCTCTTGACCTTTGAAGTTGTCGAAATTTTCCCTCTTCTTGCTTCCTTTGGAGTTGACGGCTTGGTGATCTATTTATAGGGCTAGGTCAAAGTCCTTCTTTGAGGAGGAAGTTAAGTTGGAATTAAATTATCTTTAAAGAATATAATTCTTTATTATGATTATATTCCTTCTAGAACTTCTCCTATCTTCTTGGAATTTAATTCTTCTTTAACCTCTTCATGGAAATCAAACTCCTTTTGGATTTAGCTTTGCTCCACGTCATCTTGGGCTTGTCTAGTCATCAAATTCGACTACCATATCACCTTATTCTTTGTCGACAATTTCCCAGGTAACTGGCTCGGCATCTCCTTCATGCATTGCCCTGGCAACTAGCTCGACATCTCCTTCATGCACTGCCCTGGCAACTGGTTCTACCCTTGTTTATGCAAGTGATTCTGCACACACACAAAAACACACCAAAGCAGCATCTTTTTCCACAAAAATCACCAAGTTATGTAACCAAGCTCAACGGTGAAAAGAAACATGAATTAATGCATGAATGACTAATTATGCAACTGATATGAGCTTAAGTCTAACAATAATACGAGTAAAAATGGTAATAAAAATAGTACTTTTGAACACTGATCACACCCCCAAACTCGAACTATTGCTTGTCCTCAAGCAATGCAAACTAACAAATACCTGCCAAGACTTTAATCATTAAAGACATGCTTCAAACTTGAATTCAAACCTCGGAACCGTGGCACAAAGTATGATCACCATTTAATTTTTTGGATAGTACAAAAATTACCCAGAACCAAACTATAATGATCGTGACAATGTGTGTGCGTAGTTGTGTACAAGTTGATTTTCAAGATTCTATGTGAACAATAGGCTTTTATCAATTTAATTATCGGGGCATTTATTTTTATTTTCACTAGAGCCAATTTCGGGCACCTCTAGCAAAGTAAGCAATTTCTCATTTTATTTTAGTTGACTAGAGCCAATTTTGGGCACCTCTAGCGATTATTTAATGTGCATTAACTACTAGAGCCAGCTTTGGGCACATCTAGCAAGAAATTAACTTTTAATTTTCAATTTTAAGTTTACCTTAATTTAAGCAACCTAAGTTCACTAAGTTTCTTTCAATCAACAAGCCACAACCGTGTACAAAATTCAGCATCGTAGTAAAATTCTAAGTTCTTTTCATGTAATCCTAAAATTAAAGGTTCTTTCAATTAAGTGCAGTGGCAAAAATTCATCATTGGATATTCAACAAGTCTTAAGCAATTAAATCCAATTAAAGGCATGGCAAGTAACATATGCAACATATATGTGATTGATAAAGATGAATGCAACTAAACATGAAACTAACTAGAAACCAACACCCCCCAAACTCGAGAGAAGCATTGTCCTCAATGCATGTAAGAGTGAAGCAAACTTTAAAAGAAACTAAATGAAATGAGTTAGTCGGAGAGGTCGTCACCTCGAGTGATAAGTTTCCTTCGTGTTGTTTGCTTGATTCATATTTCGGTCAGTGGTTGAATGCTTGTGGCCGGTATCGCGTGAATAGCATTGCTTTGATTTGATCCATGTTTGCGGAGGCAAGTTCACTTGCCTGGGCATCAGTAGTTGCCGAAGCCATTGTTGTTGCCTGGGCATCGCCAGTTTCTGTTGTGGTTGCTGTGGCAAGTAGTCGGCAGTGAATTTCCTTAGCATGATGGTTGTGAGTCTTGTTGTGGAAAAGAAAAGAAAACAAAGAAAACCTGGAAACTAAAGATAATGAAGAAAAATAAAATATCTCCTAAAAATTCCAAAAATAAATAAAGAAAAAAAAACGAAAATAATAAAAAATAGCTCGAAAAAAAAGAAAATGAAAAAGAAAAAGAAAATATCGAAAGGAGAACATGCTTATGCGTCTCTTAAGGTGTCAACTTCTTTGTTACGTTCTACATGGGCACCGTTGTAGTGCTTCAATCTTTGTCCGTTAACTTTGAATTCATGTTCGTTAGTGATGGACTTGATTATCACGACACCATGAGATAATGGTTTGACAACTTTGAATGGTCCCGACCATCTTGATTTCAGCTTTCCCGGGAAAAGTATTAACCGAGAATTGAATAAGAGAACTAGTTGCCCTGGCATGAATTGTCGCGACAATTGTTTATTGTCCTGCCATTGCTTTTTTTCTTCTTGTAGATTCGTGCACTGTTATAGGTGAGTGCACGAAATTCTTCTATCTCGTTGAGGTCCAACAAACGCTTTTGTCTGGCACTTTCCTAATCCATATTCACGGTCTTGATTGCCCAATATGTCTTGTGTTCGATTTCCACCGATATATGGCATGTTTTGCCATAGACAAGTCAGAAGGGGACATACCTAAGGGTGTTTTGAATGCAGTGCGATATGCCCAAAGTTCGTCATCTAGTCTTGCTGACCAATCCTTCTTAGAGGGATTTACAACTTTCTCGAGTATACCCTTCAATTCCCGGTTAGAAATTTCTGCTTGCCCATTGGTTTGTGGGTGATATTGTATTTCCTATGGCAACGATCACATTGCTTGTAGAACTCTTGGGCATATTTGTACAGTGTTGGCCAATACAAACCGGATTGCAAAACTTTGGTCGTGTTACGAGTTCCTCTAAAATGTCCTCCATAGGGTGAAGAATGGCATTGTCAGAGTACATTATGTTGCTCTACTTCAGGGACACATCAGCGTATAACCTGATCTGCACATTGTTTAAACAAAAGAGGCTCGTCCCAAAAGTAATGCTTAGCATCATGGCAGAACAGCTTCTTTCCTTGGTGAGTAAGGCCATAAGGTAAAATACCACAAACAAGGAAATTAAATAAATTCGCGTACCAGGGTATTGCCAAGGTATGTGCTACCGTGGCGACTGCTCCCAAGATTGCCGAGTCGTGTGTGTCTAGAGTTGCCGAGGCATACGCATCCATGGTTACTGAGACGTGCGTATCAGGAGTTACTAAGGTGTTGAAGGTTGCCGAGGCATGCGCATCCATGGTTGCCGAGGCGTCAGGGGTTGCCGAGGCGTGCACATCTATGGTTATCGAGGCAACTAAAAGTTGTTCATCCGGGAATACATCGCATATCTCTAAATCCGCGTCCTCCTCCCTATGAGTTGGCCTAGGACTGCTCCTACCGCAAAATTACTTGCATCACACATGAGCTCAAAATGTAGCGTCCAATTTGGTGGAACGACAATGGGTGCCGAGGTAAGTTTTTCCTTTAGGGTTTCCAATGCTTTGGTGCAAGAATCATCAGAATGGAAGACTTTATCTTGGTGAGGGTAATCTCTCGATCACGTCCACCTTGGCTTTGTCTACTTCAATTCCATTGGATGAAATATTGTGGTCGAACACTATTCTTTCATCTACCATAAGATGACACTTCTCCCAAATAAGGACTAAATCGGTTTCTTCACATCTTGCCAACACATTCTCTAAATTGTCGAGGCAACTGTTGAAGTCACTACCAAAAATAGAAAAATCATCCATGAAGATCTCAAAGAAGTCTTCGACCATGTCTGAAAAGAGTGCAATCATGCATATTCTAATGTTAGTGCATATCTGAGAAAACTTGAGGATGGTCGTTTTCGATACTTCTTATAGTCCATCCGCAGCCTCCATCGGGTGACAATATTGCCCAAAAAGAGTTTGGCCAATATGCTTGCCACTACTCCTTTTTGCATTACCATGGTGGAGGTGTCTTTCTTCTTTGTTCGCTTGTAGTCCATGTATACTCTCCACCTTGCTACTATTCCTGAAGGCACAATATATTAATAGGAAAAATTATATCCATTCTCAACCATTCAATTACCTCATTCTTGTCGACTTCTATCATGGTTGGATGTAGCCTTTGTTGTCGTGGCAATTGCTGCTCAAGCCAATTGCCGTGGCAATCAGTTGCCAAAATTTGCTGTAAGTCAAGGGAAGAGCCAATTTTCTGAAAAGCTTTACGAATCCAAACACCGTTTTCTTTTGGCCTCTCAAACATCTCCATCAGTAGAGATTTCGATAGCTTCAAATCTACCAACCTCGGTTCCTCAAGACATACATGTAATGGACGAGGTGAGTTTTTAAAGAATTCGAAAGGTTCAACCATTACCTTCTCATATTCCATTGGCAAAGTATTATCATCTCGTTGATCTTGCATGTGGTCGTGTAATTGTCGTGGTAATTGTAGATGAGAGCAATCTACAGATTCCTGCTTCAACATCAACGTTGTAACCTTATGGGCATTAGGTTCCTCAGAATCTGCTGTAGTATTGTTGTTCTCAGCTTCACTGAGTGTTGTCGTGACATTTCTCTGTTCAGGCTCCTCAATCATTGCCGAGGCAATTTGTTGTTCAGGATCATCATGTGTTGGGCAGTCTCTCTCATTGGCATCCTCTTGACTTTGAGGTTCTAGTTGTTTCCCCACACATCGGAGAGCTTTCTTTGCATTGCTCCTTATCCTCTTGCCTTGGGACGTCAGTATCCCTAGGAATGAATTGTTGGTGCATGTTATCCATGACATATGTGGATCTCCCCAATTGATCTTCTGAATCCCCTAAGGTTGCATCCCACTGAGCTATCCTCGTATCCATAGATTTTGATAGCTCTCGAATCTCTTCAATTGATCCGTCAAGTCTAGCCAAGGAAGCTAGTAACGTTTCCTCCAAGGAATTGGAATGCTCTTGAAAATGACTACATTGCCATGGCATATCTGTTGCTGCGGCAAAATTGTTATGGTAAAAAAAATTTTGAGCTTTTTGACCATACCATGAAGAATTTTGCTGATGGTTCCCTCTATGCTCCTCCATGTAGTTATATGCACCGAAAATGTGAGGGCAATTTTCAAACACATGATGTTCTCCACACATAGCACAAGATTTTTCCACGATATAAGTTCTTTGGGCTTTTCTCGGTTGGTATAGGTAATCATCAAAGGGTGCAAGAAACTCTTGATTGGATTGATTCATATCTTCCAACATCATCTCTCGAATAGATTGACTTTTATTTCCCGACATGTTGATGTCCCTTAACTTGTAGCGCACCTAAATTTTTTTCGATAAAACAAACAAAAAGAAAAGTTAGTAAAACTAAGAGAAAAAAATGCAATAACAAAAACAACTAACACCAATTGCCAATCCCCAGCAACGGCACCAAAAACTTGTTGCATCTAATAAGTGCTACGCAAATGTGCAAGTATACACGTCACAAGTAATAAAGTGATACGAGTATCAAGTATCGTCTTCACAGGGATTGGTTTGGGCCACTTTGCTTAAGTTACTGCACTTTGAAAATAAAAACACAATTGATAATAGAGGTTTTAATTAACGAGAAAACTAAGAGCAATAAACTAAAAGAATAGATGAAATTAAAATAGAGTAAATAGGCCAGGTTATCGTGAGTTGAGGTGTGATAGCCGATTGGATCGTCTTGGTAAAAGAGTGCAAGGGCAACTTGCACCACGGGGTTGCCTTGGCAACTAATCGATGGTTGCCTGGGCGACTAGCTGGGCAACTACTTGGGAGTCTGGGCAGCAACTTCAAGGTTCGGCAGAGCGTTCTTCAATGGTTTCTTCTTATCCCTAAGTCGAAACTCTAGCTACTTGTGCATGCCTTGATAATACATCCCTGCGTGAATCAATGGTGAACAACAACCAATCTTGCACTCCTCTTAGCCGTTGAAATCCTTAACTTATTCCTAAGACGGATTAATCTTCACCATCAATAAATTGAATAAAGATCATACTCATTCGTTTCTTGAATCTAACTCTCTCGATATTAGATAAATAGATGAAGTTACGAGATCTTCTCCAAATTCACTCGTAAACAAGAATAAAAGCCAAGAATGAGTAAACCTTGAATAGAAAAGTGCAAACTCTTATTAACTAAACAAAACCCAATTGTTTCTCACAACAACAAAACACAATAACCCCAACCAATCAAGTTAGTTCATGGTTGGGTTCAAAAGATATACAAAGAATAATCCCCAAACCATGAATCTAATAGAAGCAAAGAAGAAGAAGAATAAATCGAACTATCTCCCTTCTTGCTCTCTTGTCGAAATTTCTCTCCTCTTGCCCTTTGGAGTTGTCGAAATTTTCCCTCTTATTGCTTCCTTTGGAGTTGACGACTTGGTGATCTATTTATAGGGCTAGGTCAAAGTCCTTCTTTGAGGAGGAAGTTAAGCTGGAATTAAATTATCTTTAAAAAATATAATTCTTTATTATAATTATATTCCTTCTAAAACTTCTCTTATCTTCTTGGAATTTAATTCTTCTTTAACCTCTTCATGGAAATCAAACTCCTTTGGGATTTAGCTTTGCTCCACGTCATCTTGGGTTTGTCTAGTCATCAAATTCGACTACCATATCACCTTATTCTTTGTCGATAATTGCCCTGGCAACTGGCTCGGCGTCTCCTTCATGCATTGCCCTGGCAACTAGCTCGACACTCCTTCATGCACTGCCCTGGCAACTGGTTCTACCCTTGTTTATGCAAGTGATTCTGCACACACACAAAAACACACCAAAGGAGCATCTTTTTCCACAAAATTCACCAAGTTATGTAATCAAGCTCAACGGTGGAAAGAAACATGAATTAATGCATGAATGACTAATTATGCAACTAATTTGAGCTTAAGTCTAACAATAATATGAGTAAAAAGGGTAATAAAAATAGTACTTTTGAACACTTATCAATGAATCTTGTGCCCAAGCATTCGAAACCCTTAAGGAAAAGCTTGCATCGGCCCCTATTGTCGTTCCACCCGACTAGACATTACCTTTTGAGCTCATGTGTGATGCGAGTGATTTTACGGTAGGAGCAATCCTAGGCCAACGCTCAGGTAAGATTTTTCACGTGATATACTACACTAGTAAAACTCTTAATAGCACTCAAGTGAATTACACAACAACGGAGAAAGAGTTACTAGCCGTAGTTTTTGCATTTGACAAGTTTCAGTCCTATTTGATAGGTACAAAGGTAATTGTACATACGGACCATTCGACAATTAAGTATCTATTTGCTAAAAATGATGTCAAACCTCGTTTGATTCGTTGGATATTGCTAATACAAGAGTTTGGCATTGAAATTAAGGACAGAAAATGAACAGAGAATCAAGTTGCCGATCACTTGTCACGCTTAGAACGCAATAGGGATGAGAAAACAGATTTAGAGATATGTGAAGCATTCTCGGATGAGCAACTGTTAGTTGCCTCGGCAACTCCTAATGCCTCGACAACTCCCATTGCACATGCCTTGGCAACCACTGAAGCAGTTGCCACGACAACCCCAAGTGCACATGTCTCGGCAACCCATGATGCCTCGGTAATACCCTGGTATGCAGATTTAGTTAATTTCCTTGTTTGTGGTATTCTACCTTATGGCCTTACTCACCAAAGAAAGAAGCGGTTCTTCCATGATACTAAACATTATTTTTGGGACGAGCCTCTTTTGTTTAAACAATGTGCATATTAGGTTATACACTGATGTGTCATTGAAGAGGAGCATCAGAATGTACTCTGGCAATGCCATTCTTTACCCAATGGAGGACATTTTGGAGGAACACGTACCGCGGACAAAGTCTTACAATCCGGATTGTATTGGCCCACACTTTACAAAGATGCCCAAGAGTTTTACAAGCAATGTGATCGTTGCTAGAGGACGGGCAATATCTCTAGACGACATGAGATGTCGCTCCAAAACATCTTTGAGGTGGAATTGTTTGATGTATTGGGGATCGATTTCTTGGGATCATTCCCATCTTAATTCGGCAACCTCTACATTCTACTTGTCGTTGCCTACGTGTCCAAGTGGGTTGAAGCCACTGTAATTCCCGTTAATAATTCCAAGACCGTGCAACGATTCTTGCAGAAAAATATATTTACACAGTTTGGGATGCCGGGGGCAATCATTAATGATGAAGGCAAGAACTTTGACAACATACTTATTGCCAAGATGTTGCAACGCTTCGGCGTGTCACACAAAATTGCCACGGCATATCATTCACAAACTAATCGGTAAGCAGAAATTTCTAACCGGGAATTGAAGAATATCCTCTAGAAGATTGCTAATCTTTCCAGAAAAGATTGGTCTACAAGACTAGACGAAGCACTTTGGGCTTATCAAACAACATTCAAACACCCTTAGGAATGTCCCCATTTCGCCTCGTCTACGGCAAGACTTGTCGCTTACTGGTGGAAATCGAACATAAGGCATATTGGGCAATCAAAACCGTGAATATAGATTAGGAGAGTGCCGGACAAAAGCATTTACTAGATCTCAACGAGATAGAAGATTTTCGTGCACTCGTTTATGACAATGCATGAATCTACAAAGATAAAACAAAGCAATGGCATGACAAGAAGCTATTGACACGGCAATTCATGCCAGGGCAACTAGTACTCTTATTCAATTCTCGGATAAAACTTTTCCTAGAAAAAATGAGATCAAGATGGTCTGGACCATTCGACCATGGTGCCGTGATAATCAAGTCCACCACTGACGGACATGAATTCAAAGTTAACGGACAAAGATTGAAGTACTATAACGGTGCCCATGTGGAGCGTAACAAATAAGTGGTCACTTTAGGAGATGCATGAATATGCTCTCCTACTATTTTAATTTTTACTTTTGTTTATTTTATTTTATTTCCCACTTTTTTATTTTTTTAGGATAAGATTTTATTTTATTTTTAATGCTATTTTAAATTCTGTTTTTAGGAAAAAAGTCCAAGATTAAGAGAAGTTAAACCCAAGATGGAAGTTTATTCAAACAAGGGAACTTAGGGGCTAAATATAAGGCCCACAACCAAGCTTAAATTTACCCTAAATGATCCATATATAGCCGGTCAAAACCCTTCCCCTTCCCCATCATTGCGTTCAACCCAAGCCATCCAATCACCTTATTTCCTACTTTTCACATTCATCCCACCTACCAACTTAATTACCCATTCATTCATTCTTTTCTACCTCTCATCGCAATTAAACTTCCAAGATTCAAAGTCTTTTCTTCTTCTTGCTACTTTCAAAGTTTCTTTCCATACTTTCTTCCCTTTGTTCGAACCGATCCATAACCAAAAACACCATGGCTTTGAAACTCAAAACTCTCATTCGGCTAAGCTCCTCCCAAGAACTGAATTACAAGAGATTTGCTACACCGGCGGTTAAAGAACGATTCCACTCCAAGTC